>OX443561.1:55786733-58186733 GCA_949372485.1 Cheilosia soror | reverse complement strand
TAGGGAACTAATTGACGTAGAATGCTGTAATTTGCACACATCAGGTATTACGTATAAACGACAAATACCAATGATGACATTGATTGGTTTTGGAGTAATTTAGTGAAAAAAGTACTTTTCTTCATACAAAAAATGGCTTAATTTTGGTCATAGTTTCAATTATTCAATAACTTTACTTTATTGTTTTTGAAGGAAACCCATACTTTATTAACATATGTATGTACATTTTTTGGTAAGCTTGATTAGAAAAAATAATAAATGCCCATTTTGTTACATTTAAGAGCTCTTCTCGTTAACTTTAACAATAACACTTTTAACTTCAGTGTAATTCTGTAAAGCGTACTCTCCATTCTCGCGTCCATGGCCGGACATTTTGTATCCGCCAAATGGAGCCTGTGCAGCTAGCGAATTGTAAGTATTTACCCAAACAGTGCCTGCACGCAATCCCTGAATCAAGTAGTTAGCCTTATCGATATTCTTCGTAAAAACAGCAGCAGCTAAACCGTATTCAGATGCATTCGCTCGTTTGATAACCTCATCTAGATTCTTGAAACGAATCAACTGTTGGACAGGGCCAAATATTTCCTCACGAGCAATGGTCATGTCATCCTTAACATCAGCAAAGACAGTCGGTTCGATGAAATATCCAGGCAGATCCTTATAGCGTTTGCCACCTGTAACCAACTTGGCTCCTTCTTTCTTACCGGTTTCAATCAGTCCAAGGATCTTGTCCATCTGCGTATTGTCTATTTGTGGCCCTTGCTCGTTATTGGGGTCGAAAGGATTGCCCACGGTGCGCTTTTTAGCACGTTCAGCACTGCGTTCGACGAATTCATCGTATATTTTATCTTCGACGAAGGTTCTAGAGCCTGCACAGCAACACTGACCCATGTTAAAAAAGAGCCCAAAGTGGGCTTGTTCCACGGCGTAGTCCATATCGCTGTCGGCTAAAATTATGTTTGGACTCTTGCCACCAAGTTCCAGAGTAACTCGTTTAAGATTTGATTTTGCAGAAGCCAATTGGATTAATTTTCCAACGTCAGTGGATCCAGTAAATGCAACCTTGTCTACATCAAGGTGATTCGCTAATTTAGCTCCTGTCTGACCTGCGCCGGGAACTACATTAATTACACCTTCTGGAAACCCGGCTTCCTTAGTCAACTGTGCGATGTAAAGCGCAGTTAATGATGTCTGTTCAGCAGGCTTTAGAATAATAGTATTGCCGGTGGCTAAGGCGGGTCCCAGTTTCCAGGCCATCATAAGAATTGGGAAGTTCCAAGGAATGATTTGTGCACAGACTCCAACAGGTTCGTGACGGGTGTAGTTAAAGTATGGCCCATCCATTGGAATTGTTTTTCCGTGGTTTTTATCTGCCCACCCAGCAAAGTAACGAAGATTTTTTATGGACATTGGTAAATCCACCCCATATGACATTGCAAAAGGTTTTCCATTATCCAGGGTTTCCAAGCTCTATAAAAGTATAAATACATTGAGTGTAATGAACAATTTTATTTCCTTAGCAATTTCATAGTTATTTTACCGCTAAATATGTCTGGTCCCTCTCCATAAGATCAGCTAAACGATAAAGCAGTTCCCCACGACGTGAAGCATCCATTTTGCGCCATGGCGAGCCCAGTCTAAATAACCAGTTGTATGAATATTTAATTGATTAAACATTTTTGTTAACTTACTCGAAGGCATTTCGTGCGGCCTTTACGGCAAGTTCTACATCCTCGTCACTGCCTTCTTGAATCTCGGCAATTACTTTTTCCGTGGATGGATTGATGCTTGGAAATGTCTTTCCCGATTTGCTTTTGTGCCATTCGTTGTTGATAAATAACTATAATTTAAGGAAAAATAGTTTAACATAGGTTTGAGTATTTGTGCATTAGCGATAAGCTAAGATTACACTCTTTGACTCCTCGTCAATCGCTTGACATACAAAAAATTTATAATAACAGCAGTTTGATTCAGTTTAAATAAATAAATAAATAGGTGGCGCAACAGGCGGGTAGACACCCTAGGCCTAGCTTCTCGCAACCATTCGTTTTGAGTGAGTTTTAATTTTTGGGACGAATGAAAGGGATTCAGTTTAGTAAATTCTATAGGACTCACTGTTAACTTCATTTTACGTTTTACGAGTTTTTACTAACGAATTTTTACTATTTGGCGTACTTTTGCAATGACTATTTGTATTTGTGTTTTGATTTCCTGCCATGTCATAAACAAACTCAAATTAATATGGTATCAGCAGGTTACACAATCTTCCTATCGAACGTTCTATCCATCCGTTAGGGCTAAAGCCCACCACAACCCCATAATTGACAAACAAAAATAATAGTTTGTTTTTTTTAACTATTAGTTTATTGTATTGTGATCAGAACTGAACCAGCATACATTCAAAGTCCTAAGTCAATGGGATAATATTCGGCATAAATGAAGACTCGCGACAGGTATGATTTGATTATTCTTACTACGCGTTCATGCCGATACAATTTCCATTCCTTCAGATTTCATATGTAGGACAGGTACATACCTACTTATGTATACAATAAATTCAACTACTCTTGACTACTCCTAAGCAAAATTACAATCGAGAAAGCAATTTCCCATTTGTTAAACAGTACAAAAAATAATGAAAACCAATGAATGTCAACGATTTCTTTATTTAAAAAAAAACTGAACTTTATTACCAATAGCAATCCGATATATAGGTTCAAGGAATACTGAAATCCAAAATGAATTACATAATCATGAAGGTGGCGAGGTTTCCTGGACAGAGACCAGGGGCAGGGGCTATTCCTATTCCTAAAGGGATTGCCTAAGACCGGTATACGTTTTGAAGAGCCACATCCCGCACGAGGTGCCACTGCTTTTGACGAGTGCATGCGGACATCTTCTTCCCCCTTACTCGTGGGACCCAAATGTCAAATTCAATAAACAACAATAAAACTCAAAAAGCGAAGAGTGCCGAAGAGACCGACCAGGCACTCGTAGCTCAATAAAAACTGATCGGCAAAACGAAGGAGTGAAAGATGCGCTTCTACCCTTCTCGGACGGAGAAAGCGTCGGAGCAATTGACGCAAATCTGGAAAAACTCCTTCTGAATTCTAGCGACACTTGCTCCGTCGCTAGCTCATCCTTTTCCTGCAGTTCTACCAGCTCAAGACGCGCAAAGAACTGTAAACTAACAGTTAAGAGACTGGGGATGAACAAGTGGGAGGAGCTGTCCGAAGGTGATAGGAAAAGACTCCACAACGCACGGGCCTTCCTTCAGGAGCAGTCCTTATCGGAGGGCTTCCAACGGTGGCCGCATCAGCTAACGTGGGGTCTTCAACCCCCTCAGCGGCACCGCAGAAGCCGACCGAAGATACATCCTCCTCAACGACGATCGGGGCAGTCCCGCAGTTGAGTGAGAGTGGATATAAGGAAGACAGTAAGGTGTTATTAATAAACACACACTTTCGTTTTGTAAAAGCTCTGAAGCGGCATTTCCTTTTGCAAAACGGTCACTTGCGCGCGTTGACATAAAGTACGGTAAAGTTTCTAAAACGCCTGTCATCGCACGCAAGCGGCAAAGCGCCATTGTGATTTGGCCATTAGTGATAAAAAAAATTGCTTGATAAGTCATAACTTAGTTGCAGTACGAAACAAATTTGTGGGAGGTGGTTTTAGTGAGTAAAAATCTCACACTATATGAGCACGCGCTAGCTGTCCTCATAGTGTCTTTTAGAAGATTTCCATCTTCCTCGGAAAAAATAAATAAAATATAGACAGGTGACATAATTGTCAGTTAAATACCACGATAAATGTCATGACTTTTTTGTCATTGTCAGATTGTGACAAATTTATCGTGACATACGCAACATTAGCTAACTGTATTCTATTATCCCATATAGCCATATGATTGATCTGTATTGTATAACAATCAAACGTAGGTATGACAATACCAATAATTTTTGATGTCAATTTAAATCCGTTAATATATGCAGCTTTTACTGAGCGTTCACATTTGAACACACTTAATGCAATAAAATCATTATGGGTATTCATGCAACGTGGTAAACCCGTCGTAAACGTCGTAAGTTTACGACGTGGTAAATTAACTGTCATAATTTGTATGGAAAATCATTTACGACGAGATGGTAAACTTACTACGCGAATTTGTGTGGAAAACCGAGATGGTAAACCTACGACGACGCGATTGGGACATTTCACATTTGAAATAAATGCGCGAAATCAAAAAAAAAATACTTTGCATGCATTTATAAATAGAAATTGTACATTTTACTATTCCAAGTGTAGGATAATTAAATAGTCCATCAAATTGTATTAAGAAAAGAACTTTTAAAAGAATAGATATAACGAAATTTCCAATTCCAACAAAGTGAGTTTTCGTTCGCGGCAAAAAGATTAGAATTGGAAATTTGGTTATTTAAACCCTTTTAAAACTTGTTTTCTTAATACAATTTGATGGACTATTTAATTATCCTACACTTGGAATAGTAAAATGTGTAATTTTCGCTTTATAATTACATCAAAAGTGGTTTGTTCGTATTTTATATATTCTTTCGTTCCGTTTCATGTGAAACAGCTGATTGGTTTACCACAAACAGCAATTGGGGCCTTCATGAAACGTTTGTCGTAAACTTACCATTTTACGCAAATGGTAAACTTACGACGTTGCATGAATACCCTTATTATTTATACTTTCTTAAAATGTCAATTGAATTGCGTACTAAACGAAATTGCATTATAGATTCTTCATCACTTTCACTTCAAGAAACAAGTAAAATTGTTATCATCGGCCTGGCCGATGCTTTGATACCCTCCACTGCATAAAAGTCATGCAAAATGTTTGCCATGCGAGTTAGTATGTGTCTAATATTAGTTTTGTATGGTAGGTAGCAGAACTACTTTACCGACATAGACAATTTTCAATACCAACCTGACGACGGTTAAAAAAAGTGCTCTCACAAAATTTCATTCACCTAAGTCAATTCGTTTGGACGCTATCGTGCTTTCAACAGACAGACGGACATGGCTAAATCGATTCAGAATATGATCCTCATTCAGAATATATATACTTTATAGGGTCTCCGGTGAATCCTTCTTGGCGTTACAAACGTAATGGCAAAGTGAATATACCTTCCTGTGGAGGGTATAAAAATAGCCTTTTAAATCGTACTTGTCACTTCACTCTCAATTCTTGACCGATACTCAAACGCCTGTCGGAATTGTCAAACAGAAATTTGACATTGCACAAGGGATCGGCCTTTCGCAGACTCCAACTTGGCGAATTTTGCATCGGGTCTTGGACTTACGCCCGTACAAGATCCAACTAAGCGAAGAATTTTTCAAACCACCGACTGAAGTTTTATATCTACTGTTTTTAAGACGCATAGGTAGTAAGTGCAAAATGTAAAATATGTATTCTTTTTTATTTCTACATACTACATACAATTTGAGATAATCGTTATCACATCGACTGTACACGTGGCGTACCTACGTGAGCAAAACCACATTATTGTGTTCGGTATTTTGGGTAGGTACCTTAATAATATTAGTACGTACCCAAATACTCGTAGCCTATTTTTAAGTTTTAATTGCAAAAGGGGATTGAAATTCGGAGTAGGTAATTGAAAGTTGCTTCGATAGCAAGAAAAATGCTAATTTTATAAATAGACAAGAGAATTGCCGATAGCAAAACGCACTCAACAGGTCAGAGGCAATATAATGTATGTAATTAGGAAATCAGAAAATTAATTTTCAAATGCAACAAATAGTAATCATAATCATTAATAGACATTATTGTCAGTAGCCAATAAATAAATGTGTACAAAAACTAAAAACTAAATCTTACCCCAGTGTACAGCACTTCAGGATTAACGACAGGTTGTGCAAGTGCAGATGAGGAAAAAGATGCAGTAGGAACTTTATTTAAAAATGTAGAGACTGTGGAACATCTTAGACTTCGTAGACGCAGCATTTTCTATGATTTTTTTTCAGATCGATGATGTATTTTTTCGTAAAACAAGAGTTATTGCCGGCCGCCTGATGTGAAAAAGAAAACAACTGAAATTGAAATTGAAAGCTTTTCTAACCCAGCGTCTCCATGAGCAATTTTTTATAGAATGCCATTACCCGGCGCCTCCATGAGCAATATTTCATAGAATGCCATATAGCATTCTACAAGAATTGATCGTGGAGACCACAAATAGTATTCTTTGAAAAATGGTATTCTATCTATTGCTCAGCTCATAGCTTGCTATCGATAGTATTCCATCACCGCGTCTCCACGAGCAATATTTCATAGCTTGCCATATAGTATGCTATGAAAATTGCTCGTGGAGACCACAAATAGTATTCTATGAAAAATGGTATTCCATCTATTGCTCAGCTCATAGCTTGCTATCGATAGTATTCTATGGGGTGTACTTTTTTGTTGTGACGCATGTGTTTTCGTGTGATGGCTATGGAAATAGTAAGATATGAAATGCCCACCCCACATTTTATTGCATACCATTATTATTTCTTTCTATGAGAAATGACAGCTGTGAAATATTGCTCGTGGAGACGCGGTGTAACAGCGTTAACGCACGCATACTTGAAAAATCCTGGTCGCATGGTATTGCATAGAAAAACATTGCCGCCATTAATTTTGACATTTACACGTATTCACAGACAGGGAAATTCTTTCCGGGGGGAATCGGGTAGGTGAACGGGAAGTCGGCGGTCTATTCTTACTGGTTTGTGGCTGCGTCTCCACGAGCAGCATACTATATGGCAAGCTATGAAAAATGGTATTCTTTGTATGGGCACATTCAAGTATCTAGTTGACTTAAGTCGACTAGATTTGTCTGGACGAAGTTGTAACCTGAACGCAAAAACTAACTTAATTGGTCGTGAACGTCAGATCTTGACGGGGGGAGCATCTAATGAGTATTCCACTCCACAAATCGTCACTTTTATTATTATTTTTAGATTTTTTTGGTTTTGTTTATTTTGGTTAGGTATATCCACTAGCTTTGTGCTCTCTCAAGGCAAATTTGAAATGTCAAATTCTCCGCCGATGACATATAGAAATGTGAACTTAGTACTCAGTCAAGAAATTCGTGACTAGAAGCGCTGCCCCCCCAAGAGGTCGAAAATGTAGTACGGGAGCTTTTAAAATGTAGTACAATGTAGTACAATTTGAAAACACAAATAGAAACACAAATAATTACTTAATAATGATTTTTTAAGTAGTAAATAAACATGAATTCATAACTAAACAATTAAGAAAAAATTAAATACATACCTATAATTAATAACGCAGCTCGAAAAATAATCACAGAAACTAAAATGAATATTACATAATATTACTAAGTAGGTACATGGTACCTAAATAAATAAATAAATAAATAGGTGGCGCAACAGGCGGGTGACACCCAAGGCCTAGCTTCTCGCAACCATTCGTTTTGTGAGAGTTTTTTTTTTTTTGGGATGAATGGAAGGGATCTACAATTTTATGCCGAGTCCGAACGGCTGAATTGAGAAGCTTTTTCATGACAGTCATACTCTCGGATGTTTGTCAGACATTCGCGAGAGGTGGCGCGGTAGAAAAAACTTTAAGATGTAATTTGTGTTTTTCCGGTGATCGAACCTGTGATCCCTCGCACAGTAGTCCAGCACACTAACCACTGCGCTATTGCGCCCACATGGTACCTACCTACAATAAAAAAGAAAAATAAGAACTACACATATTACATTTAAAAACTATTTTGGATAATGGTTGGCATTCTGATAGAAAAAAGTTTTTGCATATGTTAATAAGGATTGAGGCGGATTATGTACTATATTCAAACTATTTCTCTGCGGGGGCACTGCTATGTGGGAGAACGCACAATGTTAACATTTAGTTACATATTATTTTTCCAAATGCAGGCTTTTGTTAATTGGAAATGCTTATTGAGTTGAGTCTCCTGCGTTTGCATACAGAAGTCAGTTTGTAGTAACAAAAAGCGCTGAGAAAAAATATAGTTTAATAATTTTGTTTATTATTGAGAAATGGAAGGTGTACCCTAGCGGCGACAATTTGAACCCTACTAGACATACAAATTTGACAGATCAGCGAAAAAAAAGATATGGAAAAGAAGCTAAGCGCCACTAAATAATTAAATATTGTGAATAATAAATACATTTTTCATGTAAAAACATAAAAATAAATGCCGCTAATGGAAACTAAAGAAAAAGTGTTGGATCGAGCGTCGCAATGTGGTGTAACTCATATAGACAAAATTGATTAACCATTAACAAGATTCTTAGTTTGATTTCGTGGGGGTTTGAAGTCATCGAGGATGCATTTATGACCAGACCAGTTACCTCACTCTTTCCTGGATATTGTATCACACAACCAGCCTTGACGAGCTCTTCCCCTTCCCAAATGGAGCGTTTTATGCCGCTAAAATATTCTGCAATATCGCAGATGGTTATCGAGAAAGTCTGAGATAAATCTCGGTTAGTTGGGTCCGCTATTGGTATTTGGGATAATGCTGCACAATAAATGGAATATTAACAATAATTTGAAGAGTCTTATCCAAAAAACAAAATTGTTTACACGAAACCAAAACAAGTTTTTCATTCCACTTTTAAACAATTTAAACATAATTTTATGGACCCGGGATTATTTTATTTTTCATAAATAATACTTGAATTTTAGACCGACAAGGCGTTTACCTCGATTACAATAGTTTTTCATTTATAAAATAAATAAATTATCTGTACAAAAATACACGTACCGCTTACCGATGACAGATTTTTGTATGTCTGATAGGGTTCTTTTCTTCACTACCAGATATCGCAGGCCAACTTGTACATTTGTCAATTATTTTTAAAGTGTGAGATTGTAGTACAAAGTACGCAATTAATAATTGTACGTACTCACTTTTTTGACCAACAAAATGTAGTACAAACGCTACAATTGTAGCAAGGGGGCAGCGCCACTAGATTCGTCGGCTACGCCTCCATAAACGTCAACAGAGAAAGCTGCTCACGTGACGAATCCCAGCCAATAAGAATTCAGAAACATCTAGTCAGTCAGCTGTCAGACTTACTAAACTAGATATGTACTTGAACTGATTTACTGATTTACATGAGCAAATTGAAAGATCGAATTCAAACTGATGCTAATTACGATACGATTCGCCAAAAAAATCGCTTTTTCTTGCCCGAGCTCGCTTTTTTCGTTCGTTTGCTACAAAAAAAAAAACTTTTTTTTAGAGTCGAGAGCACTTTTGCGAATGTAGATTTTTTCTCATGTTAATTTCGATTGGCAATCTCAGATTTCTTTATTTTAATGATCCCGAGATCACTTTTTTCGTTCGTTTGGTACAAAAAAAGCAATCTTTTTCAGAGTCGAGAGCACTTTTGCGAATCTAGATTTTTTCTCAGAGTCGCACGAGATTTACCAAAACACTTACATATGATTTGACATTTGTTTGTTTACGTTTTATGGAAGTCGGTCGAAAAAGTTAGTGCTACTGAAAAACCATATTAAAATGAATAATTTAACCCAAAATTTGATAAATATGAAAGAAATAATAGAGGTGTAAATTTCATCTTCATCATGTGGCACATCTTCTTCATCGGCGTCGTCGTCGTCCTCTTCGGATAATACTGGCTCGTCTTCGTCATACGAGCAATTTATGCAATTGCAGTGCTTCTGTTCTCTGTAGCAATCACCGTAGTAGATGTCACAGTTTTTCATCCTTCTTTTGCCGGGCCCATCCCACCGCACTTCTTGGATGGCGGTGATATCTCCCTTGTAGCAGTCTATGGCCTCCGCTAATTGTTCGGCTGCACGCGGTCTGTTCAGGGTTCGAACATTCCACGTGCAGATCCGAAAGTCATTGTCCTTTTTTCGTTTTGCAGGGTCGTCTACAGTAAATCCATCCATATCCGAGGCTTTTGGTTGCTTCGTAATTGGCGGTGTTTTCCGTGGTTGGGTAGTTAACCCCACGCACAACCCCCAACCTGGAGGGCCAGGCCCTTTCTGTGACCCCATGGACGAAAGGGGCCGGATATTCCGGAGTCAGTAACCCGCTTCGGGGATTTGAGTGCTGCTGTTTACCCATTAAGGGCTCTTCCGCCACCATCTCTATTTCAACACCCTGACTAGTATTGAAAATCCTTAATGACCTCAGCTCCAAATATGTCGAAGTAGCTTATTAAAGTATCTGCCATGCCAACTGTTGACGTCACCGTTGATTCAATCGCGTGAATTCTTCCGCCGCACGTCCTCTTTCTGAGGGGCTCATGTTAGACTTCTGAGACTCGAGCAGACAGTCAGTTCCGACAGAGCATTATAGTGTTGCTATTTTCTTCGTGTTCAACACTCGCGCTTATAAGTTTAGCAATCCAAGCCTGGATGGGCGAGACCAGTACCCGGTGGTTACCACGCGGAGGTAAAATAAGCACAATTGATGTGTATGAAAAAGTTGCAACAGCTGGGCACCGCCATGTTGATGCCAATCAGCGCCTACCCGATTCATACACACCCAACCACCGAAAGTTGCAACCACTCTAAGAAAAAAAAATCTTCACAACAAAAAAGGTAAACAACTTTTGGCAGCACACCACCAACACCAACAAAGAACAGCTCAGTATACGTCTTTTTGTTCGATTGGCCAGACGAAATCTAGAGAAATCTAAAAAAATCTCAGATTGCCAATCGAAATTAGCATAAATGCCTTGTTGTCAGGGGCAACGATCCACTACAACTCGAACAATAAAGGTGGGTGATTTGAAGGTTAGCGAGTATGTCGTGAATTGAAACATAGGTGGCTTTTAGGTTTCTGTCTAGGGTCGGACGAATTGCGATGACCCCAGATTAAGTGAATGCCCTTATTGTTGTATTTTCTCGTTCCTTCCTATTCCCATTCCCACTCGCAGTTTGACGTTTTGCAAACAAACAAATACCTTGACAGAAATTGCTAGAAGTTTCTTCGAAAGAAAATGTGCTGTTAAGGCTGAACTAGATAGATAGATAGATAGATAGATAAGATTTTTTATTTGATTTCAATTGATAGAATAGTGCTTACAGAGTTTAAAAAAAAAAATTAAAAGCATGGCTTTTATGCCGTCTGCCTAGTTGACAAAACATAATTATAATACAATGAACTAGGATCTTTTATCAAAATAGATTCAATAATTACTTATTTTTTTCCCCCTTTTTTTCAAAAATAAAGTAACATGGTAACAACATTTTAAGATGATTAAAAAGTGTAACACTTTTGTTACACTTGTATCATTGTGGCAACGCTGACTGCAAAACGAAAAGGAGAGCGAAATTTTTCGTTCATGATTTCGTTCTGTCACTTTGGTATGGGATTTTTCGTTCCGAAACAGCAGCGTAAGAGGCTTTACCGCAGTGAATACGCTCAGCGGATTATAAGAGAATAATGTATGGAATGCATTCATTAGAAATAATAGTCACCACACCATAGCCATTTTCACCAATGTCTTGAATGTGCCAATGTTTGTGCCATGCTAATGTCCACCGCACTAAAAACTGAGAATACTGTGTTGTGTGTGTACTTATGGTTTTTTTTTTTCGATTTCACATAAACTTTTAACCCGATTCGCATAAATGAATTAAATATTCGGTTTAAAATATTGTCGGAGATCTATATGCTATAAAGTTCTGAGCTATCGTTTCGACTAACTATAACTACATACAATTCGATCAACTCGTCGTAATAGGTATACCCTATTATCAACTAAATTCCTTAAAAAGGGCAGACAACCAAAATGGTTGATGCAGCAAGGCAAATGCTCGATGAGCTTATGGGTCGAAATCGTAACCTGGGTCCATCGGAAAAAGGCAAAAAAGTCAATTGGGACGACCCTGATGTAAGTAGATTTTGTACAATACATACACTATTTACATAATATGTATTTCTCTCTAGTTTTGCCAGTATTTCCTAGTTAAGTTTTGTCCTCACGATTTGTTTGTGAATACCCGTGCTGATCTTGGGCCATGTCCGAGACTTCATGACGAAGAAGCGAAAAAAATGTACGAAAATGCACGACCAGGAGCTCGAAAGAGACAATTTGAAGATGATTTTCTGCGTTTTTGTAACAATATGCTAAACGAGGTCGATCGGAAGATTCAAAAAGGACGACAACGGCTGTTGTTGATGAACAAAACAGAGAATGGGATGCCAGCGGCGCCGGTGTACATATCAAAGTATCATGAACAGCTGAATAATTTAAATGCACGCATCAAGAAACTGCTAAGTGAGGCCGAAGAAGCTGGACATAGAGGTGATGTTGACCAAGCGCAAGATTTGATGACACTTTGTGAGCAGCTTAAGGACGAAAAAGAGACGTTAATGGCGCAGCATGATCAGAATAGTGGCAATCCGTCGGGAGAAGCTGAAGCAGTTGACACTCCAGATCTTACAACTCCACCTCCTGTGGAGAAGAAAGTACCAGCCTGGATGGTCGACTTGAATGGAATCCCCGAAAAACAAATGGAGGTTTGTGAAGTTTGTGGAGCTTTCCTAATTGTAGGAGATGCACAGCAACGAATTGAAGATCATCTAATGGGTAAGCAACATTTGGGGTACTCAAAGCTCCGAAATGCAGTCGAGGAAATTCATCAGAAGCGTCAGAAGGAACGTGAAGAGGAGGAAAAACGTCGCGAAGAGGAGAGAAAACTACGTGGTGATATGGACTTCGGCCGAGATCGACGCGGTGGTGGTGATCGTAGAAGGTAGGTTTTTGATTAGGTACATCATTGCTTACAATTCAAGTTTTTTTTTGCATAGATGGCTACTTTGACTCTCTAAGTCAATTGTCATACTTTCAGTGCGATGAACCGAGCGTGCTCATATCGTTCTGATTTGCTTATAAAACACACTTCAGCACAGCTGTTAAATGGTTATTTATAATAGAATCCATATTAAAATAATGAGAGTCACTATCAAATGCTGCCCATAACAGTTATATCAAACT
Source organism: Cheilosia soror (assembly GCA_949372485.1). Classification (NCBI taxonomy): domain Eukaryota; kingdom Metazoa; phylum Arthropoda; class Insecta; order Diptera; family Syrphidae; genus Cheilosia; species Cheilosia soror. The sequence continues at coordinate 58,173,734 of OX443561.1, read as the reverse complement.
GATTTTTTAAATTTGCAAATTGTTTTAAAGATTCCAATTTCGGATTGCGGCAACGGAATCTATGGAACGATTTGTTCCGTCAATACATCAGTCTGTCGACGCAACGGATGCGACGGATTCTATGGGTTGGGCCCTTGCTTTAACTTCAGTGCCAGAACAACAAGGCTCGTCCGCCATTTCAAGTTTATCCTGTTTTTTTCTGTCAAATGGGACAAAACGCGTGATTAGCTTTTCTGCGTTAGACAATAACGTCCTAATTAATTTGGAAATAACGCCCTAAAAAATCTCTTACAATTTGTTGCAGAATTGTTCCGTCATTTTGGGTGTTAAGTTTTCTTGAGGAACGTGAATACAAAATCAACAATCTATAAAAAGTTTGTTAACAAAATAACAATAACAAGCCGTATTTTATTTCGACTAAAATATGTACATACTATATAAAATAAATAGATATTACAAAAATAGTTTCCAAACTACAAACTCAAATGAAAACACCATTGGTGTTCACTTACTTTTGACGCTCACTTTGCATGTGTGATAGGATTTTTCATTTATGTAGTACATTTATTTTGACAGTAGTTTATCATGATGATTTGGAGAATCATCCATACCATACCATTTCAGTTTTCACAGCAGTTTTTCATTTTATCACTTCACGACCATGCGATTCTCGAACTCATCATGATAAACTGATGTCAAATGTGTACTAAAATGTAAATAAATAAATAGGCGGCGCAACAGGCGGTAGACACCCTAGGCCTACCTTCTCGCAACCATTCGTTTGTGTGAGTTTCTACTTTTAAGACGAATGGAAGGGACCTACAATTTTATGCAGAGTCCGAACGCCTAAATTGAGAAGCTTTTTCAGGACATTCATACTCTCGGATGTTTGTCAGACGTTCGCGAGAGGTGGCGCAGTAGAAAAAACCTTAAGATGTAATTTGTGTTTTTACGGGGATCGAACCTGGGATACCACGCACAGTAGTCCAGCACACTAACCACTGCGCTACTGCGCCCACTACTAAAATGTACTAAATGATAAATCCTGTCACCTATGTACATTGAGAGTCAAAAGTAAGTGAACACCGATGTTATTTTCATTTGACTTTGTAGTTTGGAAGCAATTTTTTTTAATATCTATAAAGTATTTTATGCTATCGAAATAAAAAAGGTTTTGTTTTTGTTATTTCGTTATCAAACTTTTTACACAAACACACATTGTTGTTTTTTAGGCATGTTTCAAGACCCTCAAGAAAACTTAAAAGAGCATTGGTGTTCACTCACTTTTAACGCTCACTGTCTAATTGTACGTTTTCTGTTTTAATTTAATTTGTTTGTTCAGTTTATAATGTCGAAATTAATAATACGACAATAGGCGGCGTATTGAACAAAATTGATTTATCAACTGGTTGTTTTTTCCAACAAAAAGAAAGCTGTTTTTTTTTCTAGAAATAAACTGCCGATTTTGCAATGTTCCCTTCGAGATGGTCATATCATATTATAACCCATTCGAAGTTAAGGTGCTAGTACACGGTATGTAGCACGCCACATATATACAGGGTGTCCCAGTTAAGAAGTATAATCCTTTAAGGGGTGATTCCTGAAGTTCCGTCGAACAAAATATTGTATGGCAGAGGGGGGGGGGTCTATTCTCACTCAATTGACAGTTATAGCCCTTCAAAGAAGGTGACCTCTAATTTGGAGGTGGTACCACTTAGAACGCTATAACTTCTAAACTATTATAGGTACAAAATTTATTTTGAAAAGACAATTAGTAGCGCATACAAGTCTTGAGCACTTCGGGGACATCTGTTAAGCTACAAAAAAGTTATGGCTCCTTAAACTAAAAATTTTTAAAATTTGTTGTTACATTTTTTACTTAAAATGTTTTTTTCTCAAAACTTTTACTTATGCCCAGTTGCACAGTCAGAGTTTAAACTGAAGTTTAACTAAACCTGACCGAGAGTTTAAACTTTTGGTTTAACTCGTTCAGTTTCACAGTCCAAAATAAACTGCCAGTTAACTAAACGCAGTTGTGGAAGCGCACAACAATTTCCGTTATGCCCAGTTGCACAGTCATAGTTTAAACTCTTGTTTTGGTTTAAACCTTCGTTCAACAAATTTTCGGTTTCACTGTTTTCGTTTAAACCCAAAGTGGAGTTCAACTCTCGGTTTAAATTAAACGCCTGCATTCAGCCGTTTAAACTTTCGTTTCGCATTTTGAGGTTTATTTTGACAGCTGCTATTTCATACACGAGAGATAGAGAGAGAGAATACAAAAGATAAATTGTTTGTGTGCTGCACTTCTTTAATTTATATGAGTGAAAAGTAGAGCTATGATTAGTTTCAGCATTACTGCGGTAAACGAACTGATAAAAAATGTCATCAGAAAATTTCAATAGATTTTCAACCAATATAATGTACTTTTCAAGGAAAACGCTTTTTTAAGTGAACATCAGATAGATTTTAGCCCAAACATAATGTAGACAAGCGTAAATTGTATTGAGGTTTTTTCAATACAAATTAATTATTTTCGTGTGTGGAAATGACGATTATTTTTTGTAATGCTACTAGTGATTTCTTTAGATTCTTGGCGAACAAAATATATCTATACATACTCAAATCTTTCACATTTTGTTTTGGCTGAAACAAGACACTACCCACTCTATTCTTTTTACAATGCAATTTGTTTGTCTGATTTTGAACACACTTCTCAATGTGTGACAATGCCTGTTTAGTTAAAAGGTTTCGGAGTTCATACCATTTTTGTATACCGATCTAGATTACCTACATTTTTGTTTAAAAAAAGTAAAACCGGAACAAGATTTTCGTAGAAACACCAGCAAAAAACTTTGCGCCTACCTATTACCAGACAATGACCCTAATTAGAGGCTCATAAAATCTATTCAATATTCATTATCATTACTGGCGACGGGTGATTGGATGTGGTAAAAACCCAGAGAGTGACAAGAAGCAGTACCTGTAATCGCATCCGTCCGAATGCCCACTACATTTTAACAACTACATATCATATCCACCCTGGATCTTGCCTGTCAACTCCACATGCACTGAGCTTACAAAGCACCCCAAAACATCCACCAGTCATGAAGTTTTTAAAGCAGAATATTCTAAAATTACAAATCAACCGGCTGGCAGTTTCTATTCACCGACGCCTCAAAAACAGACGATGGCGTAGCTTATGCCGTTGTTAACGAATATGGCACAGTTATCTCCAAAGGTTTCTTTCCCGAATTCCTATCAATATTCACAGCAGAGGCCTATGCCATACTAAAAGCCCTTGAAATTGCAGCTAATGGGAAAACTATTATTTTTACCGATAGTTTGTCCTCAACTACTGCAATCAAAAACACAAACAACTATTCCTATATTGTCACTAAAATCCGGGAAAAGTTAACTTCTAAAAAAGGAAAAAACTATGCTCATCTGGATCCCCGGACACACCGGCATAAACGGAAATGAATACGCAGACGCCGCCGCGAATGCAGCAATTAGGGAACCACTGACAACATCTTATGTCTACAGCAAAAAAGATATCAAAAAGTATGTTACTAATAGCTGGAAATTTAAGAGAAAAGCCTTCTGGGACTCATACGAACACTTTTATAAAAAACTTAATCCATGTGGTGAGAAAGGAATATACCCCAAAAATATTCCGCATATAATGTTAAAAATTTACATACGACTAAGAATGGGACACACCAACTTTACACACAACCATCTTTTCACCAGAGAACCTCCACCTATTTGCCACTTATGCAAAAGTAGACAACTTTTCACCATAAGTCATCTAATGGAATGCAACGAAATCAAAAAAATTTCTAAGCTAGTTTCTGACAAATCTCTTCTTGAACTACTTAGTAATATCTCAGTAAATAACATAAAGACTGTACACAAAATTATGTTAGCAATTAAAATAGATGATAAAATTTAATTTTTTTTTAAAAGCCGAAGGCCCTGGTAGCTAGTGCTTACTTCATTTTAGTATTTATATGTAATATACTTACATACCAATAAACTTGTAATAATACTGCTAGGTTCCACATTTCACTTTCACTCGAAATGAAATCGGAAATGAATTTTTGTGTTCTACATTTCACTGTATTCGATTTCGATTTCAAAATTTTCGGAATTGAGACAAAGTGAAATTGTGATTTCGAAAAAATTTCGAAGTTTCTGAATCGCTCGAAATGCAGAACACTGAAAACGAATTCACTCGATTTGCAATTTCGATTTCACTCGATTTCTGGAACCTAGCTGATAATAATACATATTATTATTGAAAACAAAAATAATAATAATAATAATAGTAATTACTGCAATAATTAATTGGTGAAAGTAGATGATAGTTCAACCATGTGTCGAAAATAAATCAATTCATTTCGTCAATACCAAAATACACAATGTAATAATATTGCACACATTTTCTTTTATTTACAAATGGTAAAATAGATAAAATAGAGAAAAGCAATAACCATTTATTTGGTCAAAAGTGCGCTGGTAGAAAAATATCCCCTTAAGGGAAATTGTTCTGCGCTTCCACAACTGCGTTTAGTTAACTGGCAGTTTATTTTGAACTGTGAAACTGAACGAGTTAAACCACTTTTCGAGCGCACTTTCGACCAGATAAATGGTTATTGCTTTTCTCTACTTTATCTATTTGACCATTTTGTAAATAAAAGAAAATGTGTGCAATATTATTACATTGTGTATTTTGGTATTAACGAAGTGAATTGATTTATTTTCGACACATGTTTGAATGAACTGTCATCTACTTTCATCAATTAATTATTGCAGTTACATATTATTTTTAATTTTTTTTCAATAATAATATGTTGTTGTTGAAATGTAATGGGCATTCGGACGGATGCAATCACAGTATTGCTTCTTGTCACTGGCTGGGTTTTTACCACATGTAATCACCCGGTCCAGTAATGATAATAAATATTGAAAGGATTTTCTGAGCCTCTAATTAGGGTCATTGTCTGGTAATTGGTAGGCGCAAAGCTTTTTGCTGGTGTTTCTACGAAAATCTGCGCTATCTTGTTTCAGTTTTACTTTTTTTTGAACAAAAATGTAATCTAGATCTGGATACAAAAATGGTATGAACTCCGAAACCTTTGAACTGAACAGGCATTGTCCGGAGAAGTGTGTTCAAAATCGGGCAAACAAATTGCATTGTAAAAAGAATAGAGTAGGTAGTGTCTTGTTTCAGCCAAAACAAAATGTGAAAGATTTGAGTATGTTATGTAAGATATATTTTGTTCGCCAAGCATCTAAAGAAATCACTAGTAGCATTACAAAAAAATTATCGTCATCACACTAAAATACACACTAAAATAATTAATTTGTACAATACAATTTACGCGTGTCTACATTATGTTTGGGCTAAAATCTACTTGATGTTCACTTGAAAAAAGGCGTTTTCCTTGAAAAGTACATATATTGGTTGAAGATCTATTGAAATTTTCTGATAACATTTTTTAACAGTGGGTTTACCGCAGTAATGCTGAAACTAATCATAGCTCTACGTTTCACTCATATAAATTCAAGAAGTGCAGCACACAAACAATTTATCTTTTTTATTCTCTCTCTCTATCTCTCGTGTATGAAATAGCAGCTGTCAAAATATGAATGAATGAATGATATTTATTAATTAGCTTATAAAAGCCATTTAGATTGTACAATTTATAATTTTACAATAGACTCGTTTTTTAAACTATCTGTTAGATTCATTATCTTTATATACTCAATCTATTATATTTCTTCTTACATATTCAGTAATTTTTCTTTTAAACACAAACAAGTTTGATTCGTTTTTAATTTCTAATGGAAGATTATTAAATTTTTGAAGCCCAGTATAGCTGATTGTTCGTTGACCTCTATTGGTTCTCGCTCTTCGGATTCTGAAATCTCCTGCACTCCTTAGGTTGTAAGCTGCGTTGACATTCATTGAAATATTTTCGCGTAGGTAAACTGGACACGTCCCGTTCTTTATTTTGTGAATAAAAACCATAGCGTGTACAAAAAGTTGTTGACTTACACTTAACCAGTTTAGGGTATTAAGCATGGATATTATTGGGGTGTATCTATCCTTTTTTAACACAATCCGCATTGCCTTATTTTGTAAAACCTGAAGTCTGGTTTTTAGGTACTGGGGACAAACAAATAAAACGCTTCCACAGTACTCAAAATGGGGTTTGATAATCACATTATACACTTTAATGGCACAGATCATAGAAATGTTTTGTCGTATTCTCCTTAGGACACCAATTTTGTTTGATATTTTTTTACATAGATATTCGATATGGTCATTAAGGGTTAATTTATTATCCAGCATGATGCCAAGGTACTTCACTTTTTCAACACATTCAATTTGCACATTATCGACGAAGACATTAGAGGGTACGTGATACAAAGAATTATTTATTACGATACACTTAGTTTTGTCAGTATTTAAGATAAGTCTGTTCATTTTTAACCACTCGTCTATAGCTTTTAAGTCACTGTTTATATGGTCTATACACTTATCTATGTCACTCCCACAAGTATACAAAAGACCGTCATCCGCAAAAAGTATCAGCTTTGAGTGTGACACAACTTTCACCATATCATTCACATACAACAAAAACAGTAAAACTCCAAGAATTGTTCCTTGCGGTAATCCTATATTCACAGATATTGGGGACGATATATTTTCGTTTACTTTGGTTCGTTGCGTACGCCCGGTAATAAACGATCTGAACCAGTTTAGTTCCGTGGATTTGATACCCATCTTCGCTAGTTTTTTTAGCAATATTTCTTGATCTACTGTTTCAAAGGCACGCCTAAGGTCAAGGAACACTGCGACGATCGTGTTTTTCTTATCAACGTTTTCTCTCCAGTCACTAAACACATAAATACACCTCAAAATGCGAAACGAAAGTTTAAACGGCAGAATGCAGGCGTTTAACTTAAACCGAGAGTTGAACTCCACTTTGGGTTTAAACGAAAACAGTGAAACCGAAAATTTGTTGAACGAAGGTTTAAACCAAAACGAGAGTTTAAACTCTGACTGTGCAACTGGGCATAACATTGATAAGTTGATGTCAACAAAATGTATTCAATACGTGATTACGCGAAAATAGTGCTTGTAAACGGGTTCTGCCATGGAAACGCTTCGTTGGCAAGATAGGAGTACACACACCGATACCCAAATCGTAGTACACCATAATAGTACAACGGGGTATTCGCTGACGCGTACCGGGTGAGCTCCTCGAAATAAAAAGGAACGAGGTTCAGACGCAGCGACGGCAGAAATTGATAGTTAGATTTTGCGTGCTGTGGAAGTTAAGCTTTTAGTCAGGTCCGCAGACTAGCTGAGCAATTGGAACTTCCGAGAACCAGGATTCACAGAACTTTACAGAGTAATAGATTACACCCTTACCATTTAGCACCGGTACAGGATTTACTACCAGGAGAGACCAGAGTGGATTTTTGCCAGTGGCTACTACGCAAAAAGGCATAAAACGGCACTTCCTTAAGAACATTCTGTGGACTGACGAAGCGCAATTCACAAACAAAACCGCAAAATCCTCCACAATTTGCACCATTGGTCAGACCCCAATCCCCATTTAATACGCACAACATCCTTTCAAAGGTAAAAATATAATTATTGTAAACAACTTCTTTAAAATCTGTGCTTAAGGAGGTTTAGCGTAAATGTTTGAAAACAGTTTAGTAGGCCCGCACGTTCTTCCACAAACGGAAGGAATTTCCTAGAGAAGGCTTGCCGGAGCTCCTAGAAGATGTTCCCCTTGTTCAGATAAGGGCGATGTTCTTTGAACAAGATGGAGCTCACATACTTTTAACGAACTGTGGACTGGTCGAGTTGGCCCTTTGCCACCCAGATCTCCTCACTTTACCACCCATGGATCTTTTATTCTGGTATGCTATGAAAGATAAACCTTATTTTTGAAAAAATCTAATCTTTTTTGAACATTTTTGTCTGACAAAAAACAACTTTTGTTGATCGGACGTAAAAAAGTTGCTTAACATAATTTTTAGGAAATTTCTCAAGGATACAAATTTCACAAAAAAAAATAAAAAATTATCAAGTAACAGTTTTGAGAAAAAAACATTTTAAGTAAAAAAATGTAACAACAAATTTTCAAAATTTTTAGTTTAAAGAGCCATAGCTTTTTTGTAGCTGAACAGATGTCCCCGAAGTGCTTAAGACTTGTATGCGCTACTATACTTTTCAAAACATACAAAACAAATTTTGTACCTATAATAGTTAAGAAGTTATAGCGTTCTTAGTGGTACCACCTCCAAATTAGAAGTCACCTTTGAAGGGCCCCCTGCCATACAATTTTTTGTTCGGCGGAACTTCATGAATCACCCCTTAAAGAATTATACTTCTTAACTGGGACACCCTGGGACTTAATTTTGACGTCAGCGTATGGAGCCAATGGCTACATGCCGTGTACTAGCTCTCTTATGCCCAGTTGTACAGTCAGAGTTTAAACTCTCGTTTTGGTTTAAACCTTCGTTCAACAAATTTTCGGTTTTACTGTGTTCGTTTAAACCCAAAGTGGAGTTCAACTCTCGGTTGAAGTTAAACGCCTGCATTCTGCCGTTTAAACTTTCGTTTCGCATTTTGAGGTTTATTTTGACAGCTGCTATTTCATACAGAGAGATAGAGAGAGAGAACAGAAATGAGAAATTGTTTGGGTGCTGCACTTCTTGAATTTATATGAGTGAAAAGTAGAGCTATGATTAGTTCCAGCATTACTGCGGTAAACCCACTGTCATCAGAAAATTTCAATAGATTTTCAACCAATATAATGTACTTTTCAATGAAAACGCCTTTTTTCAAGTGAACATCAGGTAGATCTTAGGCCAAACATAATGTAGACAAGCGTAAATTGTATTGAGGTTTTTTCAATACAAATTATTTCTTTTCGTGTGTGGAAATGACGATTATTTTTTTGTAATGTACTAGTGATTTCTTTAGATTCTTCGCGAACAAAATATATTTCTATACATACTCAAATCTTTCACATTTTGTTTTGGCTGAAACAAGACACTACCCGCACTCTATTCTTTTTACAATGCAATTTGTTTGTCCGATTTTGAACACACTTCTCGGGACAATGCCTGTTCAGTTCAAAGGTTTCGGAGTTCATACCATTTTTGTATACAGATCTGGATTACCTACATTTTTTGTTTTAAAAAAAAGTAAAACCAGAACAAGATAGCGCAGATTTTCGTAGAAACACCAGCAAAAAACTTTGCGCCTACCTATTACCAGACAATGACCCTAATTAGAGGCTCATAAAATCCTTTCAATATTTTACTGGCGACGGGTAATTGGATGTGGTAAAAACCCAGCGAGTTACAAAGAAGCAGTACCTGTGATCGCATCCGTCTGAATGCCACATACATTTCAACAACTAGATATGTATTATTTTTGAAAAAAAAAGAAATAATAATTACTGCAATAATTAATTGGTGAAAGTAGATGACAGTTCAAACATGTGTCGAAAATAAATCAATTCACTTCGTTAATACCAAAATACACAATGTAATAATATTGCACACATTTTCTTTTATTTACAAATGGTAAAATGGATAAAGTAGAGAAAAGCAATAACCATTTACTTGGTCAAAAGTGCGCTGGTAGAAAAATATCCCCTTAAGGGAAATTGTTCTGCGCTTCCACAACTGCGTTTAGTTAACTGGCAGATTATTTTGTACTGTGAAACTGAACGAGTTAAACCAAAAGTTTAAACTCTCGGTCAGGTTTAGTTAAACTTCAGTTTAAACTCTGACTGTACAACTGGGCATAAGTGCCACTCACATAATGTACTCATACGTATGAGGCACATATTGTCGAATGGTTACCTGCACGGTTCGTATGTATTTTTCAATGTAATTTCAGCATTTCAGTTTGTGTTTGTTTGTTTAGTTTTTTATATTATCAACACGATCATAAAACGAACAGCCAATGCAAATGTTCTATCACGACTGAATGCTTTACAACCACAATACAAATGGATATTGCATATCGTGTTCCTGTACTAAAAAACCACACACACATTTGAAATCCACATACGCAATGTGCTACATATCGCACACTATCTCGTGACATCAGAGCCACATATATATGTGGCGTGCTACATACCGTGTACTAGCACCTTTACTACTTCTCATTGGCCAAATCGGGGCTATTCTCTAGATATTTGATTAAGTACATGTTTTGGGTTTCTGAACTGGAGTTTGGCGTTTCAGTGCGATCAAGTGCGTTTTTACTGATATTTTTGACACCTTCATACGAATTTTCTGCCGATATGCTCCAACAGGAATAGGTTGCGGAATTTGTTTACGATTTGCAGTGAAGTGTTTATGAATGAAATCAATAAAGAAAAAAACATTTAAGCAAAGCAATTGGTTGTATTTGTTGCTTAAATTTGTGTTTCCAGGGCAAAAACAAACGAAAAAATAAGACCAAATAGGAAAACCCCTATGTACCACGAAACAACATCATGTCAAATCAATGCGTTGTCGCATTTTAATTATTCTTTCCGAAGACGGATACCTTGAATGTAATTTGAGTCTCCGAGCGAGTATGCGTTGCGAAGAATTTCCCGTTCCGACGGATACCTTGCTATGGTCGAATATTGCCAGAAACTTCATTGTAAGCACATTGGGTGGTATGAATAAAACCTAGCAATTGCTTTTACTCAAAATAAATGTCAAAATCGAAGCAATTGCTAAGCTTCGTATGAATAAAAACTGATTTGAGTTGACTCCAACTTTTGACATCTTCGAAAAGCGGCGCCACCGACCTTTTACTCAGATTGGTATGAATAAAACGTGGAAGACAAAGCAATTGCTAAGAAAATTCCAAGTCTGCTATTTTGTTGACTCAGAGCATTTGCTAAATATTTTGCGCCCATATTTCTTTACAAAAACAGTATTTTCTTTTGAGTTTTCGGTGTTTTTTGTTTGTATAAATAGTTAAAAAACAGTAGGTACTATAAGCAAAGACGAATTGATTAAGATCACAACTTTAACCAACCGTATCGTTTTTTTTATTAAATTAATTTAGCTTTTTTCCAAAAATCGTTTTCCTGATTCTAAATTCAAATTCAAAAAATTAACGACAAATTGTAACAGAAACTGCAAGGGAAGGACACATGCAGTGAAGTAAATGCTTTGTTCGAAACTTCGAACTTACTTTAGCAAAGTAGTTTTTATTCATACCGATTTAAAGCAATTGCTCAGTGCTTTTACTTTGCTACAACCTTTTACTCAAAGCAAATGCTAGTTTTTATTCATACGACCCATTGTCAGCCCTCCATCTGACAATGAAATTGTTAGGTTGCTGACTGTCGTCTGAACAAATCTGAACACACAATTTTTATTAATGTCATACAAATAGGACATTGTCAGACTCATTAGAAATTGTCAAATATCTTGTTTTTGGAAGCTGCAATTGCTAATTTCTTCATTGTCAGACAATATAATTTTAGGAGCGAAATCGAAGTTCGCTTTTAAATAATGGACAATAATTCAGAAGATATTGATACGAACAACAGTGGAAAATGGAATTTAAATTCTATTCAATTCATCATCCTCGCAGTCTTCCAACACGTAGACGTAGTTAAAATAGTCGCAAGTGCAATATTTTGTTCCATTATAGTTACTGCATAAACCAAGGTACAATACGTTTAATTTGTCTGACAATGTCTGACAACGTATAGACCAATTTTTTATATTTAAATATCTGACAACTGTGTGAACACACAATTTTCAACCTGACAACGTTGTCAGGAACGTCGTTGTAAAGGTGCTAGTACACGATATGTAGCACGCCTCATATATATGTGGCTCTGACGTCGACAGAGAGTGCACAAAGAGAGCTTGTACACGGCATGTACCCATTGGGACCATTCGCTGATGTCAAAATGACGTCAGTGCTACATATATATGAGGCGTGCTACATATCGTGTACTAGCACCTTAAGACCATAGTCACACTTCCATCTGACAATGATATTGTAAAACTTTGGGAAAAAATCATACAACCGTGTAAACGGACAATTTGGTATTGTAATGTAGTTACCTATTGTAAGCTCATTGTCAGTCTTTGTCAGAGCATTGACAGATCTGAGAATATTGTAAGATCTGACGGTCGTGTGCACTTAACTTGAGTCGCAGTTGCCTTGTCTATGCTTTTCACACTTTTTCGCAAATCAAACGGCTGTGATAACAAAATTAACATATGAAAAAGTTCTGACATTTGTTTTAATTTTTTCATAGATCGAGAATCGAATTCAGTGTGAACTTGTGAAAACTCTTTTCACATCACAGTATTACAGAACGGGAATCAACCCCCTGAACTAAAACTAAACTAACTAAAAAAAAAACTTAATTTCGCCTATTTTTAACGTGCTGCGTTCGCTTTTTGAATTTAAATTAGTTTATATTTACTACTTACTTACTTAAGGTGGCGCTACAGTCCTCAACCAACAAGCGTCTCCAGCCAGCACGATATTTGGCCAGCTGTCTCCAGTTAAGGTTAAGGTCCCTTTCCACATGGACCTTCACTCTTCTGGCTATAAAGGTCACTTTAGTTGTTCGAGAGAGGGCTTTGCTACTCAATTGCTTTCTTAGCGGAGCCTAGTCAGACAAAGTCCTTTACCACCTCAAAGTTATATCTGTCTATAGTGACGTTCTGTCCAAGACGTTGGTGTTGGGTGTCCTTTCTTGATGACGGCATATACTTTGTCTTGCCCTCATTGACCGCCAAACCCATCTTCGCTTTGTTAGCGTTTGAGTTTCACACTATTCTTTCAAGAACGATGTTAAAGAAGTCACATGACAGCGCATCGCCCTGTCTAAATCCTTTTTTGACATCGAAGGTCTCGGTGAGTTCTTTACCGACCTTAATGGAGCAGCGTGCATTCTCTATTGTCATCCTACACAAACGGACGAGTTTGGCAGGGATGCCAAAACTAGACATTGCTCTGTATAGCTCGTCTCTATAAATGCTGTCATAGGCGGCCTTAAAATCGATGAAAAGGTGGTGGGTATCGATTTGAACTTCCTGGGTTTTCTCCAAGATCTGCCGCAGTGTGAATATTTGGTCGATGGTAGACTTTCCTGGCCTGAAGCCACACTGATAGGACCAATCAGGTTGTTGACGAAAGGCTTCAGGCATTCACACAACACGGCAGATAAGATCTTGTAGGCGATATTAGGAAGACTAATACCTCTGTAGTTGGCGCAGTTCAGAGGGTCTCCTTTCTTGAGGATCGGGCAAACAATGCTGAGGTTCCATTCATCGGACACACTTTCCTCCGACCATATTTTACAGATGAGTTGGTGCATGCTCCTAACCAAGTCATCGCCTGCCGCTTTGAATATCTCGGCGGTTAGTCCATCTACCCCAGCGGCTTTGTTGGACTTAAGCTTAGATATCGCTATCTTCACTTCGTCCAGGTCGTGTTGACGGAATTGTTGGTCTTCATCGTCCAGGGTGAATGGTTCATTCTGCCTGACAGCGGGATTTAGTCTGCAGTCTGCAGAAGTAGTTCTTCCATATCCTCAGCATCGACTGCGATTCTACTACGATGTTCCCTTGTTCGTCCTTGCAGGCTTCGGTTCGGGCTCTTTAGCCTTGGCAGGTTCTTTTTATCCTTTGGTAAAACTTCCGTATCTCATTCCTGCTGTAGCATCTCTCTATTTCCTCGATCGCGCGCTTCTCGTGCTCTTTCTCTTTTCTCCTGAGAAGCCGGTGTTGGTCTCTTCTTTTCTGCGCGTAGAGCTCACGAGCAGCTCTAGTCCTCCTTTGCAGCGCCGCTTTGTATGCCTCTTGTTTCGCTGCATGTGCTTGCCGGCACTCGTCGTCAAACCAGGGGTTTCGTTGTGGTGGTCGAGTGAAACCAAGCACATCAGAGGCGGCGTCTCTGATGGCTTTTTGGCAATGTTGCCACTGGTCTTCAATGCTTGATGCTGGCTGCATACAACCTCTTGAGAGATTGAGAGAGACTCGATCGGTGAAGGATCTGGTGATCTCTTGCGATTTTAGCCGTCCGACGTCAAACTTCCTCACAGTATTTACTTGTCTTGGCGGTGTTCGGGATATCCGAAGGCGTACCTTGACTACAACAAGGTAGTGGTCCAAGTCAATGTTGGCCCCTCGGAACGTTCGGACATCCATAATACTGGCCTTGCGTCGATCGCAATGGGATCAATCTGGTTGACGGTTGATTGGTCGGGAGATCTCCAAGTGCCTTTATGAATATCGAGATGCGAGAACCGCGTACTTGCTATGACAACATTTCGCCCCGCCGCGAAGTCGATCAGCCTAAATCCGTTATCGGAGGTGGTGTCGTGTAGGCTGTACCTTCCGACAGTACTACCAAAGATGCCCTCTTTTCCTATCTTTGCATTAAAATCACCTAGGACAATTTTAATGTCATAGTTAGGGCACTGCTCGTATGTCTTGTCCAAGAGCTCGTAGAACCTCTCTTTGGTGTCGTCGTCATTCACCTCCGTGGGGGCATGGGCGCATAAAAGGCTAATGTTGGCGAATTTAGCCTTGATGCGGATTGTCGTGAGGCGCTCGTTCACACGGCTAAAACTTAAGACTTCTTCCCTAAGTCTGCCTCCAACGACGAATCCACATCCAAATAAGCACTGTTTTTGTTTCCGATAGCAGTCGCCATTATAAATATCGCAGTCTTTCTTCCTCTTCTTGCCCGGTCCATCCCATCGCACTTCTTGAATGGCGGTTAGGTTTGCTTTATAGCAGTTCAGGGCCTCCGCTAGCTGTTCGGCTGCACGTGGTCTGTTAAGGGACCTAACATTCCGCGTGCAGATCCGAAATGCGTTGTCTCGTTTGCCAGGTTCGTCAACAGTAAAATCATCCGTATCCGAGGCTTGTTGTTGTTTCGGAACTATTGTTGTTTTCCGCAGTCGGGCAGTTACCCCGGCGTACAACCCCCAACCTGGAGGGCCAGGCCCTTTGTTGGACCCCTTGGACGAAAAGGGCTGGATTCCTCCGGTGTCAGTAACCCACTTCGGGGATGTGAGAGCTGCCGTTGGCCCATAAAGGGTTCATCCGCTACCATATCTGTTTTAGGACCCTGACTGGTCCTGAAAAATCCTCACTGACCTCAGCTCCAAATATGTCAAAGTAGCTCAAGTAAGGTAACTGTCATCTTGACTGTTGACGACACCGTTAATTCAGTCTAGTGTATTCATCCGCCGTACGTCCTCTTTCTGAGGAGCTCATGTAAGGCTTCTGAGACTCGTTCAGTCAGTCTTTCCGACAGAGCATTATAGTGTTGCTATTTTCTTCGTGTTCAACACTCGCGCTTATAAGTTCAGCAAGTCACACCCGGATGGGCAGACCAGTACCCGGTGGTTACCACTAGGAGGTAAAATAAGCACAATTGATGTGTACGAAAAGTTACAACAGCTGGGCACCGCCAGGTTGATGCCGATCAGCGCCTGCCCGACTCATACACACCCAACCACCTTAGTTTATACATGTGCATAATTCGATATAGTTTTATGTAAGGCAAGGTAAACTACGTTAACGTTAACAATTTTAACAATTTCTTAAGTTCTGCATCCGGATATCATTGAATTCAACTTGAATGCTAAAAAGGGTTATCGTAACGGAATCGTTTTAAAATTCTAGAAACAACTAAAACAAATCTCACTTTCTTAAAAAAGGGCCATTTGTTTGGTCCTGTTGGAAATCGTTGCAGAACGCGTTGCTAACCAACTGTAAGAGTTCGTGTTACTCGTTAAACATGGTTGCGCATTTCGTTGAACACTAATTTTAAAATAATATGATGCACATTATCAGTCGTACATACTAGATTTCCTTAAAATGGCTCTTAATAGAGCGAGAGCAGACCGCAAAAATTTAAGCCCGGGGACAATGAAAAAACAAAGTTTGTGCCGGAGCGGAAGTTGTTAAATAACTGTTACTACCCCCCCCCCCCCTTTTGCACATTTTTTCACATATTATACCCATTGACTTAACGCTTGAAATTACCACCAACACTTAAAACTAACAAAATTTAATGAAATAAAATGTTGTGCTTGATCCAAACCTGTCGCAAGTAGGAGGCACAACGCTTTTTATGTTCAAAATTAATATGGAATTTCCACCCGTAATTATATTACCATATGTACAAAACAACCTTTATTATACCCTATTCACACCAAGCCGAAAATTGGGTTTTCGCGAAAACAGTCGAAAACTTCCTCGAAAACAGAAGTTTTCCCATACATATTCCAGTTTTCAAAACGAGTTGTTTGAGGTCGTTTTCCATGAAAACGCCACGAAAACTAGTACAATCGTTGGGTTGTTGAAGCAGACACACCTTTTGCAACATTCAGCGAGCTCAGCAAAACTGCTGACAGGATGTGAGAGGCTGAGTGAGAGTGGGAGTTTTTTTGTTATCTTTGCTTGCACTATAAAGAGCAAACTACCTGCCACAACTAAATGGTATTTTCAGATGTTTTGATTTTGAATGTTGCTTATGTTAAGTATTTTATGCATTTAACCATAAGTTAACCATAATCAAGTAGCTTAATTAATTTTGTTTATATATTATGTCAATACGAGCGAAGTTTAGTAACTAAAATAAAAGTCTAGTCGCCACAAACATTTCATAGCTAGTTTCACAGCTAATTGAAACGTCAAACGAAAACGGGTTGGTGTTCGGTGTGAATGCATTCACGAGTTTTCTAAACTTTTTTGACTTTATTACAGTCTATAATACTCAATTGTTCTACTGCATTCGATCTGCTATTACATATCATCACTTGGTCTCAAGTATTTGGACTACATAAGCGGGAAGAATGGAATTGAAAGCATCGCTTCTCATTGCCTTAAATCATATTGCTTTACTTTAGATGGCGCTCACAGTCCAGGGACCACGGCCTAAATTAATTCCTCAATGATGTTAATAAAATGTATTCGAAGGAAGCGGAGTAGCCTTCGAAAGTGTACGTCAATAAATAAATAAATAAATAAATTTAGAAAAAAATAATTTAAAACGAAAAATGCATTTGAAAACAAAAAGTGCCGGTGTAATGGAACACAATTGGAACGTTATCGGCAGCGATGCCAACTCAAAAATGTGAGTTAGAGCCAAAAATGTGATTTCAGGGCTAGTTCAGGGCCAGACCAAACGACTTTAGTATATATCTACACTGTTTTGACGTTTTTGACGTACAATATACTGAAACAAAATTTGAGTTTTAAATAATCAACTAAATTTTCACAGAAAAACAGTTTTATAGCAATTATTAAATGCGTAATGCTTGAAAATATAAATTAAACACAGTGCTAAAAGAGCAATTTACAGTGCTAGATCGAATGAAACAGTGCTAGAATTTCACAATTGGGCTAGGTTTGGCATCGCTGGTTATCGGTCAATTAATGGATTAAATCTGAAGAAAGCCATGGACGAGTTCGAAGTTCAACAGATTGTCTTTCGAAAGACACCAAAGTTTCCCACACGGGAACGTCACATGACGATTCAAAGGAAGAAGTCAACAAATATACATACGGTGCATGTGTTGTCCAAAGTCATGCTGTGATCGCAAGTGTTCCGAGTGCGAATGAAAAAAACGTGTCAAACATGTAAGTCCGCGCGCGAAGCGCGTGCCATTTACCAGGAACAGGTTTCATCGGTTCGCGAACGCCTCGGCTTTAAGAGTATTTCGCCAACACACTGGGAATGAGATCCACGACAATTTGGTTACACGTGGGTGCCACCAGGTATAATGGTATCGTCAAAGGTCCAGCGCTACTTTGATAAGAACCCTCAGGACCTTGTAAGAACCTTGAATATTTACGTCTCTGTGTTTATTCAATTAGCTTATTTACGGGTTTAGTTTGTCCATTTGCATTGGCGCTATTCTACGATACCCGGAGGCCCAGAGCTTAGCTTCAATGAGGGCCGAGGCCTGTGCTAATGTCTCTATTACATACATACATACATACAAAGATGTTAATAAAATGTATTCTCTTCTTTCGATTTCCATCAAAAATGAGGTCCTTCCTTCCTCGAATAGGTTAAAAAAAAACTCTGCCAATGGCGCTCATCTAATCACCTGACCCAACTTACACAACCCGCTTGCTGCCTGCCTTTTTAGCTAGGCCCTGTGTCACTGAACATTTGTTTTCACTGCTTCACACATAACGTGACTCAAGGTTAGATTTTCTCACTTTTCTACTCGAACCATTTTTTTCTTATTTTATATATGTAATTATTTCAAAAGGGCGATACAATTTAAACAAACTGACAATGATTGCCATGCACTTTATGTTTTGTTACTTTTAATTATAATTCCTTTGAAATTTATTAATACATTCGTAAGCATAATATGAACAAGTAAAATATGTATTATACAAAATTTGATTTATATTATGTCTAGAGATTTCCGTGACCGACGAGGATATTCTCGGGACCGTGGTGGACGCCGAGATCGTTACAGTGATCGCAGACGTGATGATAGATGTAAGTACAAAATTGTTCTTTCGTATTTAACCTACAATACCACTTCCATTATAGACAGCGCTAGATCCCATCGACGGTCCCATTCACGGAGCCCAAGTCGGAACAGCCGCAGCCGCAGCAGAAGTCACAGTCGCAAGTAAATTGTTTCAACCCAGTAGATACGTGTAACATTTGTGTAAACCAAATTCGTTTCTTGCAACAACAAACAAACGAGGTATCCCCAAAAAATAATTTAAAAATAACAAAAAAGAAACTGTTAACAGTTTTTTCCTCTTCGACTAAGGTGAGTTTAACTTGTCAATTTTCTGCGTTTATAAATACGATATTTCTCTTAAGCTAGTTGTAGAAAAAAATTATTGCAAAATACAAAAAAAAAATATGTAACTAAAACTGCTGTACCAACATCACTACCACCAGCACCAACTGTCTCTTCCCCATAAGTGTATTTAAAATGAAAAAGAACACGGTGTGCGTGAATATAGGAGTAGCTATGGGCCAGGTTAGTGTTACATCATAAACCAACCAACAATTTTCTTATTACATACATAGAGCAATGTGAATTCCCTCTGGGCTGTCAAATGAGAGATAGCGAATCAGGTCGAGTGCGGGAGAGGGTGTGTTGTATTATTAGGAGCACGCTCCACAGCCTCACAATCTCAATTGAAAATTAAGGTACTTGCGCTTAAAATTTATTTTATTTTATAATAAACTTAAGGTTATGCGACGAGTACGCCTAATATGCCTAATAATTATTGTGGTTGCCTAACCACCCCAGACAACAGCTTAACTTAAAGTTGAGGTACTTTTGTTAACAAAATCTCAATCCCATCAGCTGATAAGTGGTTTTATGTTATTTTCTGTACATACATAATATTTTTTTAATTTTAGCTGAGTTTTATAGAAAGCTTTGCCTGAAGCAAATCATAAATAAATAACACTTTTCCGATAGTCTCTCGCGCGCGTGTGTCTAAATCTAGACCCAAATTAATCATCAGACAACATAAATGCATGATTGACAAGCAAAGAAGGTCATTTGCAACATCTTTGTTGTCGTTGCGCTGCAAGCTTAATGAGAGGTAATTGCTAAAATACCCAAAACATTTAAAGTAATAAACAAATCTAAACAAAATAGAGACTTATCATCGTCGTTGTAAAAAAAGGCGAAGATTGATCCCACGCTGTCAGTAATTTTCACTGATCACTGTAAAACGAAGGGGAGTTTTGTAATATTCCAAAGGAGAGGCAAACTAAAACGCGTTTGAAACATACAAAAAAGGTAATTTTCGAATATTACAATGCAATGCATCAATTTTTTCTGTTGTCGGTTGTGGTTGAGAGGAGTTTCTTCTGTTCTGACAAAAAAAACTCACAAAACGAGGTAATTTTTATAATTAATTGAATAATTTATTGAGAAGAGGAAGGGAAAGTGAGAGAGAGAGAGAGAGGTTCCATAAGCCACAAACGAGGTAATTTTTTTTCTTGTTGATATTTTTTGTCTTAGATTAAGTGCGTATTAAACAAATTTATTATATTTTGGGTTGTTGGTGCGTGTAGAATGATAAATTAATACAAATAATAAAAATATAGGTACTTACAAAAAATAAATACACAAAAAAAGATAATAGCAATTATATAACAAAAACCCAACAATCTACACATAAACCGATTGAAATATTTACATACATTTAATATAATGATATTCGTCAATAGATAAACAAATTTTTTTTTTCGGTCACGAAATTGAGTATGAAGACATGATAAAGAAAAGGTTGTAGGAGCGACAATACGTATTTTAAAAACTTCTGTATAGATGTTTATTATTTAACTAGTTTTAGGTAGTATCATATAAACATATTCACCCCAATCATGGAATCCGCCGGAGGGAATTGTTCGCGGAAAAGAATATTTTGGTATCGTCGAATCCGAAAAGTGAACAGAAATCTGAAAAAAAAACCACACCCTACCAATAGTATGTGTTAATATTATGTATATACCTACCTATATGACATAATAACCGTTCAATTTGCGGATTCGACGATACCAAAATATTCTTTTCCGCGAACAATTCCCTCCGGCGGATTCCATGATTGGGGTGATTATTCGAGCGCCACCTATAGACATTTTTCGAAGTATCAATCAATCAGATGAAATTTGAAACACGAATTCACACACTTTTAGTTTTATGTGGGTACTCGGTTTTAATCGAATGCAATCGAATTGATTACATCATAAAACAACAGTAGCGGAGTGGTTAGTTTGCTGGACTACAGTGGGATCCCAGGTTCGATTCCCGGAAAAACACTAATTACATCTTAATGTTTTTTCTACTGCGCCACCTCTCGCGAACGTCTGACAAACTTCCGAGAGTATGACTGTCCTGAAAAAGCTTCTCAATTCAGTCGTTCGGACTCGGCATAAAATTGTAGGTCCCTTCCATTCGTCCCAAAAATAGAAACTCACACAAACGAATGGTTCAGTTGCACCGCCTATTTATTATTATTTTTTTAATCGAATTGATTGATAGACAAAAAAAAGATGTATACATACATACAGTATTGTCCACTTAAAGCGAACTCGAACGGGCCGACTAAAGTAGTTCGTTATATTCGAAGTTCATTTTGCGGATTTGAAGATACCGAAATATTTCAATAAGCTATCTCCATTTCAAAGCTCTCACATGGTTGCCATAGTGAGCATTATAAATTGGCATAATTCTCTTATAAATATCGGTAGGGTTGCCAATAGTTTATTAAGATTTCATGAACATGTGATTTACAACCGCACGCGAGAAGATTAGCCTCACTAATCGTCATCCTCATTTTGCCAGCAGCTGTGTTGCAGACTGGTCGTGGTGGGGTGTATGCGCCTTTGAGGAAAATTCCTTCATAAACAGACTGGTTATGGTGGGTTTTTCGAAAATGCAACAGCAATTCATTGGTAAGTCAGTAGCTTGGTTTTTATTTCAGTGGCAATTCTTGTGATTGGGTGCCATGAGAGTATCTACAGGCACCATTGGTAGAAAAAAGAGCTTCCCATAAGGCCTGTACTGAAAATATAAATTGGACAGAGTATAGTCAACACCACTCACTTGTCAAGTGAGGATCCCTCAATGGGTCAACGGCAGCGCTCATATCCCAAAATGGGTTACTGACATCGATTTTTTCCGGCCCGCTGTCCTAGGGTCAAAACAAGGGCCTGGTCCTCCAAGTTGGGGGCTGTGCCGTCGGTGTAACTTCCCGACCATGGAAAAAACCACTAGTTCTGAAAGAGACACAACCAGCGTCGGATAATGGAACTCCTCAAATGGCAAACAGACCCGGAACGTCAATGGACTACGATCTAAGAGTATGTACCTGGAATGTACGTACGCTCTACACCCCAGGTGCTACTCAAAAACTTGAGTCTGTCCTCACGCGGTACAAGGCAGATATAACCGCGATCCAGGAGATACGATGGATAGGATCAGGTATGATGAAAAGAAAAGATTGCGACATTTATTACAGCTGCAACAAAAGATTACATGTATTAGGATGCGGATTCGTCGTGGGAAATCGGCTTAGGACAAAAGTCATTGACTTCAAGCCGATAAGTGATCGCCTTTCTGTGATCCCCATCAAAGCTACTTTCCAAAACATAAGCCTAATATGTGCACACGCCCCTACCGACGAGGCTGAAGATCCCATCAAGGAGGAGTTTTATGACCTCCTGGATGGAGCCTACGGAGCCTGTCCGGAGTATGATGTAAAAGTTGTACTCGGGGATTTCAATGCTAAAGTCGGAAAGGAAAACATCTTTGGCGGATTAGTTGGCAAGCACAGAATCCACGAAACGACAACAGACAACGGCTACCGACTAATCGATTTTGCAGCAGCTTGTAATACGGTGATAAGTAGCACTAGGTTTCCAAGGCTAAGGAACCACACAGACAGCAACCTGGCGCTCTCCAGACGGTCGAACCGCCAACCAAATCGACCATGTGCTAATCGATGCGAGGCACGCATCCAACATCCTCGGCGTGCACACATTCCGAGGGGCAAACGTCGACTCTGACCAGGCGACAGAAGATGCACACAAGAAAGCGCTGCAACGCAAAACAAGGGCAGCGAGAGAAGAGTATCGAGCCAGAAGAAGGGAGGAAAAGAAGATCCTGCGTAGAAAGAAGAGGGCTTACGCAGCTTCCCAGCTCAAGTAGATCGAATAGTCGCGCGATCGTAATAACATCCGGAGGTTTTATAAAAAAGCCAAGCAACTGGCTGCTGGCTACAAAACCGGAACGCAGGCTCTTCGAGACAGCGAAGGAAACTTAGTCACCGAAGCGCAGGGAATAGTCGATGTGTTTAAGCGGTATTTCCAGCAGCTGCTTAATGGGCATCATGTAGAGAGAGTGATAGGACAAGAAGAGAACCCACATCCACGTCAATGAAGAACCAGTTCCACCACCTAGTATAGAAGAAGTTGGCTTAGCTATAAAAAAAGCTTAAGAACAACAAGGAACGCAGGCTCTTCGAGACAGCGAAGGAAACTTAGTCACCGAAGCGCAGGGAATAGTCGATGTGTTTAAGCGGTATTTCCAGCAGCTGCTTAATGGGCATCATGTAGAGAGAGTGATAGGACAAGAAGAGAACCCACGTCCACGTCAATGAAGAACCAGTTCCACCACCTAGTATAGAAGAAGTTGGCTTAGCTTAGCCGAGTGCTGGACGATAAGCAAGAAGGGAGAGCTGATACTGGGCTCCTTCGAAAGAAAAATACTTCGGCGGATTTTTGGTCCTGTGTGCGAGGAGGGCGAATGGAGGAGAAGATACAACCGCGAACTCTATGAGCTGTACCAAGATGTGGATGTAGTCCAAAAAGCCAAAATACGTCGGCTACATTGGCTCGGCCACATCGAGCGAATGGACAACAATGCTCCAGCTAAGAGGATCTTCGAATCCCAGGCCCCAGATTCGAGAAGACAAGGAAGACCGAACCTCCGTTTCAAAGACCAAGTCATCGCAGATGCCAGAGCGCTTGGTCTGGACCATTGGAACCAGCGTGCCCGGGATCGTAGAGGATGGAAAGCTGCAGTGTCTCATGTATTGCTTTTGATGTGGTAGAGGATCTTTTTTTCGGGTAGTGCAGCTGTGGCATTATGTATGTATGCGAGAGCGTCGCGTCGTTCAGTTTTGAGAGGATGGTTGCATATAATCAGATGCATGAATCTTTTTGCCAAAGGAATACTTTTCTGGATTTCGTTCACTAAGAGCCATTTGCTGATACGACTCATAACGATTTAAGTTCTACTTAAATTATTATGGGGTACTTTTTGAATGGCATAAACTGTCATAAAAGAATTTATGTGGAACTTAAATCTTTATGAGTAGTATCAGAAAACGCCCCTAAATGTAGAAATTGTCTTTTATTTGTTATCTCCATTCTGCAAAATAACTATAATTGTCTTTTAGTTAATTAAAAATTAAGTACACATACCTTTTTTAACACATTATCACACAGTCGTCCGCAAAATAGTCGACGACAGAAATGTATCATTTCCACGACAAACGTCGTCACAAAACGCCTTACGCAATACCGTCGAAAAATACAATCCACATTTTTTGACATTTCAGACGCCATTTGTCGATCGTCGCCGCGACAAAAGTAATTTATTTTTAGTCGCCAAAAGCAAACAGTCGTAACGTTGTTTTTAGAGTCGTAAACGACAACGACAATAGGGGTGAATGTGTTAAAAAAAAGTGTGTGTACTTAATTTTTAATTAACTAAAAGACAATTATAGTTATTTTTCAGAATGGAGATACCAAATAAAAGACAATCTGTACATTTAACGAAATGCAGAAAAATATTCCTTTGGCAAAATCATTCACGAAGGCCTAGCAAAAGTGGTGTTAGGTCTTGGACCACCTTCGACTTCGATAGTCTAAAATACATTTTAAATCTGAAAATAATTATTGTTATTAAAACAGTGTGCAATTTAAATTATTTCTAACACTCACTTAACGTCGGGAAAATGCAATTGCATTGCATTTGCTTCGAATTTCCTTCCTTAACTTTACCAGCTCTTTTTTCTGGGTTTCTTCTTCGTCACTGCTTTCAAAAAACTTCTCAAAACTATTCATTTCTGATTTGTTTTATTAAATAATTAAGCAAGTCATAAACAAAACAGCAGACCAAATATAAATTCGTCGACTGAAATGTCAAACCGCATCTGATACAGTTTGTGGAATGTATGTGGAATGTGAGGGTTCAGAGAGTCGAGTCGTTTCAGTTAAGCAATACCAAATTCCAAACGACTCGACACGACAAATGTCACCAGTCGTTTGCTACAGACGACGACGACGACAATAGGGGTGATTATGAGGGGTTTAGAAAAAAAAGTTTAGACAGAAGCACTCGATTGGGATGAGCAACGGTGAACTAGTTTTTTTAATAAATAATAATTGCAAAAAAAAAAAAATGTGCACGGCTGGGTGGCACGAAATTTTGTCGTTTATTACGAATCTCGCAGAATCTCAGAGTCATTTCAACAAATTTTACGTTTAAAATTATTTCCACTTACGTACATCTTACGTAGGTTTACTGCCAGGTTCCACATTTCACTTTCACTCGAAATGAAATCGGAAATGAATTTTTGTGTTCTACATTTCACTGTATTCGATTTCGATTTCAAATTTTTCGGAATTGAGGGAAAGTGAAATTGTGATTTCGAAAAAAATTCGGAGTTTCCGAATCGCTCGAAATGCAAAACACTGAAAACGAATTCACTTGATTTGCAGTTTCGATTTCACTCGATTTCTGGAACCTAGCTGTTAGTAACTGAACCCTTCCTGTTTAGCTCAAAACTGAGCAAATAGTATTTAAGCATTACCTGAAAGTAACATTTTTATCATAATCGAAAATGGCGTTTTTGAGATATGAGCAGTTTTTTAAAGTACTATTATTAGGGATTTAGGTGGATATCAAAGGAGGCAGTCTTTTTAGAGAAAAACTGAGTTTACTATCAAGTTAAGAATGATAATAGTACCTCAAAATTAATTTTTTTTAAAAAATCGTTCTTACCGTTTTCGAAAAAAGCTAATTTTCAAAACTGCCGTTGCTGGACTTTTTAGCGAAAAACTGGTAATGCAGTCATGCCTACATTAACTCAACTATCAATTTTGGTTCAAATCGTTAGAGCCGTTTTCGAAAAAATCTAAATTTAGGCATATTTCGTCATATTTCGTAAAATTTTTATATGGGAGGTACCGTTAATATTAGGGCTAAAAAAAAACGTACCTAGCGGGAAGCCCACAAACTCTAAATACGAAGTTTGAAGCAAATCCGTCCAAGCGTTTAGATTCCCCAGGGGTGGGACAGACAGACATATGGACGGACAGAATTGCGAGACCCACTTTTTTGAGTTCCCCTATCATCGTAATATCAGAATTGATCAAAATCTCGAGTTCGAAATTTTGTACGAAGACAATATCTTTCTCTTACTACGTATACGAGAAAGTTAAAAATGTACGTAGCTACAAGAAGTAGTCGATGAAAGCGTAGGAAGAATATTACTGTTAAAGTTTGTGAAATTAGAGATTGTTTTGGTTCGCGTTGTTTGGGTGTTCCGTGGTCTGACAGCGTGGATGAGGAGTAGAAGTGTGGAATTGAGGAGTACGTTTCGTTCTAGGAGAACGAGTTTTGAGAATATATGTGTCGGGCATTGTTGTAGGTATTTGATTTTTTGAGAAATGTAGAGTTCCTTGCATTGGTGTAATCTTGTAGAGCACATCCAAGTGGCTCTCGAGGGCGAGGAGATGTAGTCGCTTCTACGAAGGTCATAAACATATCGCATCATTGAAAGCAACTTGCAGTTTACGTTGCTATAAAGAGTTCAGTCTACTGCAGAAAACATTAGCATAATGTGATGAGAGGTAGTACTATACTAAGCTCTTATTGTCAGCTTACGTCTATTTTCAATCTGTATAAAATAAGCATAAAGCCATAGTTACGGAGACATCCATATATTCGTTCAAATACTACTTTGATTTAATTATCTTTAAACCATATAGGTATCCGTAAACGATGAAGGTTGAATTTTTGAAAATCATGGGAATCGCTTGCGACTTTTTTGGATTTAGCTGTAATCCATTCTTAACAGACCTATCTGTGTAGGGGATCTAAATCTTCATTGATATGAACACTGAGTTCATCGATTTTATGGAAAAATATCGCAGCATGAAGTTTAACACCATCAACTGCTCTGTCACCGAGGCCGAAGTTTTAGAGTTTCTACAACGGAATTTGATGGCTTACGTTATCTTAGTTTTTGAAACATCGAATATACGTTATGTTTTTTTTATCATCTTGCCTTGTTTCCTCAGGTAGGTTGCCGGAGCCGAGCAACAGCTTCCATTTGCTGTGTGGTTTTTGGGGCTTTGGTGGCAGTCACCACATCAGACGTAAACCAGGGAAATTCGGGTATGTATATAGCCGACATTGTTTCCAATTACCTGATGACGTTGGCGTATGAAGCCCATTTGGATTTATGGAACTGAAGTCTTTAAGCGTGAAGTTCTCGACGCCCGACCTAGATTTGGATTGTATGTGCAGAATAGGGGATCGTTGTCAGAGGCAAAGGCAAGCTATGTTTAATCAAAGAAGGGAACAAGTGATGACGAATCGGAGACAGTAGATAGGTTTGGAAAGCTGGGTAGGCAGTCATGTGCAGGTAGTTGGGTTAGTGGTGTTTGCTATATTCGGTCATAAAGAGAATAGAGGCTGTGTGCAAAAAGAAGAGCTGTGTGCCAAAAGAAAGAAAGGCTGTGTGCAAAGTGGCTGTGTGCCAAAGTTCCTACTGGCGGCTATGTGCTTCGCGTCTTCCGGGTGATCTACTCTACAGAACATACATGATGGTGACAGCTTACAATTCTTCGCGACGTGCCCGTTCGTTCCGCATCATCTACATCATAGCTTGGATCGATCTTCTTCGCTTTTGCATTGTTTGGCTATGTGTCCAAACTGTAAACATTTAAAGCATTTTGTAAGTAGCGTCCCTTCGCGAATGCGGCAGACTACACACCCGATTTTGATTGATCTCAGCATTCTCGAACTTTTTTGGAATGGGTTTTCCATTTCTCCTTCCACTTCTCTTCTTACGTTGTTATTGTTGTTATTGTTTGTGTTCATTGCTGTTGGGTCCCCACTCAGAGTCTTTGTCAATGTCCGGATGTGTAGTTACCTTGGGATCCCATGGTTGTCTTTGCAAGCAGTGAGGTCATGCAAGGGTTGACACAAGCCCTTATGAGGTGATGTGCCAGAGCCGGATCGTATATAACAAGGAATATAACACCTTGACCTACACCACCAACTTAATGGCGACGAGACATCGAGCGTTCTCTGAGGCCTGCCAAGGTTTTAACAGGACGGGGTGGCTCGCAGCATTTGCCTGGAAGCCATTTCGGTAGGATTTCACTCCTACTTACTCAGGTAACAGAATACTACGAGCGTCAGCCCTCAAAGCTATCGTTCAAATTCGTTTTCCAGTATGCCAAATTTAGACCTTACTGAGCTCACTCTTAATGCCGAAAAATGGTACCGATGTCAATCGGTGAAAGTTATTGAAATATTGGGTATTCGCAGCTAACCTACATATCTGCAGGCCGTCCACAATCTGCCACCTGTGACCCTGCCAAACTCCGAAACATAGTTGAGAGAACTTTACGGAGCCTATAGCATGATGTGGTGGTATCTCACCGGACGACATGGGAATGGGTCCCTGTCTACCACCTGTCGGGGGCAGTGCAATATAGGTTGGCCGAATTGTTAACATGCAAACCAGGTATAGCAGGGAAATCCCTCCTGCTCAAAGGTGTCATAGTATTAGTGTAGGTCTGCACATTGCGGCTCGTCAAGTGAGTCTGACGTATTGAGTTAAGATCGCAGTTCGTATCTGATTGCAAGGGTGTTTGACGAGTTCGCGCAGTGCACGGTAAAATCTAGTTAATAATAGTATGTAGTATATTTCGTAGGCACACTCACTCCTATTACCCCAAAAATATTATTTTCCTTACACTTAGTCTAAAACTGATAGAATATTTGAATTCCGAAAAATCCATATTGTAGTAAATGGCGCTGTAAACTTCAAATTGGCTTCAAATATTGCAGTCGTCGACAAGACGTATTTTGGCTGGAATCCACTTGTCTGTACCCATGTCCTTTCTTCAGCTCTTTCAAAGTTTTCCTGAGACAAAATCGCAGGCATTCGTTGCCAAATGTTTATGGTTGTACGGTGTTATTATAAGGCTTAAAAAAAGCTTAGTTTTGCCTTTGACCCTTATTATGATTGTCGATCAGCGATCGTCACGGCAATTGTCGATTGCGTCGATTGATTTTAGCTATTCGTACGCACAAAATTTGTTCACTTCCAAGAGAAAGTATCGATCAGACATTTGTAATCGACTACAAGGGACTGTCAAATCGACAAATATCGATCGCAATCGACAATCACAGTTCTCGATCGATCGACAGCTGTCGATCAACGATTAACTATCGACACTCACAATAGGGGCCTTTTTCTTAATTTTTTAGATCCCGAATTCACTTCACACTTAAATGATGTAGTAAAAGAAGGCTGGACATCGTTTGTTGCAGTCACTAAAAACTTTTTAGGGAATCAAAAATCCCCGCAATATGTTGACTTTGTTGTCAAAATGTTGCAAGCTTTTTATAAAATAAAATGCAACATGTCTTTGAAAATAAATTTTCTGCACCGCATTTAAATTTTTTCCCCAAAAATATGCGAGCTGTGTGTAATGAACACGATTCCACCAAGATAGGTGTTATTGGAAAACGATATCAAGGACAATAGAACCCTGCGATGCTGGCAGGCTGCTGTAATTATTATTATTATTAATTAGGGAAACCGAAACCACAGAATACCATCGAAAAACGAAAAAAGTGAAGAAGAAATTTTTTTAGTCCAAAATAAATGAATTTAAATATAAAAATTGTTAAAAAAGTAAGAAAATAAAAATTGATATACATATAAAAATTGAGCCCTAAAATGTTTGTCGTCGATTCACGCCTTAACGCATTTACCGATTTTAACCAAACATTCACACATATTTGGTATTGGTCCATATACGGTTTCTGTGAAGTTTGGCCAAAATTGGACAAAGGGGCGTGGCACCGCCCATACAAAAAAAACATTCAAAATCGTATATCCTGAAAACCACCAAATCGATTGAGCTCAAACTTACACAAGATCTTAGTTATTGTCACTGGAGTGATCCTGTGAAGTTTGGTCAAAATTGGACAAAGGGGCGTGGCACCGTCCACACAAAAACGTTCAAACGAATTTTTTATTCGCAACTTTGTGGAACGCGATTTAAATGATGTGGATTGTGAATAGACTGACAATTCGCCCCAGGGTGTTTTCTTTCGCGGCAAAAAATTTGGATTTCGAAATTTCGTTATTTAAACTGTTAATAAACTTGCTTTCTTAATAAATTTTGATGGAATATTTAATTATCCTCATCTTGGAGTAGTAAAATGTGCAGTTTTCTGTTTATAAATGCATAAAAAGTGGTTTGTTCGCATTTCATCAATTCGTTCGTTCGCTCCCATGTGAATGGTCCTTAAGACCTAAGGAATACAATTCCTGTGCACGGGCAAAGCCGGGCGGGTACAGCTTCTTCGACAGTCTTGAAATTGGAAGCCAAAGTTTTTAAAATTTGTAACATTGATATAAATAATGAAAGTCAATAATATTGTCTAGGCAATACGATTTTTGAAAAAACAAAAAAAGTTGTGTACCACAGAGCATTACAATAAAACAGTTTATATATTTAACTATTTTGCACTACGAAGTGTGCACGGGCTATAATAAAATGTATCATAAAATTGTGACGTGATAGAAATATTTTATTTGATTTTCTGCAATATTTCTAGCACATAGAACACGAAAATTATTTGCGATATAAAAAAAAATATTTTTTTTTGTTGACTAGTTATCCTCCGATTAATTATTAATCATTACACTGTGAAAAAGGTTTGTTTTGTAAAAATTACGGTTTATCTTGAAGTATTGAAGCTTGAAGAATATATTTATGAACTTTAGAGATTTTTTTTTTCAATTTGACCATTATATTTAGAATTTGGATTGGAAATCTACGCGAATAAACCTATTCCATGGATTGTTGAAGTTTAAGTAAGCAGAGAGGTTCTAGTTAAGTTTCGTGTTTGTGATAAGATGAGGATGGGCAAGAATTTCGTAATAACACAACAAATATATTCTGCGGAATATAAAATATTGTAGATCACAATAGGTTGATTTTAAAATGTTGCACCAACAGCATAATTTATAATCTTGCTCCCAGTGATTAATTTTTAAGAGTTGTAATAATTTTCACAGCGTAATTGGCACACAGCCTAAAAGTAAAAACATGGCAAATATTAAAAAACTCTAAACTCCCTCCACTGTTATGTTGCTACGTAAGAAGTGGGACGTTCAATCACTTTCACTAATTTGGATTGCTTATTTATGGAAAATATACATATTGTTATACCCTCCACATGAAGATATGTTCACTTTGCCATTACATTTGTAACGCCAAGAAGGAGTCACCGGAGACCTCATAAAATATGGACTGGACGGCCTTAAACATTTTTTTTTAATGTTCGTAATAGTCTGAATTGTTTGCGTCTGTGCAATTGTGTTCTCCAGATTATTTATTCTGAAAATTGAAATAAATCAAACCAAAAACGCTTCATTGCGATTACAAAATTGAATTTTATTTGTTGGCGCCCTTTTTTTTTGATTGATTTCTTTATCAGTAATTGCTCTAGTGTAGTTAGTGATGTAATTCAAGTAAGTTTTGTGAATTCAATAATTTTTTTTGTAATGCTTGTGATTAAAGATTGGGTTTGTTTGGGTAAGAATAGCGGAAGCATGCCTTTGGGTGTACGTTTTTTAATAGTCCGTAGGCCGTAACCTTTGGTGGCTTTGATTTTAAACGCCTAGGTGAATTTTGTGATAATGTATTTGCAAACAAAGTGTAGTGAGTAATTTCTAATTGTGAAGCATTGGTTTGATGTCAGCATGGTTGTGTGATTATTACGGTCTTAATTTTGTGTGGAATTATGATACATGTGCGAGTGTGTGTGTGGATGGTTGCACGGCAGTTTTGATTGTTGTGTGCAACTAAAATGATTAGCCGTATTTGTTATGATGGCAGTGGTGCACTTGTAAGTTTATTTATCTATTGGTAGATAGTTGACTTAATGGATTTTGGTTCGATCTTGTGTATTTGGATATTTAAAGAATATTTGTTATAATTGATCCCTTAAAGGGTCACATCTGTTTTTTCTTGATACGAGTTGATCGGTAGTGGGCATAGTTTCATTATCGGCCGTTGAGGCCGTCCTTGCGATGTTTTAATTTTTACCACCCTTGTTATGCTGTCTGCTCCCGGGTATGTTTCTATATTCCTTCTAGCTGGTGGCATTCGCTCATCCTTAAGTGAGACTAAATCTCCCACCTTTAGTTGTGTTTCCGGTTTTAACCATTTAGGTCGCTGCTATAGACGCGTAAGGTACTCTAGTTGCCAGTGTTCCCAGAATACCCGCAAATGTGCCTGAATGCGTTTCCATTGGTTAGCAAAGTTAATTTTTCCAACGGATAGGTCTGCTTCTGGAACGGTGAAAATTTGTTATCCTCTAAGGAAATGTGCCGTTGTCAAAGCATCATCGGGGTTTTCTGTTAACGGATACAATGGTCTGGAGTTCAGACAAGCTTCAATCTGTATCAGAAGTGTGCTGAGCTTCTCGTAAGTGAGTGTTCCGTTTCCGACGACTCGTTTAAAGTGGTACTTAACACTCTTAACTCCTGCTTTCCAGAGTCCGCCAAAATGGGGAGAAGCAGGAAGAATAAAGTTCCACTTAACTCCTTGGTTAGCTAAAACGTTTGCGATTTCTTTCCAATCGTGGGTGGCCGCTATCATTAGTTTACGTAACTCAACTTCGGCTCCGGCGAAATTCTTTCCGCAGTCACTATATATTTGACTGGAAACTGCAAAAGGCCGCTAAAAAGGCTACTGTGATAAGGTCACTCACTGCCTCTTGGTGAATGGCCTTTGTCGAAAATCATACAAAAATGGCCAAATAACCATTGTAACATTTTCTTCCCGACCGTTCCAGGCCCTTATGCTTATTGGACCGGCATAGTCAACGCCTGAGTGAGTAAAGGGTTGAGAGACTCTGACTCTTGGTGCTGGTAAATCTCGCATTAGTTGATGAGCTGCCTTACTACGAAATCTAAAGCATATAGTACAGTGGTGATTGCACTTCTTAACGGCTCGTTTTAAAGAAAATATCCAAAACTTTGATCTTAAATGTCCGATCATCTGCTGTATGCCTCAGTGTAGCGTCCGATGGTGAAAATCTCGTATAATCAGTTCTGTTAATGCATGTGTGGGTGTTAAAATGATGGGATGTCGCTGATTAAAATTCAAATTTGAGTTGGTCCATCGGCCCCCTACTTTTAGGATCCCTTCGCGGTATTTAAACGGATTAAGCGCTCCCATACCCCTCATTGTTGTGATGCTAAGTCAGCTGGGTTCAGCGCTGCCGGGATGTGTTTTCATATACGGATGTCTGTCATTTCATTTATTTCATTTAATGGCATTACACATTAAGATACAATATCTTATAAAATAGCGTAAGCTTCAATAAATATTTTCATTAAGTTGACTCAGATGGTAAGAAACAATATGAATTCATTATAAAATGTTTAATAACTACAATTTTTCAATTTATCTCATTGAAAAAAAAAAGTAAACTAAAAATACAAAGGAATTTAGTAGAAGGAAATGAAAGGTAAAGCCCAGTATCCTGCTCACGCTAAATGTTATCTCCCATACAAAAATGTCTACAGAGATAAAATTTAGCGAGGCAGTTTAGCAAAGCAGTATCCTGTTCCGCACGCTAAATTCTTACTATCATATAGATGGGACACACTTAATGTCAGTCCGATATAACAATATTGTGTGTTATACGTACTACCTACAATTTTGTTTTACTCGGCCAAGAAAATGTTTCCACTGATTTAGCTCGCGAAAGAATTGCTTGGTACATTAAATCGGCGATAAATTTCGACATTTTCGAAACAAAACAATTTTTTAATTGAATATTTCATGGAACACTTGATAATCGATGTAAGTGAGTAGGAAAAAAGTGAAAAAATAACAAAAATCAAAATACATGTGGCAATAAAATATGGGTGTGTGTCCTCTCTATATCCTGTACAACGAATTTGGCGAGCATTTATCTGTGCTGTGGAGAGAAAAGCGCTCGCTAAAATTAAGCGCAAGCAGGATACTAAGCTTAACAAGTTAAGCTATACATACAGAATTTCGTCATCATCATCAATAAAGCCTGTTCAAATACTGTCTTAGTTCAGTCCTGAAAAGAGCTAAATAAATAAATAGGTGGCGCAACAGGCGGGTGACACCCAAGGCCTAGCTTCTCGCAACCATTCGTTTTGTGTGAGTTTCTATGTTTGGGACGAATGGAAGGGACCTAGAATTTTATGCCGAGTCCGAACGGCTGAATTGAGAAGCTTTTTCATGACATTCATACTCTCGGATGTTTGTCAGACGTTCGCGAGAGGTGGCGCAGTAGAAAAAACTCTAAGATGTAATTTGTGTTTTTCCGGGAATCGAACCTGGGATCCTCGCACAGTAGTCCAGCACACTAACCACTGCGCTACTGCGCCCTGAAAAAAACTGCACAACTTATTAATCGAACAGAAAGGGGGAGGGAATTCCACAATCGGACTGCGAACACAAAGAATTGTCGGGTTGATACCAGGTACATACAGCGAAATGGTACCAGGTTACATGATCTATTAGAGCGCGGCATACACATCTTATTATAAAGGTTCACAGGTTGACGATACCAAAATATTCTTTTCCGCGAACAATTCCCTCCGGGGGATTCCATGATTGGGGTGAATATTTAATGCTTACTCCACAAACTATATTCATTTCTTGAATTTATTCTTGACTTGAAACATTTTTGGTATTAAACTGCGCCAGGCCACGGGCAAATAATCCTATACGATTAATCTTTGACCAAAGACTCGTATTAGGTTATGGTTCACAGTCACTTTGTGTTTGTGATTCCATATACAGCTAGGTTCCAGAAATCGAGTGAAATCGAAATTGCAAATCGAGTGAATTCGGTTTCAGTGTTCTGCATTTCGAGCGATTCGGAAACTCTGACATTTTTTCGAAATCGCAATTTCATTTTGTCTCCGAAAATTTTGAAATCGAAACCGAAAACAGTGAAATGTAGAACACAAAAATTCATTTTCGATTTCATTTCGAGTGGAAGTGAAATGTGGAACCTAGCAGATAGTCTCGGTAAACATTGAGTAAATAGTGCGTCTAGACAGATGTGGTGGTTTGTCTACTGATGAGCCCACCCACCACATCGGGGCGAAACGCATTTGGAGTTGAGGCCACTTAAATGTTTAATAATATTATGAAGCAAGGCCAATGTCTTAAATTTAAAAAGGTTTTCAAGCGTTATACCATTAATTTGCTTAGAGAAGTGAGATATGTGATCATGTTTTCTCAATCCATAGATATAACGCGCAATACTATTTTATGCCACATTCAGTTTTCTCTTATGTTTGTTATCGCAATTGCTAAACATTTCACAACCGAATAGCATTTTTGGTATGACTAGTGTTTTCGCTAAAATAATTCTAGTTTTCAGAGGTATTATTTTTGACTTGCCCATAGCATACGTAGGCTTCCATAAACCTTTCCAACTGTTAGTCTAATATGGTCATTCCAAGAGAGAGTATTATTGAAAGTTATACCCAGATTTATCGCTGAAACAACAAATTCAATCGGCAAGTCGTTCAGGTATAAATTAGGAAAACAGGAGGTATCAATGGACCTTCTTGAAATAACCAAACATTTTAACTTGGTGGGATTTAGGCAGAGCCCATTAAATCGGGACCGGCACATACTTCTGTTTAGGTCTTCGTTCGCTTCATAAGCTGCATTTTCCACTAGGCCCAAAAACTTTTTCGCACCTGAACGTCATCAGCATACATGTCGACCAAAGGGCTAACTGCACACAAGGGGAGATCGTTTATGTACATTGTGAAGAACAATGGGCCCAATATGGAGCCTTGTGAAACGCCTTTACACAGTGGCAAAAATTGTGAAATACTGTTGTTTGACACAACCGCCTGATATCTGTTGTTCAGGTAAGAGGATACCAGATTCAGGGAAAAAGACGAAAAGTTGAATTCATTCCTTAGCTTGTTACATAAAACAGTGTGGACAGTGGACAGTCGAATGACTTAGAGAAATCTAATAAAACGAGAAAAGTTACATTATCA
Source organism: Cheilosia soror (assembly GCA_949372485.1). Classification (NCBI taxonomy): domain Eukaryota; kingdom Metazoa; phylum Arthropoda; class Insecta; order Diptera; family Syrphidae; genus Cheilosia; species Cheilosia soror. The sequence continues at coordinate 58,137,788 of OX443561.1, read as the reverse complement.
TTGTCAACAGCCTGCCTTTTGTCTTCAACAACATTAATTAGTGCAGTTGTACAGCTATGCTTAGGACGAAAACCAGATTGATTTTCACAAAGCAGGTTATTGTATTTTAGATGTCTTTGTATTTGGGATTTTAAAATTTTTTCTAAAACTTTGGAAAAAAATGGTAGAATAGCGATTGGCCGAAACTCATTTTAATTTTTGGGAACAGGTATAATTTTTACATTCTTCCAGGTAATAGGAAAAACTCCTGTCATGATGATGGTATTGAACAGATGCGTTATCTTCTATCATCTTCTTCTATCTATTCTATATACATACATAAAAATTGAGCCCTAAAATGTTTGTCGTCGATTCACGCCTTAACGCATTTACCGATTTTAACCAAACTTTCACACATCTTTGGTATTGGTCCATATACGGGTTCTGTGAAGTTTGGTCAAAACTGCACAGAGGGGCGTGACACCGCCCATACAAAAAAACATTCAAAATCGTACATCTCGAAAACCACCAAATCGATTGAGCTCAAACTTACAGATGATCTTAGTTATTGGCCCTGGAGTGCTCCTGTGAATATTGGTCAAAATTGGACAAAGGGGCGTGGCACCGCCCATACATTCACAATCGTATAACTCGAAAACCACAAAATTGATTGAGCTCGAACTTACAGACAATCTTAGTTATTGGTCCTGGAGTGGTCCTGTGACGTTTGGTCAAAATTGGACAAAGGGGAGTGGCACCGCCGATACAAAAATTAAATTCAAAGTTGTATACCTCGAAAACCACCTAGATTGCTCCTGTGAAGATTGGTCAAATTTGGTCAAAGGGGAGCGGCACTTCACATACAAAAAAAATATTCCAAATCTTATACCTCCTATACAAAAAACATCTTCTATAGGCTGAAACTCGATGACGTTATATCTTGATAATCGCTGGGCCATTTTCATTATTTTTTTTTGTTTCGTTCGTATTGCTGTATTTCAGGTTTAGGCTGAAAGAAAATTTTACCAAGTCGATTTATTTTCATTTCTAGCATTTTACGAAAGAACATTATTACCTAAGACCTAAGCAATACAATTCCTGTGCACGGCCAAAGCCGGTCGGGTACAGCTTCTTCGACAGTCTTGAATTGGAAGCCAAAGTTTTTAAAATTTGTAACTGTGTAGACCGGTGTTCGACACCAAATAGATGTGTTCAGCTACACATCTCAGAATCGACTGACTGAAGAAATGCGGAACAAGCTCTTCTATAGAGAGACAACAGATGTTACTCTCTGGCACATAATTGACTTGGGTGGTCATGTTCTAAGCATAGGTCACCACATCCCTTCCATTTTTTCTTAGCTCCCAAAGGAACATTTGATTTCTTAGCTGTGCTATCTGGATGCGTTAAATATGTCTTGCGATTAAATATGGTCCTTTCAAAAGCAACATGATTCCTCAAAATTTTCTATAAATTTTAAGTAAATGATATTTACTTTCAAATTGATCCGGATCCTGTTTTCTTTAATTTCGATTCAATTAGATAACATTGTACTTGTACATAATCTAATGTAATTGTCTGAACCGTACTTTTATGATAAAGAATAATAACAGATACATAATACCTAATTATTTTATTCTGTAGCACACTTGGCATTACTGTAATATAAATCCAGATACGTTCATAGACTATATTCCACAACTGTATCATTCGTCATCCTTCATTATAATCAGAGAATAATATGTATCTATAGTATACAGTCTATATAAATATCACACACTTTCTCCTTCATTTTGTTTTTAAGAAAGAAGATGCGTTATACTACATGACCTTTAAGAATTCACTTAGGTTCGTGCGCCCTTGCCTGCCAATGAGGCAACGAACTTTTGAATCTTTTGTAATTTTGTACTACATATTTCTTCTTTTATGTCTTATGCCTTTTCCATTCTTGTCATGCAAATTAATGCTTTACTCCATTTTAAATTTTATCATCTTCACAAACCACAACATGCCGACGCGATTCAATATTCAATGCTCTTTTTTTTCAGTTGATGAATGCTCTTCTCAAGTCATGAGCCGTGAGCTAATGCTTTACTTAATTTATCAGTATCTATCCTCCTAGTAACACAATCGATTTCTCCTCTCGGACTTTAACCGTTTTCTCTTTAAACAATTTGAGGCTTATTTTTGGAATTTATTTAAACCTTCTCTAAATTTACAAGTCTCCTCGTCTGATACTTCTGAATTCTATTTTGGGCACTTATGGTGCATTTACTCATTCATCATTCGCGGTGGTAGCTGCATTTTCGCAGCGCATACCGCACACAACTCGAAAAGAGTACTTTTAGCATGATGATGAGTGTGATGCTGATGACGATTGGAATTGATATTTAAGAGGATAACAATGTGGAAAGGAGAAATATGAAATCATAGATCGGATTTTTAACAATACCCATATCTTGGATTTATTGGCAGCAGTGGTGTCATGGTCATGGCTTTTGGACTTAGGTGTCAAGGGAAGGTTATGATGATTTGAAAATTATAGCGTGGGTGAGCATATCTGAGGTGCACTAGTGGGGAAGTTTGGCTGGATCTTAGCAAATAAAATCACGTACCTAGATCGATCCAAATTTTCAATTTTCTCATATTGTAGGTAGTGGGAGAAAGATATTGTTTTGTTAAGTCCAAATTTAGATCAATTAATTATGGTTTTAAGGTGATCGTAGAGCTCAAAAACTGAGTCTCGCAATTCTGTCTATCTGTTTGTCTGCGTGGTGGTAGGTAGCTGTATTCTTAACGACATACAGGACGGATTTGTTTGTACCTAGTAGTAGTTTAAAAATGTGCATAAGTATGCGGTTTGTAGGCTGACAGTTTGAAGTAATTTCTTTATTTTAATTTTAAACCCAAAATTAACCTTTTGTATTTAGATACAATTATTTTAGGAGCAGCTATACGCAGGTCGCAGTGCTACGCTGAATGCTATTGCAGCAATCAACCAACTCATCCGCATACATTTAAAATATGGATTGTTGTAGTATGTAGGAAATTGATGAATGTTTAGAAACTTGCAGTTCAGATTAGATTCTTGCTATAAAATTAATTATATAAGCTATTGTTTGTTTTAAATAACAAAGTCATCAACGCACATCGGCAAGAAATTCGGCGTCGTTTGCTGTCCCTGTCGCTCTACTTTTGTAGTGTCCCTATTGAAAAAACCCTTTACAATAATCGCTATTGCCTAGGTCCGCCAGTGGCGTAGGACAGTTTATCGCAAATAGGGAATCTTGGCGACATCGACGGAGAACACTACATCACGTCGGGGTCAACAATGTAGAGGTTCGTAGGGATCGTGTGTGCGATGCGGGGATTGTTATGCAAGAAAGAAAAGCACTGTGTTTCCAAATTCAAATTACAAATTTTATTTCAAATTCAGATTACACTTGAAGTACTAATAGAATAATAAATCTTAATATTACGTTACTAACAAGAGCCCTATACGCAACCACACACGACAGTCTCAGTGACCAAAAACCAACTAACTCTTGTGGCTAATTACATCTGCCCAGTTGCTCTGAGTTCAAAAGATGAGAGTTAAACAATTGACTTTTCTCTTATACAATAATCGCTATTGCCTAGGTCCGCCAGTGGCGTAGGACAGTTTATCGCAAATAGGGAAACTTGGCGACATCGACGGGGAATACTACATTCCACAGGAAGGTATTATTCACTTTGTCATTACGTTTGTAACGCCAAGAAGGATTAACCGGAGACCCTATAAAGTATATATATTCTGAATCAGGATCACATTCTGAATCGATTTACCCATGTCCGTCTGTCTGTCTGTTGAAAGCACGATAGCGTCCAAACGAATTGACCTAGGAGAATAAAATTTTGTGAGACGACTTCTTTTTACCGTATTGAAAATGGGCTACGTCGGTCAAGTAGTTCTAGTACCTCCCATAAAAAACCACTATTAGACCCACGTCTCTCTCTGTCTGTTGAAATCACGATAGCGTCCGAACGAATCGTATTAGACAACTGAAATTTTATGAGAGGTCTTTAATTTATGGCCTTCAGGTTTGTATTAAAAATGATCCATGTCGGTCAAGTAGTTCTGTTACCTCCCATACAAATCCAATATTTCACCCATATATCTCTCTGTCTGTACGATAGCGTCCAAACGAATCTACTTGGGTGAATGAAATTTTGTGAGAGGACTTGTTTTACCGTTGTCAAGTTGGTATTAAAAAATTGTCTATGTCGGTCAAGTAGTTCTGGTACCTCCCATACAAAACCAATATTAAACACATGCGTGTACCTGTACCAGTACATACAGTGGAGGGTATCAAAGCATCGGCCAGGCCGATGATAACACTTTTACTTGTTTTTGTTTGTACATATTGTCCAATTTTCCACACTTCACAGAAATACCTACCTTTGGGTTTGGTTCGGTGGTTTTCGAATTTTTCGATCATTAGTGGTGTACCTATATTTCCAAATTACTTACTTACTTAAGGTGGCGCTACAGTCCGGGGTGGACCTGGGCCTCAACCAACAAGCGTCTCCAGCCAGCACGATCTTTGGCCAGCTGAATCCAGTTTCGCACGCTAAGTTGGTTAAGGTCCCCTTCCACTTGCGTGCGCCACCTGAGTCGCGGTATTCCTCTACTGCGCCGTCCCTCGGGTGTGGATTCGAAGATCTTCCGGGCCGGAGCATTCACGTCCATTCGCTCTACATGACCCAGCCACCGCAGTCGTTGGACATTCACTCTTCTGGCTAGGTCAATGTCGCTGTACAGCCCGTACAGTTCGTCGTTGTATCTCCTCCTCCATTCACCGTCTATGGAGACGGGACCGAAAATTACTCGAAAAATATTTCCAAATACAAAATGGAAATTCAGTTTTCACTTGCAGTTCCCTACCCTGTTTCTGAAATAATTTTATACTGATGGATGGGAATGGCGATAGTGAATGACGAAAGAGAAGAGGCAAACGCGTAATTCAATGCGACGGGATTTTTGTGTAGTTTCTAGAAGCTGTCAGAAGTTTATTGGTTCGATAAAGTTGGTATTTTATTCATGAAATACTCGAACTTTGTTTAATTTATATGGTATTCGATGAATAATGCTGACAAGTAAAATTTGTAGACACACTCACACAGTATCAACTTTAATTTGTAAATTTCTTTGGTTTTTGATTACAGATTTTTCAGTACTCAAAAAAGATTTTTATTACCTATGATCACAATAGCTCAAAGGACCAATGTTTGCCTCTGTGCAATTGTATAGGCTTCTCCAGATTAATTATTCTGAAAATTGAAATACATAAAACCAAAAACACTTCCTTGCGATTACAAAATTGAATTTTATTTGTTGGCCCCCCTTTTTATGAGAAATGACATTAAAAATGACCACTAAAATGACCGGGGATGTCCATCAAATTAAGCTTCATTATTCCAGTAGTAGATGGACGTGTTCACCGTCGAAAGCCTTGGTGACATCATAGTCTCCAACAATGTTAGGAAATGTTGCCCAGAAATGTGTTTGTGTGATTGTGTTTTTTTTTAATTTGATTTTTGTATGAACTCGCGATATTCTTTGTGGTCCTGAGGTAGGAAGATTATTTATAAATGAAATTCGGACAAAATACAAATTCAAATTGTGAAACAAGTTTCACATTGAAGCAACGTGCGACGTACATTCTCAATTACAATCAACACATTACAAGGGCATTCATTGAGTGCTTGTGGCATTAAACGTGAAAATCAATGCTTCTCGCATGGTCAAATGTATTGTTTTATGTTTAAACGCCAGACAATAAAACAAAAAATTGTATCTATCGATATATATAAAAATGAAGATTCCGACTGACTGATCATCAACGCCCAGCCTAAACCATTTGCTCTAGAAAGCTGAAATTTTGCACACAGGTTTCCTTTATGATGTATACAAGCACTAAGAATTTTTTTTGAAATTCAACCCCTTAAGGGGTAAAAGGTGGGGTCAAAGTTTGTATGGGAAGGTTTTTATTTTTCATCCGATTGACTTCAAACTCGGTTTATGTACACTCTATGAGAAATAAAGAAAACTAAGTTCTCCGATTTTGGAAATTCAAGGGAAGGGGTAAAAAGGGGGGTTAAAGTTAAATTTGTATTTTTCTTCCGATTGACTTCAATCTCTGTTTGTGTAATCTATTATAAGAAAAAATGATAATCAATTTGTCCGATTTTGGAAATTTTCCTTGGGGCCCGAGTTATTGGCGATGACCGCTTTTAAGGGGCCCTTTTCTTAACTCACGAACCGTTCGTCGTATCAATTTGAATCTTTGTAATGCGCCCAAGCCTTTGTCGCCGTTGATTATGCTTATCGCTTTATCCAACTCCAGCGTACGGGCTCCAAAGATATTCAAGCGAAATTCGAATGAAGTCATACTGCTAGAAAGTGGTACACATCCTCACGATCTTTACCAACAAGTATTGATTATATAATCTTTAAACTATTTTCTCCAATAGGGCGTTAAACATATTTTTCAGAGATACTAATTGCTCCTAGGTACTTTCATAGGTAGGTTTCCTGCGGAATATAATAAATATATAAGAGTAAGAGGAAACCAATTGATTGTGAATGAATCTCTGTATACCAAATCCTGAGGAATGCGCGAGCGAAGCCGCGGGCAAAAGCTAGTGTATCATAAAGCCTAAAGTTATCCTTTGTAACTGTGAAAATATTTAAGTTGAAAGCTTAAAAGTATTAGGCCAAATATTTTTATCTCGAAATTTTTTAGTCAAAACATTACTGCATCCATTCTTATGTCTTTATACTCATTTCGTTGGCTGCATGTTACTATTACAATATTGTACATTCAATCCAATTCATTATTCTAACTTGCAAATTAATTGAAACAAGACACTGTACTCGTGTTTTTAGAAAAACAGAATATTTCTTGACATTACTTTAACTACCATATAGATATGTACTTCTATGATTGATTAATCTTACAGAACAGCATCCGAAAAACAATCTGAAACTGGACGTTTAAACGCTAATGGCTACTCACTGATATCAAAACAGGTAAACGAATAAATGCTTAATCTATAACCACACAGCTCCAAAATTTAGACAGCGATATGTCCCGCCTTCATCTACCGTTCTCAACTACTGCAACAACATAAACAGTACATCATACATAATGCACCTGTTGAGGATCTCAGAAATATTCCCATCTGCCGCTAGTCCTTCGTAACATTGTCCCAAAAATTCTTAAAAGGTGATTCTTACAATATCAATGATTTATATATCTTCAAAACATTTTGTTAATAATAATGTAAGAAACATTAAAGAAACGAAATAAAAAACTAACATTTTTAAAAATATAAAATACATTAAACCTGTATACCAACTAATGAACGACAACGATAAACTATTTAAATTAAGAGGAACTTATAATTAAATATGAATTTGAAATAAAAATAAAATTATTCGAATATGAATGTGCAGAAGATCATCGTACTGAAACAAAAAACTAACTAAACGTGTGGTAGTGGTGCATTTACAATGTCACGCAAACCGGTAAGATAAAAAGGATGGTTAATACTAAATAGTTAACGGACACCTTACATGCGGTTATCTGGTTTTCGTAATGCGAATTGTAGGAAGAATCAACAGCTGATATGAAAAGAATTGCATTAACCGATTAATTTGTTTAACTAACATGTTTATACATGATATAATATTTAAATAGTTATGTCGTTTTTCTTTTTTGAAATAAATTTAGAGTACTAATTTTTCTGCCAATAAATTATTATACTTATTATTATTAAAAATAGCGCAATTTATTTTCTCTTTTGTAGTGCAAATAAAATACAGATTGCAGGAAAATAAGTTATCTAATATACTTGTTTTAATTTAAAGAATTATTTTCTGGAGACTTCGTTTTTAGGATCAACTTTATATAATGGGTCGTATGAATTAAAACTGCCAACCTGTGGAATTGAGTAAACGGATAAGATCCTGTATCCCTTTGCCCGAGATGTCGCTAAGGTCGTCAAAGAATGGTTGGTTCCGTTCGCGCAGTCTGGTTCTCGCTAGAGCTGGACATTTACAGAGGAAATGAAAGAGAGTTTCTTTTTCATTTGTATTACCGCAACTGCTGCAATGCGGGTTGTATGGGATACCTAGCTTGGCGGCATGGTCTCCAATTGGCCAATGCCCCGCGATTATTGCCGTGATTCTGGCGATATCTGGGCGGGTTCTGTTTAGTAGGTTATTTGTTCTGTTTAGGTTGTAGCGTAAGCCATTTCTTCCTTGATATGACGCAGTTTGTCAACCCCGACCATCGGAAATTGGCTTTCTGCAGAAAATGCGAATATATTTGTCCCTTTACCGCTCCTAGCTGAATGTGGACCCTCGTTGAGAGCGAGCCCGTCCTGGCCAGCTCATCCGCGCGCTCATTGCCTGTTATGTCACTATGCCCTGGAACCCAGAGAAGTGTGACCCTGAAGCGCTCGCTCAGACAGGCAATTCCGGCACTCCTGCACCAGTTTGGAGGATATGATGGTAGCCGAGTCGATGGCTTTGAGGGCGGCTTGGCTATCTATAAGGATAGCAATGCTTTGTTTAGGCGTTGTGTCACGCCCTAGTTGCGTACAAGCTTCTCTGATGGCCAGTAATTCCGCCTGGAAAACGCTGGCAAAATCCGATAAGCGTACTGAAATTGATATTTGGGGTGATTCCGAGTAGACATCGGCCCCTACACCACAGCTCATCTTAGATCCGTCGGTGTATATGACCGTGTCGAAGCCCTTCACTACTTCGTCCCTCTTCCACTGATGCCTTGTTGGGTAACCAACGTGGAAGCCTTTCGTGAAGTTTAATTTGGGTGTTATGTAGTCGGTTGGAGACGTGACCATGCCGTTTGGTAGCGAATCCAGGATGTTGCTATGGCCATACGGCCTTGCAGTCCAGCATCCCGACTCCTTTAGTCTTCTAGCACTGCATAATGCGGTATGTTTTTTGTGTAGGTCAAGAGGTAGAAGATGCAGGAGCACAGTAAGGGCATCTGTTGGGGCCAACCTCATTGCCCCCGTGGTGCCTATACTGGCTGTTCTTTGCAGTTGTTGACGAACCTGGCAACTCCAGCCAATAGTCTCCAGCCTATCAAATAATGACTGGACGAAAGTTGGATTGAAGTACACTGGACTTCAAAACAATACGCAGACGATGGTTCAAATATAAAATGGTTTCCGAGTTTCTGGCGCTTTTTGCTGTCTCATCCACGACGTAATCTTTAATTCATCGCAGAAATTAATTTAAATAAAATTGCATAAACTATATATAATCTACATATATAGCAACTTGAAGTACTTATTAAATTCAGCCATACATTTGTAAGCATTTTCTATACTTAAAGTACTCATTATGTAAATGTATATTTATAGGAAATTTTAGCCTTATATCAACGATATCTGAATTTATTTAATAATGAAGGCTCAAAATTTTGGATTTAATTTAACAAAATAAAATTTCAAATTTGCATCAACCACCTGCGCTGAATTTCCACTGTTATCCAAATTCTGGTGAGTACATCCATTACCATTTAATATGCATAATATGCAACCTACCCCTCCGTCATCAAATGCTCCGAACCCACCGCAATTGGTGTCCCGCACACCACCACCATCGCAAGCTCAAAACTCTCTACAGATCGATACTTACGCTGCTCCATCATCAAGCGCTCTGAACCCCCCAGCTCCGCAATTAGTTTCTCGCACACCACCACGATCAAATGCTAAATTGTGTGCCTCATGTCTCCGCGACGCAACTACGAATTATATAAATTGCCGAATGTGCCGCGAGGTATTCCACCATCAATGTGTCGAAAATATTGATAACATAGATCAACAAAATTGGATCTGTAGCCATTGTCAGCCTTAATCCACATCAAATGCAAAGAATCCTACCAGAGTTTACATCCTCGTCAAGTATCTCATGTTATTGCAACCCTTCGGATGTTATTTGGTAAACTCGAAATGATTATCATTTGAACTGCTTCTGAAAATACGTCAAGATCCTCCACCTAGAGCAGACAGATTAAAATCTATAGTCAAATACGCACTAGCTGTTGAAAGTATATGTGCAAAGTTAAGATACAACTAATGTTAAGTCAGCACATTGTAAAATGCTACGGCATTCCTCTCACATACACAACAGATAAGTTAAGATACAACCAATGTTATTTCAGCACGAGATATCGAATTGCAATATGCTACGGCATACAGATAATTCCTCCCACATATACAACAGATAAGCTAAGATGCCACAAATGTTATTTCAGTAGAAGATATCAAACTGTAATATGCCGCGGCATAAAGATAATTCCTCCCAACAGATATGATAGCTAAGAAATGCAACCCATGCATTTCTTCCTTATAAATAACCCACAGAACAAAAATGTATCTCATAGTATTAAGCGACTTCAATAAAGAGAGACGTAGTCTCTAAAGAATATTTTTTTAAGTTCAATTTAATTAAAATTGATAACTGGCGCCCGAGCAGGGACCGGTTAAGTGATAATAAATTCTCAGTAGCTTCCCCCCACCAGAGGTAAGGGGTTACTGTTGAAAAGAATTTAGCTTAAAAAGTGTGAAATTCGACAAAATATTTGTGTAGCAGCCAGAACCATTAGTAGGAAGCGGGCAAATTCAACGCCGTTATCCAAAGAGGAAAACTTCGAACTGCTCGAGAAAAATTGCCGAAAAATACACTGCCGGTCCAAGTGTGCCCATTAACCCGGACTAAGCGCACTCATCAGACTAGAACACCAGAAGGGTCTCAATCTCCTGCGTTGCCCCGCAGCTCATCAAAACGAGAAAGTTAAATATGAGGATTGGCGTTTTTACGTAAGAAACTAAAGTTTTTTCTTAAAAATATTTAAAAAAAAAAAAATAATAAATAAAAAATTATTAAATAAAAGTACTATACCTACCTTACCTATATATCTAAATGAAATATAATTGAATACATACAAAAAAACTAAATAACAGATATAACTAAAATACAATACAAGAATTGACATATATATATATACAATATATTTAAATATACCTATCTATAAGATTCCTACATACACATACATACACAATATAAACAATTATTAAGAAATAAGTTTTCCAAATATTATACAAATCTATTTAAACATATTCTACAAGATCCCTAAATAAATTTTTAATAATTGACATTATCCTTATCTACCTTAATTCCCTATTTCCACACATATATATACAAAATGGAAGAACTTAAAGCCACAGTACTTAACCTAACTGGAGCAGTAAATGCTCAAATAGATTACATAAAAAAGTTAGACCAAAGAATTTCATTTTGGGAAAATAAGCTATCAGCCCCAGAATCGGTAGTAGAAACTGGTTTACCAGTCCCTCGAACAGAAGACGATCTTAAAGATATCGCCAAGCTTCCCGATTGCGTTAAGGAGCTACAGGTTTTCGATGGAAACCCTGTAGAATACATTTCATGGATTCATACAGTTGAAACCATACTAAGGGACTATGACATAGTTAAGTCCAAACCTCTATATAGGGCCATTCTACAAAGTATCAGGCAAAAGATTCGGGGACATGCAGATACAGCTCTCATTTCCTACAACATCTTCAATGAAGATTGGAATGCTATAAAAAAGTGTCTCTCACTGCATTATGCAGATAAAAGAGATATCCGAACATTAGAACACCAACTAAATTCAATGGTACAAAGAAATTCATCAATTGATGAGTTTTACGCAAGTGTCAACCATCAGTTCTCACTCCTAATTAATAAAATAAAAACAGAAGATTATTCTGTAGAAACTATAACCGCATTAGTTGAAAGCTATCGAAACAGAGCTCTCGATGTCTTCATACGAGGACTAAATGATGAACTCTCAAGGATTCTAATAATCCAAAAACCCCAGACTCTCCCAGAGGCATACGCAACATGTCTCGAAGTTCAAAACCTAAATTATAGAAATATTTCTTTACATAAAAAAGATTTCTCTAATCAAATAACTACCCCCATAAACCAAATATATAATCCATATAAAGGAAAACAAATGCAAGCAACTAAGCCACTTCCTGTACAACAGAGAAATTTGGCATATAATATTCACCAATACCAGAGGAATCAATATCCCCCTCGACAAATTAACTATCCTCCACCACCAAGGCCAACGCAACCAAAGCCTCCAATTCCGATGGAAACCGACCAATCCATCCAATCAAGACATGCCAACTATATGAACCGCCCAAATTACAATCCACAGTTTTATCAAAAACAAAACTATAATCAACAGCGCTATCAACAACAAGATAGTAACCCAGCATTTAAGCAAAATATGCAACACAATCCAGGACACACCCAACAAAAGTATCAAAAAATGTACAATATCGAAACAGAAGAAGAAGAGTATTTCGATGAATATACGCAAGAATATGACGACCACAATAACGATTATCAAGAAAACACAGAAGAACCTTCACAGGCAAATTTTACGACAGAAGCCTCTCTAGCATACCTTACATAGAATATATAACCCGCGACGGTAAGATATTGAAATTTTTAATTGATACCGGAGCTAACAAAAATTTTATTAAATCAGAAATTGCAACAAATCCAAAACCAGTCCAAACCCCCTTTAAAATCCAATCCGCTGGAGGAGAAATCCCCATCAACAAAAAATTTAGTGCTAAATTCTTTAAATGCATAGGCAATAATGACACAATTGACTTTTTTATTTTACCCAACCTTACATCCTTTGATGGAATTATCGGTGATGACACACTAAAAGAATTAGAAGCCGTTATAGATAGAAAAAACAATATTCTAACATTTGGATTTACAGACAAAAAAATTCCTTTAAAAGGAAAGGCATCAAAACAGGTCAATAATATGGAAATTAGAGACGACCATCTAAATTACGAGACAAAAGAACAGATTAGGAAAGTAATCAATAAATACAAAAAGATTTTCGGACCAATAAACGATAATGAGACAATAGGCACCACTATAAAAGCAGAAATTAACACATCAACAGATGAGCCAGTATATACTAAATCCTATCCTTACCCTTTTAGTATGAGAGATGAAGTTCAAACTCAAATCACAAAACTCTTAGCCGATGGAATCATACGACCATCAAAAAGCCCATACAACTCACCTATGTGGGTTGTCCCAAAGAAAACAGATGCCTCAGGCACACGCAAACATAGGATAGTAATAGACTATCGAAAACTTAATGCTATTACAATATCAGACACTTATCCAATACCAGACATTTCAAATACATTAGCTAGCTTGGGTAACTCCAAATATTTCACGACCATTGACTTAACGTCTGGATTCCATCAAATTAAGATGAAGGAATCTCACATACCAAAAACAGCCTTTTCCACTATGAATGGAAAATATGAGTTTACACGACTACCATTTGGGTTAAAAAATGCTCCAGGAATATTCCAACGAATGATAGATGATGTATTACAAGAATACATTGGTAAAATTTGTTATGTTTACATAGATGACATAATAATTTTCGGAAAAACGGTGCAAGAACACTTAAACAATATTGAGGCAATATTTAGTAAATTGGAGAAAGCCAATCTAAGAATAAACATAGATAAAACTGAGTTTATGAAGGAAGAAACAGAATTTCTAGGATACCTGATATCCAGCGATGGTATTAAACCTGACCCAAAGAAGGTGCAGGCAATAAAAACAATTAGTCCACCTACAAACTTGAAAGAATTAAAAAGCTTCCTTGGACTAACTTCATATTACAGACGTTTTATAAAAGATTTTGCGAAAATTGCAAAACCACTGACTAATCTGACAAGAGGAGAAAACTCAAAAGCGAAAGCAAATCAGTCCCGAAATATACCAATCAAAATAACCAATAAAGAACTTCAGGCGTTTAATAATTTAAAAGAATTACTTATATCTTCAGAAATTTTGATATTTCCCGACTTTAGCAGACCTTTTATATTAACCACAGATGCTTCTAACCAAGCATTAGGTGCAGTACTTTCACAAGGAGAGATAGGCAAAGATAAACCAATAACATATATATCCAGATCACTAAATAAAACTGAAGAAAATTATGCCACTAACGAAAAGGAAATGTTGGCAATAGTTTGGTCACTAGACAATTTAAGAAACTATTTGTATGGAGCAAGAAAAATTAAAATTTTAACAGATCACCAACCACTAACCTATGCATTAAGCAATAGAAACACAAATTCAAAATTAAAAAGATGGAAAGCTAGAATCGAAGAATATAATTGCGAGCTTATTTATAAACCTGGAAGAACAAATGTAGTAGCAGATGCATTATCTAGATTAAAAACTGAAATAAATACCTTAACCTCTAACTCATCAGAAACCATGCATAGCGCAGAAGAAGACAGTACAGACCTTATCCCACACGTTGAAGCACCAATAAACGTATTCAGAAATCAACTCATTATCAGCCAACGAGAAACAAGTGCTTTTGAGGAACCTCATACAGGTTATTATCGACAATATATTGGAATACAGGATATTAACAAAGAAAAACTTATTCAGGTATTAAAAGAAAAATTAAACCCCAATCTTATAAATGGAATCAAAATTCCAGAACATTTTATTCAGTTACTTCAAGATGTATACAGGGAGCATTTCAGTAAATTCAGAATCCGAATAACACAAAGAGTAGTAGAAGATATAGCTAACGAAGATAATAAATGCATCATTATTCAAAAAGAACATAAAAGAGCTCACAGAAACCATCTAGAAAATAAAGAACAAATCTTAGAAAAATACTATTTTCCACAAATGACTAAACTCATTAAGAAATATACAAAAAATTGCGAAATTTGTAACAGTAGCAAATATGATAGGCATCCTCATAAACCTTATCTTCAAGAAACCCCTATTCCCAAATACCCATCCGAAATACTTCATATAGACATCATGGAAATAAACCATGAAAAATTTATAACATGCGTTGACAAATTTTCAAAATTTACTAAATTCTTCCACATAAAAGAAAAATCTGCATTATATCTCAGGAAGAAAATAATAAAAATATTGCACTATTTTACTGTGCCTAGAATATTAGTTTCCGATAATGAATCCAGTTTCATCAGTCCAATTATTTCCAATTACATAAAAGCAATTGGAATAGAACTATATCTCACTCCTCCAAATAAAAGCGAAGTGAATGGAACAGTTGAAAGAGTCCATTCTACCATACTAGAACTAATGAGATGTCTGCAAAAAGAATACACCGACCTTTCCTTAAAAGAAATAATCCTTATATCAGTAGATCGTTATAACAATAGCATACACTCCGTAACAAAGAAAAAACCGAGCGATATTTTCTTTGGCAGAATACAGAAAATAAACTATCAAAATTTAATAGATTTCCAAAATAAAGTAAACGAAGATTTGACTGAATTGATTAAGAGAAACCAGAAAAAGAAAATTAACCTGGAAAATTACAAAAGAAATAAACCACAAGCCTACAAAGAAGGTCAAGTTATTTACGCATCAAATAAAAGAAGAGACGGAAAAAATAAGCCACCCTTTAATAAAGAAATAGTTGCAAAAGACAATAAAGTTACAATCACAACTACAAGCGGGAAACGAATTCATAAATCCCACATAAAAAATATACAAGAGTAACATAAATCAATCTTCTCCAATTTCAGGTCAATTTTGAGCCTTGCGCTCGCCACACTAAGCGTGTATGAATACCATAGCCCTATAGTGACTATAAAACAAGGAGAAGGAAAAATAATAGACGGAACCTTCAAAATAGTTCATATAATAAATATAACAAAATATGAAATACTTGTTAACGAAATATCATTAGACATACGCCACCAAATAAACATATCAAGCATACTGAAACCCCAATTAATTCATCTTTTACACCGAATAGACAACTTACTACATCAATTAAACAGATCTCCAAGGCCACGAAGATCAATAAACTGGATCGGATCTGCATGGAAATGGATTGCAGGAAATCCAGATGCAACCGACTGGGATCAAATTCTAGCAAGCCAAAACAGAATTGTTGAAAATAACAATAAACAATATAAAATAAATAGTAAAATTATTGACACAGCAAATAACCTTATCACAAGCTATAACCACATCCTCTCAAAATTAGACATGCAAACAAACGAACAATTCGAGCAAATGCTCTTTAATAAACTAACAATAATTAAAGATGAAATAAATGAAATTGTACTAGCTTCCCAATTAGCAAAAAAAGGAATAATAAACACAAATCTTTTAGATCGCACCGAAATCAATCTTGCAATCTCTCAAATAGAAACCCTACCCTACACCAACGAAATTGAGGCATTGGAATACGCCGAACCCACTGTTATACGCAAAGACTCTATTTTATTATACATAATTTCGCTACCCAAAACTAGTAATAATGAATATAATCATATTCTTATTCGTTCTACCGTAACAAATTCACAACAGGTACATTTGGAATATGAAGCATTATTAGTAAATCAGTACCAACAATTTGGCATAATAAATAAATGCGATTCCATAAACTTTATATTAATCTGTCGAAATCATCAACTAAAACCAATTTCTAATACACATTGTATTACTCAACTAATAAAAGGCCAAAATGCGAAATGCGATTATGAATACAATTATCTTCCAATTATCGAAAACATAAATGATAATACCATTTATGTAACAAACCTAAACGGTACTCTCATACATGAAAAAACAAGCCAACACCTAAAAGGTAGCTTCGTCATACAATTTACGAATGAAACAATTGAAATAAATGGCCAAAAGTTTTCCAGCAAAGAAACATTAATATATCAACCCTTACCCCCTATCCTTCAAAATAATGTTACTAGAAAAAATATAAGACTAAATTTAGAATATATACATAGTCTCCATCAAGGAAACATAGAAAAAATTAAAGAATTTGATACAAATGTTAAAGTATCAATATTATCAGATATAATCATTCTTGTAATAATTGTCATAAGTATAATTATTATTATATACTATTGTAAACAAAAGAAAAATGTAAAAACCCCAAATAATGTCAATATAATACCATTAACCACATTAAATACTACAATGTTAGAAGACAGGAGACTCGATGATCTCAATCCAATAAATGCAAAATTTAAAAAAAAAAACAAGAAAATAAAAACAAGTGATCTACGAGACGTAGATATTTAAAGAGGGGAGAGTTAAGATACAACTAATGTTAAGTCAGCACATTGTAAAATGCTACGGCATTCCTCTCACATACACAACAGATAAGTTAAGATACAACCAATGTTATTTCAGCACGAGATATCGAATTGCAATATGCTACGGCATACAGATAATTCCTCCCACATATACAACAGATAAGCTAAGATGCCACAAATGTTATTTCAGTAGAAGATATCAAACTGTAATATGCCGCGGCATAAAGATAATTCCTCCCAACAGATATGATAGCTAAGAAATGCAACCCATGCATTTCTTCCTTATAAATAACCCACAGAACAAAAATGTATCTCATAGTATTAAGCGACTTCAATAAAGAGAGACGTAGTCTCTAAAGAATATTTTTTTAAGTTCAATTTAATTAAAATTGATAACTGCAACGATGGAAATGTCAGTGCTGAAGTCACACCTTAATAATCCACTTTTGCTTCAGGGATTAGTTGATAAATTGCCACATCAGATAAGACTTAATTGGGGAATTTACAAGCAAACACTGGTAACAACCGATCTTATATCGTTTAGTTCATGGCTCTTCAACGTAGGGCAAGCTGCCACCGAAGTAACACCATTCAGTTTTTCACCATCCGATGTCAATAAAACAGATCGCAAACGTAATGATCACTCGCCCTTGAATTTACATGAAGTGTCGAAAAGAAACTGTTTGGTCTGATAAGAACTGTCAATCAGTAAAAAATGTGCAGTATGTATTTACTAATTCTACCATAGGAGAGAGATGGGAAATGGTGAAGCAAAAACACTTGTGTCGTACATGTCTGCGAAGTCATAGGAAACGTTGTTTCTCTTCAAAATTATGTGAAGAGCAAGGCTGCACATACCGCCACCACAGACTCTTACATAAAGTCATACAACAAACCAACTTGACGCCTCAACCCCTTGA
The DNA here is from genome assembly GCA_949372485.1 of Cheilosia soror. Taxonomy (NCBI): domain Eukaryota; kingdom Metazoa; phylum Arthropoda; class Insecta; order Diptera; family Syrphidae; genus Cheilosia; species Cheilosia soror. The sequence goes on along the minus strand of OX443561.1, from coordinate 58,119,615 downwards.
CCCGTCTCCAGTGAATCACACGGCTGCAATACATAGTAGCGTGTTATTCAAGGTTATTCCAGTAAATGTTTATGGGGATTCCAGATCCGTAGAAACATTAACTTTTTTGGATGACGGTTCATCTGTAATTGAAGAGCAGTTGGCAAACGAACTAAATGTGAGTGGAGAAAGTTCACCTCTTCATTTAAAGTGGACAGCCAATACAGTTCGTACGGAAGAAAATTCTAGGAATATCGACATTGAAATTGCCGGTATGAATAAAAAGAAGTACATAATTTCTGGTGCGCGTATAGTAGCTTCCTTAGCGTTGCCGTCACAATCTGTTGATAGCGAATACTTCTCAAAGACATATAAACATCTTCAAGGATTACCAATTCAATCGTATGTCCAAGCACGCCCGAGAATTTTGATAGGATTGCAGCACTGGAAGCTGGGGCTACCACTGAAAACCAAAGAAGGAAAGTTGGATGATCCAGTAGCAACAAAAACAAGATTGGTTGGGTAGTTTTTGGACCATGCATGAATCGACGTGATCATGATACTTGCAACGTTCACATTTGTGAGTGTCAGAGAGAAGATCAGCTAGTTAATGAAACTGTTAAGCAGTACTTTTCCGCTGAAAGCGTAGGAACAAAAAAAATACGTTTACTGTCGTCAGAAGAAGAACAGGCGGAGAAGATTCTTAAAATGAAGAGCCGATGAATTGATCAAAGGTTCGAGGTACCGCTTCTGTGGAGGTATACTAATGTTAAGATGCCTTCCAGCAAAGCAAATGCCGAGCGCCGTTTGATCTGCGTCGAGAGAAAAATGGCAAAGGAACCAATTCTTCGTAAACTTATATCTGAATTGATACAGCAATATTTGGGAAAAGGTTACGGTTTGGTATTTACCAATTTTTACCGTCTTTAACCCGAACAAACCTAACAAAGTAAGAGTTGTTTGGGACGCAGCATCCAAAGTAAATGTTATATCACGTAATTCGTTGCTTTTATCTGGATCAGATATAACGTCACCACTGCTAGGTACTCTTTTTCAGATTCAGGGAAAGAAAAGTCGGCATATGTGGCGATATTAGGGAAATGTTTCACCAAATTCGCCATCACAAGACCCCTGTCTGCTGCAACAAGACCTAGATAGTTTTTCTATCTGGTGTCTTAAAAACTGCTTAGAGCTTAATATTCCCAAATGCCAATCTATCACCTTATCACGTAAGCACAACAAATCCCCTCCCCGTCTATACATACTTAATAATCACCCTATATCCATCGTACAGTTTCTTCGCGTCCTTGGCATATTGTACGACCGCGAGCTTAATTTCCGTTCGCATATCGAAGAGATAATACGTAAAGCCAATTCATCCCTTGGATTCATTAAACGATGGTCAAAGGAATTCTCCGACCCCTACGTGACCAGATCTCTCTACACCACTTTTGTCCGCCCACTCCTCGAATACGCCGGCCAAACGTGGTCACCCTTTCAGCAAGTGCATATAAGCAGAATCGAAAACATACAAAGACGTTTTCTTCGATTTGCACTCCGCGGTCTTTCTTGGGACGATCCCCTTATTCTTCCTCCCTATCAAGACCGCCTCAAACTCATTGACTTGAATAGCCTTGAGGATCGCAGGGATACTGCAGACATTCTCTTCATTCATCGACTCCTATCGGGCTCTATCGACTGCCCGTCTCTTTACAACTCAATCTTCTTCAATACAAACCCTCGTAATTTAAGACACCCCCGCCTATTCTATCTACCAAACCACCGCACGTCCTACGGCTCCAACGAACCAATTTCCCGTATGCTACGGAAGGTAAACTCAAACATTTCCATTTTCGATTTTAACCGCAGCACTCCCTCCATTAAGCTCAGTCTCCTTAACTCTAAACCCTAGCTTTAAGTCCTAGTTATAAGTCTTAGTTTAGTTCTAGTATTATAAGTTTGTATTTCTAGCTTGTACTAAGCCTAATAAATGGGGACATTTATGGATGGACTGACTCAACTGTGGCACTCGCCTGGATACGTCAACACCCTGGTAAATGGTCCACGTTTGTGGCGAATCGCGTTTCGCAGATACAGGAGGTGATACCCGCAAGCAACTGGTTTCAAGTGCAGTCCTCGGAGAATCCAGCTGACTGTGCAACTCGAGGGATCTTACCACATCACCTCGTTAATCATGGTCTTTGGTGGAACGGCCCGCCATGGCTCATTCAACAAGAGTCGTCGTGGCCTCATCAAAAATCTTTCGTAACCAATCTCGACATGCGATCTGAACCAGCAACTTTTCGAATCCCAGCGCACCAACACCAATCTGGGAACTCATCCATCGTTATTCGTCGTTAAGAAAGCTGAAACGCATCACGGCATATATCCTGAGATTCCGGTACAACACTCAATCGGCAATTGGAGTCAACAAAGGCGAAAGTCAAAGACCTCGTCGCAGTAGCAAGCATTTAAGCTTTCTTGAACTGAAAGAAGCATTTCATCTTTGGATCAAACTCATCCAAGAGCACCATTTTACTGCCGAAATTCGTAGACTCCGTTCAAAAAATCCGGTAAGTCGTCACAGTAAACTTTCAAAATTGTATCCATTCTTAGACGAAAGGGGGTTGCTCAGGGTGGGCGGACGACTGCGTAACACATCACTGTCTTCGGATAAAAAACATCCGCTTTTATTACCGGCGAAAGCAAAGCTCACTACGCTCGTTTGCGAGGATATTCATCGCATTACACTTCACGCAGGGCCTCAAGCTATGCATTCTACGCTTCAAAGCCGCTTCTGGGTTATTAATGCTCGGAACATTGTACGGAAGATCTACAGATCGTGTGTGTACAAATACGCAGCATCTAGTCCACGAAGTTAGTCTTCGCGGTTACTCTATAGAGAAAGGGTCGTTATTCTTTAAATAAATGTATTGTTAAAATAACATCGGTTTCGCCTATTTATTTTCCGTTCTTCTCACTTTCAGCAGAAACAGGAGGCATCTGGAGCGAACCGTGTATGAGGTTTTATTTTGTTCTTGCTTCCTTTGATTTAATAGCAGTAGATGTGTATATGCAGTGATGGGCACTGCAAGATATATGCTACATTGCTCTGCCGCTTGGATGGGAAAGGCCGTGGACGGATTCGAATGCCTTCCGACGCGGAGACTCAGGTATGTACCACCGAATTGTGTTGTTCGAAATATCGCAATATATTTTGACATCAGGTCACAGGGTAAGTTTCTTCAAATCGAACGATGAGTCATTCTGCTTCAGAATTGCTTGAAGTTATTCGTCTAGTAGTTGTGATAGGTTGTTACGGCAGCGTATAATAGCAGTTTGTTGTTGGTTCAGCGACAAGCCTAAAACAGAAATGTTTCAAAAAATCAAAAGTTAGTACCGTTCGTCGTTTGTCACCGAATCGTCTGTTTTTATGGTCGTCACTGTTCCGTGTAGTGTTCGTTTGTCATCTTGTAGAGCGAAGACTTGAACCATGGAGAATTCGAAAGTGCTTTGTTACGAGGAAAACAAAAAGATAAATATATGGTTCCTCTCCATGATACAACAAGACAAGATAGCGCATTGAAGTTTTCATTTTTGATTTGTTCTGCGCATGTACGTCATAGTTGCGGAGTGTACATTTCGACTCTTGATATTTACGTGTGTTTTATATGGAACGAGATGTGTTGGTTCTTTAAATGTTTAAATAAAAAGGAAAATATAGAAGATATAGTTTCGGAATTCTGTGAATGTGCTTGGAAAAACATTTATCGTCCATAACATGTGTCTTTTTTTTGTTGTTCCTTTCAATTAAGTCGCAGAATTACTTATTTTCTGCTCAGCTCGACGCGTCATATTAACCCCCGTATTAATAAATACCGAATAGCGCTGAATTAGCCTTATTACATCTGATAACTCGTAATTCTTATTAATAAACATATATTAGCTTTCACTGACATGTTTAAAGAGCGGATAACTTAATTCACCAAATTCGGCGTATAGAGAGTGGTTAACTTACTCACACACAGAGCTAACATATCCACATAATTTCAAATACACGTATACCAACAAAAAGTTCGATTGGACGCGAGAAATTTAAAAGCTGAAAGAGAATTACAGAGAGAATCTAAAAATCGCAAGCGGAAGCACATAACATGCTCTGAGCATGATAGTGTCAGCTGATGGAATATGACAGATTTACAACCATGTTTAGTACAGTTTGGACGCAGTGCTGTCGTGCGTTTAATGATAAAGAGTGGATAGCTAATATGGATATAAGATGTATTTATAAATAATAAAAGTTATCAAACGAACAAGTCCACTATTCGTCTGCTAGCTATCAGATGGATTAAAGAGCGAATAGGGCTTTTTTATTAATACCGCTGTAACAAAATTGATGAAAAAACTTGTGTTTTGAATCGAATGTGAATAAAATGTTTAAAAAAAACAAGTAGTTTCGTCAATTATTTATTCTATTTTGGTTTTCTTGTGTTTTTTCGTCCACTATTTGTCGATTAAGGAAGCGAATGCAAAAGTGCAAAAGTGCATTCGCGAGCGGAAGAAGAGTGTTTTTGATACGGATATTGCAGTTAAATCAATTGAGTGGTTAATATAGTTTCACTATTTCTTTCATCATAGCTTCAGATTCTTTGCCCTAAAAGATTTTTTTTCTTAGAAAAGTTATGGAGCTGTTTCTAATGATTCTTTTTGTTTTTCATTAATTAAATTTGCACTCAAATAAAGAGCAAATATCCCTTTTACAAATGTACTATTATTTGTTCAATTAATAACAATAATAATTTAACAAAATCGCAAATTTGTACTTTCGCGCCAATAGTACATCCATTATCTCCGCAGCTACTACGTCATAATCTGTTGACAGATGAATACCGATGAACAGCAAGAATGAACGACATGCGCAATGCGATATCTTGTCTTGTTGTATCATGGTTCCCCCAATAGCGGCTACATCGGATGATGGATGTTGGAGCTTTTGAATAAAGGTTCGTTGACGTGGCAACAAGCCACAGTGGTGCAGTGAAGTTTTTATATAAAGTCCTGTGTACGGCAGTGGCCATAAGCAAAATTGCTAAGTTTTTTTTATTTTATCATTATGGTGGGTGATAGATTTTGTTTGTATGTTTTGTAGAAAGACCCTTACACATTTAATCTCTTGTGCAGTGCATTTGGGCGGCCACAGACTGTCACCAGATTTTGAAGAAACAAAAACGTATTACAATTGTCTTGAACGCAATAAGACGCCACGAACTGACGAACAAGGCGCATAACGAAAACCAATAGGGAACGTGCAACTCCCTGCTCCCTGAAAGATGAAGCGAAGCCCAATACATTATAAATTGTCGCAGAAAAAAATTGATTATCTGAGCATGGGATATACGTACCTATTTCAGCACACCATACCATCAAAACCAAACGAGCGAAGACAATAAAAAAAACATACCTATAACACGCAATAGATAACACAAAAGTGTAAAGCATATGTAGGTACGTCCGTAACGCAGAGGTGCCTAAAAGCATAATTTTACCTCGCAGGCACAAAAATAACCCTAGAGCTGAATGCGCCTAGGAATATACCGCAAGACTCCGACATAAAACTTCATTAACCTTTGTTTTTTGTTTGTTATAATTTTTGGCGTGACAAATTCTTTTCGTTTTCTCTTTTTTTTTAGTATTGTTCTTGTTATATTTATTCATTTAAGGTAATATAGTTATCTTTATTAGTGTAATATGCTTAGTTTTCGTTTCTGTCGGGTCCTTACTTCGCGTTATTTATACTTTTGTGATCTAATTAGTTATTGTTGAGTTCTACCTGAGCGATATTTTAATTAGCTCTTGTTCGCAATGCTGACTCAATGTTCAATGACTGTATTCTTTCACTGAGTTTGTCTTTGCTGTCAAACCCCTTTTTTTGTATACTTACTTTTCTGCAGATCTTTTCTTAATTCGTTTCCTTAAATAAACTCTTTTATTTAAAAGCGTGTAACATACGTGTTTGTATGGTTATGGGCCCAGCTGTTTCTACGTAAATAAAGCAATTGCTATCTAATTGAAATCATTTTTCTCGGAGAAAAATAATTTGGTTCCAAAATGGAAGCGGGCAAATTTGCGTCAATCGAAAAACTGGGAAGTTGCAACTACGCAACATGGAAATTTGAGATGCGAATGTTATTGAGTCGAGAAGATTTGTTGTCATTTATCGAAGAAGCTGTAACACAAAGGCTTTGGCGACGATTGTACTTGGGTGTGAAAAATCGCTATTTAGCCTAATTCGTAATTGCACGCATGCTCGGGAAGCATGAGAAAAGATACGTTTGCACCATGAAGCGCGTACTGTCTTATCAGAGGTATCGCTGAAGACGGCGACATGGAAAGGCATTTGCTGGAATTTGATGACCTATTTGCACGATGTAAAGATTTAGACATAGCATTCGGAGAAGTGTTTAATGTTGTCTTTGTGCTCGCAAGTTTGCCAGATTCGTACAAAGCACTTGTAGGGTTGGGGATTGAGGGTGACAGCGTATTCCTGAGATGCTCTTGCTGAAAAATCCGAATTGGCTGATTGGGTTGACAGCCGATGGAATGCTTTTGGGTTGTTCGTAACTCCTTCGTCTTTCACCAAATTGAATTTGCTAAGGAGAGAACAAAGTTCTTTTGCAGTACCGAGCAGTACAAAGAAAAAGAAAACGCAAGACAATATTACCTTTTTAAACCAACTTTATTGAGTGTCTGAGCCGAACCAACAATTCAGAAAATAAATTACTAAGCCAGTGGCCGCTTTAGTCACTGTGGTGAAAAACTAATTAAATACATAATCTAATTACTGTATTTTAGAATGAGTAACTAAAATGAGTGTAATATTTAGTCATTATGATGCCTAAAAGTATGCAATACAGTTTGGCTTTATAATTGCTAAACATAAATATAAAACATAAATACTGCATATTATTTAGTGCATTGGATAATGACGCGAACATTCCGGCCTCCCTTTGCAGTAATGCAAAAGTCGAAAAGCGAAATAATTAAAAAAATTCTTTATCAAAAAAAATAAAATCCATCGGTGGAGGTATTTGTTAAAGAAGCGCCTCGACTCGCTCCTACGCGAATGGTTAGTAAATCCATCGTCGGGGGTTGGTTTAATGAGTGCCCCTACTCACTCACACATGTTAGTGGGGATATATCTATAATTCACATCGTAAATACAAAAGTTAAGAATACGAACGTACTACAACTTAAATATAAATAAGGTGCTGTGCATTTAATAATATACATAAAAATAATTATTATAGGGTAGATATGATAATGAAATCTTATCTAATTAGTAGCTAGATGAACTTGGAGCAAATCATTATCGACGGGCAACAGGCATAATTTTACTATTGGGCGAACAATTTCGCCATTTTGGGTTTTAACAGTAGCGACACGAATCATTCCATCCTTTCCTGGGTGTACCGCAGTAATTTTTCCCAACCGCCACATCGTAGGCGGCAAATTCTCGTTTCTAATCACAACTATATCACCAAGCTGGACATTCCTTTGAGGATACTTCCACCTGTTTCTACGTTGGAGCTCTGATAAATACTCGTCTTTCCACCTTTTCGCGAATGAGTGCAACATTTGTTGAACCGCTTGCCAATTCTTCAGTGTCGAACGTTCATTGCTGTGACCTTCTGGCAAAGAAAGCAAAGGCGAACCCTTTAAGAAGTGACCTGGAGTCAGAGGCAAGGGTTCGAAGGGATCTTCGCTCAGTGACGAAATGGGACGAGAATTCATACAGGATTCTATTTTGACTAATAAAGTTGTGAATTCTTCAAAACTTAATTTTGAGTTTGCCACGACCCGTTTGAAATGATTTTTGAAAGATTTAATACCGGCCTCCCAAAGACCGCCCATATGCGGTGCGCCTGGTGGTATAAAATTCCATTTTAGGTCTCTGGACAGATATGCTTTTTCGACTTCTGAAGTCGATTCTGAAATTGCTTTGCGAATTTCCCTAGTGAGAATGTTGTTTGCACCTACAAAGTTTGTTCCGTTGTCGGAAAAGATTTGCTGAGGAACCCCCCTTCTTCCAACGAATCTATCAAACGCAGCTAGAAACGAATCGGTAGATAGACTACTTACAGCTTCTAGGTGTACGGCTTTTGTACATAGACAAATGAAAAGGCAAGCATAGCCCTTCAGGGATTGATAAAATCGACCCTTTTGAACTTTCAGGTCAAAAGGTCCTGCAAAGTCTAACCCGACATTAGCAAAGGGAAATGAAAACTGAACTCTCTCTAATGGGAGAGACCCCATTAGCTGAGTCTGCAGCTGCTTTTTTTGTAAAACACACGCTTTACAAGTATTTAAATAAGATTTAACTAAATTTTTAAGTTTAAGGATCCAGTAATTCTTCCGAATCAATAGTAACATCAATCGGTTACCTCCATGAAGCGAGATTTTATGAATGAAATCGACCAAGAGGGTGGACAAAGGGCAGGAATACGGCAAAATTATAGGAAATTTTTCGTGATATCCTAAATCAGCATTTGTTAGTCGACCATTCACTCTCATTATTCCTTCAGAATCGAGGGTAGGGTTTAAAGATAAAATTGTGCTTTTTTTGCATAACAACTTCGAGTTGGACAAGGCCTCATACTCTTCAGCAAAATAACGCTTTTGAGTTAATTGTGTTAATCTATGTTTAACAAAGGCGATCTCCTTATGAGTGAGAGCAGAGGAGATACATCTGCTCTCTGCTCGACTCTTGGGATGAGTCCTTTTGAAAAAACGAAAGATATACGCCAATACATGTAAAGCTCTAGGAAGCGATGAGAAACGATTTAAAATATCAAAATCGGAATCGCGATTCAAAACAAAAGCCTTGACCTTTCTTTCTTCCAGATTCCAAGTAGGATCTTTATGAATTTTGATGTTGGGCCAAAACTCTGAAGAAAGCTTTAACCAACTAGGACCACACCACCACAAAGAATTATTAATAAGAGTTTCTGGCATAACACCTCTTGAACTTAGGTCAGCCGGATTATGTTCCGATGGAACATGTCGCCATATGCTATCTTTGGGACTCTCCGTTTGTATCTTGGATACTCGGTTTCTAACAAATGTTTCCAGACGAGAAGGACAATCGTGAATCCAATAAAGGACAATCATAGAGTCTGTCCAAAGATAGACGGCACAACATTCTAAGTTCAGGCTGGCTTGAACGATATTTATCAATTTGGTCAACAAGACCGCTCCGCAGAGCTCTAAGCGGGGAATTGATATGGCCTTAATCGGTGCCACTTTCGTTTTCGCACAAAGAAGATGAGTGGTAGTTGCTCCGGATGGAGACGTAACCCTACAGTATATGGATGCCGCATATGCATTCGCAGATGCGTCGCAGAATCCATGCAGTTCTATCATAACATCTGGGGAGTAGTTAATCCATCTTGGGATCTTAATCTCCTTTACTATAGGAAAGGATTTAACGAAATTCGTCCAAATTTCCAACCGATTTGGATTAATTGGAGAGTCCCAATCCGTTTTGTCTTCCCAAACGTGCTGCATTAAAATTTTCAGCAAAATTGTTGTCGGAGCCAACCAACCAATAGGATCATAGATTTTCGCTATGTTTGAAAAGAGTTCGCGTTTTGTTAAAGGAGCGTTTGGCTCGCTAAATGGTTTACATCGAATATAGAAGAAATCTTCCTTAGCATTCCAGCCAATACCTAATACCTTGGTGTTGGAGCATTCATCCAATAATAGAAAGTGTTGGTCCAAAATATCACTTTTCGGAATATTTTCCAGCAATCGCGGGTGATTTGCAGTCCATTTTTTAAGGGAAAAACCACCAGATGAAAGAAGCGAATTAAGTTCATTTTGAAGAGCGATTACAGACGCTATGTTAAATCCCCCAGAAAAGACATCATCAACATAGAAGTCTGTTAACAGCACTTCCTTTGCTAGCGGATACTTATGTCCTTCATCTGCGGCAAGTTGTTGCAAAGTGCGTATTGCCAGATATGGAGCGCAATTTACTCCGAACGTAACTCTGTTTAGTTCAAAGTCTTCGATTTCTGAAACAGTTGATTGAAAGAGGATTCGCTGAAATCGGCGATGATCTTCGTGGATAAGTATCTGCCGATACATTTTCTCAATATCGCTATTGAAAACATAGGGATATTTACGCCAACGTAATAAAACAGCTTGCAGATCGTTTTGTAAAGAGGGACCGCAGTACAAAACGTCGTTAAGACTGACACCTTTATCTGAGAGAGCACTTGCATTAAACACTACTCTTACTTTTGTTGACGTACTGTCTGGCTTTATGACCGCGTGATGGGGTAGATAAAAATGAGCACGTTGGAGATTTAAACATCTTTTGGGCAATTTAACCATGTGGTTGAGAGAAATGTACTCATTTAATACATTAGTATACTCTTCCTTCAAAGTAACTTCTTTAAGAAGACGCTGTGCTTGACGAACATATTGCATATATGCATTGTTTCGCGAATTGCCAAGACAGTTGTCGCCAAAATTGGGTTTAAATGGCAATTTGACTATATAACGGCCCTATGGCGTTCGAGTGGTCGTACTGAGATATAAGTTTTCACAAAACTTTTCTTCTTCAGTCATGGGTTTGACATCGAAAACTTGTTCAACTTCCCAAAACTGTTGAATTTGTTTGTTCAAAGAAAGCTCACTAAAAAACGATCTATAGGTGGGGCTTGTGGAGATTTCGTCACATGGTCCTGATAGGATCCATCCGAAAACCGTATTTTGTGCGATTAAGGAACTTGATTGTTCTCGTTTTACACCGTCTCGTAAAAGAAGGGGATAAATATCGGCACCAATTAACATGTCTACTGACGAAGGTTTTTCAAAATGTGGGTCTGCTAGTCTTAAGTTCTTTATATCAACCAAGTTTGATATATCAATAGCACGTGAGGGAAGATTACCTGTCAAACGTTTCAAGACTATCGCATTTACAGGAATTTGAACAGATGGGTCTATGCGTGACTCTAGAGTAAGAGGGCATATACTGCTTGAAATTTCACTTTCAATTTTGCCGATGCCGCAAACTGTGGCACTTGTTCTAGATGTATCTAGTTTCAATCGGTTGGCTACCGATTGCAAAATGAAAGTTGCTTCGGAACCAGGGTCTATAAGGGCACGTAGCAAGAATGTTCTACTGTGCACACTAATTTTTACGAGCGCTGTGGCTAGTAAAACCTTTTTATGTTGTATTACGACATGACTTCGAAAATTGCTTGTAGAAGGTTGAGGATCTTCTTCAGAGCTATTTCTTTCCGTTTCAGTTGGCTGACGGGGTTGTCGGGGATTTGTAGAAGTGGACTGTATTGGGGTAGTAGTTAGTTCGGTGGAACTGATACAAATATCAGTAGATGTGGTGTGCTGCACAGGAGTATTTGAAACATGGAGTAGAGTGTGATGTCTCTTGCCACAATGGCTGCAAGAATTTTTGCTTTTGCATTCGTAAACGGAGTGGGTTAGTGCTAGGCAATTGTAGCAGTACCTATGACTTTGTACTACTTTTCTTCGGGACGAGGTATCCATATCTAGGAAAATTTTGCACGATCGCAGTGGATGGTTGCTTTTGCACAGTTTACAGGCGGAATATTTTTGCTCGATGTGAAAATTATTCACCCTTTTTGAAACTGCATTTGAAGCGTTACTTTTCTTATAATTTTGTTTCACCTCTTCAACAGATTCGAGTACTCTGTATCTCGAAGCCAGAAATTCATCCATATCTTTCCACGTAGGGACTTCACTTTGATTAGAAAGACTTTGCTCCCAGAGAAACAATGTGTTTTCTGGAAGTTTCTGTGAAACAGTAAATGTGATGATTGGATCCCAATTTTTTATATCTATTTTGTAGCTAGATAGAATCGCTAAGGAATCAGTGACAGTTCTATGAAGTTTTCTCAAAGCAACACCATTCTCTGTGGTAATTGAATGAAGAGAAAATAAAATCTTCAACTGAGTATTGATAAGAACTCTCTTGTTCTCATATTGGTTTTTCAAAGCATCCCAAGCTAATTGCAGATTATCACCTGTTAGAGAGAATTTTGCCACAATATTATGAGCCTCGTTTTTGGTTTTGAGGCGGAGGTGGTATAACTTTTCTACTTTGCTTAGCTTAGGATGTTCCATATAAACCGATGTGAACATGTCACGAAATGACGGCCATGATTGGTAATCCCCTTGAAAACATTCTGCATCACATGGAGGCACTCTAACAAACCATTCAGGCTCGGTCTTAACGATTTGCGAAGGAATCGATTGATTGTCCTTTGTATCCTGAGTTGAACTTTTATTAATAAGGTCAATCATCGACCCAACTGTAGCGAAATAACTTTCAGAAACGCTTAAATATTTCGTTCGAATGGCAAGAAGCTTCGTGTCATCCAATGTATTATCAACATTTCGAAGACACTTTAAATACATTGCTTTGAAATCGCACCATAAAGTTTCAATTTCAGTTTTTCGAGCAACTAATGCGCCGGGAGTGATCGTTTCTTTTTGAACTTCACGATAAATTTTAATGAACTCATTAACTTGCCTCACGTGGAAAAAGTATTCTTCATAGAGCGACATTTTAGAATGAAATTGTTATAATCCTTTAATAAGATTGATAATAATTGAAGCGTCAATCAAAAAAATGTAGAGAAAGATGGAAAAAACCTCAAGAAAGATTTAATTAAAATTCAGGTCGATTATTCGAAACGAGTGCGCAATCCAGAGAAATGCTTGGTTACTTCGAACAAAGGATTTTACCACTAGGTTTACACCGTTGAAAAAAAGGAATGAACCGTTTTGTCAGATGACCAAAAGCCAAAAAAACCGTAATGTGACTGCACTATTCACCGTTTGCCTATCGACTCGAAATGCCCCGTTCTAACACTTTTTCTATACTTAGATACATAAAATTGTTGAAATTATAATCACTTGAATAACTTTAGTTGTAAAAAACCATAAAAATAGCATGAATGTAATACTAAGCAAAAATATCACACTATCGCCTAATAATTTAATCTATCTTAACTCACTTGAAATAGATATAGAATAGAGAAATATGCACAGCACCTACCTTTGGGTTTGGGATGAAAGGAGCTCGAATGGGTTTTCTCGTGTCTGCTGCTTAATCCGGGTCGACTGGACCAAAAAATGTAGGGTTGGGGATTGAGGGTGACAGCGTATTCCTGAGATGCTCTTGCTGAAAAATCCGAATTGGCTGATTGGGTTGACAGCCGATGGAATGCTTTTGGGTTGTTCGTAACTCCTTCGTCTTTCACCAAATTGAATTTGCTAAGGAGAGAACAAAGTTCTTTTGCAGTACCGAGCAGTACAAAGAAAAAGAAAACGCAAGACAATATTACCTTTTTAAACCAACTTTATTGAGTGTCTGAGCCGAACCAACAATTCAGAAAATAAATTACTAAGCCAGTGGCCGCTTTAGTCACTGTGGTGAAAAACTAATTAAATACATAATCTAATTACTGTATTTTAGAATGAGTAACTAAAATGAGTGTAATATTTAGTCATTATGATGCCTAAAAGTATGCAATACAGTTTGGCTTTATAATTGCTAAACATAAATATAAAACATAAATACTGCATATTATTTAGTGCATTGGATAATGACGCGAACAGCACTTGTGGTATCGCTTGAGGGTCGACCATAGGCTGACTTGACACTTTCGTTGGTAAAGCAAAAGCTGGTAGATGAATATGCCCTACAAAAGGAAAAGTATGATACAGGCGAGAAACTGTTGCTAGCACGTCGCGGGAGAGGTAGTGAAAACAGGAGTCGAGCATGCTGGACTTGTGGTTCTTTAGATCATATTCGCGTAAATTGTCCGAAATATAATACGTTACGAGAAGAGCCAAAAGAGAAGGCACATGTTGCTAAAGCTGATGATCTTAGTGATGAAGATGTAGTTTTCATGGCTACAGACACGCATTTTGACGAAGGATGGTACTTGGACTCCGGTGAAACGTGCAACCAAACATATGACATTTCAGAAGGACGTTTTCGCAAAATTCGTCAGGCAGAGAAAAAGGTTCTCGTGGCTAATTGGGTCAATGAGGAAGGCATTGGTGAGGCGGTCATATACTGTCAGAATAACAAAGGCATTGAAAGAAAGCTCAAAATTGAAGAGCTTCTATTTGTTCCCGACCTTGATACGAATTTGCTCTCTGTGGGTAAACTTGCAAAACATGGACTAACAGTGGTATTTGATAATAAATGTGCAGAAATTCGATCCGGAGACCAAGTTGTGGCTGTCGCCGATCATGTCAATGGTCTTTTTCGACTCCGACTTCGTGAAAAGGCACTTCTATGTGCACCTATTGGCCACAACAAAGATCGTCAACATCAATGGCATCGTCGTCTTGGTCATCGTGATCCAGAAGTGCTGAAAAGAATCGCAAAGTATGCAATGGTAATTGGATTAGCAATAAGGAAATGTGGATATGAAGATATATGTGAATTTTGTCTTGAGTTAAAAATGGCTAGGAGGCCCTTTCTAAAGAAGGCGGAAAAGCGAACAAAATCAATATTGGAGCTGGTACATTCTGACATCATGGGACCGGTAGAACCATGCAGCATAGGAGGCAATATATATGTACTGACCTTAATTCATGATTTCAGTAGATTTTCACGAATTTATCTATTGCAGGCTGTGAAGAGAATTCAGCAATATTTCTTATGTTCCATTTCCTATTTAACGTAATCATATTCTATTTATAGTTCTCTTTTGAATATACCTACTCTCTTTTGTAAACTATATTAATTACCTCTAAATAATATACATGTTCATGTACCAAATGAAATCTATCATATGAATTAAATCACTCTAGTTTTGTACTCCACAGTGGTCGGTCGTTTTTTTTTGCGTTTTACTTTTACAGGTTATGGGCCCAGACCCAAGTCCATTGTATTTCACAGTTCCTCTTTTTATTTAATAGTTACTCATACTAAAGCGTTGAATATACATTTTTTTTTTTTGCTTATACATAAAGCGGAAAGCAGATATTCGGAAGCGCGGTTATATAGCTTGGGTAGTTAATAGAAAATATCGTGGAAATGGAAAGCGATTTAATGAAAATTGATAAGCTTTTGAATGCAGAACAGTGGAGTACATGGAAGTTCCAGATAAGAGTCATGCTTAGTGCCAGCGATATGTATGACATCGTTAATGGAAAGATGGCAAATCCCGGTGCAAGCGAAGCAGCAAAGATGTTAGAATGGGAAAAACTAGATAGGAAAGCACAAAAGGTTATAGTAATGAGTGTAGGTTCTCAAGCTCTAGTCCATATAATGAACTGTGCTACATAACATGCTATGTGGAAGAAATTAGAAACGGTCTATGAACAAAAGGCCGATACTAATATCCACCTCATTCAGCAAAAATTTACTGTTTCTCGAAAGATCCTTCTGATTATGTTTCAACGCATATCTCAAAGCTTGAATCAATTGCCCAACAATTAAAAGATTGCGGTGAATCAATTTCTGAGACAATGTTATTCACCAAAATAATTATGACATTGTCAAAGGAATATAACCATTTTTTTACTGCCTGGGAGTCAACGGCACAAAGTGACAAGACAATTGAAAATCTAACGGCGCGTTTAATAATGGAAGAGTCGCGTTTAAATTTACAGGTGCATGGTGGTGAAGCGACGACAACGAGTGCGCTGGTTGCCAAAAGGGGTTCACAGTTTTCAAGGGGCCAACAAAAATTCAAGGGCAAGCCAGGGAAATGCTTTCTTTGCAAAAAGCCAGGCCATTGGAAAAATGGCAAGTAACCCTTTTTGTGATGCATGTGCATTAGGAAAATTGCATCGATTTCCATTTGAAAGAAGTCGCAGTAGAGCAAGCTCGGTAGGTGAACTAATGCATGCTGATTTGTGCGGACCGATGCAAAACACCTCAGTTGGTGGTTCCAAGTATTTTCTGTTATTTAAAGACGATTTCTCCAGGTATAGAGTTTTATATTTTTTGAAAGAGAAAACCGAGGTTCTGGAGTGTTTCAAAATGTTTGTCAGTAAAATGAAAATAGAAACTGGAATGGCTCTGAAGACAGTTCGTACGGACAATGGTTTAGAATTCGTAAATGCTGGTATCAAGAATTTTCTCGAAAAAGAATGCGTTCGACATCAAACATATGTACCTTATTCTCCGCAGCAAAATGGAAGGGCTGAGAGAGATATGAGAACAATTGTCGAGGCAGCAAGGACTATGATTCATGCACGAGGACTATCATTACGACTATGGGCGGAAGCCGTGAGTTTTGCATGTTTTTTTATTGAACCGCACCGGACCGAGATAGGAACGGGAAAAGCCCGATCGATTTGTGGACTGGAACTGATCACAAACCGGATTAAAAGGACATTAGGGTATTCGGGGATGAATGCTACGCTCATATTCCTTCGCCAAAACGTCGAAAATGGGAACGAAAGTCTCAGCGAGGAATTTTTATTGGATATCCGGAAAATACAAAAAGATACCGTATTTATTTCCCAGCAAGCGATAAGATCGAGGTAAATCGGGATGCTGTTTTCAAAAATCCATCTATTTCAGATACTGTGGTTCTTCATGAAGTCAGTAAACATCCAGAAGACGACAAAAAGGAGCACCTCAAGACTGAAGCACCAAATTCACAAGCTGAGGATGCTGAGAAAGCTGAGTGTTCGCTGGACATGTATGACAAAATTATTGAGGAACCAACTACTGAAAAAGTAAATAAAGAAGAGCTTAATCCAGAAGATCACATTAGTATGCGTGTGAGAAGTGCACACAAGGGAAAAGGAAATTCGTTGGTGTATATTTTGGAAGCAGGAGCTTTTGTGGCCGCAATGTGCGAACCAAGAAATTACGAAGATGTTCTTAAATCCAGAGACAAGGCAAAGTGGCAAACGACTATGGCAGAAGAAGTTGAAGCACTCGACAAAAACAACACCTGGGAACTAGTTAAACTTTCGCGAGGAAAGAAAGTTATTGACAATCGTTGGGTATTTAAAATTAAGCATGCAAACACCAATGAACCCGAAAGGTTCAAAGCGAGGTTTTTTTTTTGTTAGAGGATTTTCGCAACAGCATGGCGTTGACTATAAAAAAACATCTAGCCCTGTCGCTAGATTTGGCTCAATCCGTTCAATTCTTGCTGTTGCCGCAACGAAAAATATGTCCTTAAGGCAATTCGACATAAAAACGGCTTTTCTCAATGGTGAATTTCAAGATGAAGTGTACATGCGGCAACCGAGTGGCTTTGAAGATAACTTACTTACTTACTTACTTATCGGGCTCCCGACCCGTGAAGAGTCTCTGCCTGAGACACTGCAGCCTTCCATGCTCTACGATCCCGGGCACGCTGCTTCCAATTGTCCAGACCAAGCGCTCTGGCATCCGCGATGGCTTGGTCTTTGAAACGGAGGTTCGGTCTTCCTTGTCTTCTCGAACCTGGGGGCTGGGATTCGAAGATCCTCTTGGCTGGAGCATTATTGTCCATTCGCTCGATGTGGCTGAGCCAATGTAGTCGACGTGTTTTGGCTTTTTGGACTACATCCACATCTTGGTACAGCTCATAGAGTTCGCGGTTGTATCTTCTCCTCCATTCGCCCTCCTCGCACACAGGACCAAAAATCCGCCGAAGTATTTTTCTTTCGAAGGAGCCCAGTATCAGCTCTCCCCTCTTGCTTATCGTCCAGCACTCGGCGCCATAAAGCAGAACTGGCAGGATAAGGGTTTTGTAGAGCACACATTTCGTCCTTCGAGTTAGGAGTTTTGAAACCAGTTGTTTTGCCAAACCGAAGTAGCAACGGTTTCCTAGGGTAATTCTTCGTCGGATCTCCACTAGGGTGTCATTCGTGGAGTTTACGTTTACTCCGAGGTAGGTGAACTCCTTAACTACCTCGAAATTATTGCTATCAATAGTGACGTTTCGTCCTAGGCGGTGGACAGATGCTTGTTTGTTTGTTGATAGCATGTACTTAGTCTTGTCCTCATTTACTACAAGTCCAACGGATTTCGCCTGTTCTTCAATCGCCGTGAACGCTTCTATCACGGCACGCTGGGAGCGACCGATGATGTCAATATCGTCCGCATAGCCAAGCAGCTGGATGGACCTGTTGAAGATAGTGCCTTCCGTGTTGACACCTGCCCTGCGCACTATCTGCTCCAGTACGAGATTAAAGAAGTCGCATGATAGGGCGTCTCCTTGCCGAAATCCGGTGCATGTTTGAAATAGTTCGGAAGAGCTGCTTCCAAACTGCACGTTGCAGCGTGTGTTTTCCAGCGTCGCGCGACTTAGCTGAATCAGTTTTGCCGGGATTCCGAATTCGGCCATCGCCATATAGAGCTCCTGACGATGTATGCTATCATACGCGGCTTTGAAGTCGATGAAGAGGTGGTGAGTTTCGACTTGAAATTCGTTGGTCTTTTCCAAGATTTGCCTCAGTGTGAAAATTTGGTCTATAGTCGATCTGCCGGGCCGGAAGCCACACTGGTACGTGCCGATTAGTGTGTTGCAGAACGGTTTTAGACGTTCACACAGTACGTTGGATAGGATCTTGTATGCGACATTTAGCAGGGATATGCCTCGATTGTTCTTGCAAGACATAGGATCGCCTTTTTTGAAGATGGGGCATATGGAGCTGATAGTCCAGTCATCGGGCAAGTTTCCTTCCACCCATACTTGGTTGATGATTCGGTGCATGCTCCCTACCAAAACATCACCACCGTATTTAAAGAGCTCCGCTGGTAGACCATCAGAGCCTGCGGCCTTGTTGTTCTTAAGCTTTTTTATAGCTAAGCCAACTTCTTCTATACTTGGTGGTGGGACTAGTTCCTCATTGACTGGACGTGGGCTCTCTTCTTGCCCTATCACTCTCTCTACATGATGCCCATTAAGCAGCTGCTGGAAATGCTGCTTAAACACATCTACTATTCCCTGCGCTTCGGTGACTAGGTTTCCTTCGGTATCTCGAAGAGCCTGCGTTCCGGTTTTGTAGCCAGCAGCCAGTTGCTTAGCTTTTTTATAAAACCTCCGGATGTTATTACGATCGCGCGACTCTTCGATCTCCTTGAGCTGGGAAGCTGCGTAAGCCCTCTTCTTTCTACGCAGGATCTTCTTTTCCTCCCTTCTCCTGGCTCGATACTCTTCTCTCGCTGCCCTTGTTTTGCGCTGCAGCGCTTTCTTGTGTGCATCTTCTGTCACCTTTTTCCTGTACACGCATTCATCATCATACCACGGGCTCTTTCTCTGGGGTGGCTGGTACCCTACGGTGGTTTCGGCTACCTCTTTGATGATGTCGCGATACTGGCACCACTGATTGTTGGCGTTTGTGGTAGGTGAGTGCACAGAGGAGAGTTTCATACTCAGGCGCTCGCTGTAGGCTCTGGCTACTCCAGGTGTGCTAAGGCGTCCAACGTCGAATTTCTTCTTCTGGGCGGTTCGCAGCTTCTTCTCGTTGGACAGTCGAGCTCTGAATTTAGCCGCGACAAGAAAATGGTCAGAGTCGACGTTTGCCCCTCGGAATGTGTGCACGTCGAGGATGTTGGATGCGTGCCTCGTATCGATTAGCACATGGTCGATTTGGTTGGCGGTTCGACCGTCTGCAGAGCGCCAGGTTGCTGTGTGGATCCTTAGCCTTGGAAACCTAGTGCTACTTATCACCGTATTACGAGCTGCTGCAAAATCGATTAGTCGGTAGCCGTTGTCTGTTGTCGTTTCGTGGATTCTGTGCTTACCAACTAATCCGCCAAAGATGTTTTCCTTTCCGACTTTGGCATTGAAATCCCCGAGTACAACTTTTACATCATACTCCGGACAGGCTCCGTAGGCTCCATCCAGGAGGTCATAAAACTCCTCCTTGATGGGATCTTCTGCCTCGTCGGTAGGGGCGTGTGCACATATTAGGCTTATGTTTTGGAAGGTAGCTTTGATGCGGATCACAGAAAGGCGATCACTTATCGGCTTGAAGTCAATGACTTTTGTCCTAAGCCGATTTCCCACGACGAATCCGCATCCTAATACATGCAATCTTTTGTTGCAGCTGTAATAAATGTCGCAATCTTTTCTTTTCATCATACCTGATCCTATCCATCGTATCTCCTGGATCGCGGTTATATCTGCCTTGTACCGCGTGAGGACAGAGTAGCACCTGGGGTGTAGAGCGTTCGTACATTTCAGGTACATACTCTCAGGTCGTAGTCCATTGACGTTCCGGGTCTGGTTGCCATTTGAGGAGTTCCATTATCCGAGGCTGGTTGTGTCTCTCTCATAACTACTGTTTTTTTCCATGGTCGGGAAGTTACCCCGACGGCACAACCCCCAACCTGGAGGACCAGGCCCTTGTTTTGACCCTAGGACAGCGGGCCGGAAAAAAACCGATGCCAGTAACCCATTTTGGGATATGAGCGCTGCCGTTGACCCATATTGAGGGCTCCTCCGCCACCAACTCTTTTCCAACACCCTGGCTCAGTATTGGAAGTCCCAGTTCAACCTAACTGGAGCTGTAGGCGCCACCGTTGATTCCATCTAGAGAATTCCTCCGCTGCCGCCTAAGAGTAAGTGCCTTAGTGAGAGGACACTTCTCCCCCCTCTCTCGTTCGCTGCCACCAACGACCTTCCACAGGGGTTGGTTACCCCATCTCCAGCCGAGGTACTAGGCACCCACCAGTCACCAACGTGGAGGTGAGAGTAGGAGTTGGTAGTGAGAGGCTAGAGTGAAAACGCTTGTGTTCTCATGTGATCGCATCACTACCCTTAAACCAGCCTTGAAGATAACACCGATCGTTTATGTATGCTGAAAAAAAGTCTCTATGGCTTAAAACAAGCATCAAGGTGTTGGAACATTACATTTACAAATTTTCTGCGTTCGTTTCAACTTAAGGCCACTGAAGCTGATCCGTGTGTGTTTGTAGGTGAAAACATCATCATGGCAATCTACATCGACGATGGTTTGATCGCGGGAAATGAAGATGTCATTAATAAACTCATTGAGCACTTGAAGAAGATTTTTGAGGTGAAAGTATTTGAGGCTCGTTGCTTTTTGGGATTGGAGATTGTACGGCAGAGAGATGGTTCGATTTTTCTTCAGCAATCTGCTTATGTCGACAGAATTTTTATGAAGTTCAAAATTAATGATGCAAATCCTGTTACAACACCAGCTGATAGCAGAACCTACAAGGACCTAACAAATTTGAAGGAAGAAGTGAATAATTTTCCCTACAGAGAGGCTGTAGGAAGTTTGGCTATTGGAAGCAGACGCGACATCTCCTATGCCTTTGGAGTTGTTAGCAAACATTTGGACAACCCCACTACACACGATGTTACTGCTGTTAAACGCATTATTCGATATGTTAAGGGAACAAGGCTTCATGGTATATATTTCAAATCAAATATTGAATTAATCGCTAGTTGTTTCAGCGACGCAGATTATGCCGGGGATGTTGAGACAAGGCGATCAACGAGTGGCTTTGTGTTTCTTATCGGCCAATCGCCAATATCATGGTCTTCGCAGCGTCAGCAGTGTGTTGCCCTATCCACAATGGAAGCCGAGTATATGGCGGGTTCCAATGCAGTGAAGGAGATCGTATGGTTGTCACGACTGATGAATGAACTACTAGAGGAAGGGTGCGGCAAGCCAAACTTATACTTGGATAACCAAAGTGCCATCAAATTGGTGTGCAATCCAGAGTTCCATAAACGTAGCAAACATATTGAAGTCAAGTTCCATTTTATCCGGGAGAAGTTCGCTGAGGGTCTTTTTGAGATAACCTATATTCCGACTGAGGGCCAGCTTGCCGATATTTTCACGAAACCATTGCCTAGGAGTCGGTTTGAACTCCTGAGGGAAAAGCATGGTATTATTAACTTAAAATGCACTTAAGTTTCTTATAATTTTTTATTGTACACTAAGTAAAGTACATTCTTGAAATAGAAGTTTTGAATTTAATGAGTTTTAATATTAATTTAAATATTGATGAAAGTGGGAGTGTGAAGACAATTCAGCAATATTTCTTATGTTCCATTTCCTATTTAACGTAGTCATATTATATTTATAGTTCTCTTTTGAATATACCTACTCTCTTTTGTAAGCTATATTAATTACCTCTACTCTAAATCATATACATGTACCAAATGAAATCTATCATATGAATTAAATCACTCTAGTTTCGTACTCCACAGTGGTCGGTCGTTTTCTTTTGCCTTTTACTTTTACACAGGCAAAATCTGAAGCAGCTGTAAAAGTCAAAGAATTTGTTCGTGAAATGGAAGTCAAATATGGCAAGATGATGCAAACTCTTCGGTCAGATCGCGGTGGCGAATCTGGGAAATCACTGCGCGAATTTTACTCAGCGGAGGGCATTGTCGTTCAATATACTGTACCATACTCCCCTCAACAAAACGGCGTAGCGGAACGCAAAAATCGATCGCTTATTGAAATGACACGCTGCCTTTTAAGAGATGCTGGTCTACCTAAGTATTTTTGGGGCGAGGCTATGAGTGTCGCTAATTATTTACAAAATCGTTTGCCTTCAAATGCCCTTCCTGAAAAGACACCATTTGAACTCTGGTATGGAAGTCGTCCTCACTACAGTAATCTGCATATTTTTGGATGTCGAGCATGGGTGCAAACGCCAAGTGTTAAACGGTCAAAACTAGACGGTACTGCGAAGAGTATGACCTTCATCGGATATGCTAGCGAGCAAAAGGGCCATCGTTTCTGGGATCCTGTTGCGAAGAAAGTTATCACTAGTCGAGATGCTGTATTCATTGAATTGGACAATTGATCATCTCAAGTCATATCGGCAATCGAACCAGTTTCACTTCCAGACACTAACCAAGGCCAGGTCGCTAATAATCAACCAGCATACTTTCCAGTAAAGCAATGCGTGTTGCATGATTCTGAGCAGCTACAGACAATCCAATCTACTCAAGTTCAGGAGGAGCAGTCATCGATTCAATTGCGTTGATCTGATCGACGAAATGCTGGACAAATGGAACCTTTCCTTCGTGAAAACTATGTTGTATATGCAGCTCGTGAAGACAACGATGAGCCACGTACATTTAAAGAAGCGCTTCAAGATGTTCAATCTGATAAATGGGTCGAAGCAATGCAGGAAGAAATCTCATCCATGCGAGATAGCGGAACTTGGGATTTAGTGGATATGTCTAAAGGTAGCAATTTGGTGGGAAGTAAATGGGTTTTTAAAGTGAAAACTGCAGCAGACGGACAACCATCTCGATACAAAGCTCGACTTGTGGCACAGGGGTACTCTCAGAGGTACGGTGCCGATTATGATGAAGTGTATGCGCCAGTTGTACAGGCAACTACGATTCGACTGATATTGACAATTGCTGATTTAAGAAAATATTTCGTTCAACATGTTGATGTAAGGTCTGCTTTCTTAAATGGCGAATTAGAAGGGCAAATCTATTATGAGGCAACCGCCAGGTTTCGAAGATAAATGTTCTCCAGATAAAGTTTGTCGATTAAGGAGGAGCATTTATGGACTAAAGCAAGGAATACTAAACTTTCGAATGTACCTGGGAAGCTTGGTTTCGTGCAGTCTAAAGAAGATGAATGCTTATATTTAAAAGGAAGTGACCTGGTATATCTTTATTTGTTGACTTATGTAGATGATATGCTGTTGGTTACAGTCACATTGGAGCAAGCCCTGCAGATTGAAAGTGAACTTAATAACCATTTTGCGATTACATCTTTGGGTCCAGTTAGCAGTTTTCTTGGAATGAAAATAACACAAATTAAAGATGGAGGTTTTGCTTTATCACAGGATTATATATTAAAAGGGTGTTGCGAAATTTTGAAATGTATGATGCAAAACCATCAAAAATTCCGTTGGATCCAAGTTACTTAAGTGAAGAAGTACTACTCCAAAATTGCTATCAAATGACTTATACCGCAGTTTAATTGGGGCTCTACTCTATCTTTCGGTTCACACTAGACCAGACATCGCAGCAGCAACTTACATTCTAAGCCGAAAGATTTGTAAACCGACTAAGCGTGACTTGACTGAAGCAAAACGAGTATTAAGATACCTAAAGGGATGTAGACCAAATGGCTTTATATGTGAGACGTATGTAGACGCCGATTGGGCAGGAGATAGATCAGATTGTAAATCAAATAGCGGGCTTGTTACATTGTTCAAAGGATCAGCCGTAGATTGGTGCTGTCGGAAACAGGACTCAGTTTCTTTATCATCAACCGAAGCTGAGTACATTTCACTTTCTGAAGCTTGTAAACATCTGCTTCCATTAAAGCGACTTCTAGATGAATTGAAATTCGTTGAACCAGGCCAAATAATAATCAAGGAAGATTATTACCTTGATTAGGTGCCATAAAACTAATAAAGTCTGGGAGAACTGGGAGAAGGTCAAAGCACATTGATACCCGGTTTCATTTTGTAAGGCATCTCTATGTAAGCAACGTTATTAAGATTGAGTATTGTCCCACAGAAGATATATGATTGCAGACATTCTCACGAAGCCATTGGGTGCAACTAAGGTATCGAAGTTCCGAGGCCTCATGGGCTCAAGCCATCATCAAATATCGAGGAGGAGTGTTGAGTTCTACCTGAGCGATATTTTAATTAGCTCTTGTTGGCAATACTGACTCACTAACTGTATTCTTTCACTGAGTTTGTTTTTGCTGTCAAAACCCGTTTTTTGTATACTTACTTTTCTGCAGATCTTTTCTTAATTCGTTTCCTTAAATAAACTCTTTTATTTAAAAGCGTGTAACATACGTGTTTTTATTCCCGCCGGCCTTTTAGAATAATCAACAGTTATTACGTATACCTAAACTGAGCTCTGTCTTGGTAGGAGTCTCGAAGTCGTTCTAAAGTGCCCTTGAGTTTTATGCCACACAATACTAGGTACGAAAACCAGGCATAAATTAGTTTGTAGTTGGTAATGACAATTTCATAAATTTCATAACAGGCATAAATTAGTTTGTAGTTGGTAAGTTGTTTAGTTTATGTATGTACTTAGTTGTAGGAAAACATTTTTTTTATTTTTTTTTTAATCTTTTGTTGGCGTGTTAGTCAAAATTTTTTTATTGAGTGCAAAGGGTGTGCTGACGTTTAGCCGTCGGTAGAGGGGTTTCACCAGCCGACAACATCCGCATATTGGGGAAATCCAAAAAAAAATGGCCACCGGATTTCCAGGTGGGGAGGGAAATGGCCAGCGCTGAATTCCAGCAACAGCGTCCCTCGATGTGGTGAAGTTCCGTACGCTTTGGTGAAGGAAGTACCTTGTCTTGGCATGATATGTGTTTTTGTGGTAGGTTAGGTCGAGTTGTGGGGACAAGAACCACCCCATTCCGGCGAGCACAGCCGAGCTATACAAGCATGCCACGCTCCTCACACTCGGCACTCTTTCCCTTTCTTTTCACATCCCATCCTAAGCTCCCGTCCTCATCCTTGCTTCCTGTCATTTGTCTACTCCTAGCTCCCTCTATTTATCCTCAAATTAGCTTATTACAAGGTGTAGTTCTCGTAAATCGAATTGCATGGGCAAGGTTTTCGCATTGAGTCGCGATAACGCGTCTGCTACAGAGTTGTCTACACCAGGTAAGTAGATGATGTCCGTCGTGTACTGTGACGTTGCGTTGCCTTGTCAGAGTGCTGCTTGTGGTCCGTTTGCACGATGAAATGTCGACCATACAATATGTGTTTGAAGAATCGGATACCTAGGTAAATCGCTAGCAATTCGCGATCGTAAATGCTATTGCAAGGTTTCAACCTGAAAGGATAATCTTGCACTCCCTGACTTCGTCCGGCGAGTTGCCGTATTAACGATTGTGTACCCTAAAGCAGAGAACTGCTCTTTATGGGTGTCAGTATTTTGGAGTAAGATCTCCCTACTTGATTCCAGCGAGTTGCTAAATAAAAACCAGTACCTAGTTCGTCCAACGTCAAAATATAGAGTCTTGCTTTATTTCTAATCAGTTGGTCTTATATACTAATTTTACAAATGCTGCTTAAGCAAAAGACTTCGCTTCGTATCTTTAACCCCAAAATGTATTGATCGAATATTGCCTATTCGGCATATTCGCGTGTGGATGACTGTCGTCACTTCATACATTATTTTGTTTACATAGTTCTGATATGAAATACTCATATGCTCATATACATATCTACTGTATGCACTGTGCATCGTTCAGCGTGGGCAAGAGGTTTATTTCCGGGGGTCTGGTTTCATTAATACATACTGTTGTATGCTTGGTCGTTTGACTCATAATTTGTATGCCATTTAGGCCATTAGGGCTCAAGTTACGAAGAGAACAATTAAATAATTTTTAATTGTTTGATATGATAAGTGGTCGCTAATGTGATCTCTCACACCACCCTTCCTGGGGAAAAAGGAGAAATCATGACGTATCTTGATTTCTTCTTTTCCGCGCCACTTTTACAAGATAGGGATTTATACAATACATTTTTCTTATTATTATTATTTTTCAATAGTATCTACACGTACGTGTATAAATTGTTATGGTATATTAATAAACACATTTTTTTTTATACCCGGTACCACACTGTGGTGAGGGTATATTCACTTTGGCATTCCATTTGTAACGCACATAAGGAGGCGTTGTAGGTATGACAAACTATATATATTATTGATCAGCATCACTTTCTTAGTCGATCTAGCGATGTCCGTCTGTCTGTCCGTCTGTCCGTCTGTCCGTCCGCACGATTACGGCCGTAATTTAAGAGCTATCGACTTGAAATTTGGTACGTAAGCTTTTATCCACCAAACTGAGGCTAAGTTCGAAGATGAGTAAGATCGGATGAAAACTACTACTACCTCCCATACAAAAATATCGGATTTATATAGCTTTTTGATGTTAAAAATTAAATTTAAATAGCTACAATAAAGATAGCAAGTTTAAACTTTGCACATATTGTTTTAATAATATTTAAAATTTTTTGACAAAAAATGAGCTTGGTCGAATAAAAACTACCCATACCTCCCATACAAATATATAATATATTTTTAGTACTAAAATATTATTTTTTATTTTTACAATAATGCAGTACCGGGTATTTGAGCTTCGGCATAGTCGAAGATAATTGTCTTACTGGTTCTTACATAGATATATTATTCTTATTCTATACATTTTTATTATTATTAGTTATTATTCTTACATATATTATTCTTATTCTATACCGGTATTCCTTATTCATACACTTTATCATTGATAGGTGTTTAAAAGGGGTGATTTTATTTTTATTTTACATCTATATGCGGGGGATCGTATTCCCTTTTTTTTTCAAAAGTCAAAAGTATATACAAATTGTTTTAGTACGTATTCATAAAATTTCTTTAAACGATTTTTATGGACTTTTGTTCTCTTACCTTCGTATTTTATTTCACAATTCACTCCCTGTTCTGATAATACTGAAGTATTATAATGGTCCTATGTAAATTGGTTCTAGCTTCCTTCTATTTTCGTTTCTCAACAAGACTAAACTACCTACTGCGAAACTAGTTGCCTTACTTTTAGCTTTTCTATCGTAGTCAGTTTTCCTATTGTTTTTCTTCTCTATGAGAATGTCTCTAGCATCCCTATGAGCGATTTGTAGTCTTTGTCTTAATTCCATTACATAGTCTTCATAGTTGTATCTTGGCTCCACTTGTTTTGTTAAATTCGAAGGTAACGTACATTGTCGTCCGAATACTAGTTCGAATGGGGTATACCCTGTTTCTGCATGAACTGCGGTGTTATAGCAGAACACGTAATATGGTAACCAAGTACACCAATCAATATGTTTTTCGGATACGTAGCTCCTAAGATATGCTCCGAGAACCTTATAGGAGTTTTCTAATGCTCCTATACTCTCGTGATGATATGCCGTGGACTGGATCTGTTCTATTTTCAGTATAGTTTGCACATATCCTTTAAAATCTTGTTAATAAATGCCGTTCCTTGGTCAGATGCAATGGTCTTGGGAACTCCATATTTAAGGACAAAACATTCTACTAGTCCTTTGGCTACTGTGCTAGCTTCTTTATTTATTATTGGAATAGCTTCCGTGAATTTGGTCAGTTCGTCTTGCAGAGTTAATATATATCTATATCCATTTACAGATTCATCTAGAGGACCTACCAGATCTAAAAAGATCTTATCGAAGCTTGACTCTGCTGTTGTTGTTATCTCCATGGGCTGCTTCTTAGGGGCTATATATTTATTTTTCTGGCAGATCGGGCAATGCTTCACAAATGTGGCCACGTCGTTATGCATTCCTGTCCAGAAATATTTTCTTTTAATATTTTTAATCATGCGGTTTATTCCTGCATGTCCACTAGTTGGTAATAAGTGGTAGTCGTTGAGCAATATTTTTATCTTGTTAGGATCGGTAATTTCAATACAATTATTTATGAGGTGCACCTTTACGTTACTATCTTTAAATAATTCTCCTAAGACTTTTTGTAACTCGTGAATTTTATATTTTCGACGGCCGTCTGCGAGTTTTATAAGTTCACTCTTTGTAATATATAATTTATTAATTGCTGCTGGGCCGCAGATTTTGTGCACATCCCTCAGCAGCATTTTGCCAAATGATGCTGTTCGGGCGTTAGTGCCTTCCTTGAACCTTCTTAGGAGTATACAGTTTTTCTCTGGGATGTATGCCAATACTTTGTTTGGTCCCAGGATTATATTAGTACCATTTACTGGTACAGCCACAACTTTCGTCGTCGTCATCAAACTGCAAGTGCAGGTCAATAACCCCTTGCGGTTAACCCAATAGAACTTTTGCCCCTCAAATTGCTAGCGTTTGGCATTCGGTCAAACGCATCAACTAGATTCCCTCTGTCCAATATCGTTTGGGAAAACAAGGAATCTCAGTTGACGTTCGGAATCTAATCCGTCCGTCCAATTATACTTTCTGAGAAGTCTTTGTAATCTCTGGCTTCGGATGCCAATCTCTTCGATTTCTGAGAACTCGTATGTGAAAGTGCACCAAAGGGTTTCTATCTCTAATAACTTGGTTGTTGCATTCCGCGGTTTCCGCTTTCAGTTAGGGGACTTGTTCAGGCTAATATAGCATGTTTTAAGATCGGCAAGTGCTGACTCCAGCAGTTCGAAACTCATGGGGGAGTCCTAAAACAAATGAGAAAACCTATCAAAACTTAACTTCGATCCAATTTACAGAAAAATATTTTGTCTTTATTTTTATTATGTTCTTAAATTATTTTTTTTTTTTGTCATACTTATTTCTATCAATTTTTTTTTGTTTCTTAAGACTATCTATCTATACCCTGGCAGGTCGTCGTTCCAAGTGGTTCACCACATCAGTTAGTATCTTCCGTCTAAAATGCTGAATCCCTAGGTATGCCAGTCCAATTATGATGGCAGTGACAAATATGAGCCCTAATACGGCTGCGGTGTAGTGTTCGTTCTGGGGCTGTGGGTAGGCTGCGGCGGTTTGTACTTGGGGTCCGGTGTTGATGACTTCCTTCGACTCTTGGGAACCCATACCGTGGTGATTTTATTTGGGAGAGGGTATTTCCCGAGCTCTGGTGGCTATAGAGTCAAACAAGGCGTGAAACTCTTGGGTCTCGTTAGCCTTATGTTGCCTTTTTTCTTTACGGCGGGTGTGAATTTGCTTCTTCAGCTCCTTGATCTGGCGAAGAAAGTTATTCCGCGTCTCCGGCGCTTGGTTGGGTTTACTTGGTTTACCTCCTCTGGCTTGGGCTTTCTGTATTGGGAGAGCTGGAACCGGGCTCTCCTTAGGAAGCTGCTTGCTGCGCCTTTTATACTCGGCCAGCGAGATGGGTCGTGGCCCACTTGTAGGATCGCTTAATGCGACCGCGAGAGGGGTTGTTGCGGCCGGATTGAGGGACAACCGTAACAATGAGTTGGCCTTCTGGATGTATTCGTTGGCCAGTGCCAGGTTAGTTTGCTCCTGGTACATTAGTGGTTATCCTTGACTTTTGCTGGTTACAGGGGTTCTCCTTCTGGGTAGCCTGGCTATATGGCTATGATGTGTATAATGTGGCTATTCCTGGGTAGCCTGGTTATCGCCCTCCTGGCAGGATCGCCATGCAAGGTTTCAACCTGAAAGGATAATCTTGCACTCCCTGACTTCGTCCGGCGAGTTGCCGTATTAACGATTGTGTACCCTAAAGCAGAGAACTGCTCCTTATGGGTGTCAGTATTTTGGAGTAAGATCTCCCTACTTGATTCCAGCGAGTTGCTAAATAAAACGCAGTAGTTCGTCCAACGTCAAAATATAGAGTCTTGCTTTATTTCAAATCAGTTGGTCTTATATACTAATTTTACAAATGCTGCCTAAGCAAAAGACTTCGCTTCGTATCTTGAACCCCAAAATGTATTGATCGAATATTGCCTATTCGGCATATTCGCGTGTGGATGACTGTCGTCACTTCATACATTATTTTGTTTACATAGTTCTGATATGAAATACTCATGCTCATATACATATCTACTGTATGCACTGTGCATCGTTCAGCGTGGGCAAGAGGTTTAATTCCGGGGGTCTGGTTTCATTAATACATACTGTTGTATGCTTGGTCGTTTGACTCATAATTTGTATGCTATGGGATATGGCGTGTGCCATTAGGGCTCAAGTTACCAAGAGAACAATTAAATAATTTTTAATTGTTTGATATGATAAGTGGTCGCTAATGTGATCCCTTCACACTATAACGACTTTGTGCACCAGACAGTTTGCATGAAAACAGTCCGATCGGTTGATATTGGTTGTTTCGTATCTGCTCCAGCTTGGCGCCAACTGCTACATCTGAGGCATCAGTTATTAAAACGATTGCAGCTTTTGGATCTATGTGCGTAAGCAATGTTGCCTTCTTGATGCTATTTTTACAAATTTCGAAGGCTTCTTCAGCTTCTCGCTTCAGGTGGTCTGCATCCTTCTTGGTTGATTGTACCGAGGTGAGTGACTTCAGGCTTTCCAAAGACGCATTTCTTGATGTTGATGATTAATCCATGTTCGTGGAGGCGCTGTAAGATTTAACGAACGTGTTGCCGATGTTCCTCTTCCGAGTTTGAGGCTATGTGGACGACACATAGCAAAAAGCAAAGTCAAATCCGCGTAGTACCATATCCATGTGCCTTTGGAAGGTCTGAGTTGCATTTTTGAGTCCGAATGGCATGACCACAAACTCAAATAAACCAAACGGCGTGGTAACAGCTGTCTTCTGGATGTTCTCAGGTTTCATAGGAATCTGGTAATATGCCTTGTCCAAGTCCAGGATTGAGAACCAACTTTTGTTGTGAAGTTGTTCGGTGAAATCCATTATATGGGGAATCGGAAAACTGTCTGGTTGTGTTTTGGCATTCAGCCGACGGCAGCATCTCCAACCGCCAGTCTTCTTTTCTACCAAATGAATTGGACTTGCCCAGGGACTGCTAGATGGTCGGCAGTATCATTTTTTGGCTGGAACCAGGATTGTTGTTGTCTGCCAGAATGAAGTCATTGACGAGATTCATGTAAGGTTTAGGGCCACTAATAGTAAGGAGTTTTGACGATTCAGTGGCATGAATCTCACCTGGTGCAGTCAACAATGTCATTTTGTCAATGACACGTCTGGCTTTCAGATCGATGATGAGTCCGTAGTGTACCATCAGGTCAGCGCCAATTATTGCTGTTAACATCTGCGATGATGAATGGCCAAGTGATTTCTCGTCGGACGCCAAGGTTGAGTTTGATGGTCTTTTCGCCATAGGTGTGGATTGGCGAGTTGTTTGCCGCTAGCAGTTTGGTTTCTCCCCTAGCATTTTTGCAGCCGCTGGAACGGGGTAAAATGCAGATTGTTGATCCTAAATCCAGTAAGAATTTTTGGATGGTCTCTTTGTCAAAAACGTAAAGGCGGTATTCTTTATCGATTCTACGGCTGTTGTCAACCGCCTGAGTGGACATCAGCTGGTTTAGTTTTTTGGTTTGTAGCTGCAAGTTGGTGTGCAGTTGCGAGCTTTGGCGCCGAATTGTCGATGAAAGTAGAAAATTTGGTCTCTTTGAGGCGTGGCTGATCTCGAAGTGGTGCTCACGAAAGTCTTGCTTCTGGACTTAGGTCGAGACCTACTTCGGCTGTTACTGGCTGTTAGTGTTTGCAGTAAGGTCATAACAGATGCCAAGGTAGACTCGATGGTGTTGAGGCGTTGATTTACGTCAGGTTGAATTTCAAGGTCTTCGCGGATATCGGCAGAAAAAACGGCATGGGCAGAAGTATTGTCAACGATTTTGTCCGCTATTTCGGACAGGGCAGTAAGTTCGATGCCGTTACAGGCAGATAGTATCCCGCGCACGTGGCTTGGCATTCGTGCCATCCATATGGTCGACAACATGTCGTCGTGAACATTTTGGCCTGCCAACTGACGCATCTCCCTCAGGAGGCTCGATGGACGCCTATCGCCTAACTCCAGGGACGTCATAAGCCGGTTGAGTAGCCTTTCCCTGCTTTCGGTGAATCTGAATATAACCTGATTTTTAAAAGGAATGTACTTATCTTGCCCCCTCATGTAGCTGACCTCCCCGTGGTGGGGGGCGGGCAACATGTCTAGGTTCACCTAGACATGGCTAACGAAGCACACATCCAATGATGATATTGCCAAGCCTGTCAAAATAGGGCGCCCTTTGGAGCCAGGCCTGGAGGGTGGCAGTTTGCGAGCGTCTGGTGGTCGGCTTGTCACGCTCGGCAGTCGGCCGGGTTTAACACGAAATGGCTACGAGCTTCCTATCAATGGTCTCGCAAACCATTATGGGGGTCAGAGGGTGGATGCGCTATGCACCAATAGGGGCATAAGTGGACTTTCGACAGCTCGACAACGGCATCGACTTAGGATAGGCACGTGGAACATCTCTTCGCTCACGGGAAAAGACCTGGAGCTTGTTGGGGAGGCTGTTAAATATCGACTAGATATAGTTGGTGTTTCCTCAACAAAGCAAAGGGGTTCTGGAACTGAGGACCTTGCAGATGGGTGGAAACTTTTCATGTCGGGAGTAGCACCTTCAATGTCTGCTCAGGCGGGAGTGGGGATACTCACAAGTCCCAGGCTGGCAGGCAGAGTATTGGAGTGGATACCATTAGGAGGGAGAGTTGCGATCTTAAAGCTTAAGCTTGAAAGATCAACTCTGGCTCTAGTGCAGGTGTGTGCACCGAATCTGGAGTCAGGGTACGCAGCTTTCTTAGATGAAGTTGATGCAGCCCTTGAAAAGGTTGCAGATATGGATTCTTATATCCTGATGGGTGATTTCAATGCTCACGTGGGTGCGGATTTCTCGACATGGGGCAGCGCGATTGGGAAACACGGTGACCCCGATCAGAACGCGAACGGAGAGAAGTTGTTGGACTTTAAATGGAATGTCCATTATGAACACTTTCTTTCCACACAAAGATATCCATAAATACACATGGTACCGTCGAAGTCTGCAGCAGAAATCGCTGATAGATTTCTTTGTGGTACCGTCGTGTATTAAAAGGATGGTTTGTGATGTTCGTGTGTTGAGAGGGGCTGAACTGTCAACTGATCACCACCTGGTGCTGTGCAAATTGTATCTCAATGATCAAATACCTATCCTGCCAAAGCGTAAACCAAGGATGGTTACGCGCATACGGTGGGAGGGGCTACAGAACGATGAGATACGGCAGGAATTTGCACGGCAGGTATCTGAGAGGTTTGAACAAATTCCAAATGTTCCATTGAATGTAGAGGAAGAATGGCAGTTGTTTTCAACAGCAGTTATTGCATCTGCAGGACATGTTTGCGGAGTGAAGCGGCTCGGTGTGGCGGCTGGTGGTGAGAAAAGAACTGCGTGGTTTAAAAGGCCCGGAGTTCAAGAAGCTATCAGAGAGAAGAAGAAGGCTTTCAAGGTGTGGATTCACTTGGGGGACTCTCCTTCTCGAAACCGGTACATTGAGGCGCGAAGAACTTGCAAATTGGCTGTTAAAGCAGCCAAAGAACAGTCTTGGAAGGAGTTCGGCGAAAAATTGGACCGTGATCACAGATCTGCAAGCAAGGTGTTCTGGCAGACCATCCGCCGTCATAGAGGGAGGAAGTGGAACATTATCGAAGGAGTCAAATCCAAAGATGGTACACTTCTTTCTAATGAGGAGGACATCTTGCGCAGATGGAGCGAGCACTTTTCCGAATTGCTCAATCCAATCCAGGGCATTGAGGATGACACATCCATCGCCTTAAGCAGGGCGGAAAATAGTCCCACGGTAGAGGACGTCACTTTTGTGATCAAATCGCTAAAAGCTGGCAAATCTGCCGGAGTGGATGAAATCCGGCCAGAAATGCTAAAGGCCTTAGGTGAAGAGGGAGTCAAATGGCTCTCTCGTGTCATTAAAGTGGCCTGGGAATGCGGCGAAACACCCAGCGATTGGCAGATTGGGGTGATTGTGCCCCTTTTCAAGAAAGGGGATAAGAGGGATTGCTCCAATTACAGGGGTATATCACTTTTAAGTCTCCCCGGAAAAGTCTTTGCCAAGGTGCTGGAAACGCGTTGCAGAGCTGTGGTCGAGGCACGATTAGGAGATGAGCAGTGCGGCTTCGTCCCGGCAGAAGCACAACCGACCAGTTATTCACTCTCAGAATGGTACTTGAGAAGGCTTGGCTGTTTACGCTTGCTTCGTAGATTTGGAGAAAGCATACGACCGAGTCCCTCGAGGGAAACTCTGGAGTGTATTACAGGAGTATGGAGTTGACGGTTCTCTCTTGAGAGCAATTCAATCTCTTTACACAAACTGTAAAAGTTGTGTTCGGGTAAACGGCGTTAAATCAATACCTTTCACCGTGGGCGTTGGACTTCGCCAGGGGTGCGTCTTGTCCCCTCTTCTTTTCATTACTTATATGGACTGGATGTTACAGCGCAGTCTTGGCGAGGAACGTTTCGAATTGGGAGATCTGAGGATAAGTCATTTGCTCTTCGCTGATGACTTGGTGCGATCCATGCTTCGGTGGTTTGGTCATGTTAAACGCATGTCCCCGACCAGGATTCCACGACGTGCTATGGAATCCGTACCATCGGGTAGGCGTCCTCTAGGTAGACCAAGGATGAGATGGTTAGATCAAGTCCATAATCTCTCCTATACCTATTACTAATGTTAATTTCGATTAGCCAGAGTGTCTGGTTTGTGTCGTCGTCGTCCTCTTCGGATAATACTGGCTCGTCTTCGTCATACGAGCAATTTATGCAGTTGCAGTAATTTGCAAGGGAGAATAAGCATCGAGTTGCAATTTTGTGGAGGACGTGGACCGTGGTGAACATACACTCGGATATGAGAATTCTTTTATAGTTATTTGAAAATGTATGTAAAACTTGCAGGTTGCAACCACTCTACAAAAAAAAATCTTCACAACAAAAAAGGTAAACAACTTTTGGCAGGCACACCACCAACACCAACAAAGAACAGCTCAGTATACGTCTTTTTGTTCGATTGGCCAGACGAAATCTAGAGAAATCTAAAAAAATCTCAGATTGCCAATCGAATTCAACATAACTTCGCTACTCTAGAAACTGTGGCGACTTCAGCAGAACAAATTCGCAACCGCTAACTACCAACTAGTCACACTTAGATGTCGCTCAAAACTCTATCTTAGATCTTCCCAAAACGTTTACAAACGGCGGCGTCTAATTTTGCCATCCCGATCTCCTCGTGTAACTTATTTAATTTTGTTAATAAAATACCTGACGATAATGAACAAAATATTGTCGCGGGCGTTTCATCAGGCAATGCAGTACCAGCGATTGCTCCTTCTAGAGCAATGTCGGAAGCAGAAATAAGCGAATTAGCTGCATTAAAGAACCTCCGCATCCCAGTGTTTAAGGGTTTAAGGGTAGTGATGCGATTATATGAGAACACAAGCGTTCCCACTCTAGCCTCTCACTATCAACTCCTACTCTCACCCAGGGTTGTCAGA
Source organism: Cheilosia soror (assembly GCA_949372485.1). NCBI lineage: Eukaryota > Metazoa > Arthropoda > Insecta > Diptera > Syrphidae > Cheilosia > Cheilosia soror. Next base: position 58,083,675 of record OX443561.1, on the reverse strand, counting down.
TGTGGCGATTTATCGCCAAACAGGCGATTTGAAATTTCATTTGGCGACACGAAAATCGGTTTGGCGACGCACCCCAAAAAAGGCGATATTTTTAGCCTTTGGCGATATAAATTTTTTTAACCAAAATCCTCATATTTTTTCTTTTTTTATGATTTTCACTCAAACGAAATATTAAAATATTATAATGAAAGAATGAAGACAACTTTAAAACTAGGAAAGATATTGATTTAGGGTCGGATTTTGAAGGAATCGCGAAAACAGTGGTAGCACAGGGCATGTGAATGAAGTTAAGGAGCAAGTAAACGATTTGATTCTTGTTTTACTAAGAGAAATGCGAAAAAGATTGTCTGACTGCAACACAGCGTTTGTTTCTTTGGGATATTTTTTGCCAGGCGTTTGCTTAAGCCAACTGCGACCCTGTTTTAAAAGTCTGTTTGTAAGCTTGATTCCACCCAAAAGCTTATAACTTACTGAAGCTCAGTGGGAAAAATTAATTTCTGTCAATTGGTCAAATGAATTTTATCTACATATCTAGAAAGTGTACCTGAAGATGACGTTTTGAAGTTTTGGGACAAGGTGTACAAAATGACAATAAGACAGCCAGAGTTTCAGGAGCTTGGGGAATTTGCATTAAGTTTTTTTTACGTAAAAATTACGAGTTGCATGAATCCATTTGATTTTTATGGTTTTTGAATTTGGAGAGTGGAAAATTTTGAAAATTGGCGATTTTTTGGCGTTTTATATTTTACGTTTGGCGATTCTGGTTTTTAAAACCTGACAACCCTGCTCTCACCTCCACGTTGGTGACTGGTGGGTGCCTAGTACCTCGACTGGAGATGGGGTAACCAACCCCTGTGGAAGGTCGTTGGTGGCAGCGAACGAGAGAGGGGGGGAGGAGTGTCTACGCACTAAGACACTGCCTCTTGTTTCAGGCGGCAGCGGATGAATTCCCTAGATGGAATCAACGGTGGCGTCTACAGTTCCGGTCAGGTCGAACTAAAGTGTAATCCCTGTATGAGCTGCTTCTACATATTTGGATACCAGGTCTATGGGGATCTCCAATACTGAGCCAGGGTGTTGGAAAAGAGTTGGTGGCGGACGAACCCTAAACGGGTCAACGGCAGCGCTCATATCCCAAAATTGGGTTACTGACATCGGAATATCCGACCCGCTGTCCTAGGGTCAAAACAGGGCCTGGCCCTCCAGGTTGAGGGTTGTGCCGTCGGGGTAACTTCCCGACCATGGAAAAAATAAATAGTTATGAGAGAGACGCCACCAGCCTCGGATAACGGAACTCCTCAAATGGCAACCAGACCCGGAACGTCAATGGACTATGATTTAAGAGTATGTACCTGGAATGTAAGAATACTCTACATCCCAGGTGCCACTCAAAAACTTGAGTCTGTCCTCATGCGGTACATGGCAGACATTACCGCGATCCAGGAGATACGATGGATAGGATCAGGCATGATGAAAAGAAAAGATTGCGACATTTATTACAGCTGCAACAAAAGGCTGCATGTATTAGGATGCGGATTCGTCGTGGGAAATCGGCTTAGGACAAAAGTTATTGACTTCAAGCCGATAAGTGATCGCCTTTCTGTGATCCGCATCAAAGCTACTTTCCAAAACATAAGCCTAATATGTGCACACGCCCCTACCGACGAGTCTGAAGATCCCATCAAGGAGGAGTTTTATGACCTCTTGGATGGAGCCTACGGAGCCTGTCCGGAGTATGATGTAAAAGTTGTACTCGGGGATTTCAATGCGAAAGTCGGAAAGGAAAACATCTTTGTCGGGTTAGTTGGTAAGCACAGAATCCACGAAACGACAACAGACAACGGCTACCGACTAATCGATTTTGCAGCAGCTTGTAATACGGTGATAAGTAGCACTAGGTTTCCAAGGCTAAGGAACCACACAGACAGCAACCTGGCGCTCTCCAGACGGTCGAACCGCCAACCAAATCGACCATGTGCTAATCGATGCGAGGCACGCATCCAACATCCTCGGCGTGCACATATTCCGAGGGGCAAACGTCGACTCTGACCATTTTCTTGTCGCGGCTAAATTCAGAGCTCGACTGTCCAACGAAAAGAAGCTGCGAACTGCCCAGAAGAAGAAATTCGACGTTGGACGCCTTAGCACACCTGGAGTAGCCAGAGCCTACAGCGAGCGCCTGAGTATGAAACTCTCCTCTGTGCACTCACCTACCACAAACGCCAACAATCAGTGGTGCCAGTATCGCGACATCATCAAGGAGGTAGCCGAAACCACCGTAGGGTACCAGCCACCCCAGAGAAAGAGCCCGTGGTATGATGATGAATGCGTGTACAGGAAAAAGGTGATAGAAGATGCACACAAGAAAGCGCTGCAGCGCAAAACAAGGGCAGCGAGAGAAGAGTATCGAGCCAGGAGAAGGGAGGAAAAGAAGATCCTGCGTACCACCTATTCATCGACTTCAAAGCCGCGTATGATAGCATACATCGTCAGGAGCTCTATATGGCGATGGCCGAATTTGGAATCCCGGCAAAACTGATTCAGCTGTGTCGCGTGACGCTGGAAAACACGCGCTGCAACGTGCAGTTTGGAAGCAGCTCTTCCGAACTTTTTCAAACATGCACCGGATTTCGGCAAGGAGACGCTCTATCATGCGACTTCTTCAATCTCGTACTGGAGCAGATAGTGCGCAGGGCAGGTGTCAACACGGAAGGCACTATCTTCAACAGGTCCGTCCAGCTGCTTGGCTATGCGGACTATATTGACATCATCGGTCGCTCCCAGAGTGCCGTGATAGAAGCGTTCACGGCGATTGAAGAACAGGCGAAATCCGTTGGACTTGAAGTAAATGAGGACAAGACTAAGTACATGCTATCAACAAACAAACAAGCATCTGTCTACCGCCTAGGACAGGTAGTTAAGGAGTTCACCTACCTCGGAGTAAACGTAAACTCCACGAATGACACCCTAGTGGAGATCCGTCGAAGAATTACCCTAGGAAACCGTTGCTATTTCGGTTTGGCAAAACAATTGGGTTCAAAACTCCTAACTCGAAGGACGAAATGTGTGCTCTACAAAACCCTTATCCTGCCAGTTCTGCTTTATGGCGCCGAGTGCTGGACGATAAGCAAGAAGGGAGAGCTGATATTGGGCTCCTTCGAAAGAAAAATACTTCGGCGGATTTTTGGTCCTGTGTGCGAGGAGGGCGAATGGAGGAGAAGATACAACCGCGAACTCTATGAGCTGTACCAAGATGTGGATGTAGTCCAAAAAGCCAAAACACGTCGACTACATTGGCTCGGCCACATCGAGCGAATGGACAATAATGCTCCAGCCAAGAGGGTCTTCGAATCCCAGCCTCCAGGTTCGAGAAGACAAGGAAGACCGAACCTCCGCTTCAAAGACCAAGCCATCGCGGATGCCAGAGCGCTTGGTCTGGACAATTGAAAGCAGCGTGCCCAGGATCGTAGAGGATGGAAGGCTGCAGTGTCTCAGGCAGAGACTCTTCACGGGTCGGGATAAGTAAGTAAGTAAAGCATCCCAGTGTTCTGGAAGGTGAATCCAGCGCTATGGTTTGTCCAGGTGGAAGGCAATTCCACAACAATCGGATCATCTCTGCGCTGAACCCAGAAATCCCGAACGAGGTGTCAGACCTGCTCCAAAAGCCCCCGGTCAAAGATAAGTACATTCATTCATTCATTCATTCATTTTCAATGGTCCGCTTGTCCATTAAGTGGGTCGCGGGAGTAGGTTGCTCAAGTGGACCCTCCACAGCTCTCGATCCTCCGCCATCGACTCTAAATCATCAAGGGCAATCCCCATACGGGTAGGTAATTCAAAGTGATGCCAAATTTAGATAATTTGACAGTGTAATGGAATGGAATTCAGTAATCCTAAGTAAATATTGTAAGGTAAATAGAAATAACAATCTTATTTCAACAATTTCACACTTAAAATAAATGCATCAAAAGTTTGAATTTTCCATCTATAATGGCGCAAAATTATAGTCGCCTTGTATTAGGGGAGGTTAGTCGTAGGTACTAAGTAGCGGCACTCTTAATCCAAAACTGTCGCCTAACTTTTTATTTAATTATAGACGCATTTTTAGCAACAACTAACTCCAGGAGCAATTTTTCATAGAATTCCATATAGTATGATATAAGAATTGCTCATGGAGACTACAAATAGTATTCTATGAAAAATCAGCTCATAGCTTGGGCGTTATGCCCAAAACACACGTGCAGAATTCAATGTGCAGCAAGATTAGAATACACATATTCTTATGTGGTGATACAAATGTAAATTCTGCACCCACCGCAGTACCGCAACATGTCTCTATTTCAAAATCCACTGCATGGCAACGCAGTGAATTAAATTACATAGACTTGGCAGCACCGAATTTTTAAATTCAGCTACTGATGCATACGAGGAAAAGAGAGACGGGAGTGTTGCACTCTCGTATTTTCCCCCGCATTGACAGCAACCGATGCAAATAAAATGCTGCACATCTGTTTCATCTGCACTACTGCTTGCAGTGAAGCGTTCAGAATTTCTGCACATGTGTTTTTGACATTAGGCAATAACGCCCAAGAAAATAGCGCCACGAGTTTTTTTTGCGTTATTTCCAAATCGATTTGCGCGCTATTGGAAATAGGTAAGTAGTACTTCTATGAGAAATGACAGATGGCAAGCTATGAAATATTGCTCATGGAGACGCGGTATTAGTGTCGACCTGACGCAAATTTTCGTCAAACAGGCCCAAAAATTGACAGTTTGAGAAACAAATCACAGTTTGGGGAATCCTATACATTAAAACCTTATAAGATAAATCTTTATCGTTGGATAACATTTCGTTCAATTGTCGCCTGAGAATTGTTTTGTCCCATACTTTACCTTCAAATTGACGGATGAGAGAATATTTAGTGCGTACACCTACTTTATCCGTCGCATCCGGCACGTTCGTTGCTTATGGGTCACGTTCCATAAGCTACTGTGTATTCTATCAACCTGTCAGTCGAATAGATTCTATGGGTCGGGGCACAAACCAGTAAGAACTAGACCGCCGACTTCCCGTGCACCTACCCGATTCTCCCCGGAAAAAATTACCCTATCTGCGAATACGTGTAAATGTCAAAATTAATGGCGGCAATGATTTTCCATGCTATACCACGAGTCTAGGATTTTTCAAGAAGTATGCGTGCGTTAATGGCGCTCCTTTGATTTTGTACAGCACCAATACATGAAAAATCCTGGGCCCGTCGGCAGCTTGTAGGCAAAGTCCGTTATGTGGGAGGAGTCGACGGTTATTCTTAGTGGTTTGTGGGTCGGGGCCTTTACTTATATATAATAGGTACTTTTCGTGGTTCTAAGTTTATTACCAGGTGACAACGATAAAGTGGATTTTATTTTGACTATAATTAGCAAAATACTATTACAGACTTTACCATGTACAAAAAAAACTTTAAAGTATCCAATATTTTTTTAATTAAAATTATACTGTCAATGTCAATTATACTATCAGACTGATGCGTTGCCAGCTCATGTTTCCATTTCGACGTCCGTTTTTTTTTTTGTCACTCCTTGATAGAGACGCTGACGGGGACGAAAGATACGCAGCTAATGTTGTAATAAGATTGCAAAAAAGGGAATTTCTGAAAAGTCGTCGCGTGGGTGCATGAGATAAAAAAGTGTTCACATTGCCACTAATGTTGCCATCGATAACCGTGTCGTCAGGCAGCCGTGCATCGTACCTATGTATAAATTTGAATTGGCCAGCAACAAGAACAATTCTGAATTGTGGGTCTAATTCTGAACGACGAAATAAAAAATTAAAAACGCCATTAGAAAACTAATAAAATACACAAAAATTCTGCAGTTTCCATCTAAGTTATCGATAACAAAGCATAAATTGTATTGGTTACACTTTTCTCTTATTAACCGAACCGGTCCAGATCACATTCTATGTTTAACATAGAACGCAATGATGGCAATACCGCAATGAAAAGTCAAATTTCAATTTGTCAAAAGCAAAAGCTAACCTCAACTAACAAAGAAGTAGAAGCCGTCATCTCTTGATTAGTTTGCAATTTTTTTCTTCAGATACAAATAATTTTAAAGAATATTCAAACATGAGTTCCATTGGCACAGGAGTAAGAGTTTTATTAACCGATAGTATATTTAAATAAAAATTTCGCTCCTAGTACGATCTATCGGCATCACAGTTTTCACCTGATGGCCAAGTATTCCAGATTGACTACGCTTCGAAAGCGGTGGAAAAAAGTGGAACAGTCATCGGAGTTCGCGGCAAGGATGCTGTCGTTCTGGCTGTAGAAAAAATTGTAACCAGCCCTCTATTTGAGGAAGATGCTGGCACGCGGATCTTTACAATTGATAAAAACATTGGTTTGGCTCTGGCTGGACTCCTTGCCGATGGACGTTACATTGTAGATATTGCCCGACAAGAAGCGGCAAACTATCGCCAACAATTTGATCGTACTATTCCATTAAAACTTTTGAACGAACGAATTTCGGCATACATTCATGCTTACACATTGTACAGTGCTGTGCGTCCGTTTGGAGTTACTGTGATTCTGTCTGCTTGGGATGAAGACCAAGGTGCTCAGTTGTATAAAATAGAACCTTCTGGTTCGTCATTTGTAAGTAATAGTATTTTATTTTAACATATTTACTTATAAATGAGGTATCTAGGGTTACTTTGCATGTGCTAGTGGAAAAGCCAAGCAACAGGCAAAGACAGAAATGGAAAAGTTCAAGTTTGTGGAAATGAACACAGAGGATTTGGTACAAAATGCTGGCAAAATGTAGGTATTTAAAAATATCCACTCTTCTTTAAACAGACTATTTGTTTTCTATAGCATTTACCAAGTCCATGATGAACTGAAAGACAAAGATTTTCGCTTCGAGATGAGTATAGTCTGCAAAGAGACCAATGGAATTCATCTCCTTAATCCAGCGCGTTGGCATTCCATGGCTGTGGATGCTGGGCAAGCCGCTAAGCGCGAAGATGATAGTGATAATGAGATCTAATATAATGTATGCGAGGTTTTCCCTTTTCATTTAAATTGTGTTTAGTTTGCAGTCTCCTTGAGTAGCCTATTTTGTCAAAGGGATTGTATGGTAAAACAAAATAAAATTTCATTATGTACTCTAATTCGACAAAGTTTCTAAGTGTAAAATGACAAATAGAGTTTAAAAGTAAGAGTGAAGAGTGAAGAGTGAAGGGTTTGTTCAAATAGTTTATGATGATAATTATTAATTATAATAAAACATGAACATCATCTGTCTTTCTTATTCGGATATAAACATAACTGGATCAGAAAGACTTAAAAATATAATTTACACGAATAGTAGTAGCGAGGCCCTGTTTATCACAAAGTAGATACATAATTCCAGAATTTCTTAACTCAATGGGGGAAGTGATTTGCTCTCGCTGCCACTTTCTTTTACCAAATTTGCGTTTAGATTTGTGCAGTTTTTCGTAACATAGTAGTTAAAATTCACTGGAATAAATGGGAACAGACTAATGAGGTCAAAAATGAGACCAACGTCTGCAAATTTATACAAAGTACCCTTCTGCTTTAATAGTACCCGAGTTCGGCTCCTTTAATGGACATTCTTTTAGAGGCGGTAGTACACGGCATGTAGAAAGCCACATACGTATGTAGCTCTGACGTCAACAGAGAGTGCCACATATAGGATGAGCTATATTTTGCCAACCTGGGTCCACATCACGTAAAACAAAAACGATCGGACGATAACGTTTTCACATCACAGAAAGCTGCAAATGACGAAGGTGTGCATTTAAAACGCAGCTGCGTGTATAGTAGACCAGAGGTAAGGAGACTGAGATACCCATCTCGCTGCTCCCCTTAATTTTTGTTAGGAATCCGCCAGGTGAGTATGCAATTATGTATAATATGTACGTATATGTCGCGGCCGATGAAATTTCCACAAAAAATTTAAGATGAATTTGATTATTAAAATAAAATAACACCAGGAATTATCACTATTTTTATATTAGCACAGTGTATGTGTAACGCACTATAACAGTTTATGAATGGATTGTTAAGTTAAAAAGCGTATTAATGATCGATTTGCCAGTACAATAAAAACACGTCTCTAATACTACACAATGAGAGACACAATTTGTGTAACGAAATTGCAATTCATGGAAAAAATTATATTAATTTAAATTTAAAGTTATTATGGGGTTTTCGTTTAGGATTCTCCGATTCATGTAATAAAACCACTGCAACTGGCGAAACTGCTGGTATGAACTACCTCTGCCTAAAATCTTAAAGGATTCGCTTATCGCTTTGGAATTATGTCCAAGCAAATAACCTACCCGGCACTGCCTTTGGAGGAGAACCATTTCTCTCGGCAGAAGAAGTCAAAAATACACGTAAGGAAGTGGATGTATTCCTTCGCTGCTAATGGGCAAAAACTTCAAAAGCTATTAGAAGGAGCAGCAGCTAAAGATGAAAATTACATGCAGTATCGCGACCCGGTAGTAATGACGTCCGGGAATGACGTTTCCCTGGGTAAGCTTTAAAGACGATGAAGATTACTTGTGTTATACAGCTAAAATTACCAGGTGTCTATTAAACTACAAGGATACGCTTCCAATACAAAAAATGGGCAACAATGAGGACAATTCGCAGTTTGGCAAAGTGCTTGGAACTTGCCGAATTCCTTAAACCAAATTCCACCCATATTGCAGTCGTCTTTCAATATCACGTAAGTAGCTGAATATAATATTTGAGCTAAATATACAATTCATTGTTCACAGTCTCATTGGACGGAGAAGTTTGTAACGATCCTAATGGCAATAGCAAAATTGTCATAGCCGAGCTGTTAATTCATGGTTGCTGATCAAAGAAGTATGGTGGTAACCGCTGGTTCGATAAGACTATTCAAGTAATCAAAGCAAAACCATTTGAACACTAAAAAATAGTTCTTCCACGCCCACCGTTAATTGTAAGTCGAAGTGGATTCCACGGTTTTTGCTATGAGCATTCCCCTGCTGAAGATCAACCAATTGCACTTATGACGGACTACATTAATAAGAATCTGTAATGCTGCCCGTCCACTTAGTGCCCAACGCAGCAACCAATCTTATTCAACTGTTGAAGAAACAATTTTTTAGGCTCGTACACTAGTGCACAAACTCACGTTGTTCATTTTGAGCAACGTAATTCCAATTAATGTTGAACATTTCTGTTTTGAACGCGTTGCGGGCCCCGTACACCTAGTTTATCAACTCACTCAACTGTTGAATGACCCCGTACACCTAGTTGAGCAACTCATTCAATTGTTGAATAACCCCGTACACCTAGTTGACCAACTCATTCAATTGTTGAATGACCTCGTACACCTAGTTGATCAACATGTCTGATTTTGGCAAAAAAAAAGTTCCTCGAGTTGGACAACAGCGTTTTCGTTGTGGTTGCTCACAGAGTTGAAGAACGCGTTGATACCCTCGTACATTTAACCAAGCATCACTTGTTGGGCAACGCGTTCGACGCACTTGGTAGCTGTCAGCTTTTCACACCCTCATGAAATATTTCGAGTTTCGCTTTCGACATCAGTTTGGTAGTGATCTTCCTAGGGTACAGAGCATTGTTTCTTGTTTATTTATTTTTATACCCGGTACCACACTGTGGCGAGGGTATATTCACTTTGGCATTCCATTTGTAACGCACATAAGGAGGCGTTGTAGGTATGACAAACTATATATATTATTGATCAGCATCACTTTCTTAGTCGATCTAGCGATGTCCGTCTGTCTGTCCGTCTGTCCGTCTGTCCGTCCGCACGATTACGGCCGTAATTTAAGAGCTATCGACTTGAAATTTGGTACGTAAGCTTTTATCCACCAAACTGAGGCTAATGCTGCCCGTCCACTTAGTGCCCAACGCAGCAACCAATCTTATTCAACAGTTTATTCAACTCTTCAGTTGAAGAAACAATTTTTGTAGGCTCGTACACTAGTGCACAAACTCACGTTGTTCATGTTGAGCAACGTAATTCCAATTAAAGTTGAACATTTCTGTGTTGAACGCGTTGCGGGCCCCGTACACCTAGTTTATCAACTCACTCAACTGTTGAATGACCCCGTACACCTAGTTGACCAACTCACTCAATTGTTGAATAACCCCGTACACCTAGTTGACCAACTCATTCAATTGTTGAATGACCTCGTACACCTAGTTGATCAACATGTCTGATTTTGGCAAAAAAAAAGTTCCTCGAGTTGGACAACAGCGTTTTCGTTGTGGTTGCTCATAGAGTTGAAGAATGCGTTGATACCCTCGTACATTTAACCAAGCATCACTTGTTGGGCAACGCGTTGGACACACTTGGTAGCTGATAGCTTCTCACACCCTCATAAAATATTTCTAGTTTCGCTTTCGACATCAGTTTGGTAGTGATCTTCCTAGGGTACAGATCATTGTTTCTTGTTTATTTATTTATTTTTTTTCATTTGATTTGTGACTGAAAGCAAAACATAGGTACTTCGTTTTACTTTCATTTTGTATGCCTTCCCTTTCTGGATTTTCCTCATGACTTTATTGCTTTATTAGGGGTGGAAGTATTGTCTAGCACTAATTACCTGTGCGCGCAGATGTTTTATTACTGGTGTTTCCGCAAAGATCTGCGCTGGGTAGATCTAGACCAGGGCTGGGCAAACCGGCGGCGACCGCGCAAGAGTTTCAATTGAATATTTTTAAATAAAATAAAAGCGATTTTTTTCTCCTCTATTCATTTTTATACTTACAAACCAACATTACATTACATTACATTTTTTTCTTGTAGAATTTCTATTTCTGAAACAAAAAATGTACTATACGCGTTCATTGTTATACATATTTGTTTTGTGAGGTGACAAAAAATGTAGATTTACAACCAATGGTTGTTCAGAATTTCTAGCATAATATTAAAACCTTCTTTCGCACAAAGTTGCTTGCGGTTGTTGACATTTTCGCAACTGTCACTCTGATTTTTAAAGACTAAAAAGTACTATTTCACAATGCCAAAAAACGTGCCAAATTTTGAAATACTCTCATTAGTATATGACGGGCAGAAATAATGGGTTCGTAGGATTACTTTCAAGGTTTTTGTTATCAGTGTAATCATTAGAAATCACTGCGCTGTAAAAGTTTGTATTTTCCGCATGTTATTGATATGTACATGCAATAAAACACATTCGAAGGTTAAGTAGGCATCTGTTTTTACAAGGACTCACGAAGTAAAACATTTTCCAACATCCACAAATGGAATACATCACGAACTTAATAATGAAGATTGGTTAGCTTTCTTGTCGCATATAACTAAACCCCTAAATCACAGACAGTTCTGGCCTGTGGGCATGCAGATGCCAAACAAATTTGCAAAAAATTCAAGTTTTCCAAAATAAAGTACTAAGGAAGTAAGAAGTAGACTTCTTACGCATGCCAACTCAGAAATAAAATAACTTTTAAATACCTACTGACAATGTAATCAAGATATTAGGCGGGTAAAACCTTTTGATTTATAAGAGTTAGCTAAGACCAAGAAAGTTAGGTCATATTTTCAATCAAAGAAGTTTAGAAATCCGACAAACGGCGGACTTATCTTCTTATTTTTTTTTAAATGAATCAAAAATATATTGCCGATTAGTCGAACGACTAGGTGCAATCCAATTCGGGATGACGCGAGGAAAGGCAGTCCTCTCGGGAGTTTTTTTTAGATCGGGTTAAAAGTGACCCAATTTTTTGAGTTCCAATATCGTAATATGGAATTATTAAAATCTAGAGCTTGAGTTCGAAATTTCGAAACGAAAACAATACATATGTATCTATCTTCCTCTTAGTAGGAGAAAGTTAAACGAATCAGAAAATTTAACTCCTTCAAAGTAATGTTCTCTGCAGGCTCATAATTCGGATGCTTCTGCAAATTTATAAGCGAAGAGGAGTATGTGAACTTGAAAAAAAAGCTCTTCATTTAACGTCATTCCTCTGTTCAACATATTTATAAGAATGGGGATCACCGTTTTGAAAAATCCGAAGAGAACTTGGATGCGTATTTGAGATTTACAAACTTAGAAGACGATTGGCAGTGTCATGCTTCAACTTTTAAGAACTGCTGAATTTCTTAAATTTTTAGTGTACAGTAGTTATAAAATACATATTTTTTTATTTGTTAAATAAACTTTTTTCTCTTTATTAATTTGTTGAATTCTGAAAAAAAAAAAAAAAATACCAAACACAATTTTATTTATAAAATAAAAAAAAATAACTTGGACAAAGTATTGTGGCTAATATTTCCAAGTGGACCGCGAAGTTTTGTAAAAGGTAAAAGTAGTCCGTCACCTGAAAAAGTTTGCTCACCCATGATCTACACCATCGTCTTTTTCTAGACAACTGAGTTGCAATTTAATGATAAACCATGCACAGTGCATAAACAGATGTCAGTTGATTGATTACAATGGCTCAACTAGCACAGGCACACGCATTTCGTCGCACCCAACGCAACTCGAGTCAACAAAAAATGTAAGAAGTTGAGGAACGAGTTGGACAGATAATGTGCAGCACATTATTGTAAAATTGTTTCTCAACGCGTTGCACAAGCATGTCCAACGAGCAACAAGAGCTCGTACACTACCCGCACACTTCTTTAGCAACGCGGTGAGCAACGATGTCCAACCAGATCAAACGCGTTGGTTGGATAAAATTGAGGGCATCGTACATTAGAGTTGAATGCGTTGAATACGAAATTGATGGGTTGGGCACTAGGTGGACGGGCAGCATAAGTTCGAAGATGAGCAAGATCGGATGAAAACTACTACTACCTCCCATACAAAAATATCGGATTTATATAGCTTTTTGATGTTAAAAATTAAATTTAAATAGCTACAATAAAGATAGCAAGTTTAAACTTTGCACATATTGTTTTAATAATATTTAAAAAATTTTGACAAAAAATGAGCTTGGTCGAATTAAAATTACCCATACCTCCCATACAAATATATAATTTGTTAATACTTAAATATTTTTTTTATTTTTACAATAATATAGTACCGGGTATTTGAGCTTCGGCATAGTCGAAGATAATTGTCTTACTGTTTTTTTTTCATTTGATTTGTGACTGAAAGCAAAACATAGGTACTTCGTTTTACTTTCATTTTGTATGCTTTCCCTTTCTGGATTTGCCTCATGACTTTATTGCTTTATTACACCCCGTCTCCACGAGCAATATTTCATAGCTTGCCATATAGTATGCTATGAAAATTGCTCGTGGAGACCACAAATAGTATTCTATGAAAAATGGTATGCCATCTATTGCTCAGCTCATAGCTTGCTATCGATAGTATGCTATGGGGTGTACTTTTTTGTTGTGACGCATGTGTTTTCGTGTGATGGCTATGGAAATAGTATGATATGAAATGCCCACCATACATTTTATTGCATACTATCGTTATTTATCGTTATCGTTTTAAGAAAAAACCAATAATAAAGAGTCCAAGTTTTAGCCAGTTTTCTTGGAAATTAAAAAACAGTGCAATTTATATAAAAAGATAGATTTAAGGCCGAAAGGCAATAGTTATAAGGATATAGTTAAGTTTAGAGTGCTCGTTAAGAGCCAGTAAGCTAGATTAAGATACAAGTTAGTTTTAAATTAGATTTAGTCATTTTTGTCTAGTAAGTAAGTTTAAAAAATGAATTAATAAAAATGAATTTAAAAGTAATACTATCGTTATTTCTTGCTATGAGAAATGACAGATGGCAAGCTATGGAATATTGCTCGTGGAGACGCGGTGTTAGGGGTGGAAGTGTTGTCTAGCACTAATTACTTGTGCGCGCAGATGTTTTATTACTGGTGTTTCCGCAAAGATCTGCGCTGGGTAGATCTAGACCAGGGCTGGGCAAACCGGCAACCGCGCAAGAGTTTCAATTGAATATTTTTAAATAAAATAAAAGCGATTTTTTTCTCCTCTATTCATTTTTATACTTACAAACCAACAAAAGTTCATACAAAAGTTCGAACTGTCAAAAAATCTTTTACGATCTGCAAAATTGGTATTCTGCGTGCTAAAATCTTTTATGAAATCTGTTATAAATCATAACAGAATAAAAGACAGAATTTTGTGACTTTTATCATAAACGATTTTTATTAATTAGAAAGTTTTGGATTGAAATGGTTATCTATACAATTTTACGTCAACGAAATGCTTACAAAAGAAGACAAATGTAATAAATGTGTATAAACAAGTGGGCATGTAATTGAAAATAATTTATCAATTTATATTTTTGGTTTAGACGAAGACACCAACCACTTTTGCTGGAACTAAGATTAAATAGTGATCTATTTGATCTTCCTGATGTGCGTTTTATTAAGCTCTTTAGATTGGATACGGTGAATGCTAGATTTCTAATGAACATATTGGAACAATTTACGCAAGACACGAATACAAACATTTCATTCAAATTCAGGTCAAGTGCATTTCTAATAAGGTAATAACGAAGTAAAGTTGGATATTTATTTCAAGTTTCTATTGACATTTTTACGGATACGGTTGATTTCAGGCATCAATAGAAAGCAAACAAAGAACCTATTAAACAGAACCCGCCCAGGTATCGCTAAAAGCACGGCAACAACCGGGGGGCATTGGCCAATTGGAGACCATGCGGTCAAAGTATCCCATACAAATACAACCCTCAATGCCGCAGTTGCGCAAATACAAATGAGAAAAAAACTCTCATTTCCTCTGCAAATGTCCAGCATCAGCGCACTGAACCAACTATTCTTTGACGACTTTAGCGACCTTTGGGGCAAAGGCATACTGCATCTTATTTATCCGCTTTCTCAATTCTACAGGCTGGCTATAGGTACCGACCGGATCACATCATTAACAATCATCACAAAGTACACTATATTTGGTTTATCGCATTTAACGCCCAGTACAACCAGATTCATTCAGTTGGTTACTGATTTCAACAGTGCTTTCTAATTGGATTTAGCTCTATGTAAGAGCAATATATTTGCTTTAGCTCGGTCGTGGTTTTTTGTTGTCTTTTTCCTAAAAAGATATTCCAGTGTTTATTACACAATTATTTAGTTTGTAGTAATTCATAACTTATTCATTTCAGCTTGCATTTTAATATGTTTTTTGCACAAATTTGTCCAGGTGCCTACCGACTATGAACAACAAAAAAAATCAGTGGTTTGTTTTGACAGCTACGTAACAGATTTTCAATTTTCGAAGTTCCATAACAGAATTTCATAAAAGTTCGAAACCCCGAATACGATTTATAAAAGATCTTTTATGGTGGATATCTTTTATGATTCATAACAGAAAATTCATAACAGAATAAAAGATTTTGCCGAATAGGCCTAATTATTCAGAACAAAAACGTAAAAAATGGACATGGACTTAATTTTGGAGCAATTACTATTATCTTCGTCATCTTCTTCTTCTTCCTCGTCATCTGTGGATTTCGATTCTTCGTCGATATGATTACCCACATTAAGTTCATAAGTTTTCATCGACAAACGAAAAAAATGTGCACAGCTGATGTACTGTTTAATAACGCACTAATACATTTACAAATGCAGATCAATCTGCTATCGTGTTCCATTCGCCACGAAAAATCAGAGATCTGAAATAAAAATCTGATGTTCCCAATGGAAAACGACATTAGATTTGTTAAGTTATTTCGTCTTTCAAAAGACTCTTACATATGTGCTGGAAAATATAAAAGACGAATTTCCAAGGCGAAGAAGTATTGCAACGCCCATAATATTAAAACTAGCAGCAACGCTTCAATTTCTTGCTGAACGATCTTATCAAAAGAGTGCTGGGCAAGATATGCAAATCGGACTGGCGCAACAAACCTTTCGCCAGCTGGTCGTGCTCTTTCATAAATTGAACTAAGCAAATGAACTGTTCAGTTGTTGTAGTTTGTTTTTCTGCCCTAAATGCAAAAAAATGTAAGAAATCACAATATTTTTCGCTGTCGTTTTGTTACTTACATTTTTTTTCCAACATGCAAATGCACCGCCATCTATCGCATTTGACGTCGATAAATGACGTTCGCATTTGCATAGTTGCGCGAATGTAATAGAGCGAAGTGCGATAGTCTTCGCTGGCGAAATCGCACGCGCAGTTGTAGAAGTTCCTCTAGACCTCTCGCGAACGTCTGACAAACATCCGAAAGTATGCCTGTCATGAAAAAGCTTCTCAATTGAGCCGTTCGGACTCGGCATAAAATTGTAGGTCCCTTCCATTCGTCCCAAAAATAGAAACTCACACAAAACGAATGGTTGCGAGAAGCTAGGCCTTGGGTGTCACCCGCCTGTTGCGCCACCTATTTATTTATTTATTTTAGTTGTAGAAGTTCAGCTAGTAACTAATTTGAATTGAATAGCTGACACTACATGTCATACCGCACATGTAGGTACAGTACAACTATATAGAATAACATTTTATGACATTCCGGAGACAAATTTAGTTGCATTATTTAAAAATCGTATGTTTTCGATTAGTTTGTGAAATATATAATTAATCAATAACAAACATGTGATTGAGCGATAAAAGGTAACTACAAAATGTATTCCCGAAGTTTAGGTTTTGGAACATATATTTTATTATAATCATGATTATTTTTAAAAACCACGCCTATTCAGTACAACGTTCGACAATTAAAATAATTTGTTGCTGAATTTGCACTGAAATAACAAAATAGTGTGGCACACGTGACGTATTAATATCCGAATGAGGTAGAATTAGGATACGGACAAGCGCAATGTTATACCATATTCTTCCATAATATACCTACGGGTCAGTATGTGACCATCAGAAAGAAAAACATTTTCCGTTGTCATTTTTAAACATAAGAAAACAAATTATTTGAAACAGGGGAATTTGCTGAATTTTCATTCACCCCTATCGTAGAATCCGCCGGGAGAATTATTCATGGAAAATAATATTTTGGTATCGTCGCATCCGCAAAGTGAATAGTTCCCCGAGTGGGTACTGTAAATAGGTAAGTTTCACTGTATCCTTAAAAACGTTCACTTGCGGATTCGACGATACCAAAATATTCTTTTCCGTGAATAATTCCCCCCGGCGGATTCCACGATAGGGGTGATTCAAAATTATAAAATGTATCAAATTGAACCAAAATCAAGAAAAGGTATCTATGTATCAAATTTTTGGACGGGAACAAAAATGTATCTAATTTGATACAATTGTATCTTTGTGGCAACGCTGTAGTCACATGTCACATCATTATGAACTCCCCACACAATAATCGCTGTGCTCTTTTCCTCGCACAGAGCAGACCGTATGCAGACCTTTTTATCATTCGATTTCATTTCTCATGTGATACATATGTCATAATAATGTCAAAATTAAAATCAATCGAATTTTGTTGAATCCGTGGTAGTGTCGAGTGGGGAGGAAAACGTGAAAAGAAAATACAGTACAGAGTTCGACTACTTTTTGTGTGTGTTTCGGAGATATTTCCCTCTTAATTTAATCCTTTAACTGACACTGTTTATTTTACTTATTATTCTATACGACTGAATGTAATTACATTTTTATTTTTGCAAATATTTTGTCAATAAATCTGCGAAAACAAGTGAATCGGCAAGAAAAAAAGTGTTTAGTGTTTTTCTATTAAACAAAGAAAAAAATCCATATCGCCACTGGAATAAAGGACAAGAAAACTAGCAATGACACAAGGATTGGTAAATAGCATTTAAACCGGCTGGTTAGAGCAAAATGGATTAAAACCGCTCGCTTCGGCTCTGAATTGAATGCCACTTACGTGTACCTTTTGGACGTATTGCAACTGTTTGACTGGTGTTTCATATCGTATGATAATTTTGCACCCTTGCCCTTCCCCTTTTAAATTACTTTCCCGTATCTTCCATAAAATTTTTGTATGACCATATTTTGGGGCATTCTTGTTTTGCGTTTGAGTTTTTAACTATATGCGCTAGCTAGACACTTCAATTCGAATAGAAACACAATTAAGAGACACTGAATTGCGTGTGCCTCTAAATGTGAAGGTATTTATTTAAATTGCATCTTATAACATTCCGGATTGTTAGTATTGTGGGTTTTATAAGTACTAATATTGACATCACTTCTTGAGGGTGGTTGTTTTCTGTTTTATAAATTACATATTTTTACGCTTTTGATGTTATTTGGTCGAAGAAAGAATTTTAAGATCTAATTACATAGGTAGGATTGGGTACGTATTTGGGTGCCTGTTTTCCGGTCTACTTTGAAATGTTCAATCTCAACATTTTCATGTAATTGTAATGAAATACTATCTTTTTCCGGTCAACGCTTGGTTCCCAAATTCCAGTTAGGTAGGTACCCAGTACATACTTTGAATATTACTGTAGGTTTAATTTCAAATTAATTATTTTAAAAATTGGCCTCATTTCGCTAAGCAAAAGTGTAATAAGACCAACTTTCAACAGTTGGTCTTATTTCACTTTTGCCAAGTGCAATAACGCCAACAAAATTTGAGCAATAAGACCAAGTTGGTCTTGGTGTCTAAATTTTGATTATCTAGCATTTCGCAAAGCGACATAGGACCAAATTATTTTGATACATAAGCCCAAATGTTATTTTTCCATAACAAAATTTTGTTATACCGTTTGAATTAATAATAATCACTGATTGTAAACAAATTTTGCACGAATTTTCTAATGAACTGAAGTTAAAACTTTAAATTAGATATTTAAATGAATTGTTTAGTGAAAATGGAAAATAAAAACAATTAATTTCAAATTCATTTAAATCAGTGATAAACAGTTTCAGTACTGTGTTTTGAAGTCTGCAGCTTTTCGATGTGGATTGTAGGTGTAGCTGCATTACCCCAAGCTAGTGTACCATACCGTAGCTTTGATATGGTGCATAAAAGATTTGCTTTAACACAGGTTAAGTGGCATGGTATCACATAATGCGAGAGCACATATATAGCCTTCTTTAGTAGTTTATAGATTTGTTTATCCCATATGAAATGACAATCAATGATTACTCCAATATATTTGTAGCTTTCTACTATTTCAATAATCTCGTTAGCAGTGTTAGGACATGCATCATTACTCAAATGTATTTTACTTTCTGTGGATTTGAATTGTGGACTTTGAAAGTTCATCATTTTGGTTTTTGAAGCGTTGATTACTAAGCCGTTATCGTGGCACCATTTTACTTCAGAATTGAACTCGTCCTACATTATCCTCTTCGCCGCTCCAGAGACCTGTGAGATACCGTAAACGCTGTGTCATCAGCAAAGGCAAATGGATGGCTATGTTTAAAGACGCGAAGTAGCTCGTTCGTGTAAAGAATGAAGACAATCGGACTTAGTTTTGATGCCTGGCGGACTCCATATCGCATCGCTTCTAATAATTTCGCACGAGGATCGGTTTTAAATTGGATGAATTGGTTCTTATTGTAGTTTGATTTTTGAGCTGCTATAATTTTGTTTGTTTTGTTCCGGAAATGTTTATACTCCATTGCATAACTTCTGTTACCCCTGTTATTTTTCCATCTTCTATATAGATCGTCTCTTTTTTTGCATTCAGCGATGAGATAAGGGGAGTCTTTTTAGAATTATGAAAGAAAAGCCAGATCAAAGTTACGAATGGCGATAGGGATACTCTCTGGGCACTGCCTTATTAGGAAGCACGCTACGAGATTAGGTTTAAGAAATACGGACACGTGCAGATATTGCGAGGACCTACATGTCCCAGAGGATATTTCTCATGTTCTATGTCAAGGTATCTGAAAAGAAGAAAACACCTTGGGTGGTTGGCCTCTCGAAACAAAATTGAAACCATTTTTATGTTCTGTAGTGAAATTAAGTGTTTGGGCAAAATGGTTTAGGTTTTGACCCTGAAGGTTTCCCAATATGTTGTCTGTCGGTTTTTTCATCTGTACGGCGAACATAAGATGCTTGCTTCTCAGTCCTGCAGTCCAATTGTAATATGTAATAGTATTTCTTTAAAGCTCTTACTGGATTACCATTATGTCTGTAAATTGACAAATCTTTGCAAATCTAAAGAAAAAACGAAACATTCTGCGCCAGCTGAGTCGCCTGGGTCGTCCTCTACTGCGCCATCTCTCGAGTGTGGATTCGAAGATCTCCCGGGCCGGAACATTCTCGTTTATTCGCTCTACATGACTCAGCCACCTCAGACGTTGAACCGTTACTCTTCTGACTAGGTCGATGTAGTTTACAGCCCGTACAGATCGTCGTTGTATCTCTTCGACCATTAACCGTCTATGCATACGGGGCCGAAAATTACTCGAAGAATTTTTCTCTTGAAACAACCAAGAATAATCTCACCCGTGTGGTGTCCATGCCTCTGCAACATAGAGAAGGACTGGGAAGATTAGGGTCTTATACGGGGACAGACTTAATGGACAGACTTTTCAAAGATAGTACCTCTGGTGCTTACGTTTGGGTTTTGTACTATGTTTGTACTTGCCTAAATCCTTTTTGACATCGAAGGTTTCGGACAACAATTCATTTTTCATTTTAAAAACAAAAATAAAAACATTCATAACTGTCCTTTGTCAAACACTTACTTAACCATTCCAGTACATTTAACATGTTCTCAATCGGGGTAAGCCAGTGACATTTTAGGATAATTCGCATAGCCTTTTTTTTAAATGTCTGCAGTCCTGTTTAACATTGTACTATTTGCTTAATATTATGATCGTTGAACAGTATTCAAAGGGTGGCTTAATTGTTGTATTATATACATTTCTTGCACTAATTATCGACATTCTTCGTCGTATTCTGCCATAGAAACAAAATATATTTAAGCTTAGTTTGTTCATTTTTAACCATTTATCCAATTCCTTTAAGTCACAGTTAATTTATTCAATACATTATACACGAAACATATATAAGACCATCATCTGCAAAAAGTTGCAATCGTGAAGATTTAATAACATTAATAACATTTGGCATTTAATTTATGTATATTATAAAACATAGTATATTGTAAGACATAGAATCGCCTTTTTTGTAGATGGGGCGTATGGAGCTGATAGTCCAGTCCTCGCGCATGTTTTCTTCCACCCATACTTGGTTGACGATTCGGTGCATGCTCCCTACCAAAACATCACCACCGTATTTGCGTTCCGATTTTGTAGCCTGCAGCCAGTTGGCTTTATCCGGATGTTATTACGATCGCGCGACTCTTCGATCTCCTTGAGCTGGGAAGCTGCGTAAGCCCTCTCCTTTCTACTCAGCGCTTTCTTGTGTGCATCTTCTGTCACCTTTTTCCTGTACACGCATACATCATCATACCGGGCTCTTTCTCTGGGCTGGCTGGTACCCTACGTTGGTTTCGGCTACCTCCTTGATGATGTCGCGATAATGGCACCACTGATTGTTGGCGTTTGTGGTAGGTGAGTGGACAGAGGAGAGTTTCTCAGGCGCTCGCTGTAGGCTCTGGGTACTCCATGGGTACTTCTTCTCTTTGGACAGTTGAGCTCTGAATTTAGCCGCGACAAGAAAATGGTCATAGTCGACGTTTGCCTCTCGGAATGTGTGCACGTCGAGGATGTTGGGTGCGTGCCTCGCATCGATTAGCACATGGTCGATTTGGTTGGCTGTTCGACCGTCTGGAGAGCGCCAGCTTGCTGTGTGGATCCTTAGCCTTGGAAACCTAGTGCTACTTATCACCGTATTACGAGCTGCTGCAAAACCGATTAGTCGGTAGCCGTTGTCTTGTGTCGTTTCGTGGATTCTGTGCTTAGGTTAGGTTAGATTGAAGTGGCTGCCGGCAAAAGGCCGACACAATTAGACCAATTAGGTCCCTTGTGATACCACATGAATCTATTAAAAATTTCGTCCTACTCGATGAACCAGTTTGAGCTTCTGATGAAGCGAAGGAGACTACGAATGTCTATGTTTGTTAGATCGTTTAGATCATTGTAGTAGGAGGCTCCCAAATGGAGTTTCAGTTTTCGGGACAGTGCCGGACAAGTGCAGAGGAAGTGCTGAATAGTTTCCTCCTCCTCTTCGTCAAAGCAACTTCTACAAAAGTCTTTTGAGAGTACGCCAAGCCTTGTTGCATGCCTACCTATAAGGCAGTGTCCCGTAATGACACCTATTGTGGCGCCGATATGCCTCCTGTCAAGATAGATCAAATTCTTAGAACGTTTGAGATCCAACTTTGGCCAGATCTCTTTTGTCGCTAGACATGTCGTGCCACATGTCTACCTAAGGTTTGTTCTTTGGATGGCATCCAGCTTTATCATAAGTTTACACGTAGCGATTGGAATACCTAAAGTACATTTGCTTGGCACGATAGGTAGTGTAGTTCCGAGCTTGGCAAGTTCGTCAGCCCTACAGTTACCTGGAATGTCTCTGTGCCCCGGCAACTAGCAGAGGTGAATGTTGAACTGCTCCGCCATCTCTCTGAGAGACGTGCAACAGTCTAGGGCTGTAGTAGAGTTAATAGAGGCTGATTCCAGGCACTTAATTGCAGCCTGAATATCCGAGAAGATGCGGATATCTTTAGCGGATATCACGTTTTCTTTTAGCCATTATAAGACTTCCATTATTGCCATTATTTCCGCCTAAAAAACGCTACAGTGATCTGGGAGACGGAAGGAGAGACTGAGGTTAAGTCTATCAGAAAAAACACCACCTCCTACACCATCGGACGTTTACAATCCATCTGTGAAGAATTGAACCGCCTCATCGTCAAAGAATGACCCCTCCTCCCAGAAAGACCTATTGGGAAGACTTGGAAGTTTTTATCAAACTGTAGTTGTGGTATGGTGTAGTCGATGTTGTTCGGGAGAGTCTTAAATGTATTTAAGATATCCGCATGGCCAGTTGTTTTGCTGGTCCACTGTGAAGTTGCTTTCAAACGAACTGCTGAAGATGCTGCCGCTTGTTTGCTGAAAATATCGATGGGAGTCAGGTGAAACAGGATGTCAAGTGCAGCAGAAGGTGTGGTGCGAAGAGCTCCACTGATACACAAGCAAGCGGTTCTTTGGACTTTGCCTAGTTTATTGCGGTTTGTCACTTTATCTAAGGCAGTCCACCAGACAGCCACACCGTACGTAAATATCGGCCTTATGACCGATATGTATAGCCAGTGGGTGATGCTAGGTTGTAGGCCCCATTTATTTCCTATTCCTTTTTTGCAAGAGAAGAGAGCTTTGGTTGCTTTTTTAACTCTTTCTTGTATGTTAGACTTTCAGCTAAGCTTTCTGTCTAGAATAATAGCCAAGTACTTGGCTTCATTAGAGAAAGTCAGGCTTATGCCATTTATAGATGGAGGGTCAATGTGCGGAATTTTGTATTTCCTAGAAAAAAAAAACAAGTTCGGTCTTGTGAGGGTTAACGCCCAGCCCACATTGATTCGCCTATTTTACTAGCGTGTGGAGAGCGTGTTGTAGGAGTTCTTTTAAGTATCTTTTGGATACTTTCCTGACACGGCAATAGCAACATCATCCGCATATGCAATCACCTTGTAGCCCTCCGCTTCCAGGCATATCAGCAGTTGATTGACCACTAAGTTCCAGAGAAGGGGAGACAGGACGCCACATTGTGGGGTTCCTCTACTGACAGATCTTCTGGCAGACGCCCCGCTCAGACTAGAGACTCCGCACAGATTGGTTTTTTTAACTTTCAAGAATTGAATTCTCTTCATAATTATCATGATATGTCACAAAAGCAAAACTTTTTCATAAATTTAATATCACAAGGCGTTATTAAAACTGAAATTTTGCAAATTCGTTCATATTTGAAGTTGCAATCATGTGTTTTGAAACATTTCAACTAAATTTCAGCCGTGTACTTAGTGGATTAGTCCTTGACTTTGACTAGAATTGTCGGTGACCCCTTTGTCTGCGTCAAAGCCAATAAAAGCACAGATCAACGACTTCGACATAAGGTGGGCGCAGTGTGTCAGTAGTTAGTGCGCTGAACTATTGAGAAAAAAACAATTTAAATAGGCACCCTAGGCCTAGCTTCTCACAAACGTTCGTTTGTGTGAGTTTTTTTATTTTTCGGGGCGAATAGACGCAGGGTATAAACTTAAGGTATTTTCTGCTGCACTTAATTTCTCAAACGTCTTACCCGAAAGAGCAACTGTCCTGAGTAAGCTTCTCAATTTAGTTATCGAATTTGGCATAAAATAGTACTTTTCTTCTATTCTTCCCAAATGTGCACATTCTCTATTTGAGTAGCTAATTGTCCTATCTCTCAAAATAGGCACTGCTCTGGCCATACAAAGTCGCTATATTGTTAACCTACAACGTTTTTTTAAGGCTGAACAAAAAAAAAAATAGCCCATCTGTGAAAGACATGGGCTTCAATATAAGCCCTATGAAATTAGTCCACCTTTTAACGAACGGTGGACTGGTCGTATGGCCCCAACACTTGGCCAACAAGATCTCCTGATACCCCTGGGGTGCTATGAAAGAAAAAGTTTAGTTTAAAGAAATATCGAGTTTTTTTTTTACCAGTTTTGAATGACAAAAAATTTCTTCTATTGCAACTTCTGTTGATCGTACGTAAAAAGTTGCTTTAAATAGTTTTTAGAAAAATTCTCAAGGATAAAAATTTCATAAAAAAAAAAAATTTATGAAGTAAAAATGTTGAGAATAAACATTTTAAGTAAAAAAATTAAACAACAAATTTTCATAATTTTGAGTTTGAGAAGCCATAAATAACTTTTTTGTATCTACACAGATGCACCCGAAGTGCTTAAGACTTGTATGCACTACTAAATTCTCCTTTCAAAATGTAGGAAATGTTTGTACCTATAGATAATAGTTTAAAAGTTATAGCCTTTTAAGTGGTAACAACTCCAAATTAGAGGTCACCTACTTTGATGGGCTATAACAGGAAATAGGGTGAGAATATACCCCCCTGGCATACAATTTCTTTTTCGGCGAAACTTCAGGAATCTCCCCTTAAATGATTATACCGCTTAACTGAAACACCCTGTTTAGATTCTAATATCCTTTTTCTTATAAAAAATATATTATATAACTGACAACATTTTTTTTTTTGATAAATGTATAAATTTGGGACAGGGAAAACTTGAAAATTGGTCAGGGAAAATCAGGGAAAGTCAGGGAAATTTATTTCGAAAAAATGGTGGCAACTCTGCAGGATTCCATAAAGTGTATTACGGTATTGACTAGCCATATTTTCTTTCCAAACAAGTTTTGGAAGAAGAGACAGTTCTTCTACAACCATTGGTTCCCTGTGCACATTGCACTCAATAGTTAAAGGCAGATGGTCAGAGTACGGAAACGGTTTGATCTATACGTCCTTGACCATGTCATGCCATTTTCCATGGCGAATATACTTCTGATGAAAGTATATTCGCCATGCTCGTCACTCTGACTCCTACCATTTATTAGACAAAGATCAAAGGATTCGCACAGTTCAACTATTTGTTTTCCTTTTGAGTCTACCGTGGTGTCTTTCAATTTTCGACTTATATTGGGAAAGGGTCGATAGTCGTTCTTTGTAAAGGGCGTTACCTGCTCATTTCCTACGCGGCCGTTAAAGTCTCCGACGATTATAATATTGCTGCAATCCATGTTTAGTAACAAGTTTCCTACATCATCGAATTCATTTTGCCAGTTCGTGCAATTTATATAAAGCGGTAAAATATGTGCACGCTCATTACGTCCTTTGATTTCCACAAGTGTTCTTCCCTCGATTTTTATAAAGTCTGTTTCAATCCTTTCGCGAAATCATTTTGTATTCCAAATAGCATTCCACCACTTGCCCTACCTACTTTATTTATTCTTACTGCAGGTAACCAATGTAGCTTATAGCCTTCGAAAATTATGATAAGGGAGCGAGTTATCCAGGGTTTAAGACGACATTCTGATTTTTTATGTGACAAGGTAAAGGTAGAAGAACCAATGTATCTCTTTAAAATTTTAAGAAAAATTTCATATGCTATAGAAGCATTTTGATACTTAAACCTGCAATATTATAAGAAAGAACTTTAAAACGTATGGTACTATTAAAAATAATTTGACATGGGCAGACGGGAACACTATTAGGAGCTTAAATTAGAATGGTTTTGAACTTTTACATTTGTTTCATCTACTACATTCACCGAAGTGGTTGGTGTATGTGCTGACATTTTTTGTGTTGACATTGACATTTTTCCATTTTTTGCCTTGTTGACTATCAGCTCTTCTAGGATGGTGTTTGGATCTCCGCCTTCTTCGCATGACAGCATCTGATTTTCATTGAAATAAAATACCTTATTCTCGATTTGTATTTTAAATCCCTTAAGTACGATCCTAAGATTCGAGTTCTTCTGCATGACGTCTTTTTAACTTTCTCGTATACGTAGTATGAGAAAGATATTGTTTTCGTATAAAATTTCGAACTCGAAATTTTGATCAATTGTGATATTACGATGATAGGGGAACTCAAAAAAGTGGATCTCGCAATTCTGTCCGTCCGTATGTCTGTCTGTCCCACCCCTGGGGAATCTAAACGCTTGGACGGATTTGCTTCAAACTTCGTATTTAGCGTTTATGGGCTTCCCGTTAGGGACTTTTTTTTTTATCCTAGCGCTAATATTAAGGGTACCTCCCATATAAAAATTTTATGAAATATGGCTAAATTTAGATTTTTTCGAAAACGACTCTAACGTTTTGAACCAAAATTGATCGTTGAGTTAATGTAGGCATGCTTAACATGACTGCATACCCAGTTTTTCGCTAAAAAGTCCAGCAACGGCAGTTTTGAAAATTTCCTTTCTCGAAAACGGTAAAAACGATTTAAAAAAAAAAATTATTTTTAAGGTACTATTGCCATTCTTAACTTGATAGTAAACTCAGTTTTTCTGTAAAAAGACTGCGTCCTTTGATATCCACCCAAATCCCTAATAATAGTAGGTACTTTAAAAAACTGCTCATATCTCAAAAACGCCATTTTCGATTATGATAAAAATGTTACTGTCAGGTAATGCTTAAGTCTTAAATAATAGTAATACAATTTCCTCAGTTTTGAGCTAAACAGTTGCAAAACAGTGCTTTTGAACCATGAATGCGTCCTTCGATTACCACCCCAATCGCTAAAAATGATACTTTAAAAACAGCTCATATCTTGAAAACGCCATTTTCGATTTAAATAAAAATGTAACTGCTAGGTAATGTTTATATCCTGGAGAATACGTCGTACTCAGTTTTCAGCTAAACAGTTTAGTAACAGTTGTAAATTTGTAACATTTGTCAACATAATTTTACAAAAAACCGCTCCAACGATTTTGATCAAAATACATATTTGAAACAACATTAGCATTCTAAACACGATCACGTACTTAGGCTGGTATTCACCTACCACTCGTAAATCGATTATTAACTTACGAAGCTCGTAACTTAAATATTTTGAATGGTATTCACCAAACACTATTAGGGTTGTGTCTCTGCTAGTTCGAATTATCGAAATTCCTCTCATTTTCGAACTCGCTCTTTTTCGCGACAACTGTCATCGATACGTGCAGTGTTTCTATACCTATTGGATAATTTTTTCCTCAAGCAGTTACGATTCTTACCTTTGTTCCCAAAATCTTCAAAAATAAATCCCATATGTTTGATCTTTTATTATTTGGTTCTGAGAAAAGACATTTGTTATTTTATTTATCATAGCGTTTTGTATTAATCATATATTTATCAATTTAGTAACTAGTTTAGTAGCATCACTCTTAAGATCGAGTTATAATTCATTAAATAAAAAACGTTCAAGTTCACTGCTAATTGTCCAATGTATACTACATTTGGTAACTTTTCCAGTATCGTCTTTCTCAGTTTTGTAGAAAACTATTATTTTTTGTCTGAAATTTTATTAGAACAAAAAATTCCCATGATATAAGAGCATTGTGCAACCATAACAATGGTCTACTACGAATAAATTATTTTACGAAACGAATAAATATGGCTTAAAATATTGCCTTCCAAATTTGTAAAATCATTTTTGACAATTAAAAATGAATAAACACAAGATAAAACTGGAATTTCTAAAAAAATAATATTAAATCCCAACATCTTAATTGGGTATGATTTTAAATTTGCTTTCAAAAAATATTGCAACGTCTGGGACGCCCAGCCAATAATATTGTGCAATATATTTCACAATTATATTGAGCGTCTAGGGGTCGCTTATAAGTGATATATTTTTTGTTTTTCTTCTTCTTTTTATCTTATTCCATCAACTGGCATCCTTCTGTGCTGGACCATGACATGACAGTTCAGCTCATTTTTAAAATTTTCCCACAAATCTTCCGCGACAACTCGATCACCCTTCATAAAACCTCTTGCGAGATCTTTATGCTTTTCCATAAAATAATAAATATTCCCTCCTGCGCAGTATTTTTATATTTACCACGGTTTTAAATATATTTTTTTGTGAAATAAGCTTATCAACCTACACCCGCGACCCACTTAATGGACAAGCGGACCATTGAAAATGAAAAAAAAAAGTTTGTTTAGAATTGAATGTTTTACTTACATTTTTGATCGCTTATTTTTGTTTCAACTATTTTACATCGAATGACCAAAATCGATTTGAAATCGTCAAAATCGATTTGTGGAACACAACAATTTCACTTCGTCTCAATTCCGAAAATTTTGAAATCGAAATCGAATATAGTGAAATGTGGAACACAAAAATTTATTTCCGATTAGGGTTACCATCACAGAAAATCGAAAAGCCGGACATTTAGGAGAGAAAAGCCTGATTATGGAGCAAAAAGCCTGACATAGCATTTTTTTAACTAAAAATTTTATTTAAGCCAAATAAATATGTAGGTAGTCATAATCTTAATTTACAAAAAAAATTAAAAAAAAAAAAACTATTATTATAGGTACATAGGTAGGTAGTAGGTATGTAATGTAGTTGATTTAGAATGTCTGGTTTCTTCAAAATATATTTAAAATATTCTTCACAGAGTCTAAATTGAGTTTATTTCTTTTTTATCGTCCATTGTGCGGTTGTAAGAGAAACAATTCTTTCTGTTAGAAAGAGAAGAGATTGCGAAAATCCACTCACAATTTTTCTTATTTCCGTGGGATTGGTTTTGCAATATTCAAAATATGAAACGTATTGCATAATGCATATGGGCATATCCAAAGTTTCTTCAAAAAATATACTATCTTGTTGGCTGGCAATTTTTTTCAAATCATGGTACATATTGTTTGAAAAAATAGGAATCATTATGTATTATATTGCATTCTTTTAAAAATACTGTACTTTCAGATACAGAATCAAGAGAATCCGTATCTTTTGGCAATTGCATCCACAAAAAAACGTTATAGTATGAATTATATGACCATTGTGTTTTACCATCATTTTGTGACTTACGTAAGATAACCAACGCCGCAGATCGAATTGCGTATAAAATAAATTGGGAATTGAATTGCCGCATTATGTGACTGATGTCATTTCTTTAAGTGTTGTTTTTTTTACTGAACGAAGATAATTGAAACCATTAAAAATGATCTAGTTGCATCCATATTTTGATACATTCAGCAACAATTTAACATTTATGATGATTTTTTTTCGTTGAAATTAAATTGGTGTAAATAAATCAACAAAACATTAAGAAGCCTGACAAAGCGTGAGGCCTGGCCTGAGCCTGACAGAGACCTTAAAAGCCTGACGCGTCAGGCCAAATCCTGACATCTGGTAATCTTTTTCTTAATCCTTTCCAATTGAAATTGGAACTTCGATAGATACTCATTCTCTTGTACACATAACATACACAATTTTGTTTTTTCTCTCGCGCTCGGCCATCTCTATTCATTTATGCGTTCTTTTTTTAATTTCACTACTGTTTATTTCTTGATTTACAAGAAATACATATACATACTAATAAGATCATGTTCGTAGTTTTTTCTCATTCATGGGTGCTCTTTGTATTTGTATTATTGTTATTCCTAGTTGGGTGGAGCCGAGTCGGTGGATTTAACTGACGAGTGACGATGACGGCGTTCTTAACTATGCATGTACACTGTACAGTACCTATATACAGTCATGTGAAAAATAATAGGGACACTTGCATAAAAATTGTTCAAAACACAACTCTGTTTCAATTGCCATAAATTGGTTAGAAACGGCAAATTAAATAATTTTTTTGGGATGTCGATAAAGTAAATACCGCTTTCATAACATAACATAAGCCTATTTAAAAACAAAAAGCCTACTACAAACTTAATGAAAATATTCTTATTCTTTGTATTTTCACGGAATACAGCAATGTGTCCCTATTATTTTTCACATGACTATATATGAACTAAAAGATTATGTAAATGTAATTCATTAGTACTATACGTACGTACGGAACCTTCGGTGCGCGAGTGACTCGCGCCTGGCCGTTTTTTTTTTTTTAATTTTTTATTTTTATTTTATTTATTTTCGGGCGACAATGTTTTAATTTTTTTGTATGGGTGGTGCCACGAAAAATACGGGCGACAGAGGGAAACAGTTTTTTCCACTTTGTTTTATATATATAGAGATATGAAATGTGCATCTACTGGCAAATGTTCAAGTCTCGTCATATTTCTTCTTGTTATAGGCCAGAACAAGAATATATGGATTGAGTGAGAGCCAGCGTGTGGCAGGTATACAAAATAATCTTTTATTAGTTTCCGATCGGCTTAAGCCAATAACTTTAAAGTTATAATTCTGAACATGGCTTATGTTGGGGTTCCTTAAAATAGCAAGTAAAGCAGACGCTGCACCTTGGCACTAACTGCTACTATATACCTATCGCTGACATCCTTACAAAAATTCCATTGCATTTCAAGTATGAAGTTACTGCCAAAACTGACTAAATACCTATACAAAAAAGTAATCGGTATTACCGGCTTGTGTCTTTGCATTTCTCAACCTGCTTCCATGCATGTTTAAAACATTTATTTTTTTAATATCCTTCTGTCTGTCCCCCCGTTAGCATTGCAATTCATAAAAAACCGCTCGCTGTTGGCTGTAAATATACAAAAATTAAAATACTAAGTGCTACTAATAAGTAAACAATAAAAGTGACATCATCCGTGAACTTCAGAAACTGGCAGTCAAAACTAAACATAAACAGGGCCATCCTAAAATCCAATAAGAACAAGGAACTCACTCAAAGGTAATTTGAAGGTTTTACCACATACGTCCTGAAAGCGGATGATCGAACCGTTTTTATGCATTTTTAATTGTAATATGTATTTTGTATTTGTGTTATTTAATGTACTCTGTTTTGTGATTGCTCATGCATAGTTCTTGTCCTAGTTTTTTTTTGTATATGTGTTGCACGATCTTTGATTCGACACTTTCAAATCAAGGTGCTTCTCTTTATTTTTTTTTTTGTTTTATATTTTTATACCCCCCACAGAAAGGAATATCTATTCACTTTGCCATTACATTTGTAACGCCAAGAAGGAGTCACCGGAGACCCCATAAAGTATATATTCTGAATCAGGATAAGATTCTGAATCGATCTAGCCAGTCCGTCTGTCTGTCTTATTGTTGAAAACACGATAGGGTTCAAACAAATCGACCTCGACGAATGAAATTTTGTCAGAAGACAGTCGTAAGTTCGTATTGTAAATGGGCTACATCGGTCGAGTGGTTCTAGTACCACCCATACAAAACCAATATTAGGCCTATGCGTGTAGGTACTTACTTACGCCTCCGCAAAAAAAAAAAATATGTAAAAAGGCCTCAACAAATTATGTAGTAAGCAACAACAACGTTTTGTTGTCGGATTGGGGCGAATTTTCATTATTTTAGGGCCTTCTTTCATTAATAATTTGGGGCAAAATTTCATTTTTTTTTGTGAAATTACGCCTCATTGTAATATCGATTTTAGATTTTTAAGAAATATCACCGAGAAATAATGAAAAATGGTCCAAAAAAATTAAAATGAATGAATGTATGAATTAAAAATATGTTAAAACCGATTTTAAATATTATGCTCTTCTTTAAACAATGTCACTCCCAAATAATAATATATCACCCAAACTCAATTAAAACCTTGAATTACAACACAATAAAAAGTAAAAAACTGTTGGTAACTGTCTGTAATTTTTTATTTTTACTGTCAATACTTTGCCTGCAATACGGGCAATTATAATTTTGCCTATTATATATCGCTATTGCTTTCTGCTTCGGCCATTAATGTTAGGGCGCACTCCGAACAAATCTTTAAGTGCTTGCAGGGCAACAAAAGAATATTTGCCCTTAAGTCCCGGCACACTACGCAAAGGCCTGACTCTTCTGGTATAGGGGGTGCGGGTGACATACTTTCGTCCTCTTCGTCTTTGTCTGTATCATGTTCATCAGTTTCACCATCGCTGTATCCGTCGTCCTTGGAAACCATTTTTATTTTCTCAAATTTTCTAAAGCTATAAAATTGAAAGTTATTCCAAAAATTGAGCTGGCTTTAAGTTTTAGAAAATTTGAGAAAATAAAATTTAAAAATTCGCGCGAAAATTAGAGAAAATAAAATTGATGGGAAACTAACTTTGATTCTCATTTAATAATTATCGAAGGAGTCAAATCCAAAGATGGTACACTTCTTTCTAATGAGGAGGACATCTTGCGCAGATGGAGCGAGCACTTTTCCGAATTGCTCAATCCAATCCAGGGCATTGAGGATGACACATCCATCGCCTTAAGCAGGGAGGAAAATAGTCCCACGGTAGAGGAAGTCACTTTTGCGATCAAATCGCTAAAAGCTGGCAAATCTGCCGGAGTGGATGAAATCCGGCCAGAAATGCTAAAGGCCTTAGGTGAAGAGGGAGTCAAATGGCTCTCTCGTGTCATTAAAGTGGCCTGGGAATGCGGCGAAACACCCAGCGATTGGCAGATTGGGGTGATTGTGCCCCTTTTCAAGAAAGGGGATAAAAGGGATTGCTCCAATTACAGGGGTATATCACTTTTAAGTCTCCCCGGAAAAGTCTTTGCCAAGGTGCTGGAAACGCGTTGCAGAGCTGTGGTCGAGGCACGATTAGGAGATGAGCAGTGCGGCTTTCGTCCCGGCAGAAGCACAACCGACCAGTTATTCACTCTCAGAATGGTACTTGAGAAGGCTTGGGAGTATGCTACACCTGTTTACGCTTGCTTCGTAGATTTGGAGAAAGCATATGACCGAGTCCCTCGAGGGAAACTCTGGAGTGTATTACAGGAGTATGGAATTGATGGTTCTCTCTTGAGAGCCATTCAATATCTTTACACAAACTGTAAAAGCTGTGCTCGGGTAAACGGCGTTAAATCAATACCTTTCACCGTGGGCGTTGGACTTCGTCAGGGGTGCGTCTTGTCTCCTCTCCTTTTCATTACTTATATGGACTGGATGTTACAGCTCAGTCTTGGCGAAGAACGTTTCGAATTGGGAGATCTGATGACTTGGTCATCCTTGGGTCCTCTCAGACTGAACTTCAGCGCGCACTCGATCGGTTTGTACAAATCTGAAGTGATGGTCGTCTCCAGAATGCCTGTTCAATGCACTCTGCATGTTAGTGGAGTCCCATTGAAACAGGTCGAGAAGTTTAAGTATCTCGGGGTCTTATTCACGAGTGATGGAAGAAGCAATGCCGAGTTTTCCTGTAGGATTGGTCAGGCTGGGTCAATTTTGAGACAGCTTGGTCATTCTGTTATTAGGAGGACTGAACTTGGTGTCAAAGCTAAGTTGTCAGTCTTTAATTCGGTGTTTGTTCCAACTCTCACCTATGGTCATGAGGTTTGGGTAATGACCGAAAGAATAAGATCGCGGATACAAGCTGCCGAAATAAGATTTCTCCGTAGTATTGCTGGTGTGACCCGTAGAGATCGCATCAGAAATACCAGAATACGTGAGGAACTCAATGTCGAGCAGCTACTTCTCCGGACGGAGCGATCCATGCTTCGGTGGTTTGGTCATGTTAAACGCATGTCCCCGACCAGGATTCCACGACGTGCTATGGAATCCGTACCATCGGGTAGGCGTCCTCTAGGTAGACCAAGGATGAGATGGTTAGATCAAGTCCATAATCTCTCCTATACCCGTATGGGGATTGCCCTTGATGATTTAGAGTCGATGGCGGAGGATCGAGAGCTATGGAGGGTCCACTTGAGCAACCTGCACCCGCGACCCACTTAATGGACAAGCGGACCATTGAAAATGAATGAATGAATGAATGAAATTACATAATATATCGTGAATACGATCACGTATATCATTCTTTCAGAAATGTAGGTATGCTGTGCACCAAAGTTAAACATGTAGAAATAAAAACAAACCAAATCATGTAGTAGCAACATTTTAAGGAATTAGAAGATATTGAAGTAAGCTTCTAACAATATAAATACATTAAATTATGGTCAATGATTTTTTAGCTTAAAATTAAATACATACAACAATTAGAATAAAACAGAAAATATTAATTTTATATACCTAATGTGCGAACTGCATTAACAAAAAGATATTTATGAATAATAACCAACTAAATTATACTTTTTAACCCAATATAGATAATGAATGATTCCCGCATTCCTTTAGAGAAAATTAAAAATACATACGTAGTTATAAGTAAATTGAAGAACATTGCATATTTGATAATATGTGTTTTCGTGAAAATTAATAGTTTTTAATTTTGGATTAATTAAAAGATACCATAAACGTTATAAATTTTATTCGTGTAGAGACGATATACTTATAGGTTACAATATTGTAGAGATAATAAAAAAAGGAAGTTAACCTATCTATGCAAGAAAAATCCATGTGGCAAAAACATTTGACAAGTTAATTGTTCAGTAGTATGTTCGAAATATTATTTTAAGTAGACATTATGTTAATATCCGGAAGGACGTTGCAATTATACATATACATAGTTTTAATTACATTGTAAAAATATAACTTGTAGATTCAACAATGTAGAATGTACTTCACCCATTTTCCAGTTAAGGGGAGGAAGATTGTCGTCCACGATAAGCACAAGATCACCGACTTCAAAATTGTAATAAGAAGACTTCCACTTTGTTCGTTGCTGTAAGGTCTGGAGGTATTTCCTTGACCAGCGTTTCCACAATGTCTGAAAATACCATTGTAGTAACTGGTAACGACTCAATGAGTTTATTGTCTTGACATCAGTAACATCTGGTTCCGCCAAACAAGTTAATGGACTGCCTATAAGGAAATGACTTGAGGTTAGTGCATTGAAATCAGAAGGTTTATCAGATAGTGGCGTTATCGGCCTCGAATTTAAAATTGATTCGATTTGGATAACGACAGTACTCAATTCTTGAAATGTCAAAGATGCATCTTGAAGAATGCGTTTCATATGAAACCGCCAAAATGTGGGGATCGCGACGGAATCGTTTTCCATTTAATGTTGTCCGCCGCGCTCGAGCGAACTATTTCGTTACGAATTTCAGTCTCTTGGAGCATTTTATATATTGCAGAGAGTTCATTGCGGGCTCCGATAAAGTTAGTTGCATTATCACTGTATATTGTCGAAGGATATCCGCGACGACCAATGAATGCCGACAGAAATGCAATGGTTGTGAGATCTTCAACAACTTCGAATACGGCCACGTAGCCTTTAATCGGTGATGTTCCCGGTGGACGAAAGTGCATTTTAAATGGCCCACAAAAGTCAACTCCGACCATTATAAAAGGCCGGCACTGTTGGACTCTAGCGGTTGGCAGATCTCCCATGATAGTCTCACTTATAGGAGGATGTGCTCGGAAGCATTTAATACACTTACGACAGACCCTCTGGCCTCCTTCCATGTATTGGCCAGAATTGTTCTCGTATTAGGCTGAGTAAGGGTTGTGGTCCAACGTGTAAATATTTATTATGGAAGTGACTGGCCATTGCTTGTGTGAAAACGTGATCCTTCGGTAGTAGCATTGGGAATTTAGCGTCGTAGCCCAACACCGCGTTGCTTATTCTACCACCAACACGCAGGATTCCATTTAAATCTATAAATGGGCGAAGTGATGCTATATGAGATCTACCTGGAATGGGTTTATTGTTTGTTATCAGTTGGATCTTGAATGCAAAATGTTCTTGTTGAATTGTCCGTACAATGCAGCGCAGGGAAAGCTGTAATTCGGTTGGACTTAGTTCGCCGAAGTGACACTCAATTTGTAACTGCTTTGCTTTGCAATTGTGTACAAATCTAAGCATATATGCTACGACTCTTATGGATTTAAAATAGTCGTTGTGATATTTAATGCTGTCTGTGAAGTTGTGGTAGCCTTTGATGTCACGACGATGTGGACTACTATATTATGCCACCACGACGAGTTCCGTGCGATAATAAAACACTATTTTAATTCTTAATTACAATTACTATATGTATTTAAACTTTACTAAAAGTCTGGAGGAGTCTGTTGCCCAGCACAATGTATACGGCCGACCGCACAAGAAAAATTAAATTAAAGAAGTTTCTCATAGCCGAAGTAACCGCGCGCGACGACTTGACTAAAAAATATCAATTGTCAAAATGGGCAAACCAGGGGCCTGTTTCTCCGCTACTACATCAACTACATCATACAACATCGATTCTACACTACATCAGTTACATTTTTCTGTTTCACACATCACACTGAAAGTATTGTATGATGTAGCTAATTGATGTAGTTGATGTAGTTGATTTGACATACATAAATGATAGTATAAAATGGAGAATTTTGATTTTAATATTTTTGACGACGATTTTGAGTTAAATGTATACGTGTGCAAAGAAGACCTAAATATTCGTTGACAGAATACATTTTAATATCTAATGTGGACGATCCATATTAAAATATGAGGTTGACAGGTTTTTAAAATGCCAAACATGTTTTGTATTGAATTTTTGGTTGAACGCTTACATAGGTGCATTTATTTCACACCCAATAAATTGCAACCATTATAATAATAAATATTTGGCGCAACAGGTGTGTAGACACCCTGGCTATGGCCTAGCTTCTCATAACCATTCGTTTGCGTGAGTTTTATTTTTGGGTCGAATGACAATTTTATGCAGAGTCCGAACGGCTGAATTGAGAAGCTTTCTCAAGACAGTTACACTCTTGAATGTTTGTCAGACGTTCGCGAGAGGTGGCGCAGTAGAAAAAACCTTTAGATGTAATTTGTGTTTTTCCGGGGATCGAATCTGGGATTCCCTCGCGCAGTAATCCAACACACTAACCACTGCGCCCAGACATTATTCATTGTCTAAAAAATATAAAAAAAAACATATAATATCAATAATTTGCTTTGTTAAAACAAATTAAATAACTTACATTTGTATATTTCGCTTATATAATCTTAATTTATCTGTATGAATGTAGTAACAATTTATCGTTTGTTGTACTACAACAATGTAGTATAAAAAGCTGTGAAACAGAATCATACATTCTTCCAATACTTCCAGTCGATTCTCCGTGCCTACACTGATGTAGTACAACAGATACTACAACGACTCTGTGAAACAGAATTGATGTAGTACAACTGTCAATTTGCTACAT
Organism: Cheilosia soror; assembly: GCA_949372485.1. Taxonomy (NCBI): domain Eukaryota; kingdom Metazoa; phylum Arthropoda; class Insecta; order Diptera; family Syrphidae; genus Cheilosia; species Cheilosia soror. Next base: position 58,046,151 of record OX443561.1, on the reverse strand, counting down.
TGTAGCTGATGTAGTAGCGGAGAAACAGGCCCCAGGGTACTGACTTTGATAGTTGCGTTCAGCGCACAAAAAATAATGAATGTGTGCGGCGAGCAATTTTCGCCTAACTCTAATCTCTTTTGAATCGGACAATTCTCGAATTAGATTCCTCTACAAAGTGTTCAGTGTTAATCATAGATAGGATACTCTTTTGTTGTTTCCGCTCAAGAAGAGACTCATCCACCGCCTGGATGCAGCTAGGATTAAGAATCGGGCAATCAGATTCGTTTGACCTTAGATAATATGGACCAAAGAACCATAGGCTTGATTTAATTAGTTCTGAAGGATTATTTTTGGATCGAACATAATACCACTGATTGCGATTCGATTCTTCTGAAAACTGGCTTAGGACTATTGAGGAATCAGTCCAATAATATAGTTTCTGGAATCCGTTTTCAAAAATATGTCATACCTTTTCAACAAGGCGGTCCATCAACACAGCAGCGCACAACTCTAATCAAGGGATTGAGATCTTTTTTACCAGAGCAACTCTTGATTTAGAGCACAAAAGCTTAACGACAATGCTTTCAATCTCGCAAAATGAACGAATGTATAAAAAAGTACCATAAGCGTGCTCTGAACTGTCAGCAAACGCATCTAATTGAACTCCTTTGTTTCCATAGAATACCCTACAATCAAATTCGAATTTCTTTATATGCATTAGCTCCTCCTTAAAGCGTAACCAGCGACTGTGGTACTCCAGTGGCAAACTCTCATCCCAAGCGAAACCCTGCCTCGAAAGCTGTTGCATAAAAACCTTTTCCAGGATAATTATAGGATTTATTTGTCCCAGGGTATCAAAAAGCCTTGCAATTTCGGAAAGGACAGTTCTTTTAGTAATGGTTTTACACTGGGAGCCAGAACAATCATATAGCAATTTGTCCGTAGATGGATTCCAATTCGTCCCTAACATTTGCGTTGCCATCAGCAATTTGGAACAATGTTTCCCTTCCTTACATTCCTCAACATCCTTTAAGAGATATATTTTTAAAATTTTTAATTTTTTATATTCATTGTCCTCTTTTTACAATTTACAAAAAAAACTTCATAATACATAATATAAATTGCAGCTAAAATGGCGAGAATAGTTAGTGACATTTTGTATTAATTAGCAAAAATAAAGGGCAAATGTCACATTATAAAAAGATATTTACTGTGGGGTGAACAATTTAAAATAAGAAATAAAAATACATAATAATAACAACATTGATATAGGTGCAAGGCAAAATTAAATAAATTCAATTATCATTACATCTACGAAAACAAATTACAAAAATTAAATGTGTTATAATTTTAATTTAACATCATCGTGATCAAAGGCAAAAAGCCATAGTTTAACTTTTTTCATAAAGGCAAATAATTTGTCAGTGAAAAGTATATCTACAGGTAGGCTATTAAATAATTTGCAGGATAAAATTGAATATGAATTTCTATAGCAAGTGGTATGAAACGTGGGAATGGTAACAAGAGGTTGCTGATGGCTTCGCAAGCTATAGGTTCCAGAGATCGGGCTTTGCAGTAACCACTCCTCACAAAAAATACCTTTAGGACCTTATAATAGAACAGGTTTCTAACTGGCAAGATATACTTTTGTCGTTTTAGCCGAGAATAATTAAAACCACGTTTTTATGTTTTTTTCTATCGAGTTACAAGAACTAGTTTTATTATTCTGGTAGGTTACCAACTAAGCTTACGATATGCACTACGATAAGACTCGATCTCTCCAACGTCATCTTCAAAAGGAGATAATGTTGGAAAGAGAAATTAATTGAGTGAAAGTGTTTGCACACTTGTTGTTTGCTCAGCAATAATTCGCCATAACTTAGGGTAACATAATGTTTCAATATGTGACACCTCCCACACTAAGTATTTTTGGTCTCCAAAAACTGTATTAATTTCTTAAATAGAGAAAAACAATTTTTTTTTATTTTCAAAAAAAACAAAAAAAAAAATTAGCTACATAATTCACAAAATTTCGAAATATATATTTTATATTATGCACTATATAATATGTCATTATAAATTAATTAAAATGTTAATTAAATTGAATTTTATATTTATCTTAAATTATCCTAAAATAATTTATCAAAAAACCAATTATTTCATTTTGTTTATAAATTCACTTTCCAAGAAGTGTTTGTTTCTTTCAAAAAAAAAAGTGCCTATACTCTGTCCAACAAAAATTGTCAGTACAGGGAAGATAGGGTGTTTGTCTCTCAGTCTGGTTGCAATCACTTACATAAATCGGTCCCTCTTTAAAGCTCTTACAGGGTTACCATAGTTTGTATGATAATTCGCCATAACTCAGAGAGAAAAACTATTAGGGTTACCATCTTCCAATTTGAAATAAAAATATTGCTGAACGAAATAAATTCCGTTTATCTTTTTAATTTTCCGGTAAGATAATAGGCGCATTTTTTTAGGGTATCACAGGCAATTAGAATACAAAATTATATAACCACAACGCAATGTCATATACCTAAACAGACGGTAAAAGGACTGCACATGTGCAGCTGTACATACATTTTTTAATTTAGACATATATACCTAGATTACATAATTGTTAAAAAATTATTACCCGGCAGTGCAGATCTTCGAGGTAACAGTAGCAAAAAAAGGATCATAAAATTCTTTTAAGGCATTATCTTTACTGGGGGCGGATGTGGTAAAACCCAACGACCGACAATAAACAATAGGTTTACCTGCTTCGTCATTTTGATTTTTTAGTGTGAAACACTATTTGATGAAGCAATAGACAAATAAAAACAGAATACAAAAATATATAACCACGACGCAATGTCATATACCTAAACATACATACCTGATTTTTTTAATTTCGACATGCCAAAAATATACTCTACAAAGTCAAATATGCATCTATACCCAAATATGCAGAAATATGCCCTAACGAATAGGACTGAAAATATGTAGGACAAAGAAAAACCATGCTTTTGCATGAATACGGTTGCCCTATAGTAATCACTATTAATTTATCGCAATATCACTACAACGCACTTATGATCACTTGTTGCGTTAATGAAATGAATGCATTTAAACTCCTCATAAATAAACCTTATTTCTAAAAAACAACATTAAAAAGAATGGTTTAACTGAATATTATGGATCCTTCAAAAAAACAAACAAACTAAAACGGAATGGCAACACCCCACATAATAATTCGTTCTCAAAAGCACCAAAACCGAAAGTTCTTTGACAAAATCCATAGAAAACCCCTTAATGATATGTTTTCATTGTATGCTTGGTAACACTCTTCTGATGTGCTTTCCTCACACACACTGCTTATTTTCGTGGATGATAATAGCAAGCGAACACAAAACGATCATGCTCAAGCTCATTCCTCATTCTGCCCGCAGTTGTTTGGCAGACTGGTTGTGGTGGGCTGTATGCGAATTTTGGAAAAATTATGACAATAATTCCTTTGTAAGTCAGTGGTTTGGTTTGTATTTCAGTGGCAATTCTTATGTTTGAGTGCGGTGAGAGTACCTACAGGCACCCTTGGTAGAAAAAAAGCTCCCCCATAAGGCCTGTACTGACAATTTTTGTTGGACAGAGTATAGCAAGTATTATATTTAACGTTCATATTTTTAATTTAGAAAATTTAGGATTTGTTTAATAGTAGGTAATTATATTGTTAATGATTAAATTAAGTTGTAAATAAAGCATTTTTTCTTTTTCATTTACCTAATATAAACATACCTACTATACATTTCTTTTACTCTTAGTTATACTTTTTAACCTATTGATTTAAAAAAATTAATTTCTGGACAAGGGAAATATAATGATCAACCATTTATACATTAAAAATTATTTTTCTTTTACAACAACTTCAAAATCCTCCCTATTTCTTGTCATAATATTTTTATTTTACCTCATTATCCAATTGTACCAAATAGCATAAATAGCCCAATCGAATATGCAAAACAAATTTTCCCGAACCACGCCGTTGAAACCAGGTATCTAGAACTCACCCTTTTGCATGAACCATAAACACAACCTTAACTCTAAACAAACTGACCTGAACGCATCCATCAACATTTGAAATTAAATTTCGGCAAACCTTGTCAAAACAAATTACAAATTCGGAGAGGAAATAGAAAATTGAAGAAAAGCAATAGAATGATCGTTAGATTTCAAACCAGATTTACAAAAAATAATAATACCTAATAAAGAATTTTAAATGTAAACTAATGTAATTGAAAAAAAAATTAAATGTGAATGAAAATGGAAGATTTGGAAAATGGGAAAAAGTCGCAGAAAAGAGGAGGATACAAATAAAAATTATTTCAAAAAGGAATCTGTAACTTTTTGAGCATGGTCCGATGGATCTACCTGCAAACTGTAAATGACTTATGAATTCTGGTATTTATATATTCGCTTTAATTGTTTTCTGTGATACTTTATATTTCGTTTTGTAGATTTATCAACAGTATAATTTCCCTTTGCCGCAAATTGGGTAATTTTTTTATATTTGGGTTTATTTTTGATGACTGTCCTATTTTTTTTACTATATCCACACATTGATCAAAGCGAACTCCTATATCCTTATTCATAGTACTTACTCTTGTCTCTTTTTCTTTTTGATATTTATCTGCTAGAGAATCAATGTCTTTTTTGTGAAAGTTTTTAGAGATGAAATCTAAAGGTCTTAACCTAGTCGTCGAATGTATGGTGGAATTGTAAATTGTTATTATTTTAAATAACTTTTCATCAAACTCAGAATTATCCTTGCTAGCACTCATAATTCTCAGATGTTCATTTAAAGTACCATGAAACCTTTCGACATCAGAATTGCCTGTCTTAAGTGATGCCATCCATCGGACCATCGGAAATAATTTTATTCGGTTTTCCCAGGAATTGTATTCTCTGTTTTATTGCACCCAGAATGGCAATCCAATTTCTGTCTTGCAAAGTATGAATGGTCGCATATTTGGAAACCTGTCGATCGTAGTTTAAATACATTCTTCCACGTTCGGGAAACCAAATATCCATGTGGATAATCGGCCCTATCATGGTATCCGTTCGGAGAGTACTTTTCTCCGCAACGCAAATCCAGTCGGATACTAAATTTGCGTTCAAAGTATCCGTTTTCCGATCATGCATCAACGCATTTTATTCAATAAAATATTTCCGCGATGAACAGATGTCGGAGACAATCGGAGAAAAATTGACGTGTGGCTGTCAAAACCAGGTGCAAAAAACGCAACCCATCGCACTGAAACGTAGACTGCCGGTGTGCGTTACGTATTGTCGGAGAAATGTTCCGAACAGCTTATCGGAACGATTACCATGAAGCAAAATTCTCCGATTCGTACAAAATCGGAGAATTTTTCTTTCGGAACGGATACCATGATAGGGCCGAATATCATTGAAATGCTTAGGTGTTTCCGTTATTGCCATTTGTACTTGCAGCGGTTGTCGATCATGCTTAGCGAGATTACAAATTTCACAATTGTTGATGAACTTTTGTATTTCAACTTGCAAATTTGGATAAAAGTACAATCCCTTCAACTCCAAAAACATTTCATTTATACCCCGGTGGTTTTTACTTATGTGTTCGGCTTTTATTATTGTAATTAACTCATTTTTATCTACAATGTCCTTCAATTTGATATTAGATTTTAGTAATTTTAGTTTTTTATTCATAGAAAAATATTTGACATAGAGATCTTGAAATTTGAGATACAATGACAGATCATCACAATAGATTCAAATGAGTCCCTTCGTGATTAAAAAACGCTTCATTATATTAAGAAGGTCACTGTGAAGGTGAATTAAAGAGGTAAATTCGATTTTTGAAAAGGTTAATAGGTTTTTCGGTGATATATGTAACGAGTTTCATCTTCCATCACACTGTGGATGGTGGCACCAGTAGACATAACTTCGTCGTTATTGCTCCTAGGCGCTACTTGGGAAATTACTTCGTCGATGTCGCCGTCATCGCCAACAGATACCTCGTTATTGAAGATATTTCCTAAACTAACTTTATCGTTAGCAATCGACGCATTCTCAGTTTCATATCTATCAATATATCTACTCAACCCATCTGCTACACAATTCTCTTTCCCTTTAAGATACTCGATATGGAAATCATATTCGTTAAGCATAATCTTCCAACGCTGGAGTTTCATGTTAGGCTCTTTTATGCCATTTAGCCACACAAGGGGCTTGTGGTCCGTTCGAACCACGAACCTTCTACCATACAAATATGTCCTAAAGTACCTCACAGACCATACGACCGCAAGGAGCTCCTTCTCTATGGTGGAATAATTCAGTTCATGTTTGTTCATCTAGCATAACAAATAGGGTGGTTGTCCTGGCTTAGCACGGCTCCTAAAGCATAGCTGGAAGCGTCTGTGGTAAGAATAAATCTCTTATTGAAATCGGGGCTTTTTAGGATCGGGTCAGAGGTAAGTAGTGTTTTTAAAGTGTTAAATGCTTTTAAATAATTAGGGTCAGACACTTTTAAACTCTCTGATTTTTTTAAATATTTTATCATAGGATACGCCACCTTGGCATAGTCCTTAATGAATTTCCGATAATAACCGGTAATACCAAGAAATTGTTTTATACCTTTTACGGTAGTTGGCAATTTCATATCTGGATTTTAACATTTTCGCCTGGCAACACTAATCATAACAGGGCACAACACCCTGCAGAAGAAAATGGGCTTAATGAAAGAAGAAGTTTTCAGAGGCTGCGGTTATGAGGAAGATCTTGAGGATACAACCGACTTCCTATGTCACTGCCCAAGTCTCCAACATACCAGGTATAAATTCCTAGGGAGTCACTTCTTCAACGACCTAGACGAGCTTTCCAGCACATCAATAGACAAGATAATGAACTTCGTCAAATCAACAAGATGGTTTGTATGTAACAGCACAGTAAGTAATTTGAATACAGGGTTATAATAGGCAAGGGACAACCTCTTTTCCCCTATGGGAATCACAATGGGTCAGTATTGACCTGAGTGTGGCACGGAGAAATCCTCGCCAGCCCACAAACCTAACCTAACCTAACCTATTAATTCAAAAAATAGTTCAGCACCTAAAACTAAATCGATTCTTTGCGATTTGTGAAATAGAGGATCCGACAGAGGAAAGTTTTTTTGGAATATTCCAATTGGTAATATCTATATTGGTCTCAGGAATACAGTTAGTCAATTTGTTCAATACAATGACTTCAATTGATGTCTCGAATTTTCATAATCGGGAACTAATAGCGAGTGCAGCCTTGTAGCAGGAAGACGATAGATTATGTGATATGCCGCTAATCAATTGCTTTGCATGATATTTTTTCAAAGCAAGCATGTGTATGAATCGTTCACTGATTAGATTTAATTGAGATCCGGAGTCTAACAGAATGCGGCATGGAATTAATTGATTTGAGTTTGAGATTGATTCTGACTTCTGAGTGCTGGTTTGTTTTTAAACAATTTTCACACAGATTGAGACCTTTAATTTGCTGATATCGATCAGGGAGAGGCATGTTCAATAATTTAAAACATTTGTGGATTTTTGTCGTAAGCAAAATAAGCATTTAGTAGTGACTGTGGTGGTCAGAGATTTTTTAAAGTTACGTTGGTTATTGTTTTTAGTATAGTTTTATGTGGTATGCCATAAGAATATGAAATAGAATTATTAAGTATACTACCTTCTAATATTTGTCATATTTTCTTGATAGAGGCGTTGAACTCGGTGAGTGTTGGTAAGCGATCTACTGGTGATTCTTCGTTCCAGCGTTGAGCAGTAGTTGAGTCCAACTTGGTTTGTTAGGATGTAAACAATTAGATCATCCCACTCATCTACATGGCGCTTTAAGTTCCTTAAGCTGGTTAGGTGGTTAGTTGTTTTGACGATGAGATTTCTTAGTTCAGCTGCCGATGGTTTGATGATTTTTGGAAGATTAAATATGCGGTGTAAATATGCTCCTGAGCGATAACACGCTTGTTTTCGAATCGTTCCTTCAACCTTTGTACATCTTCTTCGTGGTTCTCTTCAATGATTTTCAGCCCTTCGATGGATGACTTGGCTGTCTCCCCCAATTTGCTGACCAGATGATGAAATTTGGATAGCGTACTGAATGTCTCAAACCAGGGCATTCATGCGGTGATATCGCCTGGTAAAAATGGGAAATTCAATTTTTGGTAGCTTAATAGGATCAAACCTGGTTTCCGTGGTGTGTGAAAGCATGGACTCGGAAAGAGGATTTTCAAACTTGTTCAGCATGACCTTTATTTCTGATGAAACAAGATAGTACGACTCCTCATTGTCTGATCGTGTGTCATTCTTAACTTCAGAAAGATCTTTTCAATCATATGTTGCACCTTTTAAAAGCTGGAAAATGCGCTATTCAATGCCTTTAATCGTTTTTTAAGTTCAGGAATTGAAGTTAGATCCGTATTCTTTTTAACTCTTACCACAAAATCACTAAAACGCTTTATTTGGTCAATTGATATCGTACGACGACATCGTAGATCTTCCATTTGCTTCAGCTTTTTATCGGCAGTAGATGTTGACTGGCCGTCAGCCTTGAGGTCATTCAAGTCATCATTACTCATTGGTACGCGATAGAAAGCAAATGGAAGTGTATAATTCAGACGTATACTGATTAATATCATGTCGGGGTCACCAATGTTTTCGTGAAAATTAATAGTTTTTAATTTTGGATTAATTAAAAGATGATACCAGATTAAATAAATGTTATACATTTTATTCGTGTAGAGACGATCTACTTATAGGTTACAGTATTGTAGAGATAATAAAAAAAGGAAGTTAACCTATCTATGCAAGAAAAACCCATGTGGCAAAAACATTTGACAAGTTAATTGTTCAGTGGAGTAGTATGTTCGAAATATTATTTTAAATAGACATGATGTTAATATCCGGAAGGACCTTACAATTTAAAATACAAAAGGGTTATTCACGATTCGGCTGATACACCGTAGTAAAATTGTGAAATTGTATTTTTTTATCACATCGTGAGCACATTTTTTCTAATCTCTATAGCAACACTGGAGCAAATAACAAAAAATGTGCACGACTGGGTCGCACGTAACTTTCTCGTTTATTGCGAATCTCGCAGAATCTCACTAGCATTTCAGCAAATTTTACGTTTTACTCAGATAACTGAGCACTTGTTAATTAACAACGTAATACATACGCCCCCTCATGTAGCTGACCTCCCCGCGGTGGGGGGCAAGGTTTACCTAGACATGGCTGACGAAGCACACACCCAACGATGACAAGAAGAACTAAAAGAGCCTCGGATATTGCCAAGCCTGTCATAATAGGGCGCCCTTTGGAGCCAGGCCTGGAGGGTGGCAGTTTGCGAGCGTCTGGTGGTCGGCTTGTCACGCTCGACAGTCGGCCGGGTTTAACCGGCTACGAGCTTCCTATCAATGGTCTCGCAAACCATTATGGGGGTCAGAGGGTGGATGCGCTATGCACCAATAGGGGCATAAGTGGACTTTCAACAACTCGACAACGGCATCGACTTAGGATAGGCACGTGGAAAAGACCTGGAGCTTGTTGGGGAGGCTGTCAAATATCGACTAGATATAGTTGGTGTTTCATCAACAAAGCAAAGAGGTTCTGGAACTGTGGACCTTGCGGATGGGTGGAAACTCTTCATGTCGGGAGTAGCACCTTCAGTGTCTGCTCAGGCGGGAGTGGGGATACTCACAAGTCCCAGGCTGGCAGGCAGAGTATTGGAGTGGATACCATTAGGAGGGAGAGTTGCGATCTTAAAGCTTAAGCTTGAAAGATCAACTCTGGCTCTAGTGCAGGTGTATGCACCGAATCTGGAGTCGGGGTACGCAGCTTTCTTGGATGAAGTTGATGCAGCCCTTGAAAAGGTTGCAGATATGGATTCTTATATCCTGATGGGTGATTTCAATGCTCACGTGGGTGCGGATTTCTCGACATGGGGCAGCGCGATTGGGAAACACGGTGACCCCGATCAGAACGCGAACGGAGAGAAGTTGTTGGACTTTTGTTGTTCAAATGGAATGTCCATTATGAACACTTTCTTTCCACACAAAGATATCCATAAATACACATGGTACCGTCGAAGTCTGCAGCAGAAATCGCTGATAGATTTCTTTGTGGTACCGTCGTGTATTAAAAGGATGGTTTGTGATGTTCGTGTGTTGAGAGAGGCTGAACTGTCAACTGATCACCACCTGGTGCTGTGCAAATTGTATCTCAATGATCAAATACCTATCCTGCCAAAGCGTAAACCAAGGATGGTTACGCGCATACGGTGGGAGGGGCTGCAGAACGATGAGATACGGGAGGAATTTGCACGGCAGGTATCTGAAAGGTTTGAACAAATTCCAAATGTTCCATTGAATGTAGAGGTGCCCGATCCAAGGGGTTGGTTAGTTTCAGTTGGTGAGACCTCCACCGACCTGTTCCTTCTCAAAGGCACCGCCGAAGATCTCAAAGAAGTACTTGCGCCTTCAGCAGATAAAGCATCCTTGCGCCGCAGCGCAGGTCCATCAGCTTCTTCCTTTTCTTCTTCCGCTGTCCTTTAGACAGGCGCAGCTCAAGGCCCGCCTCTTCAGGAGCCCGTTCAACCATTAAGGTATCCCGAGTCTGACCGTCAGTGGCAGTGCAGTGAGCCACAGCTTGTCTCATGCTCAATCAGCCGAGTGAATCGGACATAGAGCCGCATGAGTCGCTTGTGGGTTCGGGTATGAATGTTGGGGCCTCCAGAATCCGTGCCCCGGCCTTAGTCGAGAAGACTACGAATGGATTATTGATATTGACACCTGGAGTAGACACTTCCGTATGATTCTCGCCAAGAATTATCTTGACGTCGTACTTCGGGCACTTATCATAGGTCTTCTCAAGAAGTTCATAGAATGTTTCTTTGGCTGTGTCGTCTTTCTCCTCGGGCGTGAGCACAGATCAGCGTGATATTTTTAAATTTGGCCCTGATGCGGATTGTAACTAGGCGTTCGCTAACATGGGGAAATCCCAAGACTTCTTGTCTAAGTCTTCCTCTAATCACAAATCCACATCCAAATAACCGCTGACTACTCTCTGCGGCACTCGCCGTAGTAGATGTCACAGGTTTTCATCCTTCTTGCGCCTTTTCCATCCCATCGCAGTTCCTGGATGGCCGTAATGTCGGCTTTGTACCTATCCAGGGTCCCCACAAGTTGTTCGGCTGCACGCGGTCTGTTTAAGGTCCGGGCATTCCACGTGCAGATCCGAAGTTCGTTGTCCTTTTTTCGCTTGCTGGGGTCGTCAACATTTGGATCATCCATACCGAGGCTTGTAGTTGTATCATAACTGCCTGGTTTTTCCGTGGGAGGGGATATGAGCACTGCCGTTGGCCCACAAAAGGCTCATCCGCCACCATCTCTATTTTAACACCCTGACTAATGTTGAAAAGCCCTAGTGACCTTAGCTCCAAATAAGCCATTCTGAGGTGCTATTTTCTTCGTGTTCAACACTCGCGCTTATAAGTTTAGCAAGTCAAGCCCAGGTGGGCGAGACCAGTACCCTATGGTTACCACGGGGAGGTAAAATAAGCACAATTGATGTGTATGGAAAAGTTAAAACACTGGACATTGCCAAGTTAATGCCAATCAATGCCTGCCCGATTCATACAGACCCAACCACCTCTATATTGCATATACGCTCACGAAAAAGAACCGTAGATGGCCTGGGCCTCCTATAGCTACGAACCACATGCAATTCATCTCCAAATAAATTTTTGAGTTCTAAGTTTTTGAGTTCAGAGATGGAAGCTGTTTAAATCGTGTGTACACGTGTGTTCTCGAAATAAGAAATTAGTCGAACTGAAGTGGACTTTGTTCATTACACTAACAACATGCGACCTTCTCTCTGTCTTCGTTTGTGGAATCCGATCTAATCAAAAATATACACGCCGGCTATCGCAATCCGAACCAACATCCGATTGTTTGTCCTCGCTGCCAACTGTCCCACATTCTCTTTAAAAACCATAGTGCTTTTGTTTTGTTTTTGTGAGAGATTTTCGTTAAAATTAGAATTTTCGGAAAAGTGAACTCATTTTCAGTTCATTGGCCACAAGCGTGATAAGACTTCAAATAAACATATATGTACATTATATTTGTATTTCGGTAGCAAATCATTATTTTAAACTAGCCAGTTAAATAGAGACGCACAAGGTTAATTGTGTAATATTTTTATTTACGCATGTTTGGTTGCACGCTAGGCGGCAAAATTATTGAGTACGTTTAGTGACATATTTGCGAATGCGAAATCTTTCGACATAGGTACCTAGTACAAGGGCAGCGAGATAATTGGACAAAGTCGAGTAACCACGGGAAGGATGAAATAAAGCCAGTACAACACGGCTAACCCCTTCGAAGGGTATCACAATGGGTCCACAAGGACCTAAGTGGGGTGAAGAGTAGGCTACTCAGCTTCACCAACCAGTTAACCTAACCTAACCTAGTACAATAAGGAACATTGTAGTCACAATTTTGAAACCAGCCGATGTTGGCCTTATTACGATTTTTAAAAGTGTAATAAAGCCAACTTTCACTTCGACAAAGTGCAATAACGCCAAGTTGGTGTTATTGCGCTTTCAAAAAGTATGCATTTTTATTTAATTTCACTTTAGGTGAGTGCAATAATTATTATAAATATGTATGGAATTATGTCCCATCTAACATGTTCTCGCATATTTCCATTTTTATTATCTTTAGTTCTCAGAAGCAAAATCTTATTTTACTTTGTTTCTCTTCGAATATAAGAAAAAGGAAATTCGGCTTTCTTTGCGTCACTTTCCACTGAGTATCGGATTTTGCTTACACATGACTAGTTAAGAAAATACTTTCCATCCATTTAGCATTTTAAGAAGTTTAAAATGGATGCATGAAATTTGTCTCCAATGACGAATAGCTTAAAGCGAAAATGGAATGTTGCAAGAAATTAACTATATTATGAAAACTAACCAATGGATTATTTATTTTTTGCTAAACTGGAAATATTTAAATTTTGGAGACTCTCTTTCATTTTTCTAATTCATTCAGGATGATGCATATCACCCAAGACATCACAAAGAAACCGTTATTACGGTGGCTTTCCTCTTTTCCTAAAGCGTCTTCAATTAGCTTTAAATGCACTTCTTGCAGTTTTAAATGTCTGCAAGGAAAGCAGACTATTTTAAATGGTAGGTACTGGCACACTTCACAGGTGCACAATAGGAAGCGATCAACTTGAGTATGTAAATCAGGGTATATCCATTAATGAGTAGGGACACTCTCTCTACATATGAATTTCCTACTACCAAAGAGCAAAATGCAGAAAAAATCTTACAATAAGTGGAAACAGGTCGAAAGAATACTTTTTACCTGTATTCAACGAATGCTTGAGAAGAAAAGGGTACACAACACATTTTACCTGTACCACTACATGGGTCTTGCTGCGTACGATGAACGATTGTGGGTTTTTTCATAAAGCTTTTTTAAAGGCGGTACACTCGAATGCTTATCAGTTGTGCGAAAGAAGTGAAATAAACACAATACAGGGTGACCCGTGATAGTTTTCGGGGCGAACAAATTACAGTGCAAATGTTTTTGGATTAAATAGAAATTTAATCAGAAAATGGGAAAACATGTTTTGAAGTGTTAAGCCTGCGGTCGGAAACAAAAAGAAAATGCAGGTGTAAAATATTTGTATGTGCCGATAATGGAGGGCATTAAAAGTTTAGCTTTATTGGTTTTTTAAGGTGTAATTTTTCATTACCTACAATTTACGCACTGTTTATTTTGCTTTTGTTTTGCTTGAACACATTTAAAATACATATCCACGCCTTTTGGTTTTAAAATGAATAGTATTGCTTGTGGTCGAATTGTGTTCTACTTTAATTCATATAAATTTAAAGACACCAACAAATTCAGAAGACAATTTTTTGAAAATAAAGAGCAAATCAATTGCTTATGAAATGAATTTTTTTAAGTATTGCTTTTTTCGATAAGTCTGCCAATATAACTAAAAGGATGGCAGCAGAATATAAATAGTCTTATTGGTATTTCAATTTATTGACTTAATTGACATTTTAACGCTACCGAGGAAGAAATAATAATTCGCTGACTCCATTTCAATTCATTTGTGAATTTAAAAGATCTTTTTCAGCAAAGTAGCTACATGGAGGAAATAGTTGCGAGCCAACTGCAAATTTAGAGCTTTCCAGCGTTGAAATAAAGGCTTTCAAAACTGAATCTGACAATAAAACTGCTGATTTCGGTACTGAAAATGCGTTTTATTATTTTGCATGATATATTAAAAACGTCAAAAACGCAAGTGTGAGTTGGAACTAAGTCAGCAACATAGTGTTTCCTCCATATTTACAGATTTTTAAAGAAGATGAAAGTGCACATTTAACACGTTCGTCTAAGAATTTTCAGATGCATTAGAAAGTTTATACCAAAAACTTATTTCACGTTTTCCCAATTTGTACTTTTGTAATAAGAATGGAAAGCTAAAAATTTTCTTTTTTTATAGGAGCACCCTGTGTCATTTTCCGAAAAGATATTCCTCCTCTTTTTTCTCTCTCTCACTACAACACTTCTTATATCTATCTATTTCTTATGTCTGTGTGACACAATAACACTTGCTGATAAGGAAATTGTCGAGAGTGTCTCTAATCATTATAATGGATACACTCTGATGTAAATAAACCAAAGGCGTAGCCAGGAAACGATTGAAGGGGAGAATCGATTTTTAATGAACATAAATTCTTAGCCAAATAAAATTTTTTTTTTTAATTTTCACACCCCAGCTCGATCAAACACCTGTTTTTGGCTACGCGTTTAGATTCTTCTTACGCAAAAGTTTATCCCTCATATGCGTGTGTGTGTCAGGAATTTGGGGTCGTGGCAAATGGTAAGAGTGCACCATCTTTTTTATGATTTGTGCTAAGGGCATTAAAGTCAATCGGGTTGAATTTTTTCGAATGGACAGTTACCTACAATTTATTTTTATGTATTTTTTATGTTAGTCGAACTCTCTACCAATTACTTACTTACTTAAGGTGGCGCTACAGTCCGGGGAGGACATGGGCCTCAACCAACAAGCGTCTCCAGCCAGCACCATATTTGGCCAGCTATCTCCACTTTCGCACGCTAAGTTGACTAATACCCTATTCACACCAAGCCGAAAACCGAGTAATATAATATATAATATAAAAAAAATTATTTAAGCTACTTGATAACCGTTAACTTATGGTTAATGCGTAAAATAATTAACATAAGCAACATTCAAAATCAAAACATCTGAAAATACCATTTAGTTGTGGCAGTGGCAGGTACCTAGTCTGCTCTTTATGGTGCAATGCAAAGATAACAAATAAACTCACTCTCACTCAGTCTCTCAAATCCTGTCAGCAGTTTTGCTGAGCTCGCTGAATGTTGCAAAAGGTGTGTCTGCTTTAACAACCCAACGATTGTACTCGTTTTCGTGGCGTTTTCATGGAAAACGAGCTCAAATAACTCGTTTTGAAAACTGCAATATGTATGGGAAAACTTCTGTTTTCGATGAAGTTGGTGTGAATAGGGTATAAGGTCCACTTCCACTTGCATACGCCACCTGAGTCGCGGTCTTCCTCTACTGCGCCGTCCCTCAGGTGTGGGTTCGAATATCTTCCGGGCCGGAGCATTCACGTCCATTCGCTCTACATGACCCAGCCACCGCAGTCGTTGGACCTTCACTCTTCTGGCTAGGTCGATGTCGCTGTACAGCCCGTACAGTTCGTCGTTGTATCTCCTCCTCCATTCACCGTCTATGCAGACGGAACCGAAAATTACTTGAAGAATTTTCCTCTCGAAGCAACCAAGAGTAAGCTCATCCGCTTTTGATAGAGTCCATGCCTCTGCACCATAAAGTAGGACTGGGACGATTAAGGTCTTATAAAGGGTCACTTTAGTTGTTCGGGAGAGGGCTTTGCTACTCAATTGCTTTCTTAGTTCAAAAAACAGCGATTGGCAGAAGTTATTCTTCGCTTAATCTTATGGCTGGTGTCACTGTCTGAGTTCAGAGCCTAGGTAGACAAAGTCCTTTACCACCTCAAAGTTATATCTGTCTACAGTGACCTTGGGTGTCCTTTCTTGATGACAGCATATACTTTGTCTTGCCCTCATTGACCTCCAAACACAAACCACACAGAACTAGACCGCCGACTTTCCGTACACCTACCCGATTCTCCCCGGAAAAAATTACCCTGTCTGTGAATACGTGTAAATGTCAAAATTAATGGCGGGAATGTAAATAAAACCTAAGAGCGGCCATTTATTGGGATGTGTTAAGAAACGTTGGAAACTAAGTTTAGGTACTGTTTACATTTTAGATAAAATCATATTGCAATTAGCTAGACGGCTGGTTGAAATAATTTAAACTTAATTTTGAGCGAAAATATAATCTATATAATCTATTAAAAATATTTTGTTCGCTCATTCGAAAACTAATACTTTTTTCAATTCACAAGAAATTCATCGCAACAACAAATCACCCGCGAATAAAAAAGAGGTAGGGATTAGTGAATGAAAAAAAAAATCGCTGGCGATTTATTTTACGTTCCAGCAAATTTGTTAAAATTGCTACCAACTAAGGGATAACTTTTGGAATAGTGGTTTAGTTTTACACGAGAACATTATCTTACAATTACCTTGTGGCATCACCATAAACTATTATAGTGCTTTCTCTGTCTTACAGTTCATTTCGAATAAACGCTCGCGTCTTTTTTCTTTTCAGCGAGTTGGTTGTGTTTTATTCTTGTCTCCGAAAAACTTTAACTTTTTCAGCATTTATTCATCAATAGGCCTGTTTTATTGCACATCTATAAAGTAGGGGTATTCATGCAACGTCGTAATGAACGTGCTAAATGAACTGTCAGATTTTGTAGGGAAAATCACACAAGATGTTAAAAAAAAAACCGAGATGGTAAACTTACGACGAGGTCAATGTGACAATGGTAAACTTACGACGTTGTATGAATACCCTTAGGCTACGGTCAGAGTGAACCCGAGAAGCGAAGCGAAAGCTAAAGCTAAGGTTTGACAGGTCAAAGCTAATAAACTGCGCCCATACATTTTAATCGCACTGGCCATAGTAGATTCGATGCTAAGATACATGCTAAGCGAAACTTGCGCTAAAAGCGAATAAACTCTTCTGCTCAGTTTTTTAGCGAGAAATTCAAGCTAAAACGCAGCTGTCAATAGATTTAGGTATATAAATCGAATAGTTTTAATGACATTCAAACGTATTCAGCAATTTTTGTCAGGATGTCTTCCGATGTCTTCGTAAATCTTTGTAAGGATGATAAAATTCGTCATATTTATTAGGTGTTTTTTTAATCTTTTGAACGGACTGTCCTTTTCCAACAATGAATGGCTGAAAAATAAATTATTTAATGGAAAGTCCTCTTCTTCTGACTATTTCCATTTCCATAATTATTCAAGGATTTTGTTTATTTTGATGGACTTCCGAAGCGGTAATGTTCGCGTTCATTATGGACACCATTCGCTTTGCGTATAGCTTAGAATCTTTAGCTTTAGCTTTCGCTTAGCTTTTCGCGTTCACTCTGTCCGTAGCCTTAGTGTCAAGAAGTGTGTAGTTGTTGTAATTGCGTGTTAAAATTTCTACTTTTCTTTACTTCACTGAGATAGATGTGCAATAAAACAGGTCTAATAACAAAATCAAAATAACAAATAAAGAAAAACCACGTGAATAAACCAAAGTGAAAAATAAATCACGAAAAGAGTTTCATTTTGACACTTTGTTTTGACTGTCAATTTCTGAAGCTCTTCATTCCAAAGTTCCAGGAGCAAGTCTTTTCCGGACCAATTTTGTTTTTTTGCATACATGAAAATATATATGTAATAGATCACGAAATTAATATGGTTTAAGTGAAAAGAATATTATCACATGTTTTGACAGTCCATTCACATGAACACTTTTATTTGTCGCAACAGTTCGCCAAGTTCAAACATCAATTTCTACTACTTAAAAATCTTTGATTTAAGTTTACATAAGTTCGAACGAATTTTGTATTTGATAGTTTGTGGAGCGGGTTTTAATGTCGTTAATTTTGAATAAACTTGTGCAAATTCTCACCAAGGGTGTTTTCCTTCGAGGCAAACATTTTTAGTTCGAAATTTCGTTGTTTAAACTCTTTTCAAACTTGTTTTTGCTATATTTTGATGCATTAATTTATTATTCTAGGTACTCTTGCAATAGTAAAATAAGCAATTACAGTTTGAACAATTTAACATTTCCTAAAACTAAACTGTGATGTGAACGAAGTGTAACTGGAAAAGAAGAAACCTTAAGAACACAGCCCCACTGCCATAAACCACTGCCAGGTGCAACTGCCATAGGATTTTACTAAGTATGCGTGTGCCGTAATATCTTCCCTTTGATTTATACAGGCCCAACACATAAATAAATCCTATGGTGCCAACAGCTTGTAGGCAAAGTCCGTTATGTGGGAGGAGTCGACGGTCTATTTCTTACTGGTTTGTGCCTCCAAACCCATCTTCACCGCCTCCGTCTCAATGCTCGCGAACGCGCCAGTGACATCACGCTGCGTTTATGTCGATGTCGTCGGCGGCGTAGGCGAGTAGATGGACGGACTTTTGAAATATAGCGCCTCTGGTGTTAGCGTTTGGGTTTTGCTCTATTCTTTTAAGAACGATGTTAAAGAAGTCAAATGACAGCGCATCGCCTTGTCTAAATCATTTTTTGACATCGAAGGTCTCGGTGAGTTCTTTATGGACCTTGATGGAGCAGCGTGCATTCTCTATTGTCATCATGCATAAACGGACGAGTTTGGCAGGGATGCAAAAACTAGACATTGCTCTGTATAGCTCGTCTCTAAAAATGCTGTCATAGGCGGCCTTGAAATCGATGAAAAGGTAGTGGGTACCGATCTGGACTTCCTGGGTTTTCTCCCAGATCTGCCGCAGTGTGAATATTTGGTCGATGGTAGACTTTCCTGTCCTGAAGCCATACTGATAGGGCCTTTAGTTTTTTTTACCCTTTGGTAAAACTTCCGATCCTCATTCCTGCTGTTGCATCTCTCTATTTCCTTGGTCGCCCGCTCCTCGTGCTCTTTATTTTTTTCTCCTGAGAAGCCGGTGTTCGTCTCTTCTTTTCTGCGCGTAGAGCTCACGAGCAGCTCTAGTCCTTCTTTGCAGCGCCGCTTTGTTTGCCTCTTGTTTGGCTTCATGTGCTTGCCTTGTCGTCGAACCAGCGTTTTCTTTGTGGTAGTCAAGTGAAACCAAGCACATCAGAGGCGGCGTCTCAATGAAAAGGTGAACTACATCTATCTATATATATAAAAATTGAACCATAAAATGTTTGTCGTCGATTCACGCTTTAACGCACTTACCGATTTTGACCAAACATTCACAGATCTTTGGTATTGGTCTATATATGCTGTGAAGTTTTGTCAAAATCGGACAAAGAGGCGTAGCACCACCCATACAAAAAAGACATAGACAAATACAGATAATATTAGATATTGGCACTGGAGTGGTCCTGTGCAGTTTGGTCAAAATTGGACAAAGGGGCGTGGCACCGTGAAACTCGATGACGTTATATCTCGATGACGTTATATCTCGATAACCGCTGGGCCGATTTTCATTATTCTTCTTTTGTTTTGTTCGTATCGCTGTATTTCAGGTTTAGGCAGAAAGAAAATTCCACCAAGTCGATTCACTCTCATTTCTCGCATTTTACGAAAGAACATTATTACCTAAGACCTCAGCAATACAATTCCTGTGCACGGGCTTCTTCGATAGTCTTGGAATTGGAAGTCAAAGTTTTTAAAATTTGTAACATTGAAATGTGCAAATAATGCATTGTCCTGAAAGTCAATAATATTGTCTAGGCAATACGATTTCTGGAAAAACAAAAAATGTTTTGTACCACAGAGCATTACAATAAAAACAGTTTATCTTTTTAACTATTTTGCACTACGAAGTGTGCACGGGCTACGCTAGTAATACTATACTTAAACAAATTAAAATTCCTCTTTTTGTTCAGAATTCAATTCAAATTTATTAACAACCAGTAAGACAATTATCTTCGACTATGCCGAAGCTCAAATACCCGGTACTATGTTATTGCAAAAATAAAAAAATATTTTAGTACATATTTGGAAATTATATATTTGTATGGGAGGTATGGGTAGTTTTAATTCGACCAAGCTCATTTTTTGTCAAAAAAATCTTAAATATTATTAAAACAATATGTGCAAAGTGTAAACTTGCTATCTTTACTGTAGCTATTTAAATATTTTATGTTTTTTTTTAACAAAAAGCTAAATAAATGCGATATTTTTGTATGGGAGGTAGTAATAGTTTTTATCCGATCTTGCTCATCTTCGAACTTAGCCTCAGTTTGGTGGATAAAAACTAACGTACCAAATTTCAAGTCGATAGCCCTTAAATTATGGCCGTAATCGTGCCGACAGATGGACATCGCTAGAATATGAACATTAACAGCCTTATTGATAAACTTTATACACTCTCTATAATAACTCCAAACGCAAAAAAACGAGAGTGTATAAAGTTTATAAATAAGGCTGTAAATATATAATAAATACAAATTAATATAGTTTTATATTAGAGGCAAGTGCCAAGATCGGAATAGTCATCTTTTTTTCTAAAATAGTCCTTATTCTTCCGTCTTTGTCTAAATAACGGGAATTAACATAATTCTTTCAAAACATAGACATGCTGCTGTATAGTAATAATGCGAAATGGAAAAGCGTGGGAAAAACATTGCGAAATAAACTTTTTGCAAAATAATTCAAGGACTGAATGGGAATTTGCGAAACAAGTATGGCGAAATAAACACGTAGCAACATAATTCAAAGACGGAATGGGAATTTGCGAAACAAGAATTGCGAGAAAAACTAAATGCGAATCGATAAATGCAAAATAAAATTTTGCGAAATGAATTTTGTCGAAAAGACCGGCACCCGTCCTAATCCACTATGCCAATTTTGCTTCTAGGTCTATTTCAAGAACTAATTGACGTAGAAGGCTGAAATTTGCACACAACATCAGGGGCTTATTCCAAAATGCGCGGCAATTTTAGCCGTCCGACGTCAAACTTCCTCACAGTATTTACTTGTCTTGGCGGTGTTCGGGATATCCGAAGGCGTACCTTGGCTACAACAAGGTAGTGGACATACATAATACTGGAGGAGTGCCTTGCGTCGATCGCAATATGGTCAATCTAGTTGACGATTGATTGATCGGGAGATCTCCAAGTGCCTTTATGAATACCGAGATGCGGGAACATTTCGCAACATTGACAACATTTCGCCCCGCCGTGTCGTCGTCTGTCTGCCACCAACGACGAATCCACATCCAAATAAGCGCTGTTTTTGTGACCCATAGCAGTCGCCATAGTAAATATCGCAGTCTTTCATCCTCTTCTTGCCCGGTCCATCCCGTCGCACTTCTTGGATGGCGGTTAGGTCTGCTTTATAGCAGTTCAGGGCCTCCGCTAATTGTTCGGCTGCACGTGGTCTGTTAAGGGACCTAACATTCCACGTGCAGATCCGAAATTCGTTGTCCTTTATTCGTTTGCCAGGTTCGTCAACAGCAAAACCATCCGTATCCGAGGCTTGTTGTCGTTTCGGAACTGTTTTCCGCAGTCGGGCAGTTACCCCGGCGTACAACCACATTCAGTCAGTCATTCCGACAGAGCATTATAGTGTTGCTATTTTCTTCGTGTTCAACACTCGCCAAGCCCGGTTGGGCGAGACCAGTACCGGTGGTTACCGGAGGTAAAATAAGCTGATGGGCACCGCCAAGTTGATTCCAATCATCGCCTACCCGATTCATACCCCCTAGTTAAACGACAAATATCAATGGCCGCGTTCCATTGACCGTTAGATGACTAGCGGCATGCCAAATCCCATGTAATAAAAACTGGCATTTTAGTATCTGCGCTCGAGCTGTAGCACATATTGCGAAATATCCTTTTCATGGAATTAATCTAGCACAAAATGAACTGCTAGATTGAAAAAAAATAACGAACTGCCAACATAAAATTGAAAGTGCAGAAGTCACATATTTCCAATTTGGTGTAAAATGGGAACTCAAACTTCTATGTAACTAATATACATTGTATTTGTTTATTTAAATTATAGTGTATAAATAAATATACGGCATGATGGCACAAAATACATTTTTGACTCTCATGAAGATGAAAGAATAATTGGTTCTAATGATCCTAGTGGCAGCGTTCCTCCATCAGGGATATTATGTGCGAGAACTACTAGCGGTCAATGGAACGAGGCCAATGGTAGCGATAAATTGACTGGATTTGAAGTACATAATAATTAGTAATTTTGGTGAACAAAAACTGTTTAATTTTGTATCTACATAGGTCTAATATCAAAGAACAACCGACTTTTTAAGACATCAACTCTGGCCAAGTACGGAATCGTGGGTGCGCGAGTATACTCGCACTTTTTTTTATCTTTTAGCACTTTTTGATGTAGGAACACACTAGAATTCTAGTTTTACATTACATTTATATTTATATAGCCTTCGTCCTTTCACTAGCCGCCTAATGCACTCAAAAAATTGGTGGCTGAATTTATTACCCTATATATGAAGATATTTGTTGAAACACCGGTGTTCGGGAAATTCTCTGTGGTGGAAGTAAATATCACTATATTTGCCTCATTGTGGCCTATGTCCGATCTGCCGGCCTATAAATCACACTGGTACGTGAGATAGATAGTGGAAATCTGCCTCCTAGTTAGCAGGGCTATTTATGTTCTTAAATTGATATATATATATCCCCCACAACACCATTCTTGGACCGGTCTTGTTTCCCAAACTTTTGTCACTTTTCGACTTTGTAGATACGAACAAAGTCGCAACTGAAACTAACTCCCAAGCTTATGAACCAAATTCCATTGCATATTTGTTAGTTAGTTACACTTGGGACTGCTCCCCAATACAAGGAAGAAAAGTGGTTACTCTCCCCTTTCCCACATTCAAAAAATAATTGGATTTGTTCTCCAATCTTTTTTGTAATACACACTATCTGAAACCTGTGCCAAGAAGTATTTTGAAATACGAGCAACCGTTTCAATTGTTGATTATTTGCTGATGTTATATTCTTAAAAATATTAATAGCAACTCATTGTACCTTTGTTCAAAAAAGGTTCTGCTGTAGAACTGTGTAACTACAGGCCTATTTCCCTCCTCCCTGTGCTAAGTAAGATTTTTGAAAAATTACTGAAAGATAGAATAGTAAATTTTTTAGACATCAACAAGTACTTTAGTCCTATTCAGTTTGGCTATCGGAAAGGCAAATCTACTGAAGATGCTCTACTGCAGTTCTGTGCCCAAACAATGTCTAATCTTGATGGTAAAAGGTGTACAGCTAGCTTGTTCATTGATATTACCAAAGCCTTTGACATGGTCGATCACAATATTTTGGTTGGAAAATTGGAAAAAGCTGGATTTCGTGGTTTTATGCTTGATTGGTTTAAGTCTTACCTAAAAAATAGGTCACAAAGTGTGAAAATTGATGAGATAAGGAGCGATATAAAAATGTTTAACATGGGTGTACCCCAAGGCTCTGTCTTGGGTCCAATTTTATTTCTCATCTACATCAACTCACTGTTTGCACTTGACTTCAAAGGCAACTGTGCGCATAAACCTTCTACTCCCACTTATTGTAGTTCTCTTAGTTGTAGCGATAACTGTTTTCTTATCGAGGTATGAATATAAATATCTAGGTCTTATTATAGATTCCCATATGCGTTTTACGAATCACACGGAATATTTGAGGAAGTATTTACGTTCCACTCTGATATACTTTTATTATTTGCGAAATGTCTGCTCTACAATGCTTCTAAAGAAAATCTACTATAGTATTTTTCACTCCAAGCTGCAATATGGAATTTCTTGTTGGGGGGGTGCTTATCTTAACAAAATACAACCTCTATTAGTTTTACAGAAGCATATATTAAGAAAATTATGTCAAAAACCTGTTAGATATCCTTTGTTCTGTGACCTAAAAATCCTTCCTGTTCGCCATCTATATTGTTTTAAAGTACTGAAGTCATTCTTTATGAAATCTGGTAATCGTAATTTTCGATTAATTTCTAAAAGTTTTTACATGGAAACTTTTCGTATTTGGTATCTGTTCCATTTGCTTGTACTACTGCATACCGTAATTTTTATTCCGTTTTGTCTTTTCGGCAATTTAATAAACTTCCACAGTATACCAAAGCAATCACAACACCTGGAATGTTCTTAAAATGTGTGAAAAATTGGCTTTTAAATCTCAATTACGCTAGTTAAGAATCTCTTACTTTCGAAATTCTGATTTAACTCTTTTTAAATTTCTTTGTTTTCTTTGTTCTCTATTTATGAATTTAATTTTGTTTTTTTTTCTTTATCCTGTTTTATTTTGAATTGAACTTTACTGATTTCTTGTTTATGGCCACCCTCTCATAAGCTTAAATTTAAATTTCAATTAATGTTTGAAGTGGCATTCAAAACTATTTTCACTACTTTTGTTAGTAAAATACAGAATGTCTCAACTTTTCAAATAGTAAATTTTGTAATTTTTATGAATAATTGTATTTGAATTATACTTTATAATACTATATGAAATAAAATTATATCTATCTATCTATGATTTGCAACCTCAACAATATAATTTTTCTGTATGAGAAAATTGCTTGTTATTGACATATTTAATTAAATAAAAATGTAAATGTAAATTATTATATTTGGGGCAAGATTTTAAATGAAGTGATTGCAATTTAAGAAACAAATGCCAGATGTGTATACTCTCAACTGGAATGTCATTACATTTGTAACGCAAACAAGGAGTAACTGGAGACCACATAAAGTATATGTATTCTGAATAATGATAAAATTCTGAATTGATTTCGCCTGTCTGTCTGTTGAAAATGGGCTATATCGATAAGTAGTTCCGGTACCTCCAATACACAACCAATATTAGGCCCATTTGTTGTGTACGTATAATAACTCATCCGCCCAGCATTTTGCATGAATTGTATCAAGGCAGCATCGGCCAGGTCGATGATATGATAACACTTTTACTTGTGTTAAAACGAATTGAATGGGAAATTCTTTAAATAGTAAGGAAAAAATATATAGACAAGTAAAACTGTTATCATCGTTTTTTCTCTACGTATGTAATTTAGTTTGCATTTGACCGGGATCTATGATGTGTGTAGCTTTTGGCTTTACCTTGGTGTGTGTCGTGGAAAAAATTAGGCGACGATAAATACAACTTTCGTTAAATAAAACTCTCAATAATTTGACATTTTTACCAGAGAGTCGACTGTATATACTTTATGGGGTCCCCGGTGGTCCGGTGACTCTTTCTTTGCGTTAAAAATGTAATGAAGTGGGTTGAAGTAGTTGGCCGCTAAAGGCCTACGCACTTACACCATTATAAGGTCCCTTGTAATACCACATGAATCTAGTAAAAATTTCGTCCTACTCGTTGAACCAGTTAGAGGTTCTGATGAAGCGTATAGGAGACTACGAATGTCTAGGTTTGTTAAATCGTTTAGATCATTGTAATAGAAGGCTCCCAAATGGGGTTTCCGTTGGAAGTGATGAATGGTCTCCTTTTCCTCCTCGTCCAAACAGCTTCTACAAAAATCGTTTGAGAGTACGCCAAGCCTTGTTGCATGCCTGTCCATTGTCCAAGGCAGTGTTCCGAAATGACACCTATTGTGGCGCTGATATACCTTCTGTCAAGAGAGTTTAAATTCTTAGAACGTTTAAGGTCCAGCTTTGGCCAGATCTGTTTTGTCGCTAGACATTTCATGTCACATGCCCCCCTAAGGTTTGTTCTCTCAATGGGATCCAGCTTTATTATGAGTTTACAGATACGATCGGAATACCTAAGGTACATTTGCTTGGTACAATAAGTAGTGTAGTTCCGAGCTTGGCAAGTTCATCAGCCTTACAGTTACCTGGAATATCTCTGTGCCACGGCACCCAGCAGAGGTGAATTTTGAACTGCTCCGCCATCTCTCTGAGAGAGGTGCGACAGTCTAGGTCTGTAGCAGAGTTTACAGAGACCGATTCCAGGGACTTAATTGCAACCTGACTATCCGAGAAGATGCGGATATCTTTAACGGATATCACGTTTTCTTTTAGCCAGGATAAGACTTCCTTTATTTCATCCTCCCTGAAGGACCTATTGGGGATGGTAACTTGGAAGTTTTTATCAAACTGTAGTTGTGGTATAGTAGCCGTTTTTTACTATCAGCGTGATCTGATCCGGATCAGATGCGTAAACAGGTGTAGCATACTCCCAAGCCTTTTCAAGTACCATTCTGAGAGTGAATAACTCGTCGGTTGTGCTTCTGCCGGGACGAAAGCCGCTCTGCTCATCTCCTAATCGTGCCTCGACCACAGCTCTGCAACGCGTTTCCAGCACATTTGCAAAAACTTTTCCGGGGAGACTTAAAAGTGATATACCCCTGTAATTGGAGCAATCCCTCTTATCCCCTTTCTTGAAAAGAGGCACAATCACCCCAATCTGCCAATCGGTGGGTGTTTCGCCGCATTCCCAGGCCACTTTAAGGACACGAGAGAGCCATTTGACTCCCTCTTCACCTAAGCCCTTGAACATTTCTGGACGGATTTCATCCACTCCGGCAGATTTGCCAGCTTTTAGCGATTTGATCGCAAAAGAGAATTCCTCTACCGTGGGACTATTTTCTGCCCTGCTCCAGGCAATAGATCTGTCAGCCTCAATGCCCTGGATTGGATTGAGCAATTCAGAAAAGTGCTCTCTCCATCTGCGCAAGATGTCCTCCTCATTAGAAAGAAGTGTACCATCTTTGGATTTGACTCCTTCAATAATCTTCCACTTCCTTCCTCTAAGACGGCGGATGGTCTGCCAGAACACCTTGCTTGCAGATATGTGTGTCACGGTCTAATTTCTCGCCGAACTCTTTCAAGATTGTTCTTTGGCTGCTTCTAACAGCCAAATTGCAAGTTCTTCGCGCCTCAATGACTGCTGTTGAAAATAACTGCCATTCTTCCTCTACATTCAATGGAACATTTTTAATTTGTTCAAACCTTTCAGATACCTGCAGTGCAAATTCCTCCCGTATCTCATCGTTCTGCAGCCCCTCCCACCTTATGCGCGTAACCATACTTGGTTTACGCTTTGGATAGGATTTGATCGTTGAGATACAATTTGCCATTTTTGCATTCAAGCGGAACTTAATTCCAAATCTTACTATTGGCGGCGCTTGTAGGCTAATTGGACTGAAAAAGACCGTTTTGTGTTAAAGCAATGCAAGTTTTAAATTTTACCGTATTTTTTTTTTTAATTTAATTTTAATTTACATTTTTTTTTTTTTTTAATTTTTAATTTTATTTTTTTTTTTTTTTTATTTTATTTATTACGCTGGGAGGTGGAAATCTTCATTAGACGAAACTGAGCCCGTACACAGTAACAGTGTGGTAATTTTCACCCACTTACCCCTTCAACCTTCTTCCCGTTACATGCGGTATCGCCAGTGTGGCCCTGGCCATATCTCAAAAACATCTAGCCTTAATATGTAATAGTAATTAAAAAAAAAATATATATGGGTGCTGCAAAAACGGGCACGAGGTAACCTTTTTTCTGATTTTAAAATAATCAGAGAAACAGAAAATGTAAAAATTGGCTTGTCTATACGCGAATAAAATTGTAAAACTCTACCCAAAGTGCAAGCTTTCACCTTGTTTTTTGTTTTCTTTAACCTGAAAGAAAATCGAACAAAAAAGTATAAAAAAATTAAAAGGAAATAAAATCTACTTACTTTCGCGTAAAGAATAAATATAGTAGATATAAAATTTTCGAAATTTTTTTCAAAATCACAAAGGATTTAAAACTGGAATATTTAGTATATTTTATCAATAAAGCGAAAAATTGAATATATTGATGAATGTTGACTATAACTCTTCCTGCACAATAAATTATGCAAATGTACAGCTAAAATAGGCATAAACAAACGGTCCGTTATATTGAGAGCTGAGAAAAAAAGTTTTTCTTCATATAAGACCAACTTCATTTCTTGAATAAAGTTCCCCTAGAATGCGAACATTTCACACTGTGCAACGCTACGAAACAACTACCAGAAACAGTTGAATTAATTATCAGATCATGCTTCGTGATCTCGATGAAAAACATTATCACTTGTTGTTGTTGTAAGTGCATGTAAATAGATGATCTATATGGATCATAGCTGATAATAAAAATCGGCTAGTATAGTCGATGTTTCTGGGGAGAGTCTTAAATGTGTTTAAGATAGCAGCATGGCCAGTTGTTTTGCTGGTCCACTGAAAAGTTGGTTTCAGCTGCCTTTTGTTTGCTAAAAATATCGATGGGTGTCAGGTGAAACAGGATATCAAGTGCAGCAGAAGCTGTGGTGCAAAAAGCTCCACTGATACACAAGCATGCGGTTCTTTGGACTTTGCCTAGTTTATTGCGATTTGTCACTTTATCTAAGGCAGTCCACCAGACTGGTAAAAGCGCCTTCAATGTCAAGGAAAGCAGCCATAGTATACTCCTTGTGACGGAGGGAATACTCGAAGGAACATGTTAACGTATGCAGAGCTGTTTCAACGGAATTACCATTAGAGTAAGCATGTTGAGCAGTAGATAGAAGCTTCGTATCAATGCTTTTGCCTAGATGGATTTCGATCAGTCGTTCTAGAGTTTTGAGGAGGAATAACGAAACACTAATGGGCCTGAGGTCCTTCGGACTAACATGAGAGTATTTTCCAGCCTTGGGTATAAAAACCACTTTTGCTTCTCTCTATAACAGGGCAATGTACACCAGATCTAAACAGCTCGTTAGGATTACTTCCAGCACTGGCAGGATGATATCCGAGGTGTTTTGTAATTCGGCTGATTGTACACCGCACAGTGGGGCACTTTGTATGGGAGTGCGGAAAAAAATCTATAAAATCTTAACTAATAAACTTAGAGCAATGAAATTTTGCACACCTATTTGGATGGGGCAAACACATATTTGGACAAAATTTGTTTAAAAAAAATTTATGAAAGACAAGTTATTGCATTTTTTCGGAATTATAGGGTTTATTGTCTTGTAACAAAAAAAATAGTTTTTTTTCATTTGTTTATTTTTTTGCTATATTTTTAAGCGAAATAGTTAAATACATACATAATAACACAAGCATATATCAAAAATATAAAATAAATATATAAATAAATAAATAAATACATACACTGGTCGGCATTTTTGACAAAACTAAAGTTAATTCTACTCATAATTTGAACTTACTTCATGTAAATTCTGGCATCAATGGAAACGTCATTTAAATTCCGTTTGAATGATACAAAACATTCCTTAACCCATTATGTACCCATTGAAAATTTAGAATTTTTGATAAAGTCCACTTTTTTTACTTTTTTTCCACTGTCCTAAAAAAAATGTTTGATGCAAAAGGTTTCTTTAAACAATTCTAATAGTGACTGCATTTTTTGAAAAATGCTAAAAATGAATATTTTAGCCACTTTTTCCTCCTTTTCATACAAAATTTTTGAGATGATCCCATTAAAAAAAAATATTTAGGTATACATTTTGTACTAACAATTTTTTTAATAACACCATAAAACAGTGTATTCTTACACCAAATTTCCACGAAAAATAAGTTGAGAAACTGGAAAAATATTGAGGTAGGAAAAATGAGGTTGACCTAAAAATTGAATATCTCAGATTAATTTTATTTTGCATTTAAAGGAAAGCTCTATATTTCCTCTTCAAATAAAGTCCTGGTTGAGTTCTTTCCAATTATTATTAGAAAAGAAATTCTTACTTTTTAACATTACCAAAGTCAAAACCGTGTTTTTTTTAGTCTAAACCAGCGAGACTAATTTATACACTACGTTCAAAGTGGTCTCAAAGGGGCTCCAATTCTTTCAAAAACAGTTAGCTGAATACTGTAGCTTTCTAATAAATGTAATCACTAGACGGAGCTTAGTGTAGCTAAAACTGTAGCTCAAGGGAAAGAACAGTAAAGTATTAATTTTGGGGCACTTGGTACTAACCCTTATATATTTTTTTTTCTCTCTTTTGGAAGCTGAAGATAGATATTATTCATTAAAGAAATCAAGTTTTAGCAAACCGTTATAAAAATGATACTTTTTTTGTCAAAGAGTTATTGCAAGAAAATACATGAAATCGAAAACTAAAAGAAAGGGTAACTTTGGTGCGATGTATCTCGAAAATTCTCTAACATAAATTTTTCAAATTTTGGTAAAACATAGAACAGATATATATATATTAAAAAAAAAATTAAAAAAATCAATATTACGAATTTCATTTTTAGCATTTATTTCCGCATTTTCCCCACTGTGATTCAAATCTGGGGATTTGTGCGGATTGAAGCTACGTAGCGCCCAAAGCAGTTTGTCTCAAGTAACCAGACCTTGAAGGTTTGCAGATTGCACATGATCTGTTAAGATTTGTGGGACTAATACTATTGGAGCTACCTGGGAAATGGATGTCGAGCAGCAGATCTAAATATATAAAAATAAGTTGTATTGTGTTTGTCGATAATGTTCTGTTATTCGTGAACCGATTTTGATTCTGGAAATTTCCTATGAAAGGTGACGTTAATGCCATGGTTTATAAGTGTATACGGTCTTTATACGTGTTTTGGTTCATGAGTTATAGGGGCGTGGCACCTTCCATACAAAAAATGCCTTCAAAATCTTATATGTCGAAAACCACCGAATCGATTTTTACATACAATCTTAGGTATTGTCCCAGGAGTATTCCTGTGAAGATTGGTCAAATTGCACCTAGGGGCGTGGCACCGAAAACCACCGAATCGATTGAGTTAAAATTTTCGTACAATCTTAGGTATTGGCCCAGGAGTATTCTTGTAAAGATATGTCAAAATTGGACAAAGTGGCGTGGCACCTCCCATACAAAAAATGCCTTCAAAATCTTATATGTCGAAAACCACCGAATCGATTTTTACATATAATCTTAGGTATTGTCCCAGGAGTATTCCTGTGAAGATTGGTCAAATTGCACCTAAGGGCGTGGCACCGAAAACCACCGAATCGATTGAGTTAAAATTTTCGTACAATCTTAGGTATTGGCCCAGGAGTATTCCTGTGAAGATATGTCAAAATTGGACAAAGGGGCGTGGCACCTCACATAAAAAAAATGCATTCCAAATCTTATATCTCGAGAACCACCAATTATATTCAGTTTAAATTTACATACATTCCTGGAAAAAACAAAAAATGTGTACTCGTAGCATTGCATTACAATAAAAAATGTTTATCACAAATTTAAATGAATTAGAAACTGATTTTGTTATTTTTTATTTCGCAATATATCTCAAAGCTCGACCGCATTGAACTCGATCAACTACCACAACTCATTTCGCGCAAGGTATGGAGTGCTGTCTCTGTTATGTCTAAATCTGTTTTATGTATCTTATATAGCAGCTGAATGTCACTTGTAGTTGATGCACGCTAGCAAATTTTGATGCAAATTATACATAGTATATCCGTTCAGGTTTGGTACACTAGTGTAATTTTTTTTTCTTTATGCATTTCTATATTGTTTGTTGTTTTTAGTTTCTTATTTAATAACTACTTAGCTTGAGTTATTATTTGCTACAAAAATATGCACACACAATAAAAGAACACACATTACACCACTTGCCTTCAAAAGAATACTAACCTTGGATTTCCTTTATTCAATGAAAACAAAACAAACAAGATTCGAGTACTATGCCATCCAGAAACAGATTACGCTATGCATCAACAAGTAGTGCACCACAAGCTCTTCTTAATATAAATAATCAGAATAGCCTAAAGGCCGCTTTGTCAGCATCTACATCGGCAACGTCGTCGACATCAGCTACAGCTGCAGGTACATCATCGGCGTCTATTACAGGTGCTGGAAATAATAATTTGAATAATAGGGGTGGTTGGGCGTTGTCAACGAATCAACCTCAGCAACTGCGCCAGCATCATCATCCTCATCTACATCAGTTCAATAGCCACGGTATGGGAAATTCTAGTTGTTCCCCACCAGACGAAAAACAAGTGAGGCAAGCTTACCTGCTGACATTGACAAAAGAAAAATTAAAAGTTGAGTGTCGTAAACGAGGTCAGAAAACAAATGGAAATCGTTTTGAATTGGTAAATATATTCCAAAAACCTAACAGCAATTGATTCCTTTCGGTTTTTTAGTTATGTGATTTTCCTTTTATTATAAAGTGGATGTTGTTTTTAAAATTTAGCTTTTGTTTGTTTTCCCATTCCCATATTGGCACAAGCACACTTTTACAAAAACATGAAATGCACATTTTTGTATAAATTGATTTCCATTATTACAATTTATTTGTACATTTATTGTTTTTTTTATTTTACAAAGGGTATTAAAAAAAAAATACATTTGAGCAATCAAAATTATATAAATATTTACTTAATTGAAGCTACTTCCTAACTTAACAAAAGCAAACTGAAATTTATAAATTACAAAATATTTTGCAAATGACTGAAGAAACTTTATAACAACAAACATGAGTTAGCATTTTGGTTAAAATATATTTTTTAAATATTTGTTAAATGTTGTCTTATTAGCAATGTTCAAATGTGCCTCACGTTCAAAGGTGTCCCAGTCTCCCCTATTAATTAATGTCATTTATGACACAATCGATAACATTTAAAGCAATATTAGATTGGTAGCACAGTTTTTATCTGGGCTTAAGGCATATGCCCCGATAATTATCCGGGCTAACGAATCCTATATAGGATTGCGTATTTGTATGGAAAACTTGCTAAGTCCATATAGGATTGCAAACAAATAACGCGTCTTGGTGTCAAAGCTAAGTTGTTGGTATTTAATTCGTCAACACTCACTTGGTGGACAAATTGCCTCCGACTTCAATTATTTGCTTAGGACTTCTTAAGCTCCAATCCGAAAACTTAAAGACTATTTGAAAAAAAAAAAACATTATTCATTTTTAATGGAAATTTGTATTGTAGCTGATAGTAGCCGCAACCCAATTAACCGATTAACATCTTGATGATTGATGTCAGCATGTAGGTCAAACAGATTATTTGAGCCATAGGGCAACTCGATGCCATCAGAAAAAGTCTCGAGAACTGAGTTTACATATATTAAACACAATAAGGGACCAAAGACAGATCCTTGCAGAACGCCGAGGTTAATTATCTCAGAGCCGCCATCAATGTTCCCAAATTTTGCTTTTTACGTCCCGTTCTTAAGGTAAATTATAAACCAATCTACGATAAAGCCCCGATATCGTGCGCGGTTCAGTTGTATGTATGTAAATGTTACTACATATTACAATCATAAATAAGTATTTATTTATTTATTATTTATTTAATTAAATTACTTATAAACTAGTATACAATGCAAAACTAAAGATCTATTTATTTTCTTTTCTTATGCAACTGTATCTCTAATATGGGATATGAGTAGGTTTTTTAATCTTCTTAAGATTCTTTCATTTTTTTATTTCAGGACGCAATTCATTAAATAATTTAAGGCCACGATAATTAATCATATTTTGTGTTCTAGAGTCTCTATACAATTGAAGTCTAAAATCACAGTTAGTTCTTAAATTATACGGCTGGTTATCATATATGAGATTTAAATTCGATGTTAAGGCACCATATTGTGTTCCATTTTAAACACAAACAAAAGAGTATTAAATAGTATCCTTTGTTTGATGTTTAACCATTTCAGGCACGATAGCATCCATGTTATTGGCGTTTAAAAGTTACATTTGAGAATGGTTCAGATGGCTTTGTCTTGTAGCACTTGTAGTCGATTTATATGTTCATTATTGCCTAAAAATAAAATTGTGGAACAGAATTCAAAATGCGCTTTGATTATAGTATTGTAAATGTTAATGGAACACATTGTGATTATATTTTTGCGTATCCTTTTCAGGAATGCAATTTTCTTTGACACTTTTTTTGTTACATAAATCATATGGCTTTTAAAGTTAAATGTGGTTGGGTGTGTATGAATCGGGTAGGCGCTGATTGGCATCAACTTGGCGGTGCCCAGCTGTTGCAACTTTTTCATACACATCAATTGTGCTTATTTTACCTCCGCGTGGTAACCACCTGGTACTGGTCTCGCTCAACCGGGCTTGGCTTGCTAAACTTATAAGCGCGAGTGCTGAACACGAAGAAAATAGCAACACTATAATGCTCTGTCGGAATGACTGACTGAACGAGTCTCAGAGGTCTTACATGAGCCCCTCAGAAAGAGGACATACAGCGGATGAATACACAAGATTGAATCAACGGTGTTGTCAACAGTCGAGATGGCAGATACCTTGCGTGAGCTTCTCTGACATATTTGGAGCAAAGGTCTGTAAGGATTTTCAGCACTAGTCAGGTGGAATGTTCGAACCCTGAACAGACCGCAATGTCCTAAATACGACGTTAAAATCGTCTTAGGTGATTTTCACGCCAAAATAGGAAAGGAGAACATCTTTGGTAGCACAATCGGAAAGCACAGCCTACACGACACCACGTCTGGAAACGGACTTAGGCTTAGACTTCCGTCCACCTGACCAAAATGAGGTAAGGATAGCAATATCCAAGCTAAAGTCCGACAAAGCTGCAGGACCAGACGGTTTATCGGCCGAGCTTTTTAAGGCAGCGGGAGATGACTTGGTAGAGAGCATACACCAACTCGTTTCTAAAATTTGGTCAGAAAGTATGCCTGATGAATGAAGCCTCAGCATTGTTTGCCCGATCAATAAGAAAGGAGACCCTCTAAACTGCGCCAACTATAGAGGCATCAGTCTCCTTAACATCGCTTACAAAATCCTGTCCTCCGTACTGTGTGAACGCCTGAAACCATTTGCAAACGAACTGATTGGACCCTATCAGTGCGGTTCTAGGCCCGGTAAGTCCACAACCGACCAAATATTCACACTACAGCAGATCCTGGAGAAAACCCAAGAAGTCCAAATCGATACTCATCACCTATTTATCAATTTTAAAGCCGCATATGACTGCATTTATAGAGACGATCTATACAGAGCCATGTCTAATTTTGGCATCCCTGCCAAACTTGTCAGATTGTGCAGAATGACGATGGAGAACGCTCGCTGCTCCGTAAAGGTCGGAAACAGTCTCACCGAGACCTTTGATGTCAAAAAAGAATTTAGACAAGGTGATGCGCTGTCATGTGACTTTTTCAACATCATTCTTGAGAAAATTGTGCGAAATTCGCAAGCCAACACCAAGGGCACAATTTTCCAAAAGTCTGTGCAACTACTTGCATACGCTGACGACATCGACATCATTGGCAGAACACAGCCAGCTGTCATTGGTGCGTTTGCAAGTATCAGTACAGAGGCGACAAAAATGGGTTTAGTGGTGAATGAGGGCAAAACAAAATATATGCTGTCAACGAGAAGGGACACACAACATCGACGAATCAGACAGAACGTCACGATAGACAGCTATAACTTTGAGGTAGTTCGGGACTTTGTCTACCTCGGCTCCGCTATTAATTCTGAAAATGACATCACGTCAGAAATCAAGCGAAGAAGGCAATTGATTAGTAAGGCCTTGTCAAGAAACACCAAGGAGACTCTATATAAGACCCTCATCATCCCAGTCCTGCTTTATGGCGCAGAATCATGGACGTTGTCAAAAGCGGCTGAAGATCTCCTTGGTCGCTTCGAACGCAAAATTCTTCGAGTGATTTTCGGTCCCGTTTGCGTTGACGTGATTTGGAGGAGGAGATTTAACAGCGAACTCTACGAGCTGTACAGCGACATCGACCTTGTCAGAAAAGTACGTATCAGTCGACTAAGATGGCTAGGACATGTAGAGCTAATGAACACCAACGCTCCGGCCCGAAGAGTCTTCGATTCCAACCCGGAGGGACAACGCAGTAGAGGAAGACCTCGCCTTAGGTGGCGCGCACAAGTGGAAGGGGACCTCAATCAACTTGGAGTGCGCAACTGGAGGCAGTTAGCCAAAGATCGTGCTAACTGGAGAGGCGTGTTGGTTGAGGCCCAGGTCCAGCCCGGACTGTAGCGCCATCTAAGTAAGTAAGTTTTAAAGTTAAATTTATTGTCCAATACTACCCCCAGATATTTGATTTCATTCACTTGTTCAATTGCTTTTCCTTCAATTGATAAGTCAATTAATTCATCACTATTTAGCACCATGCATTTAGTTTTGTTAACATTAATTTTAAGTTTATTTAATTGTAACCATGTGCATAGGTTGAGTAAATCTTTTTTAAAGCATCATCGGTAAAGTCCGATGTTGATTTAAGAGAAAACACAAATTATTTAGGAAATTATTGTCATTTCTTTTTATTATGATAATATTGGTATGATTCAATTATGTATGGAACAAAAAATCTACCAAATGGTCGGCGGAACTCCTCCATCCGATGGTCCAAATTTTCGATGACGCTGAGGCATGATTGAGGTTCTATGCGGTTTATGTGCCGAATTATCTCATTCTTTAGCTCTTGAATTGTTGCTGGCTTATCGACATACAACCCCAAAGAAAGAAGTCCAACGGTGTCAAATCGCATGATCGTGGCGGCCAATTAACAACGCCACGCAAGTGGCACCGTCCTGTTGAAACCACGTATCGTCCACATCCATATCTTCCAATTCGGGCCATAAAAAGTTCGTTATCATCTCACAATAGCGAACACCACGACGAGTTGAGGCGGACGGCTCTTCAGCCACACTATCGCGAACTGCAGTAGTATTTTCTGAAATACGAGCTGTACGAGCATGCACTGGTGTTTTCACATCTCCTACAGACCCGGTTTGCTCAAATTTTTGCACGATTTTTCCGATTGTACGCACATTTGGACGATTCAATTGACCGAAAAAATGACGAAGTGCACTATATGCATTTTGATTTGAACGACATAAGCATAATAAGCCTGAATAACTTTAACGCGTTGCTCGATTGTGTATCTTTCCATGGTTCATATTGAGTTAGTCTGAAATTGAGAAATGTCAAATGAAATGCAGAAAAAAACTTGACGTTTAGGTGTGCTTCACATTCAACATAGGCCCTTAATATTTAACCACCCTTTATAAATTAAAAATAGTAAGGCGCCAAGTATAGTTCCTTGCGGTACTCCAAGATATGTATTAATCGCACTAGATGTTGAGTTATTCACACAAGTCTTTTGGGTTCTATCAAATAAGTACGACTTAAACCAATTAAGCTCCATCCCGTTTACACCATACTTCGATAATTTACTCAGAAGTCTACTTCGATCAACTGTTTCAAATGCTCTTTGAAATTCCAAGAATAGTGCGATAATTTCATTGGCACTATATCCTTCTTCCTTTAGTGTCATTATCAGCCAGTTTAAGAAAGTTTCACATGAGTGCTTATGACGAAAACCCGATTGGTTATCTATTAATAATTTACTATCACAGATATATTTATAAAATTGATTATAAGCACACTTTTCAAAAAAATTTTCTAATATTGGCATCATATTTATAGGTCTGAACTTTTCACTGTTATTTGTGCCCGCCTCTTTGGGTATTGGGATAACCGTAGATTGTTTTAAGTTTTTAGGAAACTCTCCACAAAGAAAAAACTCATTAACTGTTTGTAATATATAATATTATATCAAAACAATCGAGGAAAATGTGAATATTCAGGATTAGTGCATTTTTAGAATTCATATACTTTTACAAATTGTTCTTAGCTCACTTATCAATATTTATTGACCGAAATTTAAATACTTTTTGCGTTTTGGGGATATCAATGTTTAACTGATTATTGCTCACATGTATAGAGTTACTTATCGCGTTTATGCTTTCTATAAAATACCAATTGAACTTATTAGCAATAACAGAGCTCACAGATTCCAATTTATCACCAAACCGAACTTTTTATTAAACACCAAAGTCACAAAGTCACATCTAGCCAATTTGAGAATGTTGTGCAAAAATCACGTTCTGAACTACTTGGCGATCTGTAGAAGATAGTTACAGTTTCTTTGAATTCATTTGTGAAGACCTCATAACATAAACACCACATTTTCATAGGAATATGTACTTCACTAATAAATCTGTACCGTAAACCTTTTTAACTTTCTCGTATACGTAGTAAGAGAAAGATATTGTTTTCATACAAAATTTCGAACTCGAGATTTTGATCAATTCCGATAGGGGAACTCAAAAAAGTGGGTCTCGCAATTCTGTCCGTCCGGATGTCTGTCTGTCCCCTCCCCCTCGGGAATCTAAACGCTTGGACGGATTTGCTTCAAACTTCGTATTTGGCGTTTGTGGGCAGGGACGTTTTTTTTTGCTAGCGCTAATATTAACGGTACCTCCCATATAAAAATTTTACGAAACATGGCTAAATTTAAATTTTTTCGAAAACGGCTCTAACGTTTTGAACCAAAATTGATCGTTGAGTTAATGTAGGCATGCTTAACATGACTGCATACCCAGTTTTTCGGTCAAAAAGCCAGCAACGGCAGTTTTAAAAATTGGCTTTTTCTCGAAAACGGTAAAAACAATTTTTAAAAAATATTATTTTTAAGGTACTATTGTCATTCTTAACTTGATAGCAAACTCAGTTTTTCCCTAAAAAGACTGCCTCCTTTGATATCCACCCAAATCCCTGATAACAGTACTTTAGAAAACTACTCATATCTCAAAAACGCCATTTTCGATTATGATAAAAATGTTACTTTCAAGTAATGCTTAAATCCATAGTAATACCATTTGCTCAGTTTTGAGCTAAACAGTTGAAAAACAGTGTTTTTTGAACGATGAATGCGTCGTTCGATTTCCACCCCAATCGCTAAAAATGGTACTTTAAAAATTGCTCATATCTCGAAAACGCCTTTTTCGATTTGGATGATAATGTAATGTTTATATCCTGAAGAATACGTCGTACTCAGTTTTATAGCTAAACAGTTTAATAACAGTGCTTTTCGAATCCAGATTGTAACATATGTCAGCATAATCTTACAAAAAACCGCTCTAACGATTTTGATCAAAATACATATTTGAGACAACATAAGCATCTAAACATGATCACGTACTTAGTTTTTCTCAGAAAACTCGAATATTGCCGTTTAATGAATATTTCTCAAAAACGAATTCGAAATTCATCGCCTCCTTGCCTTCTTTAAATGTCAGTTGGGGTGAAATTTTAAAGTAAGTAATAAAGTGTTGCAGTTAATGCGTACATAATGTCTATGTAGTATGTATTACGTGTTTAGTTAACAAAGGCTCAGTTACTAAACCTACGTAAGATGTACGTAAGCGGAAATAATTTTAAACGCAAAATTTGCTAAAATGACTCTGAGATTCTGCGAAATTGGCAATTAACGAGAAAGTTTCGGTCGACCCAGTCGTGCACATTTTTTAATATAAAATACGACACCGCCTCCAGTCATACTTGTAGTATTACTTGAATCCCTGACATTTGAAGCAGCGTGTAATATTAAAATATTCTCTTTTTTTTTTAAATAAAGGGGATTCCAAATCCTGGAGCACTCAGACGAATCTCGGTCCATACTCTTTTTACATACTCTTTTC
Organism: Cheilosia soror; assembly: GCA_949372485.1. Lineage (NCBI taxonomy): Eukaryota > Metazoa > Arthropoda > Insecta > Diptera > Syrphidae > Cheilosia > Cheilosia soror. The sequence continues at coordinate 58,006,463 of OX443561.1, read as the reverse complement.
AGCCTGCATTTTAATATGTTTTTGCACAAATTTGATCAGGTGTCTATGTATAAAAAAAACTCTGCGGTTTGTTTTGACAGCTTCGTATAACAGATTTTCGAATTTTCATAAAAGTTCAAAATCCTGACTACGATTTATAAAAGATCTTTTATGGTCGATATCTTTTAAGATTCATAACAGAATAAAATATTTTGCCGAATATGCCTAAATAAATGATCCTATAACCATTTTTTTTTGTGTTTTTTTTTTTTGCTTGAGTTTTGCTAAACTGTTGAAGAGGAAATAAAACACTAAATTTTAATTCGTTAATAGCGTGAAATTCTATAAATTCCTGTTTTAAGATCGGAGTTTGGTAAATTTATCTTTTCAACACTTTTATAAGTTTCAGAAAATTATCCGAGGATAATTATTTAGCCCAATTGACACACGGGCTATAGGCTTAGTATAAGCTAGAAAAACAAACTAATGCTGGCCGTCCACTTAGTGCCGAACTCATCAATTTCGAATTCAACGCATTAAACTCTAATGTACGATGCCCTCAATTTTATCCAACCAACGCGTTTGATCTGGTTGAACATCGTTGCTCACTCCGTTGCTAAAGAACGAGCTTTTGTTGCTCGTTGAACATGCTTGTGCAGTGCAACGCGTTGAGAAACGATTTTAATGTGCTGCACATTATCTGTCCAACCCGTTCCTCAACTTTTTACATTTTTTGTTGACTCGAGTTGCGTTGGGTGCGACGAAATGTGTGTGCCTGTGTAAGTTGAGCCATTGGAATTTATTTTTTTTTTTTGGTTGCGCCAACGGATGTCGTAATCTTCTAAAGATGCGGTAGCCCGTGCTACCAACATGCACGATTCGCAAACCCGAATAATCGATGCCAGGAGTGCGCCTTACATACTACTCGTACGTACATGCGACATTATGCTCTAGTCACAGTGTTTGTTGTTCCTTCTCGCCTTTTTTTTCAATTCGTCGCAGCTCATTTTGTACACTAATAACTAGTGTGCTGATTTCCGTCCAGGTATCTTTCGAGTTCACCATCTCGTTTATAATTTGTGGCGGACTGGCAGCTTCGTTCGAAATAGTTCGAAAGCCGCTGATCGTTCTTAATGCACAAAGTCTTTATGATGATGTTAGTTTCCTCCTTGTCTCTTTTATTGCTAGAGCGCCTGTCCAAACTGGTGCGGCATATAGCAATACTGAACTGACCACCTTGGATAGGAGAATTCTTCTTGCATATCCCGGACCTCCGATGTTCGGCAACATTCGAGAGAGTGCTGCCTGCAGTAATGACGCTTTTCTGCTCACATAGTCAGCATGTTCTTTAAACTTTAGCCTATTGTCAAGCATAACTCCAATGTATTTGATTGATTCCTTTGATCTTATTGATTGACTTCCAACCTGGATGGTTATGTGCTCTACCGCCTTCCGGCTAGATATAAGAACTGCTTCGGTTTTATGGTCGGCTAATTCCAGACCTGCTGATACTAGCCACTCTTTGAATCGAGCGATGGCTTCGTTAGTAGCTGATTCTATTTCCCGTATTTGTTTTGCTACAGTAACAACAGCGATGTCGTCAGCGAATCCGATGAGTTGGACTCCTTTAGGTAGTGATAGTCGAAAGACTCGGTCGTACATTATGTTCCATAAGAGGGGAACAGTTTCGTACCTTAGCTTCCTGTTTGTAACTATTTTTTTTGAGGTAGTATGGTGTATGTCCAGCAGTTGCGTTAAATGTTAGGCTATGATTCATTCTTAATTTAAAAACAAATGATAACTTAGGCCTACTGTCCACGTAGCTGCACCTAATTCGTCATTTGCATCTTGTTGTGCGATTGCTTGCAGCTTCCATATAAACAAACGAACCACTGTCCACGAAGCGACAATGCAAGCTGCAAATGACGACAAGCGTATTTTGCCGCTCCGTGGACGGAGCTTCGTTTGTTTATTTGCCAGTTGCAAGGAAGCTGCAACCAAGCGTATAACAAGCTGCAAATGACGAAAGCGTGCGTATGAAGTGCAGCTACGTGGACAGTAGGCCTTATATACACCTGAGAGGCAGTCAACGTATACTTTGAGTTTTCAGCAGCACCTACTTACTTACACATTATGTACTTTCCATTTGCAGCTTCAACGTCTTGGTGTAAAAATGTCTCAATTCCAAAAGAAAGGCCAAGAACAAATAGAGCATTCTCCTCGTAACCGTAAAAAACACAATAAAATGGATACAAAATTGACGTCCGCCGGTTCACAAACACAGCAACAGAAAAAGGCAAATGGCTCGCCAAATGGTTCTCCACCTCAACAACAAATCATTATGAAAAAAAAATCACAAAAGACCAGTAGGGAAAAGGAACGTGAAGAACGAGAACAGCTTGTCCTGCTGCGTAGTCCGATCCAAACCATCAAATATTGCTCATTAGAATTAATCGCACTCACACAAATTTACGGTAGAAAGTAAGTAACTGGCTAGATAATGAAATGCACATGACTATGAATACATATTTTTTCCCATATAGATTACTGCAGCATCGATCACTTTTAGCCGGATTTCTAGTATTAAGCGTTATTATAAGCGTACTATATAATATTCCTGGACGCCATCAAATAGTCATAGAAATAATCCGTAAAAATACATGGTTTTTCGTCTATTGGACCGGATTGGGTATACTTTCATCTGTTGGCCTTGGTACCGGCTTACACACTTTTTTGTTGTACCTGGGGCCACATATAGCCAGTGTTACGCTCGCGGCATACGAATGTAATGCTTTAAATTTTCCAAAGCCGCCATACCCAGATGAGTAAGTACTAAGTCGAAGGTTGATAGGTATTGTTGTACAGTGATACGTGTAATGATATGTGTTTCTCATCATTACAGTCTTATATGCCCCGATGAGTCGGATCTAACTCAACCTCCCAACTTATGGAACATTATGCGAAAAGTTCGTCTAGAAGCATTCCTGTGGGGGGCTGGAACAGCTCTCGGTGAACTGCCTCCCTATTTTATGGCAAAAGCAGCTCGCCTATCTGGTTATGATCCTGATGATGCTGAAGATATCGTCGCCTTTGAAGAACTGAAAGCGAAAAAAGGCCAAAAAGACCTCGGTCTGATTGATAGAGGGAAGCTATTTATGGAACGAGTGGTGGAGCGAATTGGATTCCTTGGCATTCTGGCGTGTGCTAGTGTAAGCTTAGTTGCTAATCAAATTCAATCAGTTGCTTTTATTCCTTCCATTTTTAGATTCCCAATCCTCTTTTCGATTTGGCAGGCATTACATGCGGTCATTTCCTAGTACCATTTTGGACGTTCTTTGGTGCAACTCTGATCGGAAAGGCTATAATTAAGATGCACATACAGAAGATATTCGTCATCATTGCATTTAACGAATCTTTACTCGAGCGTGCAGTCGATTTACTTCAAGTCGTTCCAGTATTCGGAAAGAAACTGCAGGAACCTTTCAAGGGATTCCTCGAAAATCAGAAAAATCGTTTGCATCGCCAGAGGAATGCTGTGGGTACAGAATCGGGAAATCTGTTATCGAAGGTTTTTGAAGCATTTGTAATATGCATGGTATGCTATTTTGTGATGTCGATTATAAATTCTCTAGCACAGAATTATCACAAGCGCATCCATAAAAAGGGCAAAAAAATCTTCAAGAAGGTAGCTAAGGACTGAGCGTTCCTTACGCATTGGACTGGATAACAATTACATATTATTATTTTCGTCTTATCATTTTTGTTTTTGAATAGATCAATTATTTGAATGAGTGTTTAGTTTCTTTGTTTTTTTTTTTTTTTTAATTTTTGTTTTTTTGTCGATTTCAGTTTACTTACACAGGGGAAAGCTTTGTAGGTTTTGGTATTTTATGATGGAAGTCGTCCTTTTTTTTCAAACACGATTTAACTTTGGATCACGATCTACTACGACTCTTGATTTGTTAATGACAGCAATATTAAGTCTCCTACATTTATACTGGTGCCGATTTTTAAAATTGTTATTCATTGGGATAAGTCCGATTCTATGTATTAAGAAATTCCGACAACCAATTTATAGACAAATAGAACACAGTTTCTCCACAGTGTGTGATATCTATCACATCTTTTTACATTATGCATCAAGTTTGGCAAAGGATAAGGGTAATTATCTCTATTTTCAACCAATTCTTTTTCATCCCGTGCATGTTCTTTCTAATTAGCAATTAAAATGGAGATCAGTACACCTCCCCTCTGCGGCTCGAAATAAAAAAAAACTTATTTTGCGTAGCAACGCAATCACATGCCCATTATGTGTACTGGTACAATTTTGGTAATTTTTGGATCCAATCCTATTGCCGTTTAACTTTTAAGTTCCCATTTCTTGTGTTCATGTACCTACGTTTTATAATTGACTAGTTCCTGGGTTTGCTCTTATAAATCAGATTATTATTTCTATTTCACATCAGGTCTATGGCTTTGTCATTCCATATTCCAAATCAACATTTCTCTAGTTGACATAGTCGCCGTTGTTTTGTTTTTTTTTTCTTTTGTTTATGCATGACACCTATAACAATTCATATTATAAGCTTTTCGATCATTGACATACATGGATGGACTGCTAGCAGCCAATTTTTCGTTGAAACAAACATAAGCACTAGCTCTTTTGGTTCACGGCGGCGGAGAGAAACGAAAACACTCAAATGTCATCGAGTAATTCGTGTGATTTTGCTTGAGTGTTGAGTGTGTCATCTGTTATAGAACGTTTGAAATAATTTGAATAAGTCTTTATTTTTGAGCAGTTGCAATGTTTCTACAATGGATGGCACTGTGTTCTATGTAAAAAAGAGCAATTTCTAGCAGAGGTTCAAACCTCTTTCCTACTTTCGCCGCACTGAATCAAAAGGGCTATACTCTGTCAGTACAGGGGGCTAACTATGCACTTCGCCGCGAAGCGCATTTTTATTCGATTTCGCATTTTGGTACTATTCAGTTCGCCGGCGAAGACTATCGCACTTCGCTCTATTACATTCGCGCAACTATGCAAATGCGAACGTCATTTATCGAAGTCAAATGCGAAAGATATTTTGATGGCGAATAAAGTTGTCAGCGGTGCATTTATTTGCATGGTGGAAAAAAAATGTACGTAAGAAAACGACAGCGAAAAATATTGTGATTTCTTATATTTTCTTTGCATTTAGGGCAGAAAAACAAGCTACAACAACTGAACAGTTCATTTGCTTAGTTCAATTTATGAAAGAGCACGACCAGCTTGCGAAAGGTTTGTTGCGCCAGTCCGATGTGCATGTCTAGACCAACGCTGCTAGTTTTAATATTATGGGCGTTGCAATACTTCTTCGCCTTGGAAATTCGTCTTTTATATTTTCCAGCACATATCTAAGATAAAAAGAAACTCATATATATGAACTTTTACCCGTTTTCAAAACAAATTAATCTTACTCGTTGTGCGGAAGATCCAGCGGGGATGAACCACTTCTTATTAATTTCCGTTGTACATTTAAATTCGAAGACACATCGACTTCATCCCTTTCAGTATTTAAATACACACCGATCGAAAACATTTTTGTTTTAATATCCAATTTACTTGTTTACTTAAAGTTCGCGCAATTATTTGAACAAAATAATAACAACGTTCCAAAGCATTTTGACAGAAGAATGGGAAAGTTTGTGGAAATACCAAGGGAAATGTGGAAATGTCTTGGAAGGTCGACATTCCAAACAATCGTTTTGCATAGTTGCCATGTCCGCCGCGAATCGAACCGAATGAATCGCAAATTATGCGATTCGCGGCGAAGTGCGTAGTTAGCCCCCTGGGAAGATAGGGTGTTTGCCTTTCACCCTTACTATTATGGATTTCAACAAGCCGTCTCCATGTCAAAGCTCTCACATGGTTGCCATAATGAGCATTATAAATTGGCATAATTCTCTCACAAATATCGGTAGGGTTGCCAAACGTTTATTAAGATTTAATGAACAGAAACATGACCGTAAACTAAATCTAAAAAAATTAAACTAATACCCTATTCATACCAAGCCGAAAACTGGGTTTTCGTAGTTTTCAAAACGAGTTGTTTGAAGTCGTTTTCAATGAAAACGCCACGAAAACGAGTACGATCGTTGGGTTGTTGAAGCAGACACACCTTTTCCAACATTCAGCGAGCTCAGCAAAACTGCTGACAGGATGTGAGAGACTGAGTGAGAGTGAGAGTTTTTTTTGTTATCTTTGCTTGCACTTGCACCATAAAGAGCAAACTACCTGCCAGCCTGCCACAACTAAATGGTATTTTCAGATGTTTTGATTTTGAATGTCGCTTAATGTTAATTATTTAACCATAAGTTAACGATTATCAAGTAGCTTAAATAATTTTGTTTGTATATTATGTCAATACGAGCGAAGTTTAGTAACTCAAATAAAAGTCTAGTCCCCAAAAAACATTTCATAGCTAGTTTCACAGCTAATTGAAACGTCAAACGAAAACAAGTTGGTGTTCGGTGTGAATGCATCCACGAGTTTTCTAAACTTTTTTGACGAAAACTCGGTTTTCGGCTTGGTGTGAATAGGATGTAAATCTAAATTAAATTAAATTTATTTTTTGCATACCACCAAGAGGTAAGATAGTAAACGGATTTTTGAAAGAGTTCGCCAGAAGGCCTAATCTAATCTATTTTAACGTAAAAATAAATCACAGAAAATATGCATTTGTACCGAAATAGGCACAAATATGCATTAAAGAATAAGGCTCAAATTGCCTTGTTTTGTGTAAAACACATTTTTTGTAGGTGTGTACGTATCGTATATATATTCCAAAAACATGCTTGAGTATGAATCTGGCTGCGCTATACTCTGTTCATTTTATATTTTCAGTACAAAGCCTTACCCCTTTTTTCAACCAATGGTGCCTGTAGATACACTCACGGCACTCAATCACAAGAGCTACCACTGAAATAAAAACCAAGCCACTGACTTACCAAGGAATTGTTGTTGTCATTTACGAAAAATCCACCATAACCAGTCTGTTTATGAAGGAATTTTCCTCAAAGGTGCATATATCCCACCATGACCAGCCTGCAACATAGCTGCTGGCACAAACCAGTAAGAATAGACCGTCGACTCCTCCCACATAACGGACTTTGCCTACAAGCTGCCGGAGGATTTTTCATGTATTGGTGCTGTACAAAATCAAATGAGCGCCATTAATGCACGCATACTTGAAAAATCCTAGGCCCATGCAGAGCTGGAAAATAACTCTCAGCCTTTATTTTCAATTGGTTTCTCACTGAGAGATATTACATTCGGCTTCGACATTAAGGTCTTTCTCAGAGATTTATTTATATACACTTACCTTTTCGCTCTTTGTTTGATCGTTATTTTAAAATTTTAGATATATCGGTCCTTAGTTAACTTTTTCCATTCATTTTTTTTTTCATTCATTCATTTTTTTTTTCATTCATTCATTTTCAATATCCCGCTTATCCATTAAGTGGGTCGCGGGTGTAGGTTGCTCAAGTGGACCCTCCATAGCACTCGATCTCGATCCTCCGCCATCGACTCCAAATCATCAAGGGCAATCCCCATACGGGTAGTGGAGAGATTATGAATTTGATCTAACCATCTCATCCTGGGTCTACCTAGGGGACGCCTGCCCGATGGTACGGATTCCATAGCACGTCTTGGGATCCTGGTCGGGGACATACGTTTAATATGACCAAACCACCGAAGCATGGACCGCTGCGTCCGGAGTAGTAGCTGTTCGACATTGAGTTCCTCACGTATTCTAGTATTTCTAATGCGATCTCAAAGGGTCACACCAGCAATACAACGGAGAAATCTCATTTCGGCAGCTTGTATTCGCGATCTTATTCTTTCGGTCATTACCCAAACCTCATGACCACAGGTAAGAGTTGGAACAAACACCGAATTAAAGACTGACAACTTAGCTTTGACACCAAGTTCAGTTCTCCTGATAATAGAATGACCAAGCTGTCTCAAAATCAATCCAGCCTGACCAATCCTACAGGAAAACCCGGCATTGCTCCTTCCATCACTCGTGAATAAAACCACGAGATACTTAAACTTCTCCACCTGTTTCAATGGGACTCCACTAACATGCAGAGTGCATTGAACAGGCGTTCTGGAGATGACCATCACTTCAGATTTGTTCACATTTACCTTCATCTTAGCTTTAACACAAACGGCTTAAAACCGATCGAGTGCGCGCTGAAGTTCAGTCTGAGAGGACCCAAGGATGACCAAGTCATCAGATCTCCCAATTCGAAACGTTCTTCGCCAAGACTGAGCTGTAACATCCAGTCCATATAAGTAATGAAAAGGAGAGGGGACAAGACGCACCCCTGGCGAAGTCCAACGCCCACGGTGAAAGGTATTGATTTAACGCCGTTTACCCGAACACAACTTTTACAGTTTGTATAAAGAGATTGAATGGCTCTCAAGAGAGAACCATCAATTCCATACTCCTGTAATACACTCCAGAGTTTACTTCGAGGGACTCGGTCATATGCTTTCTCCAAATCTACGAAGCATGCGTAAACAGGTGTAGCATACTCCCAAGCGTTTTCAAGTACCATTCTGAGAGTGAATAACTCGTCGGTTGTGCTTCTGCCGGGACGAAAGCCGCTCTGCTCATCTCCTAATCGTGCCTCGACCACAGCTCTGCAACGCGTTTCCAGCACCTTGGCAAAGGCTTTTCCGGGGAGACTTAAAAGTGATATACCCCTGTAATTGGAGCAATCCCTTTTATCCCCTTTCTTGAAAAGGGGCACAATCACCCCAATCTGCCAATCGCTGGGAGTTTCGCCGCATTCCCAGGCCACTTTAATGACACGAGAGAGCCATTTGACTCCCTCTTCACCTAAAGCCTTGAGCATTTCTGGCCGGATTTCATCCACTCCAGCAGATTTGCCAGCTTTTAGCGATTTGATCGCAAAAGTGACTTCCTCTACCGTCGGACTATTTTCCGCCCTGTTTAAGGCGATGCATGTGTCATCCTCAATGCCCTGGATTGGATTGAGCAAATCGGGAAAGTGATCGCTCCATCTGCGCAAGATGTCCTCCTCATTAGAAAGAAGTGTACCATCTTTGGATTTGACTCCTTCGATAATGTTCCACTTCCTTCCTCTAAGACGGCGGATGGTCTGCCAGAACACCTTGCTTGCAGATCTGTGATCGCGGTCGAATTTTTCGCCGAACTATTTCTCCCGTATCTCATCGTTCTGTAGTCCCTCCCACCGTATGCGCGTAACCATTCTTGGTTTACGCTTTGGCAGGATAGGAATTTGATCGTTGAGATACAATTTACACAACACCAGGTGGTGATCAGTTGACAGTTCAGCCCCTCTCATCACACGAACATCACAAACCATCCTTTTAATACACGATGGTACCACAAAGAAATCTATCAGCGATTTCTGCTGAAGACTTCGACGGTACCATGTGTATTTATGGATATCTTTGTGTGGAAAGAAAGTGTTCATAATGGACATTCCATTTGAACAACAAAAGTCCAACAACTTCTCTCCGTTCGTGTTCTGATCGGGGTCACCGTGTTTCCCAATCGCGCTGCCCCATGTCGAGAAATCCGCACCCACGTGAGCATTGAAATCACTCATCAGGATATAAGAATACATATCTGCAACCTTTTCAAGGGCTGCATCAACTTCATCTAAGAAAGCTGCGTACCCTGACTCCAGATTCGGTGCATACACCTGCACTAGAGCCAGAGTTGATCTTTCAAGCTTAAGCTTTAAGATCGCAACTCTCCCTCCTAATGGTATCCACTCCAATACTCTGCCTGCCAGCCTGGAACTTGTGAGTATCCCCACTCCCGCCTGAGCAGACATTGAATGTGCTACTCCCGACATGAAGAGTTTCCACCCATCCGCAAGGTCCACAGTTCCAGAACCCCTTTGCTTTGTTGAGGAAACACCAACTATATATAGTCGATATTTAACAGCCTCCCCAACAAGCTCCAGGTCTTTTCCCGTGAGCGAAGAGATGTTCCACGTGCCTATCCTAAGTCGATGCCGTTGTCGAGTAACCGAAAGTCCACTTATGCCCCTATTGGTGCATAGCGCATCCACCCTCTGACCCCCATAATGGTTTGCGAGACCATTGATAGGAAGCTCGTAGCCGTTTCGGGTTAAACCCGGCCGACTTCCGAACGTGACAAGCCGACCACCAGACGCTCGCAAACTGCCACCCTTCAGGCCTGGCTCCAAAGGGCGCCCTATTTTGACAGGCTTGGCAATATCCGAGGCTCGCTTTCGTCGCTTTGTCATCATTGGGTGTGTGCTTCGTTAGCCATGTCTAGGTGAACCTAAACATGTTGCCCGCCCCCCACCACGGGGAGGTCAGCTACATGAGGGGGCTTAACAATACTATTTACTTCGCGCTTTTCAGCGAATGACAGTCGCCGTGGAGAACAGAAGAAGGGGGTATCATTCGTAAGTCGAATACGCATCTCAAAATCCAATGGCTTCACATTTGACCTGTCAAAGTCGATATACTCTTCTACCACCAGAGACCGAATTCTATTCGCCGACGGAGGTCGTCATCAACTGACATAGGCTCTATTGCACAAATTTCACGAAACCAATCATCATCCAAAAGAACAGCGTCGCCCCCAACCAAATCATTACCATTTACACTTTTTTTTCCAAGGGGTTGGCTTTAACTTTAACATAACTTAAATCACTACATTGATCATTTAGCTTAGTTGGCTGTGTCGGAACGTAAGTGCACGAATACATATACTTCAAATAATCTTTATTAAAATCAGAAATACAAAGTTGCTCTGAAGATGTTCTCCTTTTGTTCATTTGCAAAGTAACGTTAAATATCTGAAGTGCATCGCGGTCTATCAACAAAGGCACTGGCATAACTTCATCTGGAACGACCAAGAACGAAATTTTCTTTTTACAACCAGAAAGAATAACAAAACTTGAAATCAGACCGTAAGTATATAGTTTGGTATTTCTTAATCCTTTATAACTTGAATATGTCAATTTTCCGAGGGGTACATCTTGAGGCAACAGCGATTTCTGAGCAAAGCTAACCGGACTGCCGGTGTCCAAAAGAGAATTACAATTAAAAAAAGGAGTGCACTTACTTCCTGATAAAAAGAAAGAAATGCTTACCATTTGCACGGCTTTCAAAGATTGAATTACATCTTCGTCTTCATCGCTACTAATATCGTTGGCCTTAAGGGCATTGTTGTCTGAGTTTACAGCGCCAACTTGTGTCATCTTCTTCGGTGCTTTTGTGCAATTCTTATAAGTGTGCCCCATCTCGAAGCAACGGAAGCACGAACCTGGTGGTCGTTTTGTCTCAGGGCAATTAGCTGCAAAATGCCCATAATTGGAGCAGTTGTAACACCTGTCCTGTCCTTTTACGTAAGTTGTTGGTTGACTTCTCTTACTGGAATGTGTTGACACATTAGATGTGGGTAACGGAACACTTCTTGCTGCCGACGACGGTGGTAGCTTACACAGCCTCCGTTTCTCATATCTGGGCAAGAGGCTCTTCAGTTCAATGATGGATTTAGCAGCGTACAAAATTGATATGTTCGACGATGAATCTCCAAAGCCTTCGATGATGAACTCAACTGGTTCAGATTCGCATATATCCGCATGTGAGGCAATCTCCTGCATTGTCAAAACATAATGTAAGAAAGATTCGTCTTTGCGAGGTGATTGCCGACTAAGCTTCTGGTATACTTCACGCCTACTCATCTGTCTGTCGAATTCTTGCAGCAACAATTTCTTCAGAGAGACCCAACACGCACTGTTCGTAATAGCACTTTGGCAGTCCCCTTTAGCAGCCGGCGAGCACTAAAATATTTGGTACGTTCATCACAAGCCAACGATTGGACAACGTCTTCATAATCTACAATCCATTTTTTCACACTATATTCGTCGTCACCAGAAAATGGAGAAACAGCATTCTCGATGTGTGGGCGCAGTAGCGCAGTGGTTAGTGTGTTGGACTACTGTGCGAGGGATCCCAGGTTCGATCCCCGGAAAAACCCAAATTACATCTTAAAGTTTTTTCTACTGCGCCACCTCTCGCGAACGTCTGACAAACATCCGAGAGTATGACTGTCATGAAAAAGCTTCTCAATTCAGCCGTTCGGACTCGGCATAAAATTGTAGGTCCCTTCCATTCGTCCCAAAAATAGAAACTCACACAAAACGAATGGTTGCGAGAAGCTAGGCCTTGGGTGTCACCCGCCTGTTGCGCCACCTATTTATTTTTTTTTTTTTTTTAGCATTCTCGATGTCGGAGAAATCCACTCGTCTTCCAGGCGTTGCCACTGGTTGTGGTTCCATATCCCGTAGCTCTCTTTGAAGATCCATAATTCGTTTTTTTTCCAAGCAAGCTATTTCTCGTTCATCTTCTTCGTCCGACACAGAGCCTTCGAGAGATGGCACGTTTACTGAAGCTAATCTAGCGACATGCGTTTGCGTAACTGATGTCAATGGTCTAACAGAAGCACGTGTGCCTGAAGACGGTGCTGTGTCGCAATTTGCAATTCGTTCAGGAGCGGAAACTTGATCAGAAGTCGGCACAGAAGTAGAACCAGCAGAAGTAGGCACAGAAGCAGAACCAGCAAAAGTTTTTGCTCCCCCACAAGCAGAAGTAGACTTGGTCTCAGAAGCAGAAGAATTATACGGCATCACACAACTAGTCGCTTCAGTCATCACAGAAGGCACGTCTTCAGGAAATACAAATTCCGCGACACTTAAATGTGTCCTCGTGCAAGGACCGCAGTTGTGCTATGGTAGCGGTAGCCGGAACTTCTATGTTGGCGTTGGTTAGTTCTTCAACAATTTGGGCTTTGGTTAACCTTTCCGGCATTTTGTTTTTTCTGATCTGCTAATAACTTTTCAATCGCACAAGTTTTTACTTAAATTCTTTAAACTTTTTATTGGGAACCCCACATCTGAGGTTGTAATAAGTATATATTTGTTTTAATTGACTTATCTTTATTTTAATTTAAAATTACAAAATTATCTGGCAATATCGGCGTGTACTCGTTCAGCGATCAGAATAATAAGAGCGAGATAGAAGACCAGCAAAGTGACAACTCTCAAAAATGAGTTACAAACATGGCGGACCTACATATTGGTACAGTAACGAGTAAAATTTAAATTTATACTACATAATTAAATTATGTAGAATGACTTCTTATTTTTGATATGAAGTGCAGCTACGTGGACATGGACAGTAGGCCTTTATGTTTCATTCAATAATTTTCTGTAAAGTGCAGCATTTTAATATGTGTGACGTCGAAAAATTAGTATTTTTGATTAAAAATCGGTCGGCAATATACACAGCGAATGAAACTAATTTTTTTTAATATTCCTTTTAACTGGCGGAGTTCATTAATAAATTTAATGATAAAATTTTCTCGCTAGTTGGGATTGTCCCTGACAATTTCTGTTGGGAAATTTTGTCGAATGTCAGTCTATGAAATTTTCATTTTCATTTGTCCTTCTTTGGTTTAGGATATGCATCCAATATTGTTTAACTCCTTCACTTTCACTATATTATTGTGCTGCCACAATAGGCAATCCTCGCCCGAATTTAAAACCATCTTAAAGTCGCTATTGGCATGCTATATACTAGGAGAAATCTAATAAAGATGACTTGACAATATCTCACACCAAATTAGGCAAAACAAAGAAAACATTTTTGTTTTGCCTCTTCTGGTGTGGGCTAGCAATAGTCGTTTTTACTTTGTTTATTTCTGCTTTATTTGGTGTGGGTTCAGCCTTAAACGCGTAAAAGCCTCATAAACTGCAGAAATTTACCACCTCGTAAATCAATTGTCAAATTTTGTACGGAGAATAGTTTACGCAGACCTCATAATTTTCCGCGACGAAAGCGTTCGATTGGCACTCAACTGACAGTTCTTCTACTGAAAAGAAGAGAAATTTGCTTCTTAATTTGAATTCAGAATCGCGGAGAGTTCTTCCGGACGGTTCTGGACGACCAACCTAAAACGACATTAGGCTCGAAAATCAACCGCGGAAAGTTACTCAAATCACAAATGTAAAACTTTGACAGATAGTCGTATGAATTGTTTGTTTGATTCCAGATTTAAAGTCCATTTACGGGATTTACGCAATGACATTTTCGAGGGGTGTTGACAGCACCGCAGAAATTTATACATTTACGAGCTGCATAAATTCATCAGATTAGTGCATATCCTTATTAATAAGATAGCTAAGGACAAAGAATTTGTAATGACCTTTTGTTTTGTTTTTCAGTTTTTTATTAATTTCTTCTCTAAAATATTTATTTTAAATTTGTTTGTATGTGAAAACTTGTTTTTCCAAAGTAAAGTAATTAATAAATTTATTGTTGGATCGGCTTCAACAGTGTACTATATTATTTTTGTAAACCAAGTGGCAGAAAATTGACGAAAGTGTGCGTAGTAGATGTAAGAAAGGGGAAGGTCCAGTTTAAAATGTGGATTTTGTATTTTCTATTGAAAATGGCTAGTTGCTCCGGGAATGTTCGGTTGGCATCAGTGGTTGTCTAAGTTGCCTCTTTCCTATTCACATTAATTTATATAATCGCTAAGTAAATCAATCATTTCCTTATTCGACACCAATGCAGTATGTAATGAAATGACTGATACATTTTCCAAGAAATGAAATTACATAATCACCCCTATTACCATTGGCGTTTGTCGTAAACGATTCATATTTTGCTTCGTTTTTAGTCGCTGTTTTTAACTTTTTTTGAGACAAATGAATTGAAATGATGGTCAACACATAGAAAAGGAAATAAAATTGTTAACAAAAGTTAAAAAAAAATAAAAATCTGAACATTGTTGTACAACGACACGAAACATAAGTCGTATACGACAAACGCCAACGGCAATAGGGGTGAATATATCGTGGAAACGATCACGTATATCATTCTTTCGGAAATGTAGGTATGCTGTGCACCAAAGTTAAACATCATGTAGAAATAAAAACAAACCAAATCATGTAGAAACAACATTTTAAGGAATTAGAAGATATTGCTATTAAGCTTCTAACAATATAAATACATTAAATTATGGTCAATGATTTTTTAGCTTAAAATTAAATACCTACATACAACAATTAGAATAAAACAGAAAATATTAATTTTATATACCTAATGTGCAAACTGCATTAAGAAAAAGATATTAATGAATAATAAGAAACTAAATTATACTTTTTAACACAATATAGATATGAATGATTCCCGCATTCCTTTAGAGAAAATTAAACAAAAAATAAATAAATACATACGTAGTTATAAGTAAATATGAAGAACATTGCATATTTTATAATATGTTTCAATGAAATTGTGTGTAGCGTTTAAAACAAGACATATTATTTGTGAAATAGGTAGTAATAATTGTATTTAAATATTGAGTTTGCATTACATATTTGTAATTGTGGATGTGTAACATTTTTCAATGCGAAAATACGTAGGTAACACGTTGACGATATTTTTAAAATCACTGTTTATTTTATTCCCATTTTTTGCAGCATTCAATTTTATGTGAAAAATATCTAAATAAATAAGAAATGAGTTGTTAAATAAAAAAGTTTGAATTTTTCTTATTTTTTTCTTTGTATGAGGTTGTTACTATCCGATGGAGCACTCAGACACAGCTACTGGTCCATTGTACTCCCAAACAGACTCCTTACATTGCTGTTTTCCCGTCTTTCGAAGAAAGATGAGAACAAGCTTCAGTGATGAAGAGCTTAGATGTGCACTCACCACGTCAGCCACAAAGATCCGCCACCTGATGCGAGCAAAGGCAGGACAACTACAGAGGAACTGTTCCGCTGTATCGTCGCCCCCTCCACAAGCAGAACAGATGGTGGTGTCGCTCAAGCCCAATACATTTAAGTGTTTGTCAAAAGCTTGGTGGCCCGAAAGGACGCCCACAAGCAGTCTGCAGTCGATTCTCCTGAGAGACAGAAGGAAAGACGCCGATCTTTTTGTCGTTTGGTTTGTCTACATCCAGCACAGTCACGCCACCGACACTCGTGTTCACGAGAAACCGAAGTATCAATGGATGACCTAACCACGGATGCAGGCAGACCCAATGCAGGTTCAGGTCCTAAGAGAGGTTCTTCTGAACCCAGCCTGGCAAGCCCATCAGCAATCTCGTTTGACCGTGTTTAGCTTACCGACCAAGTTCAGAGAAAGCTTGAGTTCGAGCACTAACTTAGACAAGGTAAGAGGGTTGAGCAGTGCTTTTAATGCAGCTTGGCTATCATTGTGACTGGGTTGCAACATCTCCTTTTTTTTTTTTTGTTTTAATTAAAATCCGATGGATTATAGCGCTGTGGTGGTTTTTCGATTTCTTGCCGGTCTTGCTCCTGTTGCTAGGGGTTGAGATGGTGTGGAATCTGCTGAAGATCCCATTAGTTGAAAATCGTTCAACGACGTTGCTGTTGGTAAGACATCTTCGTTTGTGAGCTCCGACCGCCTATTTTGGGTTATCTCGAAATCATCCAATAAGATCTTCAATGGACGTTGGACCTTAGTCGGTTCAGTTGATGGTTCCCGAATTCTCATCTGGTTAGCATGAGATCGTACGAGCTTCCTCGGATGATAGATTAGGACGTTGTAGTTGACACGTCCAACGCGTTCGTTCGATAACCTCGCCAGCTGTCCAGATAAACCTTGATGAAAAGTGCTGCTTTACGAATACGGAATCCCCTCTACTAAAACACTTCGGCCTTGCATTATGTTTCTTGTTGAATCGTGCATCTTGTAGCGTATTATGAATTCGTTCTCCAGGTTCTGTTGGTTTAAGCAGGTCTAGTGTTGTTCGTATCGGTCGCCCTAGCATCAGTTCCGCAGGTGATTTTCCTTGGAGACTTTTAATAGGTGTGGACCTATAAGAGAGAAGGAAAATATTAATTATTTCTTCTGTAGTTCCCTCCCCTTCTAATTTTTTTAAAGCAGTTTTGAATGTTCCTACCACACTCTCTGCTTGCCCATTTGATTGAGGATGGTAGGGAGCTGTAGTGATGTGCTCGATTCGATAGTCGATGTTGACTCGTTGCCAAGGTTTTGTGCATAGAGGCCAAGACGCCAGTGCTACTTTGTTTGGAGAGTTAGCAGCTAACTGACACCGATTGCACTGCTTCACAAAACTCTTAATTTCATCATCTATACCAGGCCAATATACAAAACTGCGGGCTAGCGACTTCATGCGATCTTCTCCTGGATGACCCTTATGTAGTTGCTTTAAAATTCGCTGCTGTAACTCTTTTGGGGTGATAAAAAGTAGGCACTCCTCTACTATCATGAGAGAGTCCCGTCGATTGAAAAATGGTTTCAGCGCCACTGACACCACTTTCGGCCAACCGGTTGTGATAAACTCTTTGATCTGGCAGAGTTCTGCCGATTGATTTGTGGCTGCTTTAATCATTTTATATGTAACCGGTAAATTTTTAATATTGTCGTGCAATTCTAATAAGAAATGTGATTCATTTTCTAAAACAGTCTGTGCGATGATGTAATCTTCCCCTGAGTCGAGTTGACGAGTACCAATTAATCGTGAGAACAGATCTGCATTCCCAAATTCTTGGGTTGGTACATACTTGATGTCGAAATCGTATGTTTGTAAGGCCAAAGCCCATCTTTGAAGACGATTCGCTGAATGTATTGGTATGCCTTTGTTAGGCCGAAATACCGCGAGCAATGGCTTGTGATCCGTCTCTAGAAAAAACTTTCGACCGAGGATCATCCTATGGAATCTAGTTACAGTGAAAACTAGAGCCAAGCTCTCCTTCTCGATTTGACTGTAACTTTTTTCAGCGGAAGTCAGTGACCTTGAGACGTAGTACACTGCTTTGATTCTGCCATCTGTAAATCTGTGTGACAAACAGGCCCCAATTCCGTCCTTTAAAGCATCAGCGGATACAATGATTGGTAATTTAGGGTTGAAATGTGTTAGTGCTAAGTCGGATTGTAGAATGCGTTTAAATTCGTGAAAAGCATTCTCACACTTCGACGACCAATAGAACTTTTCTCCTTTCTTTAAAAGTTGATCCAACGGTGCCCGAAGCTGACTCATTTGTGGTATGTATTTACCGTAGTAATTGATAGCGGCTAAAAATGAACGAAGCTGCTGTAATGTTTGCGGTACTGGCATGTTTCTGATGGCTTCATTTTTCTTAGGATCCGGTTTCGTTCCTTTGCTGGTAAGTATGTGACCTAAATAACGAATTTCACTCATTAAAAAATTACATTTACTTATCTTGACCTTGAATCCAAACTCTTCCAAGCGTTTCAAAACAGCATGCAGACATTTATCATGTTGTTCCCGGTTTTTCCCTGATATTAAAAGATCATCTATATAAGCTGAGACATTCTCCAAATCTGACAGCATAGTGTCCATGAGCTGTTGAAAAAATCCGGGACCAGTTTTTATACCTGGTGGTAGCCTATTCCACTGGTATAACTCCTTATGCGTGTTAATTGTGAGTAAATGTTTAGAACTGTCGTCCACCTGAATCTGTATATACGCATCTGATAGATCTATATGTGTAAAGTACTTACTGTATGCATGCTTGTTGAAAATATCTTCCGGTCTCGGGAGGGGATAAAGATGTGGTTGCAATGATGCATTTAAGCCTGTAGAATAGTCAGGGCATATTCTGATTTGGCCACTCGCCTTCCTTACTGCAACAATGGGGGCTGCCCATTCAGAGAAATCCACTGGAGAAATGATACCAGCATTTTCTAACCGCTGCAGTTCTTCTTCTATGGCTTTTGCTGACGTGTATGGAACTGGACGTTTTGGTCTAAATACGGGCATAACGTTGTCTTGCAAGTACAGTTTTAGTTGGTTTTTATTGCAGCAACCTAGCGATTCTTCGTGGGAAATTTCGATTGGATAGAATTAACTACAGTACCCCCCGGATAATAGCACATGCACATGGGTATAAATTTGTAGTGCTTATAAGCGGGTTTTCAATTCAATTGCTATTAATGGTGAACACGCGGTCGTCTATCCTTTTTAATATTTCGTTCGGTCCAGAATACGGCTGTTGCAGAGTTCGTTTTGTAAAATCCTGCTGAAGAAATACATGCGTGCATGAATACAAGTCCTTGTAGCAAAAAGTTTTCTGGCGACACTTGTGAGATGCTGGTACTGGTTTCACATTTCTCATGTGAATACGAAAATCGTCCAGAAAGAAGTGTGGATCTTCAGGTGGATCTTCATGCGTGAAAAATTCACCAGGAATCCTAAGTGTTATGCCGTATAGGTATTCAGCTGGTGCTCCTTTGAGGTCTGCTTTGTAGCATGTCCTTAATCCCAGCAGCACGGTTGGTAGTACTTGCGTCCAGAGCGGATTTTGATGGCAAATTATTGCTGCTTTTAGCGTTCGGTGCCATCTCTCCACCATACCATTTGACTGCGGATGGCATGCAGTGGTACGGATGCGTTTGCCACCCAACAGACAAGATAATGACGTGAACAGTGCACTTTCAAATTGAGATCCTTGATCTGTGGTGATTACTTTAGGGCTTCCAAACGTTAGATCCAATTTGTGAAAAATGTGTTAGCTACGGTATCTGCTGTGATGTCCTTTATGGGTATAGCTTCGGGCCATCTAGTAAATCGATCGACCATCGTCATGCAGTACTTAAATCCATGGGACTCTGGCATTGGGCCCACTAGATCTATATGTATGTGATCAAATCTTTGGTCTGGATCGGTGAATGTGGCTGGTGGATTGTGAACATGACGTCCTACTTTTGAGCGTTGGCATGGTACACAGTTCCGTGCCCATTGGGTGATGTCCTTGTTCATTGACGGCCAGATGTAGCGTTGCGAAATGATTTTGTTGGTCGCTCGTCCACTGGGATGGGCCATATTGTGGAAAGTTTCATAGACTTTGCGGCGCAGAAGTTCCGGCACAAAAGGTCTAATATCGTTGCTGGAGACATCGCAATAAATGGGCTGTTGTTCTGGGCCATACGTTATTTTCTGGAGTTTAAGTGATGTGTTATTGTGGTTTAAAAGTTGCTGAAGGTCATTATCGGTTTGTTGCATTCTTGCAAGCTCTTGATAATCTATGGTTGATGGAGGGTTTATAGCATTAATACGAGACAATGCATCTGCTACATTGTTCTCTGTACCGTCGATGTACTGTAGACTTGTGGAGAACTGACTGATGAAATTTAGCTGTCTAACTTGACGGGGTGAAGCTTTGTCTGAGCGCTATTGGAAGGCAAAAGTCAGTGGCTTATGGTCGGTCCTGATTGAAAACTCTCTGCCTTCGACCCAAGGTTGAAAGTGCTTAATGGCTTCATAGACAGCTGTGAGTTCCCTATCGTAGGTGCTGTAATTTTTCTGTGCAGGTGAGAGCTTTTTTGAAACGAATGCGAGAGGTTCCCAGTTGTTTACTTTCTGTTCGAGTACACCTCCAATTGCAGTACTGGATGCGTCGGTGGTAAGACGGAGTTCAGCGTGAGGGATGGGATGTGAAAGCAGCTTAGATTCAGCGATTTGTTTCTTTACTTCTTCGAAGGCTGCGTTTGTAGATGCTGTCCATGGAACTAGCCTCTTGTCATTTTTCTTGGCATCCTTAAGAAAATCATTCAGTGGGGCCTGTGAAGATGCGGCATTCGTTATGTGGCGTCGATAAAAGTTCACTGACCCGATGAATCTCCTGAGTTCCAAGATTGTTTGAGGCTTTGGAAATTCGAGGATGGATTTAACTCGGTCTGGAAGTGGCGATGAACCCTGAGATGATATTCGGTAGCCTAAGAAGTCTACGCTTGTTGCTCCTAAACAACATTTGTCAGCATTAATGCATAGCCCATATTGGCTAAGGCGTTGGAAGATTGAGCGGAGATGGTGTTCGTGTTCTTCCGGTGAACTGGAGGCTACTAGTAGGTCGTCAATGTAAGCGTAAACGAAGTCTAGTCCGGCTAACACCTCACTGATAAAACGCTGAAACGACTGTGCTGCGTTTCTTATACCGAACGGCATGCTGGTAAATTCGAACAGACCGAACGGTGTAATGATTGCGGTCTTCGGAATGTCTTCACTGGCGACTGGAATGTGGTGAAACGCTCTTCGGAGATCTATTGATGAGAATATTGACTTACCGGCGACAACTGCTGCATAGTCCTGCAGTAGAGATATCGGGCAGCGGTCTGGTAAGGTCTGCACGTGTGGGAGGAACTATCGAAATATCCGCGCCGGTGTCGATGAGGAATTTTGTTCCTGAGATATGGTCGTGTATGAAAAGTCGACGGGGGCATGTTGCACCATCAGTATCCGCCGAATCTACTGGTGGTGATTGGTGTTTTCCTGTTTTTGTGGCCAGGAGCATGGTGTAGTGCACCTTTTAGCATTTTCACCAATTCGGCGATGGTAGGAACAAACTGACGAAGCTGCGTGATCCGTCGACTTAAAACTGCTGTGCCGTCCAGGAGTGCCACTGCAAGAACGGTTGTCTTTTCCACTTCCACTTGCCATGAATCGATCCAACTTCTGCGACAGTTTTTCGATTTGCCTGGAGAGGTCTTGAATCTGTTCGTCCACATCTTTGCGTTCGGTGAATCGCGAAATGGGCATAAGTTGTCCGACATTCTGGTGAGGTTGGATGTCCATTATTCTATCTGCAAATTGGGCGAGGCTGCTGTTGTCGAGGACGTCAGCCGTGGCGAGAACAACTTGCACATGAGGTGGCAATCGATCGAGCCAGAGGGTTCTAGTGAAGGTGGCGTTTAGCAAGTTGCCACCTAACCGATGCATATCCGCCAGAAGATCTGATGGACGTCTGCATCCCACTTCTAGCCCCGAGACAAGGGTTTTAAACTGGCGTTCCTGTGAAATTGAAAAATGGTTCAAAAGGGTCTCTTTCACGGCCTTTTACCTATCTTGAGCAGGAGGCTTGACAATGATGTGCTCTATAACCAATAGTGTGTCCTGGTCTAGACGGGCGATAACAGCGTGATATTTTGTTGAGTCAGCAGTTATTCGTCTGCTATGGAACTGTGACTCAATGGACGCGAACCATAGCTGCACCTTGGTCACAAACCAGAGAGAATAGACCACCAGCTTCGGCCAAAAATGAGAGTTTCATAGAGCCAGTTTCAAAAAGTTACTGCGTGGTTAAGTATGCGTGCAATGTTAAAGTAAACGGAGGGTGAATTTGGTCACGCATACACTGGCACATAGTAACATTTACAGTTATTCTGTGGTAACTTTGAAAAAATTCAAATAATTCAAATAAATTGGCTGTTATCGGGACGTGTTAAGCAAATTGTGTGTTCGGTGTGGGGAAATTATTACCAACTTATATTTCATTAAAAAGCATGTAAATATAAATGGGTAGTTACTGCAATAATGTGAATTCCTTTGACATTATTACGAAAACATATTAGTTTAAGCTGCAAAACTAAAATGCATGACACACATCAGGGAAAAATCATCAAACACGATTCGTTTAGTTTTGCTGATATGAATTTAGGCCTTTGTCTATATATTTTAACGAAAATTTATTTATTTTATTAAAGTGTACCTACTGAGTTTTGGAATAAATAATTAAAAAAAAGGATAGGTAGAAAAAATTTGTTTTGTCAGGACTCTGGCTTAATTATGTTTACCTATTGTTTTATTTCATCTACTAAAGAAAATGTGACGAATTGATTTTAAACAAATAAATTAGTTGGTCATCGGAATTTGAGCAAATTTTACGTTCTAAAAAAGAAATACGTTTTGGACACACAGAACTACAGAAGACTAAATCGTATCATATCGGCTTTTATCACGAGCAATCTGTATCAGGTGTAAATACGAATTTATTAACTTATACATAAATATGAGAATTTCAGGAAATATTTATTAATACAATTCAAATTTTTAAAACTTGCTGTACCTATATATTTTTGTATTAGCTAATTCGTTAATTTTCCACTACTTTCCAATTTTGTACAAAATATGACTCAAAATTCGTTAATGAAATATAACAGAATAATGGATACTAACAGAATGTCAAAACTAGAATCAAAATAGTAAAAACACACAAATGTTATTTAAAGTTTTTTATTAATTATTATTATATTATAATTTCATTGTGAAAAACAAAAGAATACCTACATAAAAAGCAAAACCATGAAGCATTTAAAGAACAGAAAGTGGACAGCAAAATTAAGATAAGTACGTATTTTAAATTAAAATATTAAGTACAATGTACATACATAATGTACTTTGAAAGCTCACTTTTCGCTTTAGTTTATGCGTTACTATGGAAACGACATTTTTTTATGAAAACAATCAAAAAGAACAGTTTTTTATTTAAATTTGAGGTTGGCGTGTATACGCTACGTTACGCATTCCGTAGCGCCTATTCTGTTTTGAAACACGTTTTCTATCAGGTTTTGTATAAAAATGACAAGCATTCAATGTTTAAAGTGACAAATGTATCTACCTATTTAATTTTTGAACAACCAATTCTTTATAATACCTACCTAATTCAAAATCCATTCATCATTATTCTATATATTCGAAAATAAATTAATTTTCATTAAAATATAAGAAGAAAATGTATGTCAACAAAATTGCAAAGAATCGCGTTTAGCTAATTACATCGTGCTTGCAATTTAGTTCTGCAGCTTAAAATGATATTTTTTTGTATAATAATGTCATAGGAATCATATTATTATATTTTTAATCACCCAAATAGTATATTACATATTATGCTTTTTAGTGAAATATAAGTTGGTAATTAATTCACCACAGCATACACACCATTTGCTGAACACGTCCCAATAGAGGTCAATTATTCAAATTATTTGAATTATTTCAAAGCCATCTGGGATTCAATTGTCTTATTTCATATTTTTTTGCTTATTCACACGTATTCACAGATAGAAAAAGAGGCGGAGCTACTTATTTCAAAACTGGCTCTATGAAACTCTCATTTTTGGCCGAAGCTGGTGGTCTATTCTCTCTGGTTTGTGGTCCCCACAGTATGAAGCGAATTCGAGCCCTCTATCCTCAAACCTTAGAAAGGGAAAACGATAAATTTCAAATTTCAAATTGTGCTCTCAAATAGCGGCAAGATACAAAAACAAAAATCCACTGTGTCTGGGGATTATAGTAACAGTCACACTCACACCACATACTGCCGCTAACGAAATGCAGTTTCCGAAAATTAAAAAAAAGAGGATACTGTACATTGGCACAAACCAGTAAGAATAAACCGCCGACAAGTCCGATGAAGAAGATTTGCCACATGATGAAGATGAAATTTACACCTCTATTATTTCTTTCATATTTATCAAATTTTGGGTTAAATTATTTATTTTAATATGGTTTTTCAGTAGCTCTAACTTTTTCGACCGACTTCCATAAAACGTAAACAAACAAATGTCAAATCATATGTAAGTGTTTTGGTAAATCTCGTGCGACTCTGAGAAAAAATCTAGATTCGCAAAAGTGCTCTCGACTCTGAAAAAGATTGCTTTTTTTGTACCAAACGAACGAAAAAAGTGATCTCGGGAAAGAAAAAGTGTTTTTTTCTGCCGAATCGAAATTAACATTACGCAAGTCACAAATGTCAAACAGCCCGTATGAATTGTTTGTTTTAGGCCCTAGTTATAGCTATCATGAAATGAATCAGTTTTTGTTGAAAAGTCACTGACAGGAATTTTTTAATGATTGCTATAACCGACTTGTCAAAAAAATGAAACCACCATTCCACTGATTTGTTCCAATGATGCATTTCAATGATAGCTATAACTAGGATAGCTATAACTAGGGCCTTAGCAATCATTGAAAAATTTCTGTCAGTGAAAGAACCTGTCAGTGACTTTTCAACGAACGAGTCTAGGCTTTGAGGTTAGAGTTGATCATTGAAAGCAAAACTGACAGCTGAGAATAGGAAGAGAATCGAACACATCAGTGAAACGATTGGGTTCCAAATTGGAGAAACGAGAATCAGCTGTTCATTGAAATCGATTTCGATCAGTGAAATAATAAAATAGAATTTAAAGAAGGGTTTTAGTCAGAATTAAGTAATTTCTTTCGTAAAAAAATTCCACAATTGTTTACCTTTATGTTGATACCAACTAAAGCCAATATTGTTTGATTAATCGTCTTAAAATCGGAAAACAAAATTTTCAATGATGCATTTGAATGATAGCTATAACTAGGGCCATGCTACGTTTCCACCGAAGATTAACTCCGAGATTAGGATTAATTTTCGTTAACCTCGTATAAATCTCGAGATTTATCATACAAAAATTAATCTCATAAAAAGGAGATTAAAAATTAATCTCCTAAACTGACTAGGTTTACATGTAGAGTGCGGTCTCTGAACACACTCTCCACAGGTCGAAATGTCTAAAATTCAAAACAAACAGAGCTACATTTGACATTTATGTCATAGGTGAGCAAAAGAAAAAAATATTTTTTTTTTGTACCTACCCCCAATACCGACTTCTTGCCAATGCAACCGTTAAAACGTTTATACATATTAGTTTTGAGGACAAAATGATGCGGTAATAATATTTTTAGATTACTGCCACTCATTTTTTGTTTTTACTTTTAATTTCTAAAGTAGGAATTGTTTAATTTTTTATCATTTGTTGCACTTCGATTGGACAGCTTATGCCAACATCTGGTGAAATGTCAAATTAATCTCTTCTTTTTTGGTGGAAACACTTCAAGATTAATTTTAATCCTCTTGCACTTAATCTCGGGATTAGCGTTCGGTGGAAACATAGCATTATTAAAGATTTACAGTTGATTTACGCGGTTTACGCAATAGCATTTCCGTGGGGTGTTCATTTAAAGCACCGCAGAAATTTATACATTTACGAGCTGCATAAATTTATCAGATTAAAGCTAAGATTAGACTGTATGCCAATTGTGCATATGTATGCCAACAGGCAAATGACCTGATTAGCTGTCAAGTGACCAAAATGTCCGGACTATCAAAACTGTATATTAGACTATATGACCAAAATTACTAATATGGTCATATTTGCCTTGATGGTCATTTAAGGCATTTGTTATTTATTGCCAAATGTTGTAGTAGGGTAATGATGTAAAGAAAAACAAAGCAAAAATTTGCTGCCCGCTTCGATTGAGCTCCCCAAAGACATGTAGATGGTTTAGAAAAGTACAAACAGAAAAAAAGCAAACACACAAAAGAACTAAAAAGGGTAAAATAACAAACAAAATATAGATCAAGTGAAATAAGCAATCGAACCAATGAAAACACATAACGAATATTAACAAAAAATACAAATAACTAGCACAAAACAAATAGATAGCAAACAATTTCTACAAAAACAAATTTCAAAGAATAGATCAAATAAATAGTTTACAAAAAAAATAGATTGAATAATCCACAAAAAAGAGAAAGAAAATGAAAATAAATCACAATCCCATGAACTCAAACACCGATGACATCAAAATAATTCTTGTTCCATCAAAAATGCCAGCAATGCCATAACGAAATTTCAATAAAGTGCATATGGGCATATAGCGCTTTATGCTGGCATACGTGCTTATTGTCCGATTACACTATATGCCATTTGGGCATTTTTATCTGTCAAAATCAGCCTGGTAATATGTGGCATTTAGGTCATTAGAGCATATGAGATATGCCCATTACATTGTATGACCATATTTTGACAGGAAAACTGTCAGAAATTGGCATTTTATGACCACTTGGCATACAGTCTAATCGTACCTTAAGTCAATCCCCCTATTTCTATTTTTTGTACCAAACGAACGAAAAAAGCTTTTTTTGGCGAATCGAAATCAATATGAGATTGCCAATCGAAATTGGCATTAAGTTAACAACCACTTGGAATGCACCCTGCTGTCAAGTGTCTATATCCAAATCACAAATAAATAGACCGTCGACTCCTCCCACATAACGGACTTTGCCAACAAGTGCTGCCGGCGGGCCCAGGATTTTTCATGGATTGGTGCTGTACAAAATCAAAGGAGCGCCATTAACGCACGCATACTTGAAAAATCCTAGGCCCATGGTATAGCATGGAAAATCATTGCCGCCATTAACTTTGACATTTACACGGTATTCACAGACAGTAATTTTTTCCGGTGGGAATCGGGTATGATTTGACAATGATTTGACATTTGTTTGTTTACGTTTTATGGAAGTCGGTCGAAAAAGTTAGTGCTACTGAAAAACCATATTAAAATGAATAATTTAACCCAAAATTTGATAAATATGAAAGAAATAATAGAGGTGTAAATTTCATCTTCATCATGTGGCACATCTTCTTCATCGGCGTCGTCGTCGTCCTCTTCGGATAATACTGGCTCGTCTTCGTCATACGAGCAATTTATGCAGTTGCAGTATTTGTTATTTGCAAGGGAGAAAAAGCATCGAGTTTGCAATTTTGTGCAGGACGTGGACCGTGGTGAACATACACTCAGAATATTTATTATGGGATTTCTTTTATAGTTATTTGAAAATGTATGGAAATCTTGGAAGTTGCAACCACTCTAACAAAAAAAATCTTCACAACAAAATAGGTAAACAACTTTTGGCAGACACACCACCAACACCAACAAAGAACAGCTCAGTATACGTCTTTTTGTTCGATTGGCCAGACGAAATCTAGAGAAATCTAAAAAAATCTCAGATTGCCAATCGAAATTGGCATTATTGTTTTGTGACAAAATTCAAACGTCATTTGTAATAGGATAGGGTAGGACATTCACATTTTGTTATGTTGATCTTTACATCCTTTACATTGTGGTAGCTTGTAAAATATAAAATCGTATTCTGCTACCAAAATGTCTTTCCAACTCGATCAGTATCACGAACAGGTTTGTCCTAATGATGTTACGCTAACAAATTCATTAGTTTACCTTACAATTCCAGTTACGTACGGTAGAAGAAGCACTTAAATGTTCCATGGATCCAACTCAAAGGGAATCCCTTGAAGGCTTAAGAAATGATCTTCAGGAACTATTAGAATTAACCAAGGAGACAATTGCAGCGAGTAACGTTGGTAAGGTTTTCGTCTTTACTGAAAATGATTTTTTTTTATCGATATATCAGTCGCAGATAATTCAAAACAAAGCCAGAAGGACGACGAAATGTTACTTTTCATGAAGGAAATCGAGGAACTGGATAAACACGAGAGTACAGAGAAAAATATACATGCACTCAAAGTAATAATTTATTAAATGCTGATAACCATCCTAAATTTTGTTGTTTTCAGACTCACATCTTATCCATGGTGGGTGAAAAGTGTTCGGCACCACACCAACATTCCTGGGGTATGACCTCCTATCACAATGCCATTATTTGTGGCATGGATGAATCTAATGAACTCACTTTAGATAGTATTCGCCTTCGAGTTTTGTTTACAAACCCTACCCACAAAGAGATGATTCCATGTTCATACTTTCTTGAAGGCGAATGCAAATTTGACAGTGGAAGATGTCACTACTCCCATGGAGAGTCAGTGCATTTTAATGACCTCAAGGAGTACACAGAACCCGAATTTGAAAAGCTGGATAGGAACTGTGTAGTTTTAGCAAAGATGAATGACCGCATGTGGCACAAAGGACGAGTTTTGTGTGCTAATTTCGTCGAAAAGACTTGTCGAGTCCGCTTGGAGACCCAAAGAAAGGAGATGGACTTTAATTTTGAGGATCTATTTCCCATATTTCATGGTGTGTCTCGTTAAAAAGTGATTCTTATTTTTCTATCATCAGAATTTGTGTTTCAGATGATGATCTCAGCAGTGGAAGTTCAGACTCTGATTCCGATACAGCATCGGATGATATTGAAACTGCACGAAGGACACGCCTTATTGAACAAAGTTTGTTTTCCTACGCACCAAATCAAGCTCTTGGTGAATGGGAGAAACACACTAAGGGAATTGGTTCCAAATTGATGGCCAAGATGGGGTACATAACAGGAACAGGTTTAGGTTGGAATGGAGAGGGTATCATAACACCTATTAGTGCACAGATTCTGCCACCAGGTCGGTCTCTGGATCACTGCATGGAACTTCGGGAAGCAGCTAACGGCGACCATGATCTTTTTAGCGTAGAGAGAAAACTGAAGCAAACTCAGAAGAAGCAATCAACTTTAAATGCTAAAGCATATGACCGGGAATCCAAAAAAACAGATGTCTTTTCGTTTTTAAATGCATCAGTCTTATCCAATAATCATCCAGCAAGCAGTTCTAAGGGACAGACTGCTCCTATAATGAAAAACGCTTTTCAAAACCATTCAACTAAAACGTTAAACGTAGAGAGTGTTCGAATTGCCGATGAGATTCGCAAAAAAGAGCGCGAGATTGTGAAAGTAAAGGAATCCATGGGAAGGCATCACTCTGGCACAGATGTGTACGAACGATTAAAAGTACAGTTAGAAGCGAAAAATAAGGAAGTAGCAGGGCTAAAGAAGTCTGAGAGATCACTTGAGAAAGAGCAAATATTACGGAAAACAAAAGACAAACTTAATGTTTTCTGAAAAGGCAGGAGTAGGGTGGATACAAGGCTTTATGTGGTTACAGAATGGAAATAAAGTTGTGTGTTATATTTTTATTATTGTGTAATTTTTGAAGGCAGCAGGGGGTCCGAGCCCTACCTATCCATCGCGACCGTTGCGACAACGTATTCAACTGACAAATGTGAACACGAGCTTATGGTTCGTTGAAGAAGAGTGCGATAAATTCGTTGGCTGGCGTTGACTTGAGAGTAAGCTCTTTCATATTTCGAGATTCACCCCTAACTTGGAAACAGCCTGTGTGAATTTTCCACGAAAGAAAATATTTCGGTTTTGCCAAATTGAGAATAAGCAAAAGCGAAGACCGTCAAAATTAAACACACCTATCGTGGAATCCGCCGGGGGGAATTATTCACGAAAAGGATATTTTGATAGGTATCGTCAAATCCAGAGGTAAGGGCACACACCAGAGAGAATAGACTAGTGATGTGTCAACTCGAGTTCATAAACCGGTTCAAACCGAGTTACAGCTAAACCGAGTTGGCATTGGAGTTCAATTTCAATCTAGCAGCTCAAACGTAGGTATTTAAATGTTTCCATTTTTTGAAGCAACATTTATCACTGTTTTACTTTAAAACATGAAATGTAGTTAATGTTTCTACATTATTACTCAAGCAACCGCCGAAACTAACAAAGAAGATGATGAAATATGGGGTTTTCTAGACAAGAAGACATCGGAAACACAAGCTACCATGACACCAATTTCATCAGCAGCAAGTATGGTGAAGTAATAGATATATCGATTTGCCGTATTTACATCGAAAGAAAAATCCGCTTAAATTTTGGGAACCGCTATCGGTTCCATTGGAAAGGTTGTTATACAAGAAAATAATTCAAAAAGTTTTCTTATATAAACCGAGTTAGCCAACTCGGTTTGCAACCCGGTTTGCTTAAATTTCAACTCGGGTTAACTCGATTTGGCACATCGCTAAATAGACCACCAGCTACGGCCAAAAATGAGAGTTTCATAGAGCCAGTTTCAAAAAGTTACTGTGGTTACTGCGTGGTTAACACCCCGTCTCCACGAGCAATATTTCATAGCTTGCCATATAGTATGCTATGAAAATTGCTCGTGGAGACCACAAATAGTATTCTATGAAAAATGGTATGCCATCTATTGCTCAGCTCATAGCTTGCTATCGATAGTATGCTATGGGGTGTACTTTTTTGTTGTGACGCATGTGTTTTCGTGTGATGGCTATGGAAATAGTATGATATGAAATGCCCACCATACATTTTATTGCATACTATCGTTATTTCTTTCTATCAGAAATGACAGATGGCAAGCTATGAAATATTGCTCGTGGAGACACGGTGTAAGTATGCGTGCAGTGCAATGTTAAAATAAACGGAGGGTGAATTTGGTCAGAGGTAAGGTAGACTGAGATACCCATCTCGCAATCCTCTTGCCGCTGGTCCCCTCGATTTTTGCCAGGAATCCGCCATTTTGTTTTCCTATGCATGTACGTCAATTCCTATCCGTGTAAAATTGAACAAAAAAAATTAACAAAAAAAAATATGGTGAATTTGGTTTGACAGAAGTCGGTTGTCATACATGTCAAAATATGCAAAAGAAATTGTGCATCAAATTGTGACTAGCTAAGGAAAAGTGGAAAAAAGTAAGTTATATCACATTTCATTTGCTAAAATTAATAAATAATTACAATCTCTTTCTAATCTCTTAAAGGATTCGATTATCGCTTTGGAATTATGTCTAAAGGCAAGTAGGTACAGTTTGCCTGTTTCATATCCGCGCGCTCGGCATCGGCACAATTACATACCTACTTGCAGATTATTTTGTGATTCAATTCATTACGTGTGTACCTAAGGGACATGGACAGGACATAGTACTGGATCTCTTGCTGTGCAGTTTGGTACAGAAACGTACTGTCGAAAGTCTGATTAAAAAGAACGAAATCGTGATGCAAGAACTGGAAGTGCCAATATCTGCAACATGTTAACAAATGTCTTGCCGAAGAAAAATAATGATTACTCCACTATTTGGATAAGTGAGTATAATCTTCTTTACCAATGTATGCCACAATTTGATTTAAATTTTCTTATCAATTAGGATAGAAAAAGAAGTACTTGCTGAACCACTGAACAGATTTTACAAAAAGGTAAAATACCTATGCTTAACAACTAAATGTCGATATGAAACTCAGGACAGGCAATAAGGAGCCCACTAAGGAAGAATTTGAACAGATCGTTGATAAAAAATGATGGTTGTGTTTATCTATTGAAGATGTATTTGAGACGAAACGACTACCTATTTGTGGGAAAATCAGTATTAGTTAATGACGAAAGCTGTATGCTATACAAACTTAAACAATAATGTGGCTGCTTCGCATCAAAACTCGAGGTAATGTTTAAGGGCATATTCCGTGGCATAAGTATCGCATTGTGGCAATACTTTGTGAATCTGTACCAAAAATTTACAAATTACGACCTAACTTTATGGCTGGGTTACCAAGACAAAGTTCAAGTGAAAGAGACTGTGAGAGTGAGCTCGTAGTTAGTCATTGTATTTGCATCGTTTGTAATCTCTGTTTTTTTTTCAGTCGGAGGTACAGAAAGCAACAGGAACTGGTTTGCCAAGATGGACAGATCAAATTAATGCCGCCATACTTAGGATAAAGAAAATGCGGAATACATTAGGGGCCGTTTGCTGATATGTAATAATTTTGTAATTATCCTTTTATTTTAAAATTTAAAAGAATGGTATACTCTGTTTTCCATTTGCCCTCTTATTTCAAAATTTGGTAGTACCAGAGTCGTTTCAACATAAGGGTTTTTGTGGAAAGTGAAAATAACCACACCTGAAACGATTTTAAAAATTTTGAAATAAGGCGACAAATGCATAGCATGAGATACAAAGATAGTTGATGTATTTACAGAAGACCGAGAACATAGAGATGATTTTAGCCAAGAGCAATTATTTTAACCTACCTATGTATATTATATCAGAACAAAGAGAGTACATATCTTGAAAACACTGGATAAGTGCGTTGGATTAACTTTGTTGGCTCGCATTCACACCTGAGCTACTGAGCACGGATAATCGCGATAAAACGATTATCATCTGGGACATAAAAAATGCTTAAGTACCCTGATGGACCTGATGGCCAACCAATTCCTGTTGGAAATAAGGAAGACCTAGTTACCTTTATCGATGTGAGGGTAAAAAAAAATCGCCCTGAAGAGCAGTGAAAAAAAGGTAAACAAAAAAGATTTATAATTACAACTGAGTGAATATTTTAACGTATTTATCCTTTTTTCTACATAAATGAAACAGATTTGAAAAACACTACCTACATGTTCTTCCTGAAACAAATCTGACAACAGTTGATGCCGCAACATTCACTGTGGATGTGGCATGTCATCCGAAGTAGGTAGTTCGCTTACGATTTTGATGCAAAGGAAAAAAACAACAAAATAAAGTTTACAATATTGCTCAGTCCGGACTCAACCCAACTGGAATAAAATCCTGATGGCGAAACCTTTGTAACCGCCACAACAGCACCCAGACTACAGACTGGAAACGGGTATCTATTTAATTTGTCTCACCTTTCACCTTGTTGATCATTTCATCACACTTTCTTTAGTTTCAAAGTATGGCATTACTGCGGATCGTTTTTGCATGAAACCCTTTTGCCAAAAGGTCAAGAATTACTCGGAGTTGAATGGCAACGCTTCACTGACGGAGTATTCGCCGAGAAATCCATCCCCAATGTAAAGATCAAGCACATCAAATCTAGTAGCTAGTAAACAAGTTTAACAACCGAAAATCTGTCTTCTGTAAGATGGGAACAACCCAAGAAAGTCAGTGCCACAACCGTCAGTAAAAGAAGGGAAAACTATACACATTTTTGAATACCGAATTTATTGTCAAAAAAAAAATATTTCTCGGCATTCACGAGATTTGGGAAAATACATTTTATTTACTGAAAATTATATATTTTTTGGATTTTTTCTACAGTTAAGTACGTTTCCCATTTTGTCATTTGGATTTGCTCTTTAGGAAGACTTCTTTGCATTGTTTTGAACGGTGGTGTAGTAGTTGCTGATTGATATTTGGATCGTATGTGGCCAATGACGCCATTGAAGAAGGCAGGATTCCTAACCCCATAAATATAACACCAACGCTCTACAGAGGCGATTTTTTTTTTTTGTTTGATAATGAATGGTTTGGGAACTGATTTGTCGGCGACACAGATTGTTTTTGGATGACATCTTCCAGAATCAGTGGTGGTGTCCTCCAGTTTAGGTCTGAGATGGTCTGAGCTCTGAGAGAATAAACTTTTTAGGTACATAATGATTAAATACAAAGGCAAAACATACATAATACAAAAATAAAAGTGAAATTGTAGAACCAAATTAACGTCAGCTGACATTTCCTATGAATGATGTCTCGCTGTCAACCTTGATGAACAGCGACAGAGTTCAGAAATACAATATTTTTCGGACGGAGTTCAACACGAAATGTGGGGAATAAGGATATTTTATCATATAATATATTTTTAATCATATTTAAATGGAAAGCATCTAAAATAAATAAAATATGCATAGAAACATAATAAAAACATGAAATATATTACAAAATTATTTGATTTATATTTTTGATGAATAGTTCTACACGATTTTCGTTAACCGCCTTATGAAATTTGACTTAAAATGCTTTTGTATTACTTTAATTCTGCTGCATTGTATATTTTTGTTAACTATTTCAAATAAATTATGCAATTATTCTTAAAATAAATCAATATTCACCTAAAATGTAGCCGTAACGAACTATTTTCAAATTTAACGGCTAAAATGTATGAACGCTGCCAGAAACTTTGCCCACAATAATATTAGGTGCGAATGTGTTAGTGCGAGAGGAGCTTTGACGTTACATGACATTTGTCAATACGAATTTCTATGGAACAATACTAGCGCACCTAAAATTATTGAGAGCGTAAAATTGCAGCTTGTAGGCAAATAACTGTAGATAGGTCGAAGATGGGTATCTCAGTCTCTCTTACCTCTGAATTTGGTCACGCATTCACTTGCACATAACAGCGCTGCCCCCTTGCTACAATTGTACCGTTTGTACTACATTTTGTTGGTCAAAAAAGTAAGTACGTACAATTATTAATTGCGTACTTTGTACTACAATTTCTCACACTTTAAAAATAATAATAAAAAAATTATTAAACTATATTTTTTCTCAGCGCTTGTTTTTACTACAAACTGACTTCTGTAACGCAGCAGACTCAACTCAATTAGTATTTTCAATTAACAAAAGCCTGCAAAAAATAATAATGTAACTATTCACATAGCAGTGCCCCTGCAGAGCGTTATTTTTCTAGTTTAAATTTAATTAAAAATGACACAAGAAATAGTTTGAATATAGATACGGTCGATGCAATACTGCAGTCCAAGGAATTAGTCAGGGATTAGGGAAATGTATATAATCCGCCTGAATCCTTATTAACATATGCAAAAACTTTTTTATATCAGAATGCCAACCATTATCCAAAATAATATTTAAATGTAATATATGTAGTTCTTATTTTTCTTTTTTATTGAAGGTAGGTACCATGTACCTACTTAGTAATATGTTATACTAGCTGAACCCCCGCCAGCTTCGCCAGGCTTTTTATTATTTTTTATTTTATTTTATTTTTTTTTGGGCGACAATGCTTTAATTTTTTTTTGTATTGGAGGTGCCACGCCCCTTTATCCAACTTTGAAAAATCTTCACAGAAGCACTCTAGGGCCAATACCTAAGATTATCTGTAAGTTTTATCTCAATCGATTCGGTGGTTTTCGAAATATACGATTTTGAGTGTTTTTTTTATGAGCAGTGCCACGCCCCTTTGTCCGATTTTGACTAATCTTCACAGGAGCACTCTACGGCCAATACCTAAAATTATCTGTAAGTTTGATCTCAATATATTCGGTGGTTTTTGAAATATTCGATTTTGAATGTTTTTTTTTTTGTATGGGAGGTGCCACGCCCCTTTACGCAATATTACCTGTAAGTTTGAGCTCAATCAATCGGTGGTTTTAGAGATATAAGATTTTGAAAGTTTTTTTTTATGGGCGGTGTCACGCCCCTTTGTCCGATTTTGAATTTGTTTAGCCTATTACCCATTCACCGTAATTACCGACATTTAAAAAAAAATCAACAAAATCGGTTGAAAATTACGGGCGACAGAGGGAAACAGTTTTTTCCACATTGTTTTATAGAAGATTAATTTTAGTTTCTGTGATTATTTTTCGAGCTGTGTTATTCACCCCTATCGTGGAATCCGCCGGGGGGAATTATTCACGGAAAAGAATATTTTGGTATCGTCGAATCCGCAAAGTGGACAGTTCCCAGTTCGGGAAAAATTCGATTTGAACGTTTTTAAGGATACAGTGAAACTTATTCGCAGTAACCACTCGGGGAACTGAACACTTTGCGGATGCGACGATACCAAAATATTCTTTTCCGTGAATAATTCCCTCCGGCGGATTCCACGATAGGGGTGATTAATTATAGGTATGTATTTATAATAAATGTGACGATGGCCTTTATTTTAATTAGATTTTTATTCAGAGTTTTTTAACACGTTGGTTCTTTACAAATGGCGTTCTTATAATAATCACCCTTATTTCCGTTGGCGTTTGTCGTTCACGACTCATTTGTCGTGTCGTTATAAAAACGATATTCAGATTTTTTTTCGAACTTTTGTTAACGATTTTGCTTCTTTTTCTATGTCTTCACTGTATTTTCAAATCGCTTGATCAAAAAAGTTACAAACATTGATTTAAAACCGAAATGAAATATTAGGCGTTTACGACAAACGCCAACGGGAATAGGGGTGAATATGTCAAAAACCGAACACTCGCATGGTATCTATCTATCCCTTTCCAATTTCCTACAAATACATTTCTCATGGCATTACTTTTGGTGATACCAAGCCACCTCCTACTACAATCTACTACATATTTATTTTTATTATAATAAAAAAGCATTATAAATTAATTATTCGTGTTTTTATTTGTTTTTTCAAAATACTACATTTTAAAAGCTCCCGTACTACATTTTCGACCTCTTGGGCGGGCAGCGCTGGCACATAGTAACATTTACAGTTATTCGGTGGTAACTTTGAAAAAATTAAAATAATTCAAATAAATTGGCCGTTATCGGGACGTGTAATGGTGGATTTACATTATCACGCCACGCAATTTTGCATGAATTCAGAGCGAGAGATCCGTGTTTCCACAGTCAAGGCTAATGATGTGTATGAGTGAGACCACACGCCTAAAAGTTGAATTTAGGCCGCCATAACTTTTTTAAGGAGGTTTGTGGTCTCACTCTTACAGATCATTAGCCCTGACTGTAGCAAACGGATCTCTCTCTTTAAAGTCGTGCAAAATTGCGTGGCGTGGTAATGTAAATCCACCATTAAGCAAATTGTGTGTTCGGTGTGGGGAATTTATTACCAACTTATATTATTTCTTTAAAAATCATACTGGGTAGCGGGTAGGTAGTTAACGTAATAATGGAATTCCTTCGACATTATTACGAAAAAATAAAATTTGATTAAACTGCAAAACTAAAATGGATGATAAAAAAATCATCAAACATGATTTTTTAGTTTTGCTGATATAAATTTTGACCTTTTTCTATATTTTTAACGAAAATTTATTTATTTTCTTTGATTGTTTGTTTTATAAAAGTGTAGGTACCTACTGAGTTTTGGAATAAATAATTAAAAAAAGCAGAGAGGACATTTTTTCTGTCAGGCTTAATATGTTTATTGTATTATTTACATCTACAAGAAAAATGTGATGAATTTATTTTAACCAACTAATAAATTGGTCATCGGAATTTAAGAAAAAATACGTTTTGGGCACACATAAGACCAAATCGTAAGTGCGCATTGTCATATCACATATCGGCTTATAGCACAAGGAATCTGCATCAGGTGTAAATAATAAATTTATTAACATATAATTATTATTTCGCTAGGGCAAATATGCGAATTTCAGTAAATATTTTTTAATGCAATTACATTTTTTAAAACTGCCTGTATGTTTTCGTATTAGTTAATTCGCTAATTTTCCACTATACATACATATTTGAATGTCAAAACTACATAGAATCAAAATAGTAAAAAAACGCGAATGTTATTAAAAATGTATGAATTATTAAATTATGTTATAATTTCATTGTGAAAAACAAAAGAATACCTACACAAAAAGCAAAACTATGATAACATAACAAAACAAATAAAATAATTACGTGTTT
Organism: Cheilosia soror; assembly: GCA_949372485.1. Lineage (NCBI taxonomy): Eukaryota > Metazoa > Arthropoda > Insecta > Diptera > Syrphidae > Cheilosia > Cheilosia soror. Next base: position 57,968,620 of record OX443561.1, on the reverse strand, counting down.
TAAATTAAAATATTACGTACCTACAGTTTTTAGTACAGTTCACTTTTCGCTTTAGTTTATGCGTTACTATGGAAACGAATTTTTTTTCTTGAAAAATCAAAAATGCCACTTTTTTATTTAAATTTGACGTGTATACGCTACGCTGTGCATTCCGTAGCGCCTATGCAGTTTTAAAACACGTTTTCAAGCAGGTTTTGTATAGAAATGACAAGCAGTCCATGTTTTAAGTGACAAATGTTGAACAGCCAATTCCTTATAATACCTAATTCAAAATACAGTCATCATATTCTCCTCATAGAAAAATAAAACAATAAACATACCTATTATAGATGAACAAAATAGTTTTTGTATAACTTTTATAATTATTTATTCCAAAATATTAATAACACTTTAATAGCAGACACACTCATCGAAAATAAATTAAATTTCTTTAAAATATAAGAAGAAAGAGCTCAAAATGTATGTCAACAAAATTGCAAAGAATCGCGTTTAGCTGATTACATCGTGCTTGCAATTTAGTTCTGCAGCTTAAAATTATATTCTTTTTTGTATAATAATGTCATAGGAATCATATTATTAGATTTTTAATCACCCAAATAGTATATTACATTATTATGCTTTTAATGAAATATAAGTTGGTAATTAATTCACCACACCGTACACACCATTTGCTTAACACGTCCCAATAGTGGTCAATTATTTAAATTATTTGAATTATTTCAAAACCATCTCAGATTTAATTGTCTTATTTCATGTTTTTTTGCTTATTCACACGTATTCACAGATAGATATGAGGCCGAGCTACTTATTTCAAAACTGGCTCTATGAAACTCTCATTTGTGGCCGAAGCTGGTGGTCTATTCTCTCTGGTTTGTGGGTAAGGGAGACTGAGATACCCATCTCGGAATCCTCTTGCCGCTGGTCCCCTCAATTTTTGTTAGGAATCCGCCATTTTGTTTTCCTATCCGTGTACGTCAATTCCTATCAAATTCCAAGAATTTGGACGATTATGTTACCGACCTCAGAGAAATCATCAGGGACGTGCATCGAAGAACTAGGGATAATATCAAGATAGCCAGCGACCGTATGAAGACGAGGTACGATGCCAAAGCAACAACTACAGGATTCAAGGAAGGAAATCTGGTATGGCTGTACAAGAAAAGGCTTGTCACCTAAGTTGCAACAAGATTGGGAGGGACCCTATTGTTGTGTATTTGTTATTTTACCAAAATCTCTTATACAGCATAATCTCTCGTTCTCTTACTTATATATTCACATACACTAAAAGTAACATTCGTACTAACACTCTATGCTATTGCTAAGCTCATCAAATAATTGTCAGTCTAGTCTCTAGTATTAGTAGTTAAACAATAAAGTTGTTCGTAATAACTTCCTTTTGCTCCTAATTTATTTATTTAGCGCATACATATTATTTGGCGACGAGGTCAAGTACATTTTTTTTTCGAGATCGTACTGCATAAATATTTTGCGCAATTAATTTAGGTATTGCTTCTACGGTGAAAACGAAAGAAATTATAAAAGATATTTTATACATAGAAAGACATTAACTGTGACATTGAACAACTTTCTTTGTGCACTGAAAGCTCACTCAATTGCATACGATTTATTTATTTTTGAGCGCTAAGTACTGGAATATGGTTCTAATATACTTTTTCGGTACACATAATGACAAAAACCGAAAGTGATACAGGCGTGATTGGTAAAAGTGGTGCCACAATTATTAACGGCGCAATGTTTGGCAATGTTTTACCTATGAGACGCTAGTGAAGAAATTAACCGACTATTTCAAACCTATAAAAAATATCAGAGCGGAGAGGTTTAAGTTCTGGTCACGTAAAATCAAGGACAATGAGGACCTAAGTGATTTTATAGTGGAGTTAAAAATGTTAGCTGAGAACTGTCAATTCGGGGATTACCTTGATCAGGCGCTTTGTGCAAATTTATTTTTGCGGTAATGGATGAAAATTTGCAACGAAAGCTTTTAAATGAAGATATATCTAAAAAATTCGATGATATTTGCAAATTGGCGCTAAATTTTTAATTGACTGCAAGGGAAGTAAAGGATATTCAGCAGAGGTCTGGGAGCTCATACAGCTTCCAACAAAACTGGATTGGTCGCTCTCGTCATATAAATAATCCAAGTCGTAGAAGTCGTTCTTCGTCTCGCAACTATCAAAGAAGATCTGGGAGTAAATCATCATCGTCGAGGCCTTTGAGAAACGTGCAGTGCTTCAAATGCAAGCAGTGGGGTCATTACATTATGCAAACTCGTGTCATCTGGGAACATCAAAAATTTTTAACAATACTAACAAACACCATAAAATAAATAGTTTAGTTACTAACTCACATAATAATAGAACAATTTTTCATTATCCAACTTAAGGTTAGGAAATATAACAGATTTATTAAGTAAAAACGATGCAGTTGTTGTTAGTGTTAGAGTGACCATAATTATTTTCTTAAATCTGCTAGAATCTAGCATTTAGTAGATTTTTTTTCAAACTAAATCCTGCTAGAAAAAGTGCTAAACATTTTTTGGATTCTGCTATAATGCCTGATAAATTATAAAAATAAATAATGTTATTAATTTTATTTTATTTTATAAAAGAATTAAAAGAAACAAATACATTGTAGGTACTTCACTACCAAAAACTCATAATTAATTCTGTAAAACAAAAATTGCATCACATTACGTGTTTTCACTGTTCACCGTAATAAAATGCGAGATCATTAAGAACATTTTCAAGAGTAGGTATCACTTTCACGATTATTTTCATAATTGTTTTCGTTAAAAATCTGTTCTAATCCCATACCCACTTGTCTTATAATAGGCATGTTTTATTGAACGTCTATATCAGCAAAGTAAAGTAAAGTAGAACGTTTAGCCATGCAATAACAAAAAACTATACTCTGCTTGGCACATTCGAGACTATATGTAGTTGTTGTAATTGCGATTGAAGTCCAACGAAACACGCCTAATATAAGAAGGAATCTGTCATTCATCACTGAGAAGAGTCAGTGAATTTTTGTGGTGCCAAAAAACCCAAGGAAACCCCAGAAATTTAGTTTCAGGTCGAACTAATTAATTTATGATTTTAATGTTGAAAACACACATTTCTTTTAACATTTAGTAGTGCAGCAAAAGTCAATAATTCACAAAAATATAATTTCACCCAAAAGACAGCTACGATTGACAGAAAAATCCAGCACAGAACTCTCGCCCTGACTAAATACATATGATAGATAAGCACAGTGCTCACCTAGGGTGCCCAGTGCTCAAATCGAACACACGTTTTTATTGTCAGTACGAACTCAGTGCTATATCAAACACGACAGGCACACACCAGTAAGAATAGACCGCCGACTTCTCGTACACCTACCCGATTCCCCCCGGAAAAAATTACCCTGTCTGTGAATACGTGTAAATGTAAAAATTAATGGCGGCAATGATTTTCCATGCTATACCATGGGCCTAGTATTTTTCAAGTATGCGTGCGTTAATGGCGCTCCTTTGATTTTGTACAGCACCAATACATGAAAAATCCTGCGTCCGCCGGCAGCTTGTAGGCAAAGTCCGTTATGTGGGAGGAGTCGACGGTCTATTCTTACTGGTTTGTGGTGACAGGGCTAACCCAGTGCGCACTAGTGCGCCATAGCCTCATAGGGTCCACGTTAAACAAACCTATTGTTCACTGTGAGTTTTTTCCAGCTTCCTTTGCTTAGTGGATGAGTTCAGCTCTATTTTAAAATTAATTTAGTTTGTGTTTGTTCGCTGTGAAAGTATTATTAATTGCATGCGAATTTAGAAACATTATTAAGAATTCATCTAGATTTCATGCCAGATCAGAAAATTCTGCTAGAAATTATGCCGGCAGATTTTTATTTTTTTCCCAGCTTAAATGCCAGGAAAAATGCCAAATTGGTCACTCTGACTGTGTTAAGATTAATTACGAAAACATTGAGATGGAAGTTGACTCGGGCACGTGTTTCTCTATAATTTCTTCAATTCAGTATGAAAAATTCTTTAAAAGCAGTCCGTTATATAAATTCAATAAACAGTGGTTACGGGTGAGAAGGTAAGGGTGCTTGGAGCAATTGAAGTGAATGTAAATGGTCTACTAAAAGCGGATAGAAACAGTTTGTACAGGTTGGAGCTGGTTGTGGTGGAGAGAAGCGATAGGAAGGATTTTTTGGCAATTGTTGAGCCCAAGTTTTTATAGCCGAAATGACTAACAAGTTTGGTTTGATTTGCGGCTTAAAAATTCTAAAATTTATTCATTTATTTTATCTATTTTACATTATATTTTGTTTTTCTTACCTTAGGTTTCTTGTTTATAAGTTTATTAATTTGCAATTTAGTTTTAGGTAAAATTTTTCTTATTTGCTATGTGTAATTCAAACTGCGCGAGTGCACACGAAGAAGCAAAATGGCCGTTGAGAAAAAAGCCAGGAAATGCGCGCATTCTGTTCGTTTGACAAAATTTTGAGGGTGGAAACCCAAGGATAGTTCACAGCTCACACATAGATGTCGTAGCTTGAGACGGCGCTAACATACCGCCCCCAGTAAGTTGACTGCGATCTGCGTCCGCCTTACTCTCGTCGGGTCCAGCTACGTCCAGCACGGCCAAGTTGGCTGAAGGTCGCTCGTATATACCGTTGGAGGTCTTCACTTTAGCTCAACGCTCTTGTCCGTCCATTGCCGGTATCAACAACAACCCCCTTGGGCCAGCAGTTTCTTGGCAAGTTGTTGTCAATGATGATGACCAAATCCCCTTTGGCGATGGGCTTCACCTTCTGAAACCACTTAGACCTTCTGTTTAGAGTCGGCAAAAACGCCTTCACCCACCTTTTCCAGAATGCGTCAGCTATCACTTGCGACCGTCTCCAGCCCTTTCTCATATCGACTACCTCAGGATCACAAGGTGGTTTTGACCCATTCGAAGTGCCGAGAAGAAAGTGATTCGGCGTGAGGGCCTCGTCGTCTGCACATTCCAAGGTTACAAAGGTCAATGGCCTCGAGTTAATTATACTCTCAACCTCAATAAGAGCGCTGCGCAAAGTTTCGTCGCTAAATTTACTGGAGGGAAGAATTTTATATAAGACAGTTTTAATAGATCGTACAAGCCTCTCCTACGCCACACCCATATGAGGTGCTACTGGTGGGTGAAATTTCCAGTTCAAATTTGCCGATATAAACTCATTGGCAACCCTACCCAAGTCAACCTTTTTCAACTCTTCCCGAAGCTCTCTCTCTGCCCCTCTCAAATTAGTCCCGTTGTCGCTGTAAATTTCCAAGGGAATCCCACGACGGGCCATAAAATTTTTTAGGCACATAATGCACGAATCCGTAGTCAAGCTGTGCGCTATCTCTATATGAACTGCTCGCATGGTGAGGCAAGTAAATAGGGCTGCCCATCTTCTTCCAACGGTGACTAGAATCGGCTGAAATAGTCCACTCCGATGAACGAAAATGGTTTGAAGAAAATACCGAGCCTTGCACGGAGAAGGTTGGCCATTTTTGGAACTCTTGGAGATGCATTTTGATTCTTGCAAACTTGACAAAGTCGCCTCACGGATTTGAGCAAGGATCTCATATTCGCAACGTAGAATTTCTGCTGTAGCTCGTTTACAACCGTTTTATGGTTGCAATGGTGGTATTTACGATGGTAGTGGTCGACGATCAAAAAGGTGATACGGTGGCATCTCGGCAGAATAATTGGTGTCTGCGAAAGCAATTCGGCCTCGCATCCTTAATATGCCCTTCTCATCAATAAAAGGTGATAGTTTGGCAAGTGGGCTCCTGTTGTCAAGCACTACTGTTTTTCCCGGTTGGTTGTTTTTCAAGCGAAGAATATCATCAGCATATGAAGCGAACTGAGCTTGTTTGTAAAGCAGCGCTTGTGCGTGCTGGATGGCAGTCGATGTTAGAACGTATCCGTTGATTGGTCGCGGCTCCGGTGCAAACCTGCATGAATTGGTGAACATAACAACCCATGCTAAAGTCCGAAATAAAGCTCTCCATGTCGCAAAGCGTTCTACGTCGAGTAGGTTACAGCTTCTCCTGATTTCGCTGATTTGCAATAAGCGTGGCCGATATTCTTCAATGCCACTCGTTTCGTGGCCATTGCGACGAGTCCTTTCGCAGGAATGAGGGACCTCTAAACCACTCGTCCGTTGGTTGCAGTTCAGGATTGGCTTTCCACTTTGTTGCTTTATCTGCAGGGTTTAGCTTGGTCGGAATCCATCTCCATTCTGAAATACTGGACGTCCATTTGGTTGCGCCAATGGATGTCGTAATCTTCTAAAGATGTGGTAGCCCGTGCTACCAACATGCACGATTCGCACCCGAATAATCGATGCCAGGAGTGCGCCTTACGTACTAATCGACACCCTACGTCCTCCAACCACTCTCCCCGCGGGACTGCCGTTAGGCTGGTTAGCAATTTATGCTAGTTACGGGGGCGTTTACGACATCGTCCCAAAAATCTTAGTACCCAGGCCATTGTTCTTACAAGCCTGTTGAGAGAAGAAAAACCGATTAAAATCTATGATACTCACTCACTATGATTAACGAGTATTTTGGGCGAAGCTCTTCTCCATCATCCTCACAATCGATGGGCACGGTGGTGGCACTGGCAGGCCATTCATCTTCATTCCTAAGCAGCAAATCGGGGCCTCTTAACCAACGTGATGAAGCGCTGAAGTCGGGATGAGTAGCTGACCGCGTAGCTTCATCTGCAGGGTTCTCATGGGTTGGTACCCACCTCCAATTCAAGGAATTAGTCGTCGCTAATATTTCCGCAATTCTATGCGCCAGAAACGGTTTGTACCGACGATGCTCGCAGCTCGCTGCATATCCATTTGTTGACTGTTGTTGAATCACTCCAGAGAACACACCGAACGATGCGTAGAGAATGCTGCTCAATTATAGTTGTCATCAGGTGTACTCCTAAGACTGCTGCCTGAAGCTCCAGACGTGGGATTGTCAGTGGCTTCAGCGGGGCACATTTCGTTTTGGAACAGACAAATGACGTTTCTACTTCACCATTCGTATTAACCCATCTCCAGTACGCCACGGCGGTGAAGGCATCCTCGCTGGCGTCAACAAAAACGTGAAGCTGAAGTTCTTGTGGCACATTGAATTTGACTACATCTGACAGCTTTGTCCGCCATCTATTCCATCCTAGGAGAACTTCCTCTGGCAGCGCCTCGTCCCATCGTATATTATGTCGCCAGACCCCTCTCATCAACAACTTGGCAGCAACAGTTAAATGGCTCAGGAACCCCAACGGATCGAAGACTGACATTATTACACTTAGCAATTCTCTTTTTGTAGGGCTCCTCTCCCCGTTGATGACATGCTTATCAGCATGGTAGAATCGTAGCTGGTACTTGAAGTTGTCGCTGACTGGCTGCCAGAATATGCCAAGTATTTTCTCCGTCTCCAGACTACCTTTAGCGCTCACGAACACAGCACCATCATTGCCTTGCTTCTGTTGGCTGCAGTTTACGGGCGTAATTTTTCGTAATGTAAGATTTGATGATTGAACTATAGGCGGCGGCGAAGTTCTCATCTCTCTTCATCTTACGTTCTACTCCAGCAAGACGTTTTACAGCCATGGAAAAGCTGTCAGGCTACTCGATGTCATCAGTCTTCCACAGCAGTCCCGTTTGGTATCTTCCATTAATCCTTTTCGTCGTTGACTGAAGAATCTCTCTAGCTCGAATGTCGACTTTCGATTGGAGGTGATGGTCTTACCCCAAAGCTCTCGGTCTCAAAATAATCGGCAACCATTCTATCGACTCATCGTTCGATGTGTACGTGAGAAGGCATGAAGGCGTTGTGGAAGTGTTCCTTGGAGTTGGGCCGAACACTAACCAACCTAATTCTGTATTCACAGCGTATGGACCATCCTTGTTAATAATATGGGAATGGTTTCGTAGTCCCAGATGGCAGTGATCTAGACCGATTAATAGGTTGGGCTCGGCGTTGGAATACGGCTGCAACTTAAATCTCCCAAGGCGGCTGTTGAGACTACGAAGATCGCTTTCACCCCAGACTTTGAGTCGGTAAGTTAAGATTATACACTCCATGAACATTTCGCAACGGGAGCGTATCGGAATCCCGCCTTTTGAAATCCCGCTTTTCAAAAATCCCGAAAAAAAAAGTTTTAAAATATCGTCTGCTAAAATACTGCCTTTTTAAAATCCCGTCTTCTAGAATCCCGCTTGTTCAAAATCCCGATCTATTATAATCCCGCTTTTTAAAATCCCGCCAATACCGTTTTTTTACAAAACATTGTTATCAAAAAAATAGATGTTGGTTATATGCGCTTTTTTATTATATTATTATATATTTAAAAATATTAAAAATACTCGACCAGAAAGAAAATGCATCCGAATGTTTTTAGTTTTTACTGTAAGCACACATTTGTTTTTGCTTACATATTCTACATTGTTTTTACGCATTGCGAAAATAGTATATAATGCACATAAAAACCTACCTCTTGCTAACGGTTTTACCCTTATTATTTACTGCTGTAACAATAATTGGAGTTTGCGCCAATTTATATTGTGTAGTATTGGATTGAGTGCGCACGCAGAACTATTGACCGCGATGAGTAATATTATAAGTGAAGTAAAATCAAACAAAGGTGGCAAAAAATAGTTGGCGGCTACGATAATCACCTTGAAAAACAAGTAGGTGCAGTTTTCCGATGGTGCTGTTCGCAGAGAAAAAATAAATTTTGCAAGGGAAGAGTCAATACAACTTTAAAAGACGGAGAACATATCATAAAAAAGGCACCATCAGAGCATTGCCACACTCCTGATTCATGTGTTAAAGAAGTTTGCAAAACAAATAGCAACATAAAAAAAGCTGCAGAATCACTTTGTTTTAATCCATCGCAGATTATACGTGATAGTGTAGTGGAATGTGAATCTTCTGTGAGACCATGCTTATCCCGCTTTTACAATCAAAAGTAGTTGCTTTATTTTAAAAAATCGCGGCGATTTAATAAGAAACGGGATTATAAAAAACGGGATTATAAGAGGCGGGATTTTAAAAAGCGGGATTATAAAAAGCGAGATTTTAATAGCGGGATTTTAAGAACCGGGATTATAAAAAGCGGTATATCGAACCCAACCCTTTCGCAACGCTTTCTTCTTTTTACCAGATCCACTGACGTAAACATCGACTAGCGTTGTGTTCTCTTGAGCTTGTATTCCTCCAACCCATTGCATGTTTAAGCTGCTGTGGTGACCATGCAGACCTAGCTCCTTCAGCAAATCGGCATCCAACATTGTTATTGATGATCCTTCATCTAATAAGGCATACGTGTCGATGACTTTATTTGGGCCATAAAGGGTGACTGGCAATACACGAAATAGTTTACCCTGGTTTAACAAAGAATGCAAGCGAATTACCGCAGCGAAAAACAAGGCTTTCCGTGAATGGCGGTCAAACCCATCGGAGCAAAAAAGATCAGAATTCATAATTCTTCGAAATAGATGCAAACTAATTATTGAATCGGCGAAGACAACTTACAACGAAAGAGTCACTAACAAAGTAATTGAATGTCCTAACGGCTCACGCGCATTCTGGTCCATGGCAAAGACAATGAGTTCTAACTTTAGTTGCTCTTTCTTTCCACCTCTAGTAAAAGAAGATGACACGCTAGCAACAACTCCTAAAGAAAAGGCAGACCTATTCGCTAGCATGTTTTCACTGAACTCTAGATTCTGCCCAACTAGAGCCACCAAATATCCCGAGGGTGCAAACATCGATGGCAGAAGTGAAATTTCGGCCTCGAATAATTCAACGCATCCTTAAGGAACTAGATTGCAATAAGGCAACGGGAACCGACGGAATTCCGGCTATAGTACTTAAGAGCTGTGCTCCAGAACTAGCACCTGTACTGTGTAAGCTGTTTAGCATGTCGTACTCCCAGAAGACGTTTCCTTCTTGCTGGAAAACCACTCGCATTCAACCTATTCCAAAGAAAGGGAGGAAATGTCTGCCACAAAACTATCGTCCAATAGCGTTACTTTCAATGCTCTCAAAAGTAATGGAAAAGGCAATAAATGTCGAAATAATCAAATATCTAGAAGGCCACCGATTTATAAGTGACAGGCAATACGGATTTCGGAGCCGTCGTTCCACTGGAGACCTGTTAATCTACGTAACGCACTTATGGACGCAAGCAATTGAACAACACGGCGAATCCAGAGCCGTAACATTGGACATATCAAAGGCATTTGACCGAGTCTGGCATAGAGCCCTCTTAGGCAAGTTGGCATCTTATGGATTACCACAACAACTCTGCGGATGGATGCAAAATTTTCTTCTGGGAAGATCGATCCATGTTGTGGTAGATGGTGTATCATCTAATTCGTTTGCTATAAATGCAGGAGTGCCAAAGGATCTATTCTTTCCCCAACTCTATTTCTTCTCCACATCAACAATTTGCTTGGATCGACAAATAATAATATCTACAGCTTTGCTGATGACAGCACTCTTATATCCTCTATTTCGAACAGTGGGCCTGTGAATGCGGCTACGGCTACATCACACAGTCAGAGATGTGAACAAATTAGTTCTCTAAGTGGTGATCTGGACAAAATCTTGAAGTGGGGAAAAGACAATTTGGTTGTATTTAATTCAAACAAGACACAGCTTACAACATTTTCCAGGAAAAATGCATCAACAGTTTCTCAGATCCAAATGGATGACCATCCAATCCATCCCAAGGACTCAATGCACCTTCTAGAAGTCACAGTCTATTCAGGAATCTCATGGCAGGACCACATACCCTATATCGCAAGATCGGCGTCCGCTAATTTGAGCTACCTATTTACAGCAAAGAGGTACTTTAGCCCCAAGCAACTTCTGCTTCTCTACAAAGCACAGGGTAGACTAGGCCTGGAATATTGCTCCCATATATGGAGCTCGGCCCCAAAACATTCACTTAACCTACTTGACAGCATACAGAGACGAGCAGTTCGACTTATTGGAGACCCTACACTCACATCGAATCTGCAACCGTTGGTGCACAGAAGACAAGTCGCTTACCTATGCTTGTTCTATAGGTAGGGGGAAAGCGGGAGACTTGAGCCACTTTTTGTTAAATCGTTCATAAATTTTTTTTTATTGACCGCAGCCACATATTAAACGTATTTTTTTCTAGCTACATAAATCTATTTTAAGAAAAGTCAAATAACTTAAAATAAACACCAGAGGTTTTTGACAAATGCCAAATGTTTGAAAACAGATTTTCGGCTCAAGTCTCCCCTACCAACGGGAAACTTGAACACCCCTTTGGGGAGACTTGAACATACTCAAATTCTATAAACAAAACAATAAAACAAATAATATAACAACTTTCAATCTGAATAGAATTAATTTTTATTAATTTTGTGGTATTATCTACAAACAAAAAGTTATGTTTAATGTTTTAAAATAAAAATATAAAAGACTTATAATAAAATGTTACAAACGTTTATACATAGTACATATATAAAAAAAAACTAAGTAATTCAGTTTTCAAACATAAAATAGAGGTAAAAAAACTAATTGAACTTCCGAAACAAAACAAAAATTAATAAATAATTTAATTTTTTATAAATTGCCATATCACTTAGGCAATAAGCCACTGATCAACTCTCCCCTCAGAAACTGTCTCAAGTCTCCCGTTCACATTTCTTAACAAAATAACATTTATAATTTTTGTTAAATACATGCCAGCATAGTTTTATGCTAGTATTTACAAAGTCAAATATCAATATTATTAGGTAACATCAATATTATTTACTAATAATACCCGCACATTTACAAAAACTATTTAATATAAATTAACTGCACTTCGCGAACTCGCCAGGCGCCCTTTTAGATCAGTTACGAACTGCGAACTTAACTCAATACGTCTGTCTCACCTGACGAGCTGCATGTGCAGAAAATACACTAATGTATAAAACCTTTGAGTAGGAGGGATTTCCCTACCCAAGTAAGCTAATACCAATAGTTGGTTCATGTATTGACTAACACAAGAATTATGTTTATAGATTGGTTAACAGTTCGGCCATCCTGTTTAGCACTGTCCTCAGTGCTCCGATAAAAATAAATTGGAGAGGCAATACTAGTCTTCTATGCACCAATCCTTCTGCTTCTCGAGTTTGTACTTTAAAAGACACGTACACAGCCCTTTTCGCATTTTGCACTCAGCCTTACTTGCTCACAGCGCACATAGCCTTCTAGCACACAGCATCCTGGGACACAGCCCTAGCACACAGCCCTGGCACACAGCCCTGGCACACAGCCCTGGCACACAGCTCTGGCACAAGGCTCTGGCACACAGCCCTGGCACACAGCCCTGGCACACAGCCCCGGCACACAGCTCTGGCACACAGCTCTGGCACACAGCCTCCTGACACACAGTAACTTTGCACACAGCCATTGCGCACACAGCCGCCTTTATCACACAGCCACTTTGCACATAGCCTCTTTTGTCACATAGCCACATTGCACACAGCCAGTTTGCACACAGCCTCTTTTTTTTCTTTTTTCACATAGCCACTTTGCACACAGCCTTTCTTTCTTTTGGCACGCTGCCCTTCTCTTTGCATATAGCCTCCACACAGCCTCTTTTCTCTTTTATCACACAGCCACTTTTCTCTTTATGACCGAATATAGCAAACACCACTAACCCAACTACCTGCACATGACTGACTACTCAGTCTTCTAAACCTACCTACTATCTCCGATCCGTCGTCAGTTATTCCCTTCTTCGATCAACCATCGCTCTACTTTGCCTCTGACAACGATCGAATATTCCGCATATACAACACAAGTAAAATTAGCAATAGCAAAAACTCCGCTTAAAGTTAAAGCCTTAAACGATTCTATTATAATGGAAACCGTACTGGACAAAATTACAACAACTTTAATTAATGCCTATCAATAAGCAATCCGAACCTGCAACAAAACAGCAGAAATTGTGCCCCACCTCAGAACCTGACAGCATATAACAGCCCCATAAGACTTAAAGCAGACATCACTTCCAATCCCAAAATCCTTCACATTCCTCCCTCTATTCCACATCTCTGTGCAGCTTAACTAACAACCTATTAACTCAGATAAGAGTCCTACTGTGTCTGTGTACTCTCATAATTCTATTCATCAATAATCGCTTGAGAGAAAAGCTTCTCCCTCTGGTACCTTGGTATCTGGAATAAAACGCGAATCCTTCTCTCTTTTCTAAAAGCAAAGCTAATATTCCTTACATAACAGAACGAAGTCGAATACACTATTATTACAACACGTGACGCGACTCAAACACGAAATGCACAGTTTCATGTGCCTACGCCAATAATCGAAGCTGCTAACATTCTCCACTCTTTCTGCTTTATCCGAAATCTCAATTCCAAGAGCATTTAAAATGCCATTCTTCCTATACTTTCATAGACTACCTCTCATAGCTATCCTTAATCAAAAACTGTATGCACCCACAGCCTCGCTCGCGACGGAAAACCCAGACTCGGCCCAGACCAATCATGACACATAACAAAACCAACCAAACCGATCACAACATCAGGCAAGCCGCAAGCCTCAGCTACATCTGCCCTTCATCAGGCACATATTTTTTTCAATTCTTTTCAATGCCTGCAACTCCAATTATGAGCATTACATTTGCACAACAACATCCCATGTAGGTATCCCCCACAGTGCTCTCCAAGAGACAGCAACAAACATAAAGAAAACCATTACAGATTCAATACTATTTGAGTGATAATCCTTCCTCAAACACGACGAACGCAACCACCACTCACTAACCCCAAATCTAGCGTTTCTGTCTTTCCTTCTCTATAAACCCTTCATAATATAAAATAAACCGATAACGAGTGATGCAAAATAACCGAATTCACGCCATGCATCTGACTATATTCAACGGCAACCACGACCATCCTCTCAAAACTGAACGACACTCTCGTATACGTAATTAATGCCCCAGCTGCACTACCCGAAAAAGATCCTCTACTCTCACATACACGTGATAGTCCTACTCCGCATCGCATGCCGAACCAAAATCTACCGCTATAATATGCAACCGCCACGGCGCCGTCGCGCCATCCAACTCCGACACTAACCCGCGAGACCACCCTATAATCCTCTGCCCCTTCCGGCATTCCGACATCTACTAAACGGATAATTTAATATGAAAGATCCTGACGAATATTCAACGCACAGTAATATTCAAAAACTACTAAAATTGTATTACAATAATGACAAAATGACTACTTATCCGTTTAATCCTTCCATGTGATCGTAGTTCTAAAGAAAGCCGCAGTAGAGCGATATTCCAGAACCTCTCCGTGGCGTCAAAAACATTACTTGACAAGGCAACTAGTCCAACAACGAAAACACACACTTCAACATTTCTGTGGCACATGGCCTTCAGTCCACTTTTCTAGGATTCTCCTCCTTTCCATTTGACGCAGAATGCAATTGGAATTCACACTAATCAGAATTCCTACACTTGATCAGTACAACATCTACACCATTACAACCAAGACAATGAATACCATGAATACGGCACAGCACAACAACATCACGAGATACACATGCACATTGGACATATACGCCGACGCGCATCATTGGTGTTTTTTTTTTTTTTTTTTTTTCGAAACACCCCATGATGAGGCCCGAACAAAACATCTTGCACTATTATTTTTTCACGTGTAAGGATCTGTACTGTATATCTATTCCTTAACTTTAACATATTACCCAATTCAACCCTGTTCATGATCACTTCACGTGCAAATTTCGATTTTATTTTTCACAAAACAGAATGCAGAAAAAAAAAAATCTTTTATTTTTGCGGTTATCACATGGTTATCGTTTGGCAGAGGGAAATGGTAACAATCCCACTTCTGAAAATAATACCCGCACATTTACAAAAACTATTTAATATAAATTAACTGCACTTCGCGAACTCGCCAGGCGCCCTTTTAGATCAGATACGAACTGCGAACTTAACTCAATACGTCTGTCTCACCTGACGAGCTGCATGTGCAGAAAATACACTAATGTATAAAACCTTTGAGTAGGAGGGATTTCCCTACCCAAGTAAGCTAATACCAATAGTTGGTTCATGTATTGACTAACACAAGAATTATGTTTATAGATTGGTTAACACTAACAATGTTGCACATACATTTTATGGAGAAAATACAATTATTTTTTTTAAGTTTTCATATTGAAAAACACATTTTCTCCTCCACCAAACAAAGTGAACGAACGATTTAGAACTCCTTTTGCATGCAAGTAGCGCATCATTTTCTGCATCACATACATTTAAATTCATTGGATTTGAATGGAATTTAAGCGAGTTATTGAGAGTGTCTCAAGTCTCCCATATGTTCAAGTCTCCCGCTTTCCCCCTACTTCCATGGTAAATGTTCCGAGGAACTCAAGGACATTATCCCTCGAAATGCAACTTTTGGGCGCCCCACAAGACAGGCTGCTAATGCTCATCATGACCATACAGTACACTTGACAACCGCGAGGACATCATCTTTCCAAAACTCTGTTACAGGGACAAGCAAACTTTGGAACTCGCTTCCTGGGATATATTTCCAGAAGACTACAATTTGCAGCAATTTAAGCGCAGAACTAACATACATCTGCAAGCATCTCGGGGCGCTGATAAAGCGTTATAGGTTTGCCTTTCCCGGGAGAAGTATTTAAAAAAACAAAAAACACCACTAACACCAACAAATAACAGCTTAGTATACTTTTTTTGTTCGATTGGCCAGACGAAACAGAATAGTGCTTTATGTTTTCGAATCCCAGCCGAATGTAACAGTATATACCTACTGTCAAAGTGTTTGCACATACCTACCACAAAAATATGAAACGTTAGTGACCTTGCACATATGACAAAATGGCAGCTAGTTATCTAGAAAACCAAAGTAAAAAAAAATGGAAAAGCAAAGCTGCATTTACCTAGGGTGTCCATCTGTGGTCTTTATAAAAAGAGAACTACTTGTTCCCAAAGACATAAAAATAGAGAACATTCGTAAACGAAATAGAGAACAAAAAAGAGAACACACAAAATAAAAAATTACACTCACAAAAACTTCAAAAATATATTTTAATTAACATACAAAATACGAATTAATTATTAAAAAAAAGAAGAAAAAAATTAAAACAAAACAAGTTATAAAAAGTACTAATAATATAACATGTTCACATCGACATATTGTCATATTGTCAGATATGTTCCCAAAGCAAGAAGTAAGCAATAAAAGGGCATTTTGGCCCGAAAAAGACTAGTTCTTCCTCCTAGAACTTTGGAAAAAAATTTAAATGGAAATGACAGAAATGTCAAAATAAAATACGAAATACGGTGCGAACGTTTTTCGTAATCATAAATCACTTTGGATAGTCACGCTGCTAACATGGTAACAGTTGAAATTTTTAATTTATTTCTCTCTTGTGTCTAGTCTATTGGGCCCAACCAGAAAAAATTATATTCTTTCGACATTAGCATTCTGCTCAGTGATTGTATAACATGTTCAGAATATTTCAGTCTTTGAAAAAACACTTTTGTGGCGAAAGCAATTCATCAAAATTATTTTTATTTGAGTTTTCTAAGTTTTGCAACGTCAAAACTTTTGCTATCATTTATACATACATATTTACTTTTTTAGAATTAAGATAAACGATGGAATCTTCGACATCCTTCCAATTTAAATTACTATTAAGTTTCATTAAAGCAGAACTTAAAAACTCTACGGATAAATTCTAAATTGTGCGAACATTTAATAAGTTGTATGTAGGTGGGAGATTTTGGCATAGGGGATTTCGTCCCCAGAGATTTTGGAAAAAGAGATAAAAAAATGAGAGATTATGTCCAATAAGTTATGTTGGAGAAGGAGATAACGTAGGGATCCCCATTTGAAACAGTCCGCTAACTGAATAACACTGATTACTTTTGTTGACAGTTTTTTTTTTTCAGAAGCCTATTGACAATAATTTTTACTTTTATTTTTAAGAAAAGCATTTGCATTCTGTTTTTTTAGTACAGTAGTTAGTTAGTTAGTTAGTTTAAAGTAGCTCTCGATGAGAGAAACACTTTGGCCGTTATTCGGCCCATTGTGCATACAATAGTACAGTAAAACCTGTCAAGTTGGCCACCTGCCGAAGTTGGCCAGTATATAGTGGCACCAAGAAAAGTGCATACAAATATTCCACCAAATACCTCCTTATGTTGGCCACCTGTCTAACTTGGAACTTGGCCACATATTTATATATTTCAGTTTAACTTTCGTACTAAATAACCTGCAAAAGTTGACCTGGCGTTCGCACTTTTTCAAGTGGGTGTTTAAAAATGCGCAGAACAAAATGTACAGATAATGGCCGCGTTCAATGTGCTTAGGCACCTAAATATTTAGGTGACAGTTTATCATAAAACTTAGGCAGAACATCTTGTCCAAAACACGAAACTTGCCTAGATTTGAAGGCAAATCAACCAATCAGAGGCTGTTGACTAGCTAGGCAAAAGCGTATCTATCGAACGTGGTCATTGCTATAGGTAAAATAACGAAATGTTCGTTCGTGTTAGATCTTCTTGGGATAGATTTGACTGAATTTCTACAGTTTGTTAATAATTTCTGTGTTCATCTACCTACCTTTCGTGGAAAATCAGAAAAAATCAAAATTTGTATGAACTTATTCTTATCGTATTGGTTGAAAAAAAAAACTGTTCTTTTGTGGATTTTTGTTTCTTTTTAATAAACTAATAGTAATATGGATAAAAGCGCCGTTTTTTTGGAATACTTATTAAAAGAAAATAGGTGCCTACCCTTATAAGTTGGCCACCTCTCTAATTTCGCTAAAAATGTCTGCACCACAGGTAGCCAACTTACGCAGGTTTCACTGTATCAGTAAATCTTTTGGAAAATTAAATAAAAATAATGATGCACCCAAATTAAAAAAGAGAACAAAAATAGATCCGTAACAAAAAAGATAGTGTAAAAAAGATCGGACTAAAAAAAGAGAACATGTTCTCTTTTATAGAGATACGATGGACACCATACATTTACCTCAAAACCCCCAATTTTGCATATATTAATTTATCCGACCGACGATACATAAACCAAGAATGTTGTTTTGCCGCATCATGTTTATATTCCTTTAAAATTTTTTTTGCTTTTGGCTCACTGTCCGCGGGTCACTATCATCAGCGATAAGCTAAAAGAAAAGTTCACAAAACGAAAAAAACGCGGAACATGTGGTTAGATAGTAGCTAAGCTATTTGAATATCATTCAGTCGAAAAACGTTTTTCGTTTCGTGTGGATTGAAATTCTACTCAGCTTTCCGGCTAAACAGTTAATACTTGCAAACACAAAATGTTACGTCTTTTAAGATCCGCTACGGCTGTTTACGTTTCAAAAAGGCCCTCTGCTGTATCATATTCCGCATCAGCTTCTGCACTTCCGGAGCCTGATTCTAATCCTGAGGTGTTATACACGGGGGTGAGTTTGTTTGTGAGTTTATGAATTCGTAGGAACGATATTTTACACATTTCGCTGTTGTAATCTTTATTAAAATGTGTTCAATAAAATTAATTTTCATTACACCCTATTAGTCTGTCACCCATAGAGTTATCAAATTAATGATAACATGTAAATTGTATTTGTTATTTTGTTGTCGTATTTATGCACACATTAATATTTAGAAGGAGGTCAACATATTGCATAATACGAATGGCGAACGGAGAGATGATATGTAAATATTTGTACCGATCAATGTACACATAAACATGATCCGCTTCTATTGGCAGCTGTAGATTACTCACAATGCTTAGATTTGATAAGAATGGAAAGTTAAATTAAATGAGATAAGCACCTATAGCTTCATGTCTGAATTTGTGCTGGGATCTCACGTCCCGCATATAAATAAATTAATTTGCCATTATTGTTAAACTTATCATTTTGACATGGGTTGACTTGTTAAGAGTCGTTTTATGCATTATTTGCTTTTCTTTTATTACGCAATAACAACTTTTAGCACTTATGACGTGTTTTTAGTCTTACCATCTTTCTATACCCTCCACAGGTTTATTCACTTTGTCATTACATTTGTAATGCCAAGAAGGAGTCACCGGAGACCCCATAAAGTATATAGATTAGATTTTAGATAAGATAAGTGTTTATTCTTCAATTAAAATATGTTAAATACATTTTAAAAATTCATGAATAATTATAATAGACCTGACAAATAAATTACGTCTGCCAGAGTGGCAACAATGCAACATTGCTCTAAAATTCTTTATAAATTTAGTCGAAATGAATATTACTTTTCAAAACAGGCTTTACTTTTTGGTGCATAAAAAAAATTGTTTAGAACGTAGCACGACAAATTATTAAGGCTTAATTTTTGTTTACAATTAAAGACTTTTTAGTTTAGTTAAAACAGAAAAAATGTATGACTTTTAGATTAGACTTTTTTGAATAATGTAATGGATTTGAGTTTAGTTAAAACGTATTGTTTTGTTTTATTTGTTTGTTTCTCCTAGGGCTCCGGCGATCAACTATGTAGTTTTTTTTTTATTTTATACTCACGAACAAACATAATCTCATTGATAAAAAATTTTGAATACTTTATTAAAATTGTTACGAAATGAAAATGTACAAGACTTGAGTAGTTAGTTCAAAGAACAAAGTTTATATATTTTATTTATACAATACATGGATAAATATTTGCTCAAGCAGCAGCAACCTTTTTTAATGGAAATTTTTTTTTTTTTTTTTTTGTAATGGGAATTCGCTGGAAGGAAAAGTCATCGAAAGACATTGCAGAGCTATTACGCGAGGGATGCTTCTGCAATAGTGAGGGACTTTAACCCGATCTAAAAAACTCCCAAGGGGACTGACTTTCGTCATCCCGAATTGATTGCACCTAGTCGTTCGACTAATCGGCAATTTATTTTTGATTCATTTTGAAAAAATTAGAGGATAAATCCGACGTTTGCCGAATTTCTTTACTTTTTAAGTTGAAAGTATTACCTACTTTCTTGGTCTTAGCTAAGATCAAGAGGTTTTACCCGCCTTAATCTCCTGATTACATTGTCAGTATTTAAAAGTTCTGTTATTTCTATGTTAACATGGTTAAGAAGTCTACTTCTATGCCTTCGGGCAACTTTTTTAACTTCTTCTTTAACCATTTCTATGTTAAGATCTCTGTGTAGATCAGCGTTGCGTATGTACCAAGGTGCATTGACTATGTTCCTTAGTACTTTATTTTGGAAAACCTGAATTTTTAGCAAATTTGTTTGGCATGTACATGCCCACAACTGGATCCCGTAGGTCCATACTGGTTTTAGGACTTGCTTGTATAGCAATAACTTATTATAATTTGACAGAGATGAATATCTCCCAATAAGCCAATACATTTTGCTGTATCGCATGTTCAACTCGTCTCTTTTTTTCTTTACATGCGCTTTCCAACGCAGTTTAGCATCTAGATATTTGGCTGTATTTGAGTATTCCACTACATTGTTGTTTATGTATACTGGAATATATGGTACGTTTTTATACGTAAAATTAATATGGACTGACTTAAGGTCATTTAATCTAATCTGCCATTTTTTTGTCCAATCAGAAATATTGTCTATTGCCCTTTGAAGCTTTTTTGTTGCTACTTCGACAGTTGATCCCACAGCAAGGACAGCTGTGTCATCTGCAAAAGTAGCTATAGTGGTTTCCCCACTTTCAGGCAAATCGCTAGTGAATAGTAAGTATAAAACTGGACCTAGCACGCTGCCTTGTGGTACACCAGCTTTAATTTCTCTTAATGTTGAGTACTCTGTCTCTTGTTTAATTCTGAAGAATCGATCTGATATGTATGACTCCAGAATTGTCGAATATTGTTTTGGCAGTTGCCTTTGTAGTTTGTAGATCAAACCTTTGTGCCAGACTTTATCGAAAGCTTGTGCTATATCAAGAAATATTGTAGAGCACACTTTTTTCTCTTCGAATGCTTTTTCGATTTTATCTGTGATTCTATGCACCTGATCGATTGTAGAGTGCTTATTTCTAAATCCAAATTGGTGATTTGGGACTAGAGATTTTTCGTCAATTATTTTTTGCAGGCGTTTAACCAGAATTTTTTCGAATAACTTTGACAACATTGGTAATATAGATATTGGGCGATATGAGGTTACCTCGTTAGGTGGCTTGCCTGGTTTTGGTATCATTATTACCTCAGCGACTTTCCACATGCTAGGGACATATCTCAACTTAAATGCAGCATTTATAATCTGCGCTAGTTTTTTCAGACATTTTCGTGGAAATTGTTTCAAAATTTCTCCTGTAATCAAACCATACCCTGGGGCTTTTTTTATATTTATGCCTTCTTTAATTTCTTTGGCAAGTTCTTTAGCTGTTACCGACCGTATAGGTCTATCTTCTTCGCACCTTATTTCGAGTCCTTGATAACCTTTATCTTCATAAGGTTTAAATACGTCTTCAAGATACTCTGCAAAAGTGTTTGCCTTTTCTTGGTTGCTTTTCGCCCAGTTACCTTCTCTAGTTTTTACTGGGGGAATATGAGCTATTGGCCTGTTCATCCTATTTGTTGCCTTCCAGAGCGAGTAGTCAGTACTAGCATCATTTGTAAGGCTAGTAAGGTAAGTTTTTAAAGATTCGTTTTTGAATTCTCTAATAGACTTTCTAAGCTTGTTATTTAAGTTGTTCAGTGTACTCTTGTCGCGTGGCGCCCTTGTCTGTTGCCAGCGTTTTCTAGCTTTCCTCTTTTCCGTAATAATTTCACATATTTCGCGAGGATAAGAGTTTTGTTTGATCTTATTTGTCGTTTGAGGAGTTGCAGCCCACGCAGCTTTTTGTATATTCAATGTTAATATTTGGACTGCTTCTTCTAGTTGATCTTCTGTTTGAATAGCTGTTGACAGTTGAATACTTTCTTCCAACTTCTGTCTGAAATAGTTCCAGTCAGTCAGCCTATTAACTAGTTTTGGGCTATGTTCTTTTATTATAATTTTATCGCCAAGTGTAAGAAGTATAGAGGAATGATCTGATTGAAGATCTGGCCCTTCCTCTACACTTATTTTATTCGAAGATATATTCTTAGATATAAAGAAGTCGACAAGATCTGGGGACAAGATCAGATAGGAACTGTTGGCCAATAGGTAGGTTTTCCCGTTGAGTGATATTTGCCGCCATCTTCTTTAAATGCTTCGAATAATTCTCTGCCTCTAGTATTTGTTAATCTAGATCCCCAATATTTATTCTTGGCATTAAAATCTCCTCCTGTGATTAATCTATTGTGAAATATTCGGAAAAGACTTTTAAAATCATTTTTCTTTATTATATAGCTGGGAGAGCAATATACTGATGCAACAGATATATGCCCACTGTCCGTTTCTATTTTTATGGAAATTCCTTGGATTCCACATGATTGGAATTTTGCTTCTTTATTGTGTTTAATTGTATTCTTTATTAGCACTGCAGCCCCTCCTTTTGCACAGTTATGAGGATGTGGGGAGTGATATAGTTCATATCCTTGCAGTTTAAAGTCAGTTTTTAATTTAAAGTGCGTCTCTGAAATCAGACATATATCTATCTGGTTTATGTCAAGAGTCACTTGCATCTCGTCTTTTCGACTCTCGATACCATTGGCATTCCATTCAAGAATTTTTATTTTATTCATCATGTCTGTCTTTTAGGTACAGCTCTTTTGTTGCTGTTCTGTTTCTCTAGCAACGATATTCTATCTAATATCGTTTTATTGGATTTTTCCATGGAATCAATCCTGTTTAGGATTTGTTTCATTATGCTTTCCATTCCGGTGTTTGGCTCTACTCTTTGCGTTACCGCTTTATCTGCTGGTATTTGAGTATTTGATGATGCTGCCTGAGCAAATGTCATTTTTGGACCCGCTATCTTTTGTCTCGTGTCCTTTTTTACTATCACTTGTTTTTTAGGCTTTTTTGTTTGTGGGCTCTTTTGTAAGTCCTTTTTGAGTTTTAGCTCTTCTTTATTTGAGCTCCTTTGTGGTTTCTTTTGTTTTTTGGCCCTTGCAAGTTGGATTTCTTTTGCAACTCAACAACCTCTGTAGCTGGCAGGATGGTTTTCACTGCAGTTTGCACATTTAGGATGTTCATCTCCTTTCTTCCTGCAGTCTTTAGTGTGGTGGCTTCCTGCACATTTTACACATCTTGGATTTGAGCTGCAGTATTTATGTGTATGCCCATATCTTTGACAATTTTTGCATTGGGGTACAAGTTTCGATTTACGCAGAGTATGGATCACGACTCGCATACCTAATATGTTTTTAATGTCGTATATTTTTTTTTTATCTTCGTCGTGCTTAAAACTGAGTATAAAATTTGGAAGCGGCAGTTTGCTTTTAAATTTAAGCATATTTACAACTTCCAATATCTTAAAGCCCCTGTCTTTTAACTCTTTTTTTATGCTTTCGGGTGAGCATGAGTAATGCAGTTTTTCCACTACAACCTTTATTGGTCTGGTTTGCTTATTTTCATAAGAATACCATTGGACTTTTTTCTGGTTAAGTATTTTAGTGAGGTTTCTATATCCCTCTTCTTTAGCCACATTGATTTTGATATCGTTGTGGTTAATAAGTGCTGTACTAGCTTTAATTTTGTTTTCCTCTAATACTTTGGCCAAGCTTTCATATTTATTTACTTGCAGTGCAATAATTGGTGGAGGCTTGGTTGGATTTTGTTGTTTATTTTCTTTGTTTGAAGCATACACAGTGACTGTGCAGCTTTCTTTTGTAGGTGAGACTTTAGGGGATGTACTCATTTTGCGTTTTTTATTTTTATTCCCCTTGTGACGATGTCCGTCCGTCTCCCTTTTCAGTTCTTCTTCATCTGTTGAGAACTCGGCAGGTTGGACATTCGCTTTTTTTTGGTTGTTGATCTCTTCTTTCAACGATTGCAACTCTTGCTTAAGGTTACTTATTTCCTTAAGCAGCGTCTCATTGAGTTGCTTAAACCCATCTCTTTCATCACAGGCTTTTAAATATTTAGCCTTAAAAGTTTCATTGGGTTCTTCTTTTGTAGATGGTGGTGTTCTCTCCACCCTTCGACTTCTCCCAAAAGGGTCGTTGCTTAGCAATAAATGGTCCCCCCCAGAATCCATGGAACCGACCTCCGAAGAGGGTGGATTTACCAGAGTGCCTGGCATACCACCTGGGGTAATAATATCTTTTGTTTTGTTCATTGCATATTTGCTTTTAGTAACTTTTGTGAAAAGTTTAAACTTTTTTTTTTTTTTTGTGTTCACAGCCGCTCCTGACATGGAGAACAGACGCTGACCAGGGAGCCGCCCAATATGGGTCAGTCGCTTCTGGATTTTTATGACTAGGGTCCGCGGGGTCGTTACGCCCGTTACTTCTCTCCAGAGAGGTACCCTTGCGGAATGGAAATAAAAAAATGGAAATAAAAAAATTAAAGTTTTATTACTTTATACTATATTAAAGTTCTTGTTTTGTTGGGCTCCGGCAAGCAACTATCTTTTCCCTCCGATATGCATTCTTTTACCACCCCTTGCTGATGAAAAACCAAAAGTGCGCAAACTGCAGTTTTGGCTATCGAAACGTTTTTTATTTCCACAAACGACGATTTGAGCAAAAGAATACATATCGGGTGGCCGTTTATTATGATATTACAATATATTTTAATACAAAAAAAAAAAAAGAAGAAGAACGGAAGCAGTCATGGGAACAATGCAAATCATGAATTCCCAGCGTGTCGGCAGCAAAGAAACAAAAATGCAAGCCGTGCTCATATTGGTCACTTTGCTAGGTGTTGAATTAATTGAATATTGAATTAAACACGTATTAGTTAGCACAACAAATTCATAAGGCTTAATTTTTTTTTTACAATTTAAAGGACTTCTAGTTTAGTTAAAACAAACAATTTTTTATGACTTTTAGATTAGTTAAATCGTATCTGGCCCAACGCCAATGAAATGCATTACGTCTTCCCTCTCTCGAAGATTACAAAGCATAAAAACATCGGATCCCTCACTTCGATGTGGTATCGGTATGTAGTTCAGATTCACTAACTCGCCTCTTATTTTAAAAATAGTTCCAATAATAGGTATATCTGTTGCAACTTTTTTTTTTATGAGGTTATGACTACTCTTATAGTGCAATGTGATTTACACAGCGCGGGCGTTAAGGAAATTGGGATATAGAAGATAGAAGATTCCGATACACATTGGTTTTAAATGTCTCTAAATTGTACCGAGAAAGAGTCTATAGAGACTCATAATACGCCCGAAGAGAGGCTCAATGGTAAACTAATGGGCATTCATAGCAAGGCGAGTATTGCGGTTGAATTGCTGAAGGGTGTAATATACACCTCAAAGTAGGCTTGTGTAGTTATGTTTATTAAGTATGTGCCACATAATGCAGCTTCACCCCACATTTCTTTATCCATATTTGATTTAAATAACAACGCTCTTACCTTTTCCATGATAGTTCTATTTAATCGTTCTGCTTTGCCATTTAATTGTGGAGTGTAAGCTACAGTAAAATCCGCCCTAATACCTTTTTGTTTCCTTCCTTCTAAATTCACTACTGGTGTATTCTCCACCATTCTCAGATCTTATGCAGAATATTTTTGTATTTTTTCTCTCTCTTCTTCTTCAACATAATTTTTAATATACTCTGAAACTTCGCTTTTATTTTTAAGTGGGAATACTTTTGTAAAATGTCTAAAGTCATCCGTTATAGTCAAAATGTATCTTTTACCATCCCATGTTAAATCCTCAAGAGGGCCACAAACGTCAGAATGAATTAGTTCAAGTATTCTGGAAGCTCGGTTACGTTGATTGCTAAATAGTAATCTCGATTGCTTAGCTTGAATACAAATCTCGCATTCTTTTGGAAGATCATCGTAGCTCTGTATTTCAATTCCATCTGCAACTTCAGATAAACGTTTTAGTGCTTTTACTCCTAGATGCCCCTTTTTTTGTGCCATTGAATGGCTGCCTGTTTTTTATTTGTCATGAGAGAAAATTCATCACATTCTTTTAAAATAGTTACCGTATATAACCCAAAATCCTGTTTCTTACCTTTTAAAATTTTTATTTTATTTTTATTAATTTCAACAGTTTTTCTTAAATACAACCTCTCAGCCGTTATCAGTAACAGCAGAAACCGAAAGTTAATAATGTGAGAGTTGAGGTACATAAAGCGTATTCTGCAATACACATTCCTTTCCCACAAATTCTCCCTGACAGACTGACACCATGGATTCAAATTATTTTGCAAGACTATCATCTATTTGTGTATTTATAACATTTTTAAGCAAATTGTCTTTACATACCATATGAGAAGTACACCCAGAGTCAACTATGAATTTAATTCTTTGACTGTCATTTTCGTTTTCATTCATATATGTTAGAAAAGCCGATTTATTTTTATTTGTTCGGTCATTACTATATTTATTTCTAAAATAATAATTTTCTTCTCTATGATTAGTTTTCTTACATATAGCACAACAATTTTTACAATCTTTGGCAAAATGCCAAATTTTATTACATTTAAAACACTTCTTGTTGTGGGTATTGCTTACCTTATTTGTTTTATTTACAAACGTTTTAAATGCGACTGGAACATATTCTTTATTTTTGTCCCTTTTCTTTTCTTCTTTTATTAATCTGCTTGTCAAGTTTGTAAGAGTCTTTTCTACTGCAGGAGTTGATTCCCACGCCGTGATGAAATAATCATAGTTGCGAGGCAACGCGCTCAAGATCCTGGACACCACCATATCGTCGTCAATGATTTGTTTTACTTGTTTTAGGCTGTATACAATGTTTTCAATGTTAGATATATTTGCTTGCATATCAGCACTGTTATTAAATTTTAAGCTGAAAAACTCTTGCATCAATTATTTTTTTTCTGATTTCACTGCCATCGAAAATTTTACTAGCGCATTTGTAACTTATAAGTTGGCATATCAATTTTTTATCCAACGTTTGAACAATGACCGATTGTGCTTGCGCATCTTTCCGATCGTAAGTGATATTATCTGATTTTATTGTTTTATCTATGACACCATATAATCCATGCGCTTTTAATAAAATTTCTATCTGTAATTTCCACATCTGATATGAATCACAGTCCTTAAGTTTTTGTATATTGTTAATTCCAATTTCATCTGTTGCCATTTTATTTTATTTTGTTTAAAGTTTCAGATCTCGCACGTAAAAGCAACAATTCCCTTGTGTGTGTGTTGTGCACGTTCAACCGTGTATGAAAGCCGGGTGTGCACTGTGCAGTCTGCCGTGTGCCCGCCGATAATTTCCAATTTTAAAGAACGCAATTTAAATTTTTTCTGTTTTTATCACTTGATTTTATTTTTTACTTTTTTAACGGGCCATACGAAGATACTGGGCTGGGCACATAACCTATTGGGTTAATAAAAACAATCAGTATCCTTTTAACTTAAATTAAAAAGCGAGAACTTTATTATGTCGAGTAGGTAGGTGTACACTTTAAACGAATATAAACGTCCATATTGGAAAAAGAGAAGAAGTGTAGGAATTGCCAGATCTACAAAAAGCAAATTACATATCATTAATACATTACGTTCCACAACATTCTCTACCATTGTACATGTATGTTGATGTTTGGAGATACATCGTTTCAATAACTCGTACAAAATGCGTCGAAATGGCAATTTTGTATAGTTTGTAGAACAGTGATTTTCTATTTACGGTGTCGAAGGCAACCCTTAAATCCAGAAAAACGCATAGTTTTTGTTTTTGGTTCAATTTCCATTGCACAAGTGAACGAAGAACAACCATATGTTGTCGATTGTTAAATATTCTTCTGCTCTGAAACTCGCTTAACTTATTTTGCTCTTGAACCCAGATGTTGAGCCTTTCGTAAAGTACCTATTGATGTTAATAAAGGGTCCGCCAAATAACTTTTTTTTTTGAAAATGCAATAAAAAAAACTACTGAATATTTTCTCAAATTTCTTTTTTTATTTGAAAGTACAATCCTTCCGGTTAATAATGGAAAATAATTTCATTCAAATGGCTGCCTCGGCTGGCCATGCAGTAGCCTACACGATCGGTCCAATTTTTAAGATTGTGTGCAGCTGTATTTCACGAATATTGTCCTTTAAAGCGTCAATTGTCTCTGGCATGTCGGCGTAAGACTTATCTTTTACGGCACCCCACAAATAATAGTCCAAACGACATCAGCTCTGCGGCTGATAATGCGATCTTCAAAAACAGGGCGCAAAACATCGAGTGTAGCTTCGGCTGTGTGGCACGTAGCGCCGTTCTGGTGAAACCAAATGTTGCCAATATCCTCCTCTTCAAACGTTTCAAACTTAGTGCGTCCTTTTAAAGAAATTTGAGCTATAATAGAATTCGGCCGGGATTCCATTTGATCCTGCCGCTTTTCCATCTTTCAAATTCTCTGAAGCTGTATTCACTTAAAAAATTCTATTCACTTAAAATACTTATTGCATCGGTTTTCAATTACAGATTTTTATCAACAATGAGTGGCACAAAAGTAAATCTGGGAAAACGTTTTCCAGTATCGATCCATCAACAGCAAAAGTAATCGCAGAGGTTCAAGAAGGCGGTACCGATGATTTAGAACTTGCCATAAAGGCTGCGCGTAATGCTTTTGAGTGAGCTTTAACTAATGCATAGCCGATAATATATATTTAAATGACATATCAAATTTCAGGTTGGGTTCCCCATGGCGAACAATGGATGCTTCCCTTCGTGGGGAACTACTTTATCGTCTTGCTAATCTTATGGAAAGGGACCAAGTCTATTTAGCGGTAATTTTAATTTCATCGGTTAAAGTAAAATCCATATTACATAATATTTATAGAGCTTAGAAACTTTGGACAATGGCAAACCATTTGCAGTATCATACAGTGTAGATTTGCCAACGGCTATCAAAAATCTACGTTACTTTGCTGGTTGGGCTGATAAATCCCATGGAAAAACTATTCCGATCGATGGTCCGTATTTTAGTTACACCCGCCATGAGCCCGTTGGAGTCTGTGCACAAATCATTCCCTGGAACTTCCCTATTCTAATGATGGCATGGAAGCTTGGCCCAGCCCTAGCCACAGGCAATACTATTATTCTTAAGCCTGCCGAACAGACTTCATTAACTGCTCTTTACATTGCACAATTGATTAAGGAAGCTGGCTTCCCCGAAGGTGTTGTGAATGTAGTTCCCGGTGCAGGAAAGGCTGGGGCCACATTATCAAATCACCTTGATGTAGACAAAGTTGCCTTCACTGGGTCCACTGACGTTGGCAAATTAATCCAAGAGGCTTCGGCAAAATCAAATCTCAAACGAATTACACTGGAACTCGGTGGTAAGAGTCCCAATATCATATTAGGTGACAGTGATATCGAATATGCTGTGGAGCAAGCCCATTTTGGTTTATTTTTCAATATGGGTCAGTGCTGTTGTGCAGGCTCTAGAACGTTTGTCGATGATATGTTTTATGATGAGTTTGTCGAACGCAGTGCTGAACGTGCAAAAAAACGCACAGTTGGAAATCCCTTTGACCCCTACAATGAGCAAGGACCCCAAATTGACAAACAACAAATGGAGAAAATCCTGGCATTAATTGATACTGGTAAGAAGCAGGGAGCCAGATTAGTAGCTGGTGGAAAACGTTATAAGGATCTGCCGGGATACTTCATTGAACCGACTGTTTTTGCTGATGTTAAGGATGACATGACCATTGCTCGGGAAGAAATTTTTGGCCCTGTACAGCAGTTGATTCGTTTCAAGAATCTAGATGAGGTCATCAAACGTGCCAATTCATCTGAATACGGTTTAGCTGCTGCCGTTTTCACGAAAGACATTGATAAAGCCAACTACTTGATTCAGGGACTACGTGCTGGTACTGTTTGGGTAAATACATACAATGCTCTTGCGGCACAGGCTCCATTTGGTGGTTATAAAATGTCCGGTCATGGCCGCGAGAACGGAGAGTATGCTTTGCAAAATTATACTGAGGTTAAAAGTGTGATTATTAAAGTTAACGAAAAGAACTCATAAAACCGAGATAACAAAGGTAGGTATTGTTTTCTATGTTTAAATAAAGTTTAAATATAAAGTTTACCAAAAAATGAGTTTTATTGGTTGCGTAAAAAAATCAAATAATAGACGCTAAGTATTTAGGCACACAACAAATACCAGTATATTTCATTCCCCTTAGTTTCTTAAAAGCATCGAAGCAACATTCTGTTCAGTTCTAAGTCTACCGCAGAAGCATGAAATTTGTCAAAAGTCGGGAAAAAACGCACTTGAGATTTTCGAGAAATAAGTTTCAAGTTTTATTTTTGATCCTACGGTTTATGGACAAAAAGGTTTAAGCGCAAATTATACGCACTGTACAGTGACACCTACACCTATTGCGAGAAGAAAACCTCTAATGGCAGCTGAGTATTATTACCATATCTGCCTTTAAAATGGGTGTAAATAATCCAGGGCTTGGTAACATTCTCTTAACAAGAGACGAGGTATAGAGAAGTGGGTGGATTTCGCTAAGGCAACTGCACTTATGTTGAGGCCAAGCATGCCAGTGCCAGGGTGGCACCCTAGTGGATTCCAGCTATAGAATCCATCGTACCTGTGGCGTCTCGCATTATTATTTCATTCAGCATTATTTTGTGTTAACTACTTAGTATTAACCACTATTGTATTAGGCATTTACTTGTATCATCTCATCTCTATTACATTTTTGATTATGTACATACTTTCAGGATTTTACCATTAACCGTTTAGGGTAATAAGTTGTCAGAGTTGCGTTAGCTTTTAAATCGACCAGTCGCCTACTCTTCGCTCCGTTTCGAAATAATTACATCTTTGTTAGTTTTATTATAATAAACGTGAATTACTTTATTGAACTGATTATTTCATTCACCGATCGCTCAATCTCCACAATTGGTGACCCCGATCAGTAAATTTTTTTGTCAGAAAGTGTGAGATTGTTTTAATTTTAATCGAAACCTAAAATTAAAATTATGTCTAACGACGAAAAGCGTGAAAATGACGCCGGCGGTAGTGGTATCGGAGCAGTGGGTAACGGGAGGACGCTAACGAGTAGCCAAGATATCGATTCTCTCGAAACTGTTTCTAGAATCGCAGTAAAAATTCTTCCGTTTTGGCATGAAAAACCGGAAATTTGGTTCGCGCAAATCGGGGCACAATTCGAGATAGCAAGAATTCACCGCGATTTATCAAAATTTAATACCGTCGTCGAATCAAAAGTGCTGACACAAATCAAACTCCGTAGTTTGGCTGGAATGCAAATTAAAGGCGATTTCCTTAAATCATTGTGGCTGCAGAGACTCCCTTTCCAGGTGCGCGCAATTTTGCAAGCATCTAGTGAAGAGCTAACAGCGCTTGCCAAACTGGCTGACAAAGTGATGGAAGAAAAGCTTAAAAAACAAGTGATAATAAAAAAGGACACGAAACAAAAGATAGCGGGTTCTAAAATGACATATGCTAAGGCAGCATCATTAAATACTCAAATACCAGCAGATAAAGCGGTAACACGAAGAGTAGAGCCAAACACCGGAATGGAAAGCATAATGAAACAAATTTTCCATGGAAAAATCCAATAAAACGATATTAGATAGAATATCGTTGCTAGAGAAACAGAACAGCAACAAAAGAGCTGTACCTAAAAGACATTCATGATGAATAAAATAAAAATGCTTGAATGGAATGCTAATGGTATCGAGAGTCGAAAAGACGAGATGCAAGTGACTCTTGACATAAACCAGATAGATATATGTCTGATTTCAGAGACGCACTTTAAATTAAAAACTGACTTTAAACTGCAAGGATATGAACTATATCACTCCCCACATCCTCATAAGTCATAACTGTGCAAAAGGGGGGCTGCAGTGTTAATAAAGAATACAATCAAACACAATAAAGAGGCCAAATTCCAATCATGTGCAATCCAAGGCATATCCATAAGTATAGAAACGGACAGTGGCCATATATCTGTTGCATCAGTATATTGCTCTCCCAGCTATATAATAAAGAAAAATCATTTTAAAAGTATTTTCCGAATATTTCACAATAGATTAATCGCTGGAGGAGATTTTAATGGCAAGAATAAATATGGGGGATCTAGATTAACAAATACTAGAGACAGAGAATTATACGAAGCATTTAAAGAAGATGGCGGCAAATATCACTCAACGGGAAAACCTACCTATTGGCCAACAGATAGGAATAAAACCCCAGATCTTGTCGACTTCTTAATATCTAAAGATATATCTTCGAATAAAATAAGTGTAGAAGAAGGGCCAGATCTTCAATCAGATCATTCCTCTATACTTCTTACACTTGGCGATAAAATAATAATAAAAGAACATAGCCCAAAACTAGTTAATAGGCTGACTGACTGGAACTATTTCAAACAGAAGTTGAAAGAAAGAAATCAACTGCCAACAGCTATTCAAACAGAAGACCAACTAGAAAAAGCAGTCCAAATATTAACATTGAATATACAAAAAGCTGCGTGGGCTGCAACTCCCAAAACAACAAAAAAGATCAAACAAAACTCTTATCTTCGCGAAATATGTGAAATTATTACGGAAAAGAGGAAAGCTAGAAAACGCTGGCAACAGACAAGGGCGCCACGCGACAAGAGTACACTGAACAACTTAAATAACAAGCTTAGAAAGTCTATTAGAGAATTCAAAAACGAATCTTTAAAAACTTACCTTACCAGCCTTACAAATGATGCTATAGTACTGACTACTCGCTCTGGAAGGCAACAAATAGGATGAACAGGCCAATAGCTCATATTCCCCCAGTAAAAACTAGAGAAGATAACTGGGCGAAAAACAACCAAGAAAAGGCAAACACTTTTGCAGAGTATCTTGAAGACGTATTTAAACCTTATGAAGATAAAGGTTATCAAGGACTCGAAATAAGGTGGGAAGAAGATAGACCTATACGTTCGGTAACAGCTAAAGAACTTGCCAAAGAAATTAAAGAAGGCATAAATATAAAAAAAAGCCCCAGGGTATGATTTGATTACAGGAGAAATTTTGAAACAATTTCTGAAAAAACTAGCGCAGATTATAAATGCTGCATTTAAGTTGAGATATGTTCCAAGCATGTGGAAAGTCGCGGAGGTATATTGATACCAAAACCAGGCAAGCCACCTAACGAGGTAACCTCATATCGCCCAATATCTATACTAAAAATGTTGTCAAAGTTATTCGAAAAAATGCTGGTTAAACGCCTGCAAAAAATAATTGACGAAAAATCTCTAGTCCCAAATCACCAATTTAGATTTAGAAATAAGCACTCTACAATCGATCAGGTATAGAATCACAGATAAAATCGAAAAAGCATTCGAAGAGAAAAAAGTGTGCTCTACAATATTTCTTGTGCTATACAAGCTTTCTATAAAGTCTGGCACAAAGGTTATATCCACAAACTACAAAGGCAAGTGCCAAAACAATATTCGACAATTATGGAGTCATATTATATCAGATCGATTCTTCAGAATTAAACAAGAGACAGAGTGCTAGGTCCAGTTTTATACCTTCTATTCACTAGCGATTTGCTTGAAAGTGGGGAAACCACTATAGCTACTTTTACAGATGACACAGCTGTCCTTGCTGTGGGATCAACTGTCGAAGTAGCAACAAAAAAGCTTCAAAGGTCAAAAGACAATATCTCTGATTGGACAAAAAAATGGCAGATTAGATTAAATGACCTTAAGTCAGTCCATATTAATTTTACGTATAAAAACGTACCATATATTCCAGTATACATAAACAACAATGTAGTGGAATACTCAAATACAGCCAAATATCTAGGCATGACTCTAGATGCTAAACTGCGTTGGAAAGCGCATGTAAAGAAAAAAAGAGACGAGTTGAACATGCGATACAGCAAAATGTATTGGCTTATTGGGATATATTCATCTCTGTCAAATTACAATAAGTTATTGCTATACAAACAAGTTCTAAAACCAGTGTGGACCTACGGGATCCAGTTGTGGGCATGTACATGCCAAACAAATTTGCAAAAAAATCAGGTTTTCCAAAATAAAGTACTAAGGAACATAGTCATTGCACCTTGGTACATACGCAACGCTGATCCATATAGAGATCTTAACATTGAAATGGTTGAGGAAGAAGTTAAAAAAGTTGCCCGAAGG
This sequence comes from Cheilosia soror, assembly GCA_949372485.1. Classification (NCBI taxonomy): domain Eukaryota; kingdom Metazoa; phylum Arthropoda; class Insecta; order Diptera; family Syrphidae; genus Cheilosia; species Cheilosia soror. The sequence goes on along the minus strand of OX443561.1, from coordinate 57,934,349 downwards.
CATAGAAGTAGACTTCTTAACCATGTTAACATGGAAATAACAAAACTTTTAAATACTGACAATGTAATCAGGAGATTAAGGCGGGTAAAACCTCTTGATCTTAGGTAAGACCAAGAAAGTAGGGAATACTTTCAACTAAAAAAGTATATAAATTCGGCAAACGTCTGATTTATCCTCTAAATTTTTTAAAATGAATCAAAAGTAAATTGCCGATTAGTCGAACGACTGGGTGCAATCAATTCGGGATGACGAAAGTCAGTCCCCTTGGGAGTTTTTTTTAGATCGGGTTAAAGTCCCTCACTATTGCAGAAGCATTCCCCGCGTAATAGCTCTGCAATTGCAATGTCTTTCGATGATTTTTCCTTCCAGCGAATTCCCATTACAAAAAAAAAAAAAAAATCTACAGCGGCTGATGAAATGTCACTTCAACGTCAAATCCACCAAATTTCTTGTCAGTTAAATGAATTGATGAAAAAACAAACAAATAGCATACCTCACCGAAGCCGCAGTCCTCCGCATCGCTGCCGATCGCAAGTAAACGAGGATTATTGTTGGTTTCATCAGCAGTTCGGAGTGAAAGCAAGAAATTGCCGTGAACCCTGCAAGTTCAAGTGCCCTACGTCAAAAAACTAATTTTCGACGCATTGGTCGGCGACAACAAAAGTGAACAGCACGTTGGCCAATGCATTTGTTAGGCTTGTGTAGTTCACGAACGAACTAGTTCAATGAACTAGTTCACTTTAGTGAACTAGTGAACTAAGTTCACACACTTAGTTCACTAGTTCATTTAGTTCACGGTTATTATTTTCAATGATTTTTATACAAACGGAATAAACTAAAGAAAATAATCCATGATTTATTCTTTATGACATATGTGTGTCCTTACAAACTAAACAGACTACGGAATACGGATACAGATAAAGAAGCCAATCATGTCATGGGAGAACAGCTCAGCTCACTCACTTATGTACCTCCTACCTACCATGGACTTGAATAGGGACAGTAACTAGAAACAAGGATCAATATATGGAAACAAGCCGCATATGTTGGAAATAACTTCATAAATACCGTTTGAAGTGAGTTAAACATAGATTCTAGGTAGCTCTAGGAAATATTGCTCCATGCGGCATTGATGATTTAACATCTACAAATTGTTTACCGGACTCGTATACTTTCCGTGACATCCATCCCCAAATTGAGAGTTTTTGGTACGGATACACTCTTTTACCACGCGTGCGGTATGAATGGAGGTGTTATCCTGCTGGAAATTCCATTGCACAGGTCCAACTACATTACCGCAGTTAGGGAGAGTTTTCACCAGTACGTCTTTGTAGTTATTCGCGTTCATTCTTGATAACGGAAACTGTAATTAACATTGGCCATAATAAGAGATCGCACAACATACCATTATAGCCCTTTTACGGCTATGGTGACGAGACAGATAGTGTTTTTCTTTGCGTAATTTAACTATCAGGGCCATCTAAATTAAATCGGGTTTCATCGGAAAAAAAACTATTTGATGCCACTAGCTTTTCCATGTCATGCAATTCCGAGCAAAAACAACGCGAGTCTCCTTACGAGTAGAAGTAAGAGATGGTTTTTTTTTGTAATTTGTATCTTTTTAGATATCCAGCTCTCCGAATTACTCGTCTTACCGTTTCAACTCGGCAAAAATTCCCAAATTTGATCCGATCTGCGAGGCGGAACAGTGAGAATTTGATGATTCTCCAAAAATCCGTCTATGTTCAGTAGATGTAGTAGCTGTTTTGGTCCTCCCTTCATGTTGTTTCCATAGTTGCACTTGTTTTTAAGAAAATTCGAAACCACTGAATTGCTTATTTCAAATTTGTTTGGCAATATATCGCTATAGGTAAGACTACCCTCCTTCTAGCCAAGTATTTAGCTTTTCTCTTCTGCAGTTAGGTATGACTTTTTCTTGCCCAATTTGATTGACGATTAAAATACACTCGAAATAAAAATACCTTAAGCTTCAATAAATTGATCCACATAAAAGCAATTGCCTCTGTCTCTATTCAAATGATGCAAGTGATTTAGGAATTTATAAAGAGAAACACAACATGAAATGATTAAAAAATGTTGTCACTATTCAGGTGCATGGAAGTGTATCTTTTATTTCCCAAAATTTTTTTTTTGTATTTTCTGTGAATGAACTAAATTGAACTACATAAAATGAGCGAACTAGTTCAGTAGAGTGATTTGAACTAAATTGATCGATCACTTAAATGAACTAAACTGCCCAACTCTAGTTGACAGTCGACAGTATTCGGACTGTTCGGAACAAAAGGTGCGTTCACCATCGTAGGTTAAGTTGCTGTAGTAAATACACAAACCCTAATTCTTTTGCTGGATATTTGAATCTGTGGCGGGCTCTGATTGGTACTATCTGAATCAGATAATGGAACCTTGGCCACTAGCGGGGATTGGTTTGTTGTTGGTAGTTCCAACTGAAGATGGGTCGGATGCTTCTGCTCCATGACAACCTACGTCATTGTGCGTTCAGTTGTCGGGCCGGTACCACTGGCCGCTAGAAAATCGAGAAGTAAATTTAGAACAAGACGGTATAGTGTCCCTACCCATAGAAAAATAAATTTTCAAAAGTTTAAGTGTAGAAATTACAAACGAATAGTTTTTTTTTTTTTTTGAATAAAAATAAAGTCCTAATGCATATTAGGCCGTGCAGTGGTACAGTCCACGGTGAAGTGCCCAAAAATCTACATTAGCTGGAAATAGAGGAAAAAGGAAATTTGTGCAACAAAAAAAGATAAAAAGCTTTGAGTTTTGGTTTTGTAGTTAGTAGGAAATTTAGTTGCCAATTTAAGTAAATTTAATATAGGCTTATAGCAGTGCATTCTAAAGGTCGGTTGGCGGTCATTGACTATATACAGTATACCTACTTTGAAGGAAGCGAGTCAAGGCCGCCAACACTTTTTTTATCCGAAGCCCACAATTTTCTCGAGGGTTTATCCCAAAAAGTGAATCAACTGAACGCAACAGGGTGCGTAAAATCGTCAGCGCCCTAAAACGTGCCCTTAGCAGCACTCCAGGGCCCATCGGACAAGCCGTGATTAGTTTCAAGTTTATTGATGTTGTAATTACTTTATAAGTGTCAGAAGCGTGACAGACTTTTTTTTGTTTTCTTATTTGTTCCATTAAAACTAAAATTTTTTTTGTTTTTAAGTGAACTCCTTGAGAGCAGGAATTGCTCCTTTTTTTTAGTCAATTTGTTTTTGTTTAAATTATCCTTTACGTTCCTTCTAATTTCGTTCTGCGTGTAGTTGTGATATTTTTTATATCCATCACCGAAACCTAGATGGAGCTCTATGTAGGTAAGAATTCGGAGAATTTAGCGGGGGTACAGGGTGTTCAACAGGCGAGAACCCAATAAGGAAAGTAGGAATGTTATTTTTTTTTGTAGTAGCTTTTGGAGTTGTTTTCAGGTGGTTCATTAGTTATTATTATTTCTTTTTGGTTCTTTGTTAAATATTTTTTTTTCTTTTTTCTATAAAGTTTTCTAAGTTTTTTCTTAATATATGTAGTTAAAATCATAGTTGCATATAATTATATAATTATTATAATTATAATATATATTATATATATTATAATTATATAATTATGAATGGTTCATGAACATTTTTTTTTTATTTGGAGAAACAAACTCTGAGTATAAATTTGAATAAATGTCTGATCACTAATTTAACCATGTTTGTTTTTGCGTGTTCACATGAGTGCACAATGACTATGTAAGGGGATTTTTTTTACAGGGGGTGGAGTAAGGTAAGCTAACATTTTTCTCGGCGGATGATGTAAGCTGCATGGACGTATAATTCAATGGGGAAGTTCGAAGGCCAAGGATTTCCAGGCCACACCACACACCACACCAAAGAGCGCATCTTTTTGAATACCAACTGCCTCTCCAGTCATCATCATGCCTACATTACAAATGGCGCCCAACGTTTGTTTGTCCTTGTCTTCAGTCCTTAATGTTGTATAAGTCCACAATTGTATTTGTGGTCAACACCAAGGAACCCATAAGTCTTCATTTGAGAAGTCTCGGACAGGTCAGATGAATTGCGATGAGTTCGCTGGTGTTAACAACAAAAACAATTGGAATCTGTTCGTGTTAAGTCTCTTCTATTTCTATTTCTTTTACTTTTCTATCACAAATTTCAATTTTCATTTTTATCCTGTATTGTCTTCTTTGCTTCATGTGTACAGTGACCGTGTTCGATGAGAATCATCGAAACATATAGCATTATCACATCCTTTAGGTTCTACTTAGTGTGCTGTTGTCTTCTTCTCCAAGCCTTCCAGCAAAGTCCTCGGGATAGACTGGAATTGCGGGAGCAGAAGAGAACAACGGTGTGTGTCCTTGTCACTTTATGTGAACTATTTACCACTTTGAGAGAAAAACAACATTTAGTCCGTCCGCAGTCTAAACTTTTTTGTCCATAGCAGCTCAAGTCATCCTAGGCCACGTCAACAAATGCTGCCGAGGACAGCTACCTAAAACACCCCCGATATAACTCATACAAACCCAAAACAATTTATTTTGAACATCATTTTTATTGCCTTTCGATAAAATATTCAAATTACCTACTAAATACTAATATCACATAACTCGCAGCAAAACACATACATACTCATGAAAATATACCTTTTCTTCGCCAATTGCGAACTTTATTACTGTTGCTTTATTACAACCGTACACAATCATATATATACTATACACTTATTTATTATTATTATATATAGCCTCACAAAATTTTCCTTATTTTTTCATAATACTACATATACATAACCCTAATACCTTTTTGTTCTATACATATATTTATCAAACATATCCTTGTTTTTTTTTTTAATATCGAATACCTAGCTATATACCAAGACTTATAAATAGGTGATTTAAATAAACTTACGTTAAAGTGCTTGAGTCCAAATCCGTAAATTTCGTTCATCGTTGTAGGAAGTTGTCAGCTAAGTCCAGTTCATTTCGTATCGCTCTTATTGTCTAGTACCGTAAATCGTCGTATAGTTCCATTGTCAGTATGAATTCTGCTGAAAGAGAAAAACAATTAAATAAATTAAGAAGAGAAAGTCTATTTGAAGAAAAAAGAATGATAACTAGGTCTAGCTCACAACAACAAAAGCAGTCAACTGGTGCGATGCAGAAGGTACAGCACATCCCGATAGATAATAGAAGGACATCCCAAGGGGGTCATACTGGTGACACCGGGGTTCCACCACTCGACCCAAATCAGAGCTACGGCATTAGATCCTTTGCAGACCGCTCCCCAATATAGCTACGCAACAGCTACAGCCAAAAGTGCAACGCACGCCAAAGTAGGGAGTCTGTCCGAATGCCTACCGATAGCCATGTAGATGTACGTCGGGAAACACCAACACCTGACTTTGCCCACAGCCGTTCGACCAGTTCCGATTCTATTCAAGCGCCTCCATACAGTAGCCTGAGCAATTTAGGAGCAGTTAGGTCGCAAAACCCGAGTGCTGGAGCTGTAGTAGACCTAGAGAGAGGTAAAGAAAAATCAATTAATCCGCAAACCAAGGAACAAATAAACAAGGTGCAGACAACAAGGTCAACGCTTTCTCGTCATTGAAGGAATCGCTAAAGGGAGAGATATCTGAAGATTTAAAAACAGAGATGAGAAATAGCTTTTTAGGGTTCACCAGTGAAATAAATCACCTCTTCCGTCAAAATCCCCCAATAGAAGAAGAGAGAGCATATGTTCCACCTCAGCCGGTAAATCCACAACAACCAATAGTCCATCCACAGCCTTCAGTCCTACAGCAACCACTCGGTCCACCGCAACAACCCGCTCGTCAAATGCAGTCCCAGTTTATTTTATTTATTTTTATTTATTTATTTTATTAGGTGCATGCTAACACAGTAAGAGTACACTTATAATTCTGTGATAGTTAAACTGATTACATTAGTATGGCATTTAGTTAAAATTAAAAAAAATTTAAAACATTTAAAAATTTAAGTTTATATTTCGATTGTGAAAAAGTCTTAAAAAATAATAAACTATACAAATATTGTCCGCACTAAGTTGAATTTACATATTAAGATTGAAGAAAATGAATTTGCTTGAATAAAGAAATAGTATAGAAAAATATAAAGAAAGAAGAAAAGCTAGTTGCTTTGGTTTGATAGAAACTTCTTTAATTCGCTTTTAAATCGACGTGCATCACTCAGTTCTCTCAGATTACGCGGTAGGGAATTCCAAAGGCGAATGGCAGCGACGAAAAACTGTCTCTCAGATGTTAAGCAAGAGAAATGTGGAAGAATTAGACAAGCAGATCTGTTGGAAGTTGGGAACTCAATTTTATTGTAAAGATATGTTGGATGTCTTGCTTTGATTATGGTAAAAAGAAGATTCAAGGTACGAAACTTGACATAATCCTGAAATCCAACAGGTTTTTAGCCAGATGTGATACGTGGTCATATCTCCTAAGACTATAGACGTAACGGATAGTGCAATTAAATACTACTTGTAGCTTCCTTTTACTATTAGCATCACAATTATAAAAAAGTTCACAACCATAGATAAGAACAGGTATAACCAACGTTTTTGCAAGCACTAGTCTTGTCTTCAGAGGTGTAAACTTTTGAGCAGTCCACAAGGTTCGAAGAACGCTATAAGCCCTCCCTACTACCAAATTTATATGGTTATTCCATGTGAGTGTTCTGTTGAATACCACACCAAGATTTTTTGAGGTTTCCACGTATTGAATTTGTGAGCTATTTAACATAATCAATGGAAAATACGAGAGGTCCACTGTTTTTTTTGAAATTACTAAACATTTACACTTATTTGGATTAAGCACCAACCCGTTTTTCGATGACCAATTAGAAATCCGTTGAAGATCCTCATTCACATCATTGGCTCAGCTTTCAATAAGACCTAGGGGACAACTTCGATAGATTTGAATGTCATCGGCATAAAAGTGTTTGGACGAATTCATAATTGCAGGAGCTATATCATTAATATACATTGAGAATAAGAGGGGTCCTAGAATCGACCCTTGGGGTACACCCCGTGGTACGGGAAGAAACTCTGATAAAATACCGCACAGAGATACGGACTGCTTTCTTTCACTCAGATACGACGCAATTAACTTTAGAGCGAAGGTAGATATGTTGAAATAGTTGGACGCAACCGCACGGATATTTGTTCCTGTAGGGCAGAATAGGCAAAACCATAATTATTACAGGTAGAACCCAGGTCATCAACAACAACAGGCTCGAAATCCTCACAGCGTATACCACCATTAGTCCACCACTTCAGTTCAGTCAAACAGGTCCTCGTCAACGAGGCCCGATAACAATTGATAAGTGGGGCCTCAATTTTGAAGGGAAGTCGGAGGGCATTGATGTGAGGATTTTATCTTTCGACTTGAGACGCTCCAAGGCCAGTACAACTGCCCCTGGGCAGAAATTATGAGGGACTTTCATCTTCTCCTCTCAGGTGCTGCTTATGAATGGTATTGGCAATACCAGCGCTCCAATTATCATCCAGATTGGCCAACACTGCGAGACGCATTGAAGCGACAGTTTCGGAATTCGAAATCCGATTTCGAAATAATTCGCGACATTTTAGACCGTAGGCGGGGCACCTGGGAGTCGAGCGACGATTATTTTACGGCCATCCAAAAGTTGAGGTCTCAGCTTCGAGTCCAGATGCCAGAAGTTGATCTGGTACGAATCCTAAAACGTAACCTGAGCGAGAGGATTGGGAAGTTAGTCTACCCAATGAACATATTCACGGTGGAACAACTGAAAGACGTATGTAGAGATGCGGAGAATGCGTTTCCCAACAGGGATCCGCCGAAACAACATCGTCATCAGCCCAAGTTTATGGTAAATGAGCTGGACTATGGTGAAGATCCTTTTCAGCAAGAGGAACAGTTTGCGGCAATGCAATTTCATGGTCCTCGACCGAATCCTTCACGGAGACAGGTTGACCCGCTAGTGTGGAGATGTTGGAACTGTAGGGCTAAAGGACACAGTTATATGGAATGTCCGTCTGCTGTGCGCAACATTAACACCTAAGTGCCGGCGTTGTAACCCGGAAAACCGGCCTACGAACGCGATGTCAGTGGGGGAGTCGCGTTCGACTCAAACCCACGAGTAAAATCAACCAATGAATGTGAGTCACAGACGGAAGAGGGAGAAATACAAAGACCAGCTAAAGAAGCCAATAAAATAAGAATTATGAAAAGAGAAGAAAGAGAGAATGTAGATGCACAATGTAAGAGATTAGAAATTAGACCACTACATGTAAGAATTAGGGATTATAATTTAGTTAAGGATAGAATATTTAAGGAAAACAGAAAGAGCATTACGAAACAAATTATTAAAACCGGAAAGGAATCAGAAAAGCACTGGCGTCCACTCAGATGAGCACATCAGCTGATCCCAGACCGTACGCAAAAATTAAATTACTAGATAGAGAGATGTACGGCTTATCAGATAGTGGAGCCAGCATCAGCATTCTAGGCAAAAACTGCATGCAACTTATAGAGTCCTTGAACATACCTATAATTAAGTCCACATCCAATGTCAGAACTGCGGATGACAAGAATGAGCCAATTGTAGGAAGAATCCAAGTACCGGTGACCTATGTATAAAGAACAAAAACAAACGATTACATTTTATATAGTGCCAAATCTAGATCAAGAGTTATACCTGGGGGTGGACTTTTGGAAACCATTCCAAATAGCTCCACAGGTTATTAGTGCGATAAGCATGCCAGAGTCAGCTGATGTAAACCTGCCGGAGGTTGAGTCACACAAATTGACTTCTGCACAGGCGTCTGTGTTGGAAGCGGTCAAGGAGAGGTTCCTATGTTTTACCAAGCATGGGTTGGGGAAAACACACGTCGAAGAGCATGTTATTGATACCGGAGATGCGGCCCCAGTTAAGCAGCGTCACTACCCTGTGTCTCCAGCGATACAAGCCCTACTGTATGAAGAGATAGACCGAATGTTGAGGCTCGGCGTTATTGAGGAGAGTGAGAGTCCATGGTGTTCGCCGTTGGTTCTAATACGAAAACCAGGCAAGAATCGCGCCTGCTTGGATTCGAGGGCACTGAACACATTGACAAAAAAGGATGCTTACCCTCTCCCTCATATAGAGGGGCTTCTCAGTCGGCTACCAGACACCTACTATATTAGTAGTGTCGATCTCAAAGACGCATTTTGGCAAATACTGCTGGAGAACCAGAGTAGGGAAAAAACTGCGTTTGCGGTTCCTTGTACCAGTTTAGAGTCATACCTTTTGGGTTGTGCAACGCAGCCCAACGGATGTGTCGTCTGATGGACAAGGTAATTCCTGCACGATTAAGGGACCGCGTTTTCGTCTATCTCGATGATCTGCTCGTCATTGCCCCGGACTTCGAAACCCATCTAGCGCTGCTAGGCGAGGTCGCTGAGTGCCTGGGGAATGCCAATCTCACCACCAATGTAAGCAAATCCAGGTTCTGCTTCAAAGAACTGAAGTACCTGGGTTTCATCGTTGGTGGTGGGAAATTGAAAACTGATCCTGAGAAAGTCAAAGCCATCTCAGACTTTCCGGTTCCCAAAAACCAAAAACAGGTACGAAGGTTCCTCGGTCTAGCAGGTTGGTACAGAAGGTTCATTAGGGATTTCTCTATACCGTGACTGCTCCCATCACAGACACCCTGAAAAAGAAGAACGAAAAGTTTATGATGAAACAAGAAGCTCTCGAAGCATTCGAGAATCTCAAAAGCGCCCTAACAACTGCACCAGTGCTCATTCATCCGGACTTCACCAATAGGTTCTACATCCAGTGTGACGCCTCTGATTCTGGAATTGGTGCAGTTTTGTTCCAAAAGAACGAAAAGGAAGAAGAAGCACCAATATCTTATTTTTCGCAAAAACTAAATGCGGCACAAAAGAACTACAGGTTTCGCCCATATGTGGAGGGGATGGACTTTACAGTCATAACCGACCATTCCAGCTTACGGTGGCTGATGAGTCTTAAAGATTTAAGCGGAAGGCTAGCACAATGGAGCCTCAAGTTGCAAGCGTTCACATTTAACATCGAACACAGGAAAGGCTCATTAAACGTAGTACCTGACACATTGTCTAGAATTTATGTTGAAAGAGTCGATGTCCAACATGTTGTGCCGTTAATCGATTTGGATTCAGAGGAGTTCTTGTCTGAGGAATATCGTAGCCTAATTGCTACAATTAATACACACCCAGAAGAACTACCTGATTTAAAAGTAGATGATAATTTTGTGTACAAGCGTTCTCTACCACCAGCAGGAGACAAAACAGTTGAGCACACATGGAAGTTGTGGGTCCCTGCCGGTTTAGCTGAGGAGCTCATTGCCAATGTTCATGACCCTCCGAATGTAGCTCACGGTGGGATTTCGAAAACGCTGCACAGAATTCGGCAGTACTTCTACTGGCCGAATATTACGGTGCAAATTCGTCGATACGTGTCTAACTGTTCAGTGTGCAAACAATGCAAGTCGTCAAATCAGGTATTACGTCCTCCAATTAAAAACACTTTTAGTACTAGTCGTCCATTTAAAAAAATCTAGTACTTTAACATGTTTGGTGTGCCAGCAGTCATACACTCAGACAATGGCAGACAATTTCTGTCGAGGGAGTTTCAACTTCTGTTAGAAAAGTATGGAGTACGTCACTTTAACAGCCTTATTATGGCTATCAAATGAATCGGTATTATGGTTATCAACCTATCAACATTTTTGATGAATTGTGAATTGTATTAGATTTAAGATCTATTGTGAATAGTTTTATCGATAAACTTGGTATTACGATTATCAAAAAATTTGATATTCATCGAATTTTCTATCAACCACAAATTTCTCGTTGATACGTATCAAATATTCGGGCGCATCAAATTAAAAAATGTTTATCCTCGTTTTTACTGTAATATAAAGACTTTAGAGCGAAATGTCTTCGGTAGACATCCCAAATGTACATATACTACGATTAGCAGCGATTTTAAAATTATTTGCTAGTAAGGAAACCATCAACTGAGCGTTGGGAATAACTTTAATATTGGCATTGCACAATCAACAGCGTTGGTCGTTCCTTTGATTTGCGAAAAAAGCGACTGTTGTTTAATAAAAACAATTAACCAAAACTAGTCGTCAGCTATAAAACAACAACCAACAACAAATCAGAAACGTCAAACGTCAAAACAGAACCCATTCTCAATGACATTTTGATAAGTATTCACAATGGTGTAAAATTTATCAATTGATACTCATAATACCAAATTATCAATGAATTGATAGATCTTATCAAGTATCAAATAATTGATATTTGATAGCCATAATAGAGCTGTAAGACAGCAGGCTATTCGCCGCAGTCAAACGCACCCGAAAGGGTGAACCGGACATTGATAGCAGCCATAAGATCCTACATTAAAGAAGACCATCGTAATTGGGATCTACACCTGAACGATATTGCGTGTGCATTGAGAAGCTCAATTCATACGTCAACTGGAGTATCACCTTATTTTGCTCTTTTCGGGATGAACATGGTGACGCACGCAAGTTGTTATGCACTGATGCGCAAACTTAATGCGGTGGAGGACAGCGAACTCCTAACACTCTCTCGGCAGACTCGCCTACAATGTCTACACGATAAAATAAAAGAAAATATTGCGAAAGCAAACGAAAATTCAGCAAAAAATAGAACATTCGATCAAGAAACGTTCACTTTACGCCTGGGCAAGAGGTTCTCCGAAGAAATTTTGTTCTCAGTGACACTTCGAAGTACCTCGCCGCAAAACTCCCGAAATTTGTCAAATGAAGGATAGTTAAAGCGATAGGGAATAGCATGTATGAATTATTAGAAAACCTAGCAGGCAAACGAATAGGTATATTTCATGCTAAAGACTTGAAACAAAAAACAATACCTGGTGCTGATATAAACTGTGATATATGTGAATGTGATATCCATCTCTATGCCTATGTATGATATTATTTACTTATCTGCTCTTCCGTACCTCAATACATACACCATTCAACCTGTGATATACATGTCACGACTGATGAGTGTGGTTACGCCCCTGTATAGGATTAGGACACGAATGTAATTAATTGAATAAGGACATGATATAATATGATTTTCAATTTAATAGAAACATTCAACTTTATTGAATTTCTTAATTGATTATTTTACAATTAACAAGAGTACTTCGCTTTACCAATCTGATCTGCTCGCTGCTGGGATGTTCGTCAAAGTGACCGAGAATATGCAAGCACACTTGTCGCATAGCGAACGTAGGCACAAAAGTGAATTGGTAAAAACCCCAAAAAATAGGTACCGGTGCAAGTGCGTGAGCATATTCATTGTAGGTAATTATGACCATAATGAATAAGACACAATTAGCAACCATAAAGACTAATTAAGTAAATAGATTAAGTGCAGTGAGTAACAGAAGTGGTTAGCGAGAAAGATAATATAAAATCTGAATATAAACCAAGAAAATTATAGTATGAACAAATTGAACAATAATTGAAATACATTAACCAAAATTAATAATTAACAATTAAACGAATAAACAAGTAAACAAAAGAGTAATCTTGAACATAAAAACAAATATAGAATCTTGAACAGCCCCTATAGCATATATTATATGTTATTTATTCACCTTAGGTTACTCATAGATATTTATTTATTATTTATTTATTTATTTATTCATTTATTCATCTATTGATGTTAATTTATTTATTAGTTCATAGTAATTTATTTAGTTTGGCTGTCATTTTTTCTGTTTATTTATTTATATGTGATGTTAATTTATTTATCTAGTGCTAAATTATATATATATATTGGTGTTATTTGTTAACTTATTATTTATTTATTTATATTTTGGTGTCAGACTACATATTTATTTATTTACTTCTTGTTAATTTATGTATTTATGCTCCTCGTCATACGTGCGGTACTTGAATGTTCATGTACATTCATATCTACATTCTTATTTATTTATACGTAGGTACTTAGGTCTATCTCTATGTTAATTTATCTTCATAATGATATCCTTATGGAAACTCTTATGGATTCTATGTATTTACATAATGTATAATCAAAGTATATTTATATTATCAACCTAGCTAATATTCGAACGCAAATTTAAATTTCAACAATATACTACGTATACATATCTATGGACACATACATATATATATATATTAACCTAATATGTATCATAAAATCCACTAGGTAGATATATCGATCTAGAGCTGGGAGATACAAAGGAAAGCTAAATCGAAACGAGAGAGAAGAATAGCAGAGGTAAAGGATGTTTTGAGATATAGTTATAGAGCCTTATTAAATACAGTGTTCCTTCAGGTATTGGGTTGGGGCAAATTGTCGAAAGACGACCCTCACCATAAAAGCACCGACGCAAGCAACGGGTACAAAGGTTCATAAGCAGATATCTGCACCGGTTTACCGTTTACCCAATAATAGTCATCGCCCATTCAAAGACAAAGGAATACTTCACCAGGCCAAAGGTCAAAGTCCCTCAGAGTGCTCCAGGCTGGATTATAGATTCCAATAGCTAAGGAGTAGCAGACAACACAAAAATTAAGATTGATCGAGTGAATCTGTCGATGCAGAATTAACTCTCGACTTAACTTCGAAAAACTAATAGTTAACGATCGAATTACAGATCGGATTTAAAGTAGTTTAAGTGAATTCTTTTGATTTTTTTTTTGAATTATCGTAGTTTAAACTTCATTGTGTACGGATATAGTGTTCGGTGTGAGTGGGTACGCGAGGAAAAGGCGGTAGGAGCCATCAATTTTAAACATCCCTTTTACATGATTCATCGCTCTGCGTGCTGCCGGCAGGACAACGAGGGACGACGCTAGTATTGAACCCCGTAAGTTTGGTTTTTTTGCTAAATTTTTTTTTGTTTTGAGGCAAGAATTTCGCCCATTGGAAGCAAAGTAGCGTAAATTTTGGATTTTTTATTCACGCCGCTAAGAACACCGGTATCCTCCGTTTTGCGTAGTTTAACGTAATTTTGTAGCTTTTAAGTTTTCTTTATGAATTATATTAGTTTTAAATGAGTGAAGTAAGTTTTTTATTCATGGAGTAGATTCAAAAAGTGATTTGGTGTGTGGTGAAATGGGAAGGCCGTCCTTCCGCTAGTGCAATGACGTAGACGCTACGTAGACGACCGAAGAACGCAGTACATGGACGAGACGACATACAAACTCTCCTTTACTTAAACAAAAGACTGACTAGTGGCTGGGATTTGGCTTTAAGGGGCTATCTCTCGAATTTTTCGGCCAGAGAGATAGCCATGGATGTGTCCCTTGAGACATTGGGTGGGTAGGCCAAGCTAGTGCCATCATCATCTGGCACCGTGTTTGGTTCAAAGCGAACCTTACCAGGGAGCGATCGCGGGAAGCAGGGGATGCAAAGGGCTAGAATAGGATAGTTGTAAGTTAGAATAGGTTTAGTGATTAGGATTTAGCTCACGTTTTAGGTTAGCATAGTTGTAGTTTAGGATAGTAAGGTTAAGGATTTGGTGCATCTGACCTCCCGGCCTCTCTCCTTGGTAGGGCAGAGGTTATTGAGTTTTCCTTTTCAGCTTTCCTGTCCTTCTCTTCTTTCGCTATTCTTTGATTTTTTTGTCCGTCCGTTGTCGTTTCTTAAATTTAGTTCTCCGACTGTCTCTTAGTTTTTTTTGGCACGAATTTTTTTGGTTTTGAGCAGGTGGTTTAGTGTGAGGGGTGACAAGAACTACCCCGTCCGACGAGCAATAGCCGTGCAACTGCGAGCGTGCCACCGTCCTCCTCCACTATTCCGAAGATGCCCCCGTGGCCTACCTCGACTCATTACACATCTCTTGAGATATTAAAAGTTATTGGTACCTTAAATAATTCTAACTCGTGTGGAGCTGATGGTATTTCTAATTTGTTTCTAAAAACAGTTGCTTGTTTCTTAGTAGATGTCTTGGCAGACATTTTTAATCGTTGTGTATTTGCGGGTGTCTTTACAGAAGCATTGAAATGTGCAGATATTGTACCGCTGTTTAAGAAAGGTTCTGCTTTTGAAATGAGCAACTACAGACCCATATCACTTCTCCCAGTCTTCAGTAAAATCTTCGAAAAACTTATGAAAAATATAATAGTAAGTTTTCTGAATAGTACCAAGTTTTTTAACCCAAGTCAATTTGG
Source organism: Cheilosia soror (assembly GCA_949372485.1). Taxonomy (NCBI): domain Eukaryota; kingdom Metazoa; phylum Arthropoda; class Insecta; order Diptera; family Syrphidae; genus Cheilosia; species Cheilosia soror. The sequence goes on along the minus strand of OX443561.1, from coordinate 57,919,104 downwards.
CTTTCAAAAAGGTAGATCGACTGAAGACGCACTTTTACAGTTTTGTGCTCAAGTAATGTCAAATCTCTATAGCAAAAAGTGCACGGCTGGTTTATTTATTGATACTACCATTGAGTTTATATACATAGAGGAACCACGAGAGCTTGGAACAACCTCAGTAGATGGCACCACGTACACTACATCGAGATCGAAAATGTGTGTGGAACATGGTGGAACCCATTGACAACAACACAAAAGGACTTGCAGTGCGAAAGCATACAAAGAGCATGTGCATAATGAATATCCAATATCTCTATGTTATGTAATGCACCATTAACCTTGTGCGGCGGGTGAGGGGTTTTATCAAAGTTAAAAAAGGGAATTGTATTTGCGTTGTGTTTACTTGTCGATGTTTGGTGGTTCTTATTTGATTACAAGTGCTGTGGGTTAAGCATTTATTTTATCTCAATTAGTATCTAGATCCATAAAAAAATTGTCAGTGGAAAAAATAATGATGAAAAAGATTTTTATTTAAAATTTTTTTATAAATCTCCGGTAATGTATTTAATTGAGATTGGATTTTTTTTACCCTCTATATCAAAAATTCGAAGGTGGCACTGGCATTCAAAAATAAAGTTTTTACCAGGATTATCTCAAGGCATTCTTGATTTGTTTTTTAAAAAAAAGCACTTCCCTCTCAACAATAGACAACAAATGTGTGCTGTTGAAATGGATTGGAATATAATAATACATATAATGGCTTTATAGATCATGGCAATTTTTGTCGGAAAAATGGCATCGCTACACATGCACTTCTTGTTATGTTGAGAGGGTTAAATTGCAATTGGAAACAAATTATATATATATGTAGTCATTTTTATAGGAAACGTAAATGGAGTGCTCTTAAGCAATATTATTAAGGACTGCATAGCATAGGCATAGCTAAGGTAACATCTTTATACTTTGAAGTTAATGCAGTAAGCACCGACCAATGAAGCAACGACAGAAGTGCGTACAGAATTTTAGGAGGGACAATTAAACAGCCTTATTTTAATCTGAGAAACAAATTTTCTTACTACATGATGTACCACACTTTATTAAGAGGCCTCTACCCAGAAATCGAGCAAAAGTGCGAAAAATGGCATTTTGTTTCCCTCCTAGAGAAGTCAATACTGAAGCGATCGAAATGATATTGGATGCATTGGAAAGAACAAAATATGTCCTTTGAAAGCCTTGAAGCATTTTTTTAAAGCGACATCTCGTTTTTCTTTTATTGAAAGAATTCCCAGCTGTGTTTGGGAAAATTGGCCTAAAACCGACTTTTTGTTTGCCAACGCATGATATGATAGAGTTCGAAACAGTCTAAGATAACTTGTCCATCTTAAAGGTCATATGCAAAACACAAATGAGTTTAAAATAAATCTTAACATTTCATCCTGGTTTTAAAAAAACAGGTGTTTTAAAACAAACAATTTTTTGAATTAAAGAACAACGTTTTTCCTGTATATATTGATTTATACTTGATGCAATTTTTACTCAAAACAACAAAGTATCATACCAGCTATCGGATGCAAAAAAAAAATTATGTATTTACATGTATTTTGTTGCAAAATACTGAGTTTACATTTTATATATTTTTCAAGAAAAATACACTGCATGTGTCATAGTTGTTGCACATTCTCAGAAAAAATTTCCAAGTTTCTCATTTAGATGGCGGTAGTTCTGACGTCTGATTTGATTAGCCAATCAGAATGACACCCAAGTTATAAGGGATAAATGTGTAGTTTGTCAACTGCATTGAGAGGTGTGTTATAAATGAAACAGGTTTGGCGTGAAGTGTGATCGAAATGGAATCAAGGATGCGTGTGTTGATATGTGTGTAAGCAGGTGGGGATTCTTTATTCAAAGTGATTTTTGCTTCATGGGGATTCAAAGTAATTTTGCTTCTTGAATAAAAATGAAAATGAGAGAGGGGTCGACAGAAGCACTTTTCAATATATGCTATATTTAATAAATTCTTATTGAAAATGCATTTATTTTTTTAAACAAAATTGCTTAAACTTCATAACAAAAATTATAAATTAATTTAAACGATGAATGTACTCAAATTTGTAGAAATTCTATATATTTCATGTATAGCAAATTTGTATCTTGAAAAGTGCTTGCCGGTCACACCGTGATCAGGTGTAAAGCAGATAATGGTTTAGTTTGTGTTGGTATTGGTAGGAAAAGAGACGAAACGGGGACAGTGAAATGGTGGGTTACGCTGAAAGAGATATAATTGAAAGCAAATTGTAGTATGCACCACTAGTGTTGCCAGTTTGACTGTTTTCCAGTCAAATTTGACTGGATTTTTTCGGTTTTGACTGGAAAAAATAATCAAATCCAGCCGACTGTTTTTTTGACTGGAGTTTTTTCCTAAAAAAAATAAAAAAAATTGCACCTCCAATGTAAACCTAGTGTATATGAGATTCACGCAGTGCAATGAAATGAACACACCCATTTTCCGCAAGCCGCTGAAAGTCAAATTGAATGTAGTATTTCTTGCAGTTTGCGCAGCGTTTCTTGAGAATTTTGAATGATTGCCTTTGCATTTAATTCGGTCTGTTGTATGTTGTTTGTTTTGAGTTATGACTACTGTTTGTTCCAGATTTTAGAAACAAAAACTAAACACAACTCTATTTAGACCATTAGAAATACCTAATTTGCGAGATAAAAAAAATGTTGTACAAATTTTGAAATACTTGAAGAAGTTATACAAAAAGTTGGAAAGACTACTATCTATATATCAAAATATAAAGGCAAATACAAGTTTCTTTTTAAAAATGCAATAAAATGAACAAAAACAAATTGTTCCCAAGTAGTATGGCTTTATTAGTAAGAGCAAACATTCCCATTAATTACGGACTACAACGTCGTTCAAGTTGCTGTTGCTGCCTCGGCTGGCTTCGCACTTCGCAGTAGCGTATTCTGTCACTCCAATTGTCCAAGACATTGTTGGTGGTTTCGGGCTGTAGCTCACGGATTGTTTGGATGATATTGGCCTTAAGTGTTTGAATCGTTTCCGGATTGTCCGAAGTCCAAAGTCCGAAGGATTCAAATCGCAGCTCCCAGGAGGCCAATTGACATCGCCAAGACGGCTGATAACACGTTTTGGGAAGTTGGAGCAAAAGATCGATTGTGTCGTGGGCTGTGTGGCATGGCGTGCAATCCTGCATGAACCGTACGATGACGGGGACCAAGAGTTTTGTCCACTCCCATACAAGTCACACGAACTTTTTGCACAAACTTGCGTACAGCAGGCGCGGTGGGTGCTTAATTTCGGCCAAAACTTCTAAAAAAACCCACTGTTTGGGCTACACAGCACTCACTTTGGAAATATTTTTTCAATATTTCCCAACGTTGCTCAAGCGTAAAGCGACTCACTTCGTTCCGCGCAGGTATGATACTGACTTTCTGTAAAGATTTCGAGCTGGAAGTAGCTGTCAGTGTTGAAAAAACCTATGATTTAAAAAGAAACCACGATGACCCACCTATTTTTGTTTTCGAAAAAATATCTGTATACATTTTCGACTGTTTTTTTGACTGGAATTTTTTGTTTTTAATGTTTGACTGTTTCTTTTGACTGGATTCGGAGAGAAAAAATCCAGTCAAACAGTCAAATTTGACTGGATTTTAACATTTTCGCCTGGCAACACTATGCACCAGCAGCATTGCGCTCACAAACCAGAGAGAATTACTTAGATACCTAGTTCACCAAAAAAAAGTTAAAGAAAAAAGTTAATCTCGAAATTTCCTAGAAAATCCATTTATTAATTTTTCCGTGCTTAAAACTTTCTCTGTTCAACTTCTCAGTCAACTCCAAAACATGACCCACTGAATTCCTACGAATTACTGGGGTTAAATGTTTCAGTTTTGTTCTGTTTATTGTTTTTACAGATCCATTTTCCTGATAGGTATATCTGATGTATTACAACGATTGATTGATGAAAAGAAAATTTTGAAAGAATGGACCTGCAGCGCTCGTTGATGGTGATGGCATCACCAAGGTCATTTTCAAAAAAGTGCGGATTAATGCCGACGCCGCACCGGCCGGCCCAAAATCGCATTGATTGATGCATTGCCGCCTTGTGAACCGCGTCCCATATTTGTCAATTTGGCTCAAAAAATGTGCCTCTTCGCTAAAGATGAATTGTCAGCCAAAATTAGGACTACTCGGATTTGTGTCACTGTCAGAAGCCATTTCAACGATGTTATATTCCATACATAATGGCATACCTACATGTATGTGCCTATTTAAATTAAAAAAAGAATAATTTCGTTAATACACATTACACACTGCTTGTTTTATTCCATTTCAATATCGACGCATCATGATTGAAAAACCCTTTACATACCTATCTAAATCGAATTATGTAATCATTTATCTTCGATCGCGTGCCTCAGAAAATATTTTTCCAGTGACATCTGACATATCCTTATCCAAACTGGTTTTTTATGGTACGTCCAGCCGGCTCTGCTGCTCGTGCTCACAAACAAGCTATATCTATATACATATAATTTGTGCTCATGTTTATAATATGAATTATGAGTATACAGCTGAGTGAAAGTGTGGTTGCGTTAAGTCACATTCCAAATTATCCACAATCCAGAATCCACATGGTTGGATATGAAAATAGGCATATCCTTAGGGGTAAGTAGCACAGCTTCAGGGGCAAATAGAGACGCTATCTGGCGAGGAGTTTACCAACTATTTTCATTTCGTTGAGGTGGTTCCTCTATGTATATAAACTCAATGATACTACGAAAGCTTTTGATATGGTGAATCACAATATTTTGTTGAGGAAATTGGAAAACGCTGGATTTCGAGGTTTCGTACTTAACTGGTTAAGGTCTTACTTAAAAGATAGGTCGCAAAGAGTGAAGTTAGACGAGATTAAAAGCGAAATAAAGTTCTTCAATTTGGGAGTACCCCAAGGCTCTGTTTTGGGACCAATTCTGTTTTTCATTTATATCAATTCTCTTCTTGCACTTAATTTTAAAGGTTCACCTACGGCTTTTGCGGATGATATTGGTTTTTCTTATGGGTTGAACTGTCCTTTGGATCTAGTTTCTGATATTAATTGGGATCTACATTTATTGAGAACCTGGTTTGCTGAGCACAATTTGATTATAAGCTCCAAAACTAAAATAATGTTTTTCAGTTTCTCGTCACAAAATAATTTTGAAGCGAATGTTTTTTATCACGCACATGACTGCCTAAAATGCAAGCTTTCTGATTGTAATTGTAAGTCTTCTCCTACATTCTGTGACAATTTAAGCTGCAGTGATATGTGTTTTTCGATTGAAAAAGTAACTGAATTTAAAGACTTGGGGCTTACAATTGATTCTAGAATGAGCTTTACAAATCACGTAGAAACTCTACGGAAGTATTTTCGTTGCACACTTAAACATTTTTTCTATTTGCGAAACATAATGTTCGACAATGCTCTTAAAAAACATTTATTACGGAATCTTCCATTCCAAACTGCAATATGGAATTGTTTGTTGGGGAGGCGTTTATGTGAACAAAATTCAATCACTTTTTAGTTCTGCAGAAATATATTTTACGAAAAATATGTCGCAAACCTAGTAGACATCCGAGTTTTCCATTGTTCTGCGACCTGAAAATTCTGCCAGTCCGACATCTGTACTGCTTTAAAGTTTTAAAAACCTTCTTTATGATGTCTGGTAATCGAAATTATCGATTAATTTCAAACTATAATTTACGTGGAAACTTTTTTGACTTAGTTTCTGTACCAAAATTTCGCACTACTGCATTTCGTAATTTTTATACAGTTTCATCATGTCGTTTATTTAATAAACTTCCTCAATCGATCAGGACAATAACAATGCCTGGAATGGCCTTAAAACTTCTAAAACCTTGGCTTTTAAATTTGAATTATAATAATATAGAAGCATTTCATTCTGATATTCTGGTTTAATCTTAATTTCAGTAAAATTGTTAATTCAATGGTAATTAATACGTTAAGTAATTTATTTCTTTGTAGTAAATTATTCAGGTGCCTTGGCAGGGTCTGTCGTATTTAGCGCCTTACCCCAGCAGAACCGGCTATGTTGGGGCGGACCTTTCTTCACCGGCTTACTCGTGGGAATAACATGGATCTTCATAACAAATCAAACAAAAACAAACAACAACTTCAAAAATCAGGACACATAGACGACGAAAAGGACAACGCACCGACTAACACAACGAACTACAGGACAACAAACATCGACGATAACGAATCCCTACTCCCATCGGATTCGGATTCCAAATCCATCGCGTCTGTTTCGGACGCGGAATTTGGAACTAAAGCCAAATCGGCTAGACGGGGAAAAAAGTACACCCCCAGCGCAAAAAAGTGTAAACAGCAACGCGCAGCTAGGCACAAATTGGCGGAAGTCCTGGCGAAGCCGGACAGTTCTTGGGATGAGAAGGATAGGGAGACCATCCGATGGGCGGGAGCGATACTAAACGAGGAGGAAAGTCAACCTGTTGCGGGAGGACTTCCTTCCTCTACCAGTGGCCGCAACCAACCGTCGGACAACAAACAAGGACAACGGCCCCCCCTCAACAGAACTGACCCGACAAACAAACCGAAGACGAGTGCACCTGCTACAGGAGCACAGAACGTTCGTAGCAAACAGAGAAGTCCTACTGGTACGGGAGGACCCTCTGTGACAGCTGTCAAGAAGGACTTCATGTCCAAAAGACCAAGGCCAACTTCTTTGGAAGAAACTCCGATGACCTCAAAGAAGGCGAAGAATGCTGCGCTCAGACCCTTCAATGAGGTCGTCAAGGACCATATGCTCTACGGCATCTGCGACAACAGTCACGACGAGGGCAAGATGAGTGGGGAGAACTGGTTGTTGCTCAAAGCGACCCTAGCCGGAGACGTCCTCAAATTCTTGGCCTCACACCCTTCGGCAGAGCCACCGTCCTTCATGGATGGTGGTTACTACACAAACAGGGTAAAACTAATAAAATGCAAAAATAGCAGTGCGATCGACTTTCTGAAGTTAACGATCCCAAAGATTAGTCCCCTGTGGAAAAATGCTAAATTGCAGCTTCTGCACTGGAGCGACATTCCAGTTCGTCCAAAAGGACGCGTGTGGCTACCCCCGGGTCCCACCAAGGAAGCAGACATCCTAAGACTAATTCGTCTGCAGAACCCTGATCTCCCAGTGAGCAACTGGAAGATTATTAAAGCCGGTGAACCGGAAGAGAAAGGAAGGCTGGTCTCCTTTCTCATGAACAAAGAATCACTCGACCTGCTTAGTAGGAGGGGTTATCGCTTCTCCTACGGCATAGACGAGCTAGTCCTCCGAGTTCAGGAGAAGGACGAGAGACTTATGTCGGGCGTTGTATCCTCGCTAGGGGAACTTGGCCTGGACGCCAGGCCCGAAGGTCCCTCGACCTCCAGCCAGACGGAAGTCAGGCAGCCAGCTGTTACGGATGGCGCCACGACTAAAGCGGAACTCTTGACGATAAACGTCAATAGCGAGCCATCATCTGATTCGGAGGATGGCAATAAAACAGTGATAGAGGCGTCTGTACCGGTCAGCAATGTTGCTACGACTAGTACAGATTAACCTCCATCATTCCAAAATAGCTTCGGCTAATTTACTGCTCCGCCTGCTAACGGGTGGAGAAGACATCGTCCTTATCCAGGAACCGTGGGTTAACGAAAAAGACCACATACTTGGACTGAGGACAAAAAACTATGATATACTCTTTACAAAAAACCAAGGTAAACTCAGATCCTGCATCTTGGCAAAGAAAAGTTTAAAAGCTCGTCTTATACCCAATTTCAGCGATCCAGATTTTGTCTGTGTTGAGCTAGACAGAGGCAGCAACGAGAAGCTGTGGATAGCATCGGCATACATGCCCTATGACGACACAGGGCCCATCACCGCAAACAACGTGCGAAACACGATAACAACGGCCGACAAGGGCTCTTTTCCCCTGGTGGTGGGCGCAGATGCCAACGCCCATCATACCCTCTGGGGCAGCAGTGACATAAATAACAGAGGTGAGTGTCTTTTTGATTTTCTCATGACTACTAATCTCATATTGTGCAATAAAGGCTCAGAGCCTACTTTCATCAATAGTATTAGACAGGAGGTTTTAGACATTACCCTAGCTACTAACTCTCCCAAACTAAGAATTAGCAATTAGATGGTATCGAGAGATGTTTCTTTCTCGGACCACCGATATATTCAATTCAGCATTGACTACCGTATGCCTCCAATCGTACCCTTTAGGAATCCTAGAAAAGTCAACTGGCAGGCATATATATCACTTCTTACGCAGAAGTTTAACCAAGTACCCAATCAACCGAACTCACCATCAGATTTAGATTGCATGGTGGACAAAGTTACCAAATATATGAACGAAGCCTTCAGGAAAGCTTGCCCAGTCAGCAGGCACAAAACTGGGAATAAACCAACCTGGTGGAGCAACCACTTAGCAAATCTGCGAAAAGATAGTAGGAAATGTTTTAACTCGGCAAAGTCCTCTAGACTTCAAGAGGACTGGGACAAATACAAGAACAGTCTCAGGATTTACAAAGCTGAGATCATAAAAGCCCAACGAGACTCATGGAGATTATTCTGTGGTAACATAGAAACCAATAGTGACTCCAGTAGGCTAAGAAAAATTATCTCCAAATCACCAGACGTGCCCAGCTTTATTCAAAGATCGAACGGAGAATGGACCACATCTACTGAAGAGACCTTAGATCTCCTCATGAATACCCACTTTCCGGGTAATACCATAGACGTCAACCGGTCTACAGCAACCTATCACCCAGTCCAAGAAATACCGAAGGAGATAGTGAACACCCGTAATATAAACTTCATAGTTCATAGTTTCCTTCCGTATAAGTCCCCTGGACCTGATAATATAACACCAGTGGAGATTCAAAAGGCCCTTGAAATATTGAATCCTTGCTGGAAGTGATTTTCCGCTCATGCCTGACTTTCGGCTACACTACAGTCTCATGGAAAAGGGTCAAGGTGGTTTTCATACCAAAGAGCGGCAAGGCTTCCCATGTCTCTCCAAAGGATTTTAGGCCGATCAGTCTCTCTTCGTTTCTGTTAAAAACCCTTGAAAGACTCATCGACAACTTTATTCGAAAGAAACTAAAAGCAAACTCACTATCCAATTCCCAACACGCATATCGTAAGGGTTTCTCGGTAGAGACAGCTTTACACTCGCTAATAGACAATATTGAAAAATCGCTCGCTAATAAGCAATTCTCGATGGTATCCTTTCTAGACATCGAAGGTGCCTTCAACAATGTCAAAACAGAGGCTATCTCTAATGCACTCCGCAGACTGGAAGTTGATAACTGCCTACGCTTTTGGATAGAAAACATGCTAAACAGCAGAATGATTCTGTCCGAGCTGGGGGCTATCAAACTAAGAGGTCAGTGTGCAGGGGCACACCCCAGGGAGGCGTACTTTCCCCACTACTTTGGATCTTAGTAGTGGACGAGGTATTAAAAACTCTGGAAAATGTGGGGTGCAATGTTATAGCCTATGCGGACGGCATCGCCATTGCTATTTCTGGCAAATTTCCTAATACCATAAGAGATCTTATGGAATCAGCTCTTAAAAAATTAGTAAAATGGACGGATACGGTTGGACTCGATGTCAACCCCTCCAAGACAGAACTAATACTCTTCACAAAGAAATACAAAATTCCTAATATAGCTCCACCTAAACTTAGAGATCAATAGCTAAAATTCACACAACACGCCAAATACCTAGGGATAATTCTAGACAGTAAACTTAGCTGGAAACTTAATATCCAGGAACGTGCAAAAAAGGCCACAATAGCCATGTATGCTTGCAAAAAAGCCTTAAGCCCTAGATGGGGTCTACAACCTAAAGTAACAAACTGGCTCTATACAGCGGTAGTCAGACCAATTCTACTTTACGGTATCATGGTCTGGTCTGGTCTGGTGGCCAGCGCTAGAGAAAAAATGCAACATTAAATATATAGAACGCATACAAAGATCTGCAAGCATATGCATCACAGGGGCCCTAAGGTCCACCCCCACGGCCGCTTTAGACACAATATTGCATCTTCTTCCCGTCGACATCTACGGGAAACTAGTTGCGTCTACAGCGGCTCTAAGACTCAGAGAGTTCAAAAATGGACTAACTCTCCGGTTGGTCATATGGGCATCCTACACAATACAATTCCGAGCAAAACGGACTATATAATTCCTTTTGAAGATTTTAATATAAAGTACAGCACAAAAATCCCAAATCGATCCGAATGGGAGAACGGCAATATAAGCAGCAACTCCGCAATCGAAATCTATACAGACGGATCCAAAATGACGGAAGGCACGGGTGTGGGAGTCTTCTCCCGATCACCTGCTCTCAACCTCGCCTTACGGCCCCCCGACCACTGTAGCGTCTTTCAAGCGGAAATTATGGCCATTCGCGAAGCAGCACGCCGACTTGCCTTATATGAGATAGACGGGAAAGCTATCACTTTTTATATAGACAGTCAGGCAGCCATAAAAGCCTTGAATACACCAACAACCAGATCAAAGTTGGTAAAACAATGCCGGGAATCTCTTAACGAGATTGCGGATAGATGTTCAGTCACCCTGTGCTGGGTTCCAGGTCACAGTGACATTCCTGGCAACTGCAAGGCGGATGAATTAGCCAGACAAGGCAGCGGCCTCCATATGACTAATAACAGCGAAGAACCGCACGCTCCACTGCAATCAGTAAAAACCCTGCTCCTCGAGGAAGCATTAAAAATCACCAACAATAGGTGGAACAGTATTAACACCTGTATAACATCCAGACAAATCTGGCTGAAATTAGATGTCAGAAGAACTAAACAACTCCTTTGTATTAATAGAAGCAAAATTAGCACCGTCGTAGGAATACTAACAGGACACTGTCTGATAGGTAGACATGCCCGTAGAATGGGAGCACCCTACAACGATTTCTGCAGAAGCTGCATGGACGAGGAGGAAGAGGAGACCACCATTCACGTCCTCTGCTCCTGCCCAGCTCTTGCCACCTTACGCATGGCTACCTTAGGGGCTTACTTCTTTGAGGACCTGAGCGATTTGTCCCGTACCGATATTTGCGGCATCAGCAAGTTTGTTACAAAGTCGAATTGGCTTCATTGATTAGCAACACACATCTCACCCATTCTCGTGTGTTTCTGAAGACTAAACCGCCAATGGGAAGTGCTGACCATGTCAGTAAATTTTCACCTTCACACGTCGAATCTTCAGACTCCGTCAGAGGAGACAGGCGGGGGGTTAGACTGTTTCGGTCACCCTTCGTCGCTCTCCCCTGCCGCAGTCTCTCTTATCTGATTTGTATCAGCCACCCTCCTTATTAATGGACTGTCAGAGGCTACTAGCGGGGGTTAGACTGTTTCGGTCACCCTCTGTCTGTTTCTGAAGACGAACCGCCAAAGGGAAGAGCTGACCACGCCAGTCAAATTTTTACCTTCACACGTTAAACTTTCAGACTCCGTCAGAGGGTTAGACTGTTTCGGTCACCTTTTGTCGATTCCTCTTGCCGCAGTCTTTCTTATCTGATCTGCACCAGCCACCCTCCTTAGTAACGGACTGTCAGAGGCTACTAGCGGGGGGTTAGACTGTTTCGGTCACCCTCTGTCTATTTCTGAAGACTAACCGCCAAAGGGAAGAGCTGACCACGCCAGTCAAAATTTTTACCTTCACACGTTGAACTTTCAGACTCCGTCAGAGGGGATAGGCAGAGGGTTAGACTGTTTCGGTCACCTTTTGTCGATTCCTCTTGCCGCAGTCTTTCTTATCTGATCTGCACCAGCCACCCTCCTTAGTAACGGACTGTCAGAGGCTACTAGCGGGGGGTTAGACTGTTTCGGTCACCCTCTGTCTGTTTCTGAAGACTAACCGCCAAATGGAGGAGCTGATCACACCAACCAATCTCACCTCGATAGTTAGAGGACCCCGTCAGAGGCAATAGGCAGGGGGCAGACCGTTACGGCTGCCCTCCACCTTGACCCGAAGACCAAGCCGTAACCAGGTGATGCAGAATTTGAAAAGCTCCGACTGTCTCAGTCACTACCAAAAACCTCTCAACTAGGTAGGAAACCCAAATTCGCAAGTAGCAAAAGAATTCCCATGGTAACGCCCGTTCTGGCCGCTTCCCCCCCCCCTTCTGTGGTATCACAATGGACCAAAACTATGGTCTAAGTGTGTCCCCTTTGGGACAGCCACCTTACCTAACCTAACCTAACCTAAATTATTATTTTTTATTTTCTTTTGAAACAACGTAAATTGAACAGTCTAATTTTTTTGTTCTAGTACAGTTTTGCAAACTTTAATCTTTATAATAAAAAAGTAATTGTTTTATTAGGGTCACCCCACCCAAAATAATATTTGAAGTTGTTTAGAGCCCATTGAAGAGGCATTCAACACTATTTTTAATACTTAGTATATAAAAATACAGAATGTATTTTATATTTCTTATATGATTTACTTAAAGTAATTATTTAATTTAAGTTTGAAGAACTATTGTTAATTTATTATGGATTATAAGAAATAAAATTATTATATCTATCTATCTATCTATCTATCTTTTATAAATAACAATTTCAGCAAAGTAGAATAGAGGATGCGTAAATTCTTACGTGAAACAACCTATCAGCGACATTTTAAGGAAATCTAATAAATTCGGCTGTAAATATATATTTCGGGGGACATCGTACATTCCGCCATTATTCACTACGTAAATATGTTTATAATTTGAAAATAGCTAGTTTCATTAATTAAATGAACAAGCCAGGCCCTGGGCAAAACACAAATCCTCTCGGCGATGGTCTTTGAACCAAAGATTTGTTTTGTTGATTGGAAAATCATTAGTCTCGGTGAAAATCGAGCAAACAGTGCGTCTAGATCAGATGTGGTGGTCGTCTCCAATCCAATCCAATTTAAACATTTTTTTGATGACATCGTACACTCCACCATTATTCACTTCATAAATATGTTTATGATTTGAAAATATGTTTACATAGTTTGATAAAATAAAGATAGCAAAATACAATTTAACACGAAGATTTTTTGAGGTACTTGCAATGTTGTATTTCTACTACATAATTGAACAAGTAGTATAAGATTTATATTCTTTCAAACTAGATACCTAGTTTCCAAACTTTATAAAACCCATCTTATCGTTATTCCACAAAGCCGAAGATAATGTGGGCGCAGTAGCTCTGTGATTAGTGTGCCAGACTATTGAGCAAGTTGTCCTAGGTTCAACTATAGGAAAAACAACAACTAAACATAGGTACAGTTTTTCTTCTCACTGCGCCACCTAACGCGAACGTCTGAAAATAACCGATGGTTTAACTGTCTTGACTCTTGAGAATGTTTCTGAACTCAAATATTTCAATGCGGCATACTATTATATGGCCTTTCCTTTCCATAGATGTGGTTTGTGTAATTTATTATAGAGTTAGGTTTGATTTTACAATTCAGATTAAATTATTTTAAATTCAAGTTAAGTTTTAAAATTTTAATTCATGTTAAGTTTTAGAGAAATTGGCAACGATCAAATCGATCGGTACCCAACTGATGCCGCTTGACTGCTGTGCAGCTTGTAATCGACTGTCCCCTTTTCAATGTCATTATCCAGCAATTCGTATTGTCTGAGTGGAATTTTTATAACGTTTGATAACTGGATAGTTGTAGAAGAGCTTTTTACCAATTGGATGTTGAGAAGTTTACTTCTCAACTGAAATTGATTCCCACATAGATATATGGACCTTTCGCTATTTATTTATAAATTTGGCATTTAATTGTTTCTTAAATACGAAATCTGTTAAAATGAAACAAAATTGTTTACTCATTGAACTACCAACTACCCCTTCTATGTCAATGGAAACTTCGGTGAAGTTACCATCTAGCTCTCAGACTGCGTACGTATTTATAGTTCATTCCCTTACCGCGCTCCAGATGATTAGCTCGAATGCTTGAAATTGAATAGAATACACATCCACATCCCATTCACAGCCTAGGATAGCAGATGGGATAGGCATATGAATAAGAATTAGGACTTCTTTGCTTGCAGCTCATTTAACATATATTTCAATTGCTGATAAGTTCGCCATACCGCACCGATACCGACTCCCGGCCCGATCCATTCTCTGTTGCCACAAACATGCAAACAATCATAAATACATTTTCCCCACCATCCCCAAAGGAGAACACACAAGACATAACAGACAACATAACACAATCGCAGAGCACAACTCCCCAAACATAAACTTTCAGTGCTTTCAGTCGTGCAACAGGCGTTGAACGGTTCGAATCAATAGTTCGGAGCTGTAAACAAAGTTCTACCCCCTCCAAAGTAAAAACCTGTGAATACAAAAAAAAAGTTTTTACTAATTGAATAGCCGAATTGTAATCTATTTAGTTTATTAAGTTGAAATTTTGTTATTGTGAAAAGAGGTGTGTGTAGTAATAAATTTGCTTTAAAGAAAAGTGAAGGGGTGAGAAAGGTCAACCCCTACGAAAAAGCTCTGGAAGTGAAAAACCACCCCCGAAATAAGAAAGGCATAAAAATGGATTTCCAGAATCGCAATCAAAATGAAAACAAATTCGTTTGTCCCAGCGATAGACAGCTGGCTCTGAGAGCAAAGTAAATATAATTCACATACATATTCTTTCCGATTCAAGAGTTTGGCAGTGGGCTGATAGTTCATGCAACACGAAAATAATACGTATAACATACATATAGGCATATATTATGTATACCTTATATTCTGCGAATAATTTGAATTTATTAATTTTTGGTTTGTCAAGTCCCCTCTGCCTCCTTCTTTAATCGAAGCGCTTAACGCTAACGCTGAAGCTTGTTGAACACAGAATGTGACATATTGTTGCTCCATGCTCTTTGTCCCAAAATGGTAAAGGGGGGTGGGGGGTAAGTAATGTAAATTATATGCCTATGTATATAAAGTCAGGAGGGCGCCGGCCGTATTTTCGATGCTAATTAGTGTTTCGGTTTGAACAATGAGTTTTTGTTTTTTGTGTTATCTATGCAGTTTTACAGAAAGAGTGTGAAAACCGTCAACCTCGAAACTTCCGCGATTTGTTGCTACATTGCTTTGAAGCAGTATCTTCCTCGTCACCAACGGAGTTGTTTCTTGAACAAGTATTCATAAATGACATTGTGTCTTGCAAAACAAATGTAGAAAGCGCGATGAACCGATTTGTTGATGTGGTTCGGTGGCGTATGAGTAACAAAAAAAAAAAGAAAAAGTCAGAAAGACCATTGATGCAAGTCGACGCATATGGATCGCTGCGATTTATAAACCATATGGTTTTCTTTAGACATATTTATTATAAGTATTCAATACTCACGTCAATACGAATATTTTAATGTCAGTGGACCTTTTCTTAATATATGTAGTTGGCAAACACAATAAATGCCTTTTTAATAGAATTCCATATAAACTCATTTGAAATCTACTTACCCACAACTACTTTAGAAAGTATATCCTTGTATAGTGTACATCCGTTCAGAATTTGCTTGGAGTTTGATTTTATATGCAAAAGCCCGTTTCAATATTACAATAGTAGTAGAAAATAAAAAGAACGAACACCGTTAATATCAGCATCAATGTCCGAGATGAGTTCAGGTTTAGTTAAAATGTTATTGTAATTTCTTATAAATAAATCGCTCCCGTTACAGAAGTACCTAGTGTGCTTTGCTACGCGGTTGATAGAATGAAACAAAAAAATGGGTGACATGAAATAAAGCTAACCGAAATTTCACATTTGGCATTAATTTGATTTGAAAATAAGGCCAAATAAGGTACATAATAAATATAAGTTCACAATGCATAAACAAATAAATATATATTGGGAGGCATGCTGCCCCCTTGTTTGGGGTCACTGTTGGATTTGAAGTAGGTGCGAGTTGATTTAAGAAACATTGCATATACCAAACTTCGCTTCTACTCTAAGTCCAACAATGTGCCATAGCGGGGGGCAGCATGCCTCCATACATATTCCACTGTTTTGGCATTGTAGATTTACGAAAAATGAAAACGAATTTGACTTTGTTTCGTTTTGCTTTATTTCACACGTCACCGCAAAAAAATGTTCCTCATACAGCCTGAATCCAATTTTCCGTCGCTAAAACTTGCTTCTCCACTCCACCTCTCGCGAACGTCTAAAAAACATCCGAGAATATACCTGTCCTGGAAAAGCTTCTTAATTTAGCCGATCGAATTCGGCATAAAATTCTAAGTCCTATTCACTTGTCCCAACAAATAAAATAAAGCTCACACAAACGAATGCTCGCGGATATAATATACACGGACTTGTTGCGCAAAGTATTAATTTATTTATATTTATTATATTATAGAGTTTGAAATCGATCGGATGAAAAATCCAAATTTTCTCACACAAACTTTGATCCCCATTGGATTTCGAATCTTGTTCTTAGTGCTCATTTACGATATCCATAAAAGGAAATTTGTTTCTAACATTTTCTAGCTCTTGCTGGTTGGGCTGACCATTGATCTCCAATCGGTAATCAGGCCAAACTGATTAATTGCATTTTCCACCTTTGCATCATCCAAAATCATCAAATCATGCGATAAAAGGCAAAATTTGGTCGTAAAAAAAAAATGAATAGATAGAAGATAAAAATAATAATAATTTTGGAAACATTTTAAAAATAAAGTAAAATCTAGCCAAATCTACTACAATTACCCACTTTTTGTCATCATTTTGCAGCAGCAGCAGCATACCTACTGCAAAACTGAAAGTAGGCAGCTAGAGCAAAATTTTTCGTTCATCATTTCGTCGTGTGATTTTTGTATGCGATGTTTCAATCCGCAGCTTCTGTCACGCAGACGCAGATGCAGAAGTCAATAGTATCTGAATTCCCTGAAGAGATGAAAAATATTAAACCCTCTTGCTCTTCTGCAGCTTCTACAATTTATATAAAACTTGACTTTCATGTATCTATTGCCACATTTGTAACATAAAATCGTACTCTTTGAAAAGTAAAAGGAATTTGACTTTTTTTGTTAAAGTAATTATGTTTGAGGGGGACATTTTTCTTTTTGTGGAGGACGGAGGACAGCACCTTACAAAGGAGGACTGTCCTCCTCAAAGGATGACGGGTGGCAAGCCTAATCACTACCCTTAAGCCAGCCTACTTAATGTATACCAAATCTATTTTTCTTTTTACCAAATTGAAGCTTACCACTCCATGAGTGATAAAAGAACAATTATTTGAAAAAAGTATTTGCAATAAAATAATATTTTTAAATTACATTGGTTACAACAGCAACTACAAAAAAAATTAATATTTTAATAATAATTTAGAAATGGATGTTTGTACTTTTTGTGATCGTGCGACAGGACAAACAAAAACAAAACCACACGATCAGATGTGTACCTCATTCGAAAAGGGTTGATTTGTTTTTCAATGATTGTGATTAGTGATTACTATGGTGCGTGCTGGCATGGGGTATTAACTATTAATAATAATCTTTATAAGAGAAGAGACGTACTAAACAGGTATCAGGGTAGGGTTGGGTTGGAGTAGTTTCCTGGATTTCATTGGAAGGGCGAAACAAAGGAAAGGATATGCATTATGCACTTTAGTAGAGTACTTACATATGTATGTAGGTGAGGCATATACATTTTTTTTTGTCGTTCTGCATGAACGTTGCGTTTTTTTGTGTTTAAATGTATGGTGGGCGAATTTTTTGAAACTGGGCGAGCCTAGTATTTATTATTTAAATAAATCTAAAAAGTTGTTTTGTTTGCTGAGTTTTTCTGTAGAATTGGTCAGGCTGGGTCAATTTTGAAACAGCTTGGTCATTCTATTATTAGGAGGCCTGAACTTGGTGTCAAAGCTAAGTTGTCAGTCTTTAATTCGGTGTTTGTTCCAACCTTCTTAAGGTCATAGTTTGGGTAATGACCGAAAGAATAAGATCGCGGATACAAGCTGCCGAAATGAGATTTCTCCGTGGTATTGCTGGTGTGACCCGTAGAGATCGCATTAGAAATACCAGAATACATGAGGAACTCAATATCGAGCAGCTACTTCTCCGGACGGAGCGGTCCATGCTTCGGTGGTTTGGTCATGTTAAAAGTATGTCCCCGGCCAGGATCCCACGACGTGCTATGGAATCCGTACCATCGGGCAGGCGTCCTCAAGGTAGTCCCAGGATGAGATGGTTAGATCAAATTCATAATCTCTCCTCTACCCGTATGGGGATTGCCCTTAATGATTTGGAGTCGATGGCGGAGGATCGAGAGCTATGGAGGGTCCACCACAAACCAGTAAGAAATAGACCGTCGACTCATCCCACATTACGGACTTTGCCTACAAACTGTTGGCACCATAGGATTTATTTATGTGTTGGGCCTGTATAAATCAAATGGAAGAAATTACGGCACATGCATACTTAGTAAAATCCTATGGCAGTTGCACCTGGCAGTGGTTTATGGCAGTGGGGCTGTATTCTGAAGGTTTCTTCTTTTTTCAAGTTACACTTCGTTCACATCACAGTTTAGTTTTAGGAAATGTTAAATTGTTCCAACTGTTGATATCAATTTAAATTGGCGATGTAAAGGAATATTCACATGAAAATTAACAAACGAATTGATAATAATATGCGAACAAACCACTTTTGATGCATTAATAAAACAAAAAATTACTCATTTTACTATTCCAAGAGTACCTATTATAATAAATTAATGCATCTAAATATGGGAAAAACAAGTTTGAAAAGAGTTTAAACAACGAAATTTCGAACCAAAAATGTTTACCTCGAAAAAAAAACACACTTGGTGCGAATTTTCACAAGTTTATTGAAAATTCACGACATTAAAACCCGCTCCACAAACACAAACTATCAAATACAAAATTCGTTCGAACTTATGTAAACTTAAATCAAAGATTGTTAAGTAGTAGAAATTGATGTTTGAGCTTGGCGAACTGTTGCGACAAATAAATGTTCATGTGAATGGACTGTCAAAACATGTGATAATATTCTTTTCACTTATACCATGTTCCCACCGTGATTTAGCTAAAATCATGTCATTAATTTCGTGATCTATTATATATTTTCATGATTGCAAAAAAAATTGGTCCGGAAAAGACTTGCTCCTGGAACTTTGGAATGAAGAGCTTCAGGAACTGACAGCAATGTCAAAACAAAATGTCAAAATGAAACTCTTTTCGTAATTTATTTTTCACTTTGGTTTATTCACGTGGTTATCCTTTATTTGTTATTTTGATTTTGTTATTAGGCCTGTTTTATTGCACATCTATCTCAGTGAAGTAAAGATAAGTAGAAATTTTAACACGCAATTACAACAACCACACACTGTTTGACACTTGATGTGCAATAAAACAGGCTTATTGATGAATAAATGCTGAAAAAGTTAAAGTTTTTCGGAGACAAGGATAAAACACATCCAACTCGCTGAAAAGAAAAAAGACGCGACCGTTTATTCGAAATGAGCTGTAAGAAAGAGACAGCAGTATAATAATTTATGGTTATTCCACGAGGTAATTGTAAGATATGGTTCTCGTGTTAAACTAAACAACTATTCCAAAAGTTATCCCATAGTTGGTAGCAATTTTAACAAATTTGCTGGAACGTGAAATAAATAGCCAGCGATATTTTTTTCATTCCCCTTATATTTTTTATTCGCGGGTGATTTATTGTTGCGACGAATTTCTTGTGAATTATAAAAAGTATTAGTTTTCGAATGAGCGAACAAAATATTAGCAACGATGTAAATTATATTTTCGCTCAAAATTAAGTTTAAATCATCAGTACCTAAACTTAGTTCCCAACATTTCTTAACATATCCCAATAAATGGCCGCTTTTATGTTTTATTTACATTCCCGCCCATTGATTTTGACATTTCACACGTATTCACAGACAGGGAAACTAATTCCGGGGAGAATCGGGTAGGTGCACGGAAAGTCGGCGGTCTAGTTCTATGTGGTTTGTGGTACAAACCAGTAAGAATAGACCGTCGACTCCTCCCACATAACGGACTTTGCCTACAAGCTGCCGGCGAGACCAGGATTTTTCATGTATTGGTGCTGTACAAAATCAAAGGGGCGCCATTAACGCACGCATACTTGAAAAATCCTGGTCGCATGCATAGAATAGAAAAACATTGCCGCCATTAATTTTGACATTTACACGTATTCACAGACAGGGAAATTCTTTCCGGGGGGAATCGGGTAGGTGTACGGGAAGTCGGCGGTCTATTCTTACTGGTTTGTGGTTTGTGGTCCACTTGAGCAACATACACCCGCGACCCACTTAATGGATAAGCGGGCCATTGAAAATGTATGTATGTGTGTATGTATGTAAGAAGTTGTAAAACCAGAAGAAATATTTAGGGTTATCGCGAATAAATTCCGATGGAATTTTTTCCCTTGTCAGCAATGTAAATCAAATTGCTGAATGGGAAACATTCCGGGGGAAATATTATTCGCGATAGGGGTGATTAACAATGTATTATACATACTGGGAAAGTTTTGGTTACTGGTTCTACAGTAAGGGCCTTAAAAAAGTGTTTGCAGTACAACTAAGTTAGATAGACCTTTTTTCTGGAACGATTTTTTCCTTAGATTTTATTTGCTGTACCTTACAGCTTACACGACACGCATTCTTATTCGACATCAAAATGGTGTATTTTAACAAAAAAACGGAGGACCAGCAGCAAGAGGTTTGAAAGTCGGGAGTTGAAATTTATGTTAACTCTGCTGTACAATAATAGTCAAACTACAAATGAATTTGAATTATTCTGCCAAAGCTAATGATAATATAATAATATACATAGATAGTAGAGTTGGCTTGGTTGGTTCATATTTCTTTCTTAAGGCCATACGATTTCTAACCCATTTGTCTTTCACCATTCCTTCTAAATCTCTAGAACGAATGATCGAAGTCCATC
Source organism: Cheilosia soror (assembly GCA_949372485.1). Classification (NCBI taxonomy): domain Eukaryota; kingdom Metazoa; phylum Arthropoda; class Insecta; order Diptera; family Syrphidae; genus Cheilosia; species Cheilosia soror. Next base: position 57,898,092 of record OX443561.1, on the reverse strand, counting down.
TGGGCAAACCATAGACACGCAATTGAGGTAGTGTGACTGAATGATGATTGAGAATTTATATGCAAGTTCTTGCGGCACTCGCCAACGGTTTGTCTTTTGTAATATATTAACTTATGTTGCAGCAATCTGTAACCGGCAAGTAGTCAACACGTAACCATTGGTGAATGGATTGGTCTGCATGTGGATTAAAAAGTAGGTATGTACTACTTATTGACCCCCAGCGCCATCTGATGTAAATTAATTGAACTTATTCAATGAATCTCATCGAATGGTGAATGGTCTAAAACGAAGCAGTACATTCTCGATTGTTCCGGTTGGAGTCTAGAATATGCGTTTGGAATCTCAAATGTTCGAGAAGCTTTAGCTGGGTAAGCGGATGAGTATAAATCCGAAATCCGACGAGAGTGCAGTTGATTTTTAAGCCGCAAAAATAATGTTTGAAATAGTATCGGTTGTGTTATAAAATAAGTGGAAAGTATGTTTTTAATTGATATTGTCTTTGTAATAAAAGTGAATTATTAAAGATAATTTAACAGAATGGATTTGTTTTTTAAATTCCAGTCGAATGTAACAATATAACAAATTGTTCTTTTCGTATGTGGGATTATCAGCTTATGACATCACCGTTCACCCAATCCGTATGAATTTCGTAGATCTAATATAGAATTAAATGAAGCAACATTTTTTTCATTTAATCGCATAATTTCCTGCGCACTAGCCTTATTGTGAACTTAAAACTGTAGGCGTATTTTTTCGAGAATCTATAGCTAGCTCACTTTTATTTTTACATGCAAAACTTGTATACTCACTTTTGGTTTTGTTATACTCACCTTTAGTTTTGTTATACTCACTTCTCAACAAAATACGCCATGTGTCGAATACGTGTCAGAAGATCTGCTAGAGAAGTACCCTACAAAGTGCCGCCCTATTCCCTATTTTAAGTAAACTATAGAAATCAGCGGATTATAGGTTGATTGCTATGCTATAGACTATAGTACTGTTACATTCGGCTGCGATTCGGAAAGATAAAACACTATTTTGTTTACTTAACTTTAACAAAATCACTTTTATTTACAAGACCAATATCACTTAAAATTAACTTTTCCACTTATTAGAATCTTTCCACTTATTATCACTGCCGATACTCTTTCGAACTTTACTTCACACGGTTTAAAAATAAACTGCTGTTTAATCCCATTTCGCAACCCTATTTATACTCCCAACTAAAGCTTCTCGAACATTCCAACCGGATATTCTGGTACTCCTACCGGAACAATCGAGAATGTTCTGCTTCGTTCTATTCACCATTCGTTGAGTTTTGAAGTTTCAAATCTACGTTGAATAAGTTTCTCTACTTTTCATCAGATGGCGCTGGGGTCAATAAGTAGTACTTTTCAATCTACACTACAATATCCCCCTCTTAAAGTTGTTCGTCCCGAACAAATGCGTCAACATTTTCCCCAATGCCTCTTCCTCGTTGTATTCGATAGACCACGTCGTTGATTCGCTTGATTACTCTATAAGGCTCCTCACAATCCTGTTACAACTTAGGTGACGTACGTTTTCTTCTATGGGGATTGTACAGCTATACAAGATTTCCTTCTTCGAATCCTGCAGTTTTTGCTTTGGCATCGTACCTCGTCTTCATGCGGTCGCTGACTATCTTGATCTTATCCCTAGTTCTACGATGCACGCCCCTGATGATTTCTCTGAGGTCTGTAGATTGTAGATTGTAGGGGGGAGGTGGTATAGTAAATCCCAGATCACTGCGGCCACAAGTGGGTCTATTGTCATATCCTCCATTTATAGCTCATCCATGATGCCGCAGTTTGTAATAAAGGCGGCTAGCTCTTTGTGTGTGCTGGCAGGTAGAATTTACCTAGATAACGTTGACGTGTTTTGGTTAAACAGTTGCAGTGTTTCTGCGTCCTCGTTGCATAGTCTACAAGTGTTGTCTTGTGCTATGCCCACTGTCATCAGGTGTTTTTTGACTCTACAGTGCCCTGTGAGAAAGCCTGTGACCAATCGAATCTGACTTCTACTTAATCATCACAATTTGTGTTGGCCTCGACTCCAGTAATGCGTTTCGCCCCGATGTGGTGGGTGGGCTCATCAGTAGACGACCACCATATCTGATCTAGATGCACTGTTTGCTCGATTTTCACCGAGACTATATGATTTTTCAATCAACAAGTGACTGTGAGTGTTTTTGGCTTGAATGTTTCCTTCGGTGTTCCTCCAGAAATGGAGCTTCTTTTCGTTCAGTCAAGTTTTCATACTACTTTTTATAGTGTTGATTGGTAGCCCGCAGAATGGTCTTGGCATCATGAATTGGGATGCGGATCCTTTTCTGGCTAATTCGTCTGCTTTTTTATTGCCTTCATATACACTGTGCCCTGGCACCCAGATCAGGTGGACTTTGTTTATGGTGGCCAGTATTTGCAGGATTTGGAGGCAGTCCCATACCAGTTTTGATGTTATTTCAAAGGCGTCAATTGCAAGTAGAGCTGCCTTGCTATCAGAAAGAATATAAATGTTCTTTTGTTATAGCCCTGTTTAGACTCTCTCTAATGCAGATTTCTATTGCATGTATTTTGGCCTGAAATACGGAACTGTTTATGTCCATACTAACGAATAGGGACGTTTTAGTGCACGGACCGTATACTCCAGCTCCAACTCCTTTATCTGTTTTGGATCCATCTGTATACCATCAAGTGAACCGTTGGCAAATGTTGGTGTATAACAACGAGCGTGACATAAAAAAAAACCATTGACGACGAGCGAAATAATCAGCCACGATGAGAAAGGGGAAGACGAAGAAAAAGACGAGCCTTTCTAACCACGTTATAATTTTATTGTTACCCTTTGCTGGTCCAAATCCAAATGAACGAGAAATCCGCTCAGCAGCAGCCAGCACCTTACTTACGCACTTATTTTCTTCCATGGCAGCAAGTACATAAGCTTTACCACCGGTTCCATGGTAATCGGGAGCTTGAATTGCGGTAGCGATTTTGATAAGGCGAAGAGAGTAAAATGTTTATAGTGCGATTGTAATGTGCGGGTGCCGCTGTGTGAATTCCTGAAGGTTCTCATTGTAAATGCATTACATAATCAAATTCGAAATGCATGTACAGTGAGTAACAATAATTGTTATGAACAGAAGAGTTTGATTGTTTACAAATTGAATATTAGAAAAGAAAAATTAAAATGAAATTAAATTAACAAATGCAACAATGTAAATTAAATGTAAATATGAAACAAGTTTTAAATAATTAAATTTAAGTTTAAAAGCAAAATGAAACTAGTCCAAAACATTCCGCCGCCCCTGGAACAACGTTTCAGCACACAGGTAGCACCGCCAGTTTATGAATGGGGCGTTTGAAAGTGCCGCTGGCCGTTCGCAAAGTTACAACTCGAACAAGGCCGTCCCGGCCTGGGTGAACTTCAGAGACACGCCCCATGGCCCATTTACCCGGTGGGAGGTTGGAGTCCTTTATGACTACCAGGTCGTTGACTTTGATGTTGACTTCTGCTTGCTGCCAGCGGGGACGTTGTTGCAGAGACGTCAGGTACTCAATTTGCCAGCGCCTCCAAAATCCTTGAGTTTTGGCTTGGAGATTTTGCCAGCACGACAAACGATTAGTTGGAACGTCAAGCGTAGGCTCCGGTACAGCTGCAAAGGACTCACCTAGAATGAAATGGGCGGGGGTTAGCGGATCTAAATCAGTGTCAGATATTTGGCATAGGGGGCGTGAATTTAGCAGAGCTTCGATTTGCGTTAACAGCGTATAATACTGTTCGAAAGTAAGAATATCAGCTCCGATGACGCGGCGAAGATGTTGTTTCACCGACTTTACCCCCGCCTCCCACATACCACCGAAGTGAGGTGCAGAAGGGGGGATAAAATGCCAGGTAGTACCGTCGCGAGCCAGTGATTCCGCTACCAGCGAATTCTGATGTTCCGAAAGAACGAGTTCATGCATCTCCGATAATAAGCGATTGCATCCGCGAAAGTTTGTTCCATTATCGGAATACATATGCGAGGGTTTTCCGCGGCGCGAAACAAAGCGATGGAAAGCGGCGAGAAAAGCTTCAGTGGTCAGATCGCTAACAAGTTCTAAATGAACCGCTTTCGTCACAAGGCAAACAAATAACCCGATATAGCCTTTAGTAAGTGTACTTTTTCTTCCAGCTTTCACTTTTAGCGTTATGGGACCGGCGTAATCACAACCACAATGTGTAAATGCACGACAAGGCTGAATTCGTTGTGGTGGTAGATTACCCAGCAGCTGGGTGGCGGTCGCTTTTCTTTGACGGAAACAGGGAACACAGTCGTGAACGATTTTGCGAAGGAGATTTCTACACCCGATTATCCAATATTCTTGGCGGATAAGGGCAAAGAGGGTCGATACCCCTGCGTGCAGAAAACGTTTGTGCGCGTCGACGATAATAAGTTGAGTGATGATATGCCCTTTTGGTATGATTATCGGGTGTTTTGTGTTGAACGAAAGGTCCGCTTGTTGGAGTCGTCCTCCGACTCGTAAAACACCATCGCTGTCCATGAAAGGAGAAAGTTTAAGAAGTGTACAGTCTTTGAGAAAGAAACAATATTTTTTGTAAAATTTTATATATGCACCAAAGAATTGATACTGTAACCATTTGATGATACTTATCTTGGCGTCGTAAGCTGCCTTGGGTTGTTTGAGGTAGTCTGATAGCGATGGTAGTTGTTTGCGAATCCGAGCTAGGAAACCAAGATATCGAGCGACTGTTCGGATGAGGGTATTCCATGATGAAATTCGAGTTGAAAGCTGCTCATATGGATGCTCCTTGTTGATGACGTGATGTGATTGACATGAGCCTTTTCTCATTTCAAACAAGCAGGCAGAGTCTTCCTCAGGTGTGTCTGCAATCGGCCACAAGGCCGAGTCTTGGCAAAGCCATTGTGGACCGGTCCACCAAAGTGGGTGATTGACGAGCTGCGAAGGTGGTATACCGCGGGATGCACAATCCGCAGGGTTAGATTTACCCGAGACGTGGAACCAACGATTACGCGGTATTGTGCCCAAAATTTCTGAGGTACGGTTACCGACGAAAACACTCCAACGACGGGGGGGAGACGACAACCACGCAAGGACAACTTTTGAGTCACACCAGGCATACACTTTAGCTACGTGAAGGCCTAGGGAATTTCGAATAGCGACAAGTAGTTTCGTGAGCAAAACGGCTCCACATAGTTCTAGACGTGGGATACTTAGTTGCTGAATCGGAGCTACACGAGATTTAGCGGCAACAATATTTGTTACGTAACTTCCGTTTGAGAGTTTATAGCGCGCGTAAACAACGGCAGCGTATCCAGATTCCGATGCATCGCAGAATCCATGCAGTTCAAAGGAATCATCACCGAGGCCGATTATTCGCGGAACCGAGATTTCGGTAAGCAAAGAAAGTTCATCTCGATAAGAACTCCATAGGGTAGCGATTGAAAGCGGAACTTGGTCATCCCACTCCAATTTTCGATGCCAGAGCTCCTGAAATAATATTTTCAAACGAATGACTGAGGGAGATAAAAACCCGAGGGGATCAAAGATTCGCGCAACGTCCCTAAGAATTTGGCGCTTAGTTATCACTTCAGTAGGGGTAAAATTGAGTCGAAAACTGAATGCATCGCTTTGAGAGTTCCAGTATAACCCGAGAACTTTGACCCATGGGTCCGCGTTGTCATGAAGCGGAATATTTTCCCGAGAAGAACTATTTACATTCTTAAGCAGGTCGACGCAATTACTTTGCCATTTGCTTAGTTCCATACCGCACTTGGAAAGGAGTTCAATAAGCGAGTTTTGTTTCGATATGGCTTCTGACAATGTGTCTGCTCCGGAGGCGACATCGTCCACATAAAAATCGTTAAGGATCACTTCCGACGCGATTGGAAAGTCATTTTGATAATCCTTGGCGAGCTGCTCGAGAGTTCGAACCGATAAATAGGGTGCACACGATGTGCCGTATGTCACCGTGCGAAGTCGAAAATGTTGGAGTGACTCAGATGGCGATCTTCTCCAAAGAATGCGCTGGAAGTTCGTATCCTTCTCTGACACCCATATTTGGCGGAACATTTTTACGATGTCCGCAGTGAACACAAATGCAAAGCGACGAAACCTGGTGCAGACCGAGAAGAGATTTCGCTGAATGGGAGGACCGACCATAAGGGAATCATTAGGACATTTTCCCATCTTATCTTTAAATGACCCATCGAATACGACACGCAATTTTGTTGTGGCGCTATCAGGCTTCAGCACGGCGTGATGAGGAAGGTAGTACGCATTCGAATTTTCTATGTCTGTGGTAGGAACTGGTTCCATATGACCTAGCGCAAGATACTCGTCAAGGAAATGAGTGTAGTTAGCAAGAAGCTCGGGGTTTTGAGAGAATTTTCTCTCCATCGATTTAAGGCGCGAAACCGCCCCAAATAGTGTATCTGCGAATTGTGGTGGAGATTTAAATGGGAGACAGACGACGTATTTCCCTTCTGAGTCACGACGATGAGTTTTTTGGAAGTGTTCCTCGATTTCCAAATCTTCTTCCGACATAAGCGATTTAGGATCTACCTCCTCGACTGTCCAAAATGCTTGCAAGAGCGAATCGGTATCTAGCGAAGTATGGTTTGAAACGATATTGCTGTTTGAATTTGCTGAAAGTTGTCCAGCCAAAACCCAACCAAAAATGGTATGTTGTGCGATTGGATGACCCTGGCTGTTTTTGGTGACTTGTCCATGAAAGATTTCCCAACACTTATCTGCTCCTAACAAAATATCGATAGGCCTAGATTCGTTGAATGACGGATCAGCTAAATCTAATCCGAGTAAATGATCCCAGTCCTCAATCGAAAAAGAAAATGTTGGCAAGTTTGAAGTGACGTTGGATAAAATATAAGTATTAACCTGAATACAAAATAAACCACAGCGTGACGAGATTGCCAAAGAGGTGAGGCCTCTGGATGTACCTGCATTGGTAGATCCAATACCGTTGACCGATATCCTAGCGTTTCTTCGTTTGAGTCCTAATCGCTGAGCACATGACTCAGTGATAAAAGAAACTTGGGAGCCAGAGTCAATTAGAATGCGAACTTCATGGGATTTTTTATTAATGTCTCGGACCAACGCAACAGCGGTGGGCAGAAGTGTTTGGGGTAATTGATGAGCGATGTTTAGCGAATGATTATTGTTTGCAACGGGTGATGACGAAGTTGATGGTTGAGATGACGAGTCGACGGAAACGGGATCGAAAGAAGCGCTGGTATGAGAACCAACCGAGGAATTATTTACCGATGATGACTGCTGAGTATGATTAACGGAAGGGTCATGAACCAAACTATGGTGGCGTGAATTGCAAGATTTGCATCGACTGTTAAATGGACAACGAGCAGAGGAATGTCCGTTACGCAAGCAATTGAAACATGCCTTGGACGACTTGACGTAATCTCTTCGAGCTGGAATTGCCATTTCGAGAAATTGTGAGCATTGCCAAAGTCCATGAGAATCACTGCATTTAATGCAACGCGAAGAGGGGGCAGCATGCATGCTTTTTACGGCCGACGATTTTGCTTTTGTTGCGTTGCACATGTTGCCTGTTGAGTTTTCCAAAGCCTCACAATGAGTCTCCAAAAACTTTAGGAATTGATCGATGGTAGGATAGTCTTCAAGAACACTGTTCTCCGACCATTGTTTTCGAGTGTCTGGGTCCAGCTTGTTTAGCAGTATATGTATTAACCATGGATCCCGGTCCAGCGAGTTAAGCGAAATAAGACCTCTTACCACTTCGTCTGCTCCGTCAGAGATTTTCCGAAGAATGCGGACGTTGGAAGTTTGGGTTGAGGGTAAGTCCATAAACGATCGAATGAAACCCGTAATCGCAAACCGTGGTCGATGGTACCTACTATCGAGGCGCTCCCAAGCCGTTTCGTAAGTGGCGTCGCAAAGTGGCAAATGGTTGATTAAGCTTAGGGCTTCGTCCGCAAATAAAACTTTAGATAGTGAAATTTTTGAAGAGGCGTTAAATTGGTTTTGTTGTGTATAGCACCCTCGAACATATCTCGGAAGGCAGGCCAATCCTGGTAACTTCCCGAAAACGGTTCGATTCGAATTGTAGGGAGAATAAAGTCTGTTCGCGGCGAATTCTGCGATTTTGCAAACGATTCAATAAGGATTTGTTGTTGTTCCGCGATTCGATTAATTGTTTCCTTACTTTTTTCAGCCTTTTCGCGTTCCCGAAACGCGGATAATAGAACCGATTTGACTAATAAATATTTTGCTTCAAATTCTTCATATTCCGGTGTTGGGTCCGTATAACCCTCTGAATTCACCAACTCGTACATCAGTTTCTGCGAAGCATCAAACTCTTTCCACAATTCGTCTGCTCTAAGAAGTTTGACCTCAAGATCAACTAAGGAAGCCTTTTCACTAATTTCCTCTGAATACTTGGCTAACTTGGTCATCGAGCCTTTAATGTGACCACGTGTCAAACGAATTGCAGAGAGTGTGACCGAAGAAGACATTTCAATTAAAGTTTATACTTTTTGTTTAAATACGAATGTTCGACTATAATTAAAGCGCAATGAATATTCCTCAAAACAAAACCAACGCACTACCTCGAAAGGACAATGTTCAAAATCCACGAAATGGTTAGGTGCACGTGGTCAATATATTTTTTCCGAGTTTGATTGTCTTAAGGGAATTAACAGATTAAGAATAATTGCACTTTAATTCTGTACAATCTAGTAGGTATATTGTCTAGGCGAAAGCCTTTAGCAATTTGAAACACAAGAATCCGGCTCGATTTGGACCAAAAATTTGTATAAAAACGAGCGTGACATAAAAAAAAACCATTGACGACGAGCGAAATAATCAGCCACGATGAGAAAGGGGAAGACGAAGAAAAAGACGAGCCTTTCTAACCACGTTATAATATTATTGTTACCCTTTGCTGGTCCAAATCCAAATGAACGAGAAATCCGCTCAGCAGCAGCCAGCACCTTACTTACGCACTTATTTTCTTCCATGGCAGCAAGTACATAAGCTTTACCACCGGTTCCATGGTAATAGGGAGCTTGAATTGCGGTAGCGATTTTGATAAGGCGAGATAAAGCGAAGAGAGTAAAATGTTTATAGTGCGATTGTAATGTGCGGGTGCCGCTGTGTGAATTGCTGAAGGTTCTCATTGTAAATGCATTACATAATCAAATTCGAAATGCATGTACAGTGAGTAACAATAATTGTTATGAACAGAAGAGTTTGATTGTTTACAAATTGAATATTAGAAAAGAAAAATTAAAATGAAATTAAATTAACAAATGCAACAATGTAAATTAAATGTAAATATGAAACAAGTTTTAAATAATTAAATTTAAGTTTAAAAGCAAAATGAAACTAGTCCAAAACAGTTGGTTTGTTCTGTTCCCAGTTTAGACGGTCTGGGAATGTAACCTTAAAGTTGTTTCGGAAGTTATAGCGTGGTAAACATTAGTTTGTCAAATGTTTTACAAGTAGTTCATTTTGTCTGAATTCTTGTAGGATATTAGTGTGGACTATATTGGAATTTGATTCATGTTCTGTGATGAGCGTATAGGCGTTTACCATTGCTTCTTTCATGAGTTCTAAATGAAGTGGTGGGATGTTTAGGATAACCTCGAGCGCAGCTGTTGGTGCAGTTTTCATTGCTCCAGTTGCACAGACACATGCTAGTCTCTGTATTTTACTGAGTTTAGCCTGTGCTGACCTCTGCGTTGCTTTGTACCACCACACGGCGGCTGCATACGTGATGATCGGTCTTGTTATTGCCGTATACATCCAAAATGTCACTTTGGGGTTAGGTCCCCAGTTTTTACCGAGTAGACTTTTGCTGGTCCATAAGGATAACCTGGCTTTGTCAATAGTTTTAGTAAGGTCAGAGTTCCATGTGAGTTTTTCATCTAGTGTAATTCCTAGATATTTAACTTCCGTTGAGAACTCTATTATTTCGCAGAAGAGTGTAGCATTTCTCAGTCTTTCTCGCTTTCTTCTCTTGGTGAATGCAACTATAGTGTTTTTTTTTTGGGATTGACTTTGAGGCCAACTTTTGTACACCATTCAGCAATTAGATTTAAAGCCCTCTGTAGGCGATTCGAGATTGTGTTTTCGAATTTGCCTCTCATTAGTATAGCTATGTCTTGTGCATATCCTTGGACATAAAAACCGTCATTGCTGAGAATCGTCATTAGTTCATTTACTACTATGGACCATAGTAGGGGTGAGAGTATTCCTCCCTGTGGGCATCCTTTCGTGGCTATCATACTGAGTTTAGTGCTGCCTTATCGATGGTCCAATGCAAGACTATATTAAGTTAACTTTGTATAGTTTTGAGTTATTTATGTCATTAAAACCGCCGCATAGACTTCTATTTTTAATTTTTTTTTCATGCAAATCCGACAAAAAACCTTGTAATTACAGCTTAAATAACACTTAGTATACGACCATTTTTTAATACTTTTTCCAAGCATTATCATTTTAACTGCTCTTACGGCCGATTTCTTCACATGAGTATTAGTACCCGGTCTAGCTAGACCTGGTACTAGCTCTGATACTCAGTATCAACGAAAAGTTGGTACTTGTGTATTTCTTCACATCGTTAGTACCGGAGCTAAATTTATCAACCGTACTAACGACTAATACGTCTAAAAACTGGTCTAGTACCCATTTTTGAGTATGAAATGTCATAACGGTGACATTTTATGCTCATTTATGCTCATTGAGAGTCAAACATTTTGCAGGATGACTGATTTTTATTCAAGAGCAAGTATTTTTTTTTATATTGTTGTTGCTTTCCTGCCATAAAATATGTGTGTATAGGGGTATCTAGCACGAAATAGCATATGATAGCGTATATGATTGGCTGTTTTTTTTCTATTATTGCACATATGGAACTGAACTCACCAATTCGGTGTTTGCAATTTAACATGAGTGCTATAGGTTACACCGATTGTCCGTGGAGACTATGCAAAGCGATAAAATGCAGCAGCGGCCACCTCTTGTTTTTCCAATGTTGCTGGCATTTGAATAAATTTGTCCAAATGGCGTGTGAAGGCCATACATCATACTTTTGTCAGTGTGCGACATACACTAGCGGCTGGTACGCGAATGACGTCGGCAACCACTATTTACATCGTTCCACTTGCCATGAATCGTAGAGTGATCTGATCAGCAATTGCTGCTCAGGCAATATCTAACGATTACTGGTAAAATCGTGAATAAAAACGATTACTGACTAAAACTGAAAGTATATAAAATATGTTAACCGTACTGCAATTCGTCCAAGTTCGAACGTAAAAAAACGTTACTCTGGACAACTGAAATTGCCGAAAAAATCCACATCGTCCTAAGTATTTACTGTATTCCATTGTAGCATAATATGGTAGATGCGGCGCTCAGATCAACGAGTTGCCACCCCTTCTTCACCATTCACATTCTCAATGTCGTCATCGAAATTATTGAACCAATTATCCCTATCAAAAATTAAATCCATTTTCTAATCAACTTCATTAGACTTAAACCTATAATGTATTTACTTTTTGACAAAAATAGGCAAGACCTAAAGCAATGAAATCGATCTAATTCAGGTACTAACGACGTTAGACTGCCGGTTTTGAGGGTCCAGCTAATACCGAGTACTAACATACTCGGTACCAAATTCAGCTTAGTACTTCGTGAAGAAATGACTTGATACCTATTTGAGTATCAACTTTTGGTCTAATACCGGTACTAGCGCTAGTACTTTGTGAAGAAATCGGCTGTTAGTATTTTTATTTTGGAAATTTTCATTTGTAACTTGTATACTATGTTGACATAGTATTGTTTTACCTGGAATTTTCAAAATTCAAATGCACTCAAGTGCTACGTGGTATTCTTTTGTGGGTGCAAAAGACATCGAAGATGACACCTAAGCAGGTGTTGGTATGCTTCATGCAGTTTCTTTTTGTCTCATGTCATATTATAGGTACCGTTACAATGTTTTTGTCTTGGGGAACTTTGCACATTCTAATTCGTGACCTAAATTAGAGATAAAGTTTTTCCAAAGAAATAATAAATTATGGCATCTAGGGCGAGAAAAATGCTTGATCTTGCAAGAAAATCCAATGAAATGAGTAGGTACAAACCTTAAATGTTGGAAAACAGTTTTAAAAATATGATTCAACTCAGATGAAACTATGAGCTGTCCGGAGAACGAAAGTGGTGATTTCAAATTAATTGACGCCATGGATACAAGTAAATAATCTTTCAAAAGGCAATGTTATTTAAAAAAAAGTAAGCAATTTATTTGAATGCGTGTTCCGGCTTGTTCTGCAGCTCCAAATGCCCTTGAATTTTGTGAAGATTTAGATTTTTTGGGTAACTTGGTAGAGAAAACTTTCTGTTCCAAACTAATTGCTTCTTTTTATAGAGCCCTTTCAAGATAGTGGGAGCGAATATGCCCCGAAAACATGACTACCGAAGAAAAAATAGCTTCAAAATTTGAAAATGATCGACATTTATTCAACAAACAAAAACCCCGAGAGTTAAAAGAAGCAGATAAAGTAGCTGCACAAGCTTCATCGGCTACTGTTACTGCTTGTTTTGACTTCGAAAAAATACTTTCGACTCCTACTGCCAATGCAAGCTGCTTTTATTATAAAAGAAAACTACAAGTTTATAATTTCACGGTTTATGAACTGGCCTCTTATGAAGCCAATTGCTATGTTTGGGATGAAACTATTGCCAAAAAGGGGTGTATAGAGGTTTCAAGCTGTCTTTTCAAATTTATTGAAAAATACGTGGCAAGACAATTATTGTGGTGGACAAAATAAGAACAAGGTTTTGTTCGGATTTTTTGCATGGGCATCCAAAAACTTTAAGATAAACATTACTCATAGATTTTTAGAGAAAGGCCATACCCAAAACGAGGGCGATAGTGTACATGCCTTATTTATATATAACCTGATTGGCCCATATCAGAGCGGTTTTAGGCCAGGAAAGTCCACCGTCGATCAAATGTTAGGCAGATCCTGAAAAAAACCCAAGAAGTTCAAATCGATACCCACCATCTTTTCATCGATTTTAAAGCCGCGTACGACAGCATCTATAGAGACGAGCTATACAGAGCCATGTCTAGCTTTGGCATCCCTGCAAAACTCGTTCGATTGTGTAGGATGACGATGGAGAAAGCTCGCTGCTGCATCAAGGTCGGTAACGACCTCACCGAAACCTTTGATGTCAAAAGAGGATTTAGAAAAGGTGACGCTGTCGTGCGACTTTTTCAACATCATACTTGAAAAAATCGTCCGGAACTCACAGGCCAACACGCAAGGCACGATCTTTCAAAAGTCCGTCCAATTACTTGCATATTGACATAATTGCCGATGATATTGACATAATTGGTAGAACACAGCGGGCTGTCACTTGTACGTTTGCTAGTATAGAAACGGAAGCGGCTAAAATGGGTCTAGCGGTCAACGAGGGCAAAACCAAGTATATGCTGTCAACAAGAAGGGACACCCAACATCGTAGAATCGGACAAAACATTACGATCGACAGCTATAACTTTGAGGTAGTGAGGGACTTTATCTACCTCGGTTTTGCTATAAATTCTAACAACAACATCTCCGAAGAAATTAAACGAAGAATAACTCTTGCCAACCGCCTTAAGTGGAGCGCGCAAGTCGAAGGCGACCTCAATCGACTAGGAGTGCGCAACTGGAGGCAGTTAGCTAAGGATCGGGCTAACTGGAGAGGCTTGTTAGCTGAGGCCTCGGTTCACTCCGAACTGTAGAGCCGCCTAAGTAAGTAAGTAAGTATGTGGTCGATTTCCCGGGTTGGTAGGCATATTGATATATATGAAGGGGGTTTCTTTAAAGTGCCCCGTCTCTGATATGTATCCAGGATTTTTTCCATGGTTTTGAGGAAAAAGGACGTGAGGCTGATTGGTCTATATGACTTACGTAGTTCGGACGGTCTGCGTCCCGCCTTGGGTATATATTTGACAACTACCTCCTCCCACTTTTTTTGATATATATCCCCACGCGTAGATAGCTCTGAATAGGTTAATTAAAACAGGCAGCAGTTGCGGGATGCCCCTTTGTAGTAGAGCTGGAAATATTGCATCCTCTCCAGGGGATTTGAAGGGCTGAAATGAGTTGATTGCCCAAACTATTTTGCCTTCATGAAAAATTCCTTTGATCTATTCCAGTCCTCTCTGAGGGGTCCGTTTATTCTTCTCTGGGGAGGATTTTCTTGGGATTCTGGAATTATAGAGCCTGGGAAATGTGTTTCGGCTAAGAGCTGAAGCGTCTGTAGCCCATTTTCGGCATATGTGCCATCTGGTTTTTTCATTGAACCAATAGGATTAGTGTGCTGCTTAGAGAGTATTTTGTGAATGCGTGCACCACTTCTGGTGTCATCGATCGTATGACAGAAGTTTTTCCACGATTCTCTCTTGGCCCTTTTAATTTCTTGGTTGTACATGTACATGGTGAGTGTGTTTCTGTATATTTCCCATTCACCATTGCCTTTAGCCCGGTTAAAGAGATTTTTTAATTGAGATTTTAACAGGTTAGCTCAATATTGTCAATGTCTCTGATATTTGTATTGCATATGACCAGATTATCCATGAGTTCTTGGCAGTATATGTTCCAATCTGTGGATTTGCGTTGCCTATATTTTTCAGAGATGATAGTACCTAGTTCAACATTGAAAAGGATATGGCGATGATCTGACATCGAAGTTTCTGATGAGACATGCCAGTTACTAATAAATTTGCTTGCACCCCCTGACTTCGTCCGGCGAGTTGCCGTATTAACGATTGGGTACCCTAAAGCAGAGAACTGCTCCTTACGGGTGTCAGTATTTTGGAGTAAGATCTCCCTACTTGATTCCAGCGAGTTGCTAAATAAAACCCAGTAGTTCGTCCAACGTCAAAAAATAGAGTCATCTTTTTTTCAAATAAGTTGGTCTTATATACTAATTTTACAAATGCTGCCTAAGCAAAAGACTTCGCTTCGTATCTTGAACCCCAAAATGTATTGATCGAATATTGCCTATTCGGCATATCCGCGTGTGGATGACCATCGTCACTTCATACGTTATTTTGTTTACATTGTTTTGTTATGCTTATGACCCAAATAAATGCATTGATCGCATATTGCCAATTCGGCATATTCGCGTGTGGATAACTGTCGTCACTTCATACGTTATTTTGTTTACATAGTTCTGATATGAAATACTCATGCTCAGACACATATCTACTGTATGCCTTGTGCATCGTTCAGCGTGGGCAAGAGGTTTCATTCCGGGGGTCTGGTTTCATTAATACATACCTACTGCTGTATGCTTGGTCGTTTGAATCATAATTTGTATGCTATGGGATATGACGTGTGCCATTAGGGCTCAAGTTACGAAGAGAACAATTAAATAATTTGTAATTGTTTGATATGATAAGTGGTCGCTAATGTGATCCCTTCACACCACCCTTACTGGGGAAAAAGGAGAAGTCATGACGTATCTTGATTTCTTCTTTTCCGCGCCACTTTTACAAGATAGGGATTTATACAATAAATTTTTCTTTTACGTTCAATCAAATTTGTCGAATTATAGGTAGTACTTTTTTCAATAGTATCTACACGTACGTGTATAAATTGTTATGGTATATTAATAAACACACATTTTTTTCAATTTACCACTTGTTCTTACACGGTACAAGATTTTGATTTCTTAGATTATGCTTAGTGGTACAAAACTTGTGATATTTCTTAGGACTATAGCTTATTATGTTATACAAATTATCTTATCTTTATATCATTATTCTTACAAATTATTATTCTTATTTACTCGTTTAATTATTATTATTCTTACATATATTATTCTTATTCAATTCTATTTTCGTTTCTCAACAAGACTAAACTACCTACTGCGAAACTAGTTGCCTTGATTTTAGCTTTTCTATCGTAATCAGTTTTCCTATTGTTTTTCTTCTCTATGAGAATGTCTCTAGCATCCCTATGAGCGATTTGTAGTCTTTGTCTTAATTCCATTACATAGTCTTCATAGTTGTATCTTGGCTCCACTTGTTTTGTTAAATTCGAAGGTAACGTACATTGTCGTCCGAATACTAGTTCGAATGGGGTATACGTATACTCTGTTTCTGCATGAACTGCGGTGTTATAGCAGAACACGTAATATGGTAACCAAGTACACCAATCAATATGTTTTTCGGATACGTAGCTCCTAAGGTATGCTCCGAGAACCTTATAGGAGTTTTCTAATGCTCCTATACTCTCGTGATGATATGCCGTGGACTGGATCTGTTCTATTTTCAGTAGTTTGCACATATCCTTTAAAATCTTGTTAATAAATGCCGTTCCTTGGTCAGATGCAATGGTCTTGGGAACTCCATATTTAAGGATAAAACATTCTACTAGTCCTTTGGCTACTGTGCTAGCTTCTTTATTTATTATTGGAATAGCTTCCGTGAATTTGGTCAGTTCGTCTTGCAGAGTTAATATATATCTATATCCATTTACAGATTCATCTAGAGGACCTACCAGATCTAAAAAGATCTTATCGAAGCTTGACTCTGCTGTTGTAGTTATCTCCAAGGGCTGCTTCTTAGGGGCGATATATTTATTTTTCTGGCAGATCGGGCAATGCTTCACAAATGTGGCCACGTCGTTATGCATTCCTGTCCAGAAATATTTTTCTTTAATATTTTTAATCATGCGGTTTATTCCTGCATGTCCACTAGTTGGCAATAAGTGGTAGTCGTTGAGCAATATTTTTACCTTGTTAGGATCGGTAATTTCAATACAATTATTTATGAGGTGCACCTTTACGTTACTATCTTAAAATAATTCTCCTAAGACTTTTTGTAATATATAATTTATTAATTGCTGCTGGTCCGCAGATTTTGTGCAAGTCCCTCAGCAACATTTTGCCAAATGATGCTGATAGGGCGTTAGTGCCTTCCTTGGACCTTCTTAGGAGTATACAGTTTTTCTCTGGGATGTATACCAATACTTTGTTTGGTCCCAGTTCCCAGTATTATATTAGTACCATTTACTGGGTACTCATCGTCCTCGAAATTATTACTTATTTTTAGCTCAATTACTTTATGCCCATGTTTTGGAGGTTTGATGAGTTCGGTGATAATGTGATTGTTCTTCTCTTCTTCTGTGTCGTGTATCTGGTTTGGCTGTATCAGATTTTCTGCTTTTGATTGCGACCTCGTGATGACGCAGATCTGTAGTTGTTTGAGTTCGTCGGAATCCCATTTTATGCGACTTAAGGCGTCGGCTGTTCAGTTATCCTTTCCGGGTGTGTATTCAATTGAAAAGTTACCAATAGTAATCGAAATTTTGTTATGCTGCCCGTCCACTTAGTGCCCAACGCAGCAACCAATCTTATTCAACAGTTTATTCAACTCTTCAGTTGAAGAAACAATTTTTTTAGGCTCGTACATGTACATGCACATGTTGAGCAACGTAATTCCAATTAAAGTTGAACATTTCTGCGTTGAACGCGTTGCGGGCCCCGTACACCTAGTTTATCAACTCACTCAATTGTTGAATAGCCCCGTACACCTAGTTGACCAACTCATTCAATTGTTGAATGACCTCGTACACCTAGTTGATCAACATGTCTGATTTTGGCAAAAAAAAGTTCCTCGAGTTGGACAACAGCGTTTTCGTTGTGGTTGCTCACAGAGTTGAAGAACGCGTTGATACCCTCGTACATTTAACCAAGCATCACTTGTTGGGCAACGCGTTGGACGCACTTGGTAGCTGACAGCTTCTCACACCCTCATCCCAGGGTACAGAGCATTGTTTCTTGTTTATTTATTTTTTTTTTCATTTGATTTGTGACTGAAAGCAAAACATAGGTACTTCGTTTTACTTTCATTTTGTATGCTTTCCCTTTCTGGATTTTTCTCATGACTTTATTGCTTTATTAGGGGTGGATGTGTTGTCTAGCACTTATTACTTGTGCGCGCAGATGTTTTATTATTGGTGTTTCCGCAAAGATCTGCGATGGGTAGATCTAGATCTAGGGCTGGGCAAATCGGCGACCGCGCAAGAGTTTCAATTATATTTTTAAATAAAATAAAAGCAATTTTTTTCTGCTCTATTCATTTTTATACTTACAAATCAACATTACATTACATTACATTTTTTTTTGAAGAATTTCTATTTCGGAAACAAAAAATGTACTATACGCGTTCTTTGTTATACATATTTGTTTTGTGAGGTGACAAAAAATATAAATTTACAACCAATGGTTGTTCAAAATTTCTTGCATAATATTACAACCTTCTTTCACACATAGTTGCTTGCGGTTGTTGACATTTTCGCAACTGTCACTCTGATTTTTAAAGACTGAAAAGTACTATTTCACAATGTCAAAAAACGTGCCAAATTTTGAAATACTCTCATCAATATGACGTCAGATTTTGTCTATGCACAACCTTAGGGCAGAATCTGACAAGATTGACGAGATTTTTGACATTGTGTGTTGTGTAATAGTTGTATAGTTGTAGTGTAATAGAAGAATTATTGCCATTTATGCCTATAAAAGCGAAATAAAGAGGTAAGACATTATCCTACATTTTCTAACATCCACAAATGGAATACATCACGAACTTGATACTGAAGATTGGTTAGCTTTCTTGTCGCATATAACTAAACCCCTAAATCACAGACAGTTCTGGCCTGTGGGCATGCAGATGCCAAACAAATTTGCAAAAAATTCAAGTTTTCCAAAATAAAGTACTAAGGAAGTTAGAAGTAGACTTCTTACGCATGCCAACTCAGAAATAACATAACTTTTAAATACTGATAATGTAATCAAGAGATTAGGTGGCTAAAACCTTTTGATCTATAAGAATTAGCTAAGACCAAGAAAGTTAGGTCATATTTTCAATCAAAGAAGTTTAGAAATCCGACAAACGGCGGACTTATCTTCTTATTTTTTTTTTAAATGAATCAAAAATATATTGCCGATTAGTCGAACGACTAGGTGCAATCCAATTCGGGATGACGAAAGGCAGTCCCCTCGGGAGTTTTTTTTTAGATCGGGTTAAAAGTGACCCAATTTTTTGAGTTCCAATATCGTAATATGGAATTATTAAAATCTAGAGCTTGAGTTCGAAATTTCGAAACGAAAACAATATATATGTATCTATCTTCCTCTTAGTAGGAGAAAGTTGAACGAATCAGAACATTTAACTCCTTCAAAGTGATATTCTCTGCAGGCTCATAATTCGGATTCCGAGGTATGCTTCTGCAAATTTATAAGCGAAGAGGAGTATGTGAACTTGAAAAAAAGCTCTTCATCTAACGTCATTCCTCTGTTCAACATATTTATAAGAATGGGGATCAGCGTTTTGAATAATCCGAAGAGAACTTGGATGCGTATTTGAGATTTACAAACTTAGAAGACGATTGGCAGTGTCATGCTTTAACTTTTAAGAACTGCTGAATTTCTTAAATTTTTAGTGTACAGCAGTTATAAAATACATATTTTTTTATTTGTTAAATAAACTTTTTTCTCTTTATTAATTTTTTGAATTCTGAAAAAAAAATACCAAACACAATTTTATTTCTAAAATAAAAAAAAATAACTTAGACAAAGTATTGTGGCTAATATTTCCAAGTGGACCGCGAAGTTTTGTAAAAGGTAAAAGTAGTCCGTCACCTGAAAAAGTTTGCTCACCCAAGATCTACACCATCGTCTTTTTCTAGATAACTGAGTTGCAATTTAATGACAAACCATGCACAGTGCATAAACAGATGTCAGTTGATTGATTCCAATGGCTCAACTAGGACAGGCACACGCATTTCGTCGCACCCAACGCAACTCGAGTCAACAAAAAATGTAAGAAGTTGAGGAACGAGTTGGACAGATAATGTGCAGCACATTATTGTAAAATCGTTTCTCAACGCGTTGCACAAGCATGTTCAACGAGCAACAAGAGCTCGTACACTACCCGCACACTTCTTTAGCAACGCGGTGAGCAACGATGTCCAACCAGATGAAACGCGTTGGTTGGATAAAATTAAGGGCATCGTACATTAGAGTTGAATGCGTTGAATACGAAATTGATGAGTTGGGCACTAGGTGGACGGGCAGCATTACTGGTGTTTCCGCAAAGATCTGCGCTGGGTAGATCTAGACCAGGGCTGGGCATACCGTGCGTCGATCGCGATCGACCGGTCGACCGCTAGCCCATTTTTAGGGGACCGCGCAAGAGTTTCAATTAAATATTTTTAAATAAAATAAAAGCGAAATTTTTCTCCTTCATTAATTTTTATACAAACCAACATTACATTAAATTTTTTTCTTGTAGAATTTATATTTCTGAAACAAAAAATGTACTCCACGCGTTCATTGTAATACATATTTGTTTTGTGAGGTGACAAAAAATGTAAATTTACAACCAACGGGGCTGCATTCCAGGTTTGACTATTTTAACTAAATTAACAGCGATTGTTTATTTAGTTACTTTTTGGAATCTGGGACAGCTATTGTTACTTGACATATTGTAGTATGAACGAAATGAACCACACTTTTGCCTCTGGTTAATTTAGTTAACTTCCCCTCCTTCGAACTGTCACAGCTTGTCAACGGTGTAGTTAAAATAGTCAAACCTGGAATGCAGCCCGGTTGTTCAGTAATTCTAGCATAATATTAAAACCTTCTTTCGCACATAGTTGCTTGCGGTTGTTGACATTTTCGCAGCTGTCACTCTGATTTTTAACATACACTCTCATGTAAATGATAAGACAGTTTTCCTATTATCTAGGAGAATCACGTATACCGAGAAGCATAATTGTTTTTTTGAGTGGTATTTGGGAAAATTTGCTTAATAGTAATTTATATTGCATATATCATATAATATAACTGGTCACTTTCGGTAATTTGGTTATATACTTACCTAACTGGTCTTGGTCTCTGTCAGGCGGTTTTTTTTTTCTGCGCTCGGCTGGTATATTAGATTCTCATAATGACAACTGATAATAGCGCTGTTAACAGAGGGTAATAATAGAGCTGATGAGTGGTTTCTGGATTCTGGTGCGCGTGACCACATAACTAGCAGGAAGGAATGGTTCATTAATTATGTGGAGTTTGGTAAGCCTATAATCGTCAAGGTAGGAGATGGTAATATCATTAATGCCTATGGCAGAGGTGACATAAATGTGTTGTCTTTTAACAATGTTAGCTGGAAGGAGAACCATTTAGCAGACGTGCTCTATGTTCCGGATATTCGGCTAAATCTTTTCTCCCTGAACTGTGCATTGGACAAAGGTCTCAAACTGTCTTCGGATAATTTAAAATATGAGCTGTGTGAGTCCAAATTGTTCAAATTGCTTCTTAAGGTCACAAGCCATGCGGTGGATGGTGGTGCATGTGCAAATTTGGCAGAAAAAAAAGGGGAACTACGCACTTGGCACGAGAAACTCGGGCACCAAAATATCGTGCAAGTAAAGAATGTATTGAAGGCCAGAAATATTTGTTTTGAAGAGGAAGACTACTTCTTTTGTGAGGCTTGCTTATATGGAAAACAACACCATGGAGTTTTTCATTCAAGTGAATATAGAGCAAGTTGTGCAGGGGAACTTGTGCATTCTGATGTGTGCGGGCCGATGCACTGCACTTCAGTGGGAGGATCCAAGTATTTCTTGCTATTTAAGGATGATTTTTCGCACTTTAGGACAGTTTTTTTCCTAAAGGAGAAAACGGAGGTAAATACTCTAATTGCGAGGTATCTTAAATTGGTTGAAGCTGAAACAGGTGCAAGGGTGAAGGCTCTTCGGTCTGACAATGGTATGGAGTACACTAATCAAACGGCTCTAAATATTTTAATGGAAAATTGTGTTGTGCATCAGCGAACTGTTCCATACACGCCAGAACAAAATGGGCGTGCAGAGCGTGAAATGCGCACAATTGTTGAGGCGGCTCGGACAATGATTCACTGAAGGAATTTGGACATGAAACTTTGGGCTGAGGCAGTTAACACTGCAGTTTTCGTTCTTAACCGAACTGGTTCAAGTCCAACAAAGGGAAAATCACCGTATGAATTGTGGTATGGAAAGCAGGCTGACATTACCAACTTTCAGGTTTTCGGAACTGAGGCCTATGTTCATATATCCCAACAAAAGCGTCGGAAATGGGATCCGAAATCCAAAAAGGGTATTTTTGTAGGCTATGGTGAAAGTGTCAAGGGATATAGGGTATTTTTTGCCGAAAATAATAAAGTAGAAGCTTGCCGTGATGTTCGTTTGCATGATTCGAAGGTGATGGTGGTTAAGCAGGGTCTATGAATAGAGAATGTGCAGGCAAACTGTCAGCTAAAACACTTGAAACAAATTGTAGTGCTGATGTTGTTGATGCTGACGCTGCCGCTGAACGAGAAAAGAGAGACTTGATACTAGTGCAATCAGGGACCGATTAAGAAGCAGGAATAAAAATGCACAAAGTGAAGTAAACTGTTGCGTCCAGGAAAGTTTTGCGTTTTTAGCGGAGTCCTATACGCCAGATTGTTATGAAAGGGCCATACAGTGTGAGGATGCGGATAAATGGAAAAGAGCCATGAATGAAGAGATTGCTTCGCTGAATAAAAATGAAACCTGGTGTTTAATGAAATTGCCTGAGAGTCGCAAGCTGGTTGATACGAAATGGGTATACCAAATCAAGCATTCAAATGAGAATGAAGGTGAAAGGTACAAGGCTAGATTAGTAGCTCGTGGTTTTAGGTTCGGGGTGGATTACTTCAAGACTTTTAGTCCTGTGGCAAAATTCACTTCGATTCGGACGATTTTAGGCATTGCAGCAGTAGAAAAACTTCATATCAAGCAATTTGATGTGAAAACGGAATTTTTAAATGGTGATATCAAAGAAGAAGTTTATGTTAAGCAGCCCAAAGGATATGAAGATGGAACGACTCGAGTGTGCAAGCTTCGGAAAAGTTTATATGGACTCAAACAAGCATCTAGGTGCTGGAATAAAACATTTACTAAACTTCTAAAAACGTTTAGTTTTCGACCTTGCGCTGCTGATCCATGCGTTTTTATAAGTGACAGAAATGGGAAAAAGGTTATTTTGGCTGTTTATATAGACGATGGACTCGTTGCATCAACTGACAGTGGTGCAATTTCTAAGTTTTGTGAGCATCTGAAACATAACTTCGAAATTAAAGTGTTTCCTGCTAGACATTTTCTGGGATTGGAGATAAGGAGATTTCAAGATGGATCAATTCATATTAATCAATCGCAGTATGTGAAGCGATTGGTTTCAAAATTTAATATGTCGGATGCAGCACCTGTGTCAACTCCAGCAAAAGCATCAGCAAGTGGGATCTATTCGGAGGAGGAATCTGAGAAGATAAATTTTCCTTATCGACAAGCGGTGGGCAGCCTTATGTATCTCATAGTAGTTAGGATTGGCGGGTTCTAGCGCAGGTTGTAGGTTGCAGTGACGTCAAAGCTAGTACTGTGTTGCCTGCTTGATGGCGTTGTTCTCTCTGGTGATGTTCTTGTTAGGATGATTCGGTTCTGTGATAATGTTCTTGTTAGATGATTCGCTTCTGTGTTAATGTTCTTGTTAGGATGATTCGATTCTGTGATAATGTTCTTGTTAATATGAGATGGTCCTTGTTAGATGTTGACTTGATGATTCGATTCTGTGATAATGTTCTTGTTAGGATGGGTCGCTTCTTGTTAGGATGATTCGATTCTGAGATGATGTTCTTGTTAGATGTTGAGTTAATGGTTCTGGTGATGGATCTCTCCTAGATAGCGCTTTACTCCTAAGCTTCTTATTATCAACCACGGCCAGTTGGATAGAGTTTGCTTCGTAATGCTGAAAAAAAAATCATATTCCCCCATACGGATTCAAACCCGAGATTTTCGTACAAGCAGTAGATAAGTTATCCACTAAGCCACCACGAGTTATTAAAGATCAGTTTCTAATATGTGAATTAAAAAAAAACATTATCTATGAGATTTGTAAAAAACGAAAGTATTGATGCCAAGGAGATTGTAAACCTTACACTGGCTGGTGTGCATGATGAGTATCTATAATATAATCTAAAAATAGAATCTAGGATGGAAGCATCTGGCGTTTGGACCGAAACATGAGATATACCCTTCAAGCAAAATCGCTGACCCAATTTTTCCCGTCATTTTTGGATCCGCATAATATGAGGCGTTCCACGCACACATTTGTAAATTCGCTGTATCTACACAACAAGTAGAACGAGAGTCGCGAGAATTTTTGTTTTGCTTTTTTTATGCAATGAAAGAGTGAACATCTGCCGATGCCGGTGATTAATCTTTCGTTCACAAACCAGTAAGAATAGACCACCGACTTCCCGTACACCTACCCGATTCCCCCCGGAAAGAATTTCCCTGTCTGTGAATACGTGTAAATGTCAAAATTAATGGCGGCAATGTTTTTCTATGCAATACCATGCGACCAGGATTTTTCAAGTATGCGTGCGTTAATGGCGCCCCTTTGATTTTGTACAGCACCAATACATGAAAAATCCTGGTCTCGCCGGCAGCTTGTAGGCAAAGTCCGTTATGTGGGAGGAGTCGACGGTCTATTCTTACTGGTTTGTGCTTTCGTTGACGTTCGTAGTGGCAGGCACGTGATTAAATCTCTACGAATTAATTTAATACGGTAACATGAATTCGAGTGATTATTATAGCATAGCCTGAAGGCAATTTTTTCAGATGATGTTGCGTCGAAGTGTTCTTTCTACGGAAAGAACAATAATAATGAGATCCAGCATTATGGATGTATCACCCTAATAGAAGGTTTGTTGAAACTGCAAAGTGTATTGCAGCGTTAACACCCTTTTTATTTTCAGAATGTGCAAAAACAAAATTCCCGAATGCTAGACCTCAAACTTTTTTTTTGTGAAAATAGTTATTTTAATTAATAAATTCTTGGAAAAAATGCATGCAAATGTAAACAAACTTGTTTTTATTTCGTCTGAAAAAAGTTCTTCGATACTCGATTGTCATCTGCCAGCGCTTGCCTCGTTTTTTAATTTTTTTTTGGATCAGTTTTGGATTCATTTTTCACTGAGTGCGGCGAGCTCGCTCTCTCATTCTCTCACCAACACATACAAAAGTGGGTCCGCGGTGATTCTAATTTCTATACTAATTTGAGCCGGCAAACGCAGTTTCGCGGATCCGTATGCGGAGCTGTATGCGGAGTCTTCCATATGTCATTGACTCCGTTTTTGAACCGAAAACGGACTCTCTTGCTTGAAGGGATACATACTGATGTTCAATGCTCGCTGGTTTTCTTTTGTTTTTTGTGGAGTATTATCAGTGGCTTTGGATATGATTTGATTCCACTCTGTTTCGCTTTGTAAAAAAAAGAACTTTATTCGTTCCCACAGATGAAGTACATACTTTTCTCTATTTATGAAATAAAACAAATATGCATTCAGTTTGTTATATATATTTATTTATAATAAGTTCTTCTTTTTTCCATTCTTATTATAATATTTTATAATGACCCCAAGCATAGGTACTTATACCATCTGAACATATATAACGCTTAGTATCATTATAACTTAAGGCTAGCTTATTTATTTGTTGGGTGAAAATTGTATGTAACTTATTTCTAAATATATACATAGATCGAACAACATTTTGTTTATTAATCAAACACTTACGATAATGGGTGGTATGAATAAAACCTAGCAATTGCTTTTACTCAAAATAAATGTCAAAATCGAAGCAATTGCTAAGCTTCGTATGAATAAAAACTGATTTGAGTTGACTCCAACTTTTGACATCTTCGAAAAGCGGCGCCACCGACCTTTTACTCAGATTGGTATGAATAAAACGTGGAAGACAAAGCAATTGCTACGAAAATTCCAAGTCTGCTATTTTGTTGACTCAGAGCATTTGCTAAATATTTTGCGCCCATATTTCTTTACAAAAACAGTATTTTCTTTTGAGTTTTCGGTGTTTTTTGTTTGTATAAATAGTTAAATTAATTTTTCTTTGTTTGATTGGCACATTAAACCTGTTTTAACTACTGTTATTAACGTTTGTAAAAAAAAAACAGTAAGTACTATAAGCAAAGACGAATTGGTTAAGATCACAACTTTAACCAACCGTATCGTTTTTTTTATTAAATTAATTTAGCTTTTTTCCAAAAATCGTTTTCCTGATTCTAAATTCAAATTCAAAAAATTAACGATAAATTGTGACAGAAACTGCAAGGGAAGGACACATGCAGTGAAGTAAATGCTTTGTTCGAAACTTCGAACTTACTTTAGCAAAGTAAATTTTTATTCATACCGATTTAAAGCAATTGCTAAGTGCTTTTACTTTGCTACAACCTTTTACTCAAAGCAAATGCTAGTTTTTATTCATACGACCCAATGTCTTATATCTAAACTGCTCGTAACTGATTTGTTCACACCTTTAGTTTTCTTTACGACTTCAGCATTATCTACGCTAAACGAATACATTTTCGGTCTTAACCCTATAAACTCCACCATTTTTCGAGAGTTATTCTCATCTTTCAAGAGACTGAGGACTTTGCCATTTCTTTGCGGAAAATTATGGGGATTATGTTCAGGATACTCAGATGTATCGAAACGCTTTTTCGTCGGGTCCGAATTGACGACATCTTCAGTCTGAATTGAGTTAATGAAGGAATCAGTATCCGTATAATTTAGTCTTATAGAATCACCAAATTTGCTCTTCATGTAATCGTAGTGGAAGTCGTACATGAGCCATTTAGAAAGTTCTAATACTGCAAATCCCAAGTAGATGGGTTTATCGAGTGTTATCTTTCCTTTTTTCAGTTCAAAGGCACCCATATTTGTACTAAAAATAGCTCTGCTATGAAAATTAGGATGTGCAATTATACTTCTGGCTCCTTGACGTTTTGTTGAATTTTCCCAATCTATAACAATTCGAATATCTCTTCCTTTTTCTACATTTTCCATAGTTTTCCCATAGATACTGTTATTCATTAATTTAAAGAAATTCTTTTCAAAGTCATTATTTGCATGTCTTCTATACTCTGTATTGAGAGATATATAAGTTTTTATTGTAACCATCTAGACTGGCTAAATTTCAATACTCTGTGAACTTTTTTAAGAACAAGACCTTTTTGCATACACTGCTGCAGATTACTTAAATGAATAATGTATCGATTCTTTTCATCTAGGTTAGCTATCACCTTGGGAAACTTACATCCTGGGTTTTTTTTATTTTCAGGACAAAATGGTAGTTCATTATGAATATCGTGCAAGTGAGAAGGATAAGTCAGATCAACTTCTAGCACATAGCCAATGTTTTTGTCTCTTAAATAAGAAATATAATCTGATGTGTTGAACTCGGAATCATCCCATTGGAAATTACCATAGGGAAGGGGTTGAGACATGGCCCAACCATACAAATTGTTAGCATCGTAGTACATCAAATATTCTGTTAACTTTTTCTGAGAATATTTTGAAAGATACTTGTTATTGGCTATAGCATGTCTATGACTACATTGGCACAAACCACCTCTTATACCACTCTTGAAAAAATTATACATAGGTACTAACATCGGTCAACAGTTCTAAATTTACTTTTGTGGTCTTAAGCATTGCATCCCATTTACATTTGAAGTTATTCCATACTTTTACAGCATGATTATAATCTATCTCTGAACACTTTCTATCTATTAGTTTATTATAAAACTTTGTTATTGGTGGAAAGGAATATTCGTTGAACCGTTCCCACGAATCTAAATGATCATAGGGAAATACACCCTTGCATAACATTAACAAAGGATTCATCATTGGGAAAATATTTGTTTGTGTTCATTAGGTCATCAACTGATAGATTTTTTGCTAACGAATCAAGACTAGATTGAAGGAATCTGTTTGAGTCTAAGAATCTTATATTGAATGAATTGTTTTGATCGATAAATATACGCTTTGTTAGCGAAATATAGTTCTCTTTGTTTAGAGGAATTATGCTAATGGGACCCGGAACTTTAGCTAAACTTTTAACAAAGAGATGACAATCATATCCCGAAAAATTATGGAACATTACAGGAAACATTTTGGATATCTTATAATCTAGATTACATGTGTGTTACGATTTGATACCGTGCTTTCCCGTGTTACCGGGAGAAGAGTATCAAACGGAGAGTTTTAAATAAAACAGTATATAGTTTATGTTTGACTACAGAGCCCGCTGTCTAATGCTGGGCTGCGACTCTGAGTTTATACTTTATTTATATATTTATTGAAACAAAGGTCCGCTGTCTTTAGCTGGCTGCAACCTTGTAGTTCGTTTATCAAAATAGCTCTGCCTTTCCTGGTCACAACCATCACCTTTTATACTATTAATTTGGTCGTGACCTGCCTCCTGTCTTCCCCCTCCACGCACCATACTTTTTCTTATTTATTTCTCATATATGCATACGCATTATTTCAAGGCATTGTTTAATTGTTTTCCGTTCCAATTAAAAAAAACGTCCAATTGACATCTTTGGTGTCATTTGCCCTGCACTGGTGTCAAGTGTCACCCATTCATAAATCGTAAATCGTTCTCCATATACTTACATACTTATCGGGCTCCCGACCCGTGAAGAGTCTCTGCCTGAGACACTGCAGCCTTCCATCCTCTACGATCCCGGGCACGCTGCTTCCAATTGTCCAGACCAAGCGCTCTGGCATCCGCGATGGCTTGGTCTTTGAAACGGAGGTTCGGTCTTCCTTGTCTTCTCGAACCTGGGGGCTGGGATTTGAAGACCCTCTTGGCTGGAGCATTATTGTCCATTCGCTCGATGTGGCCGAGCCAATGTAGTCGACGTGTTTTGGCTTTTTGGACTACATCCGCTGGGCACGCTGGGAGCGACCGTGATAGATATGCCATCGCCATATAGAGCTCCTGACGATGTATGCTATCATACGCGGCTGTGAAGTCGATGAATAGGTGGTGAGTTTCGACTTGAAATTCGTTGGTCTTTTCCAAGATTTGCCTCAGTGTGAAAATTTGGTCTATAGTCGATCTGCCGGGCCGGAAGCCACACTGGTACGTGCCGATTAGTGTGTTGCAGAACGGTTTTAGACGTTCACACAGTACGTTGGATAGGATCTTGTATGCGACATTTAGCAAGGACATGCCTCGATAGTTCTTGCAAGACATAGGATCGCTTTTTTTGTAGATGGGGCATATGGAGCTGATAGTCCAGTCATCTGGCATGTTTTCTTCCACCCATACTTGGTTGATGATTCGGTGCATGCTCCCTACCAAAACATCACCACCGTATTTAAAGACCTCCGCTGGTAGACCATCAGAGCCTGCGGCCTTGTTGTTCTTAAGCTTTTTTTATAGCTAAGCCAACTTCTTCTATACTAGGTGGTGGAACTAGTTCTTCATTGACTGAACGTGGGTTCTCTTCTTGCCCTATCACTCTCTCTACATGATGCCCATTAAGCAGCTGCTGGAAATGCTGCTTAAACACATCCACTATTCCCTGCGCTTCGGTGACTAGGTTCCCTTCGCTATCTCGAAGAGCCTGCGTTCCGGTTTCGTAGCCAGCAGCCAGTTGCTTAGCTTTTTTATAAAACCTCCGGATTTTATTACGATCGCGCGACTCTTCGATCTCCTTGAGCTGGGCCGCTGCGTAAGCCCTCTTCTTTCTACGCAGGATCTTCTTTTCCTCCCTTCTCCTGGCTCGATACTCTTCTCTCGCTGCCCTTGTTTTGGGCCTCGCATCGATTAGCACATGGTCGATTTGGTTAGCGGTTCGACCGTCTGGAGAGCGCCAGGTTGCTGTGTGGATCCTTAGCCTTGGAAACCTAGTGCTACTTATCACCGTATTACGAGCTGCTGCAAAATCGATCAGTCGGTAGCCGTTGTCTGTTGTCGTTTCGTGGATTCTGTGCTTACCAACTAACCCGCCAAAGATGTTTTCCTTTCCGACTTTAGCATTGAAATCCCCGAGTACAACTTTTACATCATACTCCGGACAGGCTCCGTAGGCTCCATCCAGGAGGTCATAAAACTCCTCCTTGATGGGATATTCAGCCTCGTCGGTAGGGGCGTGTGCACATATTAGGCTTATGTTTTGGAAAGTAGCTTTGATGCGGATCACAGAAAGGCGATCACTTATCGGCTTGACGTCAATAACTTTTGTCCTAAGCCGATTTCCCACGACGAATCCGCATCCTAATACATGCAGCCTTTTGTTGCAGCTGTAATAAATGTCGCAATCTTTTCTTTTCATCATGCCTGATCCTATCCATCGTATCTCCTGGATCGCGGTAATGTCTGCCTTGTACCGCATGAGGACAGACTCAAGTTTTTGAGTGGCACCTGGGGTGTAGAGTGTTCTTACATTCCAGGTACATACTCTTAAATCATAGTCCATTGACGTTCCGGGTCTGGTTGCCATTTGAGGAGTTCCATTATCCGAGGCTGGTTGTGTCTTTCTCATAACTAGTGCTTTTTTCTATGGTCGGAAGTTACCCCGACGGCACAACCCCCAACCTGGAGGGCCAGGCCCTGTTTTGACCCTAGGACAGCGGGTCGGATATTCCGGTGTCAGTAACCCAATTTTGGGATATGAGCGCTGCCGTTGACCCGTTTAGGGTTCGTCCGCCACCAACTCTTTTCCAACACCCTGGCTCAGTATTGGAGATTCCCATAGACCTGGTATCCAAATATGTCGAAGCAGCTCATACAGGGATTGCACTTTAGTTCGACCTGACCGGAACTGTAGACGCCACCGTTGATTCCATCTAGGGAATTCATCCGCTGCCGCCTGAAACAAGAGGAAGTGTATTAGTGCGTAGACACTCCTCCCCCCTCTCTCGTTCGCTGCCACCAACGACCTTCCACAGGGGTTGGTTACCCCATCTCCAGTCGAGGTACTAGGCACCCACCAGTCACCAACGTGGAGGTGAGAGTAGGAGTTGATAGTGAGAGGCTAGAGTGGGAACGCTTGTGTTCTCATATAATCGCATCACTACCCTTAAACCGGTTCTCCATATAGCACATCATAATATTCCTCCGATATGCACTCGTTGCAGTTTTGCCATATGTTGGCGTGCCGCTGTACAGTCGGAGTTGTATTATGTGTACATATTATTGGGTGGATAGGTATACGACACTTGACTCTATTGTGCTTTGGATAATTAAAGGAAACGAAAACAAAGCGAATGACCTATTAATAGCCGCACTCTGAAAGTGTGTTTCGGCATATGGAGTGAATAATTATTATTGGTATAGTAAGTATACCGCCTGGGAAATGATACATGATAGTATGTATGGTATTGGCGCTTGGTTGGAAGATCAAAGAGAGATCGCGATGTGGGTGTTCTGGGTATGGTTGTGCGGATCACAACATGTGTTATGAGCGGGCCCTCTATATAAACCAGTTAAATGACATTGATCTCTTACTCTACTCTCTCCTTCGCTGAATCCATTGTCACAAATATGGCATACTGCAGCATGTTCTTGAGTATATATTACCATATCAGTCAAGGCAATCATCGGTTTCTTTACGATTAGTACTTGTTTATACAAATCTGTTAGATCCTCCACCAACATTTCAACAAATATATCAGCTGCATTTTCGCCTATAAAAAAAGTAAAGATTTAGAAAAGGTTTCTTAAAAATTTAATTATTGCTTACCAATATATGTTCTCTGCATATCATATTTTGTATCAAATGAGCACTTTATAAAGTATGAAATTGCACATGGTTATGCTGTTGAACATCAGTTGTTGACGATTTTTGTGGATCTGGTATGCAATTACTTGTTGGTTGCAATATGGACTCGAAATCAGCATATACAGCAAACGGATGGTACATTTTTTTATTGAAGTTCTTAAATGTAACATAATTCTCCCCCTCCTCTGGCATTCTTGTTACTATTTTGCAGCACATATTTTGATTCACTGGGCGCAGTAGCGCAGTGGTTAGTGTGCTGGACTACTGTGCGAGGGATCCCAGGTTCGATCCCCGGAAAAACCAAAATTACATCTTAAAAAAGTTTTTTTTCTACTGCGCCACCTCTCGCGAACGTCTGACAAACATCCGAGAGTATGACTGTCATGAAAAAGCTTCTCAATTCAGCCGTTCGGACTCGGCATAAAATTGTAGGTCCCTTTCATTCGTCCCAAAAATAGAAACTCACACAAAACGAATGGTTGCGAGAAGCTAGGCCTTGGGTGTTACCCGCCTGTTGCGCCACATATTTATTTATTTATTTAAAACCGATTCACTACTGAAACGCTGCAGACAACCATTACAAAGATGCATTTAAGTCTTGTTCTTTGTCTGATCGCTACTTATCAAACGCGAAATATTTTTTATGTATACATAATGTTCAGAGGAAGATTATAATCATGCTGTAAAAGTATGGAATAACTTCAAATGTAAATCGTTGAAAGACTATCTACGTTTATATCTGCAAAGCGACGTTTTATTGTTAACAGATATTTTTGAAAATTTTATAAAGGTGTGCATGTCAATCTATAGCTTGTCCCCTTGTTATTAGGTATTATACATCACCTGGTTTATCGTGGGATGCAATGCTTAAGACCACAAAAGTAAATTTAGAACTGTTGACCGATGTTAGTATGTATAATTTTTTCAAGAGTGGTATAAGAGGTGGTTTGTGCCAATGTAGTCATAGACATGCTTTAGCCAATAACAAGTATCTTTCAAAATATTCTCAGAAAAAGTTAACAGAATATTTGATGTACTACGATGCTAACAATTTGTATGGTTGGGCCATGTCTCAACCCCTTCCCTATGGTAATTTCCAATGGGATGATTCCGAGTTCTACACATCAGATTATATTTCTTATTTAAGAGACAAAAACATTGGCTATGTGCTAGAAGTTGATCTGACTTATCCTTCTCACTTGCACGATATTCATAATGAACTACCATTTTGTCCTGAAAATAAAAAAAACCCAGGATGTAAGTTTCCCAAGGTGATAGCTAACCTAGATGAAAAGAATCGATACATTATTCATTTAAGTAATCTGCAGCAGTGTATGCAAAATGGTCTTGTTCTTAAAAAAGTTCACAGAGTATTGAAATTTAGCCAGTCTAGATGGTTACAATACAAACTTATATATCTCTCAATACAGAGTATAGAAGACATGCAAATAATGACTTTGAAAAGAATTTCTTTAAATTAATGAATAACAGTATCTATGGGAAAACTATGGAAAATGTAGAAAAAGGAAGAGATATTCGAATTGTTATAGATTGGGAAAATTCAACAAAACGTCAAGGAGCCAGAAGTATAATTGCACATCCTAATTTTCATAGCAGAGCTATTTTTAGTACAAATATGGGTGCCTTTGAACTGAAAAAAGGAAAGATAACACTCGATAAACCCATCTACTTGGGATTTGCAGTATTAGAACTTTCTAAATGGCTCATGTACGACTTCCACTACGATTACATGAAGAGCAAATTTGGTGATTCTATAAGACTAAATTATACGGATACTGATTCCTTCATTAACTCAATTCAGACTGAAGATGTCGTCAATTCGGACCCGACGAAAAAGCGTTTCGATACATCTGAGTATCCTGAACATAATCCCCATAATTTTCCGCAAAGAAATGGCAAAGTCCTCAGTCTCTTGAAAGATGAGAATAACTCTCGAAAAATGGTGGAGTTTATAGGGTTAAGACCGAAAATGTATTCGATTAGCGTAGATAATGCTGAAGTCGTAAAGAAAACTAAAGGTGTGAACAAATCAGTTACGAGCAGTTTAGATATAAGACATTATCGTAAGTGTTTGATTAATAAACAAAATGTTGTTCGATCTATGTATATAAATAGAAATAAGTTACATACAATTTTCACCCAACAAATAAATAAGCTAGCCTTAAGTTATAATGATACTAAGCGTTATATATGTTCAGATGGTATAAGTACCTATGCTTGGGGTCATTATAAAATATTATAATAAGAATGGAAAAAAGAAGAACTTATTATAAATAAATATATATAACAAACTGAATGCATATTTGTTTTATTTCATAAATGGAGAA
Organism: Cheilosia soror; assembly: GCA_949372485.1. Taxonomy (NCBI): domain Eukaryota; kingdom Metazoa; phylum Arthropoda; class Insecta; order Diptera; family Syrphidae; genus Cheilosia; species Cheilosia soror. The sequence goes on along the minus strand of OX443561.1, from coordinate 57,863,981 downwards.
AAGTATGTACTTCATCTGTGGGAACGAATAAAGTTTTATCGTTTTTTTACAAAGCGAAACAGAGTGGAATCAAATCATATCCAAAGCCACTGATAATACTCCACAAAAAACAAAAGAAAACCAGCGAGCATTGAACATCAGTATGTATATCTCATGTTGCGGTCCAAACACCAGATGCTTCCATCCTAGATTCTATTATATTATAGTAGATTATATTATAGATACTCATCATGCACACCAGCCAGTGTAAGGTTTACAATCTCCTTGGCATCAATATACTTTTGTTTTTTACAAATCTCATAGAGAAAGTTTTTTTTATTCACATATTAGAAACTGATCTTTAATAACTCGTGGTGGCTTAGTGGATGACTTATCTGCTGCTTGTACGAAAATCTCGGGTTCGAATCCGTATGGGGGAATATGATTTTTTTTTTCAGCATTACGAAGCAAACTCTATCCAACTGGCCGTGGTTGATAATAAGAAGCTTAAGAGTAAAGCGCTATCTAGGAGAGATCCATCACCAGAACCATTAACTCAACATCTAACAAGAATATCATCTCAGAATCGAATCATCCTAGCAAGAAACGACCCATCCTAACAAGAACATTATCACAGAATCGAATCATCAAGTCAAAATCTAACAAGAACCGACCTATCCTAACAAGAACATTAGCCCAGAATCGAATCATCCTAAGAAGAAGCGACCCATCCTAACAAGAACATTATCACAGAATCGAATCATCAAGTCAACATCTAACAAGGACCAACTCATATTAAAAAGAACATTATAACAGAATCGAATCATCCTAACAAGAACATTAACACAGAACCGAATCATCTAACAAGAACATTATCACAGAACAAAATCATCCTAACAAGAACATCACCAGAGAGAACAACGCCATCAAGCAGGCAATACAGTACTAGCTATGACGTCACTGCAACCTACAACCTGCTCCAGAACCCGCCAATCCTAACTACTTCTCATGGTGGCTAGACGTCCGGACATAGCTTTCTCAGTTGGGTGTGTGAGCAGATATCTGGATAATCCTAGTCCACATCATGTTGCTATGGTCAAGCGGATAATTCGCTACCTCAAGGGGACAGCTGATTATGGTATACATTTCAAAAGCACTAAATTTAAGCTCTTTCTTTTCAGTGATGCAGACTATGCTGGTGACGTAATAACAATACGTTCTAGGTAGGTAGGTAGTAGTGGCGGTTTTGGTAAAAACCCAAGTGGCACAGAGTGCCGTTTTGTTACCACATACTCATTTGACCTGGTTGTTGTAGGTATGTCGAAGGGTAGATTAGATCCAGCCTGTGGAATTCAAAAAGGTTATGAGTTCTTTGATGGTATTCTTCGCGACTTCCTCGAGGGATGTGAAGAAGGGTTTACCCAGAGTTCTTTGTCTAGTCCTAGCTAGTGCCGGACAAGTGCATAGGTAGTGCATGAGGGTTTCTTTTTCGGTTGCGTCGTTACAACTGCGACAGTGTGTATTATGTGGGATGCCTAATCTGACCGCATGGTCCCCTATAGGCCAGTGGCCCGTGGTAATCGCTGTTATTCTGGCTATATCTTTACGTGTTTTACTCAAGAGGTGGGATGTTTTGTCCCTGCTGTAATTTGGCCACATACTTCTGGATATGGCGCAATTTGTTAGCCTCCTCCATCTGAGATTGGCTTTCGATAGGTATTCTTCGGAAATTTTTGCCTTGACTGTTCTTATTGGAATTTGGATCGATTCCGCAAGTGAGCCGTGAAGGCTTGAACCTCGCCTGGCCAGCTCGTCAGCCTGTTCGTTTCCATAAACGTTGGTGTGGCCTGGAACCCAGATCAGGGTAATCCGGAACTGATCAAGCGAGGCCAACTCCTCTCGGCATTCTAATACTAATTTTGAGTTTATATTGGTTGAGGCGATGGCCTTGATCGCAGCCTGGCTGTCAATGAATATATCTATCTTTTGCCTCGGAACTATGCCCTTGTGTATTTTGATTAGGCGACAGGCTTCACGGATAGCAAGTATTTCCGCCTGAAACACACTGGCTGTGTCCGGGAGCCTGAAGGATTTTGTGATGCTCAGGGACTCCGAAAATACACCCGCACCTACCCCACAGTCCATCTTTGAACCGTCAGTGTAGATTGTTAAATTCGAGTCCCTGTTCACCCGTCCGTCCTGCCAGTCTAGTCTTGAGGGAAATTCTACTTCAAAGTGTTTTTTAAAAAGTATTCGGGGGGTAATGTAATCTGTTGAGGGCGGTACTAGCTCTCTTGATAAAGTAAGCAGAATGTTGCTATGACCATAGGGTCTCGCATACCAGCACCCAGACTCTCTGAGTCTGATTGCGCTATGTATTGTGATGTTAGTGATATGAAGGTCTAAGGGTAAAAGATGCAGAAGGACTGTAAGGGCGTCTGACGGTGTTGACCGCAGAGCGCCTGTGGTGCCTATGCATGCCGTTCTTTGGACTCTGTTGAGCTTGGTTATGTTGTAGGCTTTTCCGAGAGCCGGCCACCACACTACTGACCCGTAAGTGAGTATTGGTCGTACTACGGCTGTGTACATCCAAAGGGTCAGTTATGGTTGCAGGCCCCATCTTTTGCCAAACGTTCTGCTGCAGGCATAGAAAGCTATGTACATTGTTAAATGCCCCTTCTATATCTAGAAAGGTCGCTAAGGTATATTCTTTATAGTGTATTGATTTTTCTATTGTGCGCACCACTTCGTGAAGAGCCGTCTCGGTCGATCTTCCCTTGAGGTATGCGTGTTGTGATTTGGATAGTGATGTTTGTATATTACTTCGCAGGTGGAAGTCTAAGATTCGCTCGAGGGTTTTCAATACAAAGGAGGACAGGCTGATTGGTCTGAAATCTTTCGCGCTCTCGTGAACGCATCTGCCCGCCTTTGGAATGAAAATCACTCTCACTCGTCTCCATGAATTGGGTACGTGGGTATTGAGTATACAGCTCCTAAAAATCGGCGTAAGCCATGAAATTGCTATGTCTTGACATTTCTGTAGCATTATAGGCAGAATGCCGTCCAGGCCAGGCGATTTGAAAGGGGAGAAACTATTTATGGCCCAGGAAATTTTTTCCTCAGTGATAATGGATGTTATGTTTTCCCAGTTACTAGTTCGCGAACGATGCGAGTTGCTACACTCTGGACTATCGTCCTTGCACCCAGAAAAATGGGTATTAAATAAGAGGTCTATTGATTCTGCAGTTGACTCCGTCCACGTCCCATCCGCCTTTCTCAAAAGAGATGGGCTAGTGTGTTCTTTGGATAGTATTTTACTGAGTCTTGCAGAGTCTTTTATTGTTTCGATTGATTGGCAATAGTCTATCCATGACTGTTTTTTAGCCACTCTAATAGATTGTTTGTATATTTTTAGACAGTCTCGGTAGGGCTGCCAGTATTTCCACCTGTGGCAGATATTGAAGGTCTCTCTAGTCAGCTTTCTGAGATTAGAGAGTTCACTATTCCACCACGGAGGTAGTGTTTTTTTGCTATATTTGACTGGACACGAGACTTTATAAGCTGTACTGAAAGCTTTTTCGAAAGCCTCCACTTTTGTGTCGAGTTCTGTGGTTGAGGTGATCATTGGGGTTGGTGGTTTACGAAGTTTGTTCTTTGTAACCTGGGCAAACTTTGGCCAGTTGATTTTTTTGGGGTTTCTAAAAGGTTTAGGTTTCTCAATTTCGAGATCCACATCGAAGAGTATCCAGCTGTGATCCGAAAAAGATTTCAGGTTGGACACTCTCCAATTTCCTACTTTCGTACTATTACTGGTTTTGCTGAGTGTGATATCTATAACATCCTCCCACCCGTTAAAGCTATCCGTACTCGGAAAGATAAAGGTTGGAGTGTTACCTCTATTGTGTATTGAAAGGTTGTTTTCGATAAGGTAATCAAAGAGAGACTCACCCCGTTCGTTGGTTTCAGAGCTGCCCCATAACACGTGTCTTGCGTTGGCGTCGCAGCCCATCAGCAGTTCTGACTTAGTTGTAGTTATCAGCTCTTGAACCTCTTCTGGTGGTGATTGACGGTCGTGTGCCATATACACCGACGCGATTAGCAGGTCCGCGCCCCCCGCCTTCTCTAATTTAACAGTTGTTAAATCAGACGAGCTAAATTTTGGACATAAAAAAGCTTTAATATGTTTTTTAGCTAGAATTCAGGTTCTTGGCTTACCATGGTTGTTGTTATTACGGTTGTATAATAGGTCATAGTGTTTGTTGTTTAGGCCGTTGATGGTGTGGCCTATTACCCAGGGTTCTTGTACAATGCTGATGTCGATGTTTTCCTCTCTGAGAAAAACCATCAGATTATCCGTAGCACACCTAGAGTGCTTCAGATTAATCTGCACGACTTTCAGCATTGGTTTTATCGGAGGTTTGGTTGATTTCGGTTGTTGGTTGGGTCGTCTCGATCAACATGTCTTCCAGCAACTTGCTGGCATCGTCGACTTCGTCCAAGTCGTCGGTCTGACCTGTCGATCGGAAAATCTTGACCTTGGCGTGCCTGATGCCAAATCGAAGTTTGCAGCCGATCTTCTCGATCATGGCCGCGCTGTCTTCCGTTATCAGCATCAGGAACGATAGAGTGTTGTTATGTGGTTCCTCAGCCTTGATGACTTTCCAGTCATCCATGGGAACCGTCGGGTTATGTAGTTTAAGACAGTTGACGAGCTTATCACTGTCGATGGTCATGTTAGGGAGCCAGATGCGTATCCTTGGTCTTCTAGGAATCTCCCTGGCCAGGATCAACTTGAGCTTCAAGCCATCCCATGCGTCACGTATCTCGCGAACGCAGCCAACAAGAAATTCCTTTTCGAAAAGGCATCTTCGCATTTGATGACCCTGTACCCTCTTACGACCTCGGCTGAGTCAAAGCAGGGGAGCGGTCCTCCTTGGTTGTTTAGGAGATGGTCGTTTACCATCTCAGATAGTTTGTTTTCTATCGCACCCTACTTGTCACTCACTGTCTTGCCGCTGGTAGATAACTCATCTACCAGTGCGACTTGTAGGTTCTACCAGTGGATATATTTTCATGATGGGGACAAGCTGCATCACTTGGGCTTCGCAATGTCAGAAAAGCGTGGCACTTTCTACAACCGAGGCTGAGTTTGTGGCTGCATGTCAGGCAGTCAAGGAATTATTGTGGATTCAACAACTTTTAATCGATTTACTGAATCAAAATATGAAACCAGTATTGTACGTAGACAATCAAGAAGCCATCAGATTGATCAAGAATCCTGAGGAGTCAGCTGTTTACACGAACTACATACATACATTAAAAACTATGTCATCGCAATATAGTTACACAAATAACGAACGAAAGTCAATTATTATTTTTGTATTATCTTTTGGCAAACAATCTAAGAGTTTTTTTTTCTATTGGGTTAAATATTGAAATTTATTTAAATACCAATTCAATTCAATTCAATTCCAAACACGGATCTATCACACTTATCATACATTAATTCACGTCACAATTTTCTTACATTAATAATTATCCCTATTCTTATCTATACCACATAAATATGTATCGGTATATAATTAATCTGAATAACACCTATGTTCTAATGCTAAGACAGTTGATCATAATATTTCATGCAATTGGTCGCTCTTTCTACGGCATGATAACATATTAAGAGAAATATTGAATCTCTTAGAATAAGCCCTTTTGATTAAATGAATAAACATTGTTATACATATGTTTGAATTCAAATTAGCTCTTTCATTTGGCTTACAATGATTTGGTAAATAACTTTGCTGCGCGATACTAGGTGTGAAAGGTGAACAAAATCATGAAGTAGGTGAGGCGTAACCTACCAATTTTGGGTATAGTTAATATCATTACCGGCGTAAAGTAGCCATGGAGCTGCAGAGTATAGTTCGCAGTCAGGGCGGGTGGAAAAAACGGTGGAAAAACGGATTCCACTCCTACCGATCACCGTGAGGTCGATAACAGCTGACCATCCTTCTTCTTCCTTCTTTCTGTAATACCATCCTACATGTGCTTGCACACCTGGGTCGCATCGTAACCGCCGTATACTCGACTTGAGCAGATGTAAAATAATCGCGACCAATTTCCTTAAAAACCTCCCGCCTCATTTACCACCCATATGACATAAGGCTACAGGAGACCTTAAGTCAGTCCGGGGCGTGAGAACGGAAGGGCGTCCGTGATACTGCAGCTATGCATGCTTGCACCTGGCTCGTCCTAGCTCGTCGGACATGGGGGGGGAATCTTGCTGCAGCATCAGAACATTTGTTACGAATTTCCATGCAAGTATAGTTGTTGTTTACTGAAATAATTGAAGTTAGAGGCCCGAGTCGTCCTTTCATATTAATACACAATGTTTAAATTTTCCAGAGGAAGGGAAGCGAAAGATCTTATTTGCTCCCCAGAGTTAACCCACCCCTACTCAACACAGACCGCAGTCTGCGTAAAGATACCTTGGCTACCATGGCACTCAAATTTATTGCACATTTATACTAATCTATCATCTATACGTTAATTTGTACGAGCAGCATAAATGTTTGATAATCTGATACGATGATTCGGCATTCAAAATTGATTATCCGAACCTAATCATTTTTGAATGTTTGAATGTTTACTTATTTTACATTGTAGAGGCTATGACATGAGCAGATTGTTTTTATGTAGCTTATCCTTTGCGGATAATGCAAGATAACGTAAGAAGCGTTAGCGCGGCTACTCGCGACTAGCGATCGTACTGGCCACAACACCAAGTGGTTACGTACAATCGGCAAACGAATAATAAAAAGTTATGATACAAAAAAAAAAATAAAACAACTACCTAATTAATTAGTCCGCTTAATTATGGTGGTACATACTAAAATTGATGAAAATATAATTTAATGATCACTTACCGATCTTTCTCCGTTAGACTGTTTCGGTCATCCTTCGTCGATCTCTTCTACCGCAGTCTCCTTAGCTGATTCGTAAAAGCCCCACTTCTTACTAACGGACTGTCAGCGGCTACCAGCGGGGGGTTAGACTGTTTCGGTCACCCCTCTGCTCTCCCCGAAGACTAACCGCCAACAGAAGTAGCTCGATACACCAATCAACCCCAACTCGAAAATTAGAGGACCCCGTCAGAGGCTATAGACGGTCACCCCTTCTTACCAAAGACAAATCGCGACATCTACTTTCGGTGCCATGCAGCAGGTTGGAATTTCAATCAGGCCTTTCTGCTCAGCACCAATCTGTCATGTGGACTGATTGTCAAAGGTAAATAAAAGGGAGGCAGACTGCTACGGTTGCCCCTATCCTTTTTCCAACAAACAATCCATCCACTGACTTTTGGTCAAGCAGATGGGCAGACTGGTGGAATCGGCCACCTCTGTGAAGCACCAGTCTCCCTCCCTAGTGAAGGCCGCGTCAAAGGAAATAGGCATGGGACAGACTGTTACGGTCGCCCTCCACCTTGATCCGAAGACTAAGCCGTAACCAGGAAAGAAAGTTATAAAAGTTTACCTCTCAGGTAGGATACCCACATCTCGCAAATTGCAACAGAATTCATAAGGTAATGCCAGGCACAAAGAAACTGTTTATGCCACTTCCTCCCCCCTCCCCCTCTCGTGGTATCACAATGGACCAAAATTCTGGTCTAAGTGTGTCCCCTTCGGGACAGCCACCTTACCTAACCTAACCTAACCTACCGATCTTTACCATAAAAGCGATGAAAAGTTCCAGGGGTGAGGAGATGTTGTGCGCACAGCATGCCAACCCGAGTTATATTGTCTTGTAGACTATCGATGATTTGTCAAATGTATGATCGCGCTATATTTTGAAAATTATGTAACATACAATTAAAATGGACCTTACATTAACGAAATAAAGAATAAAACATACTTAGCTTGACTATGAATACTTCACCTAGGTTGCTCGTGTTTGCTGCTGTTAAAATTAAGGATCGGGTGGTTATATTTTTTTCTTTTGTAGGGTATTTGGATACTGTCTAGTGAGTGGTATTTGGCTTTCGTGAAGCGGGTTTTGTCACAGGTAGATACTTATGACTAATTAGATTGCCAATTAATGTGACTGATGAAATTTCGGCGGGTGGAGAGGTTGTTGCTGGTTTCTGGAGATGGGATTCTTTTGATGGCTAAAGGTGATGGCGCTGAGGGGGAAATGATCACGATGGGGAGTTCGTTGCTAAGGCGAGATATCGTTTTTGAAGATTATACGTAGAAAATGTCGTTAAAGCCAGGTCCTCTTAAATAAGAGTAGGTTGAATGTGCACCTGCGAAACAGAGGATGGCTGAGACATGGTCTAATAGCGATTTTAAATAGCTTGAATGCAATACGTCGTTTCACACACCACTGATGCACCGAATTTCCCTATTCCCAACTGGCAGGGCCTTTTCTGGAATGGAAATCGGACTGCCCGCAAATGTACGATGCGGCTGGAAGAGGTATAAGAATACGTTTAACAAGGAACACTTGGTGGGGGTTTAGGTACTTACCAGGTGGTGTGCGAATAGGTAATTCCGGGTTTATACAGGTGTGGCCACTAGATAATGATTTGTAAACTAGGGAAAGTCATAACAGGGATATTTGTGTGAACAGGATACAGAGGTTCACTTCGTGTCTACTTCAAAAAAAAGCACTATAATACAGAGCACAATTAAAGCCTGTAAAAGTATTGGGTCGACTTTACAACATACCTATATGCAGGCTGGACGAAATGTAAAACGCACTGTTTTATTTTAAGGCTCAGAAGTCTATGAATTAAAAACTTTATTTAATTTGTTTTTTTTTTTGTGATACTAGTTATTCGGTTTAGTTAACAAGAATTTGAAATTTGTTCTTATTTTCCGAAACACACTGCTTTTCGTGTATAGTTATATAGCTGGAAATAAGTATGCACGTTCAAACTGGACACTTTACTGATTGAAAACCAAAAGGGAAACCGTCGGCGAGTTATCGGTCTTATATAAACCCGATGAGCTGTTTGTGGTTATTTACTAAGCTATGAGCTGATAGCTCCGTCTTTTGCCAAAAAAAATAGTTGCTCTCTCATGGATATCACTATCGCTGTCGTTATTCTGAGAAGCTTGCGGTGCAAACGTTTTTCTGGTATGCGAGTGCACTGATTCCTCAAAACCACCTCCTCGCAGAGTAGCGTGCGCTTCGAACAAGCTGTCCCTACCACTGATAGTGGAATAAAACAAAGCTTTCACACACGTTTAGCCAATGCATGCAATGATTATCGAAGACACTAATCATTTTTGGGACAAAGTTGCATGGTAACTACAGTGGCTGTACAACTTTAGGTTTAGAGATTAGGTATAGATATATATTTTTTTTTTTGGTTTGTGGTTTAGGTTTAAGATGTTGGAAAACCTAATCTTCTTCTTTGATTAAGAGCGATTGCAATCAGAGGAGAAGAAAAGGAACCTACTTGCTACTCTCTTGACATTTAGTCACCCAATTTACCTATTTGAGTCTCATGCACAAACTGAGCTAGTACAACTAAAAAAAAGAGTCAATTTTATACCTTCAGGTCCTTGCTGTGATAGATACCAATTCTTTTCACATCGCCGAAACACAATATCTCCCACTGCATAACTTGAAGACTTGCTTCTCGTGTTGTATCCTTTTTCATACATATCGTGTGCTCGTTTTAGGGACGCCTTTAAGTGAGAGTGTAAGATGTTCATCGTATCCGCTTTCGATAATATTGATACTTCCGAATTATTTAGGCCATTCAAATCCTTGAGAAGCCTATATAATCTGACAAATGCTCTAACATTTTCTGTCCGAATAACGCTTCGTATGGGGACATGCCTATGGCGGAGTGTACCGTTGAGCGGAGGGCGCAGGCGATTGAAGAAAGATGTAAATCCCAGTTTTTATGAGCAGGAAAACCCTCTCGCTGGCATTTGCTTGCGGGGAATAAGACGCAGTTTTAATGTGTTTTATGCCAAACGAACCCATGACCTTTAAAAATTCACGGCTGGTAAACTGTTTACCATTATCTGAGCACATGGTCTCTGGAACACCGAATACGCAAAATATTTGTTCCTGAAGAAACTTTAACGTTGTCTCTGTCGTGGCTTTACGAAGTGGCATCAATAAAACGAATTTTGTCAATTGGTCCAATGCAATAACAATGTGTGTATATCCAGCTTAAGAGCGAGGGTATTGCCCAAGAAAATCTATACATACAAATTGGAAGGGGCTTTCGACTACGAATGCTTTTCCTATTGGACCTCTTAATACGCTATTAGAGGCTTTACTCATTTTACACATGTAGCAATTAGTAACAAAAGTCTTTACCTGCGTCGCCATGTTCGGCCAGAAGAATCGATCACGTAGACGATACAGCGTTTTTGCAACACCTCCATGCGATGCTCGCGGTGGCTGATGGGCCAAGGCAATCAGCTGATCAGTCAGCTTGGACCGAAACCATAGTTTCCACACGAGGTCGTCCTCGAGTGGATTCTCTGTGCAGTGTTTGACCTTCTTGTAAACGAAATTGTTCGATACTTGAAGGTCAGGTAGCTGATCTTTTTGCTTTTCGATGGTTTCAATGATCTTGCAATATTCCGCAGATTGAAAACTGGGATCTGCAAAATCGATATGCAACACATCGGTTGGATCCTTTAGCATTGAGACAATGCATTGCAGCGCGTCTACTTCAAAAGCACGAGATAACGCATCCAGCACTACATGCTGCGAACCTTTACGATGCTCAATGCTAAAGTCAAATCCCTGCAATTTCAGACTCCATCTGGCTAAACGACCGCTGAGATCCATTTGGCTCATCAACCATCGTAAGCTGGCATGATCGGTGACGATCTTAAATGCGTGACCTTCCACGTATGCTCGAAACTTCTGGACTCCCATGACCGCAGCTAAACATTCACGCTCGGTGACGCTATAATTTTTCTGGACAGATTTGAGTTTGTGGGAAAAAAAATAAATTGGCCGTTCGTTCCCATCTTCGTCCAGCTGGCATAAAACGCACCCAATACCTGTATTTGAAGCATCGCAAAGTATAATAAATTGCTTCGAAAAATCCGGATTAGTTAGGATTGGAGCGGACGTAAGCGTCGCTTTAATTTTGTTGAACGAAGCGAGTGCATTATCGTCGAAGCTAAACTTTTTACCTTTCTTAAGGGTGTCTGTAAGGGGTGTGGCTAAGGTGGAGAAGTCCCTTACAAATCTACGATACCATCCTGCTAAGCCTAAAAATCTTCTAACCTGACGTGCTGATGTTGGAATAGGGAAGTCATTCATAGATGTGATTTTTGCAGGATCTGGTTTCAGGCAACCATCTCCCACAATATAGCCTAAATATTTTAGTTCTTTGAAGCAGAATTTCGATTTTTGGACATTGATGGAGAGTCCAGCGGATTTAAATTTTGTGGCTACCACCTTAAGCATCTGAATATGCTCATCGAAAGTGCGCGAGATTATCAGCAAGTCATCCAGATAGACAAATACGTTTTCTCTCAGTTCATGCGGTACCACCTTGTCCATTAACCTGCACATGCGCTGGGGCGCATTGCAAAGACCAATGGGCATTACGTTAAACTGATACAGTGGTCTACCGGGCACTGTAAACGCGGGCTTTTGCCTGGACTCTTTCTCCAACGGGATCTGCCAAAAGGCATCCTTCAGATCCACACTAGAAATATAGTGTGTATCTGAAAGACGACCTAGCAATCCCTCTATATGAGGAAGAGGATACGCATCTTTCTTGGTTACCTGGTTTACTCTGCGATAGTCTAAACACAACCTGTTCTTGCCGGGTCTTCGTATTAAGACTACCGGAGAGTTCCAGGCACTGGAGCTTTCTTCTATCACTCCCATGTCCAGCATACTATCCAAATCCTCATACAGCAGTTTCTGTACCGCAGGAGAAACAGGATAATGACGTTGTTTAACAGGCACGGCATGTCGGCATCCCCTGTGTCTATAACATGTTCCTCTAGCGATGTTTTTCCCAAGCCAACAGTGGCAAAGGAAGGAAACATGCTGACGGCTTGCATAAGCTTTCTGGATTCCTTTGTTGATAATTCAAGCGCTTTTGTATCATTCATTTTAATACACAAATCTTGTGAAATCTCTGACACTACCAAATTTGTCGCCAGATTGAAGTCCTTCCAGAAATTGATACCAAGATACAATCTCTGTTGAAGTGATGGTACAATCAACAATAGAACTGGTTTTGTCTCGCCCTTATAGGTCACTTCCGCTATAACCTTGCCAATAATCTCCTGACTAGTGTTGGGTACGACACGTATTTTTTATGAGTTTGTATGAGGTGCTCATTTTGGAATATGAAGTGGTACAATGTCCCACCTCAAATGAGGTATTTACCTCACATGTGGTTTGTGCTCATCTATATCTATATCTATATCTATATACATATATAAAAATCATGGTCAATTGTGTTTGTCGATAATGTTCTCTGTAATGCGTGAACCGATTTTGATTCTGGAAATTTCCCATGAAAGGTGACGTTGATACCATGGTTTAGAAGTTCATACGGTCTTTGTAGGTGTATTGGTTCATGAGTTATAGGGCCGTGGCAGCTCCCATACAAAAAATGCATTCAAAATCTTATTCCTCGGAAACCACTGAATCGATTGAATTCAAATTTACATACAATCTCAGGTATCGGCCCAGGAGTATACCTGTGAAGAATGGTCAATATTGAACAAAGGGGCGTGGCACCTCCCATACAAAAAAAAAACATTCAAAATCTTATATCTCGAAAACCACTGAATCGATTGAGTTCAAATTTACGTACAATCGTAGGTATTCTCCCAGGAGTATTCCTGTGAAGATTGGTCAAAATTAGACAAAGAGGTGTGGCACCGCCCATAGAAAAAAATATAAAAAATCTTATTCCTCGAAAACCACTGAATCGATTGAGTTAAAATTTACACACAATCTTAGGTATTGACCCGGGAGTATTTCTGTGAAGATTGGTCAAAATTGGACAAAGGGGTGTGGCACCTCCCATACAAAAAAAAACATTAAAAATCTTATATTTCGAAAACTACAGAATCGATTGAGTTAAAATTTACATACAATCTTAAGTATAGGCCCAGGAGTGAAGATTGGTCAAAATTGGACAAAGGGGTGTGGCACCACCCATACAACAAAATTATTAAAAAATCTTATATTTCGAAAAGCACCGAATCGATTGAGTTCAAATTTACGTACAATCTTAGGTATTGGCCCTGGATTATTTCTGTGAAGATTGATCGAAATCGCACAAAGGGGCGTGGCACCTCCCATACAAAAAGTACATTTAAAATCGTATATCTCCAAAACTACCCAATCGATTTAACTTAAACTTATAGATAATCTTAATTATTGTCCCTGGAGTGCTCCTGTGAAGATTGGTCAAAATTGGACAAAGGGAGTGGCACTGCCCATACAAAAAAACGTTCAAAATCGTATATTTCGAAAACCAGCGAAACGATTGAGCTAAAATTGACAGATAATCTTAGGTATATAAAGGTGTGTGGCGCTATTTTTCGACAGTCATGGGAGCCAAAGTTTGTAAAATTTGTAACATTGATAGCTATATGCATTGTCCTGATAGACAAGAATACTTTCTACGCAATACGATTCCTGGAAAAACAAAAAAATATGTACCACGGAGCATTACAATAAAAACTGTTTATCACTGATTTAAATTAATTTGAAACAGATTTTTTTATTTTTCTATTTTGCACTACGAAGTGTGCAGGGGTTCGCTAGTATAATATAATATTGTACCATGTTATAGGTTTGAGGTATGAGGTGGTTAGCAAAAGAGAGTAAGAGACATGAGGTATGAGGGTTTGAGGGAATGAGACATGAAGTGGTGAAATGTTACAATACAATACTCACTGCGGATATGATAACGTTAATCATTATTGTTGACTGCACTTAAAACAAACACAGGTGATATATATGGTGCATTTTGTTCGTAATGCAATGCATTTAATAATAAAGAATAATCGTATCTAATTTATAATTAGGTTATATTAAAGAGAAAAATTAAAGAAAACATAACCCTAATGAAATTCAGATATGTATCACAAAAAACGCATTGGCTTTAAAAGCTTAATTCAGTAACAAAAAAAATATCCATTTAAATAAATAAATATGTAGTAGGTATATAAAAAATAAATAAATATCCATTTTAATAAATAAATAAAAATATAGGTATGTTATGTAGTATGTATATACAGAATTCACAAATTGCAGTTAAGGAACATGATTTGAGACACTTTTGTTCCAGTAAGTCTATTTCTCCTCTCAACTAAAATTTGGCCAGCCTTCGAAAAAACCCTTTCTGATGGTACAGAGCTGGCAGCTATGCACAATCTCTTTTTAACTATTTCATATAGTCTAGGATATGCATCCTTTTTTTCATGCCACCATTTTAATTGATTCTTATTGCGTGGTAATAATGGTTCTTGTAGGGTAGGGTGGGGCAGATTCAACACTTTTTTCGTCAGATTTGAAAAAAACTCCTTTCGCAAATAAATATTTGAATAATTTTTTTTTATTGAATTCTATGATTATTTGACTACATATTTGCATAATTTTTTTTAAAGTTAACTTCACTCTGATAATAAAAAAAAACAAAAAATAAAACTGCTATAAAAAGACGATTCTGCCCCATGGTGGGCACAATCGTCATCCGGGTGGGGCACCTTCGACATACCTACATTTAGACGCAAAGTATAAAAAAACAATAACTAAAATAATATTCAATTCATGTTTTTTATTTGAGAAGTTAAACAAATCTTAATTCTATACTTAAACATACAAATTAATTGAGATCATTTAGAAATTCATTTTTAAATTAAATTCAACATCACATTCGAGTTTTGAGATCACAAAGAAAAAAAAATAAGTTAAGTAAAGGATAATGTAAAAGGATTTGTCAATAAAAAAATCATTGCACATTGTATCGACTCATATCAGCGCCCTTAAAAAAGATAAGGTTTGAATATCTTGACGATCCAGCTGGGTGTTCGGGCATTGGCAACTTTAATTCAATGTCACTTCTCAGCACTAGAGACACATCCTCAAAAAGAGGTTTAAAAAACTGCCAATTGTTTGATTTTTTCCGGAAAAAATCAGCTGTCAAGAGAAATTCGTTTGAATTCTCAAATTTGGTTATCTGACCAACATAATATTTTGGAATTCGGGCATAAAATTTAACCAAAATATAGTCACCAATGTTAAGCTCATCCTCGGGTTTCAGTCTATAGTCACTTGCGTTTGATACTTCCAAATCAAAGTCCGCATCATCATCTTCCACATATGGCCCAATAGACTTATCTGAATCTGCAACGCTGAACGAATAGCTTTTTTTGTCTTCTTGTTTGCGCTTTTGTTCAGCGATTCTGTTCTTCTCAGGTGTCTCCGTATAAATTTTTGATTTACCTTTATTTATTCGATTAATACATTTCGGTGGAGGGATTATAGGAACCGGTCTTATCTCATCTGGAGTAATTTGACTCTCTTCCTGAAGATTAACAGGTGATGTATTTTGATTTTCAGAGGGAGCTGATGTTATATATTCCGAGCTTTGAAAAATTAAGCTATTAAACGGGAATATGCCTGTAGCTCTAAATCCTTTTTCAATGTTTTCAGGACAAAAAGCTCTTTGAAATGGAACTTTTGTCAGTCCAGCGATATCATAAATAGTTATTTGTTTTCCGGGATTATTGATTTAAAGTCACTAAAAAATGTCTTGCAGTAACTTTTAAAAGGACCGAATATAGACACATCCAGTGGCTGCAGCTTATGTGAGCAATGAGGTGGAAAAGACAATAACTTAATCCCATTTTCGCGACAAAAATCAATACCCTCCAGCCCATAGTGCGATGAATGGTTATCCAAAATAATAAGAATGGGGTTATCTTTGCTGCAATTGGTAGAGTTCTGGATGTGTTTAAGCACATGAATAAACAGTTCTCCGACTATCCAACCATTTTTGCTCAAAAGACCAAAGCAGTTGCTTGGGCCGTCTTTAATGAACTCATCTTTATATCGTATCCTCGGGAATACATACACTGGTGGAAAAGCCCAACCGGAGGCACTGACAATTCCTACAACTGTTATAAGCGTTCCCCTTTCTGCCGATGACACTTGACTAACCGATCTTTTTCCCTTTTCTGCTATTACCTAAAAATAATTTCTAATAAAAAGAACATCATATTACTTTTTAAGATTTTACTTCTTACCTTAGGAGATGGTAAAACGGTTGAGATGCCTGTTTCATCCAAGTTAAAAATACTTCGAGATTCGTATAGGTGTTTTTCATAGAGTCTTTTCAAGTTTGAAAAGAACTCTTGTACGGAATCTTTGTTAAACCCCCTCAATCTAGCTAGGCTGATATTTTCTGGTTTACGCAAAGAAATATCTGGATTTCTTTTAAGAAGCCCGCGTATCCAATCAATTCCAGCCTCTTTTTCTATCCTCCAGCAACTTGGTATGAAAATATTGTTTTTGTTTGCATATTCAAAGGCAAACTTTCGTGCCATTGAATAGGTAAAACCAAACGTCTGTGCGGAACACCTTTTAAAATAATCCACGAGCTCACGCTCTTGAAGTTTGGAAAACACTTGCTGTGTTGAATATTTGGAGCCGTAAACTTCATTGAGCTGGGAATCACAGGACTCATTATATGAATTTTGTTTATTCAATCTTGAAATAAGTGTTGTCCGTTTCAGGTCATACTTTCGAGAAGCCGACGTGGGAGTTTCGATTTTACTTCTAATTTCTTCGAGAGCCTTCTGAACGATTGCTTCGTCGATATTACATCTATTTGTAGTTTTCTTATAAGAACGAACCATTCTGTAAATTGTTTAAGTATTTCCAATTTCAATTTTAAATTCTAACTTTATAAATCCAGCATGGGGCACTTTCGACTTTTGTCGAAAGTGCCCCATCCTTTGCTTTATTACACGTTATTGTTTTTCACAGAACTAATAAAGAACATTCAATCAAATGTTATAAATAACTTAAATATATTATTAACACAAAAGTTTGACACTCACAAACAAATAATTCCAATAAGAAAAAATTAAATATCACTTACCTCGTGAAGAAGAAAAATTACAACAAAACAACGAAAAAAATAAAAACCGGTCTAACTACTAGAACTGCTGAAGAAGAACTGTCATAGTTCGTGTACGATATGACTATATGAGAAAATATTGTGGCACGATTTGACATCAAAAAAAATATTTAAAAATTAACCGCCTTCTTGTAATCGCGAAAGTCGAAGGTGCCCCATAGTCGAAAGTACCCCACCCTACCGTAGGTGTTTATCTACTTCTATTATCCCTACTGCTGTAGGATTTGCGGATTTTATTATTTGGCTTACTTGCTTATCAAAGTCGGCCCAAATGGCACTTCGTTTTGTACGGATTTGACGTGCAAACTAGTCACTAAGGCCTTTAAGTTTGAACAAGCTCGTTGATAACACCGCTCATCGGAAAATCCGTACTTTTTAAACCGAGGGTCTAAAAGTGTGCTTTCGGCGAATACATTGTTAAACTCAATATCCATGAACCTTCGCTTTAATTCATCCAAAAGACATTGCCCCATTTTTTTTACGGATTGAGGTAGTGCTTCAGTTCTTAGGAAGTGAACACATTGATTTTTGAGCCCATTTGAAATTAAAATTACCTCGTATATTGTGACGTTTTTTTCCGAGCTCATTTCCTCCGTTACATCTTTGAAATATGACAACAATTCGGTGGCACTTGTTTAAATGTCTATGTCCTCATTGTTTATATTGTCCATTTCGGCATAATTTAAAGCAATCGTGGATATTAAGCTCTTCTTAATAACCAGTATTCTCTCAAACATGTCACATGTTGAGTTCCAGCGTGTGACAACATCCTGCTTAACTTTAAGCTGTCTTTCTGCCAATTGTATCTGCATGGACTTTAGTCGCTCAGATGCTAGCGGACTTCGACGGAAAAGTTCAACGATGGTTTTAATTTTTGTCTGCGTAGCTTTAATTTCTTGTAATGCTGTTTGGACAATTAAATTGATAGTATGTGCAACACAAGAAATCTGTTTCCACTTATTTAGTTTAATTGCTGCTTTTATATTCCTAGCGTTTCTGTTGTAACAGCAACTATTCTATTTGAAATGTCCCATTTTTCACACATTTTTTTCAGCTCTTGGGTAAGGCTTTCGGCAGTATGTCTATTTGAATACTGGTACTATGGTAGCATTCTAACATGCGTGTGGTCAGTTCTGTGTTCTCGTTAAGGAAATGAGCTGTGAGAGATATATAGCATTCGTTTGGAGCAGAGGTCCAACAATCTGTTGTAATCGACAAATAGCTAGCTTCTTTAAGTAGTTTTTTTAACACTTTCCATTGTAATGGCGTAATAGTTCGTTAAAAGGGCATTGGATAAAGTTTTACGACAAGGAATTTGGTAATTAGGATTTAATTCTGCAATAAACTTTTTGAATTGTTTGGTCTCAACAAGGTTAAATGGTAAGTATTGTTTTGTAAAAAGTTCAACTAGGTATCTATTCAAATGTTCGTGTTTTTTTACGGAAATCGGTTTATGTAATTATTGAGTTATTTTTGAACTTTTAACTTTTGGAATGGAAAGGGTATTATTGTTGGCTTTTGTGGGTAATACGGTTATATTTACTGCTGGGTTTTCTTCATTTTGGTTTACCGGGTCCTCTGTATCTTTATGTTGATTTGATGGGTCTTCTGGATCTGTATTAATTGGGATTTCTTCAGTAATTGCACTAAATACTGTAAAATGCTGCGATTTTGTATGACGAACTAGATACGCCTCGATACGACAATACTTTGCCACAAATGTTGCATTTTGCCTTATTTCCAGTCAAGTCAGTAAAATACTGCCAAGCTTTAGATGTTTTCTTGTCATCAGCCATACTATTAAACAAAAATTAGGTAATGCTTAAACTTAAGAAACATAACAAGATACAAAAATAAACTAATATTATGTAGGTAAGTAAGTTTACATACCTCAAGAAAATTTGATTCGTACTACGTAGATATATATTTCAGTGAACTAATTGTACCTAATCCAAATTACCTAAAAATTCCTTTAAAAAGTTAAAACAAAATGATAGTAACTTAAACCACAAAAGTTAAAAATGAGGCAGTGACAATGAGGTAGTGACAAAGACAATGAGGAATGAGGTATTTCTTTTACTTTACTTTCAGAATTCAACAACTCTCAAAATCACATTACGCACAGTCACACACAACAGTCGACAATCTACCTCAATGAAGTGTTGGCTAATTTGCTTTACACAAAACTACCTCAAATGAATGGAGAAGAGGCGAATATGAATGCCGAATTAAATTTTAGAGAAGTGCATGCGAATTCGAATGAATGTGTTTTGTGTATATATTTTATTTGCTCTCTTTGCTCTTTCTCAACACGTACACGAGTTTTTGGGATGAAGATTGAAGATGTATGAAGTAAGAGAAACTCAAATCTTATGTCGATTTTCTTTGGGCTTTTACCGTTTTGCTCTCAATCTCAGATTTTTCCTGCCCCAATCGAACATGAAATGAGATCAATTTTTTTGCATTTGTGTTGGTGTGTGATTTGACAGTCAGCTGTTTTCAAATTCCAATTTGGGTTTATAAAATTGAATTGTTAATTGTTAGTTTTTTACTTGTACTTGTACAATAACTACTTACTTGTTTTGTTTTGAACTAGAACTTCGTCCTTCCCCATGAAAACAACCCCATACGACGATCCATTCGTCTACATAAATATCCATTTTCATATTTTCAAATTTATTCCACAATAGGTAGGGGAGGCTGGGGCACATTTGAACCCTTTTTGCTTTGAGGTCTCATAAAATCCTATTTGTTTAAATTATTAAACTCACTTTAAGAAATGCAAATAAACTATGATTTGGACAAATAACACCGTAAATTTAGTAAGGGCGTATAATTTATTTCTATTTAAAAACGAAGTAGGTCCTTATGTTCAAAGGAACCCCCCTTCCCCATACGGGGGGCACTTTTGAACGGCAGTAATTGTAATTGCTATTAGCAGCTAATAAGTTACTACATGCTTTGTATTTTTTTAATAAAATAAATTAACTTTATTTTTTTAATAAAGAAAACAAAAACGACTTAGCAAAAGCAAACTGAAATTTTGAAATTACTGAAATAGGTATTTTACAGACTGAAGAAACTTTTTAAAACAAAAATGAGTTATTTTATTAACCGAACATAAATTTTTAAAAAATTAAGACAAAAATTATCACCGCAGCTGTCCTCGATGTTCCCGGAGCGTTAATTGGTGGTGGTACCTTAGCTTTTAGTTCAATGCCACTTAAGCTAAGATTAGACTGTATGCCAATTGTGCATATGAATGCCAACAGGCAAATGACCAGATTAGCTGTCAAGTGACCAAAATCTCCGGACTATCAAAACTGTATATTAGACTATATGACCAAAATTACTAATATGGTCATATTTGCCTTGGTGGTCATTTAAGGCATTTGTTATTTATTGCCAAATGTTGTAGTAGGGTAATGATGTAAAGAAAAACAAAGCAAAAATTTGCTGCCCGCCTAGATTGAGCTCCCCAAAGACATGTAGATGGTTCAGAAAAGTACAAACAGAAAAAAGCAAACACACAAAAGAACTAAAAAGGGTAAAATAACAAACAAAATATACATTAAGTGAAATAAGCAATCGAACCAATGAAAACACATAACGATTATTAACAAAAATTCAAATAACTAGCACAAAACAAATAGATAGCAAACAATTTCTACAAAAACAAATTTCAAAGAATAGATCAAATAAATAGTTTACACAAATAATAGATTGAATAATCCACAAAAAAGAGAAAGAAAATGAAAATAAATCACAATCCCATGAACTCAAACACCGATGACAACAAAATAATCCTTGTTCCATCAAAAATGCCAGCAATGCCATAACGAAATTTCAATAAAGTGCATATGGGCATATAGGGCTTTATGCTGGCATACGTGCTTATTGTCCGATTACACTATATGCCATTTGGGCATTTTTATCTGTCAAAATAAGCCTGGTAATATGTGGCATTTAGGTCATTAGAGCATATGAGATATGCCCATTACATTGTATGACCATATTTTGACAGGAAAACTGTCAGAAATTGGCATTTTATGACCACTTGGCATACAGTCTAATCTTACCTTTACCCCTTGTTCAAATGTGCCCCGACTATTTTGTTCAAACCTACCCCAATAAGTCAAGCGACAGAAGAATGTGCGCAAATATTTATATTTTTCATATTTGTCAAAAAACGTACCTTTATACGTTTTCAAATGCAGTTGTGCCTTAAAAATATATTTTACACAAAAAGAAAAGCTCACTATAAAATGTGTACACTCTTACAAATAAGAATAATTAAAATATGCAATATAAGCATAAAACCTCCTCATGCGTTTACTTCCAGGCGACACGACTGCAAAGACATCCGAAAGTCATTGTCGACTAAAGAACACGGTATTACCAAGTTTAAATTTTGGTTTATAAGTATGTACTTTGAAATAGTTTTAAAATGTTGTTTTATTAGCAATGTGCAAATGTGTCTCACGTTCAAATGTGCCCCAGTCTCCCCTAACAATAACTAACCTCAAAGTTTGACAAGAGTCACTTGTTTTGGTATTGGTGAAAGTATGTGCGAATCTCTCTCTCGAATCGAGATTCGCAAAAGTGATCTGAATCTTAAAAAAAGTGCTTTTTTTTGCCCAAAGAAAATCGACATTAATTGAATGAAGGCAAAGGCAGGAGATAATGTGAAGTCGTGAGTAATTTTCAGTGCGCTAGTATTATTGACACGACATTTTATTTTGTGCTCTTCGATTTGAGTATGTAACACATTTGAGAGGTGGTACAAAATGTATTTTTGAGGTGTTGGGACATTTAGATCTGTTGTATGGGACATTTGTACCACCTCATGTATGAGTTACCCAACAGGAGTCCTGACCATTTCCGTCCGCAGTTTTGATCTCAGAGCGAAGTCGTGTAAACGGAATGTTTTTACCAATTAGGAATTCTACTCTCCAGCGCCCAAGCAGCTAATACTTTCCCCACTGTCTAGTAATCCAAGAAAGGATTCTCCACCTATGGATACTCTGGCGTATGGGCGCGGATCATCAAAACAGCACAAGGTGGTGGATTCGATGGCATGGTGCAAGGTTTTCTTAGCCCTAAATCGTGTACGTAGCTTCTGGATCTTCAAGGAGACTGGTCTTGGTTTAGAAGTTGCATAAATTCGACTTCGAACAGCGTAGTAATTGACAATGCGTTTGTGTAAGGGTTCTGCTAAGGGATTAGTTGCATGAGCAATTGGTTTTTCTAACGACGTATCTACAGATACATTATTGATGGTTCGCTTCAATACTTGAACGGGGCTGTCGGTCTCGAATTTGGGACATATCTGGTAAGAGTCATGGGTTTGAAGAGAATTGAATGAAGAGTTGGGATTGGTGTTACCTAAAGATATTTTATTGGCGGGTGTATTGGTTAATTGTCCAGGTTCGGGTTTCTTGAGCAATTTTCCCTGGACGTCAAACTGCTCCTGTGGCCGTTTCCCATACATTGAGGACATTGCGGAGTGGTAGTATCTTCCATGCCACATTTGTAACAGAAAAGTTTCCGCTGTGGGTCAGGACAATCAAAAAAGGAATGACCTGTTACCTTGCAATTCTAGCGCTTGAAAACACGAGTATCGCGTCTAGGTCGAAAAGCATCTATCTGGGGACAATAATCTTCGGATTCCATATCTGGACTGACCTCTACTTCGGAAACGAAATTTCTACGACCTGGCGGAACGACAAAATTCTTCGCTCTATGAGCATCATGATCGTTGAGATACTTCTCAATATTTCTACACAAGTAGACCATTTCCGGCAAACTATTTGTTGAAAAAGTTATCAACAACTCGCCCGTACGCTTGCGTACGTTTTGCTTTAGCAATTCTATAATTTCGCGATCTTGTTTAGGGACGCGTGGGCGGCTATTTAAAGTTTGGATGGATGTATAAAAATCATCAAAGGTTTCCGACGGATGATGCCTATCTGACATTTTCCTGGATAATTCTGAATCCGTCTCTAAGCTTCGGAACTGCTCAATGAGCGCTAGATGCAGAGTGTCCCAGTTCACGGTAGGATTCGTTTTCAAATAAACCCAGAACCAGTTTTCGACTTGCCCACTTCAAAATTGATGAAAGTTTATCGCAATGTCGTCCCAGCTGTCTTCGTAACACTTTTTCATTCTCTCTAAGCGAAAAAGAAAATCATCGACTGTCATGTTTCTGTTGTCGAATTTTATTCCCCACTTATGGAAGTCATGGAGTCGCGATTTCTGTTGCAGAGGAGGACCAGAATTTAACCCAATCGAAGGTTCATTGAGAGACATATTGTGGAGCCGGTTGAGAAACTACTACTGCCGCAGTAACAACTTTTGTAATAACCGGTCAAATCTTATTCTTCCACAACAGCATTTGTTCTAAGAGACGGTCTACCTGGGCGAAATTGACTACCAGTGTCATTTGGCTGCATAAGGCAGCAGCTCCCTCCTGACTAAGGTCAGATTCTGTACAATTCGGTAGACCACTAAAGTTTTCAGACATCGGCTTATTCGTTTCTAAAGTTTGTTTAGCCTTATTTGCAATAAAACGACTGCGCAAATTCACACCACTTAAGTGGGTATCTGAGCTGGGGTATCTGTGGGTGAAAGCGACATAACCGCTAAGGTTATCCCGAAGTTCAACACAATAAAAGTAAATAAACACAACCCAAATAAATGAAATAAATGTGTAAGGGGAATATATGTACTATACCGCAAAAAGGGATGCTAGAATTCCAACTTAGACTTAGGCAAAGTAAGAAATAGAAATGTATCTATGATTGGTATAAAATACATAATATATAGTATCAGGCCTCAATATTCAGAGAGAAAAATAATAAAAAAAAATATGTAAACAAAATGTATCTAAGGATCCAATTATATACTATCGATTCAGTGGATGTGCCTCTATTTGAGTCACCTGCTGAAGGACTTACTATACGATGAGGACTAAAACCCCGAGAAAATATTCGTTCATTGTACCTACATCAAAGAAATTGTTTGTATGATCACAAGTTTGCATTGATACTAACAAAGCTGTTATTAATTTCATTCAACTTACAAAATTTGCAGTGCAACTTGAATAAGTCTTAAATCATAAGATTATCTTATACAGGACACTTGCTCGATGCTTTACTAAATGGATATGATGCTAAGGATACCAGTTATACTACTATAGAAAATTAGGTAAACTATTAGTAACGTTGCAACAGACGTAACTGAGAATTATTAAAATATCCAATTACCGGTCAACGCACTGCATTATCCAAACCATGTTATAAGGTAGAAAGCTGCGGTTTCACAACAGTCCTAGATTCGTAACGAATGAATCTAGGGAATGAAAACGCAAGCGCACCACTAACAAAAAAAAAATCTAACTGCCACTCGATGGCTCGCAAGAGATACGTAACAGTCGTATATCGAAATTTCCAATATACCGGCCGATCCATGAGGCGTAAAAAGCTTTAGAAAATCTCCAAATTAGAGTTTAAAAAAGTGTAGCAAACAATGTGTTAGGATCTCAAAATAAAATTTGTTTTGAAGGCAAAATTAACTTAAGTGACCAACAAAATTCTACTAAAATCAAGGACGATTCGGGCCCTACGTTGGGCGCCACCTGTAACGATTAATAAGGGAAGGCTACAGGGGTACTAAGACTTCTGCAGGAAGGCATACCATTTTCATGTGCTTGTACACCTGGGTCGCATCGTAACCGCCGTATACTCGACTAGAGCAGATGTAAAATAATCGCGACCAATTTCCTTAAAAACCTCCCGCCTCATTTACCACCCATATGATATAAGGCTACAGGAGACCTTAAGTCAGTCCGGGCCGTGAGAACGGAAGGGCGTCCGTGATACTGCAGCTATGCATGTTTGCACCTGGCTCGTCCTAGCTCGTCGGACATGGGGGCGGGAATCTTGCTGCAGCATCAAAACATTTGTTACGAATTTGCACACCGCAGTCTGCGTAAAGATACCTTGGCTACCAAGGCACTCAAATTTATTGCACATTTATACTAATCTATCATCCATACGTTAATTTGTACGAGCAGCGTAAATGTTTGATAATCTGATACGATGATTCGGCATTAAAAATTGATTATCCGAACCTAATCATTTTTGAATGTTTGAATGTTTACTTATTTTACATTGTAGAGGCTATGACATGAGCAGATTATTTTTATGTAGCTTATCCTTTGCGGATAATGCAAGATAACGTAAGAAGCGTTAGCGCGGCTACTCGCGACTAGCGATCGTACTGGCCACAACACCAAGTGGTTACGTACAATCGGCAAACGAATAATAAAAAGTTATGATACAAAAAAAAAATAAAACAACTACCTAATTAATTAGTCCGCTTAATTATGGTGGTACATACTAAAATTGATGAAAATATAATTTAATGATCACTTACCGATCTTTACCATAAAAGCGATGAAAAGTTCCAGGGGTGAGGAGATGTTGTGCGCACAGCATGCCAGCCCGAGTTATATTGTCTTGTAGACTATCGATGATTTGTCATATGTATGATCGCGCTATATTTTGAAAATTATGTAACATACAATTAAAATGGACCTTACATTAACGAAATAAAGAATAAAACATACTTAGCTTGACTATGAATACTTCACCTAGGTTGCTCGTGTTTGCTGCTGTTAAAATTAAGGATCGGGTGGTTATATTTTTTTCTTTTGTAGGGTATTTGGATACTGTCTAGTGAGTGGTATTTGGCTTTCGTGAAGCGGGTTTTGTCACAGGTAGATACTTATGACTAATTAGATTGCCAATTAATGTGACTGATGAAATTTCGGCGGGTGGAGAGGTTGTTGCTGGTTTCTGGAGATGGGATTCTTTTGATGGCTAAAGGTGATGGCGCTGAGGGGGAAATGATCACGATGGGGAGTTCGTTGCTAAGGCGAGATATCGTTTTTGAAGATTATACGTAGAAAATGTCGTTAAAGCCAGGTCCTCTTAAATAAGAGTAGGTTGAATGTGCACCTGCGAAACAGAGGAAGGCTGAGACATGGTCTAATAGCGATTTTAAATAGCTTGAATGCAATACGTCGTTTCACACACCACTGATGCACCGAATTTCCCTATTCCCAACTGGCAGGGCCTTTTCTGGAATGGAAATCGGACTGCCCGCAAATGTACGACGCGGCTGGAAGAGGTATAAGAATACATTTAACAAGGAACACTTGGTGGGGGTTTAGGTACTTACCAGGTGGTGTGCGAATAGGTAATTCCGGGTTTATACAGGTGTGGCCACTAGATAATGATTTGTAAACTAGGGAAAGTCCCAACAGGGATATTTGTGTGAACAGGATACAGAGGTTCACTTCGTGTCTACTTCAAAAAAAAGCACTATAATACAGAGCACAATTAAAGCCTATAAAAGTATTGGGTGGACTTTACAACATACCTATATGCAGGCTGGACGAAATGTAAAACGCACTGTTTTATTTTAAGGCTCAGAAGTCTATGAATTAAGCACTTTATTTAATTTTTTTTTTTTTTTTTGTGATACTAGTTATTCGGTTTAGTTAACAAGAATTACTATGAAATTTGTTCTTATTTTCCGAAACACACTGCTTTTCGTGTATAGTTATATAGCTGAAAGTAAGTATGCACGTTCAAACTGGACACTTTACTGATTGAAAACCAAAAGGGAAACCGTCGGCGAGTTATCGGTCTTATATAAACCCGATGAGCTGTTTGTGGTTATTTACTAAGCTATGAGCTGATAGCTCCGTTTTTTGCCAAAAAAAAATAGTTGCTCTCTCATGGATATCACTATCGCTGTCGTTATTCTGAGAAGCTTGCGGTGCAAACGTTTTTTGGTATGCGAGTGCACTGATTCCTCAAAACCACCTCCTCGCAGAGTAGCGTGCGCTTCGAACAAGCTGTCCCTACCACTGATAGTGGAATAAAACAAAGCTTTCACACACGTTTAGCCAATGCATGCAATGATTATCGAAGACACTAATCATTTTTGGGACAAAGTTGCATGGTAACTACAGTGGCTGTACAACTTTAGGTTTAGAGATTAGGTATAGATATATATTTTTTTTTGGTTTGTGGTTTAGGTTTAAGATGTTGGATAATTCTAAATAGAATTTCTTTGCGTATAAAAATAGAAATGTTGTCTCCCTACAATATGTAGCAGGAAGAACCTCCCCAATACGACAAGCTTTTGCCCGGCCTTCCGCATGCGTGCCACAATCTGCACCGTTGGCGTGACTGTGCTGACTGTGACTGTGGTGTAGACAGACCAAACGACTGCGTCCGGACATCTGCAAGAGGTCCGCGTCTTTCCTTCTGTCTCTCAGGAGAATCGACTGCAGACTGCTTGTGGGCATCCTTTTGGAGCTACCAAGCTTTTACCAAACACTTAAATGTATTGGGCTTGAGCGACACCACCATCTGTCCTCCTTGTGGAGAGGAGGACGATACAGCGGAGTACTTCCTCTGTAGTTGTCCTGCCTCTGCTCGCATTAGGTGGCGGATCTTTGGGGCTAACGTGGTAGTTGTGTCTGAGTGCTCCATCGGATAGTAACAACCTCCGACAAAGAAAAAAAAAAAGGCAAGTGTTAGTGGTGGTATTAAAATTTTTAAATTTGTATGCTGTGTTTGTTGCAGTAAAATCTTGACCATATGAGTTTTATTTCTGTTTTTGCCTTAAATATTTTATCTCCACAT
Organism: Cheilosia soror; assembly: GCA_949372485.1. Taxonomy (NCBI): domain Eukaryota; kingdom Metazoa; phylum Arthropoda; class Insecta; order Diptera; family Syrphidae; genus Cheilosia; species Cheilosia soror. The sequence continues at coordinate 57,836,117 of OX443561.1, read as the reverse complement.
GTGGACGCCAATAAAGATTGTGGATTAGTAGGAGACCTAGATATTTAAATTTCTCAACGACCTCAATAGGTTCACCAGACAGTTGTTGAAAATACGTCCAAACAAAACGACCAAGGCGAATGAAATTTTGCAAAAGGACTTCTTTTATCATCCTAAGGTTTGTATTGAAAATGGGCTATGGCAGTCAAGTAGTTCTGGTGCCTTCCATACAAAACCACTATTAGACCCATGTCCCTTTATCTCTGTAGAAATCACGACATCGTCGAAACGAATCAACTTAGGCTTATGAAATATGATGGAGGACTTATTTTTGTGGTCGTCAGGTAGGTATTAAAAATGGTATATGTCGGACAACTAGTTCTGGTGCCTCATATACAAAACCAATATTAAACCCATGCGTGTATACATACTAACTTACAGGCCAAAATTTAGCATGACTTTGTATGCAGTGGAGGGTGTCAAAGCAGCTAGGCGGATGACAACACTTTTACTTGTTTTTGACTTTTAGGTGTTGATTTTCAGTTCCCATCCCAGATATCTCAGTAGTCAGTAGGTACTACTTTAGGTATATTAATCTGCAGTTGCAGCCTATGGGGGTTATCTGTATAACAAGGTCATCAGCATATAGTAATACTTTGATGACAGCGTCTCCCATAGCAACACCACCAGGCAAGTATTCACATACATCGTCAATAAAAAGGGCGAAAAGAATAGGGCTGAGAACGCAGCCCCGAGGAACACCATTATCGATCACAAAGAAGTTACACATCTGATTTCCATTCTAAACAGACGCTGATGTATTACATAATGTTTCTTATACATTTTTAGGAACTTTCTTGATACACCTATTGAACTTAACTTATAAATAGGTGAATTTCTGTTGACGGTGTCAAAAGCCGCCTTAAAATCAACAAATAAAGTTCATATTGTTACATTCGGATGGGATTCGAAAAGATAAAACACTATTCTCTTTACTTAACTTTAACAAATCACTTTTTTCACTTATTAGATTCTTCCACTTATTTTATATCACTACCGATACCTTTCGAACTTTGCTTTACACGGTTTAAAAATAAACTGCAGTCTCGTCCAATTTCGCAACACTATTTATACTCCCAACTAAAGCTTCTCGAATATTCTATACTCCAACCGGAACATTCGAGAATGTACTGCTTTGTTAAAGACCATTCACCATTCGTTAAGTTTCGTAAAATAAGTTCATCTACTTTCCATCAGATGGGGCTGGGGTCAATAAGTAGTACTTTTCAATCCACACTACATTATCCCCATCTTAAACTTGTTCGTCCCGAACAAATGCGCCAACATTTTCCCCAATGTAACGATGAAGACGATTTATATGGACAACTTTGAGTTTGCCTCTTTCTCGTTGAATTCGATAGACCACTTCGTTCACTCGCTTGACTCTCAGATGCCTCCTCATTACAACGCCAAATACTAGCCTGTCTAGGTGGACCTCTGCACTGTCACTGTAGATGTCCTATCTTGTTGTAATTCCAGCAGCGGATCAGTCCCCTGCGAGCACAGTGTCATTCTACGATGTCTACCCCTTTGGCACGAGCATTCGACGGTTGTAGTTTCTCTCACGCGATGGAACCCTTGTGATGCTTGGTCAGCAGCTTCCAGTACTAAGGCAAATGCCAGTACCTCAGGGAGAGTTTTCTTTCCAGCCATTCGTAGAGCTATTTGCAGCTGCCTGTCCTTTATGCTTGGATAAACGCCTCTTTGATGGCATCCTCGGCATGTGCCAGCCGTTCGATATCCGCTTGCAACTGCTGGAGCGTTTCTCCTCGCCTCGGGATTCTACTGCGTAGTTGTACCCTATATACTTGCTGCAAATGGTAATCACCAAACCGCATTTCGATAGCCTTAACCAGTGCGTCGTAGTCCTAGTTGCGTTGTTCTTTTTCGGAAATAGTTTGAAGCAACTGTGACGGGATAGCACCAGTGACCAATTAACTAATTGTTTAAAGATACTATTTCGTTATCTTGAACTCGGCGCACGCCATAAATCATTAACCATACTTTATTTAAGTACACATACTGCACATGCAAAAAATGCACAAAGCAGACGACGTGAAAAACGCTCATACTACCGAGCGCAGGCATCGACAACAATGAGGGTCGTTTGCCTGTCACAACAATATGCCGATTAGGCATATCACTTCAAGTGGGTACTATTCAAGTGCCTGGGTCGTCATAATATGCATAGTATGCAATAAGAATGTTTAATGGTGTCAGGGTTCAAGAATCGAAGTAGGTATAGATTCTAAGAATGGAAAAACTGTATACATATAGCCCGAAATTTGTATAATAAAATCACTTTTCAAACGAGAGTCAAATCGAATGGATTTTACTGGCTATACAGCCCAAACTCCCTTAAGATAACCCGCTCTACCGCACAAGTGCTGAGAGTTCGGACCAGGGTGCAATAGCCGGGTGAGAGTCAACTTCTATTACACAGGACCAAGGGCGAGCGAATAGATAATTCTTCCATTCTGCAAATTTAGATTCAATAATATTGGATTGAAAAGTGCCTCTTATTGACCGCAGCGCCATCTAATGGAAAGTAGTAGATGAACTTATTCAACGAACTTTCGGACTTTCTAAACGAAACTCATCGAATCGTGAATGGTCTAAAACGAAACTAGTACATTCTCGATTGTTCCGGTTGGAGTATGGAATATTCGAGAAGCTTTAGTGGGAGTATAAATAGGGTTGCGAAATGGGATGAGACGGCAGTTTGTTTTTAAACCATGTGAAGTAAAGTTCGAAAGAGTATCGGTAGTGATAATAAGTGGAAATATTCTAATAAATGGAAAAGTTGTTTTAAGCGATATTGGTCTTATAAATAAAAGTGATTTATTGAAGTTAAGTAAACAGAATAGTGTTTTATCTTTTCGAATCCCAGCCGAATGTAACATTGGTGTCAGAAGTGGGATAAAACTTATTCTGTGCGAAGTGTTGTCAAACGAAAAACAGTGAATTAAATTGTGAATTAGAAAAAAAAAAAAAAGTGAAAGTGAATTAATTTGTGAAGTACAGAGACAAAATTAAATACAGTGAAGTGAAGTGTAGCACCTAAAGTAAAAAAGAAAGCGTGAATAAATTTGTGTATAGTAGATACAAAAACAAAAATAAGTAAACTCAAGTGAATTTGTATTGTACGAAGTGTTAAAAATGGTTCGCACATTGGCATTGCTGCAACTCAGTATACCTCAGTTAAAAACTGAGTTGCAAAAACGGAATCTCTCCACAGCTGGGGGAAAAAGTGAACTCAAACTTCGTCTGCAGGAAGCTGTCGAAAGCGAGGGAGGAGATCCAAAATTCATGCTATTCGAAGTAGCAGAAGAAAAAGAAGAACAAGTAAGTACAGGCGTTGACATGGCCGCTATGATGGCAGTACTTCTTGCCAAGTTCGAAGAACAGAAGAATTCTATGGAATCTAAGTTCGCGGAACAGAAGAACTCTCTAGAAGAACAGAAGAATTCTATCGAATCTAAGTTGGCAGAACAGAAGAATTCTCTAGAAGAACATAAGAATTCTCTAGAAGAACAGAAGAATTCTCTAAAAGAACAGAGGAATTCTATTGTCGCTGCCCAAAAAGATGCCGTGGAAGAATTTAAGAATGTTCTAGAAGTAAAATTCGACGCGATTGATGATAAATTAAGCCAGCATGAGACACGTCAAATTGTGTGAAATCAATCAAAAATTACAAAAACAAGCAAGAGAGCATGAGACAAACTTCGAGAACTTGGCTAGAGAACTGGATAAAGTAAAGAAACAGAAGGCCCGAGAATATTCTGCTGATTGCCCCAGAAGGAAGGAAGGATGCAACCGCCTGTTTTCGATGGTCAAACATCATGGCCAATTTATATGCGGCAGTTTGAAGCAGCTACAATGACCAACAGCTGGGACGACGAGGAAAAGTTCATTGCACTAACACTGGCACTTTGAGGCACCGCTGCAGAATTGCTTCAAACTATTTCCGAAGAAAAGCAACGCAACTACGACGCATTGGTTAAGGCTATCGAAAGGCGGTTTGGTGATGACCATATGCAACAGGTATATAGGGTACAACTACGCAGTAGAATCCATAAGCGGGGAGAAACGCTCCAGCAGTTGAAAGCGGATATCGAACGGCTGGCGCATTTGTCGTATTCCAATGCCGGCGAGGATGTCATCAACGAAATGGCTGTAGAGGCGTTCATCCAAGCAATAGAGGACCGACAACTGCAAATGGCTGTGCGAATGGCTGAAATACAAACACTCCCTGAGGCACTGGCATTTGCGCTGACAATGAAAGCTGCCGACCAAGCATCACAAGGATTTCACCGCGTGAGAGAGTTAACAACCGGCGAATGCTCGTGCCAAAGGGCAGAATTCGTAAAACGAAACCAAGATCGCAGAGGACCGATCCGATGCTGAAATTGCAACAAGATAGGGCACCTACAGCGACAGTGCAGAGCTCCACCCAGACAGGCTAGTTGTCCTCACTGCAATGCTAGGAGTCGTAACGAAGGGGCATCTGAGCGTCCAGCGAATGACGTAAGAACCAACTTCGCGGGGTAGAAGTTGGTCTCTGGAATCGACGCCCCCAGGACCACAATTCAAGTTTCCCAGACCAAACGAGGTAACAAGAGTTTGACAGTGGAAGCCCATATCGGCCAGAAAAAGTATGTGGCCACCATCGAAACCGGTGCCACCGCTTCCATTATAAGGAGGGACATCGTTCGCCAATCATGGCTGCACAACACCAGCAGCTACTGTCTGAAAACAGCAACTGGAGCAACGGCGAAGGTGTATGGAGAAGTACTGCTAAAAATAAATCTTGCGGGATTAGTCTTCTCCCATACCTTCCTAGTGGCCGATATATGTGACGAATGCATCATCGGAATCGACTTTATGAAGGCGCATGATGTAGACTTGACATCGGCTTGCAAGTACTAAAGTACAGGAACGTCGAGATTTCCATGATCTCCGGGGACGAGCATGTCACAGCTCTAAGGACAGTCATCAATGAAGACAATATATCGTCCACCTTCTTCAGAAACACTTATTTGGACAAAGCTGGAAGGTAATCCTGGGAGCCACCGATTCTATTAGTTGAGCCAGATCCAGAAAATCATTATCAAAACTACGTCGTTGGTAAGATGCTTGTAGAACCTAAAAACAACATGGTTCCCGTACGAGTCCTAAATGTCGAGCATAGCAGCCTGAAACTAAAGCGAGGGGAAGTGATTGGAAAGTGCGTACCAATTACTGCGGTCGCAAAGTTATCCAATGAGGGTCCTACCAAACCTCTTTCATTCAGGGAAATGGCGGAGATCAAAAGAAATATATTTGGGCAGAGTGAGTTGAATCAGGAACAGCAAGCTATGGCGAGGGACCTAATCAACGAGTTCGCTGATATATTTGCTTCGCAGAGCGGGGAGTATGGTCGGACACATCTCGTACAACACCGAATCGACACAGGAGACGCCAGACCTATTCGTCAGCCTCCCAGACGACTACCATTGGCTAAGCAGACGGAGGTTGCAGAAATGGTGTCGACGATGGAAAAGCAAGGGCTGATTGAAAGTTCGAAAAGTCCATGGGCGTCACCTGTTGTACTGGTCAAGAAGAAAAACGGCAGCACGAGATTCTGCGTCGACTATCGTCAGCTGAACAACGTCACCAAAAAGGATAGCTATCCTCTGCCAAGGATTGACGATACCCTGGATACACTGTCCGGCGCCAAATGGTTGTCCACTATTGATTTGAAGAGTGGCTACTGGCAAGTGCTTATCCATCCCGAAGACCGCGAGAAAACAGCTTTTACAGCAGGAAACGGGCTCTGGTAATTCACAGTAATGCCATTTGGACTGGGTTTTGCTGGGTCTGACGTGGAAAACCTGCTTGGTGTATCTAGATGATGTCATCGTGTAATAATGTATGCAGTATTGCAGTGTAATCTCAATTTATAAATGTAAAGTAAGCACCACCACCACCATTATACTGTAGGCATTGTACACAGAGTTATTACTCTTTCTTTCTCTCTCTAGTAGTTTCCTAAGTATGGTTAATAGTAATATTAGTATTAGTTAATGTTAGTTCTTCTGTAGCGCTTGAATCGAATAAAGCTATTGATGCAACTCCGGACTATATTCGTTTTATTACATGGTGTCAGAAGTAAAAAAATAATAATAGCAATAATAATAAAAAAAAAAAAATAAATAAAAAAGTAAACTTCTTTTTCAATAAAGAAACAGAATCAAAACGGAAAACGTGAGAAAAAAAACGAACCAGCAAAACAGTACGAATAGTGGATAGTGGATAACAACAGTGCATACAAAAGAAACAAAACGGAAAACGTGAAACAAAAAAAAAAAAAAAACTGTAAGAATAGTGGATATTAACATGAGCGTTCATGCATACAAAGAAGTGTAATCGGAAAATTATTTAAACAAAAAATTCTTTTTTTGTAAGACTTTAACATAATTTAATAAAATAAGAGGAAAGGAAATGTCAAACGATCGTCTACCATGTGAGCTGGACTGCAGCAACCTCGCGTCCGAATGGGGCAATTGGAAAAGGAATTTTTTAATGTACATGATAGCCACCAACAAAATCAAGGAGTCCGAAGCACGGAAAATAGCTACATTCTTGTGGCTTGTTGGTCCAAAAGCAGCGGATATTTATAACACATTGTTTCCCAATGATAAAATTCTGGAATCAGTATTTTCCAATGAACCGCCAACTGTACCAACAGGCGAAACAGCGGACAATAGCGGACAATGCACATTAGAACGCGTGTTAAAAAAGTTTGATGAATACTGCTTACCCCGAAAGAACACCACAATGGAAACTTTCAAGTTCAACACAATCGTGCAAAAAGACAAACAGAGTTTCTCGGAATTCGAAACCGAACTCCGTAAGCAGGTCAGTCACTGCGAATTCAGTTGTGTGTGCGGGGTTTCATATGAAGACCGCATGCTCAGAGACCGTATTATCATCGGTGTTTGTGATAAGAACTTGCAACTCAAGCTGTTGGATGGCAAAAATGATCCGTTAAAAGATGTCGTTGAAAAGTGCAAAACATACGAGGCTGCAAATACGAACAAGAGTATTCTTGATAAAGGTGCAAAGACAATCAATGAAGTCAAGACAGAAAAATCTGAAGCTGATGGTCAAGCATGTGCAGTTTATCGCGCATGTTTCAACTGTGGTGGAGCATATAGATACGGACATATGGAGGAATGTCGTGCAAAGCGAGTAACTTGCAATAAATGCTCCAAAGTCGGGCATTTCTCCAAATTCTGTAGAGGAAATCGTAGAATACCTTCCGGCAAAAAGGATGAGTTTAACCAAACAGGACAAAGCGTATTCAATGGACATCAAGAAAAAAGCGGAGTCAATGTGAAGAAAAATGGGAATAACAAAGAAGTAAATACTTTAAGATGGGATAGCTCAGGTAATTTAGGTCAACATAATGGTGGAATGGTTGGTTTATTTAGTTCTTTCACTTCTTTTAGAATAAACACTGTTGAAAAGTCAAACCAGTGGACCAAAACATACTTAATTGGCAAAGAATTTATTAACTTTAAAATAGACACTGGATCTGATGTGAACTGCATTCCTATCAATATTATCAAGAAAATCAAAAAACAGATTAACAATACGAACATCAATTTTTCTATTTTCGATTATAGCAATAACAAAATTAAAATTTATGGAAGTATTTTACTAACTTGTATTGACTCAATTTCTGGAATTAAAAATAAAGCTGAGTTTCTAGTAGTAGATAATTGTTTTACACCACTGCTTGGTTTAAAGACCTGTGTTGATTTTAAGCTCATAAAGCGACTGGACGTTCATAATATCAAAAAGCTTCCTAGCACTGAATGTGAATTTTTAAGTATATTTAATGACATATTTGAGGGTCTAGGGCGTTTCTCTACTGTAACTATTAATTTGAAAGATGACGCTAAGCCTGTGTTGCATTACAAAAAACGAATTCCTCATAGTTTAGTTGATCGACTCAAAATAGAACTTGACAAAATGGAATCTGAGGGTATAATTTCACCAGTAGAGTATCCTACTAATTGGGTTAATAATATACAAATAGTGGAAAAGAGTAATAATAAATTACGAATATGTTTGGATCCAAAGCCTCTTAACGAGTGCATAAAAAGGGAACACTTTCTAATCCCTACCGCCGAAGATTTATTCTCCAAAATAGCTAATAAACGAATATTTACGGTTCTCGATCTTAAAAGCGGATTTTGGCAAATGGAGCTCGATAAAGTTAGCTCTGATTTGACCACATTCATGACCCCTTTCGGTCGGTACAAATTCAATCGTGTCCCTTTTGGACTGAATTGCGCACCTGAAATGTTTCAGAGGGAAATGGTGAAACACTTTGGTGATATACCCGGAACAATAATTTATTTTGATGATATTTGCATAGTTGCTAACGATGAAAAGGAACATGATGAAATACTATTGACTGTCATAAATCGTGCGCGAGCACATAATGTCCGGTTTAACGCTGAAAAAATACAGTATCGAAAGAAGCAGGTTAGTTTTATGGGTCATCTTATATCTGCCAATCAAATTAAACCGTGTCACAAGCATTGTGAAGCAATTCTTAAAATGCCTAAGCCACAAAATAAAGGAGATGTAATGAGACTTCTTGGTCTTTTCAAATATCTTGCAAGATTCATACCCAACTTATCTCAAATGACAGCCGATCTGAGAAATTTAACAAAGAATGAAACCGTCTTCAGTTGGAATGAAAATCACGACAGGGAATTGTCCGCATTACTTAATATAATTGCATCCGAGCCAGTTTTGAGGCCCTATGATCCAAAGGAAACAATATTAATTCAAACTGATGCGTCTAAAGATGGCTTAGGCTGTGTATTATTACAGGATGGACACCCGGTAGCTTACGCTTCACGTACGTTGGCTTCCAATGAACAAAAATGGGCACAGATAGAAAAAGAATTATTGGCTATCGTTTTTGCGTGTACCCGTTTTCATTTATTTTTATACGGTCGTGATTTCACCGTACATAGTGATCATAAACCTTTAGAAAGTCTAGTTAAGAGGGATATTGATGATGTCACCCCTAGGCTTCAGAGAATGTTTATGTTTTTACTTAAATATCCTCATATGAAAATTATCTACAAACCCGGCAAAGAGATGTTAGTTGCTGATTGCCTTTCCCGTGCACAGCTTCCGGAAGAAGAAGAAATAGTCAATCTCTCTGCTATCATTCACATGGTCTCTAGAAATGTTTGTTTATCAAAAGAAAATTTTGATTTGTACAAAGAAACTATAGAAAAAGATAACGTGTTAAAAAAAATGTGTCATTATGTGGATAAGGAATGGCCACAATATCAACGGCTAAATGAATTGGAAAAAAAATTTCACAAATATAAATCCGAACTACATTTTGAAAATGGACTCCTTTTTAAAAATCACAAACTTGTCATCCCTATGGATTTACAAAAAATTATTATCAATTGGTTACATGCACCCCACCTAGGTATAGAAAAAACATTATCGAGAGCACGAATGCTCTATTTTTGGCCAAAAATGACAGAACAAATTAAGAATGTCATTGAGCAATGCACTACTTGTGAAAAATTTAAAAGAAATAATCCTAATGAAACCTTAAGACAAGATGAATCACCCAAGTACCCGTTTCAAAAAATTGCTATTGACCTATTTGAATATGCCGGGAAAAATTTCCTATCTGCCATTGATTCTTATTCTGGTTATTTGATTGTTGAACCCTTAAGATCCAAAACCACAGACCACATAGTTGAGCGTTTGAGGCAATTATTTGATCGCCTGGGATATCCAACAACTATCAGATGTGACAACAGCCCATTTGGTTCAATGATATTCGAAAAATTCGCGGAGGAATGCAACACAAGAATTAGCTTCTCAAGTCCAAGATACCCACAGAGTAATGGCCTTGCCGAGAAAGGTGTGGCAATTGCCAAAAATTTACTTAAGAAATGCTTTGAAGAAGGTAAAGTTAATGAATATCAATACAAGTTACTTGAATACAACACAACTCCAGTCGCATCTATGGGTTTAACGCCAGCGCATTTGTTTTTTGGACGATTAATTAAATCAAAATTACCTATAACAGAACAACTCTTATATAGAATGAACATAGATGAAGATACTATTCAAGAGAAAATTGATGAAAAAAGAGAAAAACAAAAGTACTACTTTGATAGGAATGCAAGAAATTTGTGTGAATTAGAGATCGGGGATAAGGTTATTTTTAAAAAAACAAGGGATGAGTGGAATTATGGAATTATAATGGGAAATGTTAATGGGAGATCATATATTATCAAGGATAACTATGAGAACTATTTTAGAAGAAATAGAAGATTTATAGCAAAAACTAAAAATAATGAGCATAATCCAAGTGAAATACTTTATGAAGATAACATTAAAACATCTGGACGATATGACTCTAATCGGTTAGAACCTGTCAGCATCACTCCATCCACTAACGTGACAGAGCCAACACCACACGTTCATTTGGGCTTAGAAAACCAGTCCTCTAGTAATAATTTATCTACAACGACTAATAGTAGTGTTTTGCGTGATGCTGGTAGTGCTAACAATGAGGAACCTCTAGGGGTGAATATGCCTGAAAATATTATAACAAGTCCATATCGCACAAGAAGTGGTCGCGTAATTGTCCCGCCTAGGCGACTTGGTTTTGACTAAAATATTTATAAAAAAAAGCGTGTAATAATGTATGCAGTATTGCAGTGTAATCTCAATTTATAAATGTAAAGTAAGCACCACCACCACCATTATACTGTAGGCATTGTACACAGAGTTATTACTCTTTCTTTCTCTCTCTAGTAGTTTCCTTAGTATGGTTAATAGTAATATTAGTATTAGTTAATGTTAGTTCTTCTGTAGCGCTTGAATCGAATAAAGCTATTGATGCAACTCCGGACTATATTCGTTTTATTACACATCGTAGTGGGCAAAACGTTTGAAGAACATCGAGATAACTTGAAGGAGGTGTTCCAGAGACTGCGAAGCGCGCAATTGAAGCTAAACCCGAAAAAGTGCGCTCTTTTTAGACCAGAAGTAAAATATCTCGGGCACATCATCTCTTCCGAGGGAGTCAGGACTGATCCAGAGAAAGTCGACGCAGTGAAAAACGGGCCGGTTCCCAAAGACAAACATCAACTGAGAAGCTTCCTGGGACTTGCGACCTACTACAGACGGTTTGTGAAGGAGTTTGGCGGGATTGCCAAGAGCTTGCATCAACTGACAGAAAAGGGAAAACAATTCAAATGGTCGGGTGAGTGCGAAAGGAGTTTTGAAAAAATTAAGCAGCAACTTTGTGACGCCCCCATACTAGCGTACCCCACTCCTGGAAAAACATTTATTGTGGACGCAGACGCTAGTAATGTGGGAGTTGGAGCCGTCCATTCCCAGGTGCATGATGGCCAAGAGAAAGTAGTTTCCTACTTCAGCAAAGTTTTCTCTAAGCCAGAAAGGAACTACTGTGTAACCCGACGGGAACTTCTTGCATGCATTAGTCTTGGCGTCAAAACACTTCCACAAGTACCTGTATGTGAGCAAATTTGTTCTTCGCACCGATCATGCGTCTTTAAAGTGGCTGCTGCAGTTTAAGAATCCTGAAGGACAAGTCGCGAGGTGGATCGAACGGCTGCAGATGCATGACTACGAAATACAGCAGATGCTCTCTCCCGCCGACCCTGCAAAGCCGATTGCAAACATTGCGTTCGTCAGGAGGAAAAGAAACCGTTTCTGTGAAGAGGCTGAGAGTTGAGCCCATTGGTGGCTGGACTGCGAGAGAGATCCGGGAGGCTCAAAGGGAAGATCCTGATATCGAGTCGATTCTCGCCTGGAAGGAGCATAAGGGAAAACCAAACTGGCAGGAGATATCTAATAGGAGCCCCGAGCTGAAGGCGTACTGGGCGCAATGGGACTCTCTTCATGTGCAGGACGGCATTTTGAGCAGAAGATGGGAAAGCTCGGATGGAAAGTCGTTCGTGATGCAGCTTTTAGTTCAGGAGTATGCCAGTTAATTGGGATTAAAAAGACGAGAACAACGCCGCTCCATCCACAATCAGATGGGATGGTAGAACGCTTCAGCAGAACCTTGAATGAACACCTATCTAAGGTTGTAGGCGAAGACCAGAGGGATTGGGATAAACAGATTCCAATGTTTCTACTAGCATATCGCAATGCTGTGCATTATACTACGGGGCATACACCATTTAAAATCCTGTTTGGTCGAACAGCCCGGCTACCTAGTGAGTTGATGTTCGGATCTCCAACTGAGGAACCCAAGAATTTGGACGATTATGTTACCGACCTCAGAGAAATCATCAGGGACGTGTATCGAAGAACTAGGGATAAGATCAAGATAGCCTGCGACCGCATGAAGAAGAGGTACGATGCCAAAGCAACAACTACAGGATTCGAGGAAGGAAATCTGGTATGGCTGTACAATCCCCATAGAAGAAAAGGCATGTCACCCAAGTTGCAAGAAGATTGGGAGGGGCCTTATAGAGTAGTAAAGCGCATCAACGACGTGGTCTATCGAATCCAACGAGAAGGAGGAAAACTCAAAGTTGTCCATGTGGATCGTCTTGCGTCCAATCGTTACCAATGTAACGATTGCGTCTTCATCGTTACATTGGTGAAAATGTCGACGCATTTGTTCGGGTGAACAAATTTAAGAGGGGGATGTTGTAGTGTGGATTGAAAAGTACTACTTATTGATCGCAGCGCCATCTAATGGAGAGTGAATGAACTTATTCAACTTATTCAACGGAAGTTCGAAAACTTCGACACTCATCGAATAGTGAATAGAACGAAGCAGAACCTTCTCGATTGTTCCGGTTGGATTACTAGAATATCCGGTTGGAATGTTCGAGAAGCTTTAGTTGGGAGTATAAATAGGGTTGCGAAATGGGATGAGACACCAATTTATTTTTACACCGTGTGAAGTTCGAAAGAGTATCGGTCGTAAGAATAAGTGGAAAGATTTTAATAAGTGGAAAAGTTGATTTTAAGTGACATTGGTCTTGTAAATAAAAGTGATTATTAAGTAAACAGAATAGTGTTTTATCTTTTCGAATTCCAGCCGAATGTAACAATATAATTGCTAATGCAACCATTACATTCAGACAGTCATGCTTCCTTTTCTTTTTTTGAATCTTGCTAATCAAGATAACCTTTTATTCATTACAGGCTGAGAACTGGTTGGAGCAGTAGCAAAGTATCCGAGCCGCTTCGCCCTGAGGAACAAGCTGCCATAATTTCTGTAATTCGTCGCAATGAGGAAATAGAAATTGCTGAGCGACAGCGTGTAGGCAAGCTTGTTGAACGTGTAGAAAAGATCAAAGAGCGTGCAGCTGACTGTGGCCCGCAAGGTTGCCGCTTATGTGGTCAAACTTTTGGAATTCTTGGTCCATCGCGCCTAGTCTGCGAAGATTGTAAAAAGGCTGTCTGCTCAAAATGCGCCATCGACATTAATATCAAAATGCACACAAGAGGTCGAGAAGTTTGGCTCTGCCGTATATGCTCAGAGACTCGAGAAATGTGGAAAAAATCAGGTGCTTGGTTTTTTAAAGGGCTTCCAAAATATGAGATTCCAGATTCAAATATCACACCGGAAAGAAAAACTCGCAGTTTAAGTACAACGCCTGCAAAGACTGTACGGATAAAGAAAATGACAATGAGTGTTATCGATACAAGTAGTTCCGACGATGATGATGACACTGTACCAAAACAACAAATATATCCATCGATTCAGAGAGAGAACAGCTTTAGACTTAGGACTGTTGGATCTTTCCGAAGTTTTTTTGATGGGGGAGAGAGAAAATTTTCAAACTCGATATTGCTCCAGCGCCAGATGTCGAAGACAGAGAATGCCCAACCAGAATTCGATACAATTTCGGCAGCGTCCAGAAGAGAAAGTAACTACAACAATCGACGTGGTTCAGTGTCATCGAGTTGGTCGATAAGTGAGAGCTCTTCGGGAAATGGCAGCACCACGACCAATAATCAATTGGCCCAGTCCTGTCGAGATCCGCTCTTGGGATGGCTTGAGCTAGTTGTTAATTATAGAGAAAATGACCACACGCTCGATTGTAGCGTTTTAAGAGCCAGAGACTTGCCTGCTATGGATTCAGCAGGATTAACAGATCCCTACTGTAAGCTGAATATTATAACACCTGATGGACATATCAAATATACCAGATGGCAAAAGACGAGAACAGTACACAAATCCAGAAATCCGGAATTTAATGAAATCGTGCAGTTTGTCGGTGTAGAGCCTGATGAACTGGGTAACTCATTGCTCTATGTGGTAATATTGGATGACGATAAGTACGGCCATGATTTCCTGGGAGCTGCTAAGATTATCTTGTCAATGGTAAGCGTTGATGCTGGTGTTAATTCTTTTTATATATTTTTGTAGAAAACTAGAGTTTGTTTTCCAGGTCCACAGTCAACTTCCGTATCGCGTAACAGTTCCCTTAGGTGCAGAAGATCAATACAGCAACGAAGCCGAATTATCTCAAACTTGGCCAAGAGGAAAAATCTTCATCTCATTATGCTACAATTCGAAGAAAAGAGCTATGATGGTAGTGGTTAAACAATGTACCAATCTGCTTCCAATGGATAACAATGGCAGCTCGGATCCATTCGTTAAACTGTAAGTGATGTAGTATATTAACTAAACAAAATGTTAACTCAATAAATTTTGGATTTCAGGCAACTTAAGCCAGATACCCACAAGAAAAAGTACAAGACAGGTGTTAAGTGGCACAACTTGAATCCTTCATTTAATGAAGAGTTTGCGTTCGAAGCCAGTCCCCATGATCTCAACAAACAGGCACTTATAATTACAGTCTGGGACAAAGACATTGGCAAAAGTAATGACTTTTTGGGAAGCCTCATCCTTGGCTACAATAGCAAAGGGGAACGCCTAAAACAATGGACAGACTGTGTTCGCCTGCCCGATCACGTTCATGAAAAATGGCATTGTCTATCAGCAGAGAATCCATCGCATTAGTATAGCTATAAAGCTTCTAGGAATGTACGAGGATGAGGTGGCTAAGCTGCTTTTTTTGTTGCTGCTCCTAATAGAAACATCCAAAAACATTATTGTGTCAAAAAGTGTCCTTAAAATTGAGGTTATAAACTATTTTCTTTTGTACTGATGTATCTGATCTCGCTAAATTTATTCGTAATTGTTAGCCACTAATAAATATGTTCTTGAGTTGATAGTATTTGCCAAATTATGGTGGTAGTGTGATTATTGATTATAATATAATAACAATAATGTAATGCCTACCTGTAAGACCATTATGCTATGAAATTATACCAGAATATGTTTTGATATAGCGTACGCAGTTTGTACTTTCAATAAAAAATGTTTTTCTATATCATGAAGATTGGTAATGTGTTGTAAATTAAATAATTAAGGGAAAAAAAGTAAATGCAAAACAAACATCTATGTTCTTCTGGTACGGGTAGTCATCAAACTAATAGTGTTAGGAATTAGTGTTGCTTGTAACCCATTGAAGCCTATGCTGATCGTGGTTAAAGAAAGCCCACATACACAGTTCAGTTCACTTGATTAACGCACCAGAGTTAAGTTTCAGATATAGTTTTGGTCTAAAAAACTTGAAATATTATTTTTTGACCCCTGCGTGTTCTCTATAGGATTTGGAGTAGGTGCGACGTGCAAGCGCGAGGTTAGTATATCGTATCGGACAGTCGAGTCCGCTTAACAGAAACGTCAATTTGCCATAACTTTTTTTCAATTAAGCGGTATTCCCTTTCCTTCCCAAATTATTAATTGGTGAGAAAAAAATTAACTTTTATGTTTTTAGGGATAATATGGGCATCCTAAATATAACTGCATCATTTTTTTTTTAGTGGGAGTCATCGGGTAGGCGTGGCTAAATGGTAGCCATATGGCAACATTGGGGTGTTAGTACAAAATAAAAAAACACATTTTATACCCTCCACAGGAAGGTATATTCACTTTATTACTGTATCATTGTATTCGGAACGCCAAAAAGGAGTCACCAGAACCCCATAAAGTATTCAGTTCCAGTTCGTCTGTTGTGGGGTACGCACTCGTCGGGAACTTTTATAAGCCAAAATTCAATAAAACACAAAATGTCTTGCAATTCGTGTAAAAGTAAAGTTGAACGTGCCGAATTAAAAGTTGTTTGCAGTGACTGCAACACAATTTTCCATGCTGCATGTGTAAATATTTTGCCAGTAGACTTGGAATTTATGAAAAAAGACAACAAATCTTGGCGATGTGTGACTTGTGTAGCAGCGAAACGTCGCGATTCTCTTTCTGGTACGGTTCCTGTGTGTGTCACAAATGAGATGAATAAACATCAGCAAAAAAAGCAAAATCAGCTGCCCTTTACATCTCTACCACAAATCTCATCAGCGCGACCGTCTAATATTACGCTAGAAATGATTTATTCTGAAATTCTAGCAGTAAAAGAAATTCAAAGAGTTCAGATAGAAGAACTGCAAGCCAAAAACAAAGAGTGCGAACAAAGAATCGTTTTGCTGGAGAATAGAGTAAATTTCTTCGAGCAGCAATTGGTTGCCAACACCGTCGAAATCCACAATATTCCCTTCCAAAGCAATAATGTCTCGAACATCCCGACTATGCGTCGGGTAGGTCTGGTACCTCCCATACAAGACCAATATCAGAACCATGGGTTGTGTACGTACTAACTTATGTGCCTAACATTTTGCATGACTTGTATGCAATGGAGGGTATCAAAGTATCGGCCATATACAATCCGCGGTACTAATAATCATTTTTAGCGTCCAGTCTAACTTTCACGAAGTCACAATGGCGAAAATATCCATATAAAATGGTCTATTGTGAACGTCAAAATATTTAAGTTGAAGGTTAAAAATGTTTATTGGTAAGGCCCAATGTCCTGAATTTCGTCAGCAGGAAGTTGTACTGTGTTTGTCGCCAATGTTCTCTGTATTGCGTGAACCGATTGATTCTGAAAATTTCCCATTTTTTAATTTTGCTATTTTGCACTACGAAGTGTGCAGGGATTCGCTAGTTTTAATATAAATGTTAAAACACATACGTTTATTAATTAATTAAGCTTATACTTGTGTAGATAAGACTTAGACGGAGAAATAAAATATGAAATATAAAATTTGCAACACCACGTTAAACACTATTGCTCTATGGATTCAAGATTCCACTTGAAAAAACGTATTCAGAATTCCATGATTAGAACTAACCGCGGATAATAATCTATATATATATAAAAATGAAGTAGCCGACTGACAGATGATCAACGCCCAGCCTAAACCATTTGCTCTACAAAGCTGAAATTTTGCACAGAG
Organism: Cheilosia soror; assembly: GCA_949372485.1. Lineage (NCBI taxonomy): Eukaryota > Metazoa > Arthropoda > Insecta > Diptera > Syrphidae > Cheilosia > Cheilosia soror. The sequence continues at coordinate 57,818,678 of OX443561.1, read as the reverse complement.
GTTTTTTTTATTATGTTTACAACCACTAAGGAAGGATTTTTTTAAATTCGGCCCCTAAAGGGGTAAAAGGGGGGGTCAACATTTGTATGGGAAAATTTTTATTTTTCATCCGATTGATTTCAAACTCGGTTTGTGTACTCTCTATGAAAAACAAAGAAAACTGCTTTCTCTGATTTTGGAAATTCAACCCCTAAAGGGGTAAAAGAGGGGGTCAAAGTTCATATGGGAAATTTTAATTTTTCATCCGATTGACTTCAAACTCGGTTTGTATATTTTCTATGAGAAATAAAGGAAATGTTTTCTTCGATTTTGGAAATTCTATCCTTAAAGGGGTAAGAAGGGGGTCAAAGTTTATTTTTCATCCGATCGACTTCAAACTTAGTTTGTGGCCCTTTTCTTTGTAATGCGTCCCAAAATCTTTCGCCGTTGAATATGCTTATCGCTTCATCTAACTCCAGCGTACGTGTGGTGGTGTGGAATATAATGAAGGTGTGGAATATAATGAAGGGGTAAAAGCTCCCCCTATTCTAAAGATGGTGCTTATCATATCGCTGTATGTTTGCGCCTTAACGAACTCTTGGCATCACTATTTTTTTTTTTTTTTGTTTTTGTAAATTATTTTCTTTATTGACGTTTGTCATTTTTTCGTTTGTTCATTTTTCTTTTTCATCTTTCTGTTCTGTTTAAGCTTCGGTGAATAAAGCAAGCATACAAATTTTTGTTAAGTATAACATTTTGTTTAATATATTTTTTCTTTAATCGGTACTCTTCTAAGAGAAATATTTCATTAAAATAAAGCTTTAAGCAGATTTGAATTAATCGCATATATTTTTGGTCCTATCGAGCATCGGATGATTCATGAATCGGCGGATTAATCATGGAATCACTAAGACGACAACGTGCCTCTATTAAAGGGCAAATTACGAGGATTGATATTTATTACCAGTCAGCCGAAGCCGATCATTCTCTGCCGCACTTACAGGCTCGTCAATCGAAGTTGGAGCAATGGGATTTTGAAAAAATTCAAAGCGAAATTGAATCGGGTACTGATGACGATCGCCTCCACGAAGAAATTGAATATCGCGCGAATTACGAAGAACTCTACTATAGTGTACACGCGAATTATACTTGGATTATTAAATGCGTGTCAATCGGTACCACTACCACCCCCAGTAGTTTGCTAATCCGTCTGAAAGCACAGAGCAATTCAGCTCCACTCTCAATGCTTTGACCGAAAGTCAGATTACGCTTAATAATCTCGTTAAAAACCTCGCCGAAACAACGAGATCGCCGGTCAATATTAATAAATATGATTCACCTAGATTGCCTGAAATAAAGCTACCCGAATTTTCCGGCAAATTCGATGAATGGGTTAGGTTCAGGGATCTGTTTTCCGCCTTAGTAGAAACCAAATCTTGAATTGCGGATATTGAAAAAATGTAATATCTACAAACAAGGCCAAAGGGAGAAGCAGCTTCCCTAATAAAACACATGCCACATAGTAACGAAAATTTCGCGCCAGCGTGTAAAATTCTTAAAAATCATTATGATAAAAATCAATCAAAAATTATAGCCGCGCATTTAGATAACATTTTTGATCAACAATCGCTAAAATATTCGTCACTTAATGATCTGAAACAGTTATTTAATAACACCAATGAAAATATAAACGCTCTTCGAGCATTAAAATTAGATATTGAGTATTAGGATATTTTATTAGTTTATCATTTATCCAAGAAACTAGACAGTGATAGTAAAGTGTTGTGGGCGCGAGAAAGTAAGGGAAAGGATAAGTCGACGTATGCAGATTTCACTAGTTTTCTCAAAGACCGTATTGATGAGCTAGAAACGACTTAGACTTATCCCGCACGGTTTGCAACAATCATTGTCCACAAACTCTAAACCGATATCGAAAGACATAAAATATAAACGGGTCTTAAATTCTGTCTCTCCGTCGTGCTTCAAATGCAATGGAAAACATTTTCTCTATCAGTGTAATGATTTTAAGTCCCTCACAGTGCCCTTACGTTTAGATTTCATTAAAACAAATCGAATTTGCTCTAATTGTCTTCGCGTTAAGCATTCGCTCTTGGAGTGCAAGTTCTCTTCGTGTAAAATTTGCGGAAACAAGCACAACACATTGGTGCATCAAGAGCTGGTAATTAACGTTCCAGTTCAACCGAGTACGTCGAACGGCATTTCAAATCAATTGTCAGTGAATGCACTTCAGCATTCTCCTTGTAATGTTATGACATTATTGCCAACGGTATTGCTGTTAGTAAGGGATTCTAGCGATCAGCTGCACCCGTGCCGAGCACTATTAGATTCCGGAGCACAATCAACATTAATTACCGAATCTTGTGTGCAACGGCTCAATTTACGAAGATGGCACGCTTGGATTCCAATTGCAGGCATTGGAGAGCAAACTACCTTTCAAGGCACAAGGGGAGCGGTTAATCTTGTCATGTGCTCTTCGCTCGTTCAGAATCCATCTCTTTGCACAAAGGCTTATATTCTCTCGTCGCTCACGAATGATCTACCAAACACGGAAGTTTCGAAAGGCAACCTTTCTTTCTTTAACAATCTGGAACTTGCAGATCCGACGTACTGTAGTCCAGGTAGAATTGACATTTTGATAGGTGCTGACATATTTTTTGATGTTCTTCGCGAAGGAAAAATAGTACATCCAACGGGTTCCCCAGTAGCCCAAAACACGGTCTTCGGATGGGTAATTGCTGGCAATGTTCTAGTTGCGCCGCAGCGCGAATTAAATGTACTATGTTCGTCGATTGATCTTGATTTTTCTGTGAACACGAAGACCTTCAAAACGTGAAACAAATCGCACCAGAAAGCGATGATATAATCGAAAGACATTTCTCGTCTACTCACTTTGTTCGTCCGGACGGTAGGTACGTAGTAAGTTTACCATTTTCCAATAACAAAATCGAGTTCGGGGATCGCGAATTGCGGCATTGAAACGTCTTCATACTATGGAAAAGCGATTCCAGAACAATCCTGACCTTAAACGCGAGTACGTTGATTTTTTACGCGAATACGAGAAGCTGGGGCATATGTCGTTAGTTCCGGAGAGTGAGCTTAGTAATCCGTCTTTCTATTTACCCCATCAGGCGGTGCTGAAACCTTCCAGCACGACTACGCGGTTAAGAGTGGTGTTCGATGGTTCGCGCAAATCGAGCAACGGGATTTCATTTAACGACCACTTACTGGTCGGGCCCACCATTCAAAATGACTTGATCTCATGCCTTATTCGATTCCGCAAATACAAAATCGCCGTAAAGGCTGATATAGGCAAAATGTATCGGTGTATTCTCGTTAATGAAAATGACTTGGACTATCAAAGAATTGTGTGGAGAAGTGATTCCAGCCAAGAACCTCGCGATTATCGTCTTAATACTGTGACCTACGGTACGTCTTCGGCTTCATTTTTGGCCACTCGTGTTCTAAAACAAATAGGCATTGACAATTCCGCACAATATCCTAGCGCGTCTAATAGTATTATAAATGACTTTTATGTAGATGACTATATGAGTGGTTTTGATGACATCGAAGATGCTATCAATGTCAAAAATGATTTCTGTTTAATTCTTAAAAGTGCGGGTATGGACTTACGTAAATGGTCTTCGAATTCGTGTGATTTTTTAACTACGCTCGCTCCAGAGAGCAGAGAACTTTCGACGGAATTATCTATTGGCGAAATCGGTGTTAAAACGCTTGGTCTATTTTGGGACACGAACTTTGACTGTTTTAAATTTAGCTCGTCCCTTCCGCCGCTTGGTTAGCATATAACCAAAAGACAGATGCTATCGGACATAGCACGAATTTTTGACCCGTTAGGCTGCTCGCCAGCTGTCGTAAAAATGAAAATTTTCATGAAACGGTTGTGGCTTAAGAGAATTGATTGGGATACGCATATCCCCAGCGAACTGTTCGATGAATGGTCAGACTTTAGATCCGAAATTGAGTGTTTCGATTCTATAAGTATGTCGAGATGGTTAAAATTTTAAAAAGGGGATTTATTAGAGCTACACGGATTTTCTGACGCTTCAGAGTCAGCGTATTCCGCTGTAGTATTATACGCCCGGGTAATAAAGGCTGATGGCATACAAACATCATTATTATGTGCTAAAACTCGTGTAGCACCCGTCAAACCCGCCTTAACGATTCCTCGCCTCGAGCTGTGTGGCTCTTTACTACTAATAAAACTGCTTAGTAAAGTAAAAGATGCCCTCGGTACGCACAACATAAACTGCTTTGCATATACGGATTCCACGACGGTGTTACATTGGTGTTTTATACTATAGACGCAATACGACCAGTTAATGCAAAGCCGAAAACTGAACTGACTTTATTCAGGACTCAGTAGTTTAATATACAATATAAGATTAGTAAGTAATACATAATGTAGGTAATTCATTGTTTAAGTGTAGTATGCGTGTAAAAGCTTTCGCACAATAATATAAATGAAATATATATCTTAGTATAGTGTTAGAGTATTTTCTGTGTATGTAATTTCGTAATGTGTAATGTGTAATATGATAATACACAACATTTTTCCCTCCTTAATTATTTCGGATCTCCCAGATGCTTGTAGTTTAACCTATTAGGTGCGTGGCGTTCCCTCTGTGGTCGTGCCTCTGTTATTATTGAAGGATATACAGCTGCTTCGTCGGTAGTAGATGGTATGACCGCGGTCGAGTCAAGGTCAGGCTGCTCTTGGTGGTCTTCACGGTGATGTGATGGTAAGGAACGCAGTTCATCAACATTGATTCCAGAAGATCGTAGTTGGTGGCGATGAACAACTCGAGTAATTCCCTTCATAGAGACTAGGTATCGGCTCTTTGATAAAACTTGCGTGATCACAGCTTGTACCCATTGGTCCTTAAGGCGGTACCAAACTTTATCCCCAGGAGAGAACATTTTATCTGGGAAATAAAAGGAAGAATTAGTGGGAGAAATACTAAAATTAGTTTGGCCCAGTGGCGGTTTAAGTTGATTGAGAAATGTTCTTGGTGAAATTCGAAGCAGAAAATCACAAGGACTTTTCTGCGCCGTTGGACTTGGAGTTGTCCTATAATAAAAAAGAAACTGGTCAATATGTTGCTGCATTTCATGATCTGAAATAGTCCGCCCCTCCGACCAGCAACCAATACTTTTGCTAATCGCTCGTTTGACGACTTTAACTTCAGCCTCCGCTTGTCCGTTGGTTTGTGGAAAATAGGGTGGGCTTTCCCGTACTCTCCTAACCATTTAATAAATTGCGTACTACTGAAGGGAGGTCCATTATCGGTAACGACGTATTGTGGAATTCCAAAAATACTGAACGATCTCCTAAATTTTGCAATTACCTCAGACGCTGTTGTTATTCTCATTAAATACAAATCTAACCATTTTGATGTTGAGTCCACTATAAGCAAAATGTTCTTTCCAAATAAGTGCAGAAAGTCAGCATGAAGTCTTGTCCAGGGCCGCTGATATTTAGGCCATCCTTCAAATATAATCTCCGCCACATTCGAACTCTGGAACTTTTGGCACTGCTCACACGACTTCGCCTTCTCTTCCAAATCTATATCTATTCCGGGCCACCAACAACAGGATCTAGCAAGCAATTTCATTTTAACAACGCCTGGGTGATTTTCATGCAGACGATACAAGACATAATTTTGAAGAGATCTTGGAATAATTACGCGGACTCCCCAGACTATACAATCATGCTCTATAGACAGATGCTCCTTTTTACAAAAAAACGGTTGTAACGCAGGATCGGCAACATGCGATGTCCATCCTACACGGACAAGTTCAAGCACTTTACATAATACTGAATCTATTTGAGTTGCTTTTGCAACATCCTTAAAATCTAGCGGAACACTGTCTTCATTATATATCGCATTAATGAGGGTATCCGACAATTCGTTGGTGTTAACAGTGCTCAATGGAAGGCGAGAAAGTGCATCACAAGATGCCATGTCTTGACTCTTTTTATAACGAATTGTGTATGTATATCCGGACAAAATAATAGACCACCTTTGTAAACGTGCACACGATGTTGATGAAATTCGTTTAGTAGGGTCAAAAATAGTTTTGAGTGGCATGTTATCAGTGTACAAAATAAATTGTCCCCGGACTTTTGAGTGGGACATTTTTGATAGTTTTTCAAATCTTAATCGACCTTTTCGGGTGACGGCGCGAATTAAAACACTTGTTTCTTACTTTTAAAATTAAACAATATTTATTTGGAACTATGTCCTTTATTATTGAAATACTTTTTACTAATTCTAAAAGGAGCTTAAGGCTACTATGTAGTTACAATAAGACTATCGATAAATTCATCATACAGTCGTATTTATATATTTTTCTTATCTATCTACAAGGAGACCCAAGCGTACAATCGTCTTGCTTGATAATGAAGAAGAGATAATATTCCAACATTGTATACAAACGATATTATCTCTTGTACATATGTTATCATTGTAGCGTTGTGTGCAAGACTGTACTAGAGGCTAAAGATATCATTGAATACAAATAATGTTATCTTTTTTCTCAATATGTTTTGCTATGGATACTTAACTCCCCCCCTTGTTAAACGAAATCGTCCCGATTTTTCGACGCTATTTTTAACATTTCTCTTTCATAAGTTTTGTTATATGCGTCAATCTTTTTTTGTTTTTGACGATCTGTTATACATTGTATAGTTTTTATCATTACGTACGTAAATGCTAGAATAACAATCAGTGTTACAATTGTGTATATAGTTGATAATATCGGTTTTTCTTCAAAAGGAATAATTAGTTTTTTTAAAGTATCTATGTTATCGAATTTGTACATTGTATCTTCTTTAATTATTTGGTCGATGTAAGACTCTGAATTATGATTTCTTAATATAACTTCTTTAATTTGCTTATGCATGTTTTTGTATATTTTATCGTCTAGATTTATAGTATTTTCATAAGTAACTAAGTTTATACCATTAATTGTTTGATTATTTAACTTATGCTTACCGCTTAATAACATAACACCGGATTCAATTTCTAAGTCGTAATCGTATTCTTGTTTAATGTTGCATTTTGAAGTTATATTCTTTAAAAGTGGAATAAGACAATTTTCTTCTTCAAAGTTAATTTCACAAATGTTTTTACTTAGATGATTTTGACAATTTCTTGTTCTTAAATAAGTTTGGTTACATAAGGCAATTGTTTTATCTGTAATGATTTTTCCATGTTTTGAATTTAAAGGTGTTACTTTATACAATTTACATGATTTAATTAGAACTGGATATTTATATATTGTGATGAAGAATTCATCAGTTCTAGCTAAAAATATTTTAGAGTACTCAAGTATATTTATTATGGGTACTTGAATTATTTCATGTTGAATAATATTTTTAATGTCATCTAAGTCTAGGCTTTCTGATAAATATTCATTATTTTTTGCTGCATTAATTGTTCTGGTCAATAATAATAATTGTTCGTACACTTGTTCTATTACTAAATGTTCTTTAAGGCTCTGACCTTCGAATTGTTGCAAAATTTGTTCAAATCTAGAATTTATAGTTTTTTGTTTATTATTGTTTTCTATGAGATTATTTATACTCGTTTCTATGTTAACTAAGTCATAATGGTCAGGATTACCAAACACATATTTGAAAGCTGTTCCTAAAAAGTTAATTGATCTAGTATGCCTAGTATGTTCTTGTAATTGGTCTGCTAAATTCTTAATTTTACTTAACCAAATTTTTTCTTCCTGTGTAGGTTGATATTTACTAGTTACGATATTTACGTAAGGTTGAAATATCGAAGTCAGGTTGGTGGCATGTAACAAATAAGTTTGTTCTTTGAATAAATACACGTCATCTGTTTGTGTAAGTATAAACTTCTTGTTTAGTATCTCAGTTATTTGAACGTTTCCTTGCCCTTCTTGACTCTGTACAATTCCTAGTAATGTTAGGAATATTAATATTTTCGTCATCTGAAAAATGATAATTCTTTATGTTATCCTTGTGAATTTTTATTCCTTCTTTAGAGATTACCGTGTCTCCTTTATCTTCTTCTACTATTCTTGTTATGTATCTAGCGTTAGATTTCTTTCTAAGACCTGTGATTCTTACCATTATCTTATCTCCTTTTTTATACTCTCTGTGTCGAGTTCCTTTATTTAGACGTTCGATCACTTTTTTGGATGCTGAGTTTAGTTTATTTATTATAATTTCACTATTTCTATATTTATTTTGATTAAAGAAAATGTCTCTAGGTTTCAAACCGGTAACTGAGTGTATAGAATTATTTAATTCACGCACTGTTCTAAATATTTCTTCGATAAGTCTTGTTTTATTCTGAATTGTGAATATTCTAGACAGTTCAGTTATTGTACCGTTTACACGTTCTACCTGACCGTTAGCTGTCGATCTGTATACTGGAGTTTCTACTTTAGTTATGTTGTATTTCAAACACATTTGGTTCACCATTTCTGTTTTGAATCCCTTCTCGTTATCTGTCATGAGTCGTTCACATTTTGGGAAATAATTAGATAAGACCTCTTCCATAACGTCGTACAGTCTGTTTCGAGTTTCGATTTCCCGAAGGATTGTATATTTAGAATACTTATCTACTGTTACAAGGAAAGTATACTTGTCGTTGAAGTATATGTCCATATGAATGTGTGTTCCCACATGTGTTGGTATTTCTGAATTATTCAGAGGTTCTCTGATAGGTTTTCTTTCATATTTTCCAAATAGACATGCTATGCATTTTTTGTTGAAACTCTTTGCTTGTTTATTTAGATCGGGCCAGTAATATTTCTCTGAGATTTCTTGTATATTGTTACGTAACCCTCGGTGTGCTCTTTCATGAGTTACCCTTACAAGTTTTAGTTGTTCCTCCAAATTTGTCACGTCTTGAAGTTTTCTTGGTGTGAATATAAATCTTACTAGTGGGAATTCTTTTTTTATGTTTTCACCATATTTGTATATGTTTTCAAATTTCGTATGCAAAGCTACAATCTTTTGGGGTTGTATAACTTCTTTCATCTGCCTTAGTAAAGAGTCTTTGTCCTTAAACTTTATTATGAGTCTTATTTTGTTACCAAAATAGATTTGTGTTTCGATATTATTTGTTATATCTTCAATAAGTTCGAACTGTGCAGTGTATGTATTAAAAGGCTGATTCACAGTTTTTATTATATCATTAGAAGAACTTTCAGCTGAATGTGCTGTTTCTATGGTAGAAGTATTTATGCGTTGACGTGATAATGCGTCAGCTACAAGATTTAGGTTTCCTGGTTTATAAACTAATTTTGCTCCAAAGTCTTCAATGATTCCCTTCCAACGTTTCAGCTTTGTGTTGGGATTTTTTTCTGATACAGAATATATAAGGCTCTGGTGATCGGTATATATGGTTAAGTCTGCTATACCATATATGTAGTTTCTGAGTTTTTGTAAGGACCATATGATCGCTAATAGCTCTTTCTCGTTTGTGCTATAGTTCTCTTCTGTCTTACTCAGTGTTCTTGACAAGAAGTGTATAGGTTGCTTATTCTGACTTAGTACGGCTCCAATAGCTATGTTGGATGCATCAGTAGTAAGCTCGAATGGTTTACTATAATCCGGTTGAAAAAGTTCGACTTGTTCTTTCAAATAATTTTTTAAAATTCTAATCGCTTCTAATGCTGAATCATTCAGATTTAACTTAATATTTTTACTTTGTTTTTTGTTTACTTTACCGTTATCTCCTCGTAAATATAATGTCAGGGGCTTGGCTATGCTTGCGTATCCCTTTATAAACTTACGATAGTAACCTGTAAGACCTAAAAATCCTCTCAAATCCTTTACCGTTTGTGGGACTGGAAAATTTTCTATAGCTGCTATTTTCTCAGGGTTCGTAGTGATTCTACCATGTCTGATTATGTGACCTAAGTATTCTACTTCTTCTTGAAAAAACTTACTTTTCTCATCAGATATTTTTAATGTGGCTTTATTGAGTACGTCGAATACTTGACTTATGTGCTGTATATGTTCTTCCTCAGATGAAGAATATATCAATACGTCATCAATGTAAACGTGTACGAATTTACCTACAAAGTCTCTCAAAATGTCGTCCACGCATCTCTGAAATATGCTTGGTGCATTTTTGAGCCCGAAAGGCATTCGTTTAAATTGATATTTTGCGCCATTTATAGCAAAAGCTGTTTTTTCTTTATCATCTGTTTTGATTTTAATTTGGTGGAAACCTGACTCCAAATCTAACGTTGTAAAGTACTTGGCTTTACCTAAATTTTGAATTGTCATGTTGACATCCGGAATGGGGTATCTGTCTGTTACAGTGTGAGCGTTAAGTTTTTGGAAATCAACAACCATGCGCCGTTTTGGTTTTCCTTTTTCGTCCAAACCTTTTTTAGGTACTGTCCATATGGGACTGTTATAAGGACTATGGCTTTTTTCTATTATATCGTCATGTAAGAGTTTCTGTATTTCTTTGTTTACGAATTCGTTATCTGCTATGGGATATGGATATTGTTTAACATAAACCGGATTATCATTGGTCGTCCTAATGCTTGCTTCTATAGTATCTGTAAAGGGTAACGGTCCTATGCTGTTATTAATCTTCATCAGTCTATCTATGTCTGCTTTATAAATATTATTTTCCCCAATTATGTAATTAATTTTCTGAATAGATTCGACACTGCTTATGGTAGTTAGAGTCATATTACTGAAATTTATTTCCGCGTTTAGAACTTTAAGTCCTTCATATCCTAATATCATATCAAAAGACTGAATATCCTCTAATTCAAAAAATGTTATATTTTTCTTTAATATCGTAACTACTTTCTTTGTATCTACCATAGAATAACCATGCATTGTTTTTATTTTTATAGGTTTAATTTTAATTTTTTCGCTAGAATCGCATTTTCTATTAATGTAATTATGGGTTGCACCAGTATCAATAAGAATTTTGTAAATTTTCTTATGAATAGTACTAGTTAAATTTAAGCAGGGCAACCCGTCTACTAGTTTAAATGATCTATTCTTATGTTATTATTTACCATACATTCCGTTTCATCTGCTTCTGCATATGTACTGCTGGCATCGTCTCTGCGTTGTTGTCGGGAGTTATTTACTCTCTGCTGCTTGAAGTTCTGCTGATAAGATCGTTGCGGTCTGTTGTGTGTGTTGAAACTCCCGCTGTGTTCACGTTTCGCTGGTGGATTATATACATCGGGTTTGCATTGATTCCAATTTTGTCGCTGTGCATGTACAATTTGTCTCGAGTTTATCTCCATCGGCTGTGGTCCTTGATTGTGTTGCTGCATATTATCGTATTGCTTCTGGGGTTGATAATTCGTTGTTTGGCTCGAATAATTTGGTCTTCTTTCGTTTCTGCGTTCATGTGGCATATTTTTGTGGTGCTTATCTTGAGTGAGATGTAAATGCCTGTGCACATTATCATGTTCTATTCTGCGAGCAATTGCGAATGCGTGTTCTAGATCATTTATTGTAGCTGAATATAATGATCCTCTTGTAAAGTTGTCACTCATACCATCAATGAATATACGAACTGCGTCGTCGTTAGCATTTTTAATTAGTCTGTCGATTATATTCGGCGGATCACCTGACATAGTGATTTTTGATATTATTAAATTGAGATTTTTATTTATCTCGTCGTGGTATTCAGACAGTGTGCTTCTTTTTTGCGTGATGGCTTTCATCATGTCTTGTAGCACGTATAGAGGTTCTTGATTAGAGTACGTATAATCTAATCTGTTACGTATCGCCTCAAAATTAAAAATTGTGTTATAATTAGTTAACACATTCGCGGCTGCATCCTGTATTTTACTTTTTACTATAGTCAATGCTGCTGCGTACTTACTGTGTGTTTTGAAGTTTTTAATGCTGTCCATTAATCTGGATGCTTCTTCGCGCCACGACCGATAATTTGATTGATCGCCGTTGAAAATAGGTAGGCTTTTAAATGCGTCTAACTGTATTTCACTACCATCTGTATATGTGGTTCTTATTTCCTCTAGCACAGGTATGTTTGGTACTATGCCTAATCCAGATTTTACTTCATTTAGTTTTGTTTCTAAATTAGTGTTTATTTGATTTTGGTTAGTTATTATTGCTGCTAACCTTGCATTCTCTGTGCGTGTGTGCTCTAGGGTTTGTGTTACTGTGTTGCACCTGGTTTCTAAAGCTTCTAATCTTGCCATTAATACTGCGAGTTGTTCCATTTTGAACTCGTGTCTGTTGTCGTCGAATTTGTGTGTTTTTTTCCTCCACATATACACTTTCACTGAATTGCTTAGCTGCTTCGTATGAAGAAGCTATATTTGTACCTGCTATGCTAGGTAATTCTTGTAACCGGTAACGCGAGTGTTCTGTTTATACTAGATTTCACTACTTGTTCCCGAGGTCCGCTCGATTGAAGTTAAAAAGTATATTTAACCTCCTGGCAGGATCGCCAATTAAAACACTTGTTTCTTACTTTTAAAATTAAACAATATTTATTTGGAACTATGTCCTTTATTATTGAAATACTTTTTACTAATTCTAAAAGGAGCTTAAGGCTACTATGTAGTTACAATAAGACTATCGATAAATTCATCATACAGTCGTATTTATATATTTTTCTTATCTATCTACAAGGAGACCCAAGCGTACAATCGTCTTGCTTGATAATGAAGAAGAGATAATATTCCAACATTGTATACAAACGATATTATCTCTTGTACATATGTTATCATTGTAGCGTTGTGTGCAAGACTGTACTAGAGGCTAAAGATATCATTGAATACAAATAATGTTATCTTTTTTCTCAATATGTTTTGCTATGGATACTTAACTCGCGCTGTATTCGGTTATTTCGGTCACATAAGCTTCCTAAAACGAATACTAAAATTAAACCATTGTCGGTGACAGATATCCAGTTAGCGAAAAATCGTCTCGTTAAAATATCGCAACGTTGTACATTTAATGACGAGATCAACTGCCTGCGAAATAATCATTGGGTGTCGAATAAAAGCAAACTTCTTCTTATGAGCCCTTTCATCGACAATGAAGGATTGTTACGAGTTGGTGGCAGGCTCGACAACGCAAATATTTCATTTGATCAGATGCATCCTTTAATTTTACACAAGGATCATCGTTTGTCCAAACTTATTGTTCGTGATTGTCATTTAAAACATTTGCATGCTGGTATTCGTCAGATGACCTATTTATTATCTAATTATAAGTGTTCATCATAAAATATAGGCTTGCATTTATCAGTGTCCGACTTGCATGAGGCAGCGAGCAATACCCTATCAACAACAAATGGGAACTCTTCCGAGACAGCGACTGGAACCAGGCACTGCTTTTCAGAACACCGGTGTCGATTTCGCGGGTCCATTTAGCGTACGTTCTTGGAAGGGACGTGGAGCTAAACAATATAAGGCATACATAGCATTGTTTATTTGCATGTCACCTAAAGCTCTGCACCTTGAGATCGTGACGGAGCTGTCATCGGCGGCTTTTATTGCTTCACTCCGCCGTTTTGTATCCAGACGTGGGAAGTGCCACACCCTATTCAGCGACAATGGTACAAATTTTGTTGCCGCAAATCAACAATTACGTGAATGGTCCAACTTGCTGTACTCTTCAAACTTCCACGATGATGTATCCAATGCACTAACAGATGAAGGAATAAACTGGAGCTTCTCACCTCCCCATGCACCCCACTTTGGCGGGATTTGGGAGGCTGGAGTCAAAACCGTGAAATATCATCTGCGTCGGGTATTGGGTAATAGTTCAGCTACCTATGAGGAATTATCCACAGTGTTGTGCCAAATCGAGGCATGCGCCAATTCCAGACCTTTGTGTGCTCGTTTCGAAGGAGATACTGATCCGCTTACTCCTGCGCACTTTTTGATCATGCGACCGATTTCAACAGTTCCAGATCTTAATGTATCAGACGCGAAAGTCACAACTTTAAACCGATGGCAATACTTGCAACGTATAGTACAGGAGTTTTGGCGAAGATGGTCGCAGGACTACTTAAGTCAGCTTCGTAAACGTCCTAAATGGATTGAAAAAACAAGGAATATTCGCATCGATGACGTGGTAATAGTCAAGGACGAGAATAGACCCCCATGTCAGTGGCTCATCGGACGCGTAGTACAGACGCATCCAGGACAGGATGGTTTGGTGCGTGTCGCAACAATTGCTACTTCGAACCGACAACTCAAGCGACCTGTGTGTAAACTGTGCCCTCTATTCGTTGATGAATGTTGAATGTATCTAACCTATCATTCAACGGGGGGTTGATGTTTGCGCCTTAACGAACTCTTGGCATCACTATTTTTTTTTGTTTTTGTAAATTATTTTCTTTATTGACGTTTGTCATTTTTTCGTTTGTTCATTTTTCTTTTTCATCTTTCTGTTCTGTTTAAGCTTCGGTGAATAAAGCAAGCATACAAATTTTTGTTAAGTATAACATTTTGTTTAATATATTTTTTCTTTAATCGGCAATCTTCTTAGAGAAATATTTCACTAAAATAAAGCTTTAAGCAGATTTGAATTAATCGCACACACTGTATTTGTCAGCAAAGAAATATGTTTTGTCCCATAGATTGTGACTCAATCTGCTAAGTATGATCTGTGTTGAGATGCCAGCGCTTCATTAACAAAAATTATGATCATATAACCTTTGAACTGTTTTCTCCAATAAGGCATTAAACACATTTTTAAGAGATAAGAGATACTTCTCATGAGGTACTTTCATAGGTAGGTTTTCTGCGCGATATATAAATATAAAAGAGGGAACTAACTAACTGTGAAGGAATATCTATGTACCAAATCCTGAGGACTGCGCGAGCGAAGCCGCGGGCAAAAGCTAGTGTAATATAATAATATGAAATAAATCCATAGGAATGTGAAATCTAATAATTTTATAGTCATCGCTTTTGGCGAAAAATATACAAACCCAATTTAAGAACAATGTTCTTGTAAATAAATCATATGTAGGGATAGGGAGTAGGGACATATCCACATATTCATACTATTATTATAACCATACACAACGCCAAGCACATCAAGCGTACATACAGCACAATCAAGCACATGGTTTCAGTTCATAATTTCTATGAAGAAGGAAGAATCATACACATCCCCACCGAATTCCATAAAAAAGAGGAAAATACAAGAAATGTATAGCACCAAAACCTACCTACATTCATTTACTTCGACTCGAATGGAGAAAAATTTGATTGAGTGGGGTGGATTTCTTAAGTTTGTCTTTGAGTGTTTCTATTAGTTCTCTCTCTCTCTCTTTCGATTATATTAAATGTTTCCCGATGTGGTAATGGTAGCGATAGCGACATCTATTATGAGTATTGGATAACCAACATCATTCCTCTATGTGTATAAACTCAATGGTAGTGGTCAATATCTTGATGTTATTTTTTTTGTAATCTCTCGGGTCAAATAAAATTTGAATTCACAGTGTTCTAGTTTCGTCGACTAAGCAAATTTGCTTTCGCGAATCGTTCACGAAACAAATGCGGTGCACCCCAGTCCAACATCCAGGAAAGCAGCATCAGAGTAAAGCGGTAAGTCTATGGTGACAGTTTATTTAAATTCTAAATAGGTACATTTTATTTGGACTCCCTTGGGAAATTGGTAAATGTAGGATTTTGGACCAATAGATCTTTAGTGCTCTCGCCGTAAAAGATTTTTCTTTTTTTGTTTATTAAAAACGTTCTTTATTTTAATCAAATTCAATTACAAAAAATGGTCTCGAATTACAACTGGAGTTTTAAATTGTTACAAGGCAAAAAAATTGAATTCACTTTTTACTCGCGTAGTGCGTCGTGCCGATTTCTTAACAACTCTCTAAAAAATTTCATAGCTACTCGAATGAAAAAGTAAAAAGAAAAAGGAAAAAGTAATAGAACAAAATGTACAATGAATGTTAGGGTGAATGCGTTTTTGTCGACTGTGTCGGCTACAGTACCCCCCGCCTAGACGAAAGTTGGAGTTCAGCGATATTTATCCGGAAATCGTACATTTCTGCCAGATCGAGTGACTTTCGTCGATGGTTGCACTGTCGTAGAAGTAGCCGGTTCGTTTAATGGTAGCTTTGGCTCTGCTGTCTGCCTTGGTTGCGCTTTTTCATTCTTTGTGACACTTGGTTGGTTTGGTGCTATTTCAGTAGTTGTTTCGTCGTATGCTGGTAGATATGCAGGCTTCAGGCGGTCGATAGAAACGTTCGACTCGCGCTTCGGTAATTGCAAGCGGAAGTATTTTGGTTTTCGCTCGAGCACTTCAAATGGTCCACTATATGGATGTGTAAGACTCGGTCGGATAGAATCGTCGCGAAGAAATACATGAGTCGCCGTCTGCAAATCGCCGTGCACGAAGTACTTCGGTTTTGAATGCCAGGCGGTTGTTGTTGGACGAATGTCGCTCATGGCATTCCGGAGGTCAATGACTGTTTGCGCCGCTGTCTTGTTTGTTGAACACTCGTCGAAGAATTCGCCAGGTATACGGAGAGTGGTACCAAACACAAGCTCGGCCGGCGATGCTTTCAAATCTTCCTTGTACGTTGAGCGAAGGCCGAGTAGAATCATGGGCAAATGTGCAGCCCATTTTTCAGTGTTGTGACAGAGAATCGCTGACTTTAGCGTGCGATGCCATCGCTCAATTAGTCCGTTGGACTGCTGATGGTATGCAGTCGTTTTGAAATGACGAGTTCCCAAGGTTCGCATAAGTTCTTCGAAAAGCGCTGATTCAAATTGGGCGCCTTGATCAGATGTAATTTTCTTTGGCACGCCATATTTCGAAATCCAGCCGGATATAAGTGCGTTTGCGACCGTCGGTGCTGTCATGTTTCGAATAGGTATGGCCTCCGGCCAGCGGGTGAACCGATCGACGATGGTTAAACAGTAGCGGTTTTCATCAGACGGTGGAAATGGTCCAACCAAATCGATGTTAAGGTGAGAAAAACGTTCGGATGGGGCGTTGAATTTTTCCAGTGGCGAATGTGTATGACGACCAATTTTAGCACGTTGACATTTCAGGCAGCTTCGAACGAATTTTGCAACGTCGGATTGAATGCCAGGCCAAACGAATCGTTTGGTCATCAGTTTAGCCGTGGCACGTTTTCCAGGGTGCAATATGTCATGAATTGCCCGAAGGAATTGGTTTCGGAACTTTTTCGTTATGAAAGGTCGGATGACACTGGTGGAGTAATCGCAAAAAATCTGCTTGGAACTGCCTGGAACGATAAAAAGTTTTAGTTTAATCGAATTATTGTCATTACCTTTGGACAAAATTTGCTGCAGCTCCTCATCAGTTTTTTGATCGTCTGCCAAGACCTCGTAGTCGATTTCAGCGGTTGAATGCAGGCTTTCGATCCGTGACAGTAGATCGGCTGTTACATTATCGGCTCCTTTCACATGTCGAATGTCGGTGGTGGTTTGACCGATGTAATCGAGCTGTCGCGCTTGTCGATCATTTGCCTTCTCAAGCTTTTGAGCAAAGGCGAAAGTGAGCGGCTTATGATCGGTGCAGATGTGGCATCGTCTTCCTTGCAGCATGAATTTAAAATGTTTAACCGCCAAATACATCGCTGTAAGTTCTCGATCATATGTACTGTAGCGAAGTTGGGCCTTGTCAAACTTTTTGGAGAAAAAACCGAGTGGTTGTAAGTCTTTGTCAACGACTTGGTGAAGTACTGCGCCTTCAGCAATGTCCGAAGCGTCGACGTAAAGAGATAGTTCTGCTGTTTTTGATGGATGTGCAAGTAAAGCAGCATTGGACAAATCGATTTTGCATTTTTCAAATGCATTCCTCGCTTCGTCCGTCCATGTCAGCAGTCGTCGGTCATTCTTCTTGTTCCCGGGGATCATCTCAAGTAGTTTCGCTTGCGTTTTGATGGCGTTTGGCAGGAACTTGCGGTAGAAATTTAGTGTTGCCAAGAAACTTTTAAGTTGTTTGACCATCGTCGGAAGCGGAAAGTTGTTAATGGCTTCGATTTTGTCAGGCAGCGGCAAAAGCCCATCAGGTGATACGTTATGTCCAAGGAACTGAATCTCTCTCTTGCCAAACTCGCACTTTGCAACGTTTATCATCAAACTGTATTGCTTAAGTCGCTCAAAAATGGTTCGGAGGTGTTGGTGGTGCTCTTCTGGTGTTGTTGAAGCGATGCACAAGTCATCAATATAAGCGAACACAAAATCGAGGCCGCGACAAACTTCGTGTATTAGGCGCTGAAAAGTTTGCGCGGCGTTGCAAAGGCCAAACGTCATAAATTTAAATTCAAACAACCCAAATGGAGTTGTGATTGCTGTTTTTTCGATGTTTTCCTCGGCGACAGGAACTTGATGGAAGGCTTTTTGCAAGTCGATCTTTGAAAATATGGTCTTACCTTGCAAATTGCCAGCGAAGTCGTTCAAATATGGAATTGGATAGCGATCCGGCAGTGTGATGGCGTTCAACGCGCGATAATCCCCGCACGGGCGCCATGAACCATCTGGCTTCTTGACCATATGTAGAGGGCTTGCCCAACAACTGCTTGAAGGTCGACAAATTCCGGCTTTTATCAGAATTTCAAATTCCTTGCGGGCAGCATCGAATTTTTCGGGATCCAATCGTCGAGGTCGAGTGTAAACTGGCTGTCCTGTAGTAATAATTCGATGTACGATAGTGGTAGGAATTTCACTACCAGGCGGTGGCAACTTCGTAATCAGTTTGTATTGTTCAAGAAGATCAGCATAAAGTGAATTTAAACAGTATGTTTTGTATTCGGTCGTCTCACTGACAGAAATCGTCATACAATTTGAATTTAGTCCAGTGAGTGGATCGATCATTTTGTTTTCCTTCATATCAATTAGTAATCCAAAATTCATAATAAAATCGGCACCAATGATTGGAGTTGTTACATCTGCGATTAAAAACGTCCACACGAAGTCACGTCGCAATCCGAGGTTTATCTTCAGTGTTGTTGTGCCATATGTTTTAATTTCGGTGCCGTTGGCTGCGAACAATTTCATATCCGATGATTTGCAGTTGCCTGTGGATCGATTGAATGGGATGACTGATACGTCGGCACCCGTATCAATTAAAAATCCGATGTTCGTTGATTTGTCGTGTATTTTCAATCGATTGATGGAAATGGATTCAGGCTGTTCGCGACCTAAATCCAACACGGGCAGCTGGCTCTAGTTGCTTTTCGTTGGGGAGCACGGCAAGGCTTGTGGCAATGTTTCGCCTCGGTGCCAAATTTCCAATGATACCAACAATTTGCATGTGTACTACGAGACTTTGAGCGCTCACGAGAGCGGCTGGGTTCACGTGATCGGCTGCGGTTGCTGTCGACGCTCGATGTTGCAAACTTTCGTTCCAGCTCCGCGATTTGGTTACTCAATTTCTCGAGTAAATTAATCTCAGCTGGTGTCGTTGGTGAAGCTTTTACCTTAACTGCTGCTGTCGGTGGCTGCGAAGTTACTTGGCGAACACTGCGCTCGCCTATAGCACGCAATCGAATTGATTCAACCAGTGCATCAGCTGCGACTAGTCGGTCTTTGATAGGCGATTCCTTCATTTAAATGACAGCGGCGTGTGCCATTTCAGGTAAACGTGCGGCCCAGAGATCGATGAGTGCGGTGTCAGTCAGTGAATCGGAAGCTAAATTCTTCAGTTTCTGGTAAAATTGACTAGGTTTCATGTCGCCGAGTTGCATTTCGTTTATGGCTTCACGAAATCTCTTTTGCTGTGAGTCGGAATAAAAGGCGATAATTGTTGCTTTGACTAGAAGATATTTACCTGACGCTGGAATTGTGCCGATTTCTGTTTGGATTGTGGCGAGGTCATTTAGAGGAAGTTGTGCCATTACAGAGCAGTATTTCTTGTAGTCACTGGTCACGTTGCTCGCCTCAAACCAAAAATCCAAACTGGCGAAATAAAGTTCTGCGTTGTGTAAATTTTCGATGAGTTTTGGCATTGGCATCCGGGGAATGGTTGCATATGCATTTATTTCCACATTTTGTTCATCACCGACATTCTGTCCGCGGACGTCACCATTATCATCAGCGTTCACGTTCATTGCTTTGAAATCGATTTTATTTTATGCGCAAGCTAGCTACGTTTATTTAAATTTTCTGAAATTTACTTTTTTGCAAAAATTTCGCGAATACAGATTGACACTGGAGGTAAAATGTTTTTAGCTGTCACTTAGTCAAGATTGCCAAAATGGCGATGCGATCGAGAGTCGATATTTTGTAATATTCGAGAGTCGAGCAACTTAACGTTAAAATTTTTTTGTTGGCTTTGTTCTCACAAATTGCAACTTATGGCGGAGCACTAGCGCTTCGCAAAGAATAACCAAAAATTTATTATACGGAATGTAGGTACGAATTTAATACCAATGGTTTTTGGTTGCACGTAATTGCTTTGCCGATTTGAGGCACTTTATTTCGAAATCACGTCTTCGGGTCACCACTTTTTAGTGCTCTCGCCGTAAAAGATTTTTCTTTTTTTGTTTATTAAAAACGTTATTTATTTTAATCAAATTCAATTACAAAAAATGGTCTCGAATTACAACTGGAGTTTTAAATTGTTACAAGGCAAAAAAATTGAATTCACTTTTTACTCGCGTAGTGCGTCGTGCCGATTTCTTAACAACTCTCTAAAAAATTTCATAGCTACTCGAATGAAAAAGTAAAAAGAAAAAGGAAAAAGTAATAGAACAAAATGTACAATGAATGTAAGGGTGAATGCGTTTTTGTCGACTGTGTCGGCTACAGATCTAGTAATCTTATCACGAGTGTTGATTTAATCCTAGTGATCTTAGATATATATTGTAATTTGACGCCTCGTTTCTGAACGACTCCAACGAATTCCTTAAGAATCGTTAGCGCTCCACCGGATAAGGGTGAGAAAACCTCATACTGTGTATGTGCAGTGTATAAAGACTTTAGCTTATGTAACTATACCCTTGTAGGTATAAGAATCGCAGCGTATCTGCGGCATTCAATATTAGGCCCATCCATAAGATGAGGCGTTGTTGAAGCCTATATTTAGTAACACAATTTTTTTTTAAATAAAACGTAGTATAATAAATGATAGCCAGTAAGAGAACTATTTTTCTTTCATTGCCGAGATATTCGGTGTAGGACGAAAGTTTTCCTTATTTTTCAGCTGGTACTAATTAGTTATACAGTCATGAGCCGTAAGTAAGTAGTTTGAGAGGATGTGCTGCGCTTTGAACGAGGAACGTGATGGGATGCCTGGACGTGTTATCAGGGGTATGTAACTTTTGTATAGGTTGAATAACTCTATCGTCAAGGGGCTATCGCATTAGAGCGACGAGGTAGCCACGGTTGCTAAATATTTTCGGTTTAGCTAGGGGTGGGTCAGTTCAAAGGGGTAAATCACATCTAATTCCCCGCCTCATCCCCGCTTTGGACGCATTTACGGGTAACATAATAGGACGGAATTCGGGCCTCGCAATCTTTTTAATGTATTCGGCTTTCAGGCATTTAAATATAATGGGACCCCAGTCCAGAACTTGTGGCAAGAACCCATACCCATCGATGAGCTGCCGTGTGGAGGATAATGCTTGAGCCGCAAGCGGTCTGGACACCCCTCCTTCTAGTCCGCCCGGACTGACTCAGAGGTCCTGTGAGTTTGGTCACAAAGGTGGAGGAAGAGATAGTAGGAGGGTTATTTTATGGTGGCGACCAATGTGGCTTATGCCACCTATAGTCTTGGGTATTTTTCTTTCTGATTCCTTCGATGATTAACATCTTTATTTATTCCCCCTGTTGGACAATCCATCGCGATTTTCGTTACAGGTGGCGTTTTCTTTTAGGGGCGGTCGAAAATTATATCCCTTACCCACATTGTTCATTCCATCTGTAACATTCGTTACAGGTGTCGCACAACGTGATAGTGGAATGTGCGAATAGTTTTTTTTAAAGTCAGTGAAGGATCAGTTAAGAATCATTTCAACGAGCATTCATTTTATTTATATTTTCCCACATTGGTTATCCATCAGGACGTTCGTTACAGATGCCACTAGCTATTCCATGTCATGCAATTCCGAGCAAAAAACCAGGCGAGTCTCCTTACGAGTAGTGGTAAGAGGCTGTTTTTCTTTAATTTGAATTTTTTTAGATATCCGAATTACTCGTCTTAGGGTGTTAACTCTACCAATGATTCCCAAATTCGATCCGATCTGGGAAACAGAACAGTGAGAATTAGATGCTTCTCCAAAAATCCGTCTATTTTCAGTAGATGTAGTAGCTGTTTTGGTCTTCCCTTCATGTTGTTTCCATAGTTGCACTTATTTTTAAGAAATTTCGAAACCACTGACTTGCTTATTTAAATTTTTTTTTTGCAATATCACTATAGGTGAGACTACACTCCTTCTAGCGAAGTATTTTGCATTTCTCTTGTGTAGTTACGACTTTTTCTCGCCCCATTTGATTCAATAACGATTAAAATATACGCGGAATAAAAATAAAAATACCTTACACTTCATTAAATTGATCCACAGCAAAGCAATTGCCTCTGTCCCTATTCTAGTGGTGCAAACAAATTTCACTTTTTTTTTGCACGTTCAAAGAAAAACCAAAATAACATACAACTGTACGATTATGAACATTAAGTTTCGCTCCTAAAAGTTGCCTGACTACGTACTAAATAAAAGCATAACGTAAATACCCATATTTAGGAATGATAAAGAAAACACAACATGAAATGATTAAAAAATCTTGTTCCCATTCAGGTGCATGGGATTGTAATTTTTTATATTTTCCATGGCAAAGTATTTTTGTATTTTCTGTGAATTTGACTAAAATTAACTCAATTGAACTAAAATGAGCGAACTAGTTCAGTAGCGTGATTTGAACTAAATTGATCGATCACTCAAATGAACTAAATTGTCCAACTCTAATCACAGTCACCCCGGCTATGGCTGCTAGCTGTCATTTATCGATGTCTCTACTCAAATTCTTAATCAGGACTTTCAGGAGCCATTCGTTGCGATTGTTGTTGACACAGATAGAACTATGTCAGCTGAAAAAGTTTACCTATGCGCTTTCCGTACATACCCCAAAGGCTATAAGCCACCAAATGAGGAACCATCAGAGTATCAAACGATTCCATAAAACAAAATTTAAGATTTCGGCGTACACTGCAAGGAGTACTATCCGCTTGAGGTAACCTATTTCTTCAAGTCGGTCCTGGACTGGACAGAAAATTGCTTGATTCTCTGTGGAACAAATATTGGGTCAATTCGCTAGGTAGCTCGGGGCTGCTAACCAACACCGAGTACACCACTGGCCAGAGGAAAAGTTGGAACAAAGTGAATCTAGTCTGGACAGAGGGCCATTTGTTGTTTCAGGTACGTAGAGCGTATTGAATGTTGCCTCAATGTGAGAGCCGACTAAGAGTTTCTCATACTGTACTCCCATCTCCATTGTGTTCTCTGAGTAGTCCAGTGTGTCTTCCCACGCATGCATAGGGAAAGCCAATTGCAGCTGGCTAGCTATATGTTTTTACAATGCTTGTTGTATTGTTATAAAGCTTTTTTTAATGATTTCAACATTTTGCAACCGGCTATGGTCAGATGCCCTGTATGAAGGAAATACTTTATCCACTTTGGATTATCGAATGCGGCCTCTGACTGGGTCAGCCAGCGACAGATTTGATTTGATTTGATTTCTCTTATCGAAACCGTTTACACCGAAGTAAAATATAAAAGTTCAATATCGATTACTTCGTTCTTTTTAATGTTGTTAAGTGTTTTTTAGGAAGATATATTCACCCCTATTCCCGTTGGCGTTTGTCGTAAACGCCTAATATTTCATTTCGGTTTTAAGTCAGAGTTTGTAACTTTTTTGAGACAAGCGATTTGAAAATACAGTGAACACATAGAAAAAGAAGCAAAATCGTTAACAAAAGTTTGAAAAAAGCTGAATATCGTTTTTATAACGTCACGACAAAAGAGTCGTATATGACAAACGCCAACGGGAATAAGGGTGATTATTGTAGAACACTTTTAAATTAGTATTTCATGACATTTTGTTGCAAAAAAGGAATTTGGTTGAAAACAGAATATATACTTTATCTGGGCTGCATTCCAGGTTTGACTATTTTAACTAAATTAACAGAGATTGTTTATTTAGTTACTTTTTGGAATCTGGGACAGCTATTGTTACTTGACATGTTGTAGTATGAACGAAATGAACCACACTTTTGCCTCTGGTTAATTTAGTTAACTTCCCCTCCTTCGAACTGTCACAGCTCGTCATCGTCAACGATGTAGTTAAAATAGTCAAACCTGGAATGCAGCCCTGATAGCATTTGATTTCTGAAACTCATCTGTCAAATCGGAAACTCTCGTTCAGGGACGAACTATTTTTTTGTTGGTGAGGGTAAGGCGCTTAAATCGGTTGAGCGCCCTAGTGCAGTTTTCTTGTTATAAATATAAAATATGTTTAAAGGTATTTCTTCTGCTGTCCTGTTATCGTGACGTTTGGTATCGTCGTCAAGATGTTGAAGACAGAGAAACAGCTTAGAATCCAATCAAAACTAATGGACAAAAAAAAACACAATTTTAAGGCAACGATCGAACGACGTCGTCGATGCTACTACTTCGTGTAACAAACAAAAAACGATGATCGTCGAAACGAGTGAACGATCATCGTTTCTTGTTGCTTCACGTAAACAATTTAACTGTCAAATGCTGGCGTCGAAATGATTCGATTGAACGATGGCTCTTTGGCAATCGTTTCATCGTTTTTGGTATATTTTCTTTCCATAAAAGCAAAACAAATGTTAAAAGAATATTGTTTCTATCAAATCCCGGGTTTCGGCACCAATGTTAATTGCGAGAGTTTTCGCAAATTCTCTGCTGGACTTCGGGTTCTCTTGATTCACTTGTCGTCTCGCTTGCTGGTAGAGTAAATTCGATGATTGTACTTCACCGAATAATATTGAAATAAAACAACGAAAGTTTCTAAAACGTTATAAAGAATTTTAATTAACTTTAATCAGAACTGCGTCTGCAACTTTCAACGATTTCAACTAGAATGTCCAAATTAAGCGGCATTCACATTTTACATTACAGTAATTATCTCTTATACTTATAATCTATATCTTTCCCTTTCTTTGGGTATTATTAAACTTAGCCTTTAGCTACTTAATTTGTAATTCAAAATAGTTAACCTAATCCTAATACTAATTTTAATACAAATACAAAATTCTAAATTTAAATTTAAATTCAATTATCTTATCGTGCATCAACATTCTGCCCGCCTTGAAGTATCTGCGGGATATCTTCAATATTCAATCAGTAAAGGTGCCCATCGAGGAATCGCTCGTCGCAGGATGCCTTTCTTCGTCCTTACGTCGACAACTCTTACCTTGCCATCCGAAGAAGTGATCAATTTATCAATTCTGCCTAGCAATCCCTGATGAGGTGGTGTCTTGTCGTCCCATATTAGCACCACAGTATCGATTTTGACATTTCCAGCCGAAGTCTGCCATTTATCTCGTCTTTGGAGCTCCAAAAGGTATTCTTTTGACCAACGATTCCAAAAGTGCTGCTTCAATTGTGAGAGCAGTCGCCACCGACTCAACGACGTCGTCTTGCAGTCTGTCACCAGTGGTTCCACAATTGCATTTAGCGGTGTCCCAATGAGGAAATGGCCCGGAGTGAGCACCTGTTCGCCTGGACCGCCTTTACTGCGAAGCACAGAAAGACCGCAACATATGACTTGCACGTACGCTGTCCTCTTCTCTTCAGTGTGGTTTGAAATGGGCCACAAAAGTCAACGCCGGTTTTTTGGAATGGCCTCGCTGCTTGGACCCTATTTGCTGGTAGATTACCCATAATCTGGCTCATCATCCTTGGCTTGTATTTGAAGCAGTGCAGGCAACTGTCGACAACCTTCTTAGCGAGCCTTCGAGCATCCAGTACCCAGAAACGCTGCCTAACCAGGCCAACTAACGCTTGTGGTCCTGCGTGGTAGTTTCTTCTATGTAAATAAACAAAAAGAGATTTAACGAAGGGGTGGGATTTAGGAAGGAGGATAGGATATTTTACAAGATAGGGAATGTCCGCATTTTGCAGACGCCCACCAACTCGGAGGAGATCTAAGGAGTCATCGTCAAGGAAAGGATTTAAGTTTTTGACGCAACTCGTTGGGCTGATCATTTCCTTCCTTTTCAGTTGGCGAATTTCATCCTTGAAACTCTCTTGCTGTATGTGCCAGATAATCCTCATTAGAGCTTCTTCTAAATCTGCTGCACTCAGCCAGATCCCTGACGCTATATCCTTTTCCGCGATTACGCTCAACTCTCTTATTTCGGTTTTTGATTTACCTTTGCGCATTCCTCTTATAGCTCGTAGTCCTCTAGCAAAGATACGAAGGGTTTTCTGGAAATCATTATGCTGTAGATAATTCTTAGCCCAATCTGAATCAACCTTGCTTGCTATTAATGCATTTAACTTTCTTCTACCAGGCGTATCTTTACATATCAACGAAAAGTCCTTCTTCTCAGGCCAACGCTCTTCGGGTAGATAAAGAAATTTAGGGCCACTAAACCAAATGCTACCTGCTAACTCTTCCGCAAAGGCTCCCCTAGAGACAATATCTGCTGGATTTTGTTTTGAGCTAACATGTTTCCAGATTGCCTGTGGCATACTGGTTTGTATTTTTGAAATTCTGTTTGCAACAAATACTTCCCACGTCGATGAATGTGCAGACAGCCAGCAAAGTACAATCTCCGAATCAGTCCAGAGGTATACACAGTCAACCAAATGTGCAAAGTCTGGCAGGATTTTCGCTACCAACGTCGCTAGCAGCTCAGCTGCACAAAGTTCTAGCCGAGGCAGACTCTGAGTTTTTATCGGGGCTACCTTTGATTTTGCCGTCACTAAATGACAACAAACTTGATTATTTTCGTTGATATTCCGTACATAAATGCAACATCCATATGCCTGCAAGGATGCATCGGCAAATCTGTGGATTTGCACTGACTTTGGTCTGTCAGCTAAAACATATCGAGGAATGTTAATCGATTCCAATTCCTTTAATCGACATCAAAAGTTTTCCCACTCGCTATATATCCTAGCTTGAACGGACTCATCCCAATCTGTCTTTTTTTCCCACAGGCTTTGCAGCAAAATTTTTCCCTTTACAATTGTGGGGTTAATTAGACCTAATGGGTCAAACAGTGTTGACAATTCGGACAGTATTATCCGTTTTGTTATCTTTGTTGTCAAAGGGAACTCTGGTACAATGTACTGAAGTTGATCCGTTGCAGGTTTCCACTTTATTCCTAGTGTTTTATAATATCGGAATCATTAATTCGTAATGGTTTTTCCCTATCAACTTCTGGTATAGTTTTTAGCAACGAATCCTCATTTGTCCACCATTTCCTTAACTCAAAGCCTGCCCTATGTAACAGAGTTTTAACTTCTTTGTAAATGGCTTCAATTTCTTACGCCGAGTCTCCGCCGCTGATCAAGTCATCCATATAGAAATCCTCTTTGAGAATCTTGGAGCCAAGTGGGAAAGTTGAAGAATTCTCATCGGCCAACAACTTTAAACAACGAGTGGCTTGATATGGAGCTGAGGTAGTACCATACGTAACCGTATTTAACTGGTAGATTTTCAATGGATCATTCGCAGTTTTTCTCCAGAGAATGCATTGGAATTTCCGATCTCTTTCATCTACAATAATTTGTCTATACATTTTTGAAATGTCGGCTGTCAATGCGAATTTATAACAACGAAAACGTAATATAATGTTGTACAAGTCGTCTTGCGTAACAGGGCCCTTCAACAAAATGTCGTTTAGTGAGGTGCCTGAAGAAGTTCGAGCACTGCAATAGCATACGACCCTCAACTTAGTGGACGATGATTCGGGCCGAAGGACATACTGATGAGGACAAAAGTAAATGGCATTTCTCATTTCTTCAAGCTTCACTTCCTTCATGTGTCCTAAACTTTCGTTCTCGTGCATAAAATCCAGATACTGTTCCCTAATCACAGTATTTCTATCTAACCTTTTTTCGAGAGACATAAATCTTCTTTTAGCTGATTCGAATGAGTGTCCTAAGATGGATGGGTTTTCCTTAAAAGGTAATCTGACAACAAATCGTCCGTTAGTTGTTCTCTTGACAGTCTTTACAAAATGTTGTTCACACCTTTCCTCTTCCGGATTTAAGATTTTAGCGGAATCAACTCTTTCTACTTCCCAGAATTTTTCCACAAGCTCATGCAGGTGTGAATCATCCTGCACCACCTGCTTCCCTAGTGAGCACACTGCAGATCCTGTTGACGTCTTAGGCTCATACCTGCCAGATACGACCCATCCAAACAGAGTCTTTTGAAGTGTGGGTTTTCCATCGAGTTTGATCTGCCCTATGACCAAAAGTTCAAAGAACTGATCTGCGCCTATCAGCAAATCAATTTTTGATGGCCGATTGAAATTGGGATCAGCTAAAATGATATTTTTTGGAATATTCCAGCTATCTATCTCGAATGCTTGGCTCCGAAAATTGTCCTGAGAACGTAGGAAGCTTTATCTGCTCTAATTTTGACCGAGCAGGCGGTTGCTGGCAAAATTACGTCGCATTAAAGCTATCATTGGTACCAGCGGCATGATTGTTTCTCGCCTCTCCCAACAAACTCAATATTCAAGACTTTGAGCTTACATAAATCTCCTCAATCTCATCTCGGAAATTATAATTTGCTGTCACATCACTGGACACATTGAACTTTTCAATCGATGCTTGCACATTTAAAATTTGTTTGAAGTATGATTCTAATATGCTCAATATACACTCCAATTCAGTTGCCGACAACGACTTGCCCTTTTTCGATATATATGTTTTGATTCTACTCAAACTTTGCTTAGTAGTTCCTCTCAATACCTTCAGATCCGATAACGTCTTGCTAGTCGCATTGACACTTGCAGTGTTATCACCTTGTGGCTCGACTATTGCCACATGCTCTTCCTGTCCGTCCATTTCTAATTTATAGAACGACTTCTACTAATAAAGGAATTATAATACAGGAAACAATGTGCTTAGAATTTGTGAAATCAACAACAGCAACAACGACAAATTTCCTATATTATTCCTCGCAACAACTAGTATGTTTGAAGGTGTATCAAGGCAACACCAATTCTAGCAACAACGACAGAACTATCCCAGCAACAATATGATCGACACTCAATGTATCCTATATCCAGCAGCAACTTAAATTTGACAACAGCAACAAAAGTCTTAACCGTTTAAAAAAGGGTATAGCAGCAACGTTTCTCAACAAGTAATCAAATCACTCACTCAATTCCCCACAGCACAGCTTCTTTCAACAATACGAGTGGACCATTCAATATACAATTCAACAAATCGAATGAAAATTAAAAGCTACGTTTTCTCCACGATGTTGAGAGTGATGATCGTTGAATTTCATCTCCAGCCTTAATTGGGGTACACGGCAGATGAGTTGAGTAATGATATTAGCAGCAGCACAGCATCAGCATTCGTCGAGTTGGAAAAGCTCTTTTAAGTTGATTTTCCCATTTTCACGGTCTTTTTCCTTGTCCTCTACTGCGGCGATGATGAGAGGAGCTTTTGCACAAATTGCTAGTGGGCAATTTTAAATTTCTTTCTCTGCACTCTGTAAGAAGTGAATTTAGAAATTATGTTGAATTTTAATTTTTACCACCGATATTCAATCTGTGCAATTAATTTTGCAGCTAGAGATATTTAGGTATAAGTTGGATTTCCACTGCAAATTTATGTTGAATTGGGTGGGAATACAAATTATTCCCGGGTTTCTGCACCAATGTTAATTGCGAGAGTTTTCGCAAATTCTCTGCTGGACTTCGGGTTCTCTTGATTCACTTGTCGTCTCGATTGTATTTCACCGAATAATATTGAAATGAAACAACGAAAGTTTCTAAAACGTTATAAAGAATTTTAATTAACTTTAATCAGAACTGCGTCTTCAACTTTCAACGATTTCAGTTATCAGTTATCAGTTCAGATAGTTAACCTAATCCTAATTTTAATACAAATACAAAATTCTAAATTTAAATTTAAATTCAATTATCTTATCGTGCATCAACAACCTTTTTACATATTTCCACATAAAAGACAACAACACACACAAATTGCATAAATATACATTTTTTATTAGTTTTCAATTGTCACAGTTTCTTTACAGCCCTGCTCAGACTGTTCAAATCGAAAACAATGAACGGTTCGATTGAACGACGCTATTGTGATGTTACATGAAGCAAACTTAAAACGAAGTCGTTTTGTTCAATCGTCGAGATCGAGACGATAATCGTCTGAAAAGTTACCCGAAGACCCCAGATGTATGACCGAATTATTATCAGATGGATGTAGATAAAATGTACCTAACTAAAACTTATTTAACTAAGGAAAATATCTGTGATAATGTTTTTGCATTAAAATTAAACCTTAACGATTACTAGGATAAGCTCTGTTCAATACAAGTAACATTTCTTGCATGAACATTGCCGGCCGCCTTGCATCGACACTATAGATAGATGCTAAATCTCTAACGTATTATAATCATATTCACTTAAATCTATGAATAATTACATATTTTAATTCGGAACTTCAATAATACATTGCTTAATAAAGAATAGAGTATAGCTATTTAACAATTTTATTTTCTAAAGGTGGCGTATATATACACGAAGATCAGTGCGTAATGGTTACTTTCTAACATTGCGTAATCATTATAATATATATAAATATAAAATGAAATAATTCACAAATGTAGAAAAAATAAAAATAAAATAAACAATGTCAGGAGTAGTGGAATTAAAAGAAAGAATTAAAAGTAATACTAATCAAAATGAAACTTTATTAATCAAAGAATATGAATTTAACGAGAGTTAAATTAAAAGTAAAAAACTGAACCGAATGGTTGCAACAAGGAAATCAGAATGAAAGAACATAAAGGTTACTTCAAAGTCAAAGACATACAAAAAATGTAACACCTATTACATATAGGTGTATATGCTGTCGTCCGTTGGAACATATTACGTGGTCTACAGATGGGATGACGTTAAAGTGCTATTCGCAACACTCCTCCTCAATTTAGCGTCATTCAGCATCTATAATTTGTCGAAGTCCAAGTCCTGCTCGAAGCTTTACAAACTGAGCTTTAGGTAAAGGTTTTGTAAAGATGTCAGCTACTTGTTCCTTTGAGCTCACATACTGGACTGTTATCTGTCGCTTCTCGTACAAATCTCGAACGAAATTATATTTTACATCGACGTGCTTAAGCCGCTTGTGTTCCCATCTTGACAGTAGATGAATGCACGACTGGTTATATTCAAATATTTTCGGTGGCGTCTCGCTGGTTACTTCAAAATCTACTAGGAGATTTTTTAGCCACAAAAGATCAGCTGCTGCTGTAGCCAAAGCGATGTATTCAGCTTCTGTCGACGATAAAGCAACTGCTGTTTGTCTCTTAGTTGTCCACGATACTGTGTTGCCAAACACGTTCATAAAAAATCCAGACGTTGACTTACGGTCTTGTCCACTTCCAAAATCTGCATCAACATAACACGACAGGCATTCACTATTTCCTTTCTTATAGCACAGACTGAAATCCATAGTGCCTTTAATATAACGCAGAATTCGTTTCAATCCCTTCCAGCGTGCTTCAGTTTGTTCATGTTGGTATCTGCTTAAATAATTTACAGCAAAGTTCAAATCCGGTCTTGTGGTTAGCATAGCGTACATTAAGCATCCAACTAGCTCTCTGTAGGGTTTGGAGTCATCCAGGGGTTTTTTTTTCATTATCTGGAAAAGATGTCGTATCCATTGGAGTAGCCGCGGAGTTACAATCTTCCATTTTGAATCGTTTCAGCATTCTCTCTAGATAGGGTCTCTGATTCAAATGAAGTTCGTCATTTACTCTATTAATGCTGATACCGAGAAATGATTTTAATTCACCCAAGTCTGTCATATGAAATCTTTTACTCAGCGCGTTCTTCTTGTCATTAATTTTTGTGATGTTGGTTCCTGCAAGTATAATATCATCAACGTATAATAAAAGAAATATGCAAACGTCTCCGTATTTCCAGCTGTAGAGACATTTGTCCACTTCAGATTGATTGAAACCTAATTCTTTTATATACGTGTCAAAAGTTTTGTTCCAGGCTCTCGGAGCTTGCTTGAGCCCATAAAGTGCTCTATTAAGTTTGCAGACGGAATTGCTATTACTACTGATACTGAAGCCCTCTGGTACCTTCATATACACCTCCTCCTCAATTTCGCCGTGAAGAAATGCGTTCTTTACATCCATGTGATGTATAACAAAATTATTTTTGACGGTAATTGAAAGAAGAGTCCTCAGAGTTGTAAGTCTAGCCACAGGAGCATACGTTTCCTCGTAGTCGTAACCTTTCTTTTGAGCACAGCCCTTTATTACAAGTCGGGCCTTGTACCTATCAATATGTCCATTTTTGTCGCGTTTTATCTTAAAAATCCACTTACTGTTCAACAGACGTTTCCCTTTGGGTAGATCAGTTAGAACCCAAGTGTTGTTCTTCAATAATGCGTCAATTTCCTCCTGGACTGCTTGCATCCATTTGTCCTTATCTTCTCGTGAGGCAATTTCTTCGATGTTGTCCGGCACGTTTTCCACAAATGCTTCTGCATTTAGCGCTAAAACAGCATAGTCGTCGAGATAACGTGGTTTTACTACATTTCGCGAACTTCGTCTAAGTGCTGTAACGTCGTCATCCTGTTTAGGTGTCATAAACAAGTCGTCATCCTGTTGTTGTTCATCTTCGCTGCCATTTTCTTCTTCGAGTTTCTCCAGATCACGCTGCACGGGAACATTTTCCTCGTCGGAATTAATCCACTGTTCGCTGCTAAGGCCATCAAAAGCAAATTTAGTTTCGTCGAATACTACATCTCTTCCAAAAACAATTTTTTGGTCTTCAAGACTCCAAAGCTTGTAGCCATTCGGGCAGTATCCTACAAAATAGCACTTAAGTGACCTCGAGTCGAACTTACCATGAAATATTTGTTTCGGAAGTTTTAAATAAGCGATGCACCCAAATATCTTCAGTTTTGCAACATTAGGTGTTTCACCAAACCATAGTGAAGCAGGAACTTTACCATTGAGTGCTGATGTTGGACTTCGGTTCACCAGGTACACAGCTGTTTGGACCGCTTCGGGCCAAAACGTTTTCCCCAGCTTACAATTCAGCAACATGCACCTCGCCTTATCTAAAATGGTGCGATTCATCCTTTCAGCAACGCCGTTTTGTTGTGGAGTATATCTTATGGTAAACTCGAACTGGATTCCTTTGCTTTCAAATAAATCTTTAGTTTCTTTAGATATATATTCTCTACCGTTATCGCATCTGAATCGACTCAGTTTCAAATTAAAATGAGCTGTCACCATGGCCTCATAGCATTTGAAATACTTCAGTACCTCTGATTTTGTTTCCAAAATGTAACTTACTGTGAAGTGCGTACAATCGTCGATAAATGTAAGTACATACCTTTTTGCATCATAAGATGTTGGACTAATAGGACCGATGATATCACTATGTACTAACTGCAAGGGTCGTACAGCACGAGTGCGTCGCTGGTTATGCGGTTTTCGGATCTGCTTGCCCTCAATACAAACTTGACATAAGTCTCTGGATGAGTTTGAGAAATCAATTTTCATGCCGATAGTCTGATTTTCCAGCTTCTTGATATCTTCGTAGTTGAGATGGCCCATCCTCTTGTGCCACAGATCGTATCCTTCTGTTTTTGTACTTAAATTGGCCAATACCGATTTTCTGAAACTCAACTCGTATAACTGTATAGTATTTCTGTACGCAATCGCTACTGTATGATTACCTTTGCTTATGATTCCACAGCCATTCTCAAATGTGACACGAAATCCATTCATCTCGAGTTTCCGAACCGAAAGTAGGTTGTGTTCCAGATTTGCTACGGAGAGAACATCCTTCACTCTGATTGACTTTACATTTCCATCTCCTATTTCAAGTTGAATTTCACCAACAATATTTGCTTGTAGAAAAGCTCCAGACTTTGCAACTTTAATTTTGATTGGTACATCAAGTTTCCTTATGTTTTCCAGCTGAATGTTGCTGTTGATCAAGTGCTCTGTTGCACCCGAATCAAGATACCACTTTATTACATCACTTTCAGTTTTATTTGCAGCTGTTGTACTCGTAGAAAAACAAAAACCGTCTGAATTTGATGTGTTCGAAGTTGTTGCTGCATTTGCACTTTGTTTGTTCTTTATGTCGTGTGCCCTCTTTCTGCAATCGACTTGTTTGTGTCCAACTTTCCCACACCAGTTGCATTTATACGGGAACCTGTGATTTGTTTTGTTTGCTATCCTCTGCCCTGGTTGTGAAGCGAACGCTGTTGAAGATGGTAGTTCATGCCCTGCATTTTTTCTTATTTTCGTATCTGTTCGCTTTGTCTCTTCATCCTGAAGTCTATTTTTAACAAATGCAAGGGTCATGTTTTCACTTGTTAAAGTTTCAATAGCGGTGACAACACTATCGTACTCGGATGGCATCGTCAACAAGAGATGACAAACAACATCTAACTCTTCCAAAGATGCTCCTGTTGAACGAAGGTTTCGTACAATTTTGTCGAACTTAAGAAAGTGATTTGCGAGTGTATCGGTTTTTGCGTCGAACTTCATGCACAGAAGTGACTTTCGTATAAGCAACTGACTCGCAATTCCTTTCCTCTCAAATGTTTGACACAGCGTCGTCCACAAATCGAATGCGTTGAGTTTGTCTTTCGCATATTCTAGATGACTATCTGCAATTCGCTGTATGATTTGAGACTTACACTTTTTATCGCGTTGACCATGAACAGCTCTGAGCCCTTCCTTTACTTGTACAGCAGCAGCTTCATCCGATGGAAGAATCTTTACCATTTCTGTGTGCGCTTCTTCGATGTATTGCACTAAATCCATTTCATTTAGAAGAGTTTCCATTCTGAACTTCCAGTTATTGAAGTTTGTACCATCGAAGAGAGGAATTCGATATTTTTCCACATTGTCCGCCATTTTGCTTTAGTAGTTTTTTTTCACGACCAGACGAAAATTATTTTTACTTCTTTTAATTATTCTCGATTCCTGGGCCCATAACCTGTCAGGAGTAGTGGAATTAAAAGAAAGAATTAAAAGTAATACTAATCAAAATGAAACTTTATTAATCAAAGAATATGAATTTAACGAGAGTTAAATTAAAAGTAAAAAACTGAACCGAATGGTTGCAACAAGGAAATCAGAATGAAAGAACATAAAGGTTACTTCAAAGTCAAAGACATACAAAAAATGTAAAGTGAAGAAGACAAATATATTACCATTGTATATACACACTATAGTACTCTCATCCCATCGCATTGAATTACGCGTCTTCGACGATCCAGGTGGCGCTTCAGTTGATTTAGTTTGTACACTGCCAGCCAACTCCGAGCATTGGGGAAATGTGTATAGAGAAAACCAAAATAAACAAAACAAAGTCAAACTGGTATGCTTCTTCTCTTTCTTCATTCATATCGCCATTTCCATCCATCAGTAGGTATAAAATTATTTCTGATGTGATGTAACAGGGTAGGGTAGAGAACTGCAACTGGTTTGGTTTTTCTTAGTGAAAGGAGAGGAGAATAGAGGAAAGGAAGGAGGTGCAATAATATGAGCAAGAGCAAATATAAATCAACAGCATTGTGGTGTAGGATAGGATGGTGGTGGTGGAGGATTTGTGTGTTTGGTTGGAGAGGGGTGCACGATGCGGGGTGATCAGTTGGGAAAGACA
Organism: Cheilosia soror; assembly: GCA_949372485.1. Lineage (NCBI taxonomy): Eukaryota > Metazoa > Arthropoda > Insecta > Diptera > Syrphidae > Cheilosia > Cheilosia soror. The sequence goes on along the minus strand of OX443561.1, from coordinate 57,782,818 downwards.
AATCGAATAAAAACTGAATTTGGCTTCCTTTCTGTCGTTGCAGAAGATTTGAGGATTGGGCATAAAATAATGTACCTATGTTAGACTCTCACTATTTTGCCTAGGTATATTTTTGTCAAATATGCATCGATTTAAGTGATTCTTTTTTTAATTGATTCTAAAATATTATAGGCATGTGTTTGTGTATACTTTATGAGGTTTATAATGTAGAAGCATTTTATGTCAGTAAAACGAGCAGCTAACTAGGTATTATAGGAGTCTACATCTCTCTCTATATAAAAATCAATTCTTTGCAAAACTCGAGATATGATAAATGCAATACCGATTTGGATGATTCTTTTTTGTTTTGTTCGTCTTGAATCAGGGTTTGGCAAAAAAAGAAAATTCGGAAACCCCCAAATGAAAAGCCGAAAAATTGCAAAAAATCTGAATTTCCATTTTGTATGAGAATATAAGTACATACCTACACCACTAATGATCGCAAATTTCGAAAACCACCGAACCAAACCCAAAAACGGAGGCGTTGCGCTTTTCGAACCGGGTTAAAGTGTGACTTCTACTTAGTTTTTAATCTTTTTATATGCTTAGCTTTCGAAATAATACGACAAATAATTGTGAGACTTGCTTTGGTACCACACGTTTCCCAGATTTTTGGAAAATAGTCGTTAGAATTTGACACTTTTTTAATATAAGTCGCCTTTCCGCATTTGTAAGCACACTGTGTATGCGACCTTTCATATTTTTATCCATAGTTAGACCATTACTTAAAAATATTACTTTACTTTCGGCTCCTCTAGAATTTCTTAGCTTTTTGGCAATAAATAGGCGAGCGTCCTTTCAACTTTGATTTGTCCTTTTTCCGCCTCGGTTAAGGCTTTTTCTCCACCCCTTTTATATCTTTTTAAATTAAATAGACGAAATTAACAAAAAAATCGATCAAAGAAAAATCGAAAGAAAAACGTAACAAAGATAACTAAACTAAAACTAAATGCATGTTCTATTATTTTATTATTTTTTGTTGTTTCAAAATGAAAGTTTTTTTTGAACGAACATTTTTTTTAAAAAACTTCTGTTTCTTATATGCGTGTTTTTCTTATAAGAAACTTTTTTTTTATATCCGTGTTTAGGGTATAAGAAACACACGCTTATAAGAAACAAAAATTGTGGCATTTTGGAGTTTCTTATAAGCGTAATTTACTGTATTGTAATGCTCCATGGTACACATTTTTGGGTTTTCCAGGAATCGCATTGCATATATAAGTAGTATTCTTGTCTATCAGGACAATGCATACCAATGTTACAAATTTTACAAACTTTGGCTCCCGTGATTGTCGAAGAATAGCGCAACATCCCTTTGTCCAATTTTGACCAAACTTTACAGAATAGCCTTCGTACAAAGATTTTATCATTTTATCAAAATGTGAGTTCATATACCACGATTACCCAAATATTTGGAGATAATTGTGAGCTATTCGCTCGTTACAATAAACAAATTCTCCTACATACTTGTATTCCTTTTTGATTTTCATTTTCCCTCACTTTCATGTGATCGTTGATCAATGGTTAGAAAACGGGCTTAGATTATCCGTTTTGGGCTGTGCGTTGATGACTTAGTTATTTAAAACAAACAATAGCTTACTTAATTTCATAGCAAGAATCTAATCTGAACTGCAAGTTTCTAAATACATATTCATCAATTTCCTACATTACTACAATAATCCATATTTTAAATGTATTAGGGATGATTGGAATGATTGCTGCAATAGCATTCAGCTACCACTGCGACCTGCGTATAGCTGCTCCTAAAATAATTGTATCTAAATACAAAAGGTTAACTTTGGGTTTAAAACTAAAATAAACAAATGAACTCAAACTGTCAGCCTACAAATCGCATACCTACTTATGCACAGTTTGAAACAAACTACTAGAGGTACCTACAAACGAATCCGTCCTGTCGCTACAGCTATCTACCACCACGCAGACAAACAGACAGACAGAATTGCGGGACTCAGTTTTTGAGCTGTACCTAGTATCATCTTAATATAATAATTAAGTAATCTAAAAATTTGGACTTAAAACAATATCTTTCTCACTCTACCCACAATATGAGAAAATTGAAAATTTGGATCGATCTGGGTACGTGATTTTATTTGCTAAGATCCAAAACAAACTTCCCCACTAGTGCACCTCACATGCTCACCCACCCCATAATTTTCAAATCATCATATCATAACCTACCCTTGACACCTAAGTCCAAAAACCACGATCATGACGCACCACTGCTGCCCATAAATCCAAGAAATACACAAAATATGTATTGTTAAAAATCCGATATAGGATTTCATATTCCTCCTTTCCACATTGTTATCCTCTTAAATATCAATTCCAATCGTCATCAGCATTACACCCATCATCATGCTAAAAGTACTCTCCCCACACACCCCCACTATATGCGAAAAGTACAAATCGATCCGATCTTTCATTTCATTCTTTTCATATTGTTATTCTCATAAATGCTAAAAGTACACTTCGCCTAACCTGCACACCACCACTACTAACTACCTACGAGTATAGGTATATCGTATATGCGAAAAGTACCCTCTTCCACATTCCACTCCTTACTATACAATCGCTGGAGAATAAAAGACAACAAAAATAATAATTGTTCTTTCTCTTTCATCTGCATGTTGTCAATGAGACGAATAAGAAAAGAAGAAGGCATCATTTAATTTCGTTTCAAATAATCCAATACAACTACCATGTTCGATGTGAGTAGTTGGTCTCAGAGGTGGTTGGTGGCGCTAGTGCATAAATGCGAAGTGATAGTACTATAGTGTCTATATACAATGATATTACATATAGGTGTATATGCTGTCGTCCGTTGGAACATATTACGTGGTCTACAGATGGGATGACGTTAAAGTGCTATTCGCAACAAACAATAAAAAAAAACAAGAGGCACAGTGAACGAATTGGATAAAGGTATAGTTTCTATTTAATTTGGAGATAGAACACATAATTTTGCAATTGGTCTCGTCATTACACCGTATTGAGTTCGAACATCAACTACACGAACACGGCTATCACTACCGTGATATAACTTTATAACACGACCCATGCGCCATTCGTTTGGGGGGAGGTTCTCATTCCTTATCACTACTAAGTCATCTAATTCAATATTTCGCTCTGGATTTTCCATTTGTAGCGTTTGTGGAGTTCTACCAAATATTCGTTTTTCCACCTGCGACAGAACTGTTGATGGAGAATCTTAAGTTTTCTCCACCTGTTTATGCAGCTTAATGAGGAATCAGCGATATCAGCTTCGGGTGGAGCTAACAATGGGCCACCGCGAAGAAAATGACCCGGAGCTAAGGGAGGAATATCGAAAGGATTTTCCGAAATGGGTGAGATAGGTCTAGAATTTAGACAGGACTCTATTTTGGCTAGAAGGGTGGAGAACTCTTCAAACGTGTACTTCTGTTCACCTGCAACTTTTCTAAAATGATTTTTGAAGCTCTTGACTCCAGCCTCCCAAAGACCACCCATATGTGGTGCCCCAGGAGGAATGAATTTCCATTCCATTTGGTAATCTTTGTATTGTTCCGACACAAGGGATGGAATGGAATTCATAAATTCCTTAAATTTGTTGAAATTAGAGCATTATCAAAGTATGCTTTACATTTTGATTTTAACTTATGTCAATTAATATTTTATTCTAATAAAAATCTGCTTTCTATCAACATTTAAATAACAGTTTCCAATAGGTTATGGGCCGTTAAGTTGGTTTCATATACTGTTATTATTGTTGAAAATATTGATAACGATGGGCGACGAAGCAAAAATCATAAAATTGAACAATGAAAACTATTTCCAATGGAAATTTAAAATGGAAATGGTTTTGATCAAAAGCCGTTTATGGACATATGTTCTTGGAACGGGAAAACCTACTCAAGCAGAAGAGTTAGTAAAATGGAAGCAGGCTGACGATGAAGCGAGGGCTACAATATGTCTAAGTGTGGAGGATGATCAGATTGGGCATATTCGAAATTGTAAGTCAGCGAAAGAAGCTTGGACTAATTTGAAAGAATATCATGAAAAATCTACTTTCACTCGAAAAACGCAGCTTATGCGGATGATTTGCGATATGAAGATGGGAGAGCAGGATAACATGGAGTCACATATAAGTAATATGAATGAAATGTTTGAAAAGTTAGCTTCTATAGGTGAAGAGCGTTTGTCTGAATCATGGAGAGTTCCCATGTTACTTCGAAGTCTCCCGAAATCATATGACATTTTAGTCACTGCTTTGGAAGCACGAGACGAACGAACGTTGACTTTGAATATTGTGCAATCAAAGTTGATTGAGGAATACCAGAAGAGAAAGAACGATATTCAAGTTTCAGACGCTCTTCTTCATGTGTCTTTAAGTTCCGGCAACAATGTCATCAGATGTCACTTCTGCAGTTGTGAAGGTCACATTCGCAAGGATTGTGAAAAGTTCAAGCGTTGGTTAAAGAAAAAATCAGAAGGGAACCAAAATGGAAAAAATACTGGAAATCACAGCGGAAGCAATAATGGAAACCAAAGTGGAAATCAAAGTGCTAATTTCATAACACCAAATGAACAGAATTACCTTTTCATGGTAAATGGGTGTCGAACAAACCGCTGGGTAGTAGATTCAGGAGCAACATGCCATATTTCTAATGAACAAAGTATGTTCACTGAAATTGATTACACAGTGAAGGAGGAAATATCTGTGGCAAATGGACAGCCGGTGATATCTGAAGGAAGAGGTACGTGTGTAACTAATTTTTATAACTCTCTTGGAGAAATGTCTTCAGTTACTATACAAAACGTCTATTATATTCCATCTATAACCTCTAATTTGCTGTCTGTCAAATGTCTTTCAAATAACGGTCTCAAAATTGTGTTCGAGAAAAATGTATGTAAAATATTTTTGGGAGACAAAGAAATTGCTGTTGCTGTCCTATCTCCGAATTTATATGTTCTTAAGAATTTTTCTTTTCAATCTGTATATTTGTCACCTAAATTATGTTCATTAAAATGTATACATTACTGGCACAGACTTTTGGGACACAGGGATCCGTCTGCAATAAAAGAAATGGTTTCTAACGGTTTAGCTGAAGGCGTTGAATTTGAAAATTGTGATTGTATTCGACAATGCGATGTTTGCATGAAGGCTAAGTTTAGTCGCTTACCATTTCCGCAAAAGTCTTTTACAACTACCTCAAGCGTTTTAGAGCTGATCCATACAGATGTGTGTGGTCCCATGCAAACTGCTTCACATAGCGGTATGCGATACTTCGTAACTTTTATCGATGACTACAGTCGTTATAGCGTTGTTTATTTCATAAAACGTAAAAGTGAAGTCTTTCAAAAATTGAAGTATTACATAGCTTGGGTACATAATAAATTTCAAAGATTTCCTAAAAGAATTAGATCTGATAGAGGAGGAGAGTACTTATGTGGATCAGTAATTGAATTCTTACTCGAGAAAGGAATTGAAATGGATAAAACAAATCCTTACACACCTCAACAAAATGGTGTTGCTGAACGCAAGAATCGATATTTAGTGGAAATGGCTAAATGGCTATTAGATGCTGAGCTTTCAAATGTTTTTTGGGCTGAAGCTATATCAACAGCAAATAGACTTCAAAATAAGTTACCATCTAGAGCTATAAACAATACTCCGATAGAGCGATGGGATGGCAAGAAACCGTGTTTTGATAACGAGCACATTTTTGGTTGTAAAGGTTATGTGTTTGTACCAGTTGAGAAAAGAAGGAAACTTGATAATAAAGCCAGGCTAATGACCTTCATAGGCTACGATAATGGAACTAAAGGATTTCGCATGGTCGATGTAAAATCTTCTGAGATTCAAGTATCAAGAGATGTGAGATTTGTTCTTGAGAATGGAAAGGTAAATAATGCAATTTCAGACAAGAAAGATACATTTTTAAATCCGTCACAAGAACCAACGGAAAGTAGTTCATCAACAGTTTCTTATTCATTTCCTATGAGGGTAGAAAATCTCAAAGTACCAGTTGTTGATGAATTTCCAATAGTGGATATTGAAGAAGGGAATGATAGTTTTGAATCAGCAGAAAGTGAAAATGATGTCGATGGTGAAGTTCCCCAAGAAAATGTTCAAGTCAGAGTTTCCAATAGGTCAAATAAAGGTATACCTCCAGCTAGATATGAAGCAAATGCCGTGATCCTTTCAAAAGAGCCTTCTAATATTCGAGAAGTCATGTGCCTTGAGGAGGAGGATAGAACGAAATGGTTGAATGCAATGAAAGATGAATTTGACTCCCTTCAAATAAATAAGACATGGGACCTAGTTGACATTCCTCCAGGAAGAAAAGTAGTTGGATGTAAATGGGTATTCAAAAGAAAACTTAATGAAAAGGGAGAAGTAAGTAAATATAAAGCAAGACTAGTGGCTCAAGGATTCTCGCAAAAATTTGGTGAGGATTATGATGAAGTGTTTGCGCCTGTAGTCAGACAAACCACGTTAAGATGCTTATTATCATATGCTGGCAAACATAATCTCAAAGTATATCACTTCGATGTCAAAACTGCCTTCCTGAATGGAAACCTGACGGAGTCTATATATATGAAACAACCACCTGGTTTTGAAGTAGAAGGTTCAGAGGGAAAAGTGTGTCTCTCCAAAAAAGTCTGTATGGTTTAAAGCAAGCAGCGAGAGCTTGGAATCAGATGATTCATTCAGTTCTTGTAAATTCAGGATATATTCAAAGTACAGCTGATCAATGCCTTTATATTTTAAAGAAAGATGATACAAAATGTTTTGTTCTTATTTATGTTGATGACATCTTGGTTATTTCACATAGCACAAAGCACATTATGGATTGTTTTAATATTATGAATAGCTCTTTCGAAACAAATAATCTTGGACCTGTAAAGCACTTTTTGGGACTACAATTGGAACGAGATTCAGTAGGTAATTTTCTCATAAGTCAAACTAGTTACATCAAAGGGGTTATTGAGGAAACTGGACTTTCAAATGCAAAAGATTCAAAAATGGCACTTAACCCGAATTATAATAAATCCGGGAATGAAGAGGAGCTGCTACTGAATAATAAAGTTTATCAAAAGGTAATTGGTTCGTTGTTGTACATTGCTGTGAATTCTCGACCAGATATTTCTGCAAGCGTGTCAATTCTTGCTCGAAAGGTTTGCAAACCAAACAAAGAAGATTGGCAGGAACTTAAAAGAGTATTGCGGTATCTTAAAGGAACAATGGATCTGAAATTAAAGTTATCAAATTCAAGTAATGGAGGTGAATTGTTCTTCGGTTATGCAGATGCTGACTGGGCTGAAAATAGGCAAGATAGAAAATCTAATAGTGGATTTGCATTTATTTTTAATGGTGGCTTGGTTAGTTGGAGTTGCAGAAAGCAAACATGTGTGTCTCTGTCTTCTACAGAAGCGGAATTTATTGCTTTAACGGAAGCTTGTCAAGAAGCGGTATGGCTCAGATCCCTTTTGAATGATCTTGAGTGTGGAATTGAAAAAACGATAACTATTCTGGAAGATAATCAGAGCTGTTTAAAATTATTGAAATCTGAAAATTTTAGTAATCGTACAAAGCATATAGATACAAAATATTTTTTCATTAGGGATTATATCTCAAGAAACATTATTACGTGTGATTATTGTCCAACAGAATCAATGCTTGCGGATATTATGACCAAACCTCTTCCCATTGCAAGACTTGAAAAATTGAGAGCTGAATGTGGACTTGTAACATTTGATAATGAGGAGGAGTGTTGAAATTAGAGCATTATCAAAGTATGCTTTATGTTTTGATTTTAACTTATGTCAATTCATATTTTATTCTAATAAAAATCTGCTTTCTATCAACATTTAAATAACAGTTTCCAATAAAATTCACTGGCAATCTGTTTACTAGCTCCGACTAAATTTGTTCCATTATCTGAAAAGATAACCTTTGGCATGCCTCGCCGACCAATAAACCGACCTAGAGCTCCTAAAAACGATTGCGTTGTCAAATCACTAGTGGCTTCTAGGTGAATAGCCCTGGTCGTGAAACAAACAAACACGCAGACATATCTCTTTGATAAGCGACAATTTCGCCCTAAAAAGCTTTCAAGTATGAAGGGACCTGCGAAATCCAGTCCTGTATTAGTGAATGGCAGTGAAATAGTTGTTCGTTCACTTGGTAAGGCTGCCATAATTTGGGTTCGAATTTTCTTTCTATGAATGGTACAGACCTTGCAAGAACGGATCAGCTTCTTTACCAAATTTTTGATTTTGGGTACCCAATATTCACATCTGATTAAACGAATTAATAGTTGGTTCTCCCCGTGATTAGTGTTGTGATGTGTGCATTATACGGTAATAGTACCGGATATCGTTCGTTGTATGGAAGATCAGCTCTTGCTAATCTCCCATTGACGCGAAGAATTTTGTCCGAATCCATCATCGAGCTTAGATTTAATAGATTACTTTTTGCCGGTATAGATTGGCCATTTAACAAACACGAATACGCCAAAGGAAAGTGTCTTATTTGTGTAAGGCGTAAAATGAGATTTTTTGAACGCACTATTTCCTCGTGAGTTAATTGGTGGTTTCGGTAAATAGTGGTGGACTTTAACCGTGCACTAGTACGATTAACGAAACGAAGGACGTAGCACATAACATGAAGAGCCCTAGTATAAGAAGAAAATCTTTGAAGAATGTCTTCGATATTAAAAGAGATTTTGGTGTGGTTGGCCTTAATCGGTCTTCTTTCGAGATCTTGCTCATTAGGACATGAAAACAATGATATTGGCCATGATACTTCATCCTGACTGAGCCAACTAGGGCCATTCCACCACAAGTCATTTACTTTCAGTTCTGACGGAGTTAGTCCTCGAGTAGCGAGATCTGCTGGGTTGTCAGCGGAACGCACGTGCCTCCATTTTGTGTTCCCAGTATTTGTTTGTATGAGAGATACTCGATTGCCAACAAAACTTCCCCCTGTATTTGGCGGCTTTTCAAACCAACACAAAACAATAGAACTATCGGTTCAAAGATATAGCTCGTAATGTGTACAATTAAGTTGTGAAATAACTCGTTTAAATAAAGTGGACAATAACAAAGCACCGCACAATTCTAAACGGGGTAAAGATAATTGCTTAACGGGAGCCACTTTACTTTTAGCACATAAAAGATGACACGACCAATTACTAGGTCCATGTTGTATTCGGATGTATAGCGTAGCGGCATATGCACTTTCAGAGGCATCACTAAACCCATGAATTTGAATTGAGCGTGACTCCGGCGCTACTGAATCCATCGAGGAACTCGTATGGATGCAATATTAGAAATATTGTTAAAAAAGATTTTCCAGCGATGGCACGTTAGGGGCTCAAGAGGCTGGTCCCATGACATCCCATCCTTCCATATCTGCTGCATAATTATCTTAGCAGTGACAATTATTGGTGCCAACCTAGCTATCGCGTTTGGTTACTTGAAAATCGAGCTCAGCGAACTTCACAAAGAAATGTAACGAATCTGATTTGGCATTCCATTGAATACCCAGGGTCTTAGTCATGCTCTTTTCCTCTAGCTGAAGAAGGTCTTGATCGTATAAATGTGACTGGGGAAACCTATTGATAAGTTCCGTGCAATTCGATGTCCATTTACGGAGAGTAAAGCCTCAATCAATTGATCTTGAGATTTTAAGGCTGTATCAAGGTCATGCCCTCCGGAAAGGACATCATCGACGTAAAAGTCGTTACGTAGAATCGAGGATGCGAGAGGAAGTGTTTGACTTACATCATCCGAAAGCCTAAGTAGGGTTCTTAGAGCAAGGTATGGCGCGCAATTGATACCAAAAGTAACAGTCCCAAGCTCAAAACCTTTAATTTCTCTACCGGGCGATTCGCGAAACAAGATTCGTTGATATGGAGAATGATCCGGATGTACTCGAATTTGGCGGTACATCTTCTCGATGTCCGCATTGAATACAAAACGGAAAAAATGCCACTTAAGAATAAGGGTCATCAAATCTCTTTGCAAGACCGGACCCGGGTATAGCATATCGTTGAGACTCTTACCATTATGACTTGGGTTGGAGGCATTGAAAACCACCCACACCTTTGTTGTTTTACTATCAGGTTTGACTACGGCGTGATGCGGAAGGTAATACGAACAAACCTGGTGGTTTCTCATGATCTCAGACGGTGTAACTTCTTGCATATGTCCAAGGGTAATATATTCTTGAAGTACCTGATCATATTTTAATTTTAATTCCGGTTTTTTTGAGAGGGATGCTTCCATGCGGTTAAATTGTGTAAAAGCGATGTCTCTCGAATTCCCAATGAGAGGAATTTGCTCCTTAAATGGAAGCCGAACAATGTACCTGCCGTGCACGTCTCTGGTTGTCGTAGTAGTGTAAAGTTCTTCGCAGAACTTTTCTTGTTCTGAAAGTGGTTTCGCATCAGGAATATTTTCCACTTCCCAGAACGTTGCTATCTGCTTATTAAGAGAAGCTTCACTGTAGTAGGACAGAGTTGTTGAAAATGATTTGAAGCTTGAATTCTTAAGAGGCCCTAAGAGAATCCAGCCAAACATGGTATTTTGAGCCAGTAATGAGCCAAAAACATTGTGTTTAACTCCTTCTCGAAGAACTAAGGGATACAAATCGGCACCTAAAACCAGATCTATATTGGAGCTCTCATAGAAAAATGGGTCTGCCAGATTATAATCAAATGGCTCTTTGATTTCCTTGTAGCGTATCTCACAGGAGGGAAGATTTCCTGTGAGACTTTTTAACACAATAGCCGTAGCTTTAATTGTATCCTTTCCATATTTGGAGCCTAATAAGATGGAACAAACCTTAGAAGAGGTTGCTGTGACCACGTTATTTATACCCAAAACGGAAGCTTCAATATGTTTATATGGTAGATTTAATTTTCTTTGTGCACTTTCACTTATGAAGGTTACCTCTGATGCTGGGTCAATAAGTGCTCTCAAAGTAAACCTATCACCCAATTGGTTGACTTCGACTAAAGCCGTTGCCAAAAGGATTTGATTATTATTGCGCGAAAAATATGTTTGTACTCGAAGAGAGTCGAAAGTGGACTGTATAGAATGGCTTGTAGATGGTTGAGGAACTGATGGTTCGGTCGGTGTAGTGGAACTGGTGTGATTTGAAATCATTGCATCGCTGTGCAATAGCGAATGATGTCGTTGTTTGCAATGAAGACAACTATGTACGCTTCGACAATCACTTTCTACATGATTGGCCGCTAAGCAATTCCTGCAATGTTTTAAGGACGTCACTGTAGACATTTTGTCTTGTGTTGACATTTGCGTAAATTTAGGACATAAACGTAGAGGGTGTGGTCCATTGCAAAGTTTGCACGGGAATTTGTTAGACTTTGTATGAAACGACTTATGTTCTTGCTGTTTGTGTGTCTGAGAGGGCTTAAACGATTTCGATTAAGTGGAAGTATAGGGCTTATTAGCATATTTGATGTCGGACATTGTCTCTAAAACCCGGTATCTGTTCGTTAGAAACAAATCCATATCTTTCCAGGATGGAATATCACACGGATTTTCTATGGATTGCTCCCACAGGGATAACGTTTTTTCCGGTAAACGATTTGAACATAAGTAAACTAAAATCGGATCCCAGGACTCCGTTGATATTTCATAGGTTTTCAGATTGGACAAAGCATCATTTATTTCACGCTGTATATCTTTTATGTGCTTGCTAGACTCGGATGAAACCGACGGTAAATTGAATAACATTTTCAACTGATTATTTACCAATATACGTTTATTTTCATATTGGCCAGTCAACGCATCCCAAGCCAACTGAAAATTATTAGCTGTAAGAGGAAATTTACACACTATGTCATATGCTTCTCCCTTAGTTTTAGCTCTAAGATGGAAAAGCTTTTGAACTGAACACAATTTTGGGTGATTAATATAAACTGCCGTGAACATGTCCCGAAATGATTGCCATGTCAAGTAGTTACCATGAAATAATTCGGTATCACATGGTGGAACTTTAATATATGGAGCAGTAGGTTCTGCTGGTGGATCAACTGGAGCCGCGGGAGCCGTGGGAGGATTAAGCGTGGTGCTAGTAGAACTGTCTTCTGTGATAATTTTAACTTTCTTTATTATATCAATCAAATCGGATAAAAAAGTAATGTAGGTAGAAGAGAGTAATCGATATTTCGTTTTAACTGCTTCAATGTCTTTATCTTCAGTAGAAGTGTCTGCAGAACTTAGGGCGAATGAATAACATTTCTTAACCTCAGTCCATAAAGAGTTTAATTCGATTTTATGGGCTACTAATGAACTTAAAGTATGGTCAACTATTGGTGTTTCATTAAAATTTGTCTTAAACAACACAAACTGATCAGCCGCCAAAATAAAATCTTCCAATGCGATCATTTTAACAATATATTATTTCGAATATGAAGGTAAATGCTAAAGAAAGAGTTGAGAAACTCACCCAAAGGTAAATTTTGACAGCACAGGTTCATGCAAATAATCCCAATGCAGTTTTAGGGTTATGTAGCGGATTTTTTCTTTGCTTGAAATTTCACAGCACTTTAATAGCACAATAATTAACCGAATGAATAGCGGTTTCCGTTATAGCAAATATTCTTACTACTTGACGCACTGTAATGACGATATTAATTTGGGTAATAACCTCTTCAACTTTATAATATGGGAAAAATCACTGTGACCGTTGGTTGTACAATATATAATTAATTTGTATGGTGATAAATATAATACTATGTTTAATATAATACTTAAGTAAAGAAATCAAATTTTAAATCGCACTGACTAATAATAATAAGACATGTTATATACACGCACCTTGAATATAGACTGAAGGTCTACGTTTACTGCTGCACTCTCCTTTGTCTTCTTAGTGGGGCTGGGGAAATGGCAATTCAGCCTCTGTAGCTCTCCGTTGACAGCGGCTGTATATTGGTTGGTAGTTATGATTAGGATGAATTGAAGAGTCTGGTTTTTGTGCAATTACTGGAAATGTGCACTCTCACGCTCTTAGTGAGATGATTCAGCTGGATGGTGAATGGTAATTCTCGTACAGTGAGTGAACAATGTTCGTATATGGCTCACGTTCGTTTTGTTTGAGAAATGTAGGTATGTGATGAATTGATGATCGATAGATCGTTGATTGATCGATGCGGAGCGAAAGATATAGGGATCTTTGTCCTCGATGCTGATAGATCGTGTATGGAGATCTCGAATGAGTTATGATTTCGATGATTCGGGCGAGATCTTTAGATCATTGAATTAGGATCGACTTTTTGAATAATATATTTTACGAAATAGTTTTGTATATTTCGCAATATTATCCGGCTCGAAGGACCAAAATGTGGGGGCGTGATGTTAGCCCTTTTGAGATGGCTTAGAAAATCTTCAACGTAAGTAGGCAAGAAAAAAACGTGGGTTGCTAAGATGAACAGCTTTATTTCTTAGTAGGTAGGTCTTACTTAGTCGAAGGTTATTTCAAGAAGGAGGAAGTTAAGAACAAATGTAGATATTATAGTTATGATTGTATAAGGCGAATTCAGTACAGCGACATCTTACTTTTCATAAAGGTATCAGTAATTAGTGAAACTTAACGATTACTAGGATAAGCTCTGTTCAATACAACTAACATTTCTTGCATGAACAGGGTAAGAGTTACATTGTGCGCCCCAGCATTTTGGCGTCCTAACTCTACGTTGGCCCCTTAGGCCGGCCCTGTGACAATGCATTTATGTTAGTGTAACTCACCCTATTTTGAAAAAAGCCTCACTGTTTCCTCGATATGCCCCTTCCTGTACTTCTTATTCTTAGGTTGGCTGTTTGTGCTCTGTAGCTGCAGTGCAGTGTTTTTGTTTTTACAAACGTAATGACGTGTGGGATTGGGATAATGATCACAAACCAGTAAGAATAGACCGCCGACTTCCCGTACACCTACCCGATTCCCCCCGGAAAAAATTTCCCTGTCTGTGAATACGTGTAAATGTCAAAATTAATGGCGGCAATTTTTTTCTATGCAATACCATGGGCCTAGGATTTTTCAAGTATGCGTGCGTTAATGGCGCTCCTTTGATTTTGTACAGCAGCAATACATGAAAAATCCTTTTACTTAAGTTCTTTGGACGAAAATGACAATAATGAAAAAAATTTTCGCAAACAGCAAAGGGATAACAGCAATCCGCTTTCCTTACAAAGCAAAGCGTGAGTTCAATTGAAAACTATCTGTGAATTTATGTTCATTCATTCATTCATTTTCAATGGTCCGCTTGTCCCTTAAGTGGGTCGCGGGTGTAGGTTGCTCAAGTGGACCCTCCATAGCTCTCGATCCTCCGCCATCGACTCTAAATCATCAAGGGCAATCCCCATACGGGTACAGGAGAGATTATGGACTTGATCTAACCATTTCATCCTTGGTCTACCTAGAGGACGCCTACCCGATGGTACGGATTCCACAGCACGTCGTGGAATCCTGGTCGGGGAATGCGTTTAACATGACCAAACCACCGAAGCATGGATCGCTCCGTCCGGAGAAGTAGCTGCTCGACATTGAGTTCCTCACGTATTCTGGTATTTCTGATGCGATCTCTACGGGTCACACCAGCAATACTACGGAGAAATCTCATTTCGGCAGCTTGTATCCGCGATCTTATTCTTTCGGTCATTACCCAAACCTCATGACCATAGGTGAGAGTTGGAACAAACACCGAATTAAAGACTGACAACTTAGCTTTGACACCAAGTTCAGTCCTCCTAATAACAGAATGACCAAGCTGTCTCAAAATTGACCCAGCCTGACCAATCCTACAGGAAAACTCGGCATTGCTCCTTCCATCACTCGTGAATAAAACCACGAGATACTTAAACTTCTCCACCTGTTTCAATGGGACTCCACTAACATGCAGAGTGCATTGAACAGGCGTTCTGGGGCACAAACCAGAGAGAATAGACCACCAGCTTCGGCCAAAAATGAGAGTTTCATAGAGCCAGTTTCAAAAAGTTACTGCGTGGTTAAGTATGCGTGCAATGTAAAAGTAAACGGAGGGTGAATTTGATCACGCATACACTGGCACATAGTAACATTTACAGTTATTCGGTGGTAACTTTGAAAAAAATCAAATAATTCAAATAAATTGGCCGTTATCGGGACGTGTTAAGCAAATTGTGTGTTCGGTGTGGGGAAATTATTACCAACTTATATTTCATTTAAAAGCATACAAATATAAATGGGTAGTTACTGTCATAATGGAACTCCTTTGACATTATTACGAAAAAAAAATATTAGTTTAAGCTGCAAAGCTAAAATGGATGATAAAAAAATCATCAAACATGATTTTTTACTTTTGCTAATATAAATTTAGACCTTTTTTTGTATTTTTAAAGAAAATTTATTTATTTTCTTTGATTGTTTGTTTTATTGAAGTTTACCTACTGAGTTTTGGAATATATAATTAAAAAAAAAGAAAGAGGACATTTGTTTTGTCAGGCTTAATAATATGTTTATTGTTTTATTTACATCTACAAGAATAATGTGATGAATTTATTTTAACCAACAAATAAATTGGTCATCGGAATTTAAGAAAAAATACGTTTTGGGCACACATAAGACCAAATCGTAAGTATGCATTGTCATATCACATATCGGCTTATAACACAAGGAATCTGCATCTGGTGTAAATAAGAAATTATTAACATATAATTATTACGCTTTCGCTAGGGCAAATATGCGAATTTCAGGAAATATTTTTTAATGCAATTAAATTTTTTTAAAACTGCCTGTATGTTTTCGTATTAGTTAATTCGCTAATTTTCCACTAGGTATACTTGAATGTAAAAACTACATAGAATCAAAATAGTAAAAACCGCGAATGTTATTAAAAATTTATGGATTATTAAATTATGTTATAAATTCATTGTGAAAAACAAAAGAATACCTACACAAAAAAGCAAAACTATAATAACATAACAAAACAAATAAGATAATTACGTGTTTTAAATTAAAATATTACGTACCTACACTTTTCAGTATACAGTTCACTTTTCGCTTTAGTTTACACGTTACTATGGAAACGAACTTTTTTTTCTGGAAAAATCAAAAATGCCACTTTTTCATTTAAATTTGACGTATATACGCAAAGCTGTACATTCCGTAGCGCCTATTCAGTGTTAAAACACGTTTTCTAGCAGGTTTTGTACAAAAATGACAAGCAGTCCATGTTTTAAGTGACAAATGTTGATTTTTAATTTTTTTTGAACAGCCAATTCTTTATAATACCTAATTCAAAATACATTCATCATATTCTCCTCATAGAAAAATAAAACAATAAACATACCTATTAGATGACTAAAACAGTTTTCTTTTAACTTTTATAATTATTTATTCCTAAATATTAACAACACTTTAATAACAGACACCCTCATAGAAAATAAATTAAATATCTTTAAAATATAAGAAGAAAGAGCTCAAAATGTATGTCAACAAAATTGCAAAGAATCGCGTTTAGCTAATTACATCGTTGTTGCAATTTAGTTCTGCAGCTCAAAATTATATTCTTTTTTGTATAATAATGTCATAGGAATCATATTATTCGATTTTTAATCACTCAAATAGTATATTACATTATTATGCTTTTTAATGAAATAATATAAGTTCGTAATTAATTCACCACACCATACACACCATTTGCTTAACACGTCCCAATAGTGGTCAATTACTTAAATTATTTGAATTTTTTCAAAGCCATCTCAGATTCAATTGTCTTATTTCATATTTTTTCCTTATTCACACGTATTCACAGATAGAAAAAGAGGCGGAGCTACTTATTTCAAAACTGGCTCTATGAAACTCTCATTTTTGGCCGAAGCTGGTGGTCTATTCACTCTGGTTTGTGTTCTGGAGACGACCATCACTTCAGATTTGTTCACGTTTACCTTCATCTCAGCTTCAACACAAACGGTTACAAACCGATCGAGTGCGCGCTGAAGTTCAGTCTGAGAGGATCCAAGGATGACCAAGTCATCAGCGAAGAGCAAATGACTTATCCTCAGATCTCCCAATTCGAAACGTTCCTCGCCAAGACTGCGCTGTAACATCCAGTCCATAAAAGTAATGAAAAGGAGAGGAGACAAGACGCACCCCTGACGAAGTCCAACGCCCACGGTGAAAGGTATTGATTTAACGCCGTTTACCCGAACACAGCTTTTACAGTTTGTGTAAAGAGATTGAATGGCTCTCAAGAGAGAACCATCAATTCCATACTCCTGTAATACACTCCAGAGTTTCCCTCGAGGGACTCGGTCATATGCTTTCTCCAAATCTACGAAGAAAGTGTAAACAGGTGTAGCATACTCCCAAGCTGTGCTTCTGCCGGGACGAAAGCCGCACTGCTCATCTCCTAATCGTGCCTCGACCACAGCTCTGCAACGCGTTTCCAGCACCTTGGCAAAGACTTTTCCGGGGAGACTTAAAAGTGATATACCCCTGTAATTGGAGCAATCCCTTTTATCCCCTTTCTTGAAAAGGGGCACAATCACCCCAATCTGCCAATCGCTGGGTGTTTCGCCGCATTCCCAGGCCACTTTAATGACACGAGAGAGCCATTTGACTCCCTCTTCACCTAAGGCCTTTAGCATTTCTGGCCGGATTTCATCCACTCCGGCAGATTTGCCAGCTTTTAGCGATTTGATCGCAAAAGTGACTTCCTCTACCGTGGGACTATTTTCCGCCCTGCTTAAGGCGATGGATGTGTCATCCTCAATGCCCTGGATTGGATTGAGCAATTCGGAAAAGTGCTCGCTCCATCTGCGCAAGATGTCCTCCTCATTAGAAAGAAGTGTACAATCTTTGGATTTGACTCATTTGATAATGTTCCACTTCCTTCCTCTAAGACGGCGGATGGTCTGCCAGAACACCTTGCTTGCAGATCTGTGATCACGGTCCAATTTTTCGGCAAACTCCTTCCAACACTGTTCTTTGGCTACACGCATGCACTGCCTTACATTATGTATGCATTCAATTTAAAATTGCATTCATCATTAATCAAAGTGTGCAACAAAAACCTATACAAATCGATTCAGGAGAAGACACACAGCATACTAGGGTTGGACAAACCATACGAAATAATATCAAACATTCTCTATTTAATACGTAAAATTCATTTATTTTTTGTTTACAAAACTTATCTACATTACACTTTCATCAATAAATCTATCTTCTATCTTATATATATAAAAATTTAGCCCTAAAATATTTGTCGTCGATTCACGCCTAAACGCTTTTTACCGATTTTAACAAAATTTTCACACATCTTTGGAATTGGTCCATAAACGATTTCTGTGAAGTTTGGTCAAAATTGGACAAAGGGGCGGGGCACCGCCCATACAAAAAAAAACATTCAAAATCGTATATCTAGAAAACCACCGAATCGATTGAGCTCAAACTCACAGATGATCTTAGTTATTGTCCCTGAAGTGGTCCTGTGAAGTTTGGTCAAAATTGGGCAAAGGGGAGTGGCACCGCCCATACAAAAAAAACATTCAAAATCGTATATCTAGAAAACCACTAAATCGATTGAGCTCAAACTTACTGAAGATCTTAGTTATTGTCCCTGAAGTGATTTTCATTATTCTATTTTTTTTTTTTTGTTCGTATTGCTGTGTTTCAGGTTTAGGCAGAAAGAAAATTCCACCAAGTCGATTTATTATCATTTCTCGCATTTTACGAAAGAACATTATTACCTAAGACCTAAGCAATACAATTCCTGTGCACGGGCAAAGCCGGGCGGGTACAGCTTTTCGATAGTTTTGGAATTGGAAGCCAAAGTTTTTAAAATTTGTAACATTAGGTCTGTTTTTTTGCTCACCCATCTCAGTGAAGTAAAGTAAAGTAAGAAAATGTGCAAAAAAAACAGTCCCCAACCACTTTTCTGAACAGTCGGTTTTACCCCTGAAAAGTTAACAGCTGGCATTGCTGTCAAAATGGCCATCAATGAAAAATTCAATTTCAAAATCAAAATCCTTCTAGAAAAATGAATAATTAACCTTTTAGCGCAAAAAAAAATAATGATTATCAATTTGTACAGAATATTTACTTTTTCTGTTTACTTTTTTTCTCTTCCTGGCGTCTTGTATGGTCAAAATAATATCACAAATTAATTGCCAAAGAAAAAAAAACAAAAACATGCGTGGGTGTGTTTATTAGGTGAGCCCTAAAGTGAAGAACGTGCTAATTCTGAGATTCGATCGAATCGAGTATTCCTCGAATTTAAAACTTTCAATCGAATGAACTTCTCACAATCTAAGTTTTGAAGGAAAGAAGGTCATTACCAAATGATTTAATTGTATGAACTTTATTTTCGAAATCAGCTGTATAAATATTTCACTGTCGATTGCGTTGGTTTTGACTGTAATTTGAGAAAGGATGGGTTTATTTACACATTCTTGGAGGAAGAAAAGATCAAATTGAAAAGAAAAAATGCAATAAAAATTAAATAAATGAGCACTTCAAATCGTTTTGGTTTGTTCATTTTGATTGTGACATACGATTATTTACATTTGAAATTTTTTCCCCATAAGACGAACAAATGTTGCTTCCTATTTTGTATGTTTTATGTAAATTTCACTATAAACATTGTTTAAATAAAGACTTAGACCACATTTTTCAGTCGAAAAAACTCATAACATTTAACTTAGGTAATGCAATCGAAAATGAGAATGTGCGAAGAAATGAACAAAAAAAATCCCCATCGAAATCAAAAGTTGGAATGTCAGTTGGCTGAAATCGAATGACTTTCACTTAAAAAAAAGAGTAGCTATATAAATAATACTTGTAAACCAAGAAGAATTAAACGATTTTTTCTTTTCCAAATTCAATTTTTCCTTTGTTCACAAAATCACGTGTGGACTCGTTAATTTTCTTTATTTAAGTGAAGTTGGCTCTCTTTCGAGTGCTGTCATAAGCGAGAGGTTACATTTCCTATTTCTAAACCTACCGATAGATGGCGGTATACTACTTTAAAGGACAAGTTACATTTGGTATCTTATAGCTTCGGCCAATCTACATAACAATCGACCTCGATACATATCTACAATTACATTTTTGCTTAAGAAACTAACTTATCAACTACCCCGGTGTTGCTTTCAATACTGCTTTCAATTTCATCATCATTTTTACTTTCAACCCACTTCCGCATGCGAGCGGCTTCAATAATGTTATTGTATGGCCGCTGTGTTATTTGACAGTTCTCAACATCGCGAACTACATATCGGTCATTTCCCAATACTTTAGAAACTACATACGGACCGCGATATTTCGGAATCAGTTTCTTGTTTGTCCCGGGGGTAACATCCACATTTCGAATAACAACATATTCGCCTACCGCATACTTCTTCGCCGGTGAACATTTCCTAGCCAAATACGCCTCATTATAAGATTGTGATTTTTGTATAGCCTCATATGCATCTGCGCGCATTCCCCTCAAATCGCGGACAGCTCCCGGGCCAAACTCAGCCTGCAGGTATTCGGAAAATTCATCAACAACCTTTCCGCGCTGGGCCACCCCAAAGAGCAACTCACTTGGCAAATGTTTCGTCGAGCTGTGCCTCGAGTTGTTCAAAGCAAACTCTATTGGTGGAAGCATCTGGACCCAATCGGCATGACTAACTGGCTCAGGTAATTTACCTAACATGGCTTTTAAGGTCCTATTCACACGCTCTACTTGCCCGTTTGCCTGCGGCGACCCGACAGCAACCTTAACATGCTCTACATTGTGACTCTTAAGGAAATCCGCAAATTCTAAACAGGTGAAACACGTGCCTTGATCCGTAATAATGCGCCGGGGCCGACTGTAATATGAGAAATATTTTTCAAGACAAGCTAAAACCTCCCTGGCACTAGTAGAGTTGACAGCGTAAAGCTTGTTAAATTTTGTGAAGGCATCAGTGACCAGTAGAATGTGTTTTCTTTTTGAATTGATGGAGGGAAGTGGACCAAAGTGGTCTAAATGAAGCGTGTCGAATGGCTCTGGTTTTTTCTCAATACTATATAACGTCCGTTCAGACAATCGAACAGGGGCTGCATACAAAATGCAGCGAATGCAATTACGAATAAAGTTGCAAACTTTATCCCTCATATTCGGGAACCAATAATGCCGTTGCAAACTCTCAACCGTCTTATCGACACCTAAATGACATAGCTTCTCATGCATTAACCTAATAACGTTTTCCTCCATCTCGCTTGCTACGTATAACAACCGTCTACCTCTTTCGTTTACCTTAAACACAAGACCATCTTTCATCTCAAACCCATCTACGGGGCCGTCCTCTAATTTATCACGAACCTTCACAATGTGTTCATCACGACTTTGCGTGAGTTGAACCCGGAAACAGACCTCATTACCATCAATCGCATGAATGGTGCGACAAGGGATATCAGAAGACATCTCGTCGTCCCAAATGTCCGAATCAACGATGGCTAAAACGTCTTTGGAACAGCTGGGCTCATTCATGGGCCCCAAATTTCTTACAGGATTTGGATGCAACCGACTCAAAGCATCTACATGTCCCATAGCAACGCCATGGCGATGTTGCAGGGTGTATTCATAGGCCTGCAACTCAAGGGCCCACCTAGCAATCCTGGCGTTCATCTGCTTGCGCTCCAACGTCAACTTAAGTGAATTGCAATCAGTAACGATTTTAAACTTTATCCCCTCTAAGTAAACCCGATAACGCCTAAGGGCATACACAATAGCCAACGCCTCCATCTCGAAACTATGATATCGCTGTTCAACCGGGGATGCCGTTTTCGAAAAGAATGAAGTAGGATGAAACTTCCCATCACTTTGCCGCTGCATCAGTACTGCCCCGAACCCTAATGAGCTGGCATCACAATGCAGCTCGGTCTCCTTCGACGGGTCATAAATCGCCAAAACTGGACTGTTTATCAACTTATTCTTTAAGACAGTGAAAGCATCTACACGCTCGGCAGTCATGGAAAAAGGTATCCCTTCACGGGTCAACCCCGTCAATGGTTTGGCCATTTTACTATGACCCTCAACAAACATTCGGAAATAGCTAAACATGCCCAACACAGTACGCAACTCCTTTAAGTTACGAGGCGGCTGCAATCTTTTTATTGCTTCAATATGGTCATCATTCGGGCGGATACCGTCTGACGTAACCGAATAACCAAGATATTCTATCCTGTTGTAAGCAAACTTGCATTTGGATAAACGCAGAACTAAACCCTTCTCCGTCATGCGACGCAAAACCTTCTTCAATAACTGGACATGTTCATCCAAAGTTACAGTGGCCAAAACTATGTCATCGATGTAGACCGAAATCTGCCCAGAAGAAATCAAATCAGCAAAAATTTCACATATATATCGCTGGAAAACGGCAGGGGCATTTTTCAAGCCAAACGGCATTCGTATATACTCGAACTGGCCATGCGGCACAACGAAAGATGTATATTGAATCGAGTCTGGTGCCATAGCTACATGAAAAAAACCATCTCGTAGGTCTAATGTGGAAAAGTATTTTTTTCCCCCAAAATATCCTAGGCAATCCTCTATGAGAGGTAGCGGGTAATTATCCCTAGCTGTTACCTTATTAAGCGTCCTAAAATCAACGCACATACGAAGCTCACCCGATTTCTTTTTGACCAGGACTACTGCAGATGCATATGGAGATTGGCTTGGCCTAATGACCCTCTGTTCTAACAATCTGTCTAATATCTTTTGTACCTCTATTCTCTCAAAATATGAGAGACGTCTAGGACAAGTGTGAAATGGCGTCTGATCTGTTAACCTAATTTTCATTTCGAAGTCATGCGGCTTAATATCTATATCTGCGGGACACAAATATTGTTCATAAATGGTACGACTAATAGCATCAATATCTTGCTTCGCTAGTGACTCATTGATAGCTAACAACAGCTCTTTCTCAACATTGTCGTCCAATTCGACTGTGTGCACCTCGGGACAAACCAGAATATCTTCTTTAACATTTACACTATCACCACTGTCAAACAACACGGACGACTCGACTTTGGCCTCATGGGGCTTCTTAACGGTTATAGTTTCGATTGGTGGGGTTTCACCTGATTTGACGCAAAAATACGAACTTTTGTTAAGAATGTTTTTATTGGCCATATCGCTGCTTACATGAGCAAACTTTTTATTCAACTGACATAATTCAATGTTATATTTTCTTAAGAAATCTCTACCCAAAATAAGTGGAATATTAGTTTGTTCATCAGGAAGTATTATTAATTTATGCTTAAGGCACATCTTTCTAAATCGTATAGTACAGTCGATACAGCCAAATGACATAAGGGTTTGGTTCCCCAATCCACGAAACGAAGTCTTTTGCTTCTTAAGAAAAATGCGTTTGTTGATTGATGAGTAACGTACAAAACTAACCGGACTGCCGGTATCAAACAAAGAAAGGAAATTCGTAAAATTTCGTTCGTCAGCAGATTCAGAATTGAAAGCAACACTTACCCAATTAACAGCACCCACTACATCTACTTCAGCAACCCCAGCATCTAATGCATCTACTTCACGATCAGCAACCTCAACAGCAGCAACCAGATTTCGACGGATCAGGAACTTTGGCGGATTCGGGCAACGTCTGTGGTCATGGCCCATTTTCCAACACTTGAAACATGAGCCCGGCGGACGTACTTCATATGGGCACTTGCTTTGGTAGTGCCCCATCTTACTGCAGTTGAAACATCGAATTTGTTCAGTGTCCCTCTGCTCCGGGACTGGGGCTGCGGCAGCAGACCGCATCTGTGGCCGAGGTTGGATTGCAGCCAGTCGTTTGATGTGATCTGTGATGCGCTCCCGATGTATTCCCACCGCGACCTTCAGTTGTTCGATTGTAGATGTACCACTTAACAGCAAAACAGCGTCCTCAGGTGGTAGATGCATCCCATCTACGATTATGCCCACAATTTCATGTTCTCGAAGTTGACTATGTTTTGCCAAACCGTTCATTATAAGTACATAGTGGTGCATTTCCTCAGCGTTCCGATTCCATTTACGCCTTCGAAGACGATTGATTGTCTCGGTATAACTCATCACGTGGTCGAATTCTTGGATCAAAACTGCTCTTAAACCGCAAAAATCTCGTACATCACTCTGGTTGGCACAGTCAGCGGCAGCACCTGTCAACAAACTGCGTAGGCAGATATATTTAAATGCGTCATCACATTTGTATGTTTTGCAAATCTGTTCCAGGTCGTTGATGAAATGTTTGACGTCATAGCCCGACGTGCGGTCACCGCAAAACTTTGGTACTACCCGCACGATATCTTCCACTCGAGCACGGCTTACAGGTTCAGGCGACATTTGCTCTAATTGGCGAGTGAGCTGAATGAGCTCCTGTTTCCTGCGAAGTATGGTCAACTGTTGCTCCAAAGAAGCCAGCTCAAAATCGGCAGCGTTTGGTGTTAACTCTCTCTGTGCAGCGGGCCTATTGGTGGTGCAAGCAGTAGCCGTACTCAAGGCAAATGTCTCGGCGGCATCTGGAACGCTGGATATTGCAAATACATCGAGATCAGCAGTAGCGATGGGCGCAGCAGAGACATTAGTGGCATAAGTGGCAGCAGTAACAGCAGTATTAGCGGTGACAGCAGCAACAGCGGTGGAAACAGAAGCAATGGTAACAGCGGTATCAGCAGAGGTAACTATAGTACCACTATCGGCGGAAACAGCAGTGACCGCAGCGGCAGCAGCAGTATCAGCAGTGGTGGCAGCAGTAGCATCAGTGGCAGTAGCAGCAGCAGCAGTAGTAACAGCAGTGACGGGCACGGCGGCTTTGGCAAGAATTTCTGTATTGCCAGACAGCACATGGCAAATTGACGTTCCGACTCCAGACGTGTTTGTGGAACTGGCATCTAGTGAATGACCTACCTCAGGGCGCAACTCCTCATCAGTTTGAGACAGCGGTGTTGGCAATCCATCATCTTCTTGCGTCGGTTGTGAATGGTGATCGCTCGTCAGTGTGGAATCCAGCAGCGCCCGTAGTTGAGACACGGTGGCAGATGCAGGAAATTCCACATCATGGCCTCGTAATGCTTCCATCAAATCGGATTTGTTGAGTTTTGGCATTTCAAAATATTTTACGTACAACCCCACATCTGATGTTGTAAACCAAGAAGAATTAAACGATTTTTTCTTTTCCAAATTCAATTTTTCCTTTGTTCACAAAATCACGTGTGGACTCGTTAATTTTCTTTATTTAAGTGAAGTTGGCTCTCTTTCGAGTGCTGTCATAAGCGAGAGGTTACATTTCCTATTTCTAAACCTACCGATAGATGGCGGTATACTACTTTAAAGGACAAGTTACATTTGGTATCTTATATACTTAACCTTTATTACATACTTTAGTTAAAAAATCAACAGGGAATACAAAATGGGAGGATTTCCTATTTATTATCTACAAAAAATGTATCCCATAATGACATATCAAAGATAGTTTTCAATTATTACAAGTCTATCAGCCCAATTCTAAATATTCCCGGCGATAAAAACTCCCCGGGAGATTTTTTTCCCGGGAGTTAAATTCCCATATTTCGAATTCCCCGAGAGACAATTTTTCCCTTCGAAGGCGGGAATGAATCGGTGGAATGGGAATGAATGTTCGAATCAGCTGTTTCACAGCATTTGACATAATCTAGAAAAAAGGGCAAGATAACAATTTATAAAACATAAAAGAAAAATGCATAGTATTGCTTTCCAGCCGGTTAAAAAGTGCTTTGCAGTCCCACCAATTGTGAAACTGAGCTCATGTTTGCGCTTCTTTGCTGAAGGCGGATACCAAACAGGGGTTGGAATCGACTATAGTATTGGGTTGGCCCGATCTACCTTCAGTAAAGTGCTCGCAGAAGTCCTAAATGTATTTGAGGAGTTGCTATGTCCACAATGGATAAGTACATGCAAAACGACCGAAGACAAAAGAAAAGTTGTGTTAGCATTCTACTCTAAACATAACTTTCCTGGTATTGTTGGATGTCTTGACGGCACGCACGTTCGAATTGTTGCTCCTTCAGTTAACAAGCACTTATTTTATAACAGAAAAGGTAACATACAGTTTAAATTGTATGCTGGTAAGTTCGCTTTTTAGTGCCTATTCTTGTTTATTAATATACCTACGAGTATAATTTGCAGGTTTGCGATGACGAATTGAAGATTCGATACGTCGACGCATCACATCCCGGCGCATGCCATGATAGTAATTGATTGAATCGTAATTTTTTTATTAGGAGATGCCGGCTATCCCTTGGAGCCGTGGCTTTTGACCCCCCATAGGACACCTGGAGAAGGTTCAAGTGATAGCAAATTTAATGAAGTCCACTCACGCTGTCGAAACATCATTGAACGTACAAATGGAGTACTCAAAAATAGATGGAGATGTCTTCTTGGTGCGAGAGAACTGCACTACAGCCCGGCGAAAGCGGCAAAAATCACAAATGTGTGTTGTGCCTTGCATTATATCTGCATTTATTTCAAGGCCGACTTCGTCAACGATGAACTGATTCTCTCAGACAATTCTGAAACTACCAATGACAACGAAATTTTGAATGGACCCAACTCCTTAGGAGCTTCGGAATATATAACAATAGCGCGGAGAACTCGGACCAATATCGGAAACACACTTTAAATTTGTTTAAATGAAGAAAATTCAAAATAAATAAAAAAAAAAATATTTATTCAATAGTTAAAAACAAATAATTAGTTAAAACAAAACATGTATAAATTAATTCATTCGAGATCTAAATATTTCATCTTGTGATCTTTAACAAAAACAAAAAAAAAAAAAAAAACAAAAATTGCAGTGGAACATTGTACCCAAGTGTGTTTACCCTGCCATTTGGTTCTTTAATTCTTCAAGTTCTATAAGCTGACGATTTTGCCTTTGCCCTTACATATTTTTTTGATCACTCCAAACCTAATTAAATTTAAATTCAGAAACTATTGCTCCAGAAACATCATAATTACTTTTTTCCACACGGTAATAGTTTTGCGTGGCGGCCCCGATGAGTTTAGTTCTGCTTCAGCTAGTTTCCAAAATGAGGCTAGTTCTTCCTTACTTCCCTTGTGAAACCCACGTGCAATACCGAGGTGGGCTTCCATTAAGTCCAGGAGCATTTGGAATTTGCTTGTTGTTTTGGACCTAAAAAATCATTTCAATTATATTTAATTTGCAAAAAAAGGAAAGACTTACATTTTGTCATAAAACTCCCTAGCAAATGTGTGGGGAACAAACTCATGGCAAATTGCAAATTAATCTCCCATTTTTTGACATTTGAAATGCCTACTTTTTTCCCGGAGTATTTTTCCCATTTTCGAAGTTTGTTTAGAATACGAGAAAAGGGAAAAGCGAAGGAATTCCTTGGGAGTTTTTATTTAGAATAGGAGAAAGGGGAAAAGGAAACAAATTCCCCGGGAATTGTCATTTAGAATTGGGCTGTATGTGTATATATAATTATATTTTGTAAACAGAATGCAACTTAAATAAAAACGGAAAATATTTAGTATTTTATTACTTTCCGTAATATTCAGTTGTCATTTTTAAAGTTGTTTAAAATATGCAATTCCTTATATGTACATTTACACCCACCACAGCCGACAAAATGAATTCATATCTGAAGGTTTTCTTCATTTAAATGAATCATTTATGATCCATTTGCACCAAACTTATTTGACAGCAGTATTTATTGATTTATTCATTGTTTAGCTCTATTCCGCTGAAATTGTGTTACAGATGTACACTTGTTTATCTATCCGTGGATAAATTCATAAAATATTTATCCAGTCTCGAAAGGCTGGATTTTTTTTTCTTTGTCGGAGGTTGTTACTATCCGATGGAGCACTCAGACACAACTACTACTTACATTGCTGTACTTAGTTTTCCCGTCTTTCTAAGAAAGATGAGAAGAAGCTTCAGTGATGAAGTGCTTAGATGTTCGGCACTCATCACGTCAGCCCCAAAGATCCCCCACCTGATGCGAGCAAAGGCAGGACAACTACAGAGGAAGTGCTCCGCTGTATCGTCATTCTCTCCACAAGCAGGACAGATGGTGGTGTTGCTCAAGCCCAACACATTTAAGTGTTTGGCAAAAGCTTGGTGGCCCGAAAGGTCTGCAGTCGATTCTCCTGAGAGACAGAAGGAAAGACGCCGACGACATCTTGCAGATGTCTGGACGCAGTCGTTTGGTCTGTCTACACCCAGCACAGTCACGCCAACGACACTCGTGTTCACGAGAAACCCAAGTATCAATGGATGACCTAACCACAGATGCAGGCAAACCCAACGCAGGTTCAGGTCCTAAGAAATCTTCTTCTGAACCGAATCTGGCGAGCCCATCAGCGAGCTCGTTTCACTGGATACCAGTGTGACCTGGGACCCAAACAAGTTTGACCGTGTTTAGCCTACCGACCAAGTTCAGAGAAAGCTTGAGTTCGAGCACTAACTTGGACGAGGTAAGAGGGTTGAGCAGCGCATTTAATGCAGCTTAGCTATCACTGCAAACGCATATGCTTTTAGCCCTCCACCTGTTTGTCACAATAGAGCGCATAGCCATAAGGATAGCGAAAATCTCCGCCTGGAAGACAGTCACATGGTTACCCAAGGGGTAGCGTAGTCTAATGTTCTCGCTTTCCACGAAGACTCCAGAACCAAACCCCTGTCCGGTTTTAGAGCCATCCGTGAATACACGATGGCATTCTTTCCCTGGCTCCGAGTCTAGCCGAAGCCATTCCATTTGTTACGGAGCCCGTGCTCAAAATTCGGCAGCTCCAAGGATTGTTCCATCATCACAGCTGTCAATAATCCGATGGTAAACCTTCGCGGTCGTGGAGATCAATCTGCCAACCAAAAAACAAAAAAAAAAAAGAGAAATCGATATATAAACAAGCCAATTATTAGTTATCACACAACTTACCTGTGATCGCACAAACCCATCATATGGAATCAATGACCCCATTATGTAATTATGTAACTTGTACATAGTAGTATACCTCACTATAAAAAAAAAAAAAAAACGAAAAGGGTATAAAAAGAATTCGCAATTGACATACACACACACACACACACATGACACAAAAAAAATTACGATGTACATGTTTCCCACCCCTACTGAACCCCGCCACAGACAAATTATAGGGACAAATTATGGTTACCTGACTAAAGCTAATGATGCACAAATTTTTCCAATATAAAAACAACGAAACTTTAATGAAACAGGAACTAACCATGATCAGGATGCAATTCCACAAGCACAAATAAAAAAAAAATACACTCGACGAGCAGCGATCACGAATTGGACAACTCCCACCCCGTCCAACGTCGAGTTGTCCAAATACAATGCTCCAGACGAAAGAATACCATTATGGACCTGAAAGGGAATTATGAATTCTTTATATAAAAACAAAAAAAAGACAAAAGGGGAAAATAATGATTAGAAATATGTAATATTAAACTTACCTGACGACCGATTAATCCGAGATGCAGAAAAAAACACACGAGACGAGAATAAAATGACAGCTGAGAGCAAGAATGCATATGCTAGAGGTTGCATAAAATGTATATACTTGCTTGCCTGTTTGCACATCGCGGATGAATCGGATGAACGAAAGTGTTACCAAGTGTGGAGTTCAAGTGGGAAAATGTGCAATAATGGAGTTCAGGTGGGAAAAGTGCAATAATGTTGCAATGCTGATAATTAGGCAGTTAGGTTTAAATTAATTTTAGGGCTGTGATAGAATACTAAATCAAATCGATTAAGAAGTGCAATATAGGCTAAGTGTATGTATCTATGTATGTATATTTATGTATCTAGTAGAAACATGGTTAGGGGACGAAGTGGTCAACATGTTGCGAGAGAAAGGGAGGGAATGAAAGATGAAGTCTACATCAGGAACAGGTAGAGACGAATAGATAAATCTATACAAAACAAACACATATACAAGTGCAAGATCGATGGCCATGACCATAAAAGGTAATAATTAGGTCATTGTCGTTTTGTGTAGAAAAAAAAAAAAAACAAACACAGCTAGCTAAGTTAGCAAGTCAATGGTTGCCGAATCGTTGCGAATCAAAGCGGTTTTTTTGAAATTTAAATCCGCGACTAAGTACGCCAAGTACAACGAAATTTTTTTGAGTAATTTAAGGCTCAAGTGGAATAAAATAATATAAAAAGATATCCATACAGTAGAACCGCAACGCAAAACAAAGGCAGTATTTGTGGGCTCTACGGGAGAAATCAAAGAAAGCAAAAAAAAAGGGAACAAAGGCAGAAGCAGAGGTATTGGGTTGGGGCAGTTTGTCAAGAAACGACCCTCACCTCTGCTTGGGGTTTTTTTGTGTGGTCCAAGGCAATCTGTGAAGACGATACCAACGCTCGTACTGAAGCACTTAACCGTAGGCTCAGCGGAACAATTTGTTGCGTACGGCTCAAGACCGGTTCAACGCCAGCCACGGGTGCGACCTTATCAGTATCGTATCAGCTTCTCAGCCATAAATCGCCAGCCAAGGACAAAGAAGTCACAGCCGCTCGAAAGGTGAACTCTATCAACCGGGGCGCAGCAAACCAGGGTTCGAAACGTCGACGCTCTGAGGTGAGAGTATTCCCCAACGAAATCCTGCCTGTCATAGAAGATCAGTGGTACAAAACTCTGAAATACAAAGAACATTCAGTAATCTCAGAACAAGTGAAACAAAAAGTGATCGATCGAATACCGATTTACCTAGTTTTAGATTTTTTTTTTGAATTTCCCAGTTTTTGAATTAAAGTAGATTAAGATTAGTGTAAGGATATAGTGTTTGTGGTGACAGTGGTGACGCGAAAAAAAAGGCTGAGTACGGCCAAATTTGTACCCTTTCACAGGAATCTTCGCTCCAAGTGCTGCCGGCAGGACGACGAGGGACGACATTTAATCGCCGTAAGTCTTGTTTTTTTATATTTCTACTTACCAGGGGCAGCAAATCTGCCCACAATATTAAAATAAAATAAGGTTAGGAATCGCACGTCACCTGAAGCACGGGTACCCAAATTTGTTTTGCTTTAGTAAAATTAACGTAGCTTAAGTTTAATGAATAATTATAGATTTAAAAAGTGAATTTAGCGTTTTTTTGTGATGGAGTAGATCGTCAGTGATGTGGTGTGTGGATATATGGGAAGGCCGTCCTTTCGCTAGTGCCATGGCGTAACACGTTACGTGGACATAGACGACCGACGAACGAGAGACAATGACGTGACGACGTACAAACTTTTCTCTACAAGAACGAACTGACGAGTGACTGGAACATGGCGTCAAGGGGCTGTCTCTCAAATTCCACGGCCAGAGAGATAGCCATGGATGTGTCCCTTGAGACATTGGGTGGGTAGGCCAAGCCAGTGCCGACTTCATCTGGCACGTCTCTGGAACGAGACGAACCTCACCATGGAGCGACCGTGGAAAGCAGTTGATGCAAAGAAGTAGAGTAGGTTAGATATAAGTTAGAATAGATATAGATCATAGGGTTTAGCTTACGGTTTAGGTTAGCGTAGATTTAGTTTAGGATAGTTAGTTTATGGTTGGATATGCATCTGACTTTCTGGCCTCTCTCCGTGGTGAGGCAAAGGTTATTGAGAATTTCTTCTTCCGCTTTCCTGTCGCCTTCTTCTTTCTCTTTCCTATAATTTTTTTTTGTCCGTCCGATGTCAGCTAAAGATAGTTCTCTGCCTGTCCTTCTACAGTTTTTTTTTGGCACGATTTTTTTGTTATTGAGCAAGTGGTTTAGTGTGAGTGGACAAGAACTACCCCGTCCGACGAGCGATAGCCGTGCAACCGCGAGCGTGCCACCGTCCTCCTCCGCTACTCCGCAGATGCCCCTGAGGCCATGCTTGACTCATAACAATGGCGCCCAACGGTTATTTTTAGTATAGAAAGTCAAGTTGCTTTTCCAAGGGGACGATTTTTACTCACAAAGGTCGTCGCCTTGGACTTGCAACTGCATTTTTTTTGATTTTTTTGATTTTAGATTTCTCTTTTAACTTTTGAAATTTTACTTTCCTGTCTCTCTCTCTTTCTCTCAATAACCGTGTAGGCTCTGAGTTCTATATATAGACGGAAGATGGCTGTCCAATCCGAAGGCCAAGCGCTAGAGGATCAGGTGAGGTCGTTGGAAGTCTATATTGGAGCGAAGAGAGGATCGGGGTGGAAAGGCCAGTGTTCTAATGACTGTCCAAGGAACGAGTGCCAAGAGCATAGTTCCTCGTGAGGCAAGAACACCGGTCTGGAAACCTTGATCGTGTCATGAGTATGCGTGGAGATCCTAGCCAGCCTTCTGTCAGGTTATTCACTAGACAGCAAGTAGTGGTAAGGAACAGAAGGGTATACTTTTGACACTCGTTTAGTTCCGGAGGCCCAGTCACGACTAGACTAGTAGGACTAACAGACTTAACAAAACAAACAGAAACGGTGACGACAAACTAAGCCAAAGCTTCAGCGGGAAGGTACAGGAAAACCAACCCAGAATCCACACACCTTCACGAATACCTTGCAAAACAAACAATAAAAACAGAAACACTAACAGATCATAATTTCGAAAACCTTTTCGAAACGTTAAAGTTTGAGACTCCAAAGTGTCACATTGAATTGAATAGCCACAATCATATTACAACCTTTTTTTTTTGAATTTTAACATTTTAGTATCTAAAACCTTTTTTTTGCATTTTTACTTAACCTTTTTTTGAATTTTAGCTTTAGTTTTATTATTATTTTTAAATTTGGTGGTTGGAGAATTCTTAGCAGTTTTTTTGAATTCTGAATTATATCAAGGTAATTTTTGAAGTATACGGAGTTACAAGTCCAGCGATAAGATTATGGAGGGTAAGGGAGCAGTTGCTAAAGCAACATTTACTCAGCAAGAGGAGTCGTCGATAGGGCGAATAACAAGAAAGATGACGCAGGAGTTGGGGATTTCTCCAGGTCCTGGGCTGCCTTTGAACATGCCGCCCCCGGTAAGAACCCCTACTACGACAACTGAGTCTGAAGCGGATGGTGCAGCCGATCTAAATCGCACTGCCCGCGAAATTGCAGAATGGGGTCGAGAGCTGCAACAAGATGAGCAGCAACTATTTACAGGGGCTCTAACCCAAGCAGAGAAGAGAGGTACAGGTTTGGGAGGTACTCAAGAGGGGTTAGGCAGAGGAAAAGGCCAGCAAGGCAATAAGGAAGGGGCAAGAAGTATGTCCCCTAGTGAGAAAAATGAAGAGCAAGAAGAAACGCTCGAGGAGAAGATCGCACTCCAGGTCCAAAGGGAGGTGTCCATAGCGATCAGGGAGAATAGGGTAGAGTTGCTAGCAATCTTTGCGGGAGGTCTAAGGGGGGTGCAAAATACGTTTCATGAAGACATGAAGGCTCTCCAGGACAGCATAGCTCAATTAGCAATAACACAAAAAGCAACGAACCCAAGACAAATTTCGCAGGCGAGTGGCAATGTTGAGCATAATCAACCGCTAGCCCAACAGCCTCAAGCGGTTGGCCCACCAGCAGCATTTAATCGAGAGGAGTTCTCTACTCGGGAACCCCCTAGACGGCAAGTTCCCATACAGGAACCCCACCGACAGGAGTCTCAGCGAATTGATTTAGGTAGAAAAGTTGACGTCCACAAATGGGGGATCAAGTTCGATGGGACAACCAAGAGTATGTCGGTGGAGAGTTTCATCTTCAGGGTTGAGACCCTCCAACGCCAGAGTGGCCTGTCAAACGAGCAGGTCTTCGCTAATTTTCACCATTTGGTGACGGGGCCAGCTGAGTGCTGGTATTGGCAGTATATGGAAGAAAATGCAGGGGATAGCCTGCTCAACTACTTTGACCTCAAAACGGAACTGTTACAACAGTTCAAAAGCAATAAGGGGGATCACGAGATTTTGCGTCAAATCATGGATAGGAGACAGTTACCCCACGAAACATTTGACGAATTTTACAGTGACATACGGACTCTGACATTACAAATGAGACAAAGACCAAGCGATAAAGATTTATTGGCGATTCTACGCCAAAACTTGAAGGACAGAGTAGCTAATCTGGTATTTGGTTGTAGTATATCGACGATTAGAGAACTACGAGAAGAGTGTAGGAGGGCAGAAAGCCATATAGCGGCTAGGGATATACGAACCAGAAGAAATGTTAGTGAGGTTAAAGGCGCGGGGCTCGACGAGAGCAAAGAAGAGCTAGAAGTAGAAGGAGGAGACGAAGAGTTGGAGGTAGCCGCGCTCCAACACAGAAGGACAAACAGACCGACAAACTATACTACCATGGACAGAACGACTCAACAGACAAGGGACAACAGGCAAGATGGTAGAGCTAGGGATACGCCACAAACTCGAGCGACATGCGCATCAAACTTCCACACCCTGACGTGCTTCAGTTGTGGGCAAGGAAGCCTGGCCTTCAACTGCGCTAAGTGTCAGGAAAACTTGCTAGTCGGCGGTGCAACCGGGAACCAACCGCCGATGGGGAGCTCGATCCCGGCCACACGAACGGATTTGGACCAGTCCGAATTTTGAAAAGAGACCCGAGCTCGTTAGTCCCGAACCAGAAAAAGACAATTCCGGCCAAAAAGAGCCTGCATAGACGATTGATAGAATACGACGAAGCTAGAAAAAGAATATTTTGTGAAGAAATGACGCGACCTAAGAAGGATAGGAAGTTTAAGAAAATATTAAGGCTAAGAGAGAAATGTGCAATATTTAGAAGACGAAAGAGTAGGATAGAATCGACGGTACTAAATACGACGGAAGATAATAGACCATATGCCAAAGTGATAATCGAGGGAGAAGAAATTTTAGGCCTGTTAGATAGCGGCGCCTCGATTAGCTGTTTAGGAAAAGATGCTCAAAGCTTTTTAAAAAGACATAACTTGACAATGACAAACATGGCCACAGACATCAAGACAGCAGACGGAAACAACCAACGCATACAGGGACGGTTTAAAACGCAAGTTTCGTGGGGGAACAAAACTCAGGAGATTGAACTCTATGTTGTACCAAATCTACAGCAACAACTGTACCTAGGTGTAGACTTCTGGAGTGCGTTTAGGGTCGCTCCAAATGTGATTAGTGAGATCGAGGCTCCATCACCGACAGTTGAAAGTCCTCCAGTCCAGGCACTCTCACCAACGCAAGCGCAACGACTCGAGAACGTCAAACAGCTCTTTCCATCTTTCGCGGTGCGAGGTTTGGGTAAAACGTCTCTTGAAGAACACGTGATAGAAGTGGAAGACGACAAAATGCCCATCAAACAGAGACATTACCCTATCTCGCCCGCGATACAGAAATTGCTGTTTGAGGAGCTTGATCGGATGCTTTCGCTAGGTGTGATCGAAGAAAGCAATAGTGCCTGGAGCTCGCCTGTTGTGTTGGTGAGGAAGCCAGGGAAAAACAGATTGTGCCTGGACTCGAGGAAGGTAAATGCAGTTACAAAGAAAGATGCATACCCGCTTCCCCACATCGAGGGTCTGCTTAGCCGACTCCAGGACACACGATTCATTTCAGGCATCGACCTGAAAGACGCATTCTG
This sequence comes from Cheilosia soror, assembly GCA_949372485.1. Lineage (NCBI taxonomy): Eukaryota > Metazoa > Arthropoda > Insecta > Diptera > Syrphidae > Cheilosia > Cheilosia soror. Next base: position 57,747,173 of record OX443561.1, on the reverse strand, counting down.
GCAGATTCCTCTGGAGAGGGAATCAAGAGAGAAGACGGCCTTCACAGTCCCTGGACGTCCGTTGTACCAATTTACGGTGATGCCGTTTGGATTGTGCAACGCCGCTCAGAGAATGTGTAGGCTCATGGACAAAGTCATACCCTCCAAGTTGAAGGAATATGTCTTTGTCTACCTCGATGACCTCTTGGTTTGCTCCCCAGATTTCGAGGCACATGCCAGATTGCTAGAAGAGGTCGCAAAATGTTTACGGGAAGCGGGCCTCACCATCAATGTTGAAAAAAGTAAATTCTGCTACAAAGAAATTAGGTACCTAGGGTATATAGTCGGTGATGGATGCTTGCGAACCGATAAGGATAAGGTGTCGGCGGTCGAGAATTTCCCAGTACCGAAGACTCCCAAGCAACTCCGTCGGTTCCTAGGCATGACGGGATGGTATAGGCGGTTTATACCGAACTTTGCTACCCTATCAAGCCCTATGACTGACTGTTTAAAGAAAGGACAAAACTTTAACATGACAGACGAGGCGCTAAGAGCATTCAACCAGCTCAAAATGTCACTGGTTACTGCGCCAATACTTACGAACCCCGACTTCACAAAACACTTTTATATACAATGCGACGCTTCGACAACTGGTGTAGGAAGTGTTCTCTTCCAGAGAGACGCGGAGAATAACGAACGACCGATAGCATTCATGTCCCAGAAACTTAATTCCGCACAGCGGAATTATAGCGTAACGGAACTTGAATGCTATGCGGCCGTTTTGTCAGTGAAGAAGTTCCGAGCCTACGTGGAGGGATTGCCTTTTACTATTATCACGGGTCACGCGAGTCTCAAGTGGCTAATGACCCAGAAAGATTTGTCAGGCCGCTTGGCTAGATGGAGCCTCAAGCTCCAGGCGTTCGATTTCGTGATAGAACATAGGAAAGGCACCCAAAATGTAGTCCCGGACACTCTCTCGCGCGTCCACATGGAAGAGCTCAAGCCTGACACTGTCCTCTTGGAAGTCGATCTCAATTCGCCATACTTTTCCTCGGAGGAGTATGAAGAGTTGAGGAAGACAGTCGAGAAGAACCAAAACAGACTACCTGACCTGTGTATATCAGACGGCTACGTGTACAAACGGACAGACGTACGAACAGGAGACGAACTACAAGAAGATAGGGCCTGGAAGCTATGGGTGCCGAAGGAGTTGCGTGGGAGCCTTCTAGTTGCAATCCACGACTCACCGTCATCAGGGCATGGAGGGGTAAACAAATCACTGGCTAAGCTTAAACAAAAATACTTCTGGCCAGGAATGGCCGCCGACGTACAAGCACATGTGAAGTCATGTGAAACATGCAAATGCAACAAGCCACTAAACGTGATTTCTCGGCCGCCGATGGGGCAGCAAACAATTACTGAGCGACCCTTTCAGCGCCTCTATATAGATTTTTTAGGACCCTACCCTAGAACTAGAACAGGGCACACCCACATTTTTATCGTGTTGGACCACTTCAGCAAGTATGTATTGCTGCGGCCTATCCGCAAGGCAACGGCAGCTGAGGTAGTGAAATATTTAGAAGATAGTGTATTTCATGTGTTCGGTGTACCTGAGTTCGTCCATTCCGACAACGGAAAACAATTCGTTTCAGAATTGTTCTCCAGCTTCCTAAAAAAGTATGGGGTTAAACACGTCAGGACCGCGTTCTATTCCCCCCAAGCGAATGCCTCCGAGAGGGTGAACCGGTCTCTGCTGACTAAAATTCGGTCATACATAGACACCGACCAAAGCAATTGGGATATGCATGTGAGCAATGCAGCATTTGCGTTGAGGAGCGTAGTGCACGACGCCACGGGTTTAGAACCATATTATGCTGTATTCGGCGTCCCGATGGTGCAACACGCAAGCGCGTACGAAATCCTACGTAAATTGGACATGCTAAAGGACACTGGAATACGTATCACAAATAAGACTGATAGGTTAGATTTGATTAGGAATAAGATTTTTGACAACTTGAGGTTAGCACACAACAAGGCTACGAAAATATACAACACGCGAAGTAGAGACGTAAAATACGCGGTGGGACAAGTCGTCTACAGACGCAACTTCAAACAAAGTAGCCAACCCGACGGCTACAATGCAAAATTAGGACCTAAATTCCTAAAAGCGATCGTCCTAAAAGCAATAGGTAACTCTCTCTATGAAATAGGTAACCAAAGAGGCGAAAAAGTAGGAGTCTTCCATGCAAAAGACCTACACACTTAAGAATACCAAAGATAAATGACGCACTCAAGCTGCCGTTGTATATATGTGAAGTAAAAGTATATTATGTTGGTTAGCTGTCGTGTTATTTATTAATTTATATGTAGTACGGTCCAGGGAAATTTATTTATTTATAGAGTTATAGTTTATTTAATTAGTTAGTAGGTATAGAGACAGAGTTTTATTTATCTAGGTTAAGTATATTTATTTATTTATTTATATCTATGTTGTGAGATTCCAACTTTATTAGAATAGATTAGCAATATTAGTTTTATATAGGAAAAAATCGAACGTACATAGCTACATCCAAACCATCTCGTCGTATACTGCTCACTGTGATAACACCAGTTGAACAGACAACGATCCAAATCCAACTACACATACACCAGGCATAACTATAATTAGGATCATGATCATGAGCCAGACCACACTTCGGTCGGGCGATCCTCATAACGCATTGACGGGTGTACGGGTAGCAGGCAGGCAAAAATGGGACTCACCAGATGCTTTACCCGGCTAAGAGACATCTCAAGGCATGGGCCCTTGCCACACGTTCGGCTACGCAGCAAATTTCATACTACACGCTCGCGAGTCAATAAGACACAACAAAACCGCACTGGACTCCTTTTTTTACGAGGTCGGTGGGCTCGCGACCACTCACCAACCGGCGTCGATCCTGTTACGGAGCCCGTGCTCAAAATTCGGCAGCTCCAAGGATTGTTCCATCATCACAGCTGTCAATAATCCGATGGTAAACCTTCGCGGTCGTGGAGATCAATCTGCCAACCAAAAAACAAAAAAAAAAAAGAGAAATCGATATATAAACAAGCCAATTATTAGTTATCACACAACTTACCTGTGATCGCACAAACCCATCATATGGAATCAATGACCCCATTATGTAATTATGTAACTTGTACATAGTAGTATACCTCACTATAAAAAAAAAAAAAAAACGAAAAGGGTATAAAAAGAATTCGCAATTGACATACACACACACACACACACATGACACAAAAAAAATTACGATGTACATGTTTCCCACCCCTACTGAACCCCGCCACAGACAAATTATAGGGACAAATTATGGTTACCTGACTAAAGCTAATGATGCACAAATTTTTCCAATATAAAAACAACGAAACTTTAATGAAACAGGAACTAACCATGATCAGGATGCAATTCCACAAGCACAAATAAAAAAAAAATACACTCGACGAGCAGCGATCACGAATTGGACAACTCCCACCCCGTCCAACGTCGAGTTGTCCAAATACAATGCTCCAGACGAAAGAATACCATTATGGACCTGAAAGGGAATTATGAATTCTTTATATAAAAACAAAAAAAAGACAAAAGGGGAAAATAATGATTAGAAATATGTAATATTAAACTTACCTGACGACCGATTAATCCGAGATGCAGAAAAAAACACACGAGACGAGAATAAAATGACAGCTGAGAGCAAGAATGCATATGCTAGAGGTTGCATAAAATGTATATACTTGCTTGCCTGTTTGCACATCGCGGATGAATCGGATGAACGAAAGTGTTACCAAGTGTGGAGTTCAAGTGGGAAAATGTGCAATAATGGAGTTCAGGTGGGAAAAGTGCAATAATGTTGCAATGCTGATAATTAGGCAGTTAGGTTTAAATTAATTTTAGGGCTGTGATAGAATACTAAATCAAATCGATTAAGAAGTGCAATATAGGCTAAGTGTATGTATCTATGTATGTATATTTATGTATCTAGTAGAAACATGGTTAGGGGACGAAGTGGTCAACATGTTGCGAGAGAAAGGGAGGGAATGAAAGATGAAGTCTACATCAGGAACAGGTAGAGACGAATAGATAAATCTATACAAAACAAACACATATACAAGTGCAAGATCGATGGCCATGACCATAAAAGGTAATAATTAGGTCATTGTCGTTTTGTGTAGAAAAAAAAAAAAAACAAACACAGCTAGCTAAGTTAGCAAGTCAATGGTTGCCGAATCGTTGCGAATCAAAGCGGTTTTTTTGAAATTTAAATCCGCGACTAAGTACGCCAAGTACAACGAAATTTTTTTGAGTAATTTAAGGCTCAAGTGGAATAAAATAATATAAAAAGATATCCATACAGTAGAACCGCAACGCAAAACAAAGGCAGTATTTGTGGGCTCTACGGGAGAAATCAAAGAAAGCAAAAAAAAAGGGAACAAAGGCAGAAGCAGAGGTATTGGGTTGGGGCAGTTTGTCAAGAAACGACCCTCACCTCTGCTTGGGGTTTTTTTGTGTGGTCCAAGGCAATCTGTGAAGACGATACCAACGCTCGTACTGAAGCACTTAACCGTAGGCTCAGCGGAACAATTTGTTGCGTACGGCTCAAGACCGGTTCAACGCCAGCCACGGGTGCGACCTTATCAGTATCGTATCAGCTTCTCAGCCATAAATCGCCAGCCAAGGACAAAGAAGTCACAGCCGCTCGAAAGGTGAACTCTATCAACCGGGGCGCAGCAAACCAGGGTTCGAAACGTCGACGCTCTGAGGTGAGAGTATTCCCCAACGAAATCCTGCCTGTCATAGAAGATCAGTGGTACAAAACTCTGAAATACAAAGAACATTCAGTAATCTCAGAACAAGTGAAACAAAAAGTGATCGATCGAATACCGATTTACCTAGTTTTAGATTTTTTTTTTGAATTTCCCAGTTTTTGAATTAAAGTAGATTAAGATTAGTGTAAGGATATAGTGTTTGTGGTGACAGTGGTGACGCGAAAAAAAAGGCTGAGTACGGCCAAATTTGTACCCTTTCACAGGAATCTTCGCTCCAAGTGCTGCCGGCAGGACGACGAGGGACGACATTTAATCGCCGTAAGTCTTGTTTTTTTTATATTTCTACTTACCAGGGGCAGCAAATCTGCCCACAATATTAAAATAAAATAAGGTTAGGAATCGCACGTCACCTGAAGCACGGGTACCCAAATTTGTTTTGCTTTAGTAAAATTAACGTAGCTTAAGTTTAATGAATAATTATAGATTTAAAAAGTGAATTTAGCGTTTTTTTGTGATGGAGTAGATCGTCAGTGATGTGGTGTGTGGATATATGGGAAGGCCGTCCTTTCGCTAGTGCCATGGCGTAACACGTTACGTGGACATAGACGACCGACGAACGAGAGACAATGACGTGACGACGTACAAACTTTTCTCTACAAGAACGAACTGACGAGTGACTGGAACATGGCGTCAAGGGGCTGTCTCTCAAATTCCACGGCCAGAGAGATAGCCATGGATGTGTCCCTTGAGACATTGGGTGGGTAGGCCAAGCCAGTGCCGACTTCATCTGGCACGTCTCTGGAACGAGACGAACCTCACCATGGAGCGACCGTGGAAAGCAGTTGATGCAAAGAAGTAGAGTAGGTTAGATATAAGTTAGAATAGATATAGATCATAGGGTTAGCGTAGATTTAGTTTAGGATAGTTAGTTTATGGTTGGATATGCATCTGACTTTCTGGCCTCTCTCCGTGGTGAGGCAAAGGTTATTGAGAATTTCTTCTTCCGCTTTCCTGTCGCCTTCTTCTTTCTCTTTCCTATAATTTTTTTTTGTCCGTCCGATGTCAGCTAAAGATAGTTCTCTGCCTGTCCTTCTACAGTTTTTTTTTGGCACGATTTTTTTGTTATTGAGCAAGTGGTTTAGTGTGAGTGGACAAGAACTACCCCGTCCGACGAGCGATAGCCGTGCAACCGCGAGCGTGCCACCGTCCTCCTCCGCTACTCCGCAGATGCCCCTGAGGCCATGCTTGACTCATAACACATTGCCTGAGGAAAGTTGATGGTAGTTTTGTCGCAGTAGGATTTTTGGTGTCATTGCGTCAAATGGATGTGGATATGCCCATAAGACAGGGGGGTGGGGAATATTTTGGTATCGTCGAATCCGCAAATTGAACAGTTATTATGTCATATAGGTAGGAATATACATAATATTAACACATACTATTGGTAGAGCGTGATGATAAAAATGTATTCTGAATTTTTGTAAACAATCTCTACAAATTTATCTATTGAACTTTGGCATACACTTTTCCACTCAAGATTCGATTTCTGTTTTATAGCGTCATATTTGATTATAAAACTTAAGTGCCCAATCGTACACTTAAATGTCACACGAGACAGATGGCAAGCTATTCAGCTGTCAACGATTTGACTAGTTCATTTGTTTTTTTTTTCGCTTTACGAGTTCAATTAAACAAAATAATTATTTTTCTTGCTTAAGTTAGGGGTTTGTTGTCATTAACAAACTATTCGGAAAATCGAATCAATTATTAAATATTGCAAAACAACAATTTTTCTAAGTGCGGCCAAGTTTTTTGTACCATTTGAGGTGAGTATTGTGAATCGACTGTGAAACAAAAATATGCATGAGTGACACTTATCTGTTCGTCTCTACTCAAACTTAAGTTAAACTGAACTCTGCACTGTACAACTGGGCATAAGTCTTCAATAGGTCTGTTTTTTTTTTTGCACATCGATCTCAGTGAAGTAAAGTGAAGTAGAACTTTCAGCACGCAATTACAACAACTGCACTCAATTTTACACCACTGAGATTCACACAAGTTTTTAGCCGTATTTATTAGATTTCCTTAAAATGCCTCTGAGAGCTTGTTTAGTTAAACATCGCGTAAGAATTTACGCAGCTTCTACGCTACTTTGTTGAAATTGGCCGCGTTCCATTGACCGCTAGATGACTAGCGGCATGCCAAACTCTATATAAAAAAAACTGACATTTTAGCATTGTATTTGTTTATTTAAATTATAGTGTATTAATAAATATGCGACATGATGGCAAAAATACCTTTTTCGCTCTCATGAAGACGGAATAACACGAATTCAAATTGTTTTTAATGTCACTTTGCCGCTGCCGCTAGATCTCTAGCGCCAGCGTTCCTCTATCAGGGATATTTATGTGCTAGATGCTAGCGGTCAATGGAACGCGGCCATTGTTATTTATAAACATTTTTCCACTTGTTGCTTAACTAAACAGGGTTGGTGTCCAGATAAGGGGAAATATATGAGAAACTATTACAAAAAATACAGAAAACTTGTACTTTCTTCCACTGAAACCGACATCAGCTGTTTTCTGAAAATTTTTTTGTGTAAACAAAAATATTTGAAATGAAGAAATCAAATATGTACGCAACTGATGCAAACTTTCACTCAAAAAATCCGTGCCTGAAAGCAACTGAGCTCTATGTTGCTGATCCTGATGGCCTTATTAATTTCATTTCATTTCATTTATTTTGAGATACCTATACACATTAAAACCTTGTACGCTGCTGTTTCGGAACGAAATTTTCCGGTGGTCTCCAATTGCACAGCGAAACGTGTGCGAAAAGACAGCGGAAAATAATTTGTGGAGAGTGGCATCAGCTGCTATACAAGTGACATTTGACAACAGCAGGAATTTGTGTTTTGTAAAATTGAAAGCAATTGTATCCTAATTAAAATTATATAATTTTAAAAATATGTATATAAATCAAAACTAAACACATGCCAGTCACCGTCGACATACGAATAATTGTTAATTGTGTTGGTTCATCTTCTTGTTGTGTTGGCTGCTGCAATTCTTCGTAATTTAAATATTAGATTTCGTCGTATACTTCCATTTCAAAATCAAAATATGAACACAACTACCGCGAAAAAATGAAATGTAAAATTTCCGCAAGCAATTAATGTCCCGGACAATAAATTGTGTGCGAAAAGAGAGTGGAGAATTGTACCAAGCAATCTACTACAATTACCCACTTTTCCTCCATCATTTCGCAGCAGCAGCGTACTGCAAAACGAAAAGGAGAGCGAAATTTTTCGTTCATGATTTCGTTCTGTCACTTTTGTATGGGATTTTTGGTTCCGAAACAGCAGCGTACTAGGCTTAAGATATAAAATCTTATAAGCTAGTGATAGGTTATAGTGTTATACATTTCAAAAAGTATGCCTATGCCTTATGAAGATAAAAAAAAAACAAATAGGTATCAATATACCGGATGACCATTTATTTGGTATTTTGTAAAAATTATTACATGGCACACATACCTACACAAAACTGGATTATTTCTTAAAATTTTGTATCACAGACGAGGAACACCAATAATTAGAGCTGAAATGAAAGTTTCCCAAGCTCTTCGCAGCCTCTAAACGCAAAGTTTTGTGTTTAATGTGGGGTTTCCACTTGTCGATTTGAAATTGACAATTGACGTATTTTTATGCCAATTAAGCAATTGGCAAGTGAAAATAGCGAAAAATTGCTTGTCAATGAACTAACAGCGTTTGTCAATAACTGACAAAGAAACCACTGGACAAGTGGAAATAGCTGAATTGTCAAACAAAATGTCACTTTGTCTATAATTGACAGAGAAAATTTAATTGGCATCTAGCTCATAAGTTGGTCAATCAACATTCAAGTGAAAATTAACTGACGTTGGTGTCGTTCAATGACATAAACGCGAGGGCTGTCAAACTTTGTCAATCAACCGACATGTGGAAACCCACCTTAAGTTACGCGGCCTTAAAACTGCGTTGCTTAAATTCGGAAAATGCTTATAAATAACGTTTTCCTGCGTAAGGGCATTTTAGAGGGTGCGTAAAGTTAAGCAGGCTCTACGCCACGTTTATAAATACGGCTGCTAACGTTTTCAATTAGAGTTTCGCACATTATTATAAACTTTTATCCAATAAACTATGTAAAACCTATCCCCCGGCATGTAAAATTTGGTTTGTTTTCCTACAAGTTTTTTTGACGTTTCAGTGAAAGAGAAAGCGCAAAAAAAATCTAAATTCGTGAAAGTGCTCTCAACTCTGAAAAAGATTGCTTTTTTTGTACCAAACGAACGAAAAAAGTGATCTCGGGCAATAAAAAGTGTTTTTTTTTGGCGAATCGAAATCAGCATGATTAGAGACACGGCTGCTACGGCTACGGCGAATAGCCACAATGAATAGCCACTCCGTTGATTTTTCCTCGCGGTTTAGTGAATGTGAATGTGCATGTGCATTAATTTATTCGTCAATTTATCGGAGACCGCTATAGACCAAATAAATAAATAAATATTGACTAAGATGAAGATTACATCAATCGTAAGAACTAATTGGAAGAAAACCCTATTTGGATCTGCCATTGGGATCTATGGAATTCACTACGGCAGGGAAGAATACCAGTATGTAGAATTTCGTTGTTAACTTCCTGTACCCAAGCTTTAGGTCAACAACGTCGATTAGACGCAATATAGAATATACATGTGAATAAATCGGTGTACAGAATAAAATATGTATATTCCGACTTCCTGGAAACAAATCTAGTGACGTGAACTACTACTGATTGTACAAAAATTCATATTAGAATCTCAGGGGCATAGTGTTCACAGCAACAGTATACTGTTACATGCCCTCCTTACACCCAATTTGCTTTATATTTTTGTATTGATTACATAATAGTTATGTATTTTTGTTTACTTTAAAACTTACATTTATTTATTCAGTCGGTCCCTAATTCACATTTGCAAAAGAATAGTGCATCGAGAACAAGACTTTTTGGCATGTAAACCGGTTTGTATCCGACATGTAATGAGATAGCATTTATTTGCCAATTTCCAGGACATTTTTCTTGTATTGCGTTTTGTGAGCACTAAATTGAATTAAGTTGCAATCTATTTCGTTTAATTTATAAATAAAAATGGTCGGGATTAAATTGTATGGATATTTTAAGCGCCCCGCAGCGAAGATGAAGACACGACCGCACGCAGCGCCGTTGCCCTTTAAACCGCTTTCGCAACAAAGGGATTCTGCGCTGATTTTGAATTGTGAATTGCGATGCGTGCAAACGACCCAGAATTCTATCACAATTTCGTGCGAATAGCGTCCGATAATTTTGATTATCAATAAGGGGACATACAAACTATATACATCCTATGTTATGCAAATAAGTACTTCCGCGTCGGAACTACAGAAAGCTCACACAGACCACCATTCTCGATCACTGGAGTATCTTTTCGTTAGACCGCAGACGACCCTCTCGGGCATTATTCTTTAACTTCTGGATGCGATCACGTCATTGAAATGGTTAGACTTGAAAGATATGCGATAAAACTGAATGAAGTTGGATAAATAGTTAAAATGAAAATTAAAATTAAAACTACCCTTTTTAAAAAAAAATCCCATGAACAAATAATTAAATTCATATAACTAGGGCATAACTAAAATGATAACTAGCTATCTTTTTCTTTCTTGCCTGCTATTAGTGTGCCCGGCCGTAGTCTTACTATTTCTGCATTCCGTGTACGTCGCCGTCGACCGATATTTCCTCGTCGAAGACGTGGTATTGTCCTGTAGTAAACAGTAAAGCTAATATGTTGCATCATACGTATGCGCTTGCTTCCAATTCTAATACCCTATTCACACCGAGTTGAAAACTATGTTTTCGCGAAAACACTCGAAAACTTAATTGAAAACAGAAGTTTTCCCATACATATTGCAGTTTTCAAAACGAGTTCTTTGAAGTCGTCTTCCATGACGTTTTTCTAGCATTTTAGAACCGCAGCATCACCTGCCACAACTAAATGATATTTTCAGATATTTTGATTGTTCCTTATGTTAATTATTTTATGCATTCAACCATGAATTAACAATTATCAAGTGGCTTAATTCATTTTGTTTGTATATTATGTCAAGAAAGGCGATAAAGGGATTGCTCTAATTACAGTGGTACACTTTTTTTAAGTCTCCCCGGAAAAGTCTTTGCCAAGGTGCTGGAAACGCGTTGCAGAGCTGTGGTCGAGGCACGATTAGGAGATGAGCAGTGCGGCTTTCGTCGCGGCAGAAGCACAACGGACCAGTTATTCACTCTCAGAATGGTACTTGAGAAGGCTTGGGAATATGCTACACCTGTTTACGCATGCTTCGTAGATTTGGAGAAAGCATATGACCGAGTCCCTCGAGGTAAACGAGGAGTGTGTTACAGGAGTATGGAGTCGACGGTTCTCTCTTGAGAGCCATTCAATCTCTTTACACAAACTGTAAAAGCTGTGTTCGGGTAAACGGCGTTAAATCAATACCTTTCACCGTGGGCGTTGGACTTCGTCAGGGGTGCGCCTTGTCTCCTCTCCTTTTCATTACTTTTATGGACTGGATGTTACAGCGCAGTCTTGGCGAGGAACGTTTCGAATTGGGAGATCTGAGGATAAGTCATATGCTCTTCGCTGATGACTTGGTCATCCTTGGGTCCTCTCAGACTGAGCGCGCACTCGACCGGTTTGTAGCCGTTTGTGTTGAAACTGATATGAAAATAAACGTGAACAAATCTGAAGTGATGGTCGTCTTCAGAACGCCTGTTCAATGCACTCTGTATGTTAATGGAGTCCCATTGAAACAGGTGGAGAAGTTAAGTATCTCGGGGTCCTATTCAGGAGTGATGGAAGGAGCAATGCCGAGTTTTACAGTAGGATTGGTCGGGCTGGGTTGTAGACAGCTTGGTCATTCTGTTATAAGGAGGACTGAACTTGGTGTCAAAGCTAAATTGTCAGTCTTTAATTCGGTGTTTGTTCCAACTCTTACCTATGGTCATGAATCATGAGGTTTGGGCAATGACCGAAAGAATAAGATCACGGATACAAGCTGCCGAAATTAGATTTCTCCGTGGTATTGCTAGTGTGACCAGTAGAGATCGCATCAGAAATACCAGAATACATGAGGAACTCAATGTCGAGCAGCTACTTCTCCGAACGGAGCGATCCATGCTTCTGTGGTTTGGTCATGTTAAATGCATGTCCCCGACTAGAATTCCTTGACGTGCTATGGAATCCGTACCATCAGGCAGGCGTCCTCTAGGTAGACCAAGGATGAGATGGTAAGATCAAGTCCATAATCTCTCCTATACCCGTATGGGGATTGCCCTTGATAATTAGAATCGATGGCGGAGAATCGAGAGCTATGGAGGGTCCACTTGAGCAACCTACACCCGCGACCCACTTAATGGACAAGCGGACCATTGGAAATGAATAAATGAATGAATGTATTATCATATATATATTTACCCTTACTGATTCTGTAACGCTCCTTACTTTTCTTATTTTTCTTATTTTAAATAAAAATAGGCGGTGGGTATTTGAATAAATTTTCAATGTTTGTGTTTTCTCATTATTCAAATACGCACCGCCTATTTTTCATATATTTTAATTTTCTTCAAAGTTCAAACTCTACTATAGTAATGCTCGGCAAGTGTTTTCAAAAGGAAATTGCCAAATAAAACCAACCCTTCTTAGGGGGTCAAAGTTTGTACGGGAACATTTTTATTTTTCATCCGATCGACTTCAAACTCGGTTTGTGTACTCTATATAAGAAATATTTAGGTATTTTGCTTTGGGCTCGAGTTATTGGCAATGATTTTAATGAGAACTTTTTCATAACTCACGAAGGAGTTTGTCGTATCAATATGAAACTTTGTACATTGATAATAAAGAAGTAAAAAGAAGTAAAATATTATTTATACTCATAAATCTAAATTCTAAATCAATAGATACAAAAAAAAAAAACAGAAACCGTTTTTAGGCAATATGTACTTTGCTACGAATTTTAAGATCACTGATTTACTAACTGCTCCTCAGGTACTTTAATAGGAAATTTTATTTCGCGATATTTAAATATAAAAGAGAAAACTAACTGATCGTGAAGGAATCTCTGTGGACAAAATCCTGAGGGCTATTAAAATATGAGTCTTCTCATTATTGCAAAATTGCCGCGGGTAGCAGAAATGTATGAAGACGACGTTGTTGAAATTCCCACGGAAATTATATTAACAGGAGACTTAATTAAGACAATTTTTGGCGATCTGCTGCAAATGTCAATGCAGGAACTTTCAGAACGAGTCATTGCCGCGCTGACAAATGTGCAGACATTAGAAATGAATAGGAGCGATTCTGTTATCAGTGAAGACTGAAGATCCAAATGATGCACCAAATTTCCCTGTTGAATTCCTCAATCAGCAAACTCCATCCAGCAAGCCACCTCATGTGCTGTACTTAAGCAAGGTGTCATCATCATGTTGCTGAAAAACTTGAACCCTAAAAAAGGACTGCAATGGAACTCGATTGATTGTGGAAGAGCCTGGACGAAATTTGATAAGAGCATGAATTATCACAATGATTCCATTTCCGATAAATTCTAGCATACGCTATAATAATAAACAAGGCTCAAGACCAGTCATTTGATGACGTTGGCATGCATTTGAAGACCGGAGTATTTTCACACGGCCAACTGTATGTGGCTTTATCACAATCAAGAGTTGCAAGACAAAAGAAGGTGTATATTGAATCTAATCCACAGCAAGGAAGATTATTAATTAACCAGAGACAATTTACACGCAATGTAGTTTTCAAAGAAGTTCTTTAAATAAAATCAATTTGTTTATCAAATATTACTTTGCATACCCAGCGAAGCGGGTACAACCAACTAGTCATATACATATTTACCAGTACTGACTCCGTAACGCTCCATACTTTTCATATTTTTCTTATTTTAAATAAAAGTAGGCGGTGGGTATTTGAATAAATTTTCGAAATTTTAGTTTTCTCATTATTTAAAATTACCGCCTACTTTTCATATATTTAAATTTTCTTCATGGTTCAAACTCAATAAAACTAATGCGCGGCAAGTGCTTTCAAAAGGAAATTGGCAATTTAAAACTTTGTATATTGATAAAGAAGTAAAATATTATTTATACTCATAAATCTTTGCCCGAGTAGCAGAAATGTATGAAGAAGACGTTGTTGAAATTCCCACGGAAATTATATCAACTGGAGACTTGATTAAGACAATTTTTGGCGATTTGCGGTAAATGTCAATGCAGGAACTTTCAAAATGAGTTATTGCCGCGCTGACAAATGCGCAGACATTAGAAATGAATAGGAAGATAATCGATTTAATTGGTCTATTTTAGAGCCGATTCTGTTGTCAGTGAAGACTGAAGATCCAAATGATGCACCAAATTTCCCTGTTGAATTCCTCAATCAGCAAACTCCATCCAGCAAACCACCTCATGCCCTGTAGTTTAAGCAAGGTGTCATCATCATTTTGCTGAGAAACTTTTACCCTAAAAAAGGACTGCAATGGAACTCGATTGATTGTGGAAGAGCCTGGACGAAATGTGATAAGAGCAAGAATTATTTCGACATGCAATCACATTGATTTCATTTCCGATAAATTCTAGCGTACGTAATAAAATAAGCAAGGCTCAAGACCAGTCATTTGATCACGTTGGCATGCATTTGAAGACCGGAGTATTTTCACACGGCCAACTGTATGTGGCTTTATCACAATCAAGAGTTGCAAGACAAAAGAAGGTGTATATTGAATCTAATCCACAGCAAGGAAGATTATTAATTAACCAGAGACAATTTACACGCAATGTAGTTTTCAAAGAAGTTCTTTAAATAAAATCAATTTGTTTATCAAATATTACTTTGCATACCCAGCGAAGCGGGTACAACCAACTAGTCATATACATATTTACCAGTACTGACTCCGTAACGCTCCATACTTTTCATATTTTTCTTATTTTAAATAAAAGTAGGCGGTGGGTATTTGAATAAATTTTCGAAATTTTAGTTTTCTCATTATTTAAAATTACCGCCTACTTTTCATATATTTAAATTTTCTTCATGGTTCAAACTCAATAAAACTAATGCGCGGCAAGTGCTTTCAAAAGGAAATTGGCAATTTAAAACTTTGTATATTGATAAAGAAGTAAAATATTATTTATACTCATAAATCTTTGCCCGAGTAGCAGAAATGTATGAAGAAGACGTTGTTGAAATTCCCACGGAAATTATATCAACTGGAGACTTGATTAAGACAATTTTTGGCGATTTGCGGTAAATGTCAATGCAGGAACTTTCAAAATGAGTTATTGCCGCGCTGACAAATGCGCAGACATTAGAAATGAATAGGAAGATAATCGATTTAATTGGTCTATTTTAGCGCCGATTCTGTTGTCAGTGAAGACTGAAGATCCAAATGATGCACCAAATTTCCCTGTTGAATTCCTCAATCAGCAAACTCCATCCAGCAAACCACCTCATGCCCTGTAGCTTAAGCAAGGTGTCATCATCATTTTGCTGAGAAACTTTAACCCTAAAAAAGGACTGCAATGGAACTCGATTGATTGTGGAAGAGCCTGGACGAAATGTGATAAGAGCAAGAATTATTTCGACATGCAATCACATTGATTTCATTTCCGATAAATTCTAGCGTACGTAATAAAATAAGCAAGGCTCAAGACCAGTCATTTGATCACGTTGGCATGCATTTGAAGACCGGAGTATTTTCACACGGTCAACTGTATGTGGCTTTATCACGATCAAGAGTTGCAAGTCAAATGAAGATGTATATTGAATCTAATCCACAGCATGGAAGATTATTTATTAACCAGAGACAATTCACACGCAATGTAGTTTTCAAATAAGTTTTTTAAATAAAATCAATTTGTTTATCAATATTACTTTGCATACCCAGCGAAGCGGGTACAACCAACTAGTTTATTTTATATTTTACCAAAATTTTGTTAAAAAAATACCAGCAAATAAAAAGTAGATAGGTACATAATTTAAAATTAGAACGCACCTAACTCTGAGGAAGGCCCTAAACTCTGGAAACACTTGTTTGGGTTCATTTGGCTCGTTAAACTCGTCGAATCGATCGGAAAAAATAAAATAAAAAATAAACTGCGCACGGATTTGTTTTTTAATTCTCTTCATAATTATTATGATATGTCACAAAAGCAAAACTTTCTTATAAATTTAATATCACAAGGCGTAACTGAAATTCTGCAAATTAGTTCATATTTGAAGTTGCAATCATGTGCTTTGAAAAATTTCAACTAAATTTCAGCCGTGTACTTAGTGGATTAGTCCTTGACTAGAATTGTCGGTGCCCTTTGTCTGCGTCAAAGCCAATAAAAACCCAGATCAACGACTTCGACATCATGTGGGCGCAGTGTTTCAGTACTTAGTGCGCTGAACTATTGAACAAGGGTCGTAGGTTCAACCCTCCGAAAAAAAACAATATAAATAAACAAATACATACATAGATAGTTGGTGCAACACGTCCATCGTCCATAGGCACCTTAGGCCTAGCTTCCCACAAACGTTCGTTTGTGTGATTTTTTTTATTTTTCGGGACGAATGGACGCAAGGTATAAACTTAAGGTTTTTTCTGCTGCACTTAATTTTTCAAACGTCTTGCAAACACCCGAAAGAACAACTGTCCTAATCCTGAGTAAGCTTCTCAATTCAGCTATAGAATTTGGCATAAAATAGTACTTTCCTTCTATTTTTCCCAAAAGTGGCACATTCTCTATTTGAGTATATGTACCTAATTCTCCTATCTCTCAAAATAGGCACTGCTCTGGCCATACAAAGTCGCTATATTGTTTATCCTACAAGGTTTTTTGAAGGCTGAACAAAAACGAAATTGCCTATCTGTGAAAGAGATGGGCTTCAATATAAGCCCTATGAAAGTCCGCCTTTTAATGAATGGTGGACTGGTTGATTTGGCACCAACACTTGGCCAACCAGATCTCCTGATCTAACACCCCCCTGGGGTGCTATGAAAGAAAAAGTTTAGTTTAGAAAAATATCGAGTCTCTTTTTGACCAGTTTTGAATGACAAACAATTTCTTCTACTACAACTTCTGTTCATCGTACGTAAAAAAAGTTGCTTAAAATAGTTTTTAGGAAATTTCTCAACGATAAAAATTTCATAAAAAAATAAAACAATTTATAAATTAAAAATTTTGAGAAAAAAACATTTAAAAAAAAAAAAATTAAACAACGAATTTTCATAATTTTGAGTTTAAGAAGCCATAACTATTTTGTATCTACACAGATGTACCCGAAGTGCTTAAGACTTGTATGCGATACTAAATTCTCTTTTCAAAATGTATGAAATAGATAATAGTTTAAAAGTTATAGCCTTTCAAGTGGTAACAACTCCAAATTAGAGGTCACCTTCTTTGATGGGGTATATAGCGGGAAAGAGGGTGAGAATATACCCCCGTCATATACGAAACTTCAGGATTATACCGCTTAACTGAAACACCCTGTATAGATTCTAATATCCTTTTTTTTATAATAAAGATATTACCTAAATGACAATTTTTTTTTTGATAAACTATAAATTTGGGTCAGGGAAAACTTTAAAATTGGTCAGGGAAAATCAGGGAAAGTCAGGGAAATTTATTTTGAAAAATAGTGGCAACTATTAGTCTAAGAGCCCGCTGCAAATTTTGGGTGTGGATGATAACCAAAATAGATGAGTACCCCTAAAAAGTTTGGAAATTTCTTATTTCAAAAATGAAAGTCTTGCAGCCGGTGGTGGCGGCTCAGGTGAGTAATACTATGTTAAAAACTCAATTTTTTTGAAACTTGGGATAATTGTGATAACCACTTGAAACTAGTCTCCAGATAAAGGAAATTACTCCCTAAATACGAATCCGTGGGTCCAAGACGTTTTGCAGGCGGCCAACCGCTTGCCAGACGCGCTCAAAAAACGACAAAAAACCCGTTTTTGTTTTAATTGATATAACCAATTAAGCTTGGCACTAAAATGTAGAGCTTGATGTCCTAAACACGAATATATGGGTGCAAGACGTCTTAGACGCGGCCAACCCCCTGCCAGACGCCCTTAAAAATCGGAAAAAATCCGTTTTTTGAATTTTTGGTATAACCACTTGGGACTAATGCCAAAATAAAGAGCTTGATCTGCCAAACACGAATATGTGGGTCCAAGATTTCTTAGACGCGGCCAACCCCCTGCCAGACGCCCTTAAAAATCGGAAAAAATCCGTTTTTTGAATTTTTGGTATAACCACTTGGGACTAATGCCAAAATAAAGAGCTTGATCTGCCAAACACGAATATGTGGGTCCAAGACTTCTTAGACGCGGCCAACCCCCTGCCAGACGCCCTTAAAAATCGGAAAAAATCCGTTTTTTGAACTTTTGGTATAACCACTTGGGACTAATGCCAAAATAAAGAGCTTGATCTGCCAAACACGAATATGTGGGTCCAAGACTTCTTAGACGCGGCCAACCCCCTGCCAGACGCCCTTAAAAATCGGAAAAAATTCGTTTTTTGAATTTTTGGTATAACCACTTGCGACTTATGCCAAAATAAAGAGCTTGATCTCCCAAACACGAATATGTGGGTCCAAGACGTCTTAGACGCGGCCAACCCCCTGCCAGACGCATTTATTTACTTACGTACTCACCGGGACAAACTGACATAGTTTTGAAACTATACCTACAGAAAATGTCAATTCAGCATTTGAAATAATATATTTTTAATTCAACATAAGTAACATACATTATATACAATATTAAATGTCAATGGATTAACAATTCGAAATGTATTTTACATACATAGATAATACAAAAAAAGGAAAACTAAAAACTAATCATTGTCGCTGTCATCAGATGAGTCGCTACATGAGTCGCTACTATATACATCATTACTGTCGCTTTCAGATACATCTATAAAATCATTTTGCACGATGTCTTCCAATCTGTCCGGTGTAGTTTTTCCTTGAAACCAGTCAATTTTATACGTATTTTGAACAAGTACCCAACCATTTTCTGATGGCGTTAATGGTACTTGTTCATTTTCAGTAGCAGCAGATTATAAACAAGAGTGACTACTCCACTAGTAGTTCTCTAGTATGAACGTAGCTCTCATAATAATATTAAAAGAAATCGCAGCTTAGCTAACTCTGTCTAAACTAGGTATATCAGTCTAAGCATAAAAATCTGTAACTCTCTCCGAATGCGTTCTTTATATAAACACAAATACAGTTCAGACACCAAAGGCACTATTTGCAATAATACTTATTTATTTTATACAATTATTCAAATATGTACCTAGATACATATGTACTTTAAAGTAAAGTACCCGGTAGTCAAGATATTCATTCATTCATACGAAATATCAATTTCCCATGCTTATAATAATTTTTAATACTTTTCTGACCAAACATAGACCTTGGAAATAGTATCCCGGTGAGTACGTAAGTAAATAAATGCGTCTGGCAGGGGGTTGGCCGCGTCTAAGACGTCTTGGACCCACATATTCGTGTTTGGGAGATCAAGCTCTTTATTTTGGCATAAGTCGCAAGTGGTTATACCAAAAATTCAAAAAACGAATTTTTTCCGATTTTTAAGGGCGTCTGGCAGGGGGTTGGCCGCGTCTAAGAAGTCTTGGACCCACATATTCGTGTTTGGCAGATCAAGCTCTTTATTTTGGCATTAGTCCCAAGTGGTTATACCAAAAATTCAAAAAACGGATTTTTTCCGATTTTTAAGGGCGTCTGGCAGGGGGTTGGCCGCGTCTAAGAAGTCTTGGACCCACATATTCGTGTTTGGCAGATCAAGCTCTTTATTTTGGCATTAGTCCCAAGTGGTTATACCAAAAATTCAAAAAACGGATTTTTTCCGATTTTTAAGGGCGTCTGGCAGGGGGTTGGCCGCGTCTAAGAAGTCTTGGACCCACATATTCGTGTTTGGCAGATCAAGCTCTTTATTTTGGCATTAGTCCCAAGTGGTTATACCAAAAATTCAAAAAACGGATTTTTTCCGATTTTTAAGGGCGTCTGGCAGGGGGTTGGCCGCGTCTAAGAAGTCTTGGACCCACATATTCGTGTTTGGCAGATCAAGCTCTTTATTTTGGCATTAGTCCCAAGTGGTTATACCAAAAATTCAAAAAAACGGATTTTTTCCGATTTTTAAGGGCGTCTGGCAGGGGGTTGGCCGCGTCTAAGAAGTCTTGGACCCACATATTCGTGTTTGGCAGATCAAGCTCTTTATTTTGGCATTAGTCCCAAGTGGTTATACCAAAAATTCAAAAAACGGATTTTTTCCGATTTTTAAGGGCGTCTGGCAGGGGGTTGGCCGCGTCTAAGACGTCTTGCACCCATATATTCGTGTTTAGGACATCAAGCTCTACATTTTAGTGCCAAGCTTAATTGGTTATATCAATTAAAACAAAAACGGGTTTTTTGTCGTTTTTTGAGCGCGTCTGGCAAGCGGTTGGCCGCCTGCAAAACGTCTTGGACCCACGGATTCGTATTTAGGGAGTAATTTCCTTTATCTGGAGACTAGTTTCAAGTGGTTATCACAATTATCCCAAGTTTCAAAAAAATTGAGTTTTTAACATAGTATTACTCACCTGAGCCGCCACCACCGGGTGCAAGACTTTCATTTTTGAAATAAGAAATTTCCAAACTTTTTAGGGGTACTCATCTATTTTGGTTATCATCCACACCCAAAATTTGCAGCGGGCTCTTGGTCTATATGTAAAATCAATTTGTTTATCAATATTACTTTGCATACCCAGCGAAGCGGGTACAACCAACTAGTGTCTAAATAAAGTCTAGTCGTCACGAACATTTCATAGCTAGTTTCACAGCTAATTGAAACGTCAAGCGAAAACTAGTTGGTGCTTGGCGTGAATGCATCGACGAGTTTTTTTTTTTTTTGTCAAAATCTCAGTTTTTAGTGCCGTGTAAATAGGCTATTAGCATATATGCAATATGCATATGTTCGTCTGGCGTATGATGCCCTTTTACACGATATGTTGAATTACTCCGAAAGCTTCAAATTGTTTGTTGTCAGCAAATGCTAGCATACGGTTTGTTATCATATTTTTTAGGACGTATTGACAAATGTACAAGCTGGCCTGCGATGCCTGGTGTGGAAGAGAAGAACCCTATCAGACATACGGGAATCTGTCATCGGTAAGCGGTACGTGTCTTTTTGTAGTAGTAGTAGTATTTATTTAGTAAATATTACTACATATTACAATAATTCATATATGTACTTAAAATATTTATACATTTGTTTGTTTACATTTATATTTTAAAACCAAGAAAAGTAATAATTCTACTAGAATATAATTAAGATATCGTGTCTTTTATATGCACTACTAATAAACGCTTAAAGCGTGCAAAAGGAGTTTCGTTTTTAAATGTCTAAAGGCAATTCATTAAAAAGTTTTAATCCTCTATAAAATGGCATATTTTGAGTTCGGATATCTCTATATATAGTTCTAATCTAAAATAAGAATTATTTCTTAAACTGTAGGGTTGGACATCTTGCGTGTATATTAAATTTGATGACAAGTAATTAGGGACCATGTTATACTTCTTTTTATAAATATAAATAATGACATTATATATGATACGTTGTTTTATATTTAACCACTGCAAACATGACAGCATCCATTCGATGGGTGTATATATACTGCATTTCAGGATGGTGCGCATAGCTTTATTTTGGAGTATTTAAAGTTTATTAATATTTTCATTATTTCCCATACAGTTGAACAAAATTCGAAATGGGGTTTTATAATCGTGTTATAAACATTTATCGCGCAGATTGTTGATATGTTTTTTCGTATTCTTCTAAGAAATGCAATTTTTTTTAGAGATTTTTTTGGTAATATATATCATATTATGACTGTTAAATGTCAATTTATTATCTAGGACTACGCCTAGGTATTTTATTTCGTGCAACTGTTCGATTTGTATACCATCTATTCTCAAGTCTATAACTGCATTATTATTTATCACGATGCATTTCGTTTTATTTATATTAATTTTCAGTTTATTCACTTGTAGCCATTGAACCAAATTGTCGAGATCACATTGAATATCACGTTTTACAAGTAATTTATTTATTTTATAAATGAAAAACTATTTTAATCGATCTAAAAGCCTTGTCGGTCTAAAATTCAAGTACTGTTTATGAAAAATAAAATAATTCCGGGCCCATAAAATACATTTAAATCGTTGAAAAGTGTAATGAAAAATGTGTGTTGGTTTCGTGTATACAATTTTGTTTTTTGGATTAGACACTTTTTTTAACTGTTTAAAGTTCTTTAAATTTTTGTTAATATTCCATTAGCAGCATAATCCCAAATACCAATAGAGTACCCCACTAACCGAGATTAATCACAGACTTTCTCGATAACCATCTGCGATATTGCAGAATGTTTTAGCGGTATAAAACGCGGAGGGGGAGATCTCGTCAAGGCTAGTTGGGTCTATGCTATAGGTGTGGTACCATATTCAGCAAACAGTGATGTAACTGCCACTGGTATGGTCATTAATGCTAAAACATCTTACAAAGTCTTGGACGTTTTGGATACGTACTTTACTCGTGCAAAGCTGGTAAAGGAAGAAAATGAGACACTCGATGCAACACGTTTTCTTTATTTATATCTTACAGTATTTGATCATTTAATGCCGCTTAGCTTCTTTTGCGTATATTTTTTCGCTGATCTGTCAAATTTGTATTTCTAGTAGGGTTGTCGCCGCTAGGGTACACCGTCCATTTCCCGATTGTTGCTCGGTAAATTGATTTCCACGCCGGGGCGTTGTGTCGCTATCCTTAGGGCGTCGCAAGTTTTATTTTTTCACAGCTGTAAGACTCCGATCAAAGGAAAAGCATTTAGTTTTTCTTTCCAAATACCAAAAGCAAGGTCGAGGCGAAATCCAATAGTTACATTGCAAACGAAGATTAAAGTGCCTATTACACAAATCAGTAAGAATAGACCGTCGACTCCTCCCACATAACGGACTTTGCCTACAAGCTGCCGGCGAGACCAGGATTTTTCATGTATTGGTGCTGTACAAAATCAAAGGGGCGCCATTAACGCACGCATACTTGAAAAATCCTGGTCGCATGGTATTGCATAGAAAAACATTGCCGCCATTAATTTTGACATTTACACGTATTCACAGACAGGGAAATTCTTTCCGGGGGGAATCGGGTAGGTGTACGGGAAGTCGGCGGTCTATTCTTACTGGTTTGTGGTAATAACGACGAAAAGTTGGATATTTATTTCAAGTTTTTAATGACATTTTACGGATACGGTTCATATCAGACATCAATAGAAAGCAAACAAAGAACCTATTAAACAGAACCAGCGTTGCCACTTTGCTGCAATTGCAGTAGATCTACTTCATTTTTTTCAAAATTTAAATCTACTGCCACCAAATTAAATCTACAGCATTTTTGTAAAAGCTTAAATGAGGAAGCCAGATCCAAAATAGTAGATAAAATACAAACAGAAATACAAGCCAATTTGGGAAACTGAGTTTTCCTGGCTTAAATTAAATTGTCGAAGGAAACTGTTTCAGCAAACAATGTCTTTGAACAACAACAGGTCAAATTTAGGCGTCGATTCTGAACAAATATTTTCTAGCTTGATCGGGTTCTTCGTGCTGCAATTTTATATCGAGGCTTGTCAACAAATAAAAAATCATTTTAATTTTGATGATGAAAGACTGAAACCTCTGAGGTATGTAGATACAGTTAGTACATAGTGGAAGGCAGTATACCCTCGATTTTGCCTATTTTAAACTTGTTTCCTTTTTATGATGATGACAAAGAAGAAAAACTCAATAGCCAGTGAAGATGAACAATATTTCATGTTCATTAATATTAAAGCAACTATTCTTGGACGACTTTAGCGACGTTTGGGGCAAAGGGATACTGCATCTTATTTATCCGCTTTCTCAATTCTACAGGCTGGCTATAGGTACCGACCGGATCACATCCTTAACATTCATCACAAAGTAGGCCATTTTTGGTTTATCGCATTTATCGCCCAGTACATCCAGATTCATTCAGCTTCGGAATAGATTTTCAATTTTCGAAGTTCCATAACAGAATTTCATAAAAGTTCGAAACCCCGAATACGATTTATAAAAGATCTTTTATGGTCGAAGTCTTTTATGATTTATAACAGAATAAAAGATTTTTCCGTGAGTTGTGAATTGCTACAAACTATATAATTGTGTAATAAACACTGGAACATATTTTTAGGAAAAAGACAACAAAAAACCACGACCGAGATAAAGCAAATATATTGCTCTTACATTGAGCTAAATCCAATTAGAAAACACTATTTAAATCAGTAACCAACTGAATCAATCTGGCTGTAATGGGCGATAAATGCGATAAACCAGAAATGTGGTTGCTTCCTATGTAATGTAGGTAGGTAGGTGGAAGTGGCGGTTCATGTCTTTGAAACCAATTAGCACTAGGATGCGCCGTTTTGTTACCACGACTCGTGTGACCTACTTTGTGATGATTGTTAAGGATGTGATCCGGCCGGCACCTATAACCAGCCTGTAGAATTGATAAAGCGAATAAGATGCAGTATCACTTTGCCCGAGACGTCGCTAAAGTCGTCAAAGAATAGTTGGTTCAGTGCGCGCAGTCTGGCTCAGAGAGAGAGTTTCTTTCTCATTTGTATTTCCGCAACTGCGGCAATGGGTTCTGTTTAGTAGGTTCTTTGTTTGCTTCCTATTGATGCCTGATATGAACCGTATCCGTAAAAATGTCGCTAGAAACTTGAAATAAATATCCAACTTTAAATCGTTATTACATCATTAGAAATACAGTTGGCCTGCATTTGAAATGGAATGTTTGTATTCGTGTTTTGCGTAAATTGTTTTAATTTGTTCATTAGAACTCTAGCATTCACCGTATCCAATCTAAAGAGCTGAATAAAACGCACATCAGGAATATCAAATGGATCACTATTTAATCTTAGTTCCAGCAAAAGTGGTTGGTGTCTTCGTCTAAACCAAATGTATACATTACTAAATTATTTTCAATTACATACCCACTTGTTAATACACATTTATCTTCTTTTGTAAACATTTCGTTGACGAAAAATTGTATAGACATCCATTTCAATCCAAAACTTTCTAATAAATAAAAATCTTTTATGATAAAAGTCAGAAAATTCTGTCTTTTATTCTGTTATGATTTATAACAGATTTCATAAAAGATTTTTGCACGCAGAATACCAATTTTGGAGATCGTAAAAGATTTTTTGACAGTTCGAACTTTTGTATGGAAATTCATAACAGAATAAAAGGAAAAATAGATAAAAGATTTTGCCGAATAGGCCTGATGGGCATAATACTCTTACAAATATCCATAGGGTTACCAAGTCTTTATTAAGATTTCATGAAGAGAAACATCTCTAAACATTAAACAAAATCTAAGTCAAATTAAAACTATCTTTTCCACACCACCAAGTTGTAAGATGGTAGGCGCTTTTTTTAAAGAGTTTCCCAGAAGGCCCAATCTCTTTTAACGTAAAATTAAATAACAGAAAATATACATTTATTCCGAAATATGCTCAAATATGCCCTAAAGAATAGGGCTCAAATTGCCCAGTTTTGTGTAAAACACATTTTTTGTAGGTATTCAAAAAACATGCTTGGGTACGAATCCAGTTGCCCTAATAATCACTATTAATTTATCACAATATCACTTCTTGCACTGACAATGAATTGAATGCATTAAAACACCTAACGAATAAACCTCATGTCTAGGCTGACCTGACGTCCTCTTTTTATCTAAAAGTCCTTTTTGGAAAAATATGCAATTTGTCCTCTTTTTGGGATTTCTCAATTTATGGAATTTTTCGACACCACAAAACTACAACAAAACTTTTTTCAACACAATTCAGACATTTGCTCCATATTTCTGGTATGAACTGAACACGGCCTAAAATTTGTAGTTAAATGTACAAATTTCAGTTCATACCAGAAATATGGAGCAAATGTCTGAATTGTGTTGAAACTACAAATTTTAGGTCGTGTTCAGTTCATACCAGAAATATGGAGCAAATGTCTGAATTGTGTTGAAAAAAGTTTTGTTGTTGAAATTTGCCTTAAACGTGAAAAAAATGATTTAGTAAATTGTTTGACCAATTTTGTAACCTACAAATATTATTTGTAGAGCAAGAACAAAACTAGAATAATTTTCTAAATGCTGCTATGCACGAAAAACGGGTAGAATACTTGGTGGTAATTTAAAAATAATAATACTTAAAATTAAAAAAAAAATATATAAAAAAATTATGGCAACACTTACAGTAAAGGATTTTGGCATTTTTGTAAGCCAGGAATCTGTTCTAATGACGGATTTACGTAGAGGGGTTAAATACAAGCATTTTTTATTATGGAAAGGGGAGTATTATTTTTCTTAAATTACCCCTCCCGCCTAAACGAAGCGAGATAGACCCCCCCCCAATTCCATAGTAAAAAAATGCTTGTATCATTGAGTTTATACACATAGAGGAATCATGTTAATTATCCAATACTCATAATAGATGTCGCTACCATTACCACATCGGGAAAATATAATATAATCGAAAGAGAGAGAGAGAACTAATAGAAACACCCAAAGACAAACTTAAGAAATCCACCCCACTCAATCAAATTTTACTCCATTCGAGTCGAAGTAAATGAATGTAGGTAGGTACTGGAACTGGTGATATACATTTCTTGTATTTTCCTCTTTTTTATGGAATTCGGTGTGGATGTGTATGATTCTACCTTCTTCATAGAAATGTTGAACTGAAACCATGTGCTTGATTGTGCTGTATGTATGCTTGATGTGCTTGGTGTTGTGTATGGTTATTATTCAATAGTATGAATATGTGGATATGTCCCTACTCCCTACATATGATTTATTTACAAGAACTTTGTTCTTAAATTGGGTTTGTATATTTTTCGCCAAAAGCGATGACTATAAAATTATTAGATTTCACATGCCTATGGATTTATTTCATATTATAATATTATATTATATTATTATCCGCGGTTAGTTCTGATCATGGAATTCTGAATACGTTTTTTCAAGTGGAATCTTGAATCCATAGAGCAATAGTGTTTAACATGGTGTTGCAAATTTTATATTTCATATTTTGTTTGTGGCCTATTATGGATAACAACTCAATTTAGTTGTGTTGTCTTCATGACAACCAAACAGATTTTTCGTATTATGCAAGACAACTCTTTTCAGTTGTCTTTAGAAAATAAATTGCCTTCTTTTAGGAGCATATTAAAATCGAAATCAGCTGTTAAATGTCAGTTTTGTGAAATTGTGGAAATTAAAATCGAACGAAGAAAGTATTTGTAATTCAAACGAAAAAGTTAAAAAAAGCAATGGAAAGTAGTGTTGATTTATTTTTTGGTGGCTTGGAAGAGGAGGATGAGAATTTGGTCAATATTTTACCCAAATACAAAGTTAGCATACTAAACCTGAAGTTTTTCTTTCGGTTTCAGGTTTTTAGTTATTTCAGGCTTATTAAAAAAGGCATTCGTGTACGATTTGCTCGAAATAAATTATTATTTGAAACAGCCATCGTTTTTCGGCAATTCCAGCTATTCTTGCTTGCTCTTCGGTACATAGCAGAAAAAAGTTACCAGAAGTGCAGTGGGTAATGACTTCAAATTAGAGTTCGTACTTAGAAACATTCTTATTTCACATTACTAACGAATGTGAAGAATTGCAATTCTTTTGCTGTCCTTGAAGGTGGCTCTATGCTATTGAGCTCCAATTCCCCCTCCAAATTGTTTTTTTCAAACCAAACTGCCTACCTAACAGGTGATCAGGTTGTTCCTGAAGAATCCCAATGAGCCGATCAAATTGTTCTGGTTTGGTGATTTTTAAAATTTAAAAACACACATTCTATTATCCTTTTATATTATGTTATATTCTAGTTCCTAAATTTGATTTTATTTCTCCATTTTTCATTAAAAATGCAGATTTTTTTGTTTCAACAAATGCAACACAACTGGTTAAAAGCAGTTGTCTCATTTTGATATTCTGGACAACTCCAACACAACTCAGTTGTCTTATATAATACGGGCACTCAACTGAAAAGACAACCATTTTATTTGTTGTCTACTCATAGGGTGATGGTTGTCCTTTGACAGACAACTAGTTGTAATCGATAATACCAATTGGAGAAAGTCAACCCTGGTTTGGTTGTAGTTGTCTTCCATAATAGGGGCATAAGTTTGTGTTTCCTGTATTTCCAGTCAGACTTGCTTCGTGGTTGGTACTCTTATAATTTGCCTGGCACTCAAAATTAAATAAGGGTTTTTCAATTGATACGGTTCTTTGCCAGCCAGATTCCTCGGGAGCATTGCCGCGGTCTATGACAGTGTACAGGAGATTCAATTCCTCGCCGTGCATAAGAGTCGGCCTTTCGCAGATTCCAATTTTGCATCGGGCCTGTTGTACCAGATTTAATGCATGCCACGCCTATCAAAAAAAGAAACTATGAAACCAATCAAGGCCAACGAGACAAACAGCAACTTCGATAAGAACAGTATAACAAAATATTTTATTTGTCTTACAAAGATGTTTCCAGTGTGGTGGTCCGAATGAGAAGAAGTAAATTTTACATAATTTGCAATTGCTTAGGCAAAGAAGCGAAATAGAAAAATCTTATTTA
This sequence comes from Cheilosia soror, assembly GCA_949372485.1. Lineage (NCBI taxonomy): Eukaryota > Metazoa > Arthropoda > Insecta > Diptera > Syrphidae > Cheilosia > Cheilosia soror. Next base: position 57,718,587 of record OX443561.1, on the reverse strand, counting down.
AGAGAACATTAACAGCTAGAGAGTAATAATTTAGAGTTAAACGGCAATAACAAAAAATTAGGGTAAATTGTTTGATGTTCGGCAAAGTGTGGAACATAAATTAGAATTTAGGAAATCATTTAAATACAAAAAAAAAAAAAAACAATATATCAAAAACGGAAATTAAACAAAATTTTGATGATTAATAGTAAACATTCAGCCCCCCTGAAAGACTCCGATCTTTCAGCAAAAGGTAGTGGGGCAACCTTCACAACTGGGCGGGTGTACTCTCCATGGAGTGTCCGTACTGTGACAACTCGTACTTTGTTGTCCTTCCCTGGGTGTGTTGCAATGATACGCCCTAGGATCCATTTCGATGGTGGAAGCTTTGGCTCCTTCAACAGAACGACGTCATCAACGCATAAGTTTGGTTGGCTGGTCTGCCACTTTTGCCTTTGTTGAAGAGAAGTTAAATACTCTTGATGCCAACGGTTCCAAAAACCTTGAGAGAGCTTCTGCAAAAGATACCAATTAGTGTAAACAGATTTATTAAAATTTACCACATCAGGTTGAAGAACTGAGGTGTATGAATCCCCAATCATAAAGTGAGCCGGCGAAAGAGCACTTGGCTCTTTGTCTGATGTCTGCCACATTGGACGTGAGTTAAGAAGACCCTCTATTTAGGTGAGGAGGGTGTACATTTCCTCGTACGTTAAAATATTTTCACCGATGACCCTCTTCAAGTGCTGCTTCACAGACTTGACGCCAGCCTCCCAAAAGCCCCCAAAGTGAGGCGCAGACGGTGGGAGGAACTTCCACGTTATGTTGTCCTTGGCGAGATGGTCAATGACTATGCTTTGATGCTGTCGACTTAAAAGGCATTGAAAGATCTCGTTGAGCAAACGTTTGGTACCATGGAAATTGGTTCCATTGTCGCTTCAGAATTCCGATGGCTTTCCGCGGCGCGCACAAAATCGATCAAGGGCGAGAAGAAAAGCATTGGACGACAAGTCACCAACCAGTTCAAGGTGAATACCCTTCGTGACGAAGCAAACAAAAAGAGCAATGTATGCTTTAACAAATTTGGGATTTCGACCGCGCGATAGCCTTAGGGTAATGGGACCAGCATAGTCGCAACCGACCTTGCTAAAAGGGTGCGAAAAACGAATTCTTTCAGCCGGTAGATTGGCCTTTAATTGTCTTGATGAATCCCGATGCTGCCTAAAGCACGAAACACACTTGTGGACGAACTTCCGCACTAGGTTTCTGGAGCCAACAATATAGAATTCTTGTTTGAGTAGCGCGATCATAAGGGTCACACCGGCATGTAAATAATGTTCATGTATGTAATGGATAATAAATTAATAAGTTCAGATATACGACTCGATTTACACAGTATGATGGGATGCTTTTCGCGATACGAAAGTTCAGAGTTCTGCACACGCCCACCAACTCTTAGCAATCCATCCGAATCGAGAAACGGTGCAAGGTTTAAAAGTTTATGTCGTTTTATAGGTTAATTTCCTTTTTCAACGCAACGATCTCCGACGTAAAGGAAGACGACTGACTAAATTTTATCAAAACTATTTTAGCTTTTAAAAGTTCTTTCGCGGATAAAAGTTGATAATTACCTTGACCGGGACCATTCCTGGGAACGCGACAATTGGAGCCAAACCGAAACATTATTGCATCCAGTCTAAGAAATTTGTACCATTTTGATGAGTTGTTTAAAATTGTCTGCAAGACATTTGCTTCAGTAATGTTTGTCGTAAGTACCTGAGTTCTCTGATTTCTTCTTTCTTCCAACTGCTCTTCTGAAAACTCCTTTGTACATGGGTTCGAATATGGCCACTGATCTTTCTCCTGTCACAGCCACGAGGGTCCTTTCCAAAACAGCTCGTTTGAAGGCAAAAGAGATGGTGGAATTCCACGAGTTGCACAGTCGGCTGGGTTGCTTGCGGATCGAAAGTGATTCCATCGATTGTATGGAATCGATGAAAGAATTTCGGCAGTCCGATTTCCGATAAACACCGACCATTCTGTTTTCTTTGGATTATGAAACTTTTAAAACGTAATTTGGTAGGAATCGGGTTATATGGACGCCAACGCCACTGATGTCTAGAAAGGCGCATAGCGCGACTTCTTAGCTCTGATTTGAATTTTTATTTGAGTTGTTATGTTCAAAAGAGCACCTTCAGTGGATTTGCCTTTCTTATAGTCATATTGACAGGGATGTAGAGGTGTGCTCTCATTCAAACATATCCACCATTAACCCCCTCTTTCATTCCTTCCCGGTTTTAGTCCCTTTTCACTACCCCAATATACTGCAATCGTTACATGATTATCATATCATATTATATATTATTCGAATGTACTTTTGGATCGCAAATAAATAAACTGACCTAATATGTCTTTTTTTAATTTTTTTCAGAATATCGACTGCGCTGAGATCGTGTAGCAAAGAAGCATCTGTTTACGGAGAGCAATATGATCAGTATCCAAAGAGAGTTATTGTTATTTTAAATCCTGCAGCCAAGAAAAAGAAAGCGGAAAAGGCTGTAAATCATTTCCGTAAAATATGTAAATTTAAAAATACTAAGCAAATCTTCTTTCCAGTTTAAAAAGTATTGTGAACCTATATTGCATTTAGCTGGCCTTACCGTAGAAGTAGTACGAACAGATTCAGAAGGGTATGCCAAAGACTATATAGAGCAATTGAAAACTCTTCCAAATGCTATTATAATAGCCGGTGGTGACGGAACAGTATCGGAAGTTTTAACTGGCATGATGCGACGTAGTTCGGAACGATGTCCATTGGCATTACTACCTTTGGGAATAACAAATGATATTGCTAAAAAGTACTTGAATGTGTCATGTGGCTCTAAGCTGAAAGAGGTTGAGTCACTATTAAACGCTTCAATGAGTATTGTTCGAGGTCACATAGTAGACAAAAGTGTAATTAAAATTGAACAAAGTTCTTGTGTAAAAGATGAATGTTCAGAAAGCAGACCAATTTATGCTTTAGGATACCTTCAGTGGGGAATATATCGTGATATTTATTCTCTGCAAGAAAAGTATTGGTATTTTGGTAAGGCAAGAGGCTTTTTTTCAGCTTTATTGAACGCTTTTAACGGTAAACTAACTTGGGAATGCAAAGCCAACGTTTCTTATTCGAAACCTTGTAATGGGTGCTCTAATTGCGTTCTTTCAAAGCCTACAAATGTATTAGGAAGAGCTCCCTGGACAAACATTTTTTCAAAAAAAGCTGTTCCAAACCAACAAGATAACGTCGTAAATAATGAACATTGTAGAGAGCTATACCAAGGAAAGATTGATTCAAGTAATGTTCGTATATATATAAAAGAGCAATATGAACTAAACAAATTAGTCATAGAACAGCGGGAACATGTAGAGCCTGGATATACATTTGTTTGTAAATATTTATCAGAATTAGGAATCTTATCGTATAAACCGCACCAAGAACAAATTACTGAGTGTCGTACAATGACTTTGATACCCGACGAAAGTTTGCAGGGATCTTTGAATTCGTATTTCATTGACAATGAAGTATACGATGTTCGCCCAATAAGCCTAACATTAATTCAAAAAGCAATACAAATATACAACTAAATGTAACAAATATGTATGTATGTATAGTGTATACACCCAAAATAAATATCTGTGGGATGAATTTTGTTTCTTGTTATTGGTAGTTGTCAAATTCGCTGATACGTAAGTGCTTTGGTGTTTTTTATTTACTTTTAGATTATTTTTTATTAATTCATTATTTTACTTACATACTAGACAAAAATGATTAAATTTAATTTATAACTAACATCTTTGTATATACTATATACATTCCTATAGTAGCGCCAAGAAATATAATAAAACCGAAGTTTTGGCGCTTCAACTTCAATCGATCAATAATGATTTATGTCGACTTCCATTGGGCAAGAAAAAGCTCTTTTTTCAGAATCAGACCAGTTTTTCACATAATTTCACCAATTCCAAAGCAAGAGACATTTATAAACACATATTACAATAAAAAAAATAGCTGACTGTCAAATAAAACACCAACACAAATGCAAACAAAAAGTAATCTCATTTCATGTTCCATTGGGCAGGAAAAATCTGAGATCTGAGAGCAAAACTGTAAAAGCTCAATGGAAATCGACATTAGATGGAGCTTTAAATTTGTATTAAAGTTTCGTCAAAACGAAAGCTATATTTAAACGAAAGTAGGTAATTGATGTGATAAAAAAACAACAATAGGTAGGTAGTAATATTTTTTTTTATTTATGTTTTCAAAGAAAATTAGTATTTGGGACTGGTTGCCATATTTTATTTTTCCTCTCCGATTCCGATCTAGGATTTGTTAGAAAATGGTTAAATCTGTTAACATAGCAACGCAGTATTTTCTGCTGCTATTCAGATAAGTGCATGAGGATATTTTTTATTACTTTGAGAAGTTACGGGTTTGCAAATGTAGGTATAGGTATGCATGTATGTACATGTTACTTACTTACTTATCGGGCTTCCGACCCGTGAAGAGTCTCTGCCTGAGACACTGCAGCCTTCCATCCTCTGCGATCCCGGGCACGCTGCATCCAATTGTCCAGACCAAGCGCTCTGGCATCCGCGATGGCTTGGTCTTTGAAACGGAGGTTCGGTCTTCCCTGTCTTCTCGAACGTTTGAACCCAATTGTTTTGCCAAACGGAAGTAGCAACGGTTTCCTAGGGTAATTCTTCGCCGGATCTCCACTAGGGTGTCATTCGTGGAGTTTACGTTTACTCCGAGGTAGGTGAACTACTTAACTACCTCGAAATTGTTGCTATCAATAGTGACGTTTGTAATGTTGAATGATGTGCAACCAAACACAGGGGGTCTAGCACGTAACATGATACAATCAAGTTTAGTCGATACAATAGAGCTCTGGCCTCAATTGATTATTCTCGATTGAGACAAATTAGGTGCTGCCAGAGCTCGATTGAATCGACTGAACTCGATTGCATCAAGTTACGTGCTAGACACCCAGATAATGCGTTTCCATGAAGAGATACACCACACCATACGAACGCACCCCAAAAGTAATGCCAATCAGCTCATCAGTTTGAGGGATCCAGAAAATATGAAAACTACATAGAGAATCTCCTAAACATGCATGAATCATGAATACATTGACATACTATACATGGACTGCTAGTGAAATGTCAGTTTCATACAAACCTGCGAGGAAAAATGAAGCAAACATAAGCACTAGCCCTTTTGGTTCAGTGCGGCGAAAGTAGGAAAGAGATTTCAACCTCTGCGCGCCTTTGCTATTTTTTTACATGGAACACAGTGCCATCCATTGTAGAAACATTGCAACTGCGCAAAAATAACGACTTATTCAAATTATTTCAAAAGATCTATAACAGATGGCAGTATGGCACACTCAGCACACAAACCTCGACACAAACCAAATCGCACGAATTGCTCGATGACATTTGAGTGTTCTCGTTTCTCTCCGCCGTGAACCAAAAGAGCTAGTGCTTATTTTTGCTTCAACGAAAAATTGGCTGCTAGCAGTCCATGTATAGTATGTCAATGCATGAATATATTTCCGCCATGTAGACGTAGACGTAGTTCTTTTTGACTTAAGTCGTCCGCGTGGTTGGTTGCCCGCTTGATAATAACTCTAATGCGAGAAACAGATTACCACAGCACCAGCAACAGCAACTTTGACAGCAGCAGCAACTTCAACAGCAGAAGTCGCATGAAATACATTGAAAACATCGACAGCAACTTTGTCAAGGGAGGACAAAATATTTGCTGTGAGTTGATTGCAACAGCATTACCAGATTACCTTTTATATCTTCCAAAATAAATAGTCAAATCGAAAAAATTATATTAGGTACATGATAACCTGTAAAATGTTAGAGCAATCACAAAAATAATAATGCGCATGTCGTGATCTAATATTCATTTAATTCATGAGTGTTAACTTAGTTAGTACCAGTAGGTATGTATATTGTATGTACCTAAAGTATAAAATTCGAAAAACATATATGATGTCATTTTCGAATGTGTTTGACAGATGTTTGCTGCCCAATCAAACATCAATTCCAAATTTGTATGTACTTTTGTTTTAATAGCTTGTCAAACATTAATTTTAACCCAACTCGCGACGATTGAATTAGATAACTCGTTTCCAAAAACTTGAATTCAAAATCACGTCCCACCGACAGTAAATAATTTGATGCCTGCAGTATGTTATACACATTGGCCGCGTTCCACTGACCGCTTAATGACTAGCGGCATGCCAAACTCCATATAAAAAAAACTGACATTTCAGCATTTGCGCTAGAGCTCTAGCACATTTTGTGAAATATCCTTTTCTGAGAAATTTTTCAATCTAGCACAAAATGAACTCCTAGATTGAAAAAAATAACGAACTGTCAAAACAAAAGTGAAAGTGCAGAAGTCAAATATTTCCAATTTGGTGTAAAATGGGAATTCAAGCTTCTATGTAATTAATATACATTGTATTTATTTATTTAAATTATTGTGTTTTAATAAACATGCAGCATGATTGCACAAAATACGTTTTTGACACTCATGAAGATGAAATAATACGAATTCATATTGGTTTTAATGTCACTTTGCCACTGCCGCTGGATCTCTAGCGCCAGCGTTCCTCCATCAGGGATATTATGTGCTAGATCAAGGTATATGAATAGAAGGTAATATATTGCGCATCCCGCAATGGCGGCCAATTGTGACTGCGCAATAATCGTATAGAAATAATATGCGCGCGCATGAGATATGGCGGACAATTGTGACTATTCGTATGGAAAAGCATGCCTTTTTGACACATGCGCAGAACGAAACGAAAATGAGTGCTCGGAATATATTACCTTCTAGTCATATACTTTGGTGTTAGATGACTAGCGGTCAAAGGAACGCGGCCATTATCAGTGAAAGTCCGTGTTCTGACACGGATTTCATTTTTTTGCCAATTGAAAATGAAAAGCAATCTAAAATCAAAAGAAAATGAAAATAGTATTTTCTAAATAATTTACATAAGAATAATTTGTAGACTGCTGAAACTTTTTTTGTCTATATCTGGTAATGATGCTGCACCTTCAGTATGTCAGCATTCGAAAGTTGAGAGAACTTAAAAAGACACCGTGGTATTGGTAGCCGTTGCACAGCAACATTGAATTTAGGACTTAGCTCTAACGTCGATGTCGATGTCGATGTTGCTGTGGTAATGTAACTTTAGCCATTAAAAACCAGGGGCTCTAAAAAGTGCGCTGTGGCTGTCAAAGTTGCTGTTGCTGTTGCTGTGCCAATCTGTTTCTCGCATAAGACGCAAAAAGTCGATAGAAAAAGAAAAATAGATTAATAGAAAACTGGAAATAAGGATAAATTAAATCAATACAGGGGTGTAAAGATAGGGACAAAGTAAAATCATAAGTAGAACTGGTTCAGTTCAGGTATGTATTATAGGAGGGTAAAAAAGTTGTGTGATCCTAAAAATGTAAATGTCGTCCCTGCAGGAATTCACTACTGGGTGTTGAATGTGTGGATTGGAGGTGTTCCTCAGGGTTAGAAGTGTTTGTGGGTATATGTTGGACTGTGAGTGATTTTTGACTGTTTGTATTTTCACTAGATGGGGTTGTAGGTGCACTGATCTGTTTTGATGGGGTAGGAGGGATGGAGAGGTTGGGTAGGGCGCTTGTTGGTAGTGATGTTGTTTGTAAGAATTGAGATTGAGAAGGGTTCTTTTTTATAGCTGCGTATGAAGTGGGAAGTGTGGGGAGGGGATTTTGAGTTTTGTAAATTTTTTTTGCCTCGGATAGGCTGCATTTGCTGATTGTTTTTATTTTCAAAATTTATTTTTGCTGGAGATATGCTTTGCATGATGTTGATGAGGCTGCATGTTCTTCAGAGCAGTTGGCGCAAGATATGCGACGACATGTGGCAGGGTCATGAGGAGGGAGATTACACTTGTCACAACTAGGATTGTTATTACAATTTTTAATGGTGTGGCCTAAAATTTGGCATTTACGACAACGCATGGGGTTAGGGAAATATTCCCTAACTTTTACATTTACCATCCGATGTTTACTGATGATGGCGGACGGAAGCGGTCGAAAGTAAAGAGAACGACACCGGTGGCGCATTGAGAGCTTTCTTGATTTTTTTTTTAATTTAAAAACTTCGGTGACACCCTGCGATTTCATTTCACTGATGATTTCTTCTTCAGGCACGTGTATGAGGCAAGGAGCATATACAGTACCCTTGGAGGAATTTAGAGCGTTGTGAAGGGAAACTTTAATGGGGCAGATATTCGATAGGGATTTCATGGATTTAAACAGATCGGCAATTTTTTGAGATTTAACCAACACTAGGAGGTTTCTGTCCCGAAGTTGGGTTATGGACTCATATCCGGTGCTTATGCTATCGATTCCTTTTTTGAGAACAAAGACACTGAATGAGGTTAGGAGTTTTTTTTCATCACTCGCAGCAATAACGATAAATTTAGGGTCAGAAAGATTAGATGTTGAGACTGGTGGGTTTAAAATATCAGTTTGGGGATAAGTGTTTTTCTTTTTTCTTTTATGTGTGGGCTCGGATAGCACTTCAATATCGAGGCCACCGAATCGATTTCCCGGAGGCACGAGGCCCCAGAGGGCCATTATAGCGAATATTAATTTATTTCACTTTAAAATTTATTGTAACGGAAAAGAGAACAAAGAAAGAAAGAAAATAATGTATTTGCTACAATGTAGCGGGACTTTTTTTTTTTTTTGCGCGCACGCTAATGATCGACCGATAAAAAAACTCGCTGATAGGTGTTGACTGTACCGCGGTTAGTCGACGACTGCAAAAAATATTAATTTCAATTCAATATCGTCTTCACTGTCAGTTTCAACCAATTCTTCCCATTGAATATCGCAGATTTTTGCAAACGGTTTCATTTTGTCAGCAGAATGTACAGATGAATAAGGCCGTTGTGATACTTGGAACGCTGAAGAGTCGGCAATCACATATCGGTCATTTTGAAGAACTTCGATGACTTCAAATGGACCCTTATATCTCGGAAGAATTTTCCTGGATTGACCTGCAGCTGGATGCTCAGCTCGTAAGAGGACTAAATCGCCTTGTCTGTAAGTTTGTGGTTTCCTATGTACTGCATTGAATTTCTCTGCCTGTTGTTTTTGTAGTATGTAGTTGGATGCGCTGTTTTGCAAGATTCCGAAGTTCAGCTAATGGAATATTTTCTTCTTCATAACTGGAACTGTCGTCTTGTAGTGCGTTTTGAAGCTCGTTACCCAAAATGTTTTTTGGTTTGAAACCAAAAAGTAGCTCTTGCGGTGTTTGATTAGTTATCCTGTGTTTTAGCGAATTGAGACCCCATTGTATCGATTGAAGGTGGTTTTTCCAATCTCGTCCATCCTGGCGAACCGTCATCGTCGATAAAGAAACTTTAACCGTCCTAAAATAACGTTCGATTTTTCCATTTGCTCTGGGTGTTCTTACAGCGTTCAGTATAATGGCGAATACCATTTTGTGAACAATATTGTTTAAATGCGTTTGAAGTAAATGCGGTGCCTCTATCGCTTATAATTTGTGTTGGTGTTCCAAAGAACTGCGAAAGTTCTACGAGAGATTTTATCACCGCATTTGAATTCGCTGTCTTTACCGGTCGTAAGATTAAGAACTTCGTAAAACTATCGATAATGCCAAGGATATATAAATTCCCTTTTGTGCTTTTGTTATATGGTCCAAGATGGTCAATGTGAATGGTGTGAAATGTTATTGGCTGTTTCGTGATAGGGTGAATTTGATAACGGGTTTCGTCTTTACCTCGTTGGTTGTATAAACACGCGATACAACTATTCAAATATTTACGAACTATACTTGTCATCTTCGGGAACCAATAATTGCGACGAATATGCTCGATTGATCCTTATTGGCGTTACAAATGTAATGGCAAAGTGAATATACCTTTATATTGAGGGTATACAAATTAAACAAATGAATAAATTAGGTATTAGAAAAATAAGTAAAAAAGAGTAATAATAATAAGTAAATAAAAGAATCAATAACTTTATAAACATCAATTTAACAATAAACAAATTAGTAGATATCTATAAAATATAATACAACAAACAATTTAAAGTATATATTTTGCATAATGTTTAATAGTTTATTGTGTGCAATTTGCAACTTTTTAATGTAAATTAAATGAAAAAGTAATGAAATCTTTTTTTTTTTGCGATACACGTAGGAGAAAACCGATTTCAAATAGAGTTTAGATTATAAACTTGAATTGGTTTGTTATGCACCTATAATTTTGAGCACTGCAATGCAACCCTATTCTAAACATAGGTAATTGTAATTTTATGAGCAAAATTTAATTTTCCTTAATTTATTTAACGAAAAATTAATGAAAGTAATCCAATTCACTGTTTAAAATCATACTCTCATTTTAATCTCGGAAGATATATTCACTTATCACTTCTTTTATTTAACCTAGGCACTGCAAAAAAAACTGAAATTACAACTTAATTCGACAGAGATCTTTGAACTGATCTCAAATCCATCTAGAAAGATCTGCTGAGATGAGAACAATTTTATTCTTTGGCATACGAAATTAAATCTGTGTGCTGCTTCGCACAATCGATCTTATATCTCTGTGTTCAGGCTCATCATCTCTGACTCTAATGTGGTGCATACGTTTTTGCATACGACCCAATATACCGATAGTATAAGCTATTAAGCTACTTACTCGTATGTACATTATACTCATGCACAACGCGTACGTTATCCTACCCAAACGTTTGCTTGACAATATCAAAACACATGGTTTTTTTGATTTAAAAAAATATTTAGTGATGGGGGTGTAATTTTTTTGGTTAGATGTATGTCCCGATATGTGAAAAATCTTAAAAAAATAATATGGAACTCAACCCCAGTGCCATACCTACTGAGTTCATTTGTAATTCTAAACCATCCAGGGACTCACTCTATAACACATACAAAACTGTTATTAAAATCGGACCATCCATTAAGGAGGAGTCTTATAACCCGATCGCAGCGCCACCTATCGGGTCCAATTGTGAATGTAAACCATACAGGAAAAACTATATGAACTATATTTTAATAATTTAGTCTTTAAATTAAATAATGTAACCGAAAAAATCAAAACGCACTGCATTATAAAATGTTAAAAAATAGGGAAAAAGTGGACATATTCATAGAACAAATCGTGGTCTGTCACATATTTGCGGCAAGGTAAGCTTAGGCAGACCTGGTTATTTTTAAAGAGCAAGAGGTAAGCAATAATTTGGCATCAAAATAAGTTAGGTACTCGATGACGTAAGTACTCGGTCAAAAAAACGTTACTTCCTGCTGGTCTGCCAAAGTGTTGCGGCAGGGTTAGACAAGGCAGAGAGAGTTTTTCTAGAAGTACTCGTTGATCTGTAATTAATATATGTTATAATTTTTAGGTGCCTTATGACGTAAGTAGTCGTCCACAAATTCGACCGGAAGTGACGCCATAAAATGCCTTTGCGGCAGGACAAAGTTAGGCAGACCGAGTGATTTGATATCTGCTCGCAACACACTTTTCATACATATGCAACTTTTTTTGGTACCCGATGACGTAACTGATTCGACGGTCGCCGCTTGGACTATAAGTTGTGTTTGGGGTACGCTATGTGTACATAACTCGCGCCAGGCTAAATCCTGATGTCTAGTAACCCTAATTACGAGCCAAAGAGTAACATCTGTTGTCTCTCTATAAAAGAGCTTGATTTGATCCGCATTTCTGCAGTCAGTCGATTCTGAGCTATGGAGCGGAGCACATTAAGTTGCTGCCACGAGACAAGACGCACCCCTGGCGAAGTCCAACGCCCACGGTGAAAGGTATTGATTTAACGCCGTTTACCCGAACACAGCTTTTACAGTTTGTGTGAAGAGATTGAATGGCTCTCAAGAGAGAACCATCAATTCCATACTGCTGTAATACACTCCAGAGTGTCCCTCGAGGGACTCGGTCGTATGCTTTCTCCAAATCTACGAAGCATGCGTAAACAGGTGTAGCATACTCCCAAGCCTTCTCAAGTACCATTCTGAGAGTGAATAACTGGTCCGTTGTGCTTCTGCCGCGACGAAAGCCGCACTGCTCATCTCCTAATCGTGCCTCGACCACAGCTCTGCAACGCGTTTCCAGCACCTTGGCAAAAACTTTTTCGGGGAGACTTAAAAGTGATATACCCCTGTAATTGGAGCAATCTCTTTTATCCTCTTTCTTGAAAAGGGGCACAATCACCCCAATCTGCCAATAGCCGGGAGTTTCGCCGCATTCCCAGGCCACTTCAATGACACGAGAGAGCCATTTGAATCCCTCTTCACCTACGGCCTTGAGCATTTCTGGCCGGATTTCATCCACTCCGGCAGATTTGCCAGCTTTTAGCGATTTGATCCCAAAAGTGACTTCCTCTACCGTGGGACTATTTTCCGTCCTGCTTAAGGCGATGGAAGTGTCATCCTCAATGCCCTGGATTGGATTGAGCAAATCGGAAAAGTGCTCGCTCCATCTGCGCAAGATGTCATCCTCATTAGAAAGAAGTGTACCATCTTTGGATTTGACTCCTTCAATAATGTTCCACTTCCTTCCTCTAAGACGGCGGATGGTCTGCCAGAACACCTTGCTGGCAGATCTGTGGTCACCATCCATGGTTTACGCTTTGAACAGCAAAAGTCCAGCAACTTCTCTCCATTCGCGTTTTGATCGGGGTCATCGTATTTCCCATTCGCGCTGCCCCATGTCGTGAAATCCACACCCACGTGAGCATTGAAATCCCCCATCAGGATATAACTACACTAGAGCCAGAGTTGATCTTTCAAGCTTAAGCTTTAAGATCGCAACTCTCCCTCCTAATGGTATCCACTCCAATACTCAGCCTGCCATCCTGGGGTTTGTGAGTATTCTCACTCCCGCCTGAGCAGACATTGAAGGTGCTACTCCCGACATGAAGAGTTTCCACCCATCCGCAAGGTCCACAGTTCCAGAACCCCTTTGCTTTGTTGAGGAAACACCAATTATCCAGGTCTTTTCCCGTAAGCGAAGAGATGTTCCACGTGCCTATCCTAAGTCAATGCCGTTGTCGAGTAACCGAAAATCCACTTATGCCCCTATTGGTGCATAGCGCATCCACACTCGTAGCCGTTTCGGGTTAAACCCGGCCGACTGCGACGTGACAAGCCGACCACCAGACGCTCCCAAACTGCCACCCTTCAGGACTGGCTCCAAAGGGCGCCCTATTTTGACAGGCTTGGCAATATCCGAGGCTCGCTTTCGTCGCTCTGTCATCATTGGTTGTGTGCTTCGTTAGCCATGTCTAGGTGAACCTAGACATGTTGCCCGCCCCCCCACCACGGGGAGGTCAGCTACATGAGGGGCAGCCATATAAGTATCTATTTAAATGAATTGTTTTTGTTTTTAAAATAAAATCATTATTAACTATAAAAAAACTAACTTACTATATTATGCATAAGGTGAGTGATCAAATTATTACCGCCACTGGCAAAAATATAACTTTTTGAACAAAGACCAACAACTTTTTTGTTTTATGTTTTTTAAGCTTTATTTATTTTTTGATATTAGAAGCGACTTATTAACTAATAAAATAATGTAATTTCATTGAAAAGAGAACAGTCAAAATGAAAAAAAATTAATTTTTTGTAACATTGCCTTTTGCAGCTATAACAGCCGCAACCGTGTTTGGCACACTTTGAATGCATTTTAAGCATTCATTTTAATGTTTTCGCACCTTTGCCACACTATATCAATGCACGCTTGTTTGTAATGTTTTCTTTCCCAATCTCTCTCTTCAAAAGTTCCCAAAGATCTTCTACGGGGTTGAGGTCTGGAGAGTTTCCCGACCATTCCAAAACCTCGAAATTTTTTTCCTGCAAAAAGGCAGTCACTCTTTTTGGCTTGAGACAAGGTGCAGTCATGCATGAATAAAAAATTGCCGTTTGGAACCATGACCTGAATGAAAATTTGTTTTTTTTAAGGTGGCCGTCACCCACTAGTCACCCAAAGTCGTATTCTAATTAGGAATATCCAAATATTTGCTATCGGATATCATCGGATCGGATCATACACTATGGATAGAATTTTACTTGATTGTATTTCATTTATTAAATGTTGGGGCAACTAATTTCAAGATAACATAACTCAAAAATGTAGTTGCATTCATCAATAAAACTCGTGTTCACTCTGTTTTGCTTAGATCCAATCTCATTTTACGTGTGGTACATCTTTTCTAAGCATAAGCAGATGACTTGCATATAGCGGTCCCATAACAAACGAGTTTCTTGATCTCTGAAACAAAAGAAAGTTTTTTATTAGCAGCGAATATTGAGTACACTATAATATTATTTAAGTACGTGGCAGTCAGAACTAGTGTTTTCCTAGGGTGCCATGAAATAAAGTCTTATGGCCAAATCACAACGGCGCTTTGCCGCTTGCGTGCGTTGACAGGCGTTTTAGAAACTTTACCGTACTTTATGTCAACGCTCGCAAGTGACCGTCTTCCAAAACTAAATGCCGCTTCAGAGCGTTGGCGCGTTGAGAGATTAGAGTATGAGAGATTGAAAGTTCTGTTTGGTTTAAGTTAATATTCAGAGCAGAATGCAAGTTTACTGCTTTTTGCTTATAAATACCAATTATTTAATGCACAAATTAAAAGGAAATGTGTTTAAAATAGTAAAAAATGCATAAATGAATAACAATAGATACATAGATACACAGGTACATGCCTTCCGATAATAGTCCTTTCAGCGAGACAGGTAGATTTTTAGTTTAGTTGAGAAAATTTGGGCAAATTACGTCGACAATCCTTTCCCTTTAAATTGTGAATTGATTACTTTGTGGAATACTTGAAAAACGATTTAAGTGTGCAAGATTACCAAATGGCCAGCATATTTTATCTACGCTGCGCTGTGGAAAGAAGTTCAGTCACTAAAATACAGAGGTGCAATATTGTTAAAAAATTGCCTTGGCTATTTAAAAAAAAACCTATTACAGTGGAACTTCCATAAGTCGAACTCTCAAAATGAAAGACAATAAATTCGAGTTATAGAAACTTCGAGTTATGGAGGCCAAAAATTGGAAAGTTGAAAACGCAGAGTTCTCAATAAAGCTTCGAGTAATAGAGAAATTCGACTTAAAGAAGTTCGAGTTAAGGAAGTTTGTGTAATAAATTCTCAAATATGGATACCGACGATCTACTCGATTTTTCTCACAACCGAGCCAGATAATTATAAAATAAAAATATCTGCTCCCTTAGGGAATTCGGATCATGCTCTAATATCTGCTATCCTCTCTTTACCGACACCAATAGGAGCGAACCAGGATCGCCACAGTCTGATTTGGAATTATAGTAAATCTAACTGGGACGAGCTGCGTAATTTCTTCGGTTCGTTGCCATGGGCTGATATGTGCTTTAGAGATACCGATGTCAATATGTGCGCAAAAGCCGTAACCGAAATGATTTTACTCGGTATGGAACTTTATATTCCACATTGCATCAAAAAACCAGCTTCAAATAAACCCTGGTTTAACAAAGAATGCAAGCGAATTGCCGCAGCGAAAAACAGGGCTTTCCGTGAATGGCGGGGCGGTCAAACCCATCGGAGTAAAAAATATCAGAATTCATAATTCTTCGAAATAGATGAAACCTAATTATTGAATCGGCGAAGACAACTTACAACGAAAGAGTCACTAACAAAGTAATTGGATGTCCTAACGGCTCACGCGCATTCTGGTCCATGGCAAAGGCAATCAGTTCTAACTTTAGTTGCTCTTCCTTTCCACCTCTAGTAAAAGAAAATGGCACGCTAGCAACAACTCGTAAAGAAAAAGCAGACCTTTCTGTTGAAATTTATTCATCAGCATTCACTACTAGCAATATTGTTAGTCATTGTACAGTAGTCTCCAACTATAGCTCTTTTAAGTCACTGTATTTTTATATTCTTTTTCTTTGACATTTATGTTGAAATTAACTGCAACTGCAAGAGTAATGTTATAACTGAATTGAATTACATATGTATTTACATAATTACATTATTTACTTGAATTGTTAATAACCGATCTTTTGTTACATCCTGAATAAAATGTTCATTCGCTAAGTACATTTTAAACAGATCGTTTCTTTTCATAGGTTATAGGCCCAGACCCAAGTTCACTGTATAAGTAGTAAGAAGTAATATAAAATATATAAAGTAAAGGCAGAGTGTTTTTTTTTTTGCGGATAAAAGACGAGAACATTAAAATCTTTTGCAAATAAATTTCACGGGTTAACTGCTTTGAATTATTTTGGAAATATTGCTGATATTTGTTTGCTGCTGTTTTTTACTGGTTGTCTGTTGCTGTTGCCAAAATGGAGGGTGACTTGTTTAAAGTTGAAAAACTTAATTCTGCAGATCAATGGGGAGTCTGGAAATTCCAGGTAAGGGTCATGCTCAGTGCAAGCGATTTGTATGACGTTGTTAGTGGGCAAAGTCAGAAGCCTGCGTCAACCGAAACTGATATTTCAAAAGTAGTTGCATGGGAGAAAAAAGATAAAAAGGCACAGAAGGTAATTGTAATGAGTGTTGGCTCTCAACCACTTGTTCACATTATGAACTGTACAACGTCGCATGAAATGTGGGTGAAATTAGAGTCCATATATGAACAAAAGGTGCTTACAAATATCCATCTTCTGCAACAGAAGTTCTACAGCTTTATTAAAGATCCATCAGATGACGTAGCCACGCATATTTCTAAGCTAGAGTCTGTTGTTTACCAGCTTAAAGAATGTGGCGAGTCTATTACGCCAAATATGCTCATAACAAAAATATTAATGACATTGCCTGCCGACTACAATCATTTTTTTACCGCATGGGAATCAACGGCTGTCAGTGAAAAGACATTAGAAAATTTGACCGCACGTTTGGTGATGGAAGAGTCCCGATTGGCTCTGCAAATACGAAACAAAGAAAAACAGGTGTTTGATAGTGGTGAGTCGTCCAGTGCGTTGACTGCGAGGAGAAATGTGCGTTATCAAAAAGGCAATTCGAGCTCAAACCAAAGTAAAGTTAAGTTGGGAAAGTGTTTTTGGTGCAAAAAACCTGGGCACTGGAAAAAGAACTGTCCTATGAGAGCAGCTAGTGTAGCACAAACGGCATCAGTACGTGACGCGTTTATATGTACAGTTGTTGCGAACAGAGATGCAGATTCTGAGGATTGGTTCCTAGATTCGGGTGCCAGTGATCACATGACATACAGGCGTGATTGGATTATTGGCTACAAAACGTTTGCTTACCCACAGTATGTCCGAATTGGGAATGGGAAAACGATTAGTGCTATTGGTTACGGAGATATCAACATTGTAGCATACAATAATAAGCAATGGATTCCCAAGCTTCTTTCGAAGGTGTTGTTTGTTCCGGACATTCACATTAACTTATTCTCTTCGAATAAAGCGCTTGACAGAAATCTTCATCTGGTTTCCAACAATAACAAGTGTGAGTTGCTTCAAAGTGGATGTACTGTTGCAGTGGGAGTTCGTAAGGGCTAGTTGTTTTAGGATGTTGTTCAAAGTTGAAGAGCCCAAAGTTGCGAATGTCAATGTGAAGATTGATTCAATCAGGTTTTGGCATGAACGTTTAGGACACCAAAACATTATCTATGTCCGCAATTTTTTAAAGGATCATAATATCAAATATATGGATGAGGGTGAAATTTTTTGCAACGCATGTGCCCTTGGAAAGTCTCACCGTTTGCCTTTCAAAAGAAGTGACAGCAAGGCTAAGTGTGTTGGTGAGCTTGTGCATGCAGATCTTTGCGGTCCTATGCAAACTGCTTCTGTAGCTGGTTCAAAATATTTCCTGCTTTTCAAGGACGATTTTTCAAAATATAGAACAGTATTTTTCTTAAAACAAAAGAATGAGGTTTTGGAATTTTTCAAGTTGTTTCTAAATAATTGAAATGGAAACTGGTTATTCGCTTCGTTCTATTCGCACTGATAATGGTACGGAGTTCGTTAACGCCGAAATGAAAACACTTTTATACGATAACTGTCTCCGTCATCAAACTTCTGTTCCATATTCTCCCCAACAAAACGGGAGAGCTGAAAGGGAAATGAGAACCATCGTAGAGGCCGCTAGAACAATGATACATGCGCGTAATTTACCACTCAGGTTGTGGGCAGAGGCCGTTAACATGGCGTTATATGTGCTAAACCTTACGGCACCCATAGATGTAGTTGGAAAGTATCCAGTCCAACTGTGGTTCATGGAACCGCCACAAAAATTGCAGGTATTTGGAACTAAAAGTTTTGCTCATATTCCTGCACAAAAGCGAAGGAAATGGGACGCAAAATCTCGTTCAGGAGTCTTTGTTGGATACTCTGAGAATTCAAAGGGATATCGCATTTACTTCTCTGAAACTAATAAGATTGAGATAAGCCGATATGTCTTATTTAAGAATAATGAAACTGTAGGAGAAAGCAGTGAAGTCATTCTTAGACCTGATGAGAAGTCCAGCGATGAATTGGTTGAGGAATTCGAGGAGGTAAAGAAGGAAGAGGCGTTGATATGTGGAGCATTTACTGTGAGCAGGCATGTTCCAAAAACGTTTGAGGATGCTTCGACATCAATTGATGCCACAAAGTGGAAAGTTGCGATAAGAGAAGAAATTGAAGCTTTGCAAAAGAACGGTACTTGGGAACTGGTAGAACTACCGATGGCGAAAAAAGTCGTCGACAGCAGATGGATATTTAAGATTAAGGATGCTGTTAATAATGAACCCATCAGATATAAGGCGAGACTCGTGGTTAGAGAGGTAACGAGATCTTTAGCCCAGTTGCCCGTTTTAGTTCAATAAGGGCCATACTTGCAGTCGCGGCGAAAAGAAAAATGGCAATTAAGCAAATTGACATTAAGACCGCTTTCCTCAATGGGGAACTAAACGAGGTAATATATATGCACCAACCAAAGGGTTTCGATGATGGAAGTGGAAGAGTTTGCATGCTGAAGAAGAGCCTATACGGACTTAAGCAGGCATCTAGGTGCTGGAATATTAAATTCACTCAATTCCTACGCTCATTTAACATGGTGTCTTCAGAAGCGGATCCCTGCGTATTTGTCGGAAACCGAATTCTCATGGTTATCTATGTCGACGATGGACTAATAGTGGCAGAGAAGGAGGAGGATGTGGACCGATTAATTTCATATCTCAAAGGCGTTTTCGAGGTGACGGTGACTCAGGCGGGAGTTTTACTGGGATTGGAAATAGATCGCCAAGCTGATGGATCGATTTTTCTTTCACAACGGCGTTACGTCGATCGAATTTTAGAGAGGTTCAGAATGTCTGATGCCAACCCGGTTTCAACGCCAGAAGATTTGTCTATCTCCAAGAGTTCATGCAGCGGAGATCAAGAGGTAGTGGGAGAAGGTGGGTTCCCATATTAGTCTAAGAGCCCACAGCAAATTTTGGGCGTGAAAGTATAACCAAAAAGCTGATACATGAACAGAAAGGTCTCCAAAAAGTAAACCCAAATGTCGAAGTCTGGCAGCGCTTAGTTGCAGCTGAGGTTAGTAATAGTAGGTTGAAAACATGTTTTTTTCCAAAATCTTAATTTTTTATATAACCACTTGAATATAGTATTAAATGAAAGAACAGACTGCCCTGATCACAAAAATATAGGTCCCAGACGTCTTATGTGCAGCCATACCCTTGCCAGACGTACTAATAGTATGTTAAAAATCACATTTTGAAATAATTGGTATAACCAAAATTTGGTTACACCAAAAAATTTGTGGGAACGCCCTGATCACAAAAATATAGGTCCCAGACGTCTTACGTGCAGCCATACCCTTGCCAGACGTACTAAAAGTATGCTAAAAATCACATTGGGGAGAGTACGATAACTACGGCGCCAAAAATTGATAACGGTATTTTGTAGAGGCGTTAAATACAAGCATTTTTTACTACGGGAGGGGGGGTCTATCTGGCTTCATTTAGGCGGGAGGGGTAATTTAAAAAACTGATACTTTAATTGGAAAAAAATACATTAAAAAACAATGGCAACACTTAAAATAAAATACTATATCACTTTTAAAAGCCCGGAACCTGTTCTTTCATATTATTTTTAAATCAAGTTATTTCTGTTAACAGTTTTTGAAAAAAACAATTTCAAAGTTGCAATTTAAGGACAAAAATTGGGGTGAGTACAATAATTTTGGCGATGAAAACTAATGACAGATTTATGTAGAGGAGTTAAATACAAGGATAGAGAGGACGAGAGGATATCTCGCTCCGGTTAGGCGGGAGGGGTAATTAAAAAAAAAATTATACATAAAATTAAAATAAAATATTAAAAAATAATGGCAACACTTACAACAAAGAACTATAGCATTTTTCAAAGCCAGGAATCTGTCCTAAATTGTCTAAAATGCAAATCCGCAAAATTTTGTCTACCAATGTTAAATTTCAGGCCAGAGACTGTAGCTGGAGAAAGTTGTTGACATTGGGTAAACTAATATAATTTAAAGAAAGTTTGCATATACTCAGCCTTGCACTTATCCCAAAATCCAACAGTGACCCCAAGCAGGGGGGTTGCAGGCGCAAGGGTAACAATTTGTACTCTAAGCGGAGCGACATATAAAGTAATTTTCAATTTTCTCAAAAAGAGGACATAAATCAATCTGGTTTTCAGTGTTCGATTAAGAATTGATTTCGGCAGTAAAAACTACAAAGAAATTAAGTATCTATTTTCTCAATATTGAACAAATCAGCATACAACTTTTATTTTTTATTTTTTTTTCCTTAAATTTCAAGTTTGAAATCATTTTTTTCAAAAACTATTATTAGAAATAACTTGATTTAAAAATAATATCAAAGAACAGATTCCTGGCTTCCAAAAATCCTAAAGTTCTTTATTGTAAGTCTTGCCATTGTTTTTCAAAAATTATTTTTTTTATTTTAAGTATAATTTTTTTAAATTACCCCTCCCGCCTAAATGAAGCCAGATAGACCCCCCCTCCCGTAGTAAAAAATGCTTGTATTTAGCGCCTCTACAAAATACCGTTATCAATTTTTGGCGCCGTAGTTATCGTACTCTCCCCAATGTGATTTTTAGCATACTTTTAGTACGTCTGGCAAGGGTATGGCTGCACGTAAGACGTCTGGGACCTATATTTTTGTGATCAGGGCGTTCCCACAAATTTTTTGGTGTAACCAAATTTTGGTTATACCAATTATTTCAAAATGTGATTTTTAACATACTATTAGTACGTCTGGCAAGGGTATGGCTGCACATAAGACGTCTGGGACCTATATTTTTGTGATCAGGGCAGTCTGTTCTTTCATTTAATACTATATTCAAGTGGTTATATAAAAAATTAAGATTTTGGAAAAAAACATGTTTTCAACCTACTATTACTAACCTCAGCTGCAACTAAGCGCTGCCAGACTTCGACATTTGGGTTTACTTTTTGGAGACCTTTCTGTTCATGTATCAGCTTTTTGGTTATACTTTCACGCCCAAAATTTGCTGTGGGCTCTTGGTCTATATCGAGACGAGAAGCGGTGGGGTCTCTTATGTACCTTGCTACCGGAACCAGACCCGATATTTCCTACGCTCTTGGTGTCGTCAGTCGTCATTTGGAACGCCCAATTTCACAAGATGTGACTGCGATCAAGCGTATCATCCGATACGTGAAGGGGACACGAAATAATGGTATTCTTTTTGACTCAAATTTTAAATTTAAATTAAGTTGTTTCAGCGATGCTGACTATGCGGGGGATCTAGAAACAAGGCGATCCACAAGCGGCTACGTGTTTTTGTTTGGCAAATCTCCGATATCCTGGATGTCACAACGCCAAACATGTGTCTCGCTCTCTACCATGGAAGCTGAGTATGTAGCAGCAGCGCATGCAGCTAAAGAAATTGTGTGGCTGAATCGGTTACTTGGAGAGTTACTACCTGGGGAATGTGGCAAGCCAACCCTTCTGCTTGACAACCAAAGTGCCATTAGGCTTGTTCGAAATCCGGAGTTCCATAAGAGGAGCAAACACATTGAAATAAAGTTTCATTTCATCCGAGAAAAGTTTGCTGAGGGCGTTTTTGAACTCTCATATGTCCCAACTGAAGACCAGATTGCAGATATATTCACTAAGCATCTTGCAAAAGGTAGATTTGAGTTATTAAGAGATAAAATGGGAATTCTAAGCAAACAAATATAATAATAATTAAATCTAGCTTGAGTTTATATAAATTCTGATAATTTAGTAAATACAGATGAAAGTGGGAGTATTCACTACTAGCAATATTGTTAGTCATTGTACAGTAGTCTCCAACTATAGCTCTTTTAAGTCACTGTATTTTTATATTCTTTTTCTTTGACATTTATTTTGAAATTGACTGCAACTGCAAGAGTAATGTTATAACTGAATTGAATTACATATTTACATAATTACATTATTTACTTGAATTGTTAATAACCGATCTTTTGTTACATCCTGAATAAAATGTTCATTCGCTAAGTACATTTCAAACAGATCGTTTCTTTTCATATTTTCGCTAGCATGTTTTCACTAAACTCCACCCTAGTTTCTGCACAACTAGAGCCACCAAATATGCCGAGGGTGCAAATATCGATGGCAGAAGTGAAATTTCGGCCTCGAATAATTCAACGCATCCTTAAGGAACTAGATTGCAATAAGGCAACGGGACCCGACGGAATTCCGGCTATAGTACTCAAGAGCAGTGCTCCAGAACTTACACCTGTACTATGTAAGCTGTTTAGCATGTCGTACTCCCAGAAGACGTTTCCTTCTTGCTGGAAAACCGCTCGCACTCAAACTATTCCAAAGAAAGGGAATGTCTGCCACAAAACTATCGTCCAATAGCGTTACTTTCAATGCTCTCAAAAGTAATGGAAAAGGCAATAAATGTCGAAATAATGAAATATCTAGCAGGCCACCGATTAATAAGTGACAGGCAATATGGATTTCGGAGCCGTCGTTCCTCTGGAGACCTGTTAAGCTACGTAACGCACTTATGGACGCAAGCAATTGAACAACACGGCGAATCCAGAGCCGTAGCCTTGGACATATCAAAGGCATTTGACCGAGTCTGGCATTAGAGCCCTATTAGGCAAGTTGGCGTCTTATGGATTACCACAACAACTCTGCGGATGGATGCAAAATTTTCTTCTGGGAAGATCGATCCAAGTTGTGGTAGATGGTGTATCATCTAATTCGTTTGCTATAAATGCAGGAGTGCCCCAAGGATCTATTCTTTCCCCAACTCTATTTCTCCTCCACATCAACGATTTGCTTGGATCGACAAATAATAATATCTACAGCTTTGCTGATGACAGCACATGACAGTGGGCCTGTGAATGCGGCTACATCACACAGTCAGAGATGTGAACAAATTAGTTCTCTAAATGGTGATCTGGACAAAATCTTGAAGTGGGAAAAAGACAACATGGTTGTATTTAATGCAAACAAGACACAGCTCACAATATTTTCCAGAAAAAATGCATCAGCAGTTCCTCAGATCCAAATGGATGACCATCCAATCCATCCCAAGGACTCAATGCACCTTCTAGGAGTCACAGTCAATTCAGGAATCACATGGCAGGACCACATATCCTATATCGCAAGATCGGCGTCCGCTAAGTTGAGCTACCTATTTAGAGCAAAGAGGTACTTTAGGCCCAAGCAACTTCTCCTTCTCTACAAAGCACAGGTTAGACCAGGCCTAGAATATTGCTCCCATATATGGAGATCGGCCCCAAAACACTCACTTAACCTACTTGACAGCATACAGAGACGAGCAGTTCGACTTATTGGAGACCCTACACTCACATCGAATCTGCAACCGTTGGTGCACAGAAGACAAGTCGCTGACCTATGCTTGTTCTATAGGTACTTCCAAGGTAGATGTTCCGAGGAACTCAAGGACATTATCCCTCGAAATGCAACTTTTGGGCGCCCCACAAGACAGGCTGCTAATGCTCATGACCATACAGTACACTTGACAACCGCGAGGACATCATCTTTCCAAAACTCCTTCTGTTACAGGACCAGCAAACTTTGGAACTCGAACTGGGGATATATTTCCAGATGACAACAATTTGCAGCAAGTTAAGTGCAGAACTAACATACATCTGCAAGCATCTCGGGGCGCTGATGAAGCGTTATAGGTTTGCCTTTCCCGGGAGAAGTATTTAAAACAAAAAAAAAAGTACACTGGATGTCCGCCATTCACGGAAAGCCCTGTTTTTCGCTGCGGCAATTCGCTTGCATTCTTTGTTAAACCAGGGTTTATTTGAAGCTGGTTTTTTGATGCAATGTGGAATATAAAGTTCCATACCGAGTAAAATCATTTCGGTTACGGCTTTTGCGCACATATTGACATCGGTATCTCTAAAGCACATATCAGCCCATGGCAACGAACCGAAGAAATTACGCAGCTCGTCCCAGTTAGATTTACTATAATTCCAAATCAGACTGTGGCGATCCTGGTTCGCTCCTATTGGTGTCGGTAAAGAGAGGATAGCAGATATTAGAGCATGATCCGAATTCCCTAAGGGAGCAGATATTTTTATTTTATAATTATCTGGCTCGGTTGTGAGAAACAGATCTAATTTAGTACAACTTTGTAGGACGATCTTTAGCCGAATTAAGTCGAGATCCGCAGGTTCCATCTCTTCTTTTCTTTCACACGCCAGATCTGTTCGGGCAAACACACATAGTCCCCCCTTATATCGAGAACGAGGAAGTAGTTCGTATTCTGGACAGCGAAGATATGTGTCTTTGTGTTCGTTGTTGTCTGTCGTCTTGCAAGTCCTGTTGGTGAATATTTGCATGTTGAACTCCATGAGATAGTCCCCCTGGAGATCCGAATGGGAGACTAGTTTACCTCCGGAATTCTTTATTTCAGGAAGTTGCATCATGGCTTTTGTGTCCCATCCGTTTTGCACCGGCCCATCTGCCAAACTCCGAAACGTAGTCAAGACTACTTCACGGAGCCTATAGCATGATGTGGTGGTATCTCACCGGGCGACATGTGGATGGGACCCTGTCTACGGTAGATTATTGTTCCTTTCCCATAACCACTCATACATAATCATTTCGATAAAACTACTATAGGGAATTAAATTTAAAGAGTAGATACATATGTCCATAGGTACATATTCAGGGGATTTACGGGGAACTATTTAAATGAAAGTATGGTTTTCTAACAATGTAGGCACTACTAGGTATATGTATTTAGAAGAAGTATTCTTGTCTATCAGGACAATGCATACCAATGTTACAAATTTTATAAACTTTGGCCCCCGTGATTGTCGAAGATTCAATGTATTTTTTGTAAGGGAGGTGCCACGCCCCTTTGTCCAATTTTTTTTTACATACAAACCAGCTACAGAAGAATACCTTTATAGCAAAAAAAAAAGAATCATCAAATTCGGTGTAGCCAAACTCGAGTTATAAACGGACAAACATATTTTAAATTAATTTTTATATACAGGGTGGGCCAAAAGAATTCATCCGATGTTGTTTGGCTCTCAATTTTTTCTAAATGAAAAACTTCGATTCTGTTTTTTGATTTTTGATTGAGCGAATCAATGACGTGGTCTATCGACGAAACGAGGAAGAGGCAAACTCAAAGTTATCCGTGTTGATCGTCTTCATCGTTACATTGGCGAAAATGTCGAAGCATTTGTTCGGGACGAACAAATTTAAGAGGGGGATATTGTAGTGTGGATGGAAAAGTACTACTTATTGATCGCAGCGCCATCTAATGGAGAGTGAATGAACTTATTCAACGGAAGTCCGAAAACATCGAAGTTCATCGAATGGTGAATAGAATGAAGCAGAACCTTCTCGATTGTTCCGGCTGGAGTACTAGAATATTCGGATGGAATGTTCGAGAAGCTTTAGTTGGGAGTATAAATATTGTTGCGAAATGGGATGAGACTGCAGTTTATTTTTAAACCGTGTAAAGTGAAGTTCGAAAAAGTATCGGTAGTGATCTAAAATAAGTGGAAGGATTCTAATAAGTGGGAAAGTGATTGTAATAAAAATGATTATTAAGAGGCCTCTACCCATATTGTAGAACATAAAGTGGAACTCAAAGCGCCATCTATTTTTGATTTGCGAAGCTCTTATCATGGTGTGAAACCACTCTCGTCATTCATTTCACTTTTAAAATCAATTCAGGAGGCGGAACTTAGGTGGGATATTATATAATACTTGGATATGAAAACTGGTTTTGTGTCATTTATTGATCGTGTGTGGGGGATGTTTTATTTTTCTTGCTGAGAATTGCTTCCAAATGAATGTTGGAGTGAGAGGAAAATGTAGATCAGCATAAGACAAAGAATCCATTCTCCACTGATTACATTACATAGGTATAATGACTTTGAATGTGCAAGGGAAAATTAAATCAACGATGGGGTAGGTATTCTTCGCATATATATATATAGATGGTGTGTGTGGTAGGGTATTTTCAGCATGGCAAGGTTGATGATAATAAAGGATAACAACGTGAAGAGAAAGAATGTGAAAATGCAGATCGGATATTTTGCATTAGGTAGGTATGTATTTCTGTGATCCATTGAGTTTTTTTAAAGAGTAGTTTTAAGATTTTAATGGTATAAGGGGAGCAGGTGAGGTAGTAAATGTACTACATATTGGATTAAGTAATTGCGGGTAGAAAATAAAATCGTTCCCACAAGTCAACAAACCCCCAATACACATAAATCCTTTTATTGGATCCTGCATATTATCGAGTGAATGTACACAGGTATATGTATATTTTTGCATCCAGTAATATTCTCTTTAGCAAAACCCACAATTCCTTCCCAACTAAGCCCCACTTGAATACCCCTTGCATCATCCCCTCTCACAATCCCGGTGTAGCTTTTGCTACTTACCTTGGTGATCTTCATAATGTTGCAAATTCTTTCCTCTGTCCCCCTCTTCATACGAAAAACCAAACACCTACCCTACCATAGCTCATAAAAGGTAGGTAAGATAATGGCAATAGCGCAAACAAAATTGCATAATCTTTCCTTGTAAATGGCAACAGCGCAATGCTGCTGGTTCATACTACAATTTGCTTTCAATTATACCTCTTTCAGCCTAACCCACCATTTCACCCTCTCCGTTTCGTCTCTTTTCCTACCAACACAAACCAAACCATTATCTGCTTCACACCTGATCACGGTGTGACCGGCAAGCACTTTTCAAGATACAAATTTGCTATAAATGAAATATATAGAATTTCTAAAAATCAGAGTACACTCATCGTTTAAATTAATTTATAATTTTTGTTATGAAGTTTAAGCAATTTTGTTTAAACAAATAAATGCATTTTCAATAAGAATTTATTAAATATAGCAACATATTGAAAAGTGCTTCTGTCGACCCCTCTCTCATTTTCATTTTTATTCAAGAAGCAAAAATTACTTTGAATCCCCATGAAGCAAAAATCACTTTGAATAAAGAATCCCCACCTGCTTACACACATATCAACACACGCATCCTTGATTCCATTTCGATCACACTTCACGCCAAACCTGTTTCATTTATAACACACCTCTCAATGCAGTTGACAAACTACACATTTATCCCTTATAGCTTGGGTGTCATTCTGATTGGCTAATCAAATCAGACGACAGAACTACCGCCATCTAAATGAGAAACTTGGAACTTTTTTCTGAGAATGTGCAACAACTATGACACATGCAGTGTATTTTTCTTGAAAAATATATAAAATTTAAACTCAGTATTTTGCAACAAAATACATGTAAATACATAATTTTTTTTTTGCATCCGATAGCTGGTATGATACTTTGTTGTTTTGAGTAAAAATTGCATCAAATATAAATCAATATATACAGGAAAAACGTTGTTCATTAATTCAAAAAATTGTTTGTTTTAAAACACCTGTTTTTTTAAAACCAGGATGAAATTTTAAGATTTATTTTAAACTCATTTGTGTTTTGCATATGACCTTTAAGATGGACAAGCTATCTTAGACTGTTTCGAACTCTATCATATCATTCGTTGGCAAACAAAAAATCGGTTTTAGGCCAATTTTCCCAAACACAGCTGGGAATTCTTTCAATAAAAGAAAAACGAGATGTCGCTTTAAAAAAAAGGCTCAAAGCTTTTAAAGGACATATTCCGTTCTTTCCAATGCATCCACTATCATTTCGATCGCTTCAGTATTGACTTCTCTAGGAGGGAAACAAAATGCCATTTTTCGCACTTTTCCTCGATTTCTGGGTAGAGGCCTCTTAAGTAAACAGAATAGTGTTTTATCTTTTCGAATCCCAGCCAAATGTAACAATATTATATAGGGAAGCTTCGGTTTCGGTGCGCAAGTGACGCTTGCACTATTATTTTTATAGAAATTTAATTTAAAAATATTTTACAGCAACTAACCTCGAAATCTCCAAATCCCAAATGCTTTGAGTGCATGCCGCTAAAAATTGTTTCACCTGTTCAGGGCTCCAGTTGTTTTGTTTCCATGGATCTACCAGTTTTTCGCACAGATCAACGAACAGGCCTCTCAGTTCTCTATTTCGATGCAAATTGCAGGCAATTGAAATTATAGATCTCCAATATGACCTAGGAGGGAAAAATTAAAATATGAGCATAATGTAATGTACCTAGTGGATTTAAAAATTAGTATATGTTCCATATAATGCGTGAGTTACATGCACCCCGCAACATCATCAAAAACAGCTAACCAGTCGAATGTCGTGCACCCAAATTCGTCCTGCAAGCAATTCGGCAGCAGGGCTATTGTTATCCGCTAAGTTGCTGCTATCACAACCCAACACACAAGTACATAGTGGACTATCTACCAAATTAAATACATACATTTACGTACATACATACATACATACATTTTCAATGGCCCGCTTATCCATTAAGTGGGTCGCGGGTGTAGGTTACTTAAGTGGACCCTCCATAGCTCTCGATCCTCCGCCATCGACTCCAAATCATCAAGGGCAATCCCCATACGGGTAGAGGAGAGATTATGAATTTGATCTAACCATATCATACTTGGTCTACCTAGAGGACGCCTGCCTGATGGTAAGGATTCCATAGCATTCCATGGGATCCTGGTTGGGGACATGCGGTTAACATGACCAAACCACAGAAGCATGGACCGCTCCGTCTGGAGGAGTAGCTGCTCGACATTGAGTTTCTCACGTATTCTGGTATTTCTAATGCGATCTCTACGGGTCACACCAGCAATACAGCGGAGGAATCTTATTTCGGCAGCTTGTATTCGCAATATTATTCTTTCGTTCATTACCCAAACCTCATGGTCATGACCATAGGTAAGATTTGGAACAAACACCGAATTAAAGACTGACAACTTAGCTTTGATACCAAGTTCAGTCCTCCTAGTATCAGAATGACCAAGCTGTCTAAAAATTGGCCCAGCCTGACCAATCCTACAGGAAAACCCGGCATTGCTCATTCCATCACTCGTGAATAAGACCCTGAGATACCATAACTTCTCCACCTGTTTCAGTGGGACTCCACTAACATGCAGAGTGCATTGAACAGGCGTTCTAGAGACGACCATCACTTCAGATTTGTTCACATTTACCTTCATCTCAGCTTCAACGCAAAAGGCTACAAACCGATCGAGTGCGCGCTGAAGTTCAGTCTGAGAGGACCCAAGGATGACCAAGTCATCAGCGAAGAGCAAATGACTTATCCTTAGATCTCCCAATTCGAAACGTTCTTCGCCAAGACTGCGCTGTAACATCCAGCCCATATAAGTAATGAAAAGGAGAGGGGGACAAGACGCACCTCTGGCGAAGTCCAACGCCCACGGTGCAAGGTATTGATTTAACGCCGTTTACCCGAACACAGCTTTTACAGTTTGTTTAAAGAGATTGAATGGCTCTCAAGAGAGAACCATCAATTCCATACTCCTGTAATACACTCCAGAGTTTCCCTCCCATGCCTTCTCAAGTACCATTCTGAGAGTGAATAACTGATCGGTTGTGCTTCTGCCGGGACGAAAGCCGCACTGCTCATCTCCTAATCGTACCTCGACCACAGCTCTGCAACGTGTTTACAGCACCTTGGCAAAGACTTTTCCGGGAAGACTTAAAAGTGATATACCCCTGTAATTGGAGCAATCCCTTTTATCCCCTTTCTTGAAAAGGGGCACAATCACCCCAATCTGCCAATCGCTGGGAGTTTCGCCGCATTCCCAGGCCACTTTAATGACACGAGAGAGCCATTTGACTCCCTCTTCACCTAAGGCCTTTAGCATTTCTGGCCGGATTTCATCCACTCCGGCAGATTTGCCAGCTTTTAGCGATTTGATCGCAAGATGTCCTCCTCATTAGAAAGAAGTGTACCATCTTTGGATTTGACTCCTTCGATAATGTTCCACTTCCTTCCTCTAAGACGGCGGATGGTCTGACAGAACAAATTGCTTGCAGAGCTGTGCAATTTTTCGGCGAACTCCTTCCAAGACTGTTCTTTGGCTGCTTTAACAGCCAATTTGCAAGTTCTTCGCGCCTCAATGTACCGGTTTCGAGAAGGAGAGTCCCCCAAGTGAATCCATACCTTGAAAGCCTTCTTCTTCTCTCTGATAGCTTCTTGAACTCCGGGCGTTTTAAACCACGCAGTTCTTTTCTCACCACCAGCCGCCACACCGAGCCGCTTCACTCCGCAAACATGTCCTGCAGAGGCAATAACTGCTGTTGAAAACAACTGCCATTCTTCCTCTACATTCAATGGAACATTTGGAATTTGTTCAAACCTTGCAGATACCTGCCGTGCAAATTCCTCCCGTATCTCATCGTTCTGCAGCCCCTCCCACCGTATGCGCGTAACCATCCTTGGTTTACGCTTTGACAGGATAGGTATTTGATCATTGAGATACAATTTGCACAGCACCAGGTGGTGATCAGTTGACAGTTCAGCCCCTCTCAACACACGAACATCACATATCATCCTTTTAATACAAGACGGTACCACAAAGAATTCCGCTGCAGACTTCGACGGTACCAAGTGTATTTATGGATATCTTTGTGTGGAAGAAGGTGTTCATAATGGACATTCCATTTGAACAACAAAAGTCCAACAAATTCTCTCCGTTCGCGTTCTGATCGGGGTCACCGTGTTTCCCAATCGCGCTGCCCCATGTCGAGAAATCTGCACCTACGTGAGCATTGAAATCACCCATCAGGATATAAGAATCCATATCTGCAACCTTTTCAAGGGCTGCATCAACTTCATCTAAGAAAGCTGCGTACCCTGACTCCAGATTCGGTGCATACACCTGCACTAGAGCCAGAGTTGATCTTTCAAGCTTAAGCTTTAAGATCGCAACTCTCCCTCCTAATGGTATCCACTCCAATACTCTGCCTGCCAGCCTGGGACTTGTGAGTATCCCCACTCCCGCCTGAGCAGGCATTGAAGTTGCTACTCCCGACATGAAGAGTTTCCACCCATCCGCGAGGTCCATAGTTCCAGAACCCCTTTGCTTTGTTGAGGAAACACCAACTATATCTACAACAGCCTCCCCAACAAGCTACAGGTCTTTTCCCGTGAGCGAAGAGATGTTCCAAGTGCCTATCCTAAGTCGATCCCGTTGTTGAGTAACCGAAAATCCACTCATGCCCCTATTGGTGCATAGCGCATCCACCCTCTGACCCCATAATGGTTTGCGAGACCATTGATAGGAAGCTCGTAGCCGTTTCGGGTTAAACCCGGCCGACTGCCGAGCGTGACAAGCCGACCACCAGACGCTCGCAAACTGCCACCCTCCAGGCCTGGCTCCAAAGGGCGCCCTATTATGACAGGCTTGGCAATATCCGAGGCTCTTTTAGTTCTTCTTGTCATCGTTGGGTGTGTGCTTCGTCAGCCATGTCTAGGTAAACCTAGACATGTTGCCCGCCCCCCACCACGGGGAGGTCAGCTACATGAGGGGGTACCACCAAATTAAATAAAGTTCCCAAATGTGTATTTCTTTTTCTTTTGAAAATTTGCTTCTTAAATATTATTTAAAAAAAAACTAAGGAATAAGCAAAATAAAAAAACTCCAGGTTGGTATTGAAAATGGGCTATTAAAAATGGTCCATGTCGGTCAAGTAGTTCTGTTACCTCCCATACAAAGCCAATATTTGACTCATATATCTGTGTCTGTTGAAAG
The DNA here is from genome assembly GCA_949372485.1 of Cheilosia soror. Taxonomy (NCBI): domain Eukaryota; kingdom Metazoa; phylum Arthropoda; class Insecta; order Diptera; family Syrphidae; genus Cheilosia; species Cheilosia soror. The sequence goes on along the minus strand of OX443561.1, from coordinate 57,686,340 downwards.
CACGATAGCGTCCAAACGAATCGACTTACGCGAATAAAATTTTGTGAGAGGACTTTTTTTAACCGTCGTCAGGTTGGTATTGAAAATTGTCTATGTCGGTAAAGTAGTTCAAAACTAATATTAGACACATACTAACTCGCATGGCAAACATTTTGCATGACTTTTATGCAGTGGAGGGTATCAAAGTATCGGTCAGGCCGATGATAACACTTTTACTTGTTTGTTTTCACTAAGTCTCCCTCTTTGTACAATATACCAAGAACATTCATATATTCTTTGGTACTTGGTGGAAAAACGCTACTATCCAAAAACACTCTTCGCGTTTGACTAAAGTTGTTCATGGTAAGGTAAAGTTGTTCCTCACTATAGTCCAGTCATTTTAGCGTTTAACCTCGGAATGAGAGATAATAGCTGACTTTTTGTATATACCTTAATTTTGCCGTTCTAAATGTTCTCTCAAAAGTCACATAAAATCTCGTGCCTGCGTCGTAAGTTATTCAAGGTCAAAGGTCAACAAAATCTGTTTTTCGCGATTATCTCAGTTTCTATTGCTCCGATGATGTTAACATCTACTTTAAAGTTGTAGAATATCGAATTTGCAATAAATTTTGTTATAACTATTTTTTTCATGCGCTCAACCGTTTGTGAGATAGAGGGCGGTGAGCGTGCAACGCTCAGCCATACGTGGTAGATTTTACTTTACTGCCTGTTCGAAAAAATGGGCAGCTTTTCTATTTAATACGATTGATTTTAATGCACTGAGCTTAAATCTGCAAAAAAAATGAGGCGTTCTCTTACCGTTTGCTTGAATAACTTACGACGCAGACACGAGATTTTTTGTGACTTTTGAGAGAACATTTGTAACGGCAAAATTAAGGTATATACAAAAATTCAGCTTATTATCTCTCGTTCCGAGATTTACCCCTTTTTTATGCTAAAATGACTGGACTACTATTGCGAGAAACGGTTTCTCCATAATATTATACATGTACCAGTGCCTACATAATTACAAAAAAAAATAAAAATTATACAAACCGCACCTGAAATTCGAGTCTAATTCTTGAAATGATTTTTCCAATAAAATGGACCTTAGCCGCAAACAAACCAAACTGTAAAGAAAAATAGAAAAATATGCATTATAATAATATAGAAGACCGTTAGTATGTACTTAGATTATGTTTTCAATAAATAGTGTTGTTAGGTAGATATCACTTTCTAACTATTAAACTCCTTAAACTATTTGGCATAAACGTTTCTCCACAAAAATAATAATGATTTCGTCCTTTTTATCCTACTGTTCAAATTCCCTGTCACAATCGCAATATTCGGCAATTTATTTTATTTATTGTTACATACTGCCTCTTGGCACCCTGCTTAGTGTTCGTAGTCAGTTGATATATGAAATATCTTTTATAGGGTTACCTATGTACCTAGCAAAATGATCACAGACAACTCTTTACCGGTAAGTCGTAATCTTTTATTTGGAGTATGTTTCATTCTTTTGTTTTATGCCTATGGTCAATTGAAAAAAAAATAGGTCACATAAAATATGGTTGTCAGGGCTTTGTGGGCACTTGGTGCCTGACAACCCTATATTTTTGAAGAGCATTCAATGCCCCCTTTCGAATGGCTATACGTTTATTCTATTGTTTTATGCCTATGAATATCACGAAAAAATGTTACCGGAAGTAGCCCATTTATTCCTCCCCTGCTTTCATTTTTTACTAAACTCATCCTATTGCTTTATACCTTAGGATATCATGCGCTCGGCTCTCCTTCTATTACTACATTATGTACAGATACAGATACAGATGTTCTGTCCGAAGCATTGATATTTTATTTACAGATGTTCTGTCCGAAGCATTGATATTTCCATAAAGCGCTCGACCATCGAACTGTTTAAACGTTTTTTCTAGATAGGCGGCCAAAACGTATTTATTAACTATTTAAATTAACATCAAATTGAATAATAAATATGAGCTGAAAGAATATTCAAATCACAAACCAGAGAATAGACCACCAGTTTCGGCCAAAAAGGAGAGTTTCATAGAGCCAGTTTCAAAAAGTTACTGTGTGACAGTGGCGTGGCGTCAATAATTTGAAATGGTAAGTCGAATTCGAAGAATATCAAAATGTCGAAGGGAAGATGTAGTACGCAGGTATACAAAACTTTCAGTTTATTTTTTAAAGCCATAAAATTAAATTTATGAAGATATTTTTTCATCTTGATTCAATAAACTTTCATATTTCGATTTGTTCAATAAATCCAAAAAAATAAATGCGTGGAAGATTTATATCTTGTTTTATAATATTGTCCTCTATTTCTACATAAAGATCCTTGAAATAAGTGTTTAAATCAAAATCGGGCATTCGGCGTTTTTGTGGAGGTTCAGCAAAATCATCTACTTACTCTTCGAACAAATTTTTCAAACTTATTTAGGAGGAGAATGACCACGGAGGAGGACCACCCTGCTTTCCCATTATAATTACTGGTGACATCTCTATTTAAGCCTTAGCAACCAAGCATTAGCAACAAAACTTGTTCTGTCAAATTCGTTTCATTTGCTTTTGGAAATTGCTTTTCATTTTATCTTCAACATTTTGGTGCCTCCTGTGAGGAATATATATAAATTGGTATATATTTTTCCCCGAATCGGACTGGTTTTATTGGATTTACCACGCTGGAGCGTACCCTGTCGTTGGATATATGTTTGCACTGCGCTTGGCATACGAGTGTGGCAATTTCACATACTGCGTAAAATTGGAAATTTGGAGTTGCTGCACATTGCATTTTTTGGACTCTTGCTTTACCGAGACTCTGCCTATACCAGTCCGATTAAGTTTGGAGCACAGTTCATCTGAACATGGCGGAGCTAAACTTGCGTATGGCCGCTCATAGCGCGATTAAACGAATTCATGATCGTATACTCCGAGCCAACTACGATGCGTGTGACATTTCCCAGTTGCAGCCGGAGTTGAAAGCCGTCACGGAGCATTACGATCGTAATGGGTATAGGTATTGGTTGGTACTGCCGTAGCAGATAAATTCGCGTCACACGAACTATTGTGGGAGCAGGTGGAAGCATTGTACTACGAGACGTATGACTCAACCGCAAATTATTAGATATCGCGAACGAAACAGCAGCCAAACAAGACTGAAGAATCCACTTCAAGTTTGTCAGCGCAGAAGTTTGACGTGAAGTTGGATCCGGTGGTGATTTCCGCATTTGACGGATCGTTACTGTTGAATTGTTCTCAAAAGTAAACACGCTCCGATGTTTGACAAATATTATTTCAACTTTAATTAAGAAACAGAGAATGATTAACAATTTAATTATTACAATGGATAATGGCTGGGTGACGGTGGAGTTTGGTTTGTTGCAAGTTCAGGCATATGGTGGTCTTGTTGGGTTCGTAGTTCGTAGTGGTGATGACGATGGGTTAAGAGTCAAGTTCGGCGAAGTGCCAGTGAGATCAATGTTTGGTGGGCTTCTCGCTGGATTTAACAAGACGTCAAAATCATCTAGAGCAATAGATGGATTGCTCGTTGAAGTCGTACTGAAATTCGAAAAACTATTAGCAAAAGGACTCAAACTACTTGCCTATGGTGTCCCCTCAAGATCTTTGCCGCCGAATGATTGGTTTGTGTTGTTCGGAGTTCGATTTCGTATTTGATTTTGATGTCGAAGCCAGCTACCATTGCTTGTTTCTACTAAGTACATCCTGCTTCCAGGGTTTGCTTTATGATGCCTTTTAACCACTTCGTCTTGTGAAGGTACTGCCTTACGACAACAGGTTGCCCTGGACAGAACTTTGATGCCCTTAACAACTCCTGCTTTGGTGTTTCAAGAATCATAGCGGATAGTAAATCGCGAGGACGACGCCCATGCAACTTCTCAGCAGGAGAGACTCCGTTCTCGTCTGGAGAACAGCGATATGTTGACAGAAATATAGATAATGCTTCATCACTTTTGGGAGTGTCTTGCAAAATTTTGAGGAGAGCCGTCTTAAATGTTCGCACCATCCTTTCCGCTGCCCCATTGGATTCCGGATTGAATGGAGCAGATCGGATGTGACGAATGGAGTTGAGATCACAAAACCTTTTGAATTCTTTCGAAGAAAACTGAGTGCCGTTGTCGGATACCAGTGTCTTTGGCAATCCTTCTAAGGAAAATACTGATCGCAAGGCGTTGATAGTCGCTTTTGAAGTTGTTGAAGACATCCGGACTACAAAAGGAAACTTAGACTTTGAGTTCACTAATATCAGCCAAGAAGGGCCTTGAAAAGGTCCCGCATAGTCTACATGCAAACGTTCCCACACACCGTCAGTGATTGGCCAACTGATATATTCCTTAAGAGGATTACTAGCACTCAACTAACATGTAGTACATTTCTTTATAGATTCTGAAAGATCTTCATCGATTTTTGTCCACCAGAAAAAACGGCGGGCTAATTGCTTTGTTCGTTGTATTCCCCAATGTCCTTCATGCAAAAGCCTTAACACCTTATCCTGAAGATTTGTTGGTACCACTACACTCGGATTTTCGCATTGATAAGTCAGCACCCCAGCAGTGGTGCATAGGCTTAATCTCCTTCGAAAATAAGATAATAAACAACTTTCTGCTGCAGGCAACTGCTTTGGCCATCCATCATGCACATACTGAAATACCTTTGCTAATAACTCATCTTTTTCCGATTCTTTAGAAATACTGGCTGTGTTGATAGATAGATATTCAGCGTCTACGACGGCTAAATACACATGCTCTTGTCGATTGTTTTTTCGACAAGATTCCTCTGCCTTGTCAAATTCGTCGTCCGGTCCCACAGGCAAACGAGAGGCAGTCTGCGCGGCGTTTCCATGCTGTTTGGTTGGGCGGTACCGAATCGTGTAGTTATACCCCATCAGCGTGATAGCCCAACGCAGCAGACGCTGAATTGCCATTTGCGGCAGTTTCTTATTTGGGTGAAAAATCGACACTAACGGTTGGTGATCAGTTATCAGCTCAAATTGGCGACCAAATAGATACTGGTGGAACTTTTTAACCCCGTATATGATGGATAATGCCTCTTTTTCTATCTGGCTATATTTCTTCTGAGTCTCATCTATTGTCTTGGAAAAGAATGCGATGGGATGTTTGTTGTTATGTTTTTATATCTTTCGCACAGAGATTTTGCTTGAGATTCCAGCTCCTTCCTGGGCTTCCGTCCGATTTGCAATGCGGTGTCTTCATAAGCACAATCTACTTCAAAATGGAACGCCTCAAACCAATCCAGCCATATGATGTTGGCTCCTCGAACAGAATTAACTACCAGCAATGGCAGTTTATACGACTGTTTTTTCCAACGCACGTCAATGTTAATAACGCCTTTGACAAATACTTCGACATCTCCATATGCTTCCAAAGTGTGATTCGTTGGTGAGCACACCGGCTTTCCAAGACACTCGTACCCTGGTAATCCTGTGATAGAACAAGAAGCTCCAGTTTCCAATTGGAAATACATTGGACGATCGCTTACTTGAAGTTCAATAACAATAATAACAATAACAACCTGCGCTCCTTCCATGACTAATACGCTCGGCTCGATGCTCTCATCAACCAAATTGATAGTATGGGCAGAGTCTGCCTGCTTGCCCCATGTACTGGCTGAACCATTTGCGCTTCTTGTGTGATGTCTCCCCCGGCTTTTTGATCGCCGTGGAGGTTGAGCATGGCTATTTCCTTTTTTTTGCTGCTTAGACAAACACACGTTTTTAATATGACCTCGACGTTTACATATGTCGCAAACGGAGTCAATGTGTTTGCAATCGCTTCGCTCATGGCGAACAAAAACCCGGGAAATGCTGCTTCCGTTTATGATCTCGTAGACTCATACGACGTCACGATTTCCTCCAACTCCCTTAACGTGGAATTTTTGTTTTCGGTGGCGGCGACTCTCACTGACTCATGGGGAGTGTAGAAAGTGACTATATCTCCTTCGGCTGACAAACAGCGCTTGGCTCGTATCCTCTGCGAACCTGGATCGCAGGTAAGTTTTATATCTGCACGTATTGCTAATCATCTCAATCTTCGCAGACGCATATATGATGTACCAGTCGAAGGAATTGGGGGCTTTGCCCACACTAGAACAAAAGGCAGCGCTACGCTCACACGATGTTCCACACACTCTAACTTTACCCTAACGATCGATGCGTTAGTGATACCATCAATTACATCCATTACTCCATCTATGCAAATCTCAGTCTTGCTGACGATCGATTATCCTCGATTGAGACAAATTAGGTGTTGCCAGAGCTCGATTGTATCGACTGAACTCGATTGTATCAAGTTACGTGCTGACACCCTGCTCTTCACTCGATTGTTGGCTCGATAAAGAGGTCCCTCTCACTCAAGGAATATACAATGGCTGTCATTCTTGATATAGAGGGGGCCTTTAACAATATAAAAACTCAATAGATTATCCAAGCCTTAGACAAGCTAAATATTGGCGAACCAATCTGCCGCGTAATCACCCACACAGCGTGGACAGCGTGGCTGTCGATTAATTCGGTATCACAAAGGGATATCGTTATATACATTGATAGCCAGGCTGCAATCAAATCCCCAATATCCAGCGAAATAAGATCCAAGGCGGTGGAAGATTGCCTCGTATCTCTAAACGAGATAGCTGGACAGTACAACCTCACCCTCTGCTGGGTTCCTGGTCACTGTGACATCCCAGGGAACTGTGCAGCAGACGAACTAGCAAGGCGAGGCTCCTCTGGCGTGGAAAGTATAAGCCTGCACAACGTGTATGCACCACTTTCCCACGCTAAACAAATAATTCATGCGGACGCAGTAATGCGTGCAGGCCTCAGATGGAAACATTTGGGATACTGCGACACTGCCAAGCTCACGTGGCCAGCTCTGGACGCAAAGCGATCAAAGGAGCTTCTTCGACTTAAGAGATCCACCATCTCGAAAGTCGTTAACGTGGTCTCCGGGCACTGAATAATAGGTAGACACGCGCAAAGGCTCGGTCTGCCTTATAATGACTTCTGCAAAAGCTGTAGAGACGAAGAGGAGGACGAGTCCGTCACTCACTTTCTTTGCAGCTGCCCTGCCCTGGCCAAACTAAGAAAGGCCTGCTTAGGGAACTATTTTCTCAATGATCTAGGTAACACCAGCGCCGCTAACATTCTTAGCTTCATAACAGGCAGCAAATGGTTTACATGAGTACCCAGTAAAGAAACAGCTCCCCAAATCACAGTGGTATGCACTCTCATAGACAGCCACTTTAACTAACTAACTAACTAGAATCAGAGGAAAAACTCCAACTAAATCCTATTTAGCAGTTTTTGTGTGTTTCCCCACTAGAGCAGTTCACATTGAAGTTGTTGGAGATTTGACTTCGCAAGCATTTATAAACGCATTAAAGCGATTTATATGTAGGTAGAAGAGGAGTGTTGCCATTCCATATTCTGTGACAATGCTACCAATTTCGTTGGGGCAAAAAATTAGCTAACAGAGTTAAAAAGGATTTTCCAGTCACAGCAAATACAGTCAGCAATCGAAGCCTCATGCTTGCAGGACGGTATACATTGGAGATACATTCCACCCCGATCACCGCATTTTGGAGGACTTTGGGAGGCGGCCTTTAAATCCGCCGCTGATTCGTTTTTTCGGAGAAGCTTCGTTAACATACGAGCAATTACTAACAGCAGTTATTCAAGTAGAGGCCATACTAAATTCGCGGCCATTAACACCTATGTCAGCTGATCCAAACGACTTAGAAGCTCCTACGCCTGGGCACTTCTTGACAGGTGCTCCATTAACAGCGCTGCCGGAGCCAGATGTTACAGACCTGAAATTGACGAAGGTGAGCACGTTGTTAAGCGGGTCAATCTCTGTCTGTGCATTATTATCACACTCTAACACAATGCCGGCCTTTTTTTTTCTCCGCTTCTCGGACAGCCCGTTGTAGTCTAACTGATGGCGGGTCATCTTCCTCATACGGAAGATAACTGGACGCCAGCCAAACCGGATTGCCGCTCGATGGAGTTAGCTGCCCTGCTGCTAGGTCGCCTGTTCTATGCTGGGGGATGAAAGTTTATTTGAACGACGTTTTAGCAAAAAAATAAAAAATAAATAAATAAATATGCGGCGCAACAGGCGGTAGACACCCAAGGCCTAGCTTTTCGCAACCATTCGTTTGTGCAAGTTTCTATTTTTGGGACGAATGGAAGGGACCTACAAAATTATGCCGAGTCCGAACGGCTGAATTAAGAAGCTTTTTCAGGACAGTCGTACTCTCAGATGTTTGTCAGACGTTCGCGAGAGGTGGCGCAGTAGAAAAAACTTTAAGATGTAACAGTAGTCCAGCACACTAACCACTGCGCTACTGCGCCCACTAGCAAAAATACAAGCTCTAATTTTACCTTTACCTGTCGCGTAGTAAGGAGTATAGCCTTGAATCTTACACCCAGTCACGTTGCCTTTTTTCAGCCACGGTTTCTGGATTAGGGCGATGTCTAGTCCGTCCTCGATAAGGCGGACCAGCAGGTTAGCAGGTGCTAATTCTGAATGGTGGAGATTAATCTGAATCAGTTTTAGCGGCATTGCTATCTGATCCAGATTTCTCCACAATGGTGGCGTCGAGATCCTCTGGTGGCGAGACGGTGTCTGCCAAGGATGACGCAGTGGAGCCGGCAAAGTTGGCTTCGGCGGTTAGTAAGTCATCTTTCTTTCGGTTCGGGCTCTTAAGGACCATTCACATGAGAGCGAACGAACGAATTGATGAAATGTGAACAAACAGCTTTTTAAGCATTTATGAACTAAAAATTCAACATTTTACTATGTCAAGAGTAGGATAATTAATTATCCCATCAAAATTTATTAAGAAAACTAGTTTATAAAGAGTTGAAATAACAAAATTTCGAATTCCCAAGTTTTTGCCGCGAACGAAAACACCCTGGCGCGAATAGTCAGTCTATTCACAATCCACGTCATTTAAATCGCGTTCCACAAAGTCGCGAATAACAAATTCGTTTGAATGTAACCCTATTCCAACTGGAGGATATCTTTGAATAATAAAATGTGCAATTTTCTGTTTATAAATGCATAAAAAGTGGTTTGTTCGCACTTCATCAATTCGTTCGTTCGCTCCGATGTGAATGGTTCTTTAGACTTTTGGAACGCCTGCGCCTGTTCGAGTTCATTACTGTTAAGGACCATTCACATGGGAGCGAACGAACGAATTGATGAAATGCGAATAAACCACTTTTTATGCATTTATAAACAGAAAATTCCACATTTTATTATACCAAGATATCCTCCTCTTAAAATAAGGTTAAGTTCGAACGAATTTTTTATTCGCTACTTTGAGGAACGCGATTTAAATGATGTGGATTGTGAATAGACTGACAATTCGCGCCAGGGTGTTTTCGTTCGCGGCAAAAATGTTGGATTTCGAAATTTCGTTATTTAAACTGTTAATAAACTTGTTTTCTTAATAAATTTTGATGGAATAATTAATTATCCTAATCTTGGAGTAGTAAAATGTGCAATTTTCTGTTTAAAAATGCATAAAAAGCGTTTTGTTCGCATTTTATCAATTCGTTCGTTCGCTCCCATGTGAATGGTCCTTTAACCTAATAGATTCGTACATTTCAACAAGTTTCTTGCCATAACTGTCAATGTGGTTATCTTCTGAGCATCTGATTTGATTTATTGATTTTGAAAAAAGTCCCAGTTCCACTTCTAAGATCTGAGTATTTCTTACTCTTCCGTTGAAATCTACAATTGGCATTATACTTTCTTTTTCAGATTCTAGCAAGTAGTTATACAGTCTCCCAAAATCGTCCACCCATCTGTTGCAATGGATGTATACCGGGATTATGACATTCTAGTTTTTCCAGTTTCGATTTCTACTACAATTTGATTAAGTTCTTCAACGTATCGGCATCCAGTGTGGTCGCTAATCTGTTTCTTAATACCACACTAGCATCCTCAGCTAGCTCTGCCCCGTATGATGTTAGTGTAGCTGGGATCCGCTATAGTGAATAGTTGCCAAAGAACAGTTTAAATTGTTCCTTTTGGTCATTGTTGTCATCAATAAATGTTCAAAAAAAAAATGGCGGAAAAGCAATTTGTTTTTTAGACCATATATTATAAGCAATTAGCTATATATTAATATTATATATTATATTATATTTTCCTTATCAATCGCGAGTGCTCCTGTACAATGGCATCTCGACGACATTTTTTTCGTTTGTTTTGGTTTCTAGCCACTTGCCGCTCTAGTGGTACATAACACAGCTAGATTCAATTTTCTCCAGTTTACTTTGTAGTGCCAGACTTGCCTGCTTTAGACTCTGGATTTTAGTTCCAATCCCCTCTAGATCCGATTTCGTTGGCATGTCTCTAAGTTTATCATCCAGTAGTGGCGTCATTTATTTATTTTTCCGTTACGTGAACTCTAGGGAAATTTCCGTTAGTCTTCTTTTGTTTGACTGTACTGGCGAGTTGTTGTTATTGTTAGCGGTGTTCTTGGGTGGTTATCCTTGCATTGAAATAGTACTTCTACTTTTTATCTCTTGTTTCTGTCAGTTTTAGGGAATATTAGAGACTCACTTTCGTTTCCCTATAGCTCACTCATTCTTCTTTTCAAATCTTTTATTTGTTATCAAATCAAACCAACAATTATTCAATCAATTTGTATTAAAAAAAGCAGGAGCACTTTTAAAATATGTCTGCACTAGATCACTATCTCTCAAAAGGCACCATATCATGCTTAGGGTATTAACAACGGAATGGTTTACTTTCTTTTTCAAAGTAGATTTTTTTAAGATTTCACACACTGAATTGCTTTACATATAACAAAAAAATGTTTTTGAAACAAATTACGACTTTCTTTTATTACATGTTGGAGTCAGACTCCGACAGCCGTATTTATAAACGTGTCGTAGAGGCTGCCCAACTTTACGCACCCTCTAAAATGCCCTTACGCAGGAAAACGTTATTATAAACATTTTTCGAATTTAAGCAACGTAGTTTTAAGGCTGCGTAACTTAAACACAAAAATTTGCGTTTAGAGGCTGCGTAGAGCTTTTTGATAGATTGGTCCTGAGTTTTTAGTGATTATAGATTATTAAACAACTTGTAAACCAAGGGCTACCAAATGTATCTCTGGAGATGACCACCTTCATTATGTAAACAATTTTCTGCACATCTTGCCAGTCACAACCAAGGACGATGCAATACTTATAAATCTATGTACTTACTGTTTAATTTCCTTTTCCTTTTCTAAAAGACATCTCAACTCCCTCAAATCCAACAAAAATTCCTTATCCATTTCGGTGTCATAATACTCTGGTCCTGTGTGCTGATAAGTATATGTCCAATACTCCATCACTGCTTGGGAGCAATAAAAAAGATCGGAGAAACTTAAATAGTTTAGTTTCTTCTTCGATGTTTCAAAACGTAAACAAGCTAGAAATACAATCGAAGCATATTTTCTGAAATAAGAAGAGAATGCATGTATTAGACTATGCTCAGTTTTAAACTAATTAAATTGTTTCTAAATTGACTTCTCTAAAACTTTTTCATTGTTTCAGTTATTGAAATGTACATAACATATTAAATTTTTGATAATAAGTTATGCTCCGTTATTTTAATAATCTTAAATCCGACTAAGCTTATTAGTTTAATGGAAAACTATCAAACAGATAGATAGGTCCCTTGACCGCTATTTGACTATAGGCATACCAAGCTTATGGCATAAAACAATTAAGGGTGTTATCATCGCCCTGGCCGATGCTTTGATACCCTCCACTGTATGTACTGGTACAGGTACACGCATGTGTCTAATATTGGTTTTGTATGGGAGGTACCGGAACTACTTAACCGAGATAGATAATTTTTCAATACCAACTTAACAACGGTAAAAACAAGTCCTCTCACAAAATTTCATTCACCTAAGTCGTTTGGACGCTATCGTGCTTTCAACAGACAGAGAGATATATGGGTCAAATATTGACTTTGTATGGGAGGTAACAGAACTATTTGGCAGACATCATTTCAATTTTAATACAAATACAAACCAGGCCATAAATATAAGACTTCTCATAAAATTTCAGTTGCCTAAGTCGATTCGTTCGGACGCTATCGTGATTTCAACCGACAGAGATAGACGTGGGTCTAATAGTGGTTTTGTATGGAAGGTACCAAAACTACTTGACCGAGATAGCCCATTTTCCTGGCGAGCGACGGTAAAATTAAGTCGTCTCACAAAATTTCATTCGCCTAGGTCACTTCGTTTGGACGCTATCGTGCTGTCAACAGACAGACAGACAGACATGGCTACATCGATTCAGAATATGATCCTGATTCGGAATATATATACTTTATAGGGTCTCCGGTGAATCCTTATCGGCGTTACAAACGTAATGACAAAGTGAATACACCTTCCTTTGGAGGGTATAAAAACTGAAATTTCACCATTAGCTTAGAGCTTAAATGCAAAAATTGTGAAATATACAGTTTATTTGGAACTATGTCGGATACAAATAATTCTTAGCAAAGAATCTGCATAGTGCATATAGGTAACTAACTCATAACTAGGTATTGCCGAACTCATATTGGGGGAAGAACGATGACATCTTTTATTGGTTTAAATAAATCTATATATTAATAAGCTTGGGATAAACAAATTGATTAATTTTTATCAGTAATAGAAAAATATTTGCGTAGATTTCCACAATTTGTTTTCTCTTTAATTTTTTTATTTTTTAGTAGATCTGTCGAAAGTTGGCCCTATTACACTTTTGCTTAGCGAAATATGGTATACTTTCAAAAGTTGGCCTTATTACACTTGCCGTTATTTGATGGCACCATTTTGAAAGCCCTAAGTGGTCGAAGCTCTTAGATAGTTCCCAAAAGTTTGACCGGGAAGGGGAAGACGAAAACTTCAATGGTTTTTTTTTATAATTAACACGCGCTAAAGAGGCTATTATTATTATTAGCTTTATTATTCGCAAATCTTATAAATAAATTAATATTAATTTAATCATAAGCTATTGTTGATCTCACTTCTTTTCTTTATTTTCAGCGAAAAAAGCCTCCCCTAATGAATGTTTCGCCTAAAGTTTCCCACAGTGCTCTATCTCTTGAGACATGAACAAAATCTGGGCAAAATGATTTTATTTCGACTCTCCATTGCTTCTCTTGTCTTCCTACTTTTCTGTAATTACCATATGGTTGGTGTCCACTCCGTAATCAGTTTTGTCCATCTGTCGTCATTTAACCTGCAGACATGACCGGTCCAGTTCCACTTTAATGGTTTTGCTCTGACTATTACATCGTCAAAGTTTGTAAGACTTCTTATCTCACTTGAGCGTGTATGGCTTAGCCTTGATATTTTTAACAACGTCCTTTCCATTGACCTTTGACAAACAAGCTGCTTTTGAAAGGATGTTTTCCGATTTCGCCATGTCTGGCATCCGTATGTGAGGACAGGGAGGACAGCTGAGTCGAAGATATATTTTCTCGTGCTATTTAATATGTTTAGGTTGAATAGTTCTTTCAAAGACCAACATTTTTTCCACGCGTTTGTTATTCTTCGGTTGATTTCTTCGTCGATGTATTTGAAAGAAATAGTTTGTCCAAGGTACACATAGCTATCAACGAATTCAAGTGGCGGAATGGGAGCTGTTTGTCATTATTTTTGTTTTCTCATTATTAGCTTCTAGGCCCACGTTTTGGCATTCTTTCGTCAATTCGTCTAGCATGGTTTGAAGTTCTTCTGATGTTTTTGCTATGAGAACAATATCATCTGGGAATCTAAGGTTCATAAGATTGCTTCCGTTGATGTTTATGCCATGTTCACTCCATTCTAGCTTAGAGAAAATCTTTTCCAGCACCATCGAGAATATAAGAGAATGGTTTATTTATTGAGATTCGGTTGTTAGTTTCCTTTAAGTTGTTTTCTAATGGAAGTACCCAGTTATTCTGTTTATTTGTGGCCATTTCGTTAACTTTGGTTATAGATTTGTTGTTGTTCATTATAACCTTCACATAGCTATTGTTGAATTCCTGAATGTCTAGTTGACTTTTTAATTTTATTTGAGTGTCCAGGGGGCCAACTATGTAACTCGATTCTACTTTCGATTCTATTCGAAAGTTGGTTCCGATTCTACTTTCAAACGGAACTATGTATGAAATTAGAATCGAATGTAAGTAATGCCGACTTTTTCCCAAACAATTTCCGACTTTCGAACGAGTCTCGCATTGTGTTTGACATACGTTTGGAAAAACGAATTAATCATTTGTTGTGATCCGTAAATAAATAAAATGGACAGTGCCGCAATTTGGTTTTTAACAGAACAAAATGAGAATCGCAATGATCAAATTGAGCGAAGGCGAATTCGGGATAAATCCAATATAATGGAGCTAAGCGAAAAAAGGTTTGCTAAGATTGAAGAATTAAAAACATTTGTAGTTCAATGATATCAATTCAGTTTTATAAAAAATTTCCGCCTTTCAAAAGATGCATTTATTTATTTGCTGAACAATGTGTCAAACGAACTTAGCATTTGCCGAAGGCAAACTTCAATTCCAAATATAATAAAATTATCAGCAACCTTAAAGTTTTTGGCAACAGGAGGCTACCAACATCAAATTGGCGGAGATAGGTATGCGGGACTTGCACAACAAACTGTCTCAAAAATAATGACTGATGTTTTGAGTGCAATCGAGAAAGTAATGTGCCCGAAGCTCATCAATTTTAAAATGTCGGAGGAAGAGAAAAGAAAATCCAAAAGGCATTTTTGGGAAAAGTCCGGAATACCTGGAGTAATTGGAGTAGTGGATGGGACGCATATCCAAGTAATACGACCGGCTAGGAATGAAGAGCTCTTCTTCAATCGAAAACTCAAACACAGCATTAATGCGATGGTTGTAAGTTCATACAAAATATTTGCAACAAGAATACCTATAGTACGTGATTTTTTTTGAAAATTAGATTTGTGAATACACAATGACCATAAGATCAGTAAATGGTCGATATGGAGGCGCATCGCATGACTCTCATGTTTGGGGTCTTAGTGATGAAAGAACTTTCCTCAAACAATCTTATGATGTTGGAGACAAGTCGTCCTGGATTTTAGGTAAGTTGGCATAAAATGATATTGAAAACTAACATAATACCATAAACTTGTTTTAGGAGATTCCGGCTATACTTTAGAGCCTTGGATTATGACTCCATACCGAAATACAGCTGAGGGATCTTCTGAATCGAGATTCAATGATAAATTTTCGATCGCAAGATCAATCATTGAGCGAGTTTTTGGAGTTCTAAAGGCAAGATTCCGATGTCTTTTGTCGGCAAGAGAACTTCACTATTCACCGGAAAAGGCGGCTCAAATTTTGAATGTTTGTTGTGCGCTCCACAACATCTGCGTAAAATATAGAGTTGAATTGACGGATACAATAGAAGATGTTTTGTTGGAAGAGGTTGCCCATTTTAACTTGGAACAGTCTACAAATGCTAATGAGGAATACTCGAATGTTGCTCAAAGAATAAGAAATAATATCAAAAATGATTTAAATAATTCATAAATACTTTTATTCAATATAACATAACACAACAAATAAAAAATAAACTTTCTTTCAGTCTTTTATGATTAACAGACATATAATAATGTATCTAGGTACACATGATTTCAAATAAAAAAAAATTAACTCTAAAAACAAAACAAATAAATAAATTCACTCTAAAACTATAAAAAATACTAGTTAAAGTGCACTGCTGGTTAGGAATGTTCGTTCATTTTTTGACGAAGGCTTAAAATTTCTCTTTTAATTTCCAACTTAGCAACTGCATTCTTGTTTTTCTGGATTGAAATTAGTTTTTTAAATTCAAATTTTTGTTTTTTAAATTCAAATGTCTCCTTTTCTAATTTGTACGCTTTTTCTTTGATTTCAAAGTTCCTACTTTTATATTTTAAGATGCCTTTTAAATTTTCATTCATATCCTTCATCAGGTCGCATGAATTGTTTTGGAATGTGATTTGGTTGCTGACTTGTTTTTCTAAAAGTGATGCATATTTTTTTTTTTTGTGTGGCTATTTAATTTTCTTTATCGCCTGTCGCATCGTTTATACTATTATCACTTTGTAAAATGCTTGCAAAAGCGTTGTCCATAAATGTATCTTCGGTATTGTGACTTTCTTCATTGGTGTTCTCATTTGGATTGCTTTTATTTTGTAAGCCGAAATTCAACGCACCAGTCATTTCATCGACCGCCTTATCTAAATTTAGCAACTCAGCAACCTTTTCTTCGAGTGGAGTTAAGGGGCAATGCTTAGACGGTCCACCACCAGTTCCAGACAGATTGATTTTATTTTTTCTAAGTTTGCCTTTTGTATGCACTTTAAAGTCAGCCCAAACCTAAATCGTAACAAAATAAGTGCCTATAGGGGATTTTGCTGCGTTCAACCAATATACAATATACCTTTTTCCACCCATTACCATCGCGCTGCGGTGGACCTTCAGCATTTAAATCTATAGACAGATTTGTCCATAAATTTGCGGATTTTCTTCTGGCCTCCGGTGTTTTCAAATATCCTTTAGATAAGTCGGGGTGCCATGTCATGTACTCAACAAGAATCTCAAATTGAGATGTCTTTGTGTTTGCACATTTAGATGATTCCCTATGCATAAAGTATATTTTAATACCTTTATGTAATATTTAATAAGTTATGAACGAATTTCTTGCTTACATTTTTTAAAATTTTTCAATCCACACAGCCGCTCGCAAACACATTTGCAATAGAATGATTATTTACGAATTCGAATGGTTTTGACATTTGCTTTAGAATTAGGTAGTACCAAAATTCTGAGCAAAAAAAGAAAAAAAAATAGACAATTCGAGGTCCGTTCGATTTTCGAATATGAGTGCTGTCTATAGAGTTACAGAGTACGAATCTTCCGAATTCGAACATTTTGATTGTAGAATCGAATTGCATAGTTGGCTCCCAGCCTTTTCAATTCCGATTTCTCATGTTCGAATTAATTGTTTTCTATGTCATCATTGGGAAGTTTCCAAGTCCACTTTCGATTTTTCCTTTTTTTGAAAAGAGTAATTTATGTTGCCATAACCATTGAACAAGCCTATTACCTCTTTCATTTCGTATGCCATACCCATATTTTTTCTGAGACTCACAGGATATCCCATTTAATTTTGGTCAACGCATGTTGTAAGAGAGTTAGTTTAGATTCGTTTATTAAGGATCGTACATTGAGGTGACTATTATACAACTAAAAATAGGGAATTGCAATGTTTCCATAATTCATATCGTTCGTTCATTTTCATTTTACGGAATCTGGCCCCTGACACTTGTTATTGGAATTCCTATTGTTATTTGAATTTCCGGATTCATTTTTACAATTTCTATCATTTCTGTGATTTGTGTTATAATTATTATCTTTTTTATAATTGTTGTCTTTACAATTATTATTGTTACTTCCAGGTCTATAACTTTGAACGTTTCTGTTATGTGTGTTATAATTATTGTTTTCTCTTGTCCAATGACAAGATTCTAATTTATAAAATTCTTCACTTAGAGTTTTTATAAAGATAAATTATAATAAATCGAACTAGCATTTTCTGCCACCAAAAGTTGTTCTTCCTTCTTTTTATTTATTTGAGTTACAAAGTTACACTTTAAAATAGTTGTTTTTATTTTGAGTAACAATTTTTATTTTGCGTTAATTTTATTTTGTCAAAATTGTTTTGTTGAATTACTTTTATATATTCTTGAAAATCAGCTGTTCCGTCATCATCTATCCAACTTTGTAAGCTCTCTGTTTTAGTTGCGTGTTTTTCTTCTTGCGGTGCTTCTGATCTCTTTTGAGGATTTATTTTCTCTGGTAGCATTGAGAAATGTTTGGTTTAACAGTTAAACATTCCCTCTAGATCGACTGCGCTCCTTTGTCTTTTTTCATTGCGGACACAAGAGATAAGGATGCTTGTGTCAACAAACCAAGCTGACACTGACGTTGAATGAGAATATTCTTTGGCCACACAAGTTATGTGAGGGTGTTCTAGGAATGTAACCGCCTGCCTGATGGTACGGATTCCATAGCACGTCGGGGACATGCGTTTAACATGACCAAACCACCGAAGCATGGACCGTCCGTCCGGAGAAGTAGCTGCTCGACATTGAGTTCCTCACGTATTCTGGTATTTCTGAAGCTATCTCTACGGGTCACACCAGCAATACTACGGAGAAATATCATTTCGGCAGCTTGTAACCGCGATCTTATTCTTTCAGTCATTACCCAAACCTCATGACCATAGGTAAGAGCTGGAACAAACACCGAATTAAAGACTGACAACTTAGCTTTGACACCAAGTTCAGTCCTCCTAATAACAGAATGAGCAAGCTGTCTCAAAATTTACCCAGCCTGACCAATCCTACAGGAAAACTCGGCATTGCTCCTTCCATCACTCGTGAATAAGACCCCGAGATACTTAAACTTCTCCACCTGTTTGAATTGCATTGAACAGGCGTTCTGGAGACGATCATCACTTCAGATTTGTTCACGTATACTTTCATCTCAGCTTCAACACAAACCGATCGAGTGCGCGCTGAAGTTCAGTCTGAGAGGATCGAAACATTGCTCGCCAAGACTGTGCTGTAACATCCAGTCCCTATAAGTAATGAAAAGAGAGGAGACAAGACGCACCCCTGACGAAGTCCAACGCCCACGTTCAAAGGTATTGATTTAACGCCATTTACCCGAACACAGCTTTTACAGTTTGCGTAAAGAGATTGAATGGCTCTCAAGAGAGAACCGTTAACTCCATACTCCTGTAATACACTTCAGAGTTTACCTCGAGGGACTCGGTCATATGCTTTCTCCAAATCTACGAACTATGCGTAAACAGGTGTAGCATACTCCCAAGCCTTCTCAAGTACCATTCTGAGAGTGAATAACTGGTCGGTTGTGTTTCTGCCGGGACGAAAGCCGCTCTGCTCATCTCCTAGTCGTGCCTCGACCACAGCTCTGCAACGCGTTTCCAGCACCAGTATATACTTCTCTCTACAACAAATCTACTCATTATCGCCAAAAAGTAACAAGCAAAATGAATCCTTTTTAAAGGCCTTTACTTAACTTCGTGAAAAATTTGTTGTGTCAAAATCTTGCAAGTCAAATTCGAACCACTTTCGCTAAACTTAGAACTTTGAAATTTTCCATGCTGGTTGGGTTGTGAAGACAATGCAATATTTAGAAAGAATTTTTGGATTTTGACTTCCCCTGCCCCTTTGAGGGAGGCTTTTTCATAACGCATGATCTATTAGCCGTATTAACTTGAAACTTTATATGTCAATAGATAAGTCATAACTATTACATACCTAATTGATACTTTGTACCGTTTCGTCCTATAAGGGCTGAAGAAAGGGGATGCAAACATTTCTATTTTTACCTTACTACGCTCAACTTGCCATAATACTCATAAATATATGTAGGTCAACTCAAAGAATCTTTTTAATTGTTAGGCAATACTTCACCGAGTATTTTGAGCTAACATTCATCTTTCTAGTCCATCCAGAGGGCAAGATATAATAAATAGAAAATAGATCTTATTCGGCTAAATGCGAAAAAAATTGCTATCTTGATTGCAGTTGTGCTTAGGAAGGGTAGTTTTATTTGCGTTCTAAAAATAGAATTGTCACTGTGGCGAGCATTCATAATGTATAGTCATATGTATGGCGTAGTTGAATTTGATGTATGGAATGGATATGGATAAAACACTATGTATACATATGTACGTATATAGGAGTTTGTGATGCGTAAATATGGAGGTATGCACATGCACACATGCACACATGCAATCGTACATACTTATATTTGAGATCTGCAGCTATGGAAAGTGTATAGGTAGATACGCGTAGTAAAATCAATCAAACCATACCTGCCGCGAATTTTCATTTATGTGGAATACATAATCTATTATGTCCATTGACTTAGGACTTTGAAATTTTGCATGCTGATGTTTCAGTTTTGATGACAATATAATAAACTAATAGTAAATAAAAAGCTTTTGTAAGTATGTACCTAGGTAGATATTAAACTGCACTAAAAAGCAAAAAATAAAATAATAGTTTAAAAAACTAAAAAAACGCTTTTAGAAGTAGGTACTGCACTAAAAGCAAAAAAATAAAAATTAACCAATCTATTTTTAAGGTTTATCCTGGAAGGGGTTTAGTGTAAGCCATGTTTGTAGTTATGTATTGTATTATTTAAGTGTAAACTACACAAACATGACTTACACTAAGCCCTTCCAGGATAAACCTTAAAAATAGATTGGTTAATTTTTATTTTTTTGCTTTTAGTGCAGTACCTACTTCTAAAAGCGTTTTTTTAGTTTTTTAAACTATTATTTTATTTTAATTGCATTAGTGGACATCATTAACCTTATAGTCCGGGAGCCAGCGACACTAATTTTTGTAAATTTTGTGTAGGAATGATTTTATTTTTTTCGTGTAATATTTACGCTTGACAAACATAATATCGGTATAATCTATAATGGATAAAACGACTTCTGAGTGGTGATTGACATTTGGCATCTGTCAAGAAGAAAGTATCTAGGAAGACCTCCGATAAAAAAATCATTGATTTTAATTACAAATCCTTCCAAACAATTCCCGAGAGTGGTTTAAAGTGAAATCTAGAAGAAAAGTCAAGAAAAAATAAATAAAACCCAGAGTAAGTCCTAGATTTTAAGACGCAAAAATACTAACTGGAAGTGAGTGCAAAATATAACCTTACTAATGAACAAAAGAGGACTGAAAGAAACTTCGCCGGTCCATTTTAATATTCAGAAAAGAGGCCCATTTCATTTGGAAATGGAATCAAACACCATCACAGGTATTAGCATCAAATGAAGGAAATTCTCAAAGAAAACAAAGAGGAAGTGGAGGGGAAGTGGAGGGGAACTCTTTGGCTTTCGCAAACATTTGGAAAGCGCAGAAATTAATTTTAAAAGAATGGAGCAAGTACACTTACTGGAGGTAAAAATAAATAATGCAACCTCCCACATAGTCCCAATTTATTTAAACTGTAGTAACTGGGTTCGAGATTATAATAAATTGAAGGATCTACTAAATATATTAGGGTGAGTAGATTTAGTACTCATAGGGGATTTCAAAGGAAGGATAGGATTATCCCAAAACTCTTTTTCCGATGGGCTTTTTTCGGAGTGCATGCTTTCGAGTCGTAATTCCAAGGACGAGACCTGCGATTCAAAAGGAAATAAAATATTGGAACTAGCAGATGCTTATGACTGTCTTGTACTAAATGGAAGCTGTAAGGGTGACTCTCGTGGAGAATATACTTTCCTTCATGGGGCAGCATGCTCAGTAATTGATTACTGTTTTTAATTCTGCCGGCAGAAAACCGTTTTATGCCATACTTCGAGCGCACACGGGATGATTTCTGCCGGCAGAAAAATTATATATATGAACCCCTTTTCATTGTGTAGTATTATTTTCACAATTGAAATATTTTGAAAGTTGTGTATGTATTACTTTTATGCCTTGTTCAACCGCTCAAACTCGGCAGAACATTTTATTCCGTTTGTTTCCCCTCACTTCAGTCCCCTTGCCTACAAAATCGGTTTTATGCCGGCAGAATTAGTCTCGTGTGCGGAGGCCCAATGAGTTTGAGTATCTTAAGTTGCTTAGGAAATACAATACCAATGTGTACAAAGATCTCTACGCGACAGCTAACAAACACTTTAAATCTCTCTGTATTACAAAGAAGCTGGCTTACAATAAGAAAAATACTGATCTTATAAATAGTTCAACAACATCAGCGCAGTTTTGGAAAGCCGTAAAGATAATCAAGGGAAAAGGTAACTCAATCGCTTCAGGATTACAAGCTGAACAACTCAAAGGACATTTTACTCTGCTTCTCAACGCCCCGACAAATTCACTTCCGTTCCATTACGCTGCACCGTGGACAATGGATGCATTGCTTGATGCAACAATTACGGAAGAGGAAATGGCAACCGTTATCGAAAAAGCAAAAAGGAACAAGGCACCAGGAGAGGATCGTATTCCAATCGAATTTTATAAAAACTGTACCCCAGCATTTCTGACGGCACTTACATTGAAATTCAATAGAATTTTTGATAGTTCGGATATCCCATCAAGCTTCAAAAAGGCAATAATATTTCCATTGCACAAAAAAGGGGACTATGAAGATCCCACAAATTATAGAGGCATATCGTTTTTGAACACGTCTGCAAAGATCTTCGCAGCAGTGATTTTCAATCGGTTAGCACAGTGGGTCAGTAGAGAAAATGTACTGTCTGAATTTCAAGCCGGTTTTAGGCAAAACTACTCAACTATAGACCAAATCTTTAAGTTGACAAATATCGCTGAGACCTATAAGAGAAATCGTAAAAAGCTGTATGCATTTTTCATAGATTTTCGAGCTGCTTTCGACTCTATACCACGGGATGCTCTGTTCTTCAAGCTACAAAATAGGGGTATCAACGAAAGTTATTAATGTTTTGAAATCGATGTATGAAAATAATATAGCCTACGTCTGGGATGGACACTTCTTATCTGAAGAATTTGGAACAACTATGGGAGTTAAACAAGGATGCGTTCTAAGCACATTATTATTTATAATATATCTTAACGATATAACGGATACCATCAAGGGAGGAATCGAGTTCAAACGTAAACACATACCAGCTCTACTTTTCGCAGATAATATTGTGTTGTTATCAGAATCTATAGGGAGCATGCAGCTTATGAAAAAAATACTGCACTACCTGGAACTTGGAGGTAAATTTGTCAAAATCAAAAATAATGATAATTAGAAATGGAGG
This sequence comes from Cheilosia soror, assembly GCA_949372485.1. NCBI lineage: Eukaryota > Metazoa > Arthropoda > Insecta > Diptera > Syrphidae > Cheilosia > Cheilosia soror. The sequence continues at coordinate 57,663,456 of OX443561.1, read as the reverse complement.
AGCAAGCTATTCTGGAAGAGAAAAATGGAAGTTTAAGGGAGAATATATAGAAATCGTGCGAGAATACAAGTACTTAGGAGTTGTAATTACCTCCAACCTATGCATTAAAAAGCATCTTCAACTAAAACTGTCTGAGGCTAAGCGAGCAATTGGATCGGTCTGGGGCACCTGTATCAACAGTAAGCATATAGAGCATGACTCAAAACAAAAGGTATTTAATGCGACGGCTGTGCTATTTCTCAGGTTGTAGTACACGAAACACTTAGGCTACTTGGTACAATAGGTCTTTCTTTATTCAGTGCTAACTTACAACTAACTTTAAAGGCAAACTAAAGACAGAGACCACCACACTAGGTTTGACGCATTATATGTTAATGTGAGCGTATGTAGATGTTTAAGTGTGTGCAGTGATGATCATAATCAGCCAAATATACATCATCTCCCTTCTTTTAATTAACATAACAATTCATTAATACTAATATGTCGATTTAAGGGGATAATGAGATCAGAATATAAATCATAAATTGTATTGTAATATAGAATTCAAATTAATTCATTAAAATTTAAGGTTTATAGAAATTTGGTTTTTTACTTATCCGACCCGATCTCGTGATATACTCTTCAGACTGAGGCAATAAATCTTGATCGACATGATTGGCATTGGTAGATGTAGATGGGCCATATTTTGCATTATCATTATCTGTATTTAATTCACGATCAGAATTATTAATTTTTTGCGAGACAGATGGAGTTCTCTCCCCTATGGGATCAGGCATTCTAATACATGGAGAGTACATTGACTTACGTAAATGAAAAGTATTTCGACGAATTATACGATTGTTTTCATTTTGTACCCAGTATGATCTCGGCAGGTCATGTCTTGAAACTACTCTAGCAGGCTCCCACTTTCCATTGTGTCTATACACTACATTTTCTCCTTCCTTTAGTTCCATTTCGCGACGCGGTATAGCTGGGTTATTATATTTAAACATTTTTTTCTGACGTTGTTTTAATATTTCCTGCAAATTCGAAGGGATTTTAGGCAAAAGATCTTCGTTTTTTATTGGAAGCCCTGTCCGCAATTTTCGGCTCATAAGCATTTCTGCTGGAGAATATCCAATGCCGGGAATTGGTGTACTCCTATATTCTAGTAGAGCTGCCTCTAGACTACCCTCAGCGTTGCCAATTTTCTTAAGCATTGATTTTGCTATATGGACAGCCTTCTCGGCTAAACCATTCGACTGTGGATATCTGGGACTACTATATACGAAATCGAAATTAGATTTTTCTGCAAAATTTCTAAGTTCATACGAATTAAAAGGTTGGTTATCGGAAACAATTTTTTGAGGAATTCCATGAATTGAAAAGATTTTGTTTAAAATTTGAATTATACGTGCTGCCGTTTTTTCTGCAATAGGATAAAGTTCTATCCATTTAGAATAGTAATCGATTTCCACCAGATACGATTTTCCCCCAAAGTCAAGGCAATCCATTCCCAATTTCTGGAAAGGACTACTAGGTATTGGATGTGGAATTAATGAATGCTTTTTGTTTTCTGGTCTGTATTTTTCGCACTCTCTACATCTCAAAATCATATCTTCGATATCCCTAACCATATACGGCCAATATAGAGTCGTTTTAGCTTTGCCCACGGTTCGAGTAATCCCCATGTGAGATTTGTGCAGAAGCTTTAACATTTCACCAATTAAAGCCTGAGGAACGAAAATACGATTCTCGTAAAATACCAGACCATTTTCAACATAAATTTTGTCCCTAAATTGCCACAATAACCTTACATTGTCTGGCAAGTTTAGCTTATTTAGCGGCCAACCATTTTTATATAACTCTACTAGGGACTGTAGGACCACATCCTTTTTTGTCTCCTTTTCGAATATTTTTCTTTTTGGATCACTCATGTTAACAGTATGAACAAGATCCTTTAAAGGTGATTCCAAATCAACGAAAGAATCTTTCATAAAATTCCTTGATAATGAATCAGCTATGTATAAAAACTTCCCCGGTACATACTTAATTTCTAAATCATATTTTGAAAGTTTTAATTTCATTCGTTGCAAACGAGTAGAGTTAATTTCACCCACATCCTTCCTCAATATAGCCACCAAAGGTTTATGATCAGAGTGTACGGTAAAATGGTATCCATAAATATAATTGTTAAATTTTTGACAAGCATACACCACCGCCAACAGTTCCTTTTCGATCTGAGCATACCTCGTCTCAGTGTCAGTTAAGCTTTTAGATGCATAGGCCACTGGCTTACCATCTTGTAAAAGACAACATCCCAAACCATTCTGAGACGCATCCGTCTGAATTAAAATTTCCTTGTTTGGGTCAAAAACATTAAGAGTTGAATGTTGGGCGAGGATATCTTTAATGCCTTTAAAAACTTGAGCATGAGTGGATGTCCACAGAAATTTTGTATTTTTCTTCAACAATTCCCGAAGTGGGGCATTTATATTCGAGAAATTTGGTATAAAAGCACGAAGATAATTAAACATACCCATAATACTTTCAAGTTGCTTTCTATCCTGTGGCTCTTTAAGATTGTTTATGGCTTCGACTCGACTTGGATCAGGACTAATTGTATCGCCAGTGAAAATGTGACCCAGATATTTCACTTTAGTGACACAGAGCTGAACCTTATCCTTATTAAATTTAACATTTATTTCTCGCGCTATATTAATTACTCTATTGACATTTTCATCATGTTCTTCCTTTGTTCTACCCCCTACTATAACATCATCTATATAAACGAATGTGCCAGGTAAATTACCGAAATATTTCGAGTTCAGTTTTTGAAATTTTTCGGGGGCTGTTTTAATACCAAAAGGTAACACGTTATACTCCTACGAACCAAATGGAGTACCGTCAATTCTTTTGATGCGGGGCATAATTCGAGTTGCCAAAACCCCTCCTTCAAATCAAAAACAGAAAAGTATTTAAATCCCCTCATTGCATCACAAAAGTCATCAAGTGTAGGAATGATAAAGTGCTCATCTTTTAGGTACACGTTGAGTGCACTGGGATCAAGGCATAACCTTAAAGTTCCATTGGCCTTTTCAATGACCACTAACTGGTGCGACCATGCAGAAGGTTTATCACGTCTACTGATAATACCACGACGTTCCATATTTATAAGAGCCACTTTTACCTTTTGTCTTATGCCAATTGGAATTCTTCTCGGAGGCTTACTGATCGATATGCTGTTAGGTTTTAACTCTAACATGCACTTGTCAGGAAATCTACCATCACCAGAAAACACTTCCTTATTTCGATTTATAAACTCACTAATATCACTAATTTCATGCACTCTCTGTACCAACCCCAATTGCAAACAGGTCTGAAGTCCTAATAATGGCCTAGAATCACTGTCTACCACCATATAATCCACATTAATATTTTTATTTTTATATTGGGTGCAAAGACTTACTAACCCCTTAGTTAGAATTCGAGAACCTCCATATGCCTCTAATTTTGTTGTCGCTGGTCTTATCTTGTTTTCGCAATTTATATTTTTAATATTTTCAAGCGTTAAAATATTAACGTCGGCACCCGTATCCAACTTAAAAGTAATTGACTTATTTTCAACTTTAATATTTTCATACCAACTCATGCACCCTTGTCGAACCCGATCTATTGAACTAATACAGCCGCGCCAATCATTTTTATATAACCAATCATGATCCTCATCATTGACCACCTCTACCGAATCAATATACGTCTCATCACTATCGCTTCCCCCGCCACAACCCGTATTGTTAATATTTATATTATTAATGTTCTTAAATCGACATACGGATGCAAAATGATTGTACTTGCCGCAACGAAAACATTTTTTTTCATACGCCGGACAGTTACCCTGATTATGATATCGGTCACACTTGTCACACACATTGTTTGTAGCTTTATTTCCGTAACCATGCCTTTGTTCTCCACTAGCGTGTTGGTCTCTTTTCTTTATTACATGCATTGGTGATCTAGAGTGAGAATAAGAAACAAATTTAGAATCTTGTCTATTGACATTATTGGATTGATTAAAATAATTTTGCTGTTGTCCTTGTCCTTTCTTCTTGGAGATTGCTGCAATTGATGGTCGTTCAGCCTGCATTTGTTGCGCCTGCATGCTTGCTTGCTCTGCTACACGGCAAAGTTCTTTGGCTTTATCAAGATCTAGTCCGTCCGTCTTTAACAATTGCAACCGTATATTCTGCTCTGCAATGCCCATGACTATTCGATCCCGTATCATCGATTCTTTTTGTTCGCCAAATTCGCAGTTTTCCGCTAATTTCACGATGTCCGATAGATATTGCTCGAATGGTTCTGCTTCTCTCTGACTTCGCGAGAAAAACAGATAGCGTTCATACACTACGTTGCTCCTTGGTACACAGTACGATTTTTATTTTATTTCTGTCATCATTCGGTATGGGTAGCGTTTGGAAAATTTCTATGGCCTTTTCTCCAGCACACGACAGAAACCTCGCTGTTTGAATCGCTTCACTTTCAGAAATTGTTTTTGTAGCCACTGTATATATATTCCACATGTTATAGAATTTCCGCCAATTTTCTTTGACGTTGCCATCCAATATCAATGGACCGGGTTTTTGGAAATCACAGTTAGCCATTTAGTTGCGAATATTTGTAGATTCTTAACTCTTAAATTATGTAAAGAACCAAAATTCGATTTTAGAACAAATATTTATGCAATGTTCTTTAAACCGGCTGCGCCATGTGCTATTTCTCAGGTTGTAGTACACGAAACACTTAGGCTACTTGGTACAATAGGTCTTTCTTTATTCAGTGCTAACTTACAACTAACTTTAAAGGCAAACTAAAGACAGAGACCACCACACTAGGTTTGACGCATTATATGTTAATGTGAGCGTATGTAGATGTTTAAGTGTGTGCAGTGATGATCATAATCAGCCAAATATACATCAACGGCCAAGTCCATTCTCCTATATGGGGCACAGGTGTGGGGATACCGTTCTTACGAAATCGTGGAAAAGTTTCTGCGGTATTTTATCAAGAGAGCTTTTAGACTGCCAAGTAGCTCTCCCAATTATATGCTACATCTAGAGTTTGGAATACCCCCTCTCTTCATTGATTCTCTAAAGCTTCACTTTAACTATATAGTTAGAGTTATGGCAATGAGAGAAGAAAGACTACCTAAGATAGTACTTTTACACATGCTACGCATTAGGAAGGGATGTGTTGAGGAGTGGGAAAATCTAGCATATGAATGTGGCATTGATCTATCGCTTACACCGAATGAACAACCCACTTCACTGAAACTAAAATTTCAAAACTTGCTGGAAAAAGCAGGACGCATGATGTATGACAACTTCATAAGGGATGCCCAGTCATCGGAATACAGAGCATACTACAGCAAATTGAACCATTTTTTAAATGAAAAAACATACTTCTTGGCCAGCAACTCAACGGAGATGATAAGCCAAATTTTCAAAATAAGAGGAGAGTTAGCGCTTTTAAATTATGTACCGCACCGCCCAGATCTTCCAATCTTGTGTAGTCTTTGTAACCCAAGAGAGCGGGAGGATGTTTACCACTTGTTTTCAGTGTGTCCCATCTTGAAGGAATTACGCATTCGGTATTTTGGAGTAAGGGTGCTAAAGTTAGAGGAAATGTTAAACATTTTGAATGGAAGGAGAGGCTGGAATACTATATAATTTCACTGTAAATGCACTAAAGTATAGTAATCAAATTGTAGAAGATTTTTAAAATAATGAATCAAAGCCGTCGGAAGGACCAAAAGTAGACGCAAACCCCTATAGTGTATTATAGTCCAATTATGTTCTGTTTTTGGATGGAAACCTCGGGGAACCCCAATGTTTTGATTAAATTCGATAGATTCTTCGACATAGATAACGGAAAAAATAGACTCAGCTTTCAAAAAGTGATGCATCGCCATAAAACGGGCGCCAAATGGGTTTTTAGGTTTTTTCTTTCTATCTCAAGCATTAAATGCATTTTGAGAAATTCTTTAATGCAATTATAATATTTTGCACAAATATACATCAGAGAAGAATAAAAGATAATAAAATTAAAATAAATAAATAATTTCAGCTCTACATAAGTTAGATAAATTTTTTGTTTTTTTGCAACTTTAAGGCAGCGGCAGGAGTACTTTGTCCCACTTTACAGGTTACAGGCATCGTTTTTCTTCATCAACGCAATGTAAATTAACATTTTTTAAGATTTCATTTATACAAAACTTACGACAATTTTTTTTTTTTTTTTTTTTGTGACTTTAAAAATTTATTGTGAGTCGTTGTCCCACTGTTGAGATGGCAGGCATCGATTTTGGTAATTATCAATGTTCTTATAACAGAAAAAAAAAAATTCAAATCTACAGAACTTAGACATCGAAAAATGTCGCTGGCTCCCGGACTATTCAGATAGTACCTTTCAGATTACCTTTATAATACTCTTTACTTGAAAATTATACCCAAAATGTTTGAATTGAGATACAAAAGAAAGTTTAAAAAGCCATAGAACAGAGGACACAACATCGACGAATAGGTCTTCTTTCTTTCCTTAGATGGCGCTCACAGTCCAGGGTGAACGACAGAGTTAACCAACTAGCTCCTACAGCCAGCTCAGTCCTTAGCTGGCTGCCGCCAGGTATGCACAGCACAACCGAATTTCAATTAATGATACATTGAGTTTTCCAACGAAGTAAAATATTTCGGAGTAAAGCAACCAAAGCTTTCTGGGCTTGCCGTAGCATGTATGGTAGAACCTGGGGAATCTCTCCAAAGATCACACATTGGATCTACACGATCATGGTCAGGCCCATTATAACATACGCCTCAATAGTATGGTGGAACAAAGCCACCAAAAAAACGACCATAAATAAACTAATTAAGGTACAACAGCTTGCCTGTCTGGGCACTTCCGGAGCCATGCGTACCTGTCCCACTGTGGCTATAAAAGCCTTATTAGGACTAACGTCCCTCCACATCGGTGCAGGGAAATAAGTCCCCGGGAACTAAGTCCACTGAGGGACTTGGTTCCCACTTAGTGGGAAATAAAAACACTTTTGGAAAGTGGACTTAGTTCCCATGTAAGGTGGGAACTAAGTCCATTTTTTAATGGGAACTTAATACACATTTGACAGTAACCCCTGCTTGGGTTTACTGTCAGATGTGCAGTATATGTGCGAAATTGGGTGTATTGAAAGGGAAATAAAACCACTCAGAGTTTTCGGAATTTACTTCCCACCTTACATGGGAACTAAGTCCACTTTCCAAAAGTTGTTTTATTTCCCACTAGGTGGGAACCAAGTCCCTCAGTGGACCAAATCGGAACATCTCAATACCTATGGGAAAAATCCCCTGTGTATTTTAAGCAGAGCTCCATGCCATTAAAGAATGCGCAACCCTTATATACAATTCAGGTATCAAAGGCGCTAACATCCATATATTCACGGAAAGTCAAGCAGCTATAAAAGCCCTTAGCTCACACATTATTGACTTCAAATCAGTACTACACTGCTTCGATTCCCTCCGATTTCCAGGTACAAAACCAGATTATGGTGGGTTCCCGGACATAAGGGGATTGAAGGTTACGAAAAAGCTGATGAACTAGCCAGAATAGGCTCGGAAACCCCTTTCATTGGACCTGACCCCTGCTGTTCGATCCCCAAATCAGCTATAAATCTGGCTATACAAAGCTGGGAACAAAACAAATGTATTTCATATTTGGAGAACATCCCAGGCCTAAAACAGGCCAAAAGAGCTATTCAGCCATTCAGGAAGATGCCAATAAGATACTAAATCTTCGTAGGCATGATATCAAAAATTTAGTAGGCTACCTAACGGGTCACCACGGTTTGCGATATCACCTAAATAAAATGCATTTAGTTGACTCACCGGAGTGCAGACTATGTCTAGAAGAAGACGAAGCAGCCGAACACATAATATGTCAATGCCCGGCCCTTTACGGTATAAGAGCTCAGTACCGATCTGCATCCCGCCGCGCACGCACGCAAATCTTACTACCGGCCGTCCCTAATAATCGCGCACACTTAGTATCAGTATTGATAAAACACCCCGCAAAACAATAGATCAATAATACATTTGATTAATCCCTCGCGCGCCGCGCTTAAATTAATCAACAAACAACAAAAAAATATATATATATTCAGTGCAGTGCTGTTCTAAGTGCAACAAAAATAAAAATTAAATAAATCCACTACAACAACAATGAACAAAGATAAGAAATTTTAGGGTCGACATGTGTAACATTCGTGGGCTTCGTTCGAATCCCTTTTCGGCGTACACCCATGTTTCCAAATAAAAACCAGCTGTTTTGGCACTGTGCGAGACCCAAGTGGGTAAAAAATCTGGTGAATCGGAATTTGATCTGCCTGGGTTTCGCTTAGTGCCATTATCCTTTCCTCATCGCGGTCTCGCCATTTACCATTACCCTCATGAAATCGTCATTGCGGGTGATTTCAATATTCACAATTCTGACTGGCAACACCACCAGAAGGAATTTATGTTCAGATCTTTGCTGAGGAAAACCAATTAACCCAGCTTGTAAATGCGCCATGTGTACCAGACATTGACGGTCAAAATGCCAACACACTGGACTTGTTTCTCACCTCCCACCCTAATAAATACTCCATAGAAGTATTATCGCCTCAAGGTCCGTCAGACCACTGTACCATATCAGCTAATTTCTCGTACTCCGACCACAAAGTTAAAGAAAAAACTCCGAAAAGAACCGTATGGCAATACGAGAAAGCCAACTGGAGTGGACTTAACAGCTTCTTTAGGGAGTTTTAACTGGTCGTTATGCTTCCTCGATAACGACTTGGATGCCGCCGCTGATATGGTTAAAAATATAATCATCTTATAATCAAACTACTTTCAATCATAAACATATTTATGAATGAATAACTTTGGAGTGTACGATTGTCATCACAATTAGTGTTGGCCTCGACTCCAGTAATGCGTTTCGCCCCGATGTGGTGGGTGGGCTCATCAGTAGACGACCACCACATCTGATCTAGACGCACTGTTTGCTCGATTTTCACCGAGACTAATGATTTTTCAATCAGCAAGTGACTGTGAATCATACCTCAAGACGAATCTTTTTGTCAAAGACTATCGCCGAGAGGATTTGTTATTTTGCCCAGGGCCTGGCTGATCCATTTAATCAAACTGCTTTCAATCATAAACATATTTATGAATGAATAACTTTGGAGTGTACGATTGTCATCACAATTAGTGTTGGCCTCGACTCCAGTAATGCGTTTCGCCCCGATCACCTTAGGTATGAAATCCTTTATCCCTAACAGGATAAAGAGTATCAAACCAAAAAATAACGCGTGGTACGACTTGAGCTGTAAAGAGGCTATTAGATTAAGGGAGTTGAGTTTTCGGTCTTACAAAGCCAACCCATCTGAGGAAAACCGAAAGAAGTTTAACCGAGCCAGAAATGACTGCAATGCCCTCATAAAGCGTGTCAAATTCTCATTTGACCAAAAGCTGAGGCAAAAAATACTACAATGTTCCAAGGGTAGTAAAAACTTTTGGTCATTTGTAAAAAATATTAAGAATTCGGCCTCATCAGCGATCCCAACGCCAACAAGGTCAACTGGTGATTTGATGACTTATCTCACCGAGAAGTGGAACCAATCTCTCCATCACTTCGGTGAATCGAAGATTGTTGCGCTTGATATTTCAAAGGCATTTGACAGAGTTTGGCACAAAGCTCTTTTGTCGAAAATGCGTGCTAATTGGATCGATCCGTCTCTTATTCAATGGATTAGAAACTACCTTTCTGGCCGTTCAATTCAAGTTGTTTTGGATGGTTTCAAGTCAGAAACTCCGTTCTGTCTCCAACTCTCTTTCTCATTTTTATAAATGATCTCTTGTCTGCAACTTCTAATCCAATCCATTTCTTCGATGATGACAGCACTCTTAGCTTCTCAAATTCTTTCCAGGACTTACGTCCCTGCTCTTCGGCCGTAGAACTGGAACGGCAACGTATGTTAAGCTCATTAAATTCCGACTTCGACAGCATTTTAAAATGGGGCTTAGCCAATAGAGTGGAATTTAATGCTTCAAAAACACAATACTGTCTGCTGTCTCTAAAGCGAAACCCGAACCTACAGCCATTATCCATGAATGGCAATTGCATCACCGAAACCGAAAGGCTTTCCATTCTCGGTATGTGCGTCCATAACAACCTTCGTTGGAATGACCATATACACGAAGTCGCCAAGAATGCTGCGAAATGTCTAGGTTTTCTCAAATAATGCAAGAAATATTTTACCCCTTCTGATCTTGCTGCAATATATAAAATTGAGTACAATTCCCATATCTGGTCTGGTGCGCCGAAAACCATATTGCACTTACTGGGTAGGATACAAAGTCGTGCGTTAAAACTAATCCGGGACACAAATATTGCGAATTCTATTTATCCGCTTGAACATCGCAGAAACGTTGCGTGTCTGCTCTGTTTTATCGCTTTTTCAACAAACAGTGCTCAAACGAAATTGTCAGCTGCATTCCACCCCTTCAGCAATTTAACCGCAATACTCGCCATGCTAGAAATGCCCATCAGTTTACCATATAGCCTATCTTCGGACGTACTATGAAATACAGAGACTCTTTCATAAGCCGTACAACACGAATGTGGAATGCCTTGCCCGGCTCTGTCTTTCCTCCTCAGTACAATGTACAGACATTTAAAACCAATGTGCATCGGAATCTCCTAACTTCTCTATACCAATTTCCTTAATGCCCGCGCTGTGCAAATCACATTACACTTAAGAGTAGTCATAACCTCTTTAACGCGTGTTAATTATATAAAAAAAAGAAGGAAATCGTCAGAGAAATAATAAGTACAGAAGAACTAAGGAAATCGTCTGCTGAATGAATAATCAGCAACATTAGGAAAGTAGAAGCGCTACTAACCTAAACAGATGTCTGACGCCAAGCACAATAGATCTTTTCGGTCGACGTGTATCCTAATGCTTCGGCAAGTCAGAATTAAAAAAAAAATGCACAGCACAACAAGTTGGTTGAGGTCGCTCTCCAAATGTAAGGTCTTCCTCTGCTTCGTTGTCCCTCCACGTGACCTAACCATTTAAGTCTTTGTATTTATATATCTACTGGACCGGATATCATTCGAAAGATCTTTCTCTTAAAGCGTGCTAAGAGATTTTCATCCGCTTTCGATAAGGTCCATGCTTCTACACCAAACAGCAGAACCGGGATGATTAAGGTCTTGAACAAAAACAACAACGATACTTCGGTTCATTTGCTTTGTTATTGTCCTGCCTTTGCTCGGATCAGGTGGCAGATTTTTTGCGCTGATGTGGTTGGTGAGTGCTGATACTGTAAGCTCCTCATCGCTGAAGTGCATTCTCGGCTTTCTCCGGAAGTCGAAGAAATTCCAGTAAAATGGGTAATGCTGGATTTGCTTCCTGGTAATACATTGAACCAGTTACCTCTAAATGATCCAGTGTAGTGTTTCCTAACCCGACAACAACAGAAAAGTCATCTCCCGCTGCCTTAAACACGATAGACCATCTGCTCCAACAGCCTTGTTGGACTTAAGTTTGGATATCGCTATTGTCAGCTCACTTTTGACTTTCTTCCTTCTGCTTGACAGCGAAGTTTTGGTCGTCTTCGATGTTTAATAGCCTGCATATTGGTCTATCAAAACCTCAGCACCAACTGTGGATCTACTATCGTATTCCCATGCTCATTTCATCTATGCAGACTTCTGTTCGGTCATTGAATCATCCCCAAGATATAGAACTTCCGAACATAGCTCCTGTATAGCTCCTCCTTGTTCTTTTTCTTTTTTCTTGTAAAGGCCGATATTCGTAAATTTTTTTTGTTCGCGTATCCGTTCTGGTTTTAGTTTGAACCATCGATTGATAGGCTGCGGTTTTGGCTGCATCTGCCATTCGGCACTCCTCACAGTTTAGGCGTGAATCTGGCGTCTATGAGGGCGAAGACATGCTCTGACCAAAAGAGTCTCCAACTCAAAACCTGAGGGACAACGCAGTAGAGGAAGACCTCGCCTTAGGTGGCACGCAGAAGTGCTGTGCGAAGCTGGAGGTAGTTAGGCAAAGACTCAACTAACTGGAGAGGCGTATTGGTCGTGGCCCAGGTCCACTCCGAACTGTAGCGCCACCTAAGTCAATAGGTGATTAGCTAATAATATTATTATAAAATGATAAGTGAACATAATTCGATAATATAAAACTTACTTCGCCAAATCATCAGACAGCAAAAATTGTTGCTTAATATTACTCGTAATATTGCCTGGTAGTTCTTCAACAGCCTTGAAAATTCGTTTTACGTTGTCGAACTGCCGCCTTAAATACACAAAAAAAAAGAAAGATATAAAAATAGAACTTACAAAAAGGATACCTTCAAAATTTAAACGAATAATAAAAATATCAATAATAATAAAATGATTCTATCGTTAGAAAGTACCCTAATGGATTTGTTATTTAGTGCGGGGATAGATGAGACTCAATGGGCCTTACCAATAATCATTTTTAACCTTCAACTTAAATATTTTAACGGTCACAATAGGTCATTTTTTATGGGAATTTTCGCCATTGTGACTTCGTAAAAGTAAGCCCGGACAATAAAAATTATTATTAGTACCGCGGAATGAATTACCCACGAAATGCTTATAATTGAATTTTGAATTTGGTAAGGGCAAATATAGCCCCCATTTATTTGGCTTACTACAAGCTAAAACTAACATCTGATAAATAACTTAAAAACTAAAACTTAAAACTAATCTTAAACTAAAGCTTAAGGGTAGGGGGAATGGTGAATGAGATCGATTTTAAGGCGGGCAGAGCTGCGTTGAAATCGAAAACGGAAATGTTTGAGTTAACCTTTCGCAGCATACGGGAGATTGGTTCGTTGGAGCCATATAAGGTTCGGTGGGTTGGAAGGTAAAAGAGACACGGTAGCGTAAATTACGAGGACTTGTGTTAAAGAAAATAGAGTTGTTAAGAGGGCGCAATCGACGTGTGGGCGCAGAGTGGTTAGAGTCGTGCGAGAGTACAGTGGTAGTCGGTAATAGACATATTCTAAATCAGAAATTACTTAAATCATCCTAATTGTATTTAGTCATAAGAGAATGAATTATGGAATAAAAGTGAATTGTAAACAGCAGTTGTTATTATTACTGAGATTCCAAAGACGGAACCTGAGAGAAGAAGATGAATGAAAAGAATGTCTGCGGCGTCCCTACGTTCCTCAAAGGAGTTCATGGTAATGAGATTAAGGCCCGAAACACACATGCGATTTCAATCGCGGGACTGTTCAGTCGCAAAGAATGAAACACACACATTTCAATGTGAATGCGCGCACATAAAATCGATAATTATATGCACGCACTCACATTGAAATATGTAAGTTTAATTTGTTGCAACTAAACAGTCGTGCGATTGAAATCGCATGTGTGTTTCGGGCCTTAGGCGATCTGAGTATGGAGGCAACGTAAATGGATCGTTCCAAGGCAGACCTCGAAGAAACGAGGTTGGATGTTCTCGATTCTGAGCACATGAATTCGATGAAAGGGCGACCACGCTTGACTGGCGTACTCAATGAGGGAGATATACGAATTAGACCACCATTGTTGGGTGTCTTTTCGTCTCCCTACCACTATAAACCCTACCCAGAGAGACTCTCTGGACTTCTCCAGAGTCCTTCCCTGAGTTCAATTCCTAGTGTTAACGCTAGCATCTGTTTATATGAGATCTGTCTCATTCAATGGGTCTTGACAGAATGTTTTCCCAAGATCCTCATTCTTCTGCCAGCCAAAGCCAGACATTGACACAGATTCCTCCAGGCATAGCTTACAAGTATCATCTTCTCTAAGGCCCATCTTCCTTAAATGATACCCGAAATTACCATGACCTGTAGTTAACGCCACCACCCATTTCAATGTTCCTCGACTCATGCTTAGAACCTTTCTCTGAGTGGAGCAGGTCGGCCATGGTATTGCCATTTTAGCTTGTCTACATTGTTCCACGGTTGACCACCTTATCAGGTGTTCTGCCGTGATCCATTTGTGAATCAGCCGTTCTACCATTCCTCTACCAATTGGAGAGAATGGTTCTGGTCCCTGATGAAGTACCCTTTTTGCCTTCCGGACCTTCTCCTCAACATGATAATTCCAAGTAAGTCCAGTATCTAGGTATACTCCCAGATACTTAACCTTCTTGGTCGTTGTTAGTTCCGATCCGAAAAGTGTTAAGGGCTGAAATTCCAGATTTTTCCCCTTCCTAGTGAAGATTATTAGATCTGTTTTCCCCGCATTAATGGAGAGTCCTTGTTCCAGACACCACCGCTCAACCACTTTGAGTGCACTCCTCATGATATCCGCTGTGACGTCTATGAATTTGCCTCTTGCCATTACTGCTATGTCGTCGGCATATCCCACTGTGTGAATGCCAGTTGCCTCAAGTCTGTCGAGAAGAGAGTCCACAGTGATGTTCCACAGTGTAGGTGAAAGAACACCTCCTTGTGGGCAACCTCTGCTGACCCTTCCTCGGAGTTTTGAGGTTCCCGTCTGGATATTTATCGCCCTTGTATTTAACATATTGTCCACCCATCTTACCACCAGTGGGTTAACTTTACGTTTTTCCAAGGCTTGTTTCAGACTTTTAAAGCATATCTTATCGAAGGCACCTTCAATGTCCATTATAGTGGTCATCGCAATACCCCCGGTATTTAGCTCTTCCTCTGCAGCGCGCACCACTTGGTGTAGCGCTGTTTCTGTAGACATACCTACCCTATAAGCATGTTGTCTACTATTCAAAGGATACATCTTACTCTCCATATGGTCCACCACCACCCTTTCCATTGTTTTTAACAGAAAGGATGTTAGGCTAACTGGTCTGAAGGACTTTGCCTCGGTGTAATCCTTTTTTCCCGGTTTTGGAAGGAAGACCACCCTTGCCTCCTTCCATGTAATCGGGATGTAGCCTATTGCTAGGCATGCAACGTATATGTTCCTGAGCCTTGGTGCAATTACGTATACTCCCCATTGCATTAGACCCGGAAATATACCATCTGGTCCCGCGGTTTTGAAGGGTGAAAATGTTGCTATCGCCCCCCTAACCGCCTCTGGTGTCACGATCCGTTCTGCTTCCGTCCTATCCATCCTGTTCGCTCCTTGTTTCCTTGGAGCCAATGGGCCGACCTGACTTATAGCTTCCTGGAAAGTGTACTTCCATCAGGACCTCGTTTGTTTGATCAAGAGTTTTTACTATCTCCCCCGCTCTATTACGAATGAGTCCGATCTTGGAAACTGGGTCTCTGGAGACAATCTTTTGTAGTCTACTGACTTCAGATGTACTCCTCATACTCGAGCAGAAGTCCCTCCACGACTACCTTTTACGTCGTCGTAGAGTAACATTCATCTCTTTCTTTTTCGCCTTGTATTCATCCCATGCTTCGGGTTCTCCCCTTCTCATGGCATGATTGAAGGCCTTCCTCACAGCCTGCTTTAGCTTTTCAAGTTCCCGACACCACCAAGGCGTAGGATCCTGTTTTTCCACTAGAGTAGGTGTGCAAGACACTCGGTACGCATCTTCAACAGCTGATTGCAAATGCTTTAGCTGTGATTCTACATGCCAATTATTTTTCGGTATTCCGAATTCCATTACATTCAGTTTTTCCTCCAACACTTCCTGGTACTTTATCCTATCCGTGTTTTCGGAATTCTGATGTATTTCCGATCTATCTTTCTTTTAGATCCATAACGAACATTAAACGAAATGGGTCTGTGATCCGACAATGTAGCCTGATCCATTACCCTTCAATTTGATACCCTTTCAATTATCTTGCTACTGCACTGCACAGGGTCGCATCAATCACTTCACTTCGCCTCACATCCACGAAGGTTGGCTCTGTTCCCCTGTTTAGGATAGCTAGATCCTTGCTTGATACAAATTCGAATAACGTCTCCTCTGTAATTATCGTTGGTGCTGCCCCACACTGTATTATGTGCATTGGCATCACAACCAATTATTAGATCCTCGTTCCTGTTCCTGCATGCATTCACCAAAGACTCCAACTCTCTCTTGTCGGAGGAGGTTCTGGCGAATCATACGGCAGGTATGCAGATGCGATGACAAAACTTCCCGCACCTGATCCTATTCGTACTGCTGTTAGGTCTGGGGCACACAGATCGTGCGTGTCACGAACTAAAGTGGTGAAGAAACGAGTTTGAAGAATTTAGTATCGTCGGCGCATAGAGAGAGGGAGGAGTGTTTAACGACATTTTCAAGATCGTTTATATGTAGTAAGTATGAAGAGTAGGGGACCCAAATGACTGCCTTGTGGAACACCAGAGGTTGCCAAGAAAGGGGCCGATAAGACGGACCTGAAGCGAACGCTATAAAACTGGTTTTCAAGGTAAGAAGATGCCCATTTTAACAATATGGGTTCATACCCAAGAGCAGACAATTTAAAGTGAATTATTTGATGAGATTGTCAAAGGCCTTACTAAAGTCAGTTGCAATAATGTTAACTTCGTTTCTGTTCTCTAAATCATTTTTGAATGGTTTCAATATGATCAGATCTGTTTTAATTTGAATGAAACTATCAGCCCTATTATGGCTATCAAATATCAATTATTTGATACTTGATAAGATCTATCGATTCATTGATAATTTGGTATTATGAGTATCACTTGATAAATTTTACACCATTGTGAATACTTATCAAAATGTCATTGAGAATGGGTTCTGTTTTGACGTTTGACGTTTCTGATTTGTAGTTGGTTGTTGTTTTATGGCTGACGACTAGTTTTGGTTAATTGTTTTTATTAAACAACAGTCGCTTTTTTCGCAAATCAAAGGAACGACCAACGCTGTTGATTGTGCAATGCCTAAAGTTATTCCCAACGCTCACTTGATGGTTTCGTTACTGAGCAAATAATTTTAAAATCGCTGCTACTCGTAGTGTATGTACATTTGGGATGTCTACCGAAGACATTTTGCTCTAAAGTCTTTTTATTACAGTAAAAACGAGGATATACATTTTTTAATTTGATGCGCCCGAATATTTGATACGTATCAACGAGAAATTTGTGGTTGATAGAAAATTTTATGAATATCAAATTTTTTGATAATCGTAATACCAAGTTTATCGATAAAACTATTCACAATAGATCTTAAATCTAATACAATTCACAATTCATCCAAAATGTTGATAGGTTGATAACCATAATACCGATTCATTCATTTTGTTGATACGTATCAATTATTATCAAATATCGTGTTGATATTTGATAGCCATAATTGGGCTGTATATTTTTGTAACGAGTGAATTTTATTAAGAAAGTGCATGAGCTTAAATACTTGTTTACAGATTAAAATATATCTAAGAATAAACAAGTAAAAGTGTTATCATCCGCCTAGCCGATACTTTAATACCCTCCACTGCATAAAAGTCATGCAAAATGTTTGCCATGCGAGTTAGTATGTACTGTGCACGCATGGGTCTAATATTGGTTTTGTATGGGAGGTACCAGAACTACTTGACCGACTTAGCACATTTTCAATACTCACAAAACGCTCCATAAACACAGTTCGCTCCAAGGGTGTTTACGTTCGCGGCAAAAAGTTTTGAATTTGTTATTTAAACCCTTTTAAAACTTTTTTTCCTAATACAATTTGATGGATTAATTATTTATCGTACACTTGGAATAATTAAATGTGCAATTTCCTCTTTTTAAATGCATTAGAAGTGCTTTGTTCGCATTTTATCTTTTTATTATACTGCAAAAGTCAAACAATTATTAAGAAAGTCAACGACAATCATGACATCTTTTAAACGTAGATTTTGTGCAAATAAAATAATACAAATCATATTATTGAATGTTTTAAGAGTTCAATTCTCGGTTTAAGTTAAACGCCTGCATTCTGCCGTTTAAACTTTGGTTTCGCATTTTGAGGTCTATTTTGACAGCTGCTATTTCAAACACGGGAGATAGAGAGAAAGAATAAAAAAGATAAATTGTTTGGGTGCTGCACTTCTTGAATGTATATGAGTGAAAAGTAGAGCTATGATTAGTTTCAGCATTACCCACTTTTAAAAAATGTCATCAGAAAATTTCAATAGATTTTCAACCAATATATGTACTTTTCAAGGAAAACGCCTTTTTTTCAAATGAACATCAGGTAGATTTTTGCCCAAACATAATGTAGACAAGCGTAAATTGTATTGAGGTTTTTTCAATACAAATTAATTATTTTCGTGTGTGGAAATGTCGATTATTTTTTTGTAATGCTACTGTTCTTGGCGAACAAAATATATCTATACATACTCAAATCTTTCACATTTTGTTTTGGCTGAAACAGACACTACCCACTCTATTATTTTTACAATGCAATTTGTTTGTCCGATTTTGAACAGACTTCTCGGGACAATGCCTGTTCAGTTCAAAGGTTTCGGAGTATAAAAATCTAGATTACCTACATTTTTGTTTAAAAAAAAGTAAAACCGGAACAAGATAGCGCAGATTTTCGTAGAAACACAAGCAAAAAACTTTGCGCCTACCTATTACCAGACAATGACCCTAATTAGAGGCTCATAAAATCCTTTCAATATTCATTATCATTACTGGCGAGGGGTGGGTGATTGGATGTGGTAAAAACCCAGCGAGTTGCAAGAAGCAGTACCTGTGATCGCATCCGTCCGAATGCCCACTACATTTTAACAACTAGATATTATTATTGAAAAAAAAAAATAAAATTACTGCAATAATTAATTGGTGAAAGTAGATGACACTTCAAACATGTGTCGAAAATAAATCAATTCACTTCGTTAATACCAAAATACACAATGTTATAATATTGCACACATTTTCTTTTATTTACAAATGGTAAAATAGATAAAGTAGAGAAAAGCTATAACTATTTATTTGGTCAAAAGTGCGCTGGTAGAAAAATATCCCCTTAAGGGAAATTGTTCTGCGTTTCCACAACTGCGTTTAGTTAACTGGCAGATTATTTTGAACTGTGAAACTGAACGAGTTAAACCAAAAGTTTAAACTCTCGGTCAGGTTTAGTTAAACTTCGGTTTAAACTCTGACTGTACAACTGGGCATAAGGGGTGATTGCTGAATTTCCGCCGAACAAAAAATTGTATCGCAGGGGGTCTATTTCCATCGATTTTCCCGTTGCACAGCAATGCAGTGAATTAAATTAAATAGACTTGGCAGCATCGAATTTTTAAAGTAAGCTACTGATGCATACGAGGAAAAGAGAGACGGGAATTATTTGTCGTCTATGTTGCACTCTCGAATTTATCCCCGCATTGACAGCAACCGATGCAAATCGAATTCTGCACATCTGTTTCATCTGCAGTACTGCTTGCAGTGAAGCGTACATGTGTTTTGGACATTAAGCACTTCGGGTACATCTGGGCAGCTACAAAAAAGTTAAGGCTCCTTAAACTCAAAATTTTGAAAATTTGTTGTTACATTTTTTTAGTTAAAATGCTTTTTTCTCAAAATTGTTTACTTAATATTTTTATATGGTTGGGTGTGTATGAATCGGGTAGGCGCTGATTGGCATCAACTTGGCGGTGCCCAGGTGTTGCAAATTTTTCATACACATCAATTGTGCTTATTTTACCTCCGCGTGGTAACCACCGGGTACTGGTCTCGCTCAACCGGGCTTGGCTTGATAAACTTATAAGCGCGAGTGTTGAACACTAAGAAAATAGCAACACTATAATGCTCTGTCGGAACTGACTGTCTGCTCGAGTCTCAGAAGTCTAACATGAGCCCCTCAAAAAGAGGACGTGCAGCGGAAGAATTCACGCGATTGAATCAACGGTGACGTCAACAGTCGGCGTGGCAGATACTTTAATGGGCTACTTCGACATATTTGGAGCTGAGGTCATTAAGGATTTTTCAATACTAGTCAGGGTGTTAAAATAGAGATGGTGGCGGAAGATCCCTTAATGGGTCAACGGCAGCACTCAAATCCCCGAAGCGGGTTACTGAATATCCGGCCCCTTTCGTCCAAGGGGTCACAAAGGGCCTGGCCCTCCAGGTTGGGGGTTGTGCATGGGGTTAACTACCCAACCACGGAAAACACCACCGGCTACGAAGCAACCAAAAGCATCGGCCCTCTAGAGAAGGAAGAGAGCAGCTCGTGAGCTCTACGAGCAAAAAAGGAGGGAAGAACACCGGCTTCTCCGGATGAAAAAGAAAGAGCATGAGAAGCGCGCGATCGAGGAAATAGAGAGGTGTTACTCCAGAAACAATGTTCGGAAGTTTTACCAAACGGTAAAAAGAACGTGTCACGGGAACAAGGCCCGAACGGAGACCTGTAGAGACGAACAAGGAAACCTTGTAGTAGAGTCACAGTCGGTGCTGAGGATATGGAAAAACCATTTCTCCAGACTGCTAAACGGCGAAGACGGCACAAATTCCGCTGTCAGGCAGAATGAACCATAAGGATAGCAATATCCAAGCTGAAGTCCAACAAAGCTGCAGGACCGGGCGGTTTATCGGCCGAGCTTTTTAAGGCAGCAGGGGATGACTTGGTAGAGAGCATACACCAACTCGTTTCTAAAATTTGTTCAGAGGAATGTATGCCTGATGAATGGAGCCACAGCATTGTTTGCCCCATCCAAAAGAAAGGAGACCCTCTAAACTGCGCCAACTATAGAGGCATCACTCTCCTTAACATCGCTTACAAAATTCTGTCTGCCGTACTGTGCGAACGCCTGAAACCATTTGTCAACGAACTCATTGGACCCTATCAGTGCGGTTTTAGGCCCGGTTAGTCCACAACTAACCAAATATTGATACTACGGCAGATCCTGGAGAAAACCCAAGAAGTCCAAATCGATACTCATCACATCAACTATTTATCGATTTTAAAGCCGCATATGACAGCATTTATAGAGACAAGCTATACAGAGCCACGTCTTGTTTTGGCATCCCTGTCAAACTTGTCAGATTGTGCAGAATGACGATCGAGAACGCTCGCTGCTCCGTAAAGGTCGGAAACAATCTCATCGAGACCCTTGATGTCAACAAAGGATTTAGACAAGGTGATGCGCTGTCATGTGACTTTTTCAACATCATTCTTGAGAAAATTGTGCGAAACTCGCAAGCCAATGATGAATGAGGGCAAAACAAAATATATGCTGTCAACGAGAAGGGACACACAACATCGACGAATCGGACAGAACGTCACGATAGACAGCTATAACTTTGAGGTAGTTCGGGACATTGTCTACTTCGGCTCCGCTATTAAATCTGAAAATGACATTACATCAGAAATCAAGCGAAGAATTACACTTGCCAACCGCTGTTACTTTGGCCTAAGAAGGCAATTAATTAGTAAGGCCTTGTCGAGAAACACCAAGGAGACTCTATATAAGACCCTTATCATCCCAGTCCTGCTTTATGGCGCAGAATCATGGACGTTGTCAAAAGCGGATGAAGATTTCCTTGGGCGCTTCGAACGCAAAATTCTTCGAGTGATTTTCGGTCCCGCTTGCGTTGACGGGCTTTGGAGGAGGAGATTTAGCAGCGAACTCTACGAGCTGTACAGCGACATCGACCTGGTCAGAAAAGTACGTATCAGTCGACTAAGATGGCTAGGACATGTAGAGCGAATGAACACCAACGCTCCGGCACGAAGAGTCTTCGATTCCAACTTGGAGGGACAACGCAGTAGAGGAAGACCTCGCCTTAGGTGGCGCGCACAAGTGGAAGGGGACCTCAACCAACTTGGAGTGCGCAACTGGAGGCAGTTAGCCAAAGATCGTGCTAACTGGAGAGGCGTGTTGGTTGAGGCCCAGGTCCACTTCGGACTGTAGCGCCATCTAAGTAAGTAAGTAAGTAAGTTGAACCTGAAAAACTCGAAACACTCGAAGAAAGCAGCGATGAAGATGTCATAACCATGACGACACCCAAAGAGGAGAAACAAGAGAAGTCAATCGTGGATCTCAATTCCGATGCTGAGTATTAGGATTCATACTCTGAAATGTTACCAAGCAACAACACTTAGGGAGAAGATGTACCAGGACCTGCCCGAGTCCCCCTGATGACTCTTGGATGTGGAAAGAACATTTTTACAAACGAGGTAAATTTTGTAACTAACAATGAACTAATCGAGCCTTTATCTTTCAAGGAGGCCATGAGTAGCAGTGATCGTTCGATGTGGACTGAGGCGATGAACTCTGAGCTGATGTCTTTAAGCAAAAACAACACTTGGGTGCTCGTTAACCGCCCAGTGAACAAAACCGTACTAAGCAACAGGTTGGTGTTTTGGATTAGGCGGAAGGAAGATGGAACTATCGACCGTTATAAGTCGAGGCTTGTTGCCAGAGGCTGCGAGCAGAAAATGGGCATAGACTATAATGAGGTCTTCGCTCCGGTGGCGCGCTATGAGACAATTCGCGCACTAGTTGCCTTTTGCGCTGCCAACAACCTTCATCTGCATCAAATGGATGTGATTACCG
Source organism: Cheilosia soror (assembly GCA_949372485.1). NCBI lineage: Eukaryota > Metazoa > Arthropoda > Insecta > Diptera > Syrphidae > Cheilosia > Cheilosia soror. The sequence goes on along the minus strand of OX443561.1, from coordinate 57,640,924 downwards.
CATACGTACAAGGGGAGCTGAACGACAAAATTTATATCGAACAGCCCAAATATCTGGGGAACGAAGGCAGTCATGGAAAGGTGTGCAAACTCCTACGTCCGCTTTATGGGTTGAAACAAGCCGGACGACAGTGGCATAAGAAACTGGATGAGTTTTTAAAGAAGTTAGGTTTGAAACAAGCCATGTCATATGCATGCTTGTATATGAAAAACGACAAACACGGAAACATATATATCATCAACGTCATATACGTAGACGACTTATTGATTGCGTCAAACAACTTGGAGCTCTTAGGGAGGACGAAAACAAATCTAGCGGCGACGTTTGAAATAAAAGGCTTGGGGAAAGTGAGAAGCATTTTGGGAATACACGTCGAAAGAGCAGGAAGTACCGGCAAAATTGAAATTAGTCAGAGAAGTTATATAGAAAAATTGTTTGATAGATTTGGTATGGCTGATGCAAGGCCGGTTTCGACGCCTATGGATTCGAGTCAAATGGTCAACAACTACAACCCTGGAGCAGAGGATATTAAGACGGTGCCATACAGAGAGCTTGTTGGGTCTCTCATATATCTTTCAAATATATTGCTTTTGCGGCCGGTTTTCTAAATAGATTCCCACAAAACTTCACTCCATTTCTGCGAAGAGGGTCCTTCGGTACCTTAAAGGAACCATCGATTTCAAACTAGTACACCGTAGAACAAACGAAGAACTCATGGGATATGTTGATGCCGATTGGGCCAACGACGTAGCAGACAGAAGATCATGCTCCGGATATTTACTCATTCTTGCAGGAGGTCCCATTTGCTGGAAGTCCAGGAAGCAGAAATCCGTGGCGCTATCTACGATGGAAGCGGAATATATGGCGCATTCCGAAATTACGGAAGAGGTGATACATGCGAGAAGGCTCTTGTCCGAAATGGGTCTCAATAAGGTAACTGAACATCAAACTAATGTCATCTGCGATAATCAAAGTGCTATCGGATTATCGAAAGATATAAAAATAAACAGTAGATAGCGAAATTAAAAAAAAACGCATAAATGAATGGAGACGGCCGAGCGCGAGAGAGGAAACAAAAGTGTGTTTGTTATGTGTACAAGAGAATGAGTATCTACCGAAGTTCCAATTCCAATTGGAAAGGATTAAGTTTAAGAGAACAGCCGAAGTGCCGATGCCATGCCGACGCAACGCCCCCGACCGACACACACTGACACTGGTATTTATCGTTTAACTAGAGGTTATATATACCTGCTGTTGTGTGCAAATTTCAGACAGACTACTTCTATGTCTATCAGTTCTTGAGATAGACCTAGGTACAAAATTGGCTTAGTTTTTTGGGAAAGACATCGTAGCGAAAGCAATAAGGTTCGTCCATATGGAAACGGAACCTTAAAAATACGTCTACAGAATAGTGAAGGACATCAGACAGTTTGTGAGTGCTTGTGACATTTGCAAGTCGTTAAAGGCGCCAAATGTCACTCTTCGTCCCCCATAAGATAGGACAAAAAGTGTTTCGTCGTAACTTCGCCCAAAGCAATTTTGCCCAGGGCCTAAACGCTAAGTTAATGCCAAAATTCCTAAAGTCCCGCGTGAGCGAAGTAGTAGATAATTGTATATATTAGCCGCGTTTTATTATCGCTAATGATGCATATGGATCATCCCCTGACAATAGCCGTATTTTATTATGCCCGTGATCTTAACCAGATCACAAATTCGCAACAATATCACGTGATCCAACTTTCTATCTGGATCATTTTTCACGATCCAGATAGATAGTATGATAGTGTACTTCTAGGCGAATAATTTTATTCGTGTATGTGGTATGAACAAAATACAAATAAAGTGGCTTACAAAATTTGGACAACCCAATAACCAATCAAACCACTCCGTTTCTCGCATTAAATTTGTAAGCCACTGTCAATGTCAAAAAAATTGTAAAAGTAAACATTGGAAAACGACCGAATATTGTGAAAGGGATAACTTCGCGAAATACGCCACAGAAAAAGGCAAATTTAGTTTTTTTAAACAACAATTATTACAATTGCCAATCAAAGTAGTTTTACTTTACAGCTTGAGGTTTTTTTTTTAGCACATTTCGGTTTTGTTTACATTAGAAACATCAAATTTTGAAGGAATTAACGTCAAGTTCTTTCAGTAATGCCACACGTCAAGAGAAAAATCACAATTGATCCTGGTTTGTTTTATTATGCGGATCTGATCCGGTTCAGATCACGGGCATAATAAAACGATCCAGATCATGAAAACATTTTATTTTGCACCCCTGATTAAGTTTGGCACCCCTGATTAATTTTCTACATACCTGCGAAGCAAATAACTCCAGCTGTAATTGATGTACGTTGAATAGGAATGGAGGAAAGCTTTTGTTTCATGCCTCGTCCAGACTCTTGTTTGTCTTGAAAATATTTTTAATACCTAAAACGACATTTTACATTTGCTATTTGTTTGTATTTATATCCATTGCTTGCTGTTTTATTGGGATGTTTGATGACATCTTGCGCACAGCTGTATTTACTTTTTAATGGCGCTACCATTCGTGGCTTTTTTCTTGTTTTATTCAACTTTTAGAAAGTTCGAACAACATCAAACTACGCTTATTTTGTTTTCATTGCTACTGAATTGATAAAAACTACACAAATATATAGATGGCATATTTAGATTCGGACAATTTTCGATTAAACACATTGAGCCTTACCAATAATCATTTTTAATCTTCAACTTAAATATTTCAACGGTCACAATGGATAATTTTATATGGAAATTTTTCGCAATTGTGACTTCGTAAAAGTTAGGCTGGACACTAAAAATGATTATTAGTACCGCGGATTAAATTCGTAGTTGCAAATTTCTATTCTGCCATTCTACGATGCGGCAACTCCATACTTGATAGCACAGAGCAGAAGTGGAAACATTCAAAAGTAAAAATTACTTAATTCTTTGGGTTTTGGGATTGGATATTTGGATCAAGAAAATTGAACCCGATACAACACAGGATCTCGTAGATTTGTTGTAGTGCGGGTAAATCGATGATCCATATGGATCATTGGGGATAATAAAACGCGGCTGTTATGTCCTAGAGACACGGAAGCTGCTTGGCACATATCACGCGAAAGATATTCGACAGTGACCTGAAAAGTAAAAAGAAACACCACAAACGTGCGCAACGAAAAACACCACCAACAAATGTTTTGGATATTTCTCCAATCTATTTAATTCATTATTTATCAGGATGCACACGCGCGCGGGTTCTTATTTGCACTTCATGTATAAATTATATCCACAAAAAGCAAAGTCCTGTGTAACGAAAACAGTCGATATAGCAGGGTCGGCCTAAAGACCAAAAAATCAAATCACCTCCCGGAAAAAGTGGTATACTGGTATACACACAAGGGAGATGGGTCTGAATGAGAAAGTTGCGGGATTTTCTCCCCAACAAATGCAAGCTCTTCTGGGACAAATTGAGAATGCCATTAGCCGTTTTTTATTATAAGCTATGATCCATATAGATCATCGATTTACGTGCAATTACAACAACAATATGTGATCCTACTTTTCATCGAGATCATGACTCATGCTCTGATAATTAGTTCAACTATTTATGGTTGTTGTTTCGTGGCGTTGTTTATTTCATTCACTAAATGTTAGTGTCCCTTTAAATTATAGCCACACAATAATGTCGCCAGACCAAAATATGAAATACTATTAATAACACAAAAAATCAATTAGCATTTTTCCAAATTCGAATAATTTACTACTCCGACTTTCGATATGGGTTTTTTCGCTATATAGCTTAGAAATATAAATGGACAATACGGTTAATATGATGCATATTTGAACAAAACATTTGACATAGTTTCTCAAAAAAATATATTGAATGCAAAATGTATGCAGATTTGTATTCATATGGTAACACGACACAACAATGCGAAATGTCAAATTCAAATAAGAGCAAGTACTATGGGGAAATCATCGCACTGTGACATCACATTGTACCGTGTGACTGCAATATGGCTGGTGGCACAACGAAATTTGTCATAATTGGTATTGGATTTTATATGTGAAAAACAACTGTTGCCACAACTTATATATAAAATCTTCCAATGATCCAGTTTGTTTTATTTTCATGATCTGATTTGGATCAGATCACGCTGATAATAAAAAACTGCTATTGTTCAGGCCCTGCGCTGTAACGCCTCTATTTGGATTAGAGTAAAGACGGACGAGCAAACGTTTTTTTTTAAACAAAGGAATTTATTTTAACAAACGCCAATAGAGCGATTATAAAAAAAAAGTGCGCCACAAAGTGCGAAAAAATGCAAATTAGTTCTATCGAAAAAGGAAAAGGTATGTAGGAATTGAGTGTTATAAGTAATTCAATGATATATTTTCTCATAATTTTCTCATAGAAATTATACATTAAACCTCAGATTTTCTGAGAAGACGGCAAAGCAGGAAATCTCTGGCCATAAAAATTTAAATTGGACAACCGTCCCTGTGGAGCCCGAAATTGTCCACATTATCCATGTACTGCATGTACACTGTATAAGTTAACACCGGCAAGCCACTCGCACGCGCAGCGGAAATGCTGACCAAGCGTCTAGGGCAACGAAACGAAGTTCCAAGAAATTTCCAAGAAATTCGTTTCGCAAATTGGAATGCAAGCTAGTGGAATTTTAGTATTGTAATTAAAATGCAAGCTTTTGTAATCAATAAAGGTCAGAGCAATCTGCTCTAAATGGAAATATCGGTGTAGAATTTATTAACTGGCGCCCGAGCAGGGTCCGTGCTGTTTTCGCTAGATAGTCAATACGCGTGTAAATCAAGACATATAGTCGATAGCAAAAACAGTGCTAGTTCGTGAAACAGCGGACACCAAGCCGCGAAATCATTACTAGTGCGTGTAACCGAAACATAGTGGACACCAAGCCGCGATGCCGGCAGAAAATGCCGCTCCTCATCCTGCTCCTCATCCTGCTCTCCCCATTCCAAACCCAGCTGACGATAATTTAGTGCAGCTCATAACAAGAATTGTAGCCGAAACACTACACATTCAGGGACGACAGCTATTTAATTCAATTATGAATCCAGCCTCAGACATCAATAATGATATTGATCAACCGATTAACACCACTGATCACAACCTTTCCGATATAGACAAAGTCCCAGACGTGGTTAAGAGTTTGCGCGAGTTCTCAGGTGAAGCTCAGGAGTTCAAGACATGAAAAAAAAGTGTTGAAAGAATACTTAAGATCTACGAGCACCTTAGGGGTACTCCAAAATATTATGGCATCTTGTCCGTTATGTTATTAGAAATAAGATAACAGGCCACGCGGATATAGCACTCGAATCATATAATACCCCATTAAATTGGGGAATAAGATAAGAGGGTTCTAGGAACCCTCGAGTACCAGATGAAAACTCTGGTACAGGGTAATAATACAATACCCGCATAAGGGAACCCGCAGATTTGCCGCAGGCTCTCCATCTTTGCCTCAAACTCCAAAATGTGGACTTCAGAACTCAGCACGCCAATAATTCTCAGTCAACAGCTCGGAAAACTTTCCAGCAAACACCCCACCGGTTCCTCCTTGAAGATTCAATATTCCACACCCGGTTCCTATTCCAGCCCCAAGGCGAGAGTTCTATCCACAACTACTTCATAACCCTCGTCAACCTCAGCAACCCCAATTTCACAAGGAACCACAATATCATTCAAGGTCTTTTCAACAAGCCGAACCGCAACGGTTTCCACCAAACCAAAGCGAACTTCCTCCCAAACCTATGGACATAGATTAATCTATTAGAACTCAGAGGGTTAATTACCTAAATAGACCAAGAGAACAACCAACTGCTCAAAAGCGAGAGCACTCACAACAAATTCAAGTTCATCATATAAAATGCAACGAATCTACCATACTGGAGAATCCGCCGCAGAAGAACAAGAAATAGAACAATACGAAGACACGATAAATCAAGAAGACCAAAACCACGAACAAACACTTATGCTGCCCATCCACTTAGTGCCCAACGCAGCAACCAATCTTATTTAACAGTTTATTCAACTCTTCAGTTGAAGAAACAATTTTTTTAGGCTCGTACACTAGTGCACAAACTCACGTTGTTCATGTTGAGCAACGTAATTCCAATTAAAGTTGAACATTTCTGTGTTGAACGCGTTGCGGGCCCCGTACACCTAGTTTATCAACTCACTCAACTGTTGGGTCATTCAACACCTAGTACACCTAGTTGATCAACTCATTCAATTGTTGAATAACCCCGTACACCTAGTTGACCAACTCATTCAATTGTTGAATGACCTCGTACACCTATTTGATCAACATGTCTGATTTTGGCAAAAAAAAGTTCCTCGAGTTGGACAACAGCGTTTTCGTTGTGGTTGCTCACAGAGTTGAAGAACGCGTTGATACCCTCGTACATTTAACCAAGCATCACTTGTTGGGCAACGCGTTGGACGCACTTGGTAGCTGACAGCTTCTCACACCCTCACGAAATATTAGAGCATTGTTTCTTATTTATTTGTTTTTTTTTTTTTTTCATTTGATTTGTGACTGAAAGCAAAACATAGGTACTTCGTTTTATTTTCATTTTGTATGCTTTTCCTTTCTGGATTTTCCTCATGACTTTATTGCTAATTACTTGTGCGCGCAGATGTTTTATTACTGGTGTTTTCGCAAAGATCTGCGCGATCTAGATCTAGACCAGGGCTGGGAATACCGGCGACCACGCAAGAGTTTCAATTGAATATTTTTAAATAAAATAAAAGCGATTTTTTTTCTCCTCTATTCATTTTTATACTTACAAAGTTTGTGAGATGACAAAAAATGTAAATTTACAACCAATGATTGTTCAAAATTTCTAGCATAATATTAAAACCTTCTTTCGCAAATAGTTGCTTGCGGTTGTTGACATTTTCGCAACTGTCGCTCTGATTTTTAAAGACTGAAAAGTACTATTTCACAATGTCAAAAAACGTGCCAAATTTTGAAATACTCTCATCAATATGACGTCAGATTTTGTCTATGCACAACCTTAGGGCAGAATCTGACAAGATTGACAAGTTTTTGGCATTGTGTGTTGTGTAATAGTAGTCTAACCGCAAAAGAAGAATTATTGACATTTATGCCTATAAAAGCGAAATAAAGAGGTGAAGACATTATGCTTCTTTTCAAAATAAAAAAGAAGCAATCCAATTTATAAACTTAAATGATTCACAATGGATTGTGAATGACGGGCAAAAATAATGGGTTCGTAGGATTACTTTCAAGGTTTTTGTTATCAATGTAATCACTAGGAATCACTGCTCTGTAAAAGTTTGAATTTTTCGCATGTTATTGATATGTACATGCAATAAAACACATTCGATGGTTAAGTAGGCATCTGTTTTTACAAGGACTCACGAAGTAAAACATTTTTTAACATCCACAAATGGAATACATCACGAACTTAATAATGAAGATTGGTTAGCTTTCTTGTCGCATATAACTAAACACCTCAATCACAGACAGTTGTGGCCTGTGGGCATGCAGATGACAAACAAATTTGCAAAAACTTCAAGTTTTCTAAAATAAAGTACTAAGGAACTAAGAAGTAGACCTCTTAATCATGCAGACTCAGAAATAACATAACTTTTAAATACTGACAATGTAATCAAGAGATTAAGGCGGGTAAAATTTCTTGATCTATAAGAGTTAGCTAAGACCAAGAAAGTAAGGTAATATTTTCTATCAAAGAGTTTAGAAATCCGACAAACGGCGGACTTATCTTCTTATTTCTTTTAAATGAATCAAAAATATATTGCCGATTATATCCTAATAACGTAATATGGAATTATTAAAATCTAGAGCTTGAGTTCAAAATATCAAAACGAAAACAATACATTATCTATCTTTCTCTTAGTAGGAGAAAGTTAAACGAATCAGAAAATTTTACTTCTTCAAAGGATGTTCCCTGCAGGCTCATAATTCGGATTCCAAAGTATGCTTCTGCAAATTTATAAGCGAAGAGGGGTATGTGAACTTAAAAAAAAGCTCTTCATTTAACGTCATTCCTCTGTTGAACCTATTTATAAGAATGGGGATCACCGTTTTCAAAAATGAGCTATAAAAACAAAACATATCCGAAGAGAACTTGGATGCCTGTTTGAGTTTTACAAACTTAGAAGACGATTGGCAGTATCATGCTTCAACTTTTAAGAACTGCTGAATTTCTTAAATTTTTAGTGTACAGCAGTAATGAAATATGTACATATTTTTTTATTTGTTAAATAAACTTTTTTTTGTTCAATTTTTTGAATTCTGAAAAAAAAAAAAAAAAATTACCAAACACAATTTTATTTCTAAAATAAAAAATAATAATTTGGACAAAGTATTTCCAAGTATATTTCCAAGTGGACCGCGAAGTTTTGTAAAAGGTAAAAGTAGTCCGTCACCTGAAAAAGTTTGCCCACCCATGATCTACACCATCGTCTTGTTCTAGACAACTGAGTTGCAATTTAATGATAAACACAGTGCATAAACAGATATCAGCTGATTGATTCCAATGGCTCAACTAGCACAGGCACACACATTTCGTCGCATCCAACGCAACTAGAGTCAACAAAAAATGTAAGTAGTTGAGGAACGAGTTGGACAGATAATGTGCACCACATTATTGTAAAATCGTTTCTCAACGCGTTGCACAAGCATGTTCAACGAGCACACTTCTTTAGCAACGCGGTGAGCAACGATTTCCAACCAGATCAAACGCGTTGGTTGGATAAAATTGAGGGCATCGTACATTAGAGTTGAATGCGTTGAATTCGAAATTGATGAGTTGGGCACTAAGTGGACGGGCAGCATTACGGTTGTCCCTCAATCCGGCCGCACCAACCCCTCTTGCTGTCGCATTAAGCGATCCTACTAGTGGGCCACGACCCATCTCGCTGGCCGAGTATAAAAGGCGCAGCAAGCAGCTTCCTAAGGAGAGCCCGGTTCCAGCTCTCCCAATACAGAAAGCCCAAACCAGAGGAGGTAAACGGGTTCAGCAGAAAAAGCAGCTGACAGCTAATCTCCCCAACCAAGCGCCGGAGACGAGACCCAAGAGTTTCACGCCTTGTTTGACTCAATAGCCACTAGAGCTCGGGAAATACCCTCTTCCAAATAAAATCACCACGGTATGGGTTCCCAAGAGTCGAAGGAAGTCATCAACACCGGACCCCAAGTACAAACCGCCGCAGCCTCAGAACGAACACTACACCGCAGCAGTATTAGGGCTCATATTTGTCACTGCCATCATAATTGGACTGGCATACCTAGGGCAGCATTTTAGACGGAAGATACTAACTGATGTGGTGAACCACTTGGAGCGACGACGACCTGCCAGGGTATAGATAAATAGTCTTAAGAAAAAAAAATGTTTTGATAGAAATAAGTACATATGAAAAAAAAGAAAAATAATTTAAGAACATTCATTCATTCATTTTCAATGGTCCGCTTGTCCATTAAGTGGGTCGCGGGTGCAGGTTGCTCAAGTGGACCCTCCATAGCTCTCGATCCTCCGCCATCGACTCTAAATCATCAAGGGCAATCCCCATACGGGTAGAGGAGAGATTATGAATTTGATCTAACCATCTCATCCTGGGTCTACCTAGGGGACGCCTGCCCGATGGTACGGATTCCATAGCACGTCGTGGAATCCTGGTCGGGGACATGCGTTTAACATGACCAAACCACCGAAGCATGGATCGCTCCGTCCGGAGAAGTAGCTGCTCGACATTGAGTTCCTCACGTATTCTGGTATTTCTGATGCGATCTCTACGGGTCACACCAGCAATACTACGGAGAAATCTCATTTCGGCAGCTTGTATTCGCGATCTTATTCTTTCGGTCATTACCCAAACCTCATGACCATAGGTAAGAGTTGGAACAAACACCGAATTAAAGACTGACAACTTAGCTTTGACACCAAGTTCAGTCCTCCTGATAACAGAATGACCAAGCTGTCTCAAAATCGATCCAGCCTGACCAATCCTACAGGAAAACTCGGCATTGCTCCTTCCATCACTCGTGAATAAGACCCCGAGATACTTAAACTTCTCCACCTGTTTCAATGGGACTCCACTAACATGCAGAGTGCATTGAACAGGCGTTCTAGAGACGACCATCACTTCAGATTTGTTCACATTTACCTTCATCTCAGCTTCAACACAAACGGCTACAAACCGATCGAGTGCGCGCTGAAGTTCGGTCTGAGAGGACCCAAGGATGACCAAGTCATCAGCGAAGAGCAAATGACTTATCCTCAGATCTCCCAATTCGAAACGTTCTTCGCCAAGACTGCGCTGTAACATCCAGTCCATATAAGTAATGAAAAGGAGAGGCGACAAGACGCACCCCTGGCGAAGTCCAACGCCCACGGTGAAAGGTATTGATTTAACGCCGTTTACCCGAACACAGCTTTTACAGTTTGTGTAAAGAGATTGAATGGCTCTCAAGAGAGAACCATCAATTCCATACTGCTGTAATACACTCCAGAGTTTCCCTCGAGGGACTCGGTCATATGCTTTCTCCAAATCTACGAAGCAAGCGTAAACAGGTGTAGCATACTCCCAAGCCTTCTCAAGTACCATTCTGAGAGTGAATAACTGGTCGGTTGTGCTTCTGCCGGGACGAAAGCCGCACTGCTCATCTCCTAATCGTGCCTCGACCACAGCTCTGCAACGCGTTTCCAGCACCTTGGCAAAGACTTTTCCGGGGAGACTTAAAAGTGATATACCCCTGTAATTGGAGCAATCCCTTTTATCCCCTTTCTTGAAAAGGGGCACAATCACCCCAATCTGCCAATCGCTGGGAGTTTCGCCGCTTTCCCAGGCCACTTTAATGACACGAGCGAGCCATTTGACTCCCTCTTCACATAAGGCCTTTAGCATTTCTGGCCGGATTTCATCCACTCCTGCAGATTTGCCAGCTTTTAGCGATTTGATCGCAAAAGTGACTTCCTCTACCGTGGGACTATTTTCCGCCCTGCTTAAGGCGATAGATGTGTCATCCTCGATGCCCTGGATTGGATTGAGCAATTCGGAAAAGTGCTCGCTCCATCTGCGCAAGATGTCCTCCTCATTAGAAAGAAGTGTACCATCTTTGGATTTGACTCCTCCGATAATGTTCCACTTCCTTCCTCTAAGACGGCGGATGGTCTGCCAGAACACCTTGCTTGCAGATCTGTGATCGCGGTCCAATTTTTCGCCGAACTCCTTCCAAGAATGTTCTTTGGCTGCTTTAACAGCCAATTTGCAAGTTCTTCGCGCCTCAATGTACCGGTTTCGAGAAGGAGAGTCCCCCAAGTGAATCCACACCTTGAAAGCCTTCTTCTTCTCTCTGATAGCTTCTTGAACTCCGGGCGATTTAAACCACGCAGTTCTTTTCTCACCACTAGCCGCCACACCGAGCCGCTTCACTCCGCAAACATGTCCTGCAGAGGCAATAACTGCTGTTGAAAACAACTGCCATTCTTCCTCTACATTCAATGGAACATTTGGAATTTGTTCAAACCTTTCAGATACCTGCCGTGCAAATTCCTCCCGTATCTCATCGTTCTGTAGCCCCTCCCACCGTATGCGCGTAACCATTCTTGGTTTACGCTTTGGCAGGATAGGTATTTGATCGTTGAGATACAATTTGCACAACACCAGGTGGTGATCAGTTGACAGTTCAGCCCCTCTCAACACACGAACATCACAAACCATCCTTTTAACACACGATGGTACCACAAAGAAATCTAAGAACATAATAAAAATAAAGACAAAATATTCTTCTGTAAATTGGATCGAAGTTAAGTTTTGATAGGTTTTCTCATTTGTTTTAGGACTCCCCCATGAGTTTCGAACTGCTGGAGTCAGCACTTGCCGATCTTAAAACATGCTATATTAGCCTGACCAAGTCCCCTAACCGAAAGCGGAAACCGCGGAATTGTTGCATTCCAAGTTATTAGAGATAGAAACCCTTTGGTGCACTTTCACATACGAATTCTCAGAAATCGATCAAAACTTAGTAACGGAACTAGAACGGGCATACTTAAAGAGATTGGCATCCGAAGCCAGAGATTACAAAGACTTCTCAGAAAGTATAATAAATAATGGTATTGAAGGAGACGAACAGGTTGAAAACGAACCGCAAGCTGAAAGCGTCTCTAAAGCTAACCTAGATAGAACACGCCAGGATAATCGACCGATGCGTGAGTTCGTTTCGGAAGTAGAACGCCTTGTAACTAAAATGACAGAACTCGAAGTCTCCTCGCAAGGCGAAACATCTCGAATTGCTCTAACCTCCGCTAATGAGCGAAGAGGATTAGCATTTCTGAAAAAAAGGAGTAAACGAACGATTTAAAATAGTGGTCGATAGCGCCCGTCATACGAAAATGCAAGACGCCATCGAACACCTACTAGAACTCGATCCAGAAGTAACCCCAGCTTCAGAGACTGTGCGCTACCTACGTGAAGAACATAGATTCCCTCATATACCTCGCTATCATGGACCAAATAACCGATACGGAAATTTCCAAAACAATCGTCACCCAGCTTACACTCATTACCCAAATAACCGGAATCCTACGTATTATAATAACAACCCACCTCGCGGTAATAGCTATCGGCAGAATCAACCGCCCAATAGTTATCCAAGAGGGAATAACTTTAATAACCGTGCTAATACTAACAACAACCAGCCGAATAATAATAACAGACTAATAAACAATGACAACAGGTACAGAAATAATCCTAGAAATAATAGGAGACCAAATCCCAACCGAGGCGATTACCAAAATCCATCACGGCAAAGCAATAACCAGCACACAAATACGCTATATGCAATGAATGAGGGAAACGAGTTACCCACCGATCGGGAAGCCGGCCAATCGGAGGGGAATCATTAAGCTTAATGCCACCAATCGCGATATGCGCTGGAGGCATAGCAAACGGCCTATATGTACGAATCAAGGTTAACGATAGAAAGAATGTGAAGTTTTTAATAGATACAGGAGCATCCATTTGTACCATGAAACAGCAGGTAATAAACACCACTATTAATACTCAAAAACGGACAACTGTACAGGGTATCTCCGGAAATGTAACAACCGTAGGTACATGTACAAACACACTTTCATTAGGGCAACATAAAGCCACCTACACATTTCATGTAGTACCAGACTCCTTTACAAAACCAGTAGACGGTATAATTGGAGCAAACTTACTTATATATTTTGAAGCAATAATAGACTTAGAACGCTTTACACTAAAGCTCACGACAGAAAATAATTCAGTTTCGTTCCCTATACTCAACTCAGACGAGTTACACTCCATTACTATTGCACCCAGGTCCGAAGCTACCTATTGGGTAGATAGTAAGCACTCAGGCGAACGAGTGTTTGCGAAGGAGTATTCATGGCTAGCTCCATTTCAAAGGTCCTAAACGGAAAACTTCCAATAACCATTTTGAACACTCGTGAGTCCGAAGTAAAACTAACATGGATCGAACCAGAATGCAAGCCACTTTCAGAATACTACATTCTAAAATCTGAACAACCCGAAAAGCCATCAGCCTCACGTCTGAAACATTTTTTAGCCGAAATAAATTTTGATACCTTAAACAAAAAAGAAAAGACTGAGCTCGAAATAATATGTTCTAAATTTCACGATATTTTCCACCTTAGCAATGATAGACTAACATACACTCATATAGGTCAAGCACACATATCGCTTAAAGAAGGGGCTACCCCTAAATATACCAAGCCATATAGACTACCACATTCACAAAAAGAAGATATACAGAACGAAATACAAAAAATGGTAACAGATATTATTGAACCATCAATTTCCGCATGGAATTCACCCATACTCGTCGTACCTAAGAAAAAGGATCCAGTAACAGGATTACAAAAATTCAGATTAGTAATTGATTACCGAGAGGTAAACGAAGTAATTGAAGATGATAAATTCCCCCTATTATTACCAAATGGAATTAGCCGAAACCAGTAGACCGTGCACTGCATTCTCAACTGAAAACGGGCATTACCAACTAAAACGCTTACCAATGGGTCTCAAAATCTCACCCAGTACATTTTCAAGAATGATGTGCATAGCTATGTCCGGTCTAACCTACTCACGTTGTTTTGTCTACTTAGATGACCTTATAGTATTTGGCAAAAATCTTAAAGATCATAACAAAAATTTGATCGATGTGTTTCAACGGCTTAGAGAGGTGAATTTAAAAATGGGATTCCGACGAACTCAAACAACTACAGATCTGCGTCATCACGAGGTCGCAATCGAAAGCAGAAAATCTGATACAGCCAAACCAGATACACGACACAGAAGAAGAGAAGAACAATCACATTATCACCGAACTAATCAAACCTCCAAAACATGGGCATAAAGTAATTGAGCTAAAAATAAGTAATAATTTCGAGGAGGATGAGTACCCAGTAAATGGTACTAATATAATCCTGGGACCAAACAAAGTATTGGCATACATCCCAGAGAAAAACGGTATGCTCCTAAGAAGGTCCAAGGAAGGCACTAACGCAGACGGCCGTCGAGAATATAAAATTCACGAGTTACAAAAAGTCTTAGGAGAATTATTTAAAGATAGTAACGTAAAGGTGCACCTCATAAATAATTGTATTGAAATTACCGATCCTAACAAGATAAAAATATTGCTCAACGACTACCACTTATTAGCAACTAGTGGACATGCAGGAATAAACCGCATGATTAAAAATATTAAAAGAAAATATTTCTGGACAGGAATGCAGAACGACGTGGCCACATTTGTGAAGCATTGCCCGATCTGCCAGGAAAATAAATATATCGCCCCTAACAAGCAGCCCATGGAGATAACAACAACAGCAGAGTCAAGCTTCGATAAGATCTTTTTAGATCTGGTAGGTCCTCTAGACGAATCTGTAAATGGATATAGATATATATTAACTCTGCAAGACGAACTGACCAAATTCACGGAAGCTATTCCAATAATAAATAAAGAAGCTAGCACAGTAGCCAAAGGACTAGTAGAATGTTTTATCCTTAAATATGGAGTTCCCAAGACCATTGCATCTGACCAAGGAACGGCATTTATTAACAAGATTTTAAAGGATATGTGCAAACTACTGAAAATAGAACAGATCCAGTCCACGGCATATCATCACGAGAGTATAGGAGCATTAAAAAACTCCTATAAGGTTCTCGGAGCATACCTTAGGAGCTACGTATCCGAAAAACATATTGATTGGTGTACTTGGTTACAATATTACGTGTTCTGCTATAACACCGCAGTTCATGCAGAAACAGAGTATACGTATACCCCATTCGAACTAGTATTCGGACGACAATGTACGTTACCATCGAATTTAACAAAACAAGTGGAGCCAAGATACAACTATGAAGACTATGTAATGGAATTAAGACAAAGACTACAAATCGCTCATAGGGATGCTAGAGACATTCTCATAGAGAAGAAAAACAATAGGAAAACTGATTACGATAGAAAAGCTAAAAGCAAGGCAACTAGTTTCGCAGTAGGTAGTTTAGTCTTGTTGAGAAACGAAAATATAAGGAAGCTAGATCCAATTTACATAGGACCATTTGAAGTATTATCACAACAGGGAGTGAATTGTGAAATAAAATACGAAGGTAAGAGAACAAAAGTCCATAAAAATCGTTTAAAGAAATTTTATGAATACGTACTAAAACAATTTGTATATACTTTTGACTTTTGAAAAAAAAAAAAAAAAAAAAAAAAGGGGGGAATACGATCCCCCGCATATAGATGTAATAAGAATAATAATTTGTAAGAATAATGATATAAAGAGAAAATAATTTTTATAACATAATAAGCTATAGTCCTAAGAAATATCATAAGTTTTGCATAGTCTAAGAAATCAAAATTTTGTACCGTGTAAGAACAAGTGGTAAATTGAAGAAAAAAAAATGTGTTTATTAATATACCATAACAATATATAAAAAAGTGTAGATACTATTGAAAAATAATAATACTAACAATAAGAAAAATGTATTGTATAAATCCCTATCTTGTAAAAGTGGCGCGGAAAAGAAGAAATCAAGATACGTCATGATTTCTCCTTTTTCCCCAGGAAGGGTAGTGTGAAGGGATCACATTAGCGACCACTTATCATTAATTTAATTGTTCTCTTCGTAACTTGAGCCCTAATGGCACACGCCTTATCCCATAGCATACAAATTATGAGTCAAACGACCAAGCATACAACAGTATGTATTAATGAAACCAGACCCCCGGAATTAAACCTCTTGGCCACGCTGAACGATGCACCGTGCATACAGTAGATATGTATATGAGCATGAGTATTTCGGATCAGAACTATGTAAACAAAATAACGAATGAAGTGACGACAGTCATCCACACGCGAATATGCCGAATTGACAATATGCGATCAATGCATTTATTTGGGTCGTAAGCATAACAAAACAATGTAAACAAAATAACGATGTTCATCCACACGCGGATATGCCGAATAGACAATATTCGATCAATACATTTTGGCGTTCAAGATACGAAGCGAAATCTTTTGCTTAGGCAGCATTTGTAAAATTAGTATATAAGACCAACTGATTTGAAATAAAGTTGACTCTATATTTTGACGTTGGACGAACTACTGGGTTTTATTAAGCAACTCGCTGGAATCAAGTAGGGAGATCTTACTCCAAAATACTGACACCTATAAGGAGCAGTTCTCTGCTTTAGGGTACATAATCGTTAATACGGCAACTCGTCGGACGAAGTCAGGGAGTGCGAGATTATCCTTTCAGGTTGAAACTTTGCACTTCGAATCCCAGCCCCCAGGTTCGAGAAGACAAGGAAGACCGAACCTCCGTTTCAAAGACCAAGTCATCGCGGATGCCAGAGCGCTTGGTCTGGACAATTGGAAGGCTGCAGTGTCTCAGGCAGAGACTCTTCACGGGTCGGGAGCCCGATAAGTAAGTAAGTTTCTTATCATCATGTTATTTACTTTCTTGGGTTTTGTTCTAATTGTCATTTGTTTGCATATCGTGTAAAACGCTGATGATGAGCAGCTTGCTTGCTCTAAATAAATTCGATTGTTTTTATTGTGACGAATAAAATTTAATTTTTATAATAAAGTTATTTTGTGTATTTAAAACTCAAATAAACTTTGTGGTCAATAAATGAATTTCCTCAAAAAACATTAACAACAGACCACAAATTGGTTTCACCCTTTTAAGTGCTAATTTAAAAGTATATTGATTGTTTTAATGTTTTTTTATTTGTTTTCTTTAAATGGTCAATAAAACTGTTGTAATTTCGCGACCATTACGACTGTTCAAGTGTTCAACACAAGTTACCAAAAGAAAAATCTCCCCCTTTTGCTGTTTTAATCAATTTCGATATGAAAATATACGTCATATTATTCAATTCTTATTCAGAAATTCCAAAATAAAAATTATTGTTCATAAAAACAAAATAATCACACCTACCCGAAATGAGATACCTCTACCACTTAAAGAAAATCATGACGATCCGCAATCTGGACATTCTGGTTTTCGGGAAACATACATATATGTAATATATATATTACTAGCTGAACTTCCGCCAGCTTCGCCAGGCTTTTTGTTGTTCTTTTAATTTTTTTTTTTTTATTTATTTTTAGGCGAACATTTTTTTTTATTGGAGGTGCCACGCCCCTTTATCCAACTTTGACAAATCTTCACAGAAGCACTCTAGGGTCACTACCTAAGATTATCTGTAAGTTTGATCTCAATCAAATCTGTGGTTTTCGAAATATACGATTTTGAATGTTTTTTTGTATGGGAGGTGCCACGCCCCTTTGTCCGATTTTGACCTATCTGCACAGGAACACTACACGACCAATACCTAAAATTATCTGTAAGTTTGAGCTCAATCGATTTTGTGGTCTTCGAGATATATGATTTTGAATATTTTTTTTTGTATGGGCGGTGTCACGCCCCTTTGTCCGATTTTGAATTTGTTTAGCCTATCACCCAATCACCGTAATTACTGAAATTTAAAAAAAATCAACAGAATCGGTTGAAAATTACGGGCGACAGAGGGAAACAGTTTTTTTCACTTTGTTTTATATATATAGAGAAGAGATAAGAGATATACGAGTATTAGTATAATATAAATAATATCGGAGATCGTTAGCATTGACATAAAAGAAGAAAACGATCAAAGATTACATAAAATCCTGTGAAAGTTGTCAGAGAAACTGTAACGATTAACTTGAGAAAAAAATAAAATTATTTGTCATAATAATTCAGTAAAGTCTTTGAAATAAGCTTGAACATCGCAGAAATTTAGAAAAAAAATAATAATAATTAAAAAAGGAAAAAAAAACGGAAAAAAAAAACGGAAAAAACCCATTCTATTTCATGGATAGTAGGAATTTAGCCTATCAAAAGGGCATTGAATTTGTTACGCAAATCAACACAATTTTCTTATCGAAAGAATTTCAGGCTTGAGTTAAAGTCTTGATTGCAGTTTGCAGCAAAACATAATATAATCCCATAAAGAAAAAAAATCTATCCTTAACTTTAAGCTGTTTTGCTGAACTCGCTGAATGTTGCAAAAGGTGTGTCTGCTTCAACAACCCAACGATTGTACTCGTTTTCGTGGCATTTTCATGGAAAACGACCTCAAACAACTCGTTTTGAAAACTGCAATATGTATGGGAAAACTTCTGTTTTCGATTAAGTTTTCGACTGTTTTCGCGAAACCCCAGTTTTCGGCTTGGTGTCAATAGGGTATAAAATCAATCGACGCAATCGATAATCACAATAAGGGCCTTAAATAGTGCTTTCTAGTTGCATTTTGCTCCATGTAAGAGCAATATTGTTAAGTAAAATATAATGAATTTGGTTTAAATAATTTAACTTGGCAACTCTGTCTACCATTAGAAATTATAACACTTTTGTATATAATATCGCTGAGTATATAGTTCTTAATAAAGTTCTGCAGTTCTCACTATTACTTTAAAGAAGTCGGCCGCCTTTTATTTGCACAAAGTTAACGGGTTATGGGCCCAGTTCACGCGATTTGCTAAAGGACAAGTGAAAGTCATAAATACGTATAGTATAAAAATTCGGGAACCCGTTTAAATATTAAATTTTTAGTAAGCCCTGCCTGTCGTTTTTTTTTTTGCAATCGAATAGTTCGAATTACACTAGTCCATCGGTCGTATATTATATATTTTGTAGAAAAATGGATACGGAAATCTTTAAAGTTGATAAACTACAAAACTCTGAGCAATATTCTGTATGGAAGTTCCAGGTGAGAATATTACTGAGTGCTTCAAAACTTTTTAACTATGTAAATGGTGCAAGTGTTCGGTCGGTTAAGGTAGAATCTGAGTCTCAAGCTGCCTATGATATTCGTTTATCAAATTGGGTGAAACTCGATTGTAAAGCTCAACGCATAATTGCAATGAGTGTTCGACCGACACCGCTTCGCCATATTGTGAATTGCACCAGTGCAAGGGAAATGTGGTCAAAACTTCAATTAGTGTATGAACAATCATCCAAAGCAAATGTTCATTTATGCTGCTGCAGCGATTTTATGCCTTTAATATGGAATCTGAGGATGATGTTGCAACGCACATCTCGAAATTGGAAAACATAGCTAGGCAACTGCGGGATATTGGGGAGGAGGTTACAGAAAGCATGGTAATCACCAAAATTTTAATGACACTTCCAGAGAGCTTTAAACATTTTTTTTCTGTGTGGGAATCTACCGCCAAAGATCAGCAAACTTTAGAGAACTTAACATCTCACTTAGTGATGGAGGTAGCACGAATGCTTTTAAGCTCATCGGGTCCAGGGACAAGTTCTTCCGCTCTTGTTAGGTTAGGTTAGGTTAAAAAGGGGTATGGGATGACTCATACGGCACTAGGCACCATAAGGGCCCATCGCGATCCCTAGGGGGAACCAATTGCAGTGACCTACAATGGAAAAACACCTAAACACTTGCCCTTGAGAAAACCCCAATTTCCCTGCAAAAACCAAGTAGCCCCTTGAAGTTGGTATTGTCTATCTCCCCTAAATGTTGGAAGAAGTACCTGCCCAAAAATTTCCTTCTACTGTGACATATTGCCTCACATTCGCACAGTATATGTGTTATGTCCTCTTCGGCTTGCAGGTCATTGCAGAATCTACAAGTGTCCGAGTCTGCTAGCCCTAGTCTTCTTGCATGTTTTCTAAGAAGACAGTGCCCTGATAATATGCCGATCAGTGTCCTGAGCTGTTCCCTGCCTAGTTTGATGATTTTCCTAGATCTTTTACGGTCGTATTGCGGCCAAAGTGCCTTAGATACCGCGTGACCGGTGAGGCCCTCCCACCTCCGGTCGGCTTCCTTGTTTATTTTATTCCTAATATTGCTTTTTATGATGCAAGGAGGTGGTTTAATATCCACATCTCCTCCGTCATGCAATTCCCCGCCTATCCTCGCAAGCTCATCCGCCTGCTCATTTCCAACTGGGGTTTCATTTCCAACTGACTGCATAATGCCTTAAGCATTGTGCGACAGGTCCTGACTAATTCATAATTGATGTTCGTAGATTCCAGTGCCTTGAGTGTAGCCTGGCTATCGATGTAGATGGCTATATCCCTTCCAGATATAGATCTCATCCGCATTAGCTCTGCCGCCTTCATAACAGCCAGAACTTCTGATTGGAAGACACTGCTTGTATCCGGTAGTCGTATAGACACTTTTAGATCTGGATCTACGGAGTAGATTCCAGCACCCGTACCTTCCGCTGTTTTTGAGCCGTCCGTGTAGACCGCTATTTCGCAATGCTTAATTACTTTATCCCTTTGCCATTCATATCTTTCCGGGTAAGACACTTCGTACGGAGTGTCGAAGTCGACCAAGGGGTGTATTTCATCAGTTTGCACCTGTACACCCGGGAGTAACTCCGCTAGTATTGTACAGTGTCCAAAACTGCCCTCTCTAAAGTAGCCCAGGGTTGCGAGCCGTAGTGCACTACTCCCCGCAAGTTGCTTTATGTGCAAGTCAAGTGGCGTAAGGTGCAGAAAGGTGTCCAGCGCTGCCGTAGGGGTGCTGCGAAGTGCACCGTTGCTACGTTGGACGCTCTCTGCACCGACGCTAGTTTGCCGACTGTTGTTTTCTTTTTCGTCGCCGTCCACCATACTAGTGCGCCATATGTGAGTATGGGTCTAACCACCACTGTATATAGCCAGTGCACCATAGCAGGTTTTAGGCCCCAAGTCCTGCCTACTATTTTTTTACAAATAAAAAGAGCGTTATACGCCTTTTTAATTCTTTCCACTACATTTGCATTCCAGTTCAGTTTTCTGTCCAGAATGACCCCAAGATACTTTGCCTTGTCAGACAGAGGCAATTCCACTCCTTCCAGTTTAGGGAGGTTAAAGTGTGGTATCTTGTGCTTTCTGGTGAAGAGTACCAGTTCCGTTTTGGAGGGGTTGACGTTAAGTCCACAGCCCTTTGCCCATAAATTGACTTTTCTTAATGCACTGTCCATAATTTCACTTAGAGTGTTTAAAAACTTTCCCTGAATGATAATAACTAGGTCATCAGCATATGCTGTGGCACTTATTCCCCTGGAGCTCAGTTTCTTCAAAATGTCATCCATAACAAGCACCCAAAGGAGAGGTGAAAGGACTCCCCCCTGTGGTGTTCCCCTGGTCACCGACATTCTAATGGAACTTTGTCCCAGGGAGCAGTTTATTTTCCTACTTGCAAGCATGTTGCAGACCCAAAAAACTATGCTGTGTCCAATGTTCATATTAGACATGGCACGCTTTATAGCCTTGCCCTCTACATTGTTAAAAGCACCCTCAATATCCAGAAAAGCTGCTAGAGCAAACTCGCCCAAGTGTAAGCTTCTCTCAATCTTCCCTACTACATTATGTAAAGCTGGGGTGGAATCGGCTAAGGTGATTTGTGATTATCACAAATGTGACAATCACTTGTGATCAAATAAATTTCTCCGTCTGCGTAAGGTGATCACCAAAAATTAGTTAAAACTTGGCATCACTTGACACTGACATGTGTCATTACTCTTTTTTTTGTATTGTTTTCGATTTGGGTAAAAGAATTTGAGAAGATAATGCACTTTTAGAAAATGCAAAGTAATATACAAATAACAAATAACCATTTTAACAATGTTAATGTCTAAAAATATTATCTATTCGATTTGCGCAGCCAATAAATCGCAAACTACGTGGAAAAGCACCCGGATTTGACCAAATATTTTTCTGTGAGAGGTGCTTTTTGCCGTTTTCTGGGAGAAAGTATCCCTAAATATGGGACAGAGTTTAATTTTCTTGAGGTCACCTCACACACAGTATTTTGACCTATTGGTGCTGACTGCTGACGTCATTACCAACTTCTTGTCACTTCTTGTAATTAACTGGAGAGTAGATGGAATGTGATATGCTAATTGGCAAAGCAATTGCCGTAGGGGTGTTGGATATATACATACTATAAAAATATCTATATCCTTTTGAAGTCAAGCATTTTTTAAGAATTTTTTAATTTGGATTTTCCACCTCCAGTATGTTTAGCTCAATTCGGCGATTTAATCGCATCAGTCGGACAAAGAAACACCCCCATCGTTATTTTTATTTTATTCCTATTTACTTTCAGATCCAAAAAAATAATTGCAGAGGTACAAACACGTCCACTTTCGCTTAACACATCAAAATATACAAAAAGCACTACTAGATCAACATGCAAGTGACAACTAAACTGCTGTCACAAGAAATTATCACAAAAATGTGATTGTCACCGGTGACAATCACCTTACGCAGACCAATTTTGTTGATTGTGACTATCACTTATCACAAATCACCTTAGCCGATTCCACCCCTGTTTCTACTGACTTTCCCTTCATGTATGCATGTTGCGATTCGCTTAAGAATCCATTATTACATTTGCTCCTGATATGAAATTCTAATAGCCGCTCTAGGGTTTTTAGCATAAAGGATGACAGACTGATTGGTCTGAAATCCTTCGCTGTTGTATGCCCCTGCTTGCCAGCTTTGGGAATGAAAACAACTTTCACCTCCCGCCATGCTGCTGGTATGTACCCTAATTACCCTCCCTAATGGGAGATGCACTGATGTGCAATGCTGAGAACGATGGTGATAATATGAGGACTGGAAATAAAGATGAGGTGGCAGCGGCGAGGAAATCGACTTCAGTAGATGATGATCGTATGTGGACTGGAAGTAAAGGTGAGGCAGAAGCGGCGAGGAAAACGATTTCGGCAAATTGTAATTATTTGGTGACTGGAAGTAAAGGTGAGGATAGTACGGCAAGGAAATCGTCTTTCGATGAAGAACGTGTGATGACTGGAAGTGGAGGCGAGGCAAAAGGGGGAGAGTCAAGTGTGTTTAATGCATTGCTGGTCAATAAAAGTGTAATCAGTGACAATTGGTACCTTGACTCTGGGGCCAGCGACCACATCACCTATCGGAAGGATTGGTTCTCAAATTATGAAACATTTTCTATTCCGATTGATATTAGAGTTGGGAGTGGTGATAAAATATTAGCATTAGGAATGGGTGATATTAATATTTTGTCATTCAATGGGGAACAGTGGTGTGAAAAACATTTATCCAATGTTCTGTATGTACCAAAAATATCTGTTCATCTGTTTTCCCAAAGTCGCGCTTTGGATAAAGGGCTTAAATTTATTTCGGATAAGATGAGATGTGAGTTCATTAACGAGGATGGAGCTATTGTGGCAGTGGAAGAACGTGAGGCACGGCTTTTCCGAATGCGTTTTCGTGTACGGTCTTCAAAGGGGCCGTCGGCAAATTTAGCAACTACTAAAGCATTGCCATTAAGGTATGGCACGAAAGAATGGCTCATCAGAATATCAAAAAGGTACGTTCTCATCTGAAAGAAAACAACATTGACTTCATAGATGCCGAAGACTTTTCGTGCGATTCCTGTGTGTATGGAGAAATGCATCGAATGCCATTTCCTAATAGTTCTTTTAAGGCAAGTCAACCAGGCGAACTTGTGCATGCCGATGTTTGTGGTCCAATGGAAGAAGCTTCTTTAGGAGGGGCCAAGTATTTTCTTCTTTTTAAGGATCATTTTTCACGCTATAGAGTGGTCAAATTCTTAAAGAAAAAGTCAGATGTCTGCTTATCCATTGAAAGTTTCTTAGATCTCGCTGTTTGTGAAAGTCGCCACCAAGTAAAAACTCTTCGTACTGACAATGGATTAGAATTTGTCAACGAGTCTGTTAAATTGCTTCTCAGGGAACGCTCTATTCGTCATGAAACCAGCGTTGCATATACTCCAGAGCAAAATGGGAGCATTGAACGAGAAAACCGCACGGTGGTCGAAGCAGCTCGAACGATGCTTAGTGCAAAGAATTTGGGAAAGCAATTTTGGGCTGAAGCCGTAAATACGGCGGTATATATATTAAATCGCAATGCGGACAGCACTTTGGGAGGCAAAACTCTTTACGAGATGTGGTGTGGGGGTAAAGTAAAAATAGAGGATTTTAAAACTTCTGGCAGTAAAGCGTTTATGCATGTTCCTAAACAAAAGCGCAGAAAATGGGACAGAAAGGCGGAGAAGGGATTATTTATGGGGTACTCTGACACATCCAAGGGATATCGGATTTGGATACCAGCGACACGAAAAGTGGAAATCGCCAGAGACGTCACCTTTAGGGAAATGGAGCAGAAAATTCCACAAAACAGTGACCTCGAGGAATCTCCAAGCACATTTGTTTTTGATGTTAGTGAAAACGACGACTCTCCGGGAAATGGCTCATCAATAGAAATTGTGACAGATAATGTGGAAGAGCAAGCGCAAGATGATGCTGATGAACGCGTAGAAGTACGTATGGATTACGAGGATTATCTGTCGGCTGCGGAAGAAGAGGATGAAATAAAAGAGGATCATGCCCAGGATGTTTCTCTTCCGCTGAAGTATCGACTACGCAAAAGAAAGGAAGATGCACCAGGGACTTGTAATTTTGTGGAAAAACATGCTTTTTTGGTACAAGAAGAGCCACAAAGTTACAAAGAAGCTATTTTTTGCGAAGATAAGGCACAATGGATGGAAGCAATCATAGAAGAAATAAGAAGACTTCACAAAAATCGCACATGGAATATTGTGTCTCGTCCTGAGAATAGGAAAATTATTGGCAACAAATGGGTGTACAAACTAAAGGATCTAGGCGCTAGGAAACAGAGGTACAAGGCAAGACTGGTTGCGCAGGGTTACACGCAGGAATACGGAATCGATTATGGAGAAACATACAGTCCGGTGGCGAAGTTTACTTCGATTCGTTCGATTCTTGCTATTGCAGCCAATGAAGGACTTGTTTTGACTCAATTTGATGTCAAAACTGCATTTTTGCATGGCGATCTCAATGAAGAGATCTACATGCATCAACCAGAGGGTTTCAGTGACGACACGAACAAAGTTTGCAGACTGCCAAAGAGTTTGTACGGAAGTCCTGTACAGAAGCTGACCGGAGTTCTCAAGGATTTCAAGCTGAAGCCGATCAAAATGGATCCCTGCATTTTTTTGTCAGTTGACAATAAGTGCAGAATGATACTGGCTGTGTATATCGATGATGGACTGGTGGCTACCGAGAAGAAAGATGATGCTATAAAGTTGGTGAATTTCTTGCAAAAGAATTTTGAAGTCACGGTGTTGGAAGCTGGTAACTTTCTTGGCATGGAAATCTCAGTCAAACCAGGAGGAGAAATTCATGTAGGACAATCACACTATATCGGGCGATTATTAAAGCTAATCCGTGTCTTCGGGAGCAGTGAATTTTCCCTATAGAGAAGCAGTGGGCTCTCTTATGTACTTGGCTGTGGCGACTCGCCCTGATATTTCATTTGCAGTAGGAGTGGTATCCCGATACCTCGATGCACCAAATAATGATCATGTCTACGCGGTTAAGAGAATTCTGAAGTATCTCAGCGGAACCAGACAAATGGGTATTATGTTTGAAAAAGCTCAATATTATTCTTTAGTTTGTTTCAGTGACGCTGATTATGCAGGCGATCCTGGAACCAGGCGCTCTACCACTGGGTTCATTTTTCTGCTTGGAAATGGGCCGTTATTTTGGTCGTCAAAGAGACAAAAATGTGTTTCTCTGTCCACCACCGAGTCGGAGTACGTGGCTGCGTCACAGGCCGTCAAAAACATGATATGGCTACAACAACTACTCTCTGAGATGGTTCCGGCTGGTATTGGTGTTTCGTTGTTGAACATGGATAACCAAGAAGCGATCCGACTTGTCAAAAATCCAGAGTTCCACAAGCGAACGAAACATATAGACGTTCGTTATCACTTCATCCGTGAGCGATATGAAAGAGGCGAATTTTCAATCAATTTTGTTCCTTCTGAACAACAAAAAGCTGATATTTTGACTAAAGCTCTTAGTAAAGATAAAAATTTTAGATTGCTAATTGGAATTAAAAATAAATAAGTAGTAATAATATTAAACACAATTTATAAGCTCTTGAATAAATGTAATGAATTTAAATTATCTAAAAGTGGGAGTGTTAAGTAAAATATAATGAATTTGGTTTAAATAATTTAACTTGGCAACTCTGTCTACCATTAGAAATTATAACACTTTTGTATATAATCGGCTCTAGCGAGGTATCCGTCGGAACGGAAAATTCTCCGATTTCATACGAATCGGAGGATTTTTGCTTCGAGGTATACTTCGGAACAGCTTTTCGCAACTTCTTTCCGATAAATATGCAACGCACACTGGCGTTTTGCGTTTCAGTGAGATCAAGTGCGTTTTTACTGATATTTTTGACAGTTTCATACAAATTTTCTTCCGATGTGCTCCGACAGGAATTTGTTGCGGAATTTGTTTACGATTTGCAGTGAAGTGTTGGTAAATGAAAGCAATAAAGAAAAAAAACTTTTAGCAAAGTAATTGGTTGTATTTGTTGCTTCAATTTGTGTGTCCAGAGCAAAAAGAAGCATTAAATAGGAAAACCCCGATGTACCACGAAACGACATCATGTCAAATCAATGCGTCGTCGCATTTTAATTATTCTTTCCGAAGACGGATACCTCGAATGTAATTTGAGTCTCCGACGGAGTATGCGTTGCGGAGAAAATTCCGTTCCGACGGATACCTTGCTAGGGCCGAATATCGCTGAGTATATAGTTCTTAATAAAGTTCTGCAGTTCTCACTATTACTTCAAAGAAGTTGGCCGCCTTTTATTTGCACAAAGTTATTTCTTTTTGCTCTGTGGGTTTTTGTTGTCTTTTTCCTAAATAGATGTTCCAGTACATATTATTTATTACACAATTATTGAGTTTGTAATAATTCAGAACTCACTCTTTTCAGCCTGGATTTTAGTATTTTTTTTGCACAAATTTTATCAGGTGCCTACCGACTATGTATAAAACAAAGCGGTGTGTTTTGAGAGCTTCTTAACAGATTTTCAATTTTCGAAGTTCCATAAACAGAGTTTCATTAAAGTTCGAAACTCTGAATACGATTTATAAAAGATCCTGTTTGGTCGAGATCTTCTGTGATTCATAACAGAATAAAAGGTTTTGTCAAATAGGCCTAATTATTAAGAATCAACAAATTTGGTAAATACTTATTTGTTTAATACAAAACACAACCTATTGCTGTGCAAACATTGTTTTTCTCAACGTCGAAGGCACAAATTACTTTTTGTAGAAAAGAGGTCAATTCCATTTTATTCGGATTCAGAGATACCTAATTTTACGAATTTCCATGATGTATTTTTCGGGATTCGTAGCGTATTTTAGATTACGATGGAATTCGTGATAGGGCTGATTATGTATGCCTGTAATTGATATGATGATAACATGAGGAGATACATATTACAATCTTAAATAACTCTAAAGACATAGGCATACATGTGGCTCAGAGTCTTCCAGCCATATGTAGCCAAATTTGCCTTATGACGCTTTATGAAAGTGTCATAATGCCAATTTGGCTTTATGACACTTTCGAGTGCACATTCGATTTTGCTAACCTGACACGTATATACGATTCTGTAACTATTCTGAGAGTTTCAAATTATTACGAAGTCTTTCCCATATTGAATTCAATATGTTTGATGTTTTCATTTATGTATTTAAAAATGAAAAACATATGTATTCATTTTAATCTATTAATAAAGTAATTTATATATCCACAGGTATTTCCATTCTTGTTTTTCCTCTTGGATAAGAAGTCAAAGAAGAGTTACACCGCCATGCAGTTTGAAAAATAGTATTTTAAATACAAAATAATTAAGAAATTTAATTTTAAGAAAAATTAAATAAATTAATTATAACTCCTAACAACATTGAGTGAAATAGCTCTTAATTAGTATTTTTTTTATTCATATACTTCATGTCACTATCCCGATTTGGCCTTATGACTCTTTATCAAAGTGTCACATTGCCTAATGCTAGAATTTGGCCTTATGTCACTTTCAGAAAGCGACATAAAGCCAATTTTGAGATTTGGCCTAATGACGCTTGGCCTTATGCAGCCTTGGATTTACCCTTAGGCTAACTAGGCCCAGGCCTAGGGCATCACGACAGATGGGGCACCACGAAAATTGCAAAACAAACGCAACAATTAAAATTGAATTTAAATGACGATCAACTATGAGGTCTAGCCAGACCTTTCTGTCTTTTGATGGGAGTTTTCTTAAAAACATAATGCCGATAGCTTCTTGAAAGTTCAGGATAGGGTCAACAAAAATATTTTCTGTGGTTTGATCATTTTTTTTTAATGTACTCGTTGGCTGCCCAGAGCTTTCCGACTTTTGAACCGAGTTTTCTCTAAGAAACAATGGCTATAGCTTCTTGAAATTCCATGATAGTCAAGACAAATGATCTGTGGTTTTGTAATCCGTAGGTCATGTCGTCGGTAACTTTTAGCTTTTATTTTTATGCAAAATGTGTGCAGATCTTGCCAGACCTTATGATTGACGGGAAGGTATAAAAAGCTATAATTGACAGAAGGGTTAAAAAAAACTTCACCAAATTCTTCTAAATATTTGAATACAGATTAGTGTTTTAGGCATTCATAATAATACCTATACATTTTTACATAGTTTGCTGTTCCTTGCTTGCAGTTTTCGTTTGGTTTGGTTTTTTTTTTTAATAGACATAAACTATGCGACTATGCGACTATGAGTGTAACTTCTGCCGCAATGTGCTGGATCTACCGCAATTTCTGAATATATTTTTTAATATCTATCACTGTACCCCAAAAATGCTACAGTTCGCATTTCGTTCGCTTCGAATTCCCCGGAAGAAGATTGTGTTCGCCGGCGAGTTCATCAGAGAATCCCAAGCGACACCTCTCATATATGTACATATCGCGTGAAACGCTTGGCTTAGGTGCGAATGTCAATGTAGGAATTGTCAGGGAATAAATTAAGAAGAAAATGCGAACATCTATAGAAAGTTTATGTGAATTCGAAAACGCTTTGCAAATTTACGGGGATCCATTAGTGGTAAAGAAGAATATGTGAGATATTCGTAACTAGTTTATACACTGCTGAACTCTTTGTGTTATCTTGGGTCAAGGTGCCTACAACAAAGTAATCCTTTTCTTAAATTCTTAGCAAATTATATTCACATTGAAGATGGGCGCTAACTGTATATTTTACTCACGAATCATTTCCCAAAGTATTGAGATTGAACTTCGAAACACCCTGTATATTCAAAGTGGGCAATGCAGACAACCGCTGACCTACACATTTTTTAAATCCTATAAAAACACTTGCACAACAAACTCGCCAAGTGTTACATTTGACGTGTCCCAGTCACTGTTTTTTGGTTTAAAGTCGACGCCCAGATTTAGTGGAACGTAGCGAAGCCTGACATCATTTCGTGCGCCTTTACCATTGCGATACTCATAAAATCATGTTCAGTGTCCAGGCCATTGACATACTATACATATATGTATATATGTAATAGTACATATGCCTATGGTCCAGGCATTCACAATGGTGAATATTTTCATTTAAAATGATCTATTGTGGCCGATATTTAAGTTGACGATTAAAACTGATTATTCGTAAGGGACATTGTCAATAGATAATATTTACCAGATAATAAATAAAAGAAAATATAAAATAGAGCTCCATTCGTTGTAGGGCCTAGGGCCCAAAAAATGTAAATGCGGCGCTGGCCTTATGTCACGGCACCGCGCCAGAGTCTAGTGTCACCAAATCAGCAGCTGCCGCACAATAATAATCAGAACTCGCAGATCGAACAAAATCTGAAGAATTGATTAAAAAAAAAAAAAAATAAATAGGTGGCGCAACAGGCGGGTGACACCCAAGGCCTAGCTTCTCGCAACCATTCGTTTTGTGTGAGTTTTTATTTTTGGGACGAATGGAAGGGACCTACAATTTTATGCCGAGTCCGAACGGCTCAATTGAGAAGCTTTTTCATGACATACTCTCGGATGTTTGTCAGACGTTCGCGAGAGGTGGCGCAGTAGAAAAAACTTTAAGATGTAATTTGTGTTTTTCCGGGGATCGAACCTGGGATCCCTCGCACAGTAGTCCAGCACACTTACCACTGCGCTACTGCGCCCACAAGAAGAATTGATTAAACTAAGACAATTAAATGGGATAGGCACACCTCCAAGGTTAGATGGTAGAACCATTAATTATTATGAAATACAAGGGGTCATCTGAATAGGGACAAGCACAACCTATTTAAGATTTAATTTATTTTATACTTTTGGTTTCAACTTTTCTACGATTAAAAGTTGTATTTATATTGAAGATTAGTTGAACGTTGATGGGCAAAACTAAAGAGTCTGATGCAATAAAGTAATTATTTTCCTCGCTCTTAAGTATGTACATAATATTATTAAATAGGTACCTGCACGATTTTAACTTGACGAATGTTTTTTCGGAAACCTCATCCAAGTCCTTTCGATAGCGAGAAGATAACTTCTTCCCCAAGATTTCTCTTGCTACTGGGTCGTCGATGGAATAATACCTTTAAATTAAGTTTTTATTGTCTATTAAAATCCGAGTTGTTAATATTCTTACTTTTCAATAATGAAGGCCTTTATTTGTGGTTCTAATTGAAATGAAGATTGTTCTGATAGTTTTATTGGTGCGTACAGCAGGCGCTCAATTAGCGAATAGGTGCGGTATTGGTCCAGTATATCAGACACAATTAGGTCTATATGAGCACCCATGAATTGGCCAAAACATTTCTGTTTCATATAAAATGATGCTTCAGAAGCTTAAAAAAATTGTAAATCATTAAACAATATTATCAATAAAGACAATGTTGTTCTTACTGGAATATCCTTCAATCCATTGCTGAAATATATCTGAGTCAATTAATGTATAATTACTTATAAAAACATCAATCTCTGCATTCATGGCGATTTTTAATTATTTCGTAAAACAAATCTCCCAACCCAAGTATTAAATTAGGAAATAGCTAGTGGTGGAAAGGAAATTAGAAACTGAAGGGCAAACATATGGTGAACGCATACATACAAAATCTAATGAAAAGTTAATGGCCGCGTTCAATGCGCTTTTGAGTAGCTAGTCAACAGCCTCTGATTGGTCGATTCGACTGCAAATCTAGGCAAATTTCGTGAGGTCGGTCAGCTGTGGTGACTATAATGCCCAAATCACAACGGCGCTTTGCCGCTTGCGTGGGTTGACAGGCGTTTTAGAAACTTTACCGTACTTTATGTCAACGCACGCAAGCCTTCAGTTTTCCAAAACTAAATGCCGCTTCAGAGCTTTGGCGCGTTGAGAGACTAGAGTATGAGAGATTGAAAGTTCTGTTTGGTTTATGTTAATATACCCGAATTCAGAGTAGAATGCAAGTTTACTCCTTTTTGCTTATACCTGTTATTTTTAATGCACGATTTAAGAGGAAATTTGTTCAAAATAGTAAAAAATTCATAAAAAAACAGTTATTGTATTTTCATTTTTCTTGTCGTGGAATATTTTTGTTGCAGAATTGTCTGGTGCATGAAATGTACATAGATACACAGGTACAAGCCTTCCCATGAAAGTCCTTTCAGGCGAGGCAGGTAGATGTTTGGTTGAGAAAATGTGGATAAATTACACCGAAAATCCCTTCCCTTTAAATTGTGAATTGATTACTTTGTGGAATACTTGAAAAACGATTTAAGTGTGCAAGATTACCAAATGACCAGCATATTTTATCTACGTTGTGAAAAGAAGTTCAGTCACTGAAATACAGAGGTGCAATTTTGTTAAAAACTTGCTTGGCTATTTAAAAAAAAACGTATGAATAAATTCTCAAATATGGATACCGACGATCTACTCGATTTTTCAATTCATATTTATATTTTATTTCAGTTATATTTATACATCTGGTGGTATGCTGGACATTCATTCGGAAGATTGCGACCGCAGGTACTGTTTTTCGTCGCTCGCTGGGTTTTTACCACATCCGTTCACCTATCGCCAGTAATGGCAATGCATATTGAAAGGATTTTATGACCCTCTAATTAGGGTCATTTGCCTGGTATTAATTAAATACACGAACATTTTTTTGCTATATTTCCGCGAAGATCTTGCTGTCCTGTCCAGACATTTTTTTATATTCCTATGGCTGGACTTCAAAAGCTTCCCGCCTATGGAGTTCAAATTTACAGGGAATCTTCGATATAGGACGGAGAATTCCCGTGAATTTGGGTCAAAGTCGGTACGCATATTCATGTTCATTGTCCCGATAGACAATAAAAAAATATGTAGCTCATTGGCACGAGCAAAAGAGCGGGTACACCAAGTAATAAATTAATACCAATCATTTGCACATAGCAGAAAATTAGATTTTCCCTCGACTAGAAAAATAAACTATAAATACTCTAAACAAAAATGTTTATTTCGTTTATCAGAGAGAAAATTAAAATTTCAAAAGCGTGCACATAACATTTGGGCACATATTTTTTTGTTCAACAATCTGAAGAAATCACTAGTAGCATTACAACAAAAATAATATTCGTCATTTCCACACAGTAAAATAATTAATTTGTATTGCAAAAACCTCATATTCTACTAAAAAAGAGTACGTGTATACCCTAAGTGAACCCACGCTACTCCAACATGAACGGCATATGCTCTACCACTTTAAATATTATCAAATCGAACAAACCAAACCGAAAATGAAATGTCAAAGCCGCCCAGCGCACCTGAAAGTAGAGAGTTGCTCTACTTGGGCGTCGCGTTGGACTTTACGATATTTACGATCTAAACGCGACCCGAAGCCTGAAGCCGCATTTTGGCTTGCACCATATGAAAGCATTGGTTCTACTTTATCTGTCAACGCACGCAAGCGGCAAAGCGCCGTTGTGGTTTGGCCATAAAGTTATGTTAATGGCCGCGTTCAATGTGCTTAGGCACCTAAATATTTAGGTGACAGTTTATCATTGAACGGAAAATTGCCTAGTACCTAAGCTAAATGTCAAATGCCTTACATGTGTATTGAGCATTCACTTGCTGTTTTTACATCAACTGATCAACACATTGGCTGCCTACTAAAGAAAAATATAAAATTATGGAAGTGTAAAATGAATGATTCTATTGATTCTTTTCTAAAAGCAGCTTTACAAATTGTCGGGTAAAATCCCCATCTAAAAGACACATTTTATGTAATTATTATCACATTTGTGTACGTGTTGATTTTATTATCCGTAGTCAATTTGTCGTAAGTTTCCTGGGTATCATCGATCGACATACAAAACACTCTCAATTGTAACTTGAAATTTCATTTTAATTTTTTTTTTTCCAACTACATATAATAATAAAACCACATACAAATCTCAGCAAAGTTCAACAATGGAGTGAAAAATTTTTCGATTTCAATCAGCTGTTTATGACATTTCTAAAATCCACTAAGAACTCAGGCAGAAATTCTTGCCTTTACTTTCCAGTCACCACAGCTGACCGACCTCACGAAATTTGCCTAGATTTGCAGTCAAATCGACTGTTGACTAGCTAGGCAAAAGCGCATTGAACGCGGCCAATTTCGATTCGCCAGAAAAAAGCACTTTTTCTTTCCCGAGATCACTTTTTTCGTTCGTTTGGTACAAAAAAAAGCAATCTTTTTCAGAGTCGAGAGCACTTTTGCGAATCTAGATTTTTTCTCAGAGTCGCTCGAGATGTACCAATACACTTACATATGATTTGACATTTGTTTGTTTACGTTTTATGGAAGTCGGTCGAAAAAGTTAGAGCTACTGAAAAACCATATTAAAATAAATAATTTAAGCCAACATTTGATAAATATGGAACAAATAATAAAGGTGTACATTTCATCTTCATCATGTGGCACATCTTCATCGGCGTCGTCGTCGTCCTCTTCGGATAATACTGGCTCGTCTTCGTCATACGAGTAATTTATACAGTTGCAGTATTTGTTCTTTGCAAGGGAGAAAAAGCATCGATTTTGCAATTTTGTGCAGTACGTGGACCGTGGTGAACATACACTCGGAATATTTATTATGAGATTTCTTTTATAGTTATTTGTATGGAAATCTTGGAAGTTGCAACCACTCTAAGAAGAAAAAAATCTTCACAACAAAAAAGGTAAACAACTTTTGGCAGGTACACCACCAACACCAACAAAAAACGGCTCAGTATACTTCTTTTTGTTCGATTGGCCAGACGAAATCTAGAGAAATCTAAAAAAATCTCAGATTACCAATCGAATTCAACATTAGAGAAGAATGGCCGCGTTCAATGCGCCTTTGCCTAGCGGCAAACATTGAAAAGGTGAATAGAAGAAGAAAACTAGGTGTGACAAAGTGCTAATTGTTGTCGCTGTCAACATCGAACGTTCTCGTCGCAATTCGAGATGGCATTCTAAAGAGCTATCCACTCGAAGACTTACGAGATTTCGATGTTGACAGTAAAAACAATTCTGAACGAATACGACATAAAGGACAGAAGACTAGGACAAACGAACGTTGGGCGCCATTTGTAATAGGCCTATAGGGGATGAATAGATGGAGCTAGGAGTAGAAAAATGACAGGAAACAAGGATGTGGACGGGACCTTAGGATGGGATCGGAAAAGAAAGGGAAAGAGTGTGAGGAGTGCGGCATGCTTGTTTAGCACGGCTCTGCTCGCCGGAATGGACTAGTTTTTGTCCCCACAACTCGACCTAAACTACCACAAAAACATATATCATGCCAAGACAAGACAACTTCTTACCTTTACCAAAGCGGACGGAACTTCACCACATCGAGGGGCGCTGTCGATGGAATTTTAGCGCTGGCCATTCCCTTCCCACCTGGAAATCCGGTGGCGATATTTTTAAATTTACCTAAAAATGCGGAAGTCATCAGCAGCTCAAACCATTTCAATCACTCCTTTCGAATCCCCTGAAATATGAGGCTCAACACGCCATTAAAACTTTTGCGTTTAAATGAAACACGAAACTTTTTCCATACTAAAGCTACGATTACACGGCCATTTTTTCGAGTCATTTAACTGGCGCTGTGACGTCAGGAAAAACTGTCGCATTAGAGCGACATTGAAGCTACGATTCGTCATTGAAAAAATGGCAATCACACGAAATGACTATCATCGTCAGTTTTGTCCCAAAATCAAATGACGGACACTGCGAGTCATTTAGAATTTTTCGTTGGGATGCCATTTAAAGTACGATGGAAAAATGGCGATCACACGGTACTGACTTGCCTCATCAAAATGGTAAAAGGCACCTTTCCTATTATTTCTATTTCGCGTCAGTTATCTGTTTTGTGATCAGACGGCAATGACCTATGAGAAAAATATAGCTACTGTCATTTAGAGTTTTTCTCTCGGCCACGGCCCACGACGCATACGTGCGAATTTTTTAATTAAATTAAATAGGTGTAGCGGTAGAGTGACATGGCAACCCAGCTCGCTAGATGAGAGACGGCACCAGTGGTATTTGCAGAAGGGAACAACAAACATATTGGTACCGTGACATGAAATGTAATTGGTGAGATGTACGAAAAGGACAATGATATATACATATGAATAAAGTTTGGTTGGTAAGTTTTATGTGGAGAGTTTCAGTTCAGTGATATACAACCAGTGGATGGAGAAGTTCGAGGGTTTTACTAAATAGGAAAAAAAATTATTATCATAAATAAAAAATGTCAAAAATAACATTTGGGATGATGGTGGAAACTGCGGAGACGGCGTATTTAGCAGCGTGTGTGCTGGAAGAAGACGATCTTGATTACGAGCCAACGCGACGAAAGCGGAGTATTTGGCAAAATAAGTGGTTGAGCCGTGGCGAGAAGATTGGATTTTCGCTGGATTACTACTCGAATTGCGCGAAGAAGAACCTGAACTATATCGCAATGTCCTTCGTATGTCAGCCAATCAATTTGATTATTTGTTGAGGTTGGTGAAGCCACACATCGAAAAACAGAACAACAATATGCGAGAGAGCGTTTCAGCGGAAGCACGACTGGTAAACGCTGCGCTACCTCGCCACTGGTGAGAGTTTTCGATCGCTGCGATTCCTTTTCCGCACTGAATCACAACTGAGTTCTCGGCACTTGACGGCGACGGTTCGTATTCCATTTCAATAGGTAGGTACCGAACAACACAACCACAACAAAAGTAAAATAGAAACCAGTTTTTACACGTCGTCCTTTCGCCACGAGTCAAAAATCCAAATGATATCAGCACAGATATCATATTAAATGCTTTGTCATTTGCCATTTGCGTAGAAAAATGGCATAGCATGAATTTCGAGCCTTGCCATTTTTTGGAGGCTGACATTTAAATGGCGCAACAGCCCAAAAGTTTAGTCATTTGTCCTAGGCGTCATTGAAGAGCGATCACACGGCCATTTTTTTCCGCCATTTTAATGGCACAAAATTCATGCCATTTGCTCCGCCAGTTTCCTAGTCATTTAAATGACTCTGAAAATGGTATCCCAAAAATGGCGATCACACGGAGCGCCATTTAAATGACTGTTATGTGACGCGATTTTTACGTCAGAGCGTCAGTTAAATGACTCGAAAAAATGGCCGTGTAATTGTAGCTTAAGGCGTGACCCACAATAATTTATTAATAAACAAGTAAATAAATAAACTGCTTAGCTTATCATGGACAAACCTAAAGTGAATTTAACTAGGTATGTAATTTATGCATGAAACTACACGATAACAAAAAATATATGATGGATAATCCACAAAAAAAAAAATTAAAATAAATTTGGGTTTCGACACGTATAATTTAAGGCGCGGTTCCTAGCGATTCCTTCCTAAATGGAGCTCGATTAAGATTATTCGACTACTCAGAATCCGCCAGACAAAAAAAAACTAATCGAAAACGAAACCTATCACATTTGGACTATAACTACCACTTAAAATATACCTTATAACGGGTTTTTCAACAGAAACGCTACAAAAGTAGAGCGACAGGGACAACAAACGACGCCGAATTTCTTGCCGCTCTTTTGACATTTCTCTTCAGATCAGTAAGATTTGCCATTTCATGATGGAAAGACATACGAGCCAACAACGAGTCGAAATTATTAAAATTAATCAGTGGCCTCAACGTTAAGAGCGCTACGTCCAATTTATGGTCGTCATAATCGTCCTAGCAGATAAACAATTGAGCGTCTAGCGGAAAATTTTGAATCCACAGGCAAACGCACAGTACAAAATGTTCCCGTGCCAGTGGGACAAAGAAGTGCCCGTAGTGTCGACTGTCGAGAATATTGCTGCCGCTGAGGCTTCAGTTGAAGAAAGCCCAAATGAAAAAAAGAAGAAACCTGATGAACACAGCCCCACACTTGATATCTTACCATGGGCCTAGGATTATTCAAGAATGCGTGTCCTATCAAGATAATCCTTTTATCAGGCAATTCATTATATTTAAAGTACCTAATATAAATTATAAAAATGTTAATGCTAATGGCGCTCCTTCGATTTTGTACAGCACCAATTCATGCAAAATCCTGGGCCCGCAGGCAGCTTGTTGCCAAAGTCTGTTTTGTGGTCTATGGTCTATATGTGGTTTGTGCTCTGAGTTGGCGGTCTATTATATATAGTTTTTCCTATTAGGTTCAATTCGTAAACAATATTGGAACTAATCTGAAGATACGAATATAAATTGAGAATATAAAAGTGATTTAGGTATAATGTAAACAAAATGCCTTGTGTTCTGCCAATCAACATTAAACATGATGTAGACAAAAGTTTGTTCTAGCTACCTAACGGAAATCACTAATGCCACAAAAAAATATGTGCAGTTGCCTTCTCTAAATGTATGGAATGGAATCTGTAAATTGTGTGCCACTGAGAAATATTAATAGCGGTATTGAAGATTCTAAGTCTAAGTCTTTTAAAAGTTTGCACGGGACTCAAGAAAATAAATCAAGCACTCATCAGGTTATTACTCTAATTTCATTCATAGCCTAGTTATTTTAATACCTACCTACTTATTTATTTTCTTAAAGGTGGAAAACTCAAGTATGGTTTTATCTTCGGCAGAAGAAAGGTGTACCGCGGTCTCAATGAAAATGGAAGCATTGGTTAGCGGGTCTGGGTACAACGTTGCGTCTGATAAGATATCGCACTTCAAACAAATAACCTGTGCTGAGAATGATGGTTATAATTCGGGAAATATAGAGATTCAAGATGGCAGTGAACTTTTTAAAACTTCAATTGAATCACAGTCTCTGCAGAATTTGATGTGTCTCGAGGTATTTCCAGTTCGTTGTAAGACAACAAACGCAGGGTTGTATCGAAGTAAATTGGGGTCTGGTGGCCGCGGTAGATGCATTTTATATAAGGAACAGTGGTTTACACCCAGCGAATTTGAACATTTTTGTGGCAGAGGATCAAGTAAAGATTGGAAACGATCAATAAAGTATGAAGGGAAAAGCCTTCAGTCCTTAATAGACGATGAAATTTTAACACCACATGCAACAAATTGTAGTTGCTATATATGTTCCGAAGACGTATCAGGTAATTATTTCTTTTTTTGTTATTATTTATTAAGAAGTAAAATTAATTTACAATATTAATTACATTACAGCACTAGCTACAGGGGCTTTCGGCTAGTATTTCTTACATATAGGTATTAGTTTTGGTGACAGTCGGGAGCAGAAAAACCCACAAATAGGCCAATTGTAGCCAAAGTCGTGACTTACTGCTCTGCACTGTCCAATTAAGCTTAAATATTATTTGCTATATCTGTTAGTACTAATATTTTATAAACACTATATTTACATAAGATGGTACTTCTAACATATCGGGAAGATTTTTATTAAATAATGTGGAGCATAAGTTTTTCGAACAATCAAAAATAAAGTGGCTGGTTGTTAAGATTAATCCGGATTGGCAGAGGTGGCAATTTGGAGGGTTTTCCTTGTTGAGTATATGGCTGTGGAGGAATAGTGTGTGTCCCAGTCGAAGCCTCAGGAAGCTTCAGGAGGTTGGGTCTCCATCCGGGTTAAGGTTGGAGTATAGGTGTGTGTATCGATTTCAAATCAGTTAACGTTTTTGCTCGAAGTGTTAGTTGATTAATTTTGTGAAATCTTTCTTTTGTGGTGGATACAGCGTGGTGTTAGGTTCTTCAGAAACATTACGGGCAGGTTCATTACCCATGATACGCGAATGTCCAGGGACCCAGAGAGTAATCAATTTGGAATTATTCTTGATAAGATTGTCCCGTATTTTGTTTATGACGGCAGTGCGATTCCTTATATTCCGTAAAGCGTTCAAGGTAGATAGACTGTCTGTGCAGATAACGGTATTTTTTCGGGTCGTTCTGAAGGCTTTTAAAGCAGATCTGATGGCTGCGTGGTAGGATGCTTTTTGTATTTGAATCGTCGATTTACTGCATTTTCCATAGCTTTATGGCCTTTACTGCATGAACAAGTGAGTTGATTTGTACAAGACTATTTTTGGAAGCTAAAAATCTAATTATATTTAGCTTCCCTAGAGGTTAATTTGTTCCTTGTCTAGACAATGAGCCTTAAAATTAAACTTATCATCGAATATTACATCTAGGATGTTTAAATGTTTGACATTCGGTATTAAATAGCCAGTAAGGTCAATATTAAAATTACTTCAGCGGTTTTTTTTTGCAAATGTGCAAATGCTTGCTTTTATCTGGGGATATGATGGACCCTGATAGAGTGCACCAATCCCTCAGGTTTTCAAGAATGGATTGAAATCTTTGTTTTGTAATATTCATTTGGTCGCATTTAGACATTATGATTAAATCGTCAGCGTACAAAACCTGATCAATACTTTTAAATTTTGTAATAATTTCGCTAATATTGTTAATACGAAGTTAAATGTTTGTGCACTTATTATTCAAAATCTTTATAGGTTTCTTTTATATTTTTTCCATATAAAGTTTGTTTTATTGTGGGCTTACATTACAATTTTCATGACGTTTTGGAATGCCCTTTAGTTGCTGCATAAGTTTACGCAAAAGTCAACTTTTTTGTCATCTGTCCCGCCTCATACATTTTCTCACAAAATGTTCATTACTGCATACACGTGGGACACGAAAAACTGGATATGCCGCGAACGAAATCTTCCTTTGTTTGGAATTGGAAATTTCGTTACTTAAACTCTTTTAAAACTTGTTTTCTTAATACAAATTGATGGATTATTTAATTATCCTACAATTTTAATTAATAGTAAACTGTGCAATTTCTATTTATAAATGCATCAAAAGTATATATTTGCTTGTGTATTCATTGGAGGTGGTACAAACAAACCAGTACTAAATATTTACTGCAACCAGTGTACCATAACCATTGGTTTTATTTACTGCAAATGCACGTGGGACAAAACAATTTTCAATGCTATATTACTTGCCCTGTCACACGTCGCTGTGATATGGAGGTAGAACAAAACAATTCTTAAATAAAAATTAAAAAAATTTGTATGGAAAATTTGTTCCAAACGCCAAAAGATGGTTTATGGTACAAAACAATTCTACAAACCGTAGAATTTCCATTTTTCTAATGTTTCCTGTGGTTGGATGTTACAGAAGCTATTTTTAACGTGTTCAGGCACTCAAATGTCATAAGAAATGCAGTCGTTCAATGCCCTGTGATAATAGACGTTGGTTTCAGAAAACTTGAGAATTTCTTAAGAAACACGTAAGTAATAAATGATCGTTAAACTTGCCCAAGAGCTAGAAGAGGATGGAGCATCAGTAATAATACGAAAGAACAAATTGTTTGCAGACGGAAAAGAAGTAGATCTTACAAACACAACAGTAGAAGAAAATGTAACATACCAAAAAAGGATCAGATCACCGGAAGAAACGCAAAAAGAAACCAAAAAAATAAAGGGAGGATTGACAGAACTAATGATAAACAAAGATAACGAGAAAAGACCGAATAGTAAAGGAAGAAAACATCAAGAAGGAATAAACACTCCACCAATAACATCGGTATAGAAAAAATAAAAATAAAAATAGGAT
The DNA here is from genome assembly GCA_949372485.1 of Cheilosia soror. Lineage (NCBI taxonomy): Eukaryota > Metazoa > Arthropoda > Insecta > Diptera > Syrphidae > Cheilosia > Cheilosia soror. The sequence goes on along the minus strand of OX443561.1, from coordinate 57,599,393 downwards.
CAAAGGATTTGGAACACGGCTATGAAAAAGGATAATGGATTAAAAAAAAAAAAAAAAGAAACTAAACTCGAAAAAGAATCAGAATAGGCAAAAAAAAAAAAAAAAAGTTAAGATATCTACAATGCTAATAATTAAAGTACAATGTATTGAAAAGAAAGAGAGGAAGGCAACGGGAAACCACCTCTCAAGTTGTTATATTGAATATATATAAATATCAATCCCTAGTAATAATCATCATGATAACACAAACAAATACCATGGCCCTCAGTCCCCGGCAGACCTTAAATGGTCAGAGGGTGCTAAGAATCCCCGGTGGGTATTTAAATATTGGAACATGGAATGTTCGAAGCTTATATCAAGCAGGAAAATTAGATAACGTAATAAAAGAAGTGAGTAGACTCAAAATAGATATTTTGGGAATAGCAGATGTACAATGGATGGGAAACGGAAAGATACAAAAAAAAGGTTACACATTATACTACGCATGCTCTGACGCAAGTCAATTCAGATACGGGGTTGCAATCCTTATCAGCGACAAAATTAAAAGATCATTAATTGGAGTAGTTTATTTGTCAAACCGAGTAATATTAATGCAACTTAAAGCTAGGAATACTGCGATTAACATAATCCAAGTGTATGCCCCAACAACGGACTGCGAAGAATCAGCTATTGAAGAGTTCTATGAACAATTGGAACAAGCAGTAAAACTTACGAAAAAGAAAGAGACCACGCTAATAATAGGAGACTTCAATGCAAAAGTGGGAAAAGGAAGAATTGAAGATATAATAGGTGAGCACGGGCTAGGCAGTAAAAATGAAAGGGGGCAAAAACTAATTGAATTTTGCCAAATAAATGAATTAACCGTCATGAATACATGGTTTAAGCAACAAATATAGATATGAATGACAGAAGAGTTATTGAAAATTTATACTGGGGCCAAAAAGCGAAAATATCAATAGAAGGAGAAGAGTCAGATCAAGTAGCGATTCGAAGAGGAGTAAGACAAGGATGCATTTTATCACCCACACTTTTCAACATGTACTCAGAAGAAATATTCAAGGAGGCAATCACAGAAAACGATGGCGGAATAAAAGTAAACGGAGTTAACATAAACAATATAAGATATGCAGATGATGCTGTCATAATAGCAAGCAACATAAACGAATTGAGTAACATGATGAATAAACTGAATTTTGTGAGCAATAAATACGGACTACGAATAAACACAACCAAAACGAAGTTTATAATTCTTAGTAGGAAACCGCAAATAGAGAATTTCGAATTAAAAGTAAACAACAAAAACATAGAACGAGTCGATAGCATTAAATACTTGGGAACGATGGTCAACAATAAGGCAAATCCTAGTAAAGAAATAGAGTGCAGAATAGAACAAGCGAGGAAAGTCTTTTGTAAAATGAAAAAAGTGTTCTGCAGCAGAGAAATCTACTTAAATACCAAAATAAGATTGGTCAAAAGCTACATTTGGTCGGTACTATTATATGGAGTTGAAACATGGACGTTACACAGAGCAACCATACGAAAAGTGGAGGCCTTCGAAATGTGGATATACAGACGAATACTACGTATTTCCTGGGTTGATAGGATAACAAATGAAGAGGTGTTGAGAAGAATGGGAATGAAAGGAGAGCTTATGTATCTGGTAAAGAAAAGAAAACTCGAATACCTCGGACACGTCCTAAGAAACGACAAATACAAGCTTCTTCAACTTATCATACAAGGGAAGATAGAGGGAAGAAGAGCAGTTGGGAGACAAAGGCTGACATGGCTGTCAAACATGCGGGAATGGCTCAATCTTTGGACTGCACAAATAATGAGAGGAGTACAAAACAAACAAACCATAAAAATGATGATTTCCAACCTTAACCTTAAGAAGAAGAAGAAGTAATAAATAAATAAATAAATAGGTGGCGCAACAGGCGGGTGACACCCAAGGCCTAGTTTCTCGCAACCATTCGTTTTGTGTGAGTTTCAATTTTTTGGGACGAATGGAAGGGACCTACAATTTTATGCCGAGTCCGAACGGCTGAATTGACAAGCTTTTTCATGACAGTCATACTCTCGGATGTTTGTCAGACGTTCGCGAGAGGTGGCGCAGTAGAAAAAACTTTAAGATGTAATTTGTGTTTTTCCGGGGATCGAACCTGGGATCCCTCGCACAGTAGTCCAGCACACTAACCACTGCGCTACTGCGCATTAGTAGTAGCTAGAGTTTTAAGCTCTTTAGTGTTTGTAGCAGTGGAAGGGCCATGTTTGCTCACAATCCTACCACTGCTAGAAGGTGTACCTTTACTTAGCCCGCTGCAACTGCTTACAGTGGATGTACCATGAATAGTCACAATCTTTTTACTGCTCAACGATGCAGGAGCTGACCCAGTAGACAACAATGTCGCCGTACTACCGCCCGGTGTTAAAGGAGAACCGGTCTCATCTTTGTTTTTGTTGTTTTTGTTTTTATTTTTTGTGTCCATTTAAAATTTTGTACCCACGAGTAGCGAAGAAAGGAGGTCCATCTGTACAGAGATTCGCATATACAGACAAGGCTGGCTAATCCGGAGGTCGCCAGGTATCCGGATACTCCCCAGCCAGGTTGACCATCGGCACGGGTCGTATGACACCTTGGTCCGGCCGCGATTTAGGGCCATTTGCAGATACGGCACACCAAGACTTAAGCTCCACACAGACTCCTACAGCGCCTCACAAGAAGGCCCATCAGAAACTAAGTAGAGCCCAAATCATTATGAGTCGCATCAGCAAACGACCTTTAAGGTTGACTCCCACCTCATCTAATGGTTCACGCTTGCACATCAGTCGTACGTTGCAACGAATCACAGCGTACGGCTGATATGCAAGTGAGACCCTTGGCTGACACTAATCCAGACAAGCTGAATTAGCCATTTTCAGGCAGGCGCCCACGAGAAGGACATTAGTATGAGGATTTTGCCCAGCCCTATCGTAGCCTAAATTGCTTAAATTGTATAGCAGGTCATCAATGACCACCGACCACAGAAGAGGTGAGAGTACTCCTCCTTGTGGGCAGCCTTTAACGGCTGTTACAGATACTGAAGTTTGTCCTGAGGACCCGGTTATTTTGCGACTTCCCAGCATCGCTCTGATCCAGTCTATTGTGTAGTGGTCTATGTTTCTGTGGTGCAGAGCATTTGATATGGAGTAATATCCAGTATTGTCAAAAGCTCCCTCTATATCCAGAAAGGCACACAGTGCAATCTCTTTGCTGCAAAAGGCTTTGTTAATCTGTGTAACTAGGTTAAACAGTGCACCTTCCGTTGATTTACCTTTCTGGTACGCATATTGATAGGAATGTAGAGGAATCCTACTAGTTAGACATTCTCTGATATGAACGTCAATTATTCTTTCCATTGTTTTTAAGAAAAACGATGTCAAGCTAATGGAACGGTATGATTTAGGTAGTTCCCTAGGCTTGTTGCCTGGTTTGGGGATAAATACTACGTTGACCTCCCACCAAGTTCGTGGTATGTATCCCCAGTTGAAACTACACCTAAATAAGGCAACTATGGTGGGCAGTAGAAAGTCCAAGCCTTTTTGGATGAGGGCTGGAAAAATGCCATCCATACCAGGTGCCTTGTATAGCTTAAATGAGTTTATAGCCCATTTAACCTTATCCGGACTGAAAAGTTTTCCAGATAAACTGTTGACTCTTCTGAGGTTTCTTCGAAAAGGGACCTCTGGTATGTATTCATTTGTATGATCCATTAGAATAGAACCGGGGAAGTGGACTTGGAAAGTCTCTTCTCGGTCGCATGTGATTGTACCGTCAGTTTTGATTAGTAATCCCATGCAATTTGAAGGATCATTTGAATGTGCTTTTTGCAGACGTGCGACAGCAGGAAGTTTTCCAGTTTCTCGCAGTTTTCACGCCAGGGCCAGGAGGCTCTTTTGGATCTTCGCAACTCTAGGTTGTATTTAGTTAGCAGAGATCGATATTGATCCCATTCGCCAGTGCGTTTGGCTTTGTTGAAAAGCTTTCTAACTCTTTTACGAGTGGCTTCCAAATTTTCATTCCACCATGGAACGCTTCTTTTGGCTACAATGCGCTTTGCTTTGCAACTGCTTGTGAAGGAGGATGTAATGATATTGTTTAGCTGACATTGTGCAGCCTCCGCATCGCATGGTTTTTGCGGCGGACTTGGTAGCAGTTCGGATTTGACCGCTAGATTTTCCCTATAAGTTCTCCAATTTGTTAATTTGTTATTGTATCGAACTGATGCGTTCTCGGTATTGCATCTCAACCTGAACATAATATGAATATGATCCGATAGAGATGCCTCATCGGACAAGTGCCAGCCCTCTACAATGTTTTGTACATATGGAGATGAGATACATAGTAAGGTCTAAAACTTCTTCTCGTATACGGTTTCTGAAGGTGGGTTTGTTGCCCTTATTTAGTATGACTAAATTTTTACTATATAAGTACTCTAAAAGGGACTCACCTCTTTTGTTCGTATCGTGGCTGCCCCATAGCTGATGGTGCGCGTTGGCGTCGCAGCCGATGATTAGGTGTACTTGCTGGTCTTGACAGTACTGGACGAGTTCCTGTACTGGAGTTGGTGGTATCTCTTCGATGTCTCCGGCAAAGTACGCCGATGCACATACTATCTTGTGCAGCTCTCAGGCGTTGTGGCGTTCGATTAATGCGGCCACCAGGTCCCTAGTTTTGAAGCCCGGAATAAGAGAGAATTTTATATCTTAGGTTAGGTTAGGTTAGTGGGTAGGCAGGACAGTAGAAACCTGTACGTGCCACACTTAGATCAATGTAGATCCGTTGTGATGCCCTAGGGGTTTATGACCCCCATACTCTGGAAACCTATGAAAAACCTACGGCTTGGTGAACCAACCCGTTTTATTTACAAATTTAAGTAGGTCGTTAATGGACCTGTCTGAAAGTTCTTCTAAATCCTCGAAGAAGTAACTGCCAAGGACTTTGTTTCGTATGTGGCAGAGCGCAGGGCAGTGACAAAGGAAGTGTGGGGTATCCTCATGCACCTCCTCGTCTCCGCATCCTCTGCACAGGTCGTCTGTACTAATTCCCATTTTCTTGGTATGGTATTTTAGCATGTTGTGTCCGGTGATAATACCTACAATCGAGGACAATGATTTCTTGTTCAGTTGTAAGATATTTTCAGTTTTCTGTTTGTTGTAGGTTGGCCACATTTTCCTGGTTATGCCGCAGGAGTCGAGCCTGTTCCATCTATCGTTTGCTTCCATTAGTATTTTGTTCCCAATCTTCTGTCTGAGATTACAGGGGGGAATCATTACTGTGGTGTCAGCCTGGTTTAGTTCAAGGGAGGACCCTTTTCTTGCCAGCTCATCTGCCTTTTCATTTCCAGGTACACCTCTGTGTCCGGGAACCCAGCATAGTCTTACTTTGTGCTGCGCGCCAAGAACCCGTAGCTCTTCGCGACAGCGACTTACAAGCTTTGATTTTAACTCAACGGCAGAGATCGCTTTTATTGCCGCTTGACTGTCAATGAAAAAGGTAATATCCGCATGAGGTATTGCCATCATTGCAACCTGTTTAGCAGCTGTTGTCACTGCCAGTACCTCAGCTTGGAATACACTGCTGTAGTCAGGAAGCCTTATTGAACTGGATAGTCCGAGACGTTCCGAGTAGAAACCCGCGCCAACGCCAATTTCCATCTTTGATCCATCCGTGTATATAGGTATGGTTGATCCAATGGATGCTGGTTGATCTTCATACCAATCGTCCCTGCTGGGAAAACACGTGGTAAATGGCCGTGTAAAATCTAGCCGGGGAGTAGTGTAGTCCGTGCATACATTATTGTCCGTGTATTTCTTCAGAATTTGTGCATGACCCGTCAGGCTGTGTTTCCAGTTTTTGGTCTGGCTTAACCGGAGGGCATTATTTGCAGCTGATTCCTGTACAAAGAGGTCTAGCGGTTTAAGATTGAGTATGGCCTCTAATCCTGCAGTAGGGCTGGTTCTCATTGCCCCCGTGGTGCCGATGCAGGCCATTCTTTGAATCTTTGTCATGGTTTTAAGATTGTTAGCCTTTAACAGCGCTTGCCACCAGAATAAACTACCATATGTTAGTATCGGTCTTACAACCGCCGTGTACAGCCACATGACTATTTTAGGGCTAGGACCCCATGTTCTTCCGAATATTCTATTACAGGCATAGAATGCTATCATCGCCTTATTGGTTCTTTCTTTAATGTTAAGGTTCCAGTTTAATTTTCGATCTAGGATAACTCCCAGGTATTTGGCACTTTCAGAAATTTTAAGCGGAATCCCTTCAATTGTTGGCAGGCTAAATTCAGGAATTGTTCTTTTGTTGGTAAAGAGAACTAATTCCGTTTTATGTGGGTTTACTGCCAGTCCACATTTTTTTGTCCATGTGTTGACCATGGATAGAGCTTTGTTTAATTGTTCGCTGATAGTGGATAGGAATTTTCCAGTCGCGAGCAGTGCTAGGTCGTCGGCATATGCAACTGCTCTAACTCCACTAAATTCTAGTTTAATCAGGATCTCGTTTACCACAAGAACCCAGAGTAGGGGTGATAGTACTCCACCTTGAGGAGTGCCTCTTGATGCAGATACCTTCGTTTGTACACCTCCTAGTTCTGAGATGATTATTCTGTTTCTGAGCATACACATTATCCATTTGATAATAGTGGTATTCACTTTAAGGTTTATAAGAACTCTTTGTACGGCGTCTGTTTCGACATTGTTGAATGCTCCTTCAATGTCCAGAAAGGCTGCCAGAGTGTATTCTTTAACTCTTAATGTTTTTTCCACCGTGCTGACTACACTATGGAGTGCTGTTTCAACACTTTTGCCCTTTGTATAGGCGTGTTGAGCCGGGGATATAGCATCCGGGTTCATTTTAGTCCGGATATGTAGATCTATGAGCCTTTCAAATGTTTTTAGAACAAATGAGGTTAGGCTTATGGGTCTAAAGTCTTTGGCAGTAGTGTGGCTGGGTTTGCCAGCTTTGGGTATAAAGACCACTTTAACTTCTCGCCATGATTTTGGAACGTATCCCAGCTTTAGGCTGCTTAGGAATATGTTTTTCAGATGTGAGGTTATATGTTTCTCGCATTTTTGTAGCATCATAGGAAAGATGCCATCGATTCCGGGAGATTTGTATGGTGAGAAAGAGTTGATTGCCCAACTTATCTTTTCCACCGTCACAATTTCCATTGGAGCATCGCTATCCGTACAATACTCTAAGTCCAGGTCATTATTCCCATTGGGGTTACATCCTGGGAAGTGAGTGTGAAGAAGGAGTTCGAGTGTTTCTTGACACGATTCTGTCCATCGGTCATTAGGGTCTTTAAGTGAGCCCAAGGCGATGGGTTCTTTAGCAAGGATTTTCCTGAGCCTAGCTGATTCTGTAGTTGTCTCTACTTCGTTACAGTAGGCTTTCCAGGTACATCGTTTTGCTCGTTGTGTCTCCGCCTTGAATCTTCTTTGACTGGATTTGTAAGTTTCCCAGTCACTGTCTGTTTTTGTGCGTTTAGCAGCGTTGAGAAGTTTTCTTGTTTCTTTTCTTATGCTGCTTAGCTCTTTTGTCCACCATGGTGGGAGTTTCTTTCCCTTCCTCCCTGCTCTTAACGGACATGCCTTTTCAAGAGCTTTCCCAAGAATTTTAGCAAGATCATCAGTTGCCTTGTTCAAATTCTCCGGTGCAAGTATTGCATTGGATTGGAGTGTTCTTATACTATCACCGACTTCCATATTAAAGATATCCCAGTTAGTTTTCCTGTGATTTCTATATGGTTTTGGGTTATTGTTAGTATGTAGTATTAGGAATTCAATGATTTTATGATCAGAGAATGATTCTTCTTTTAATACTTTCCATTGGTCTATTATTGCTGTATTTGAATTACTTACCAGAGTAACGTCAATAACTTCTTGCCTATTCTTAACAACAAAAGTCGGCTCTGAGCCTCTATTCGCTACTAGAATATTGTTTTCAATAAGGAATTCAAAAAGTGACTCACCTCTTGTGTTGATGTTTGAACTACCCCATTGTATATGATGAGAGTTAGCATCACATCCCATCACCAAATCCCATTTTTCGTCTTTTACACGGTTAACCAGTTGGTTAGTGAGTGTAGATGGTGGTCCTTCTGTTGCATCGTATGGCATATAGCACGATGTTAAGATCAACGTTGGGAGCCCCTCTCTCTCGTACCTGACTGTTGTGTGGTCTTTATCACTGTAATTAGATAGAAGAAAGAGATTGAACCGTTTCCTCGCCACTATACAAGTTCTGATCTTACTCTGTGTGTCTACATGTTTTGTTTTATACAGTAGAAATCCTTTAGAGCCAAGGCCTCTAATATTGCCACCTGCTACCCAGGGTTCTTGTATTAGAGCCACGTCGATTTGTCTAGCCTCCATGAGGTAGACAAGGTTGGCGCTCGCCGCCTTACTGTGATGGAGGTTGACTTGCATTACCTTCATCACAGTTTTTAACCGCCGCCTCTACCTTTTTGTTTTTTTGAGCCGTGTTGGCTATCAGCCTAAGCTTGCATCGGTTAATACCGACACGAACTTTAAACCCTATTTTTCTCAGCAACGGGATGGATTTGTGGCTTAACAACACTACTACATCCGTACCAGCCTCGTTGTATTCCCCCATTTCGATAACTTCCCAAGCTTCGCTCAGTTGGTCTCTATTGAGGGATCTGAGATATCTCTCAATCCGATCTCTCGGAATGTATGGTCCTCGTACAGAAAGTCTGGCTTTTGGCCTAGTCAACTGTACTATTTCTTTCCTGTCTATTACGCGCAGGTCCGCATTAGGCCAGGGAGCTGTAGTTCTCGCGACAAAGTCTTTTAGCCATGTGAGAGTGTAACCGTCTTCACATGTCATGACTTTGAATCCCTGAATGGTGTTGAGGGTACCGAAAAATGGGAGAGGTTCCTTATTCTTGATAATGGCCTCATTAACCTCATCCAGGATTCGAAGTTCAATTAGTCGCCATTGGTCGTTTGACAATTTCCGTGTAGGATTGCCGTGGTCAATGATCGCGACTTGCTGACCAGCTACGGTCACCATCGAGGTTCTGGCCTTTTTCCGAGCGTTTGGAGTTGGTGGGGAGATGGTGTCGTTTTGCCTGGCCCTTTTTGACGTGCTTGCAATCGGTTCGAGGTTGGATTGTGAGTCCACCCTCGAGTCTATTGCAGGTCTCCTAAGTCTATCCGCGATCGGGGTGAAGGGCAAGTGGCCCTTCCTCCCCTTCCCGGTCAAACTCTTGGACGCCGTTTTGGGGCTGGCTGGTTCCCTATTGTCCAAGTCAGTCGGAAATGTTTTTAGTCGGTTCTTGGCTTTGTCTAATGCCTTCCTTTCCTTGTCCGTTAAGGTGTTAGGGTTGCGTTTACTTAGACGACGCACGAACCGTATTGCGTTTCGTCTTTGTCTACGCAGGATCTCGTCTTTTTGCAGGGGTATTTTGGTCTTGCGACTGGCGGTGGCTGTTTGTCCATGTCCTTGTGAGGTGCTGGGTAGGACCTCAATTGTCGTCGAGTCGCTTTTTAGAGTCGTGTCCAGTGAATTGTCTAGGCCTATGTCACCCGGTTGAAGAGAACTGCTCGCTTCCGGATTGCATTTGAGGCTAAGGCCCTGAATGTTCTCCGAATGCTTGCCTTTCTCATCTTCCTTTCCGCGAGTTACTTTCTCACTTCCCAGGCCCGTACAGGCAGGTGACCCGATGCAACGCTTGGTCGGTGAGTGCAGTAGTTCTTGGGTGGGCTTCATTGACCGGTCTGTCTTCGGGAGAGAGGACATCGTCTCCGGCTTGCCAGATTGATGTTGGTCAGTCTGTTTACCCGTTGACGTTGTCTTCTTTTTCCCAGAGAGCGTCTGCTCCCCCGCCGGACCCGTATGGGCAAGTGGCCCGATGCAACGTACGGTGTGAGGTTTAGACGTGTCTCCAGTGTCCCTTGTCACACATGGTGATGAGGTCGGCCTTTTCCTTGGATGGTCCTTGCCAATCTTTGGAGCAGGTGGCCTCATCAACGCTTCTGCATACGTGCCCCCTGCAGGAGCAACTTCCGCCGGTGTACGAGCTAGTGGCTCATTCTCCCTTGGCAGCTGTTCCTGCAGGTAGGCACGTGCATTGTGTAGTCGTTTACGTTCCGCCTCGTTGAGTTCGTCCCAGCTCTTAGTGCCTAGTCGTTTGATTGTCTTCCTGCTGTTGTTTATTCTGCTACGTCTTGAGCAGTTTGACAATCTGGATAGGGTCGAGCTAGCGTTTGAGCAGGTGTCACTGACATCGAGAGCCATGTTCTCTTCGCCAGTGCCAGATGCGACGCTTTCTCTGTCCCATACTCCAAGATTGGCGAAAGGGTTGAGTAGAAGATTTTCTTCTTCCTCAGTCAGTTGGTCCGTCTGGGGATCGATGTTAATAGAGTCTATAGTGCTCGATCCTTGCACAGTAGTCTCTTCCGTTTTGTTTGTTGTTGTTGTTTTTATTTTATTTGTATTGTTTGTTTTGTTCATTTTTTTGTTCCCACGAGTAAGGGGGTAGGAAGGTCGATCTGTACTCACCCCCTGTATACAGAAAAGGGGAATTGGAATTAAAACTAGAGGTCCCCAGGTATCTAGAGTTCACCGTTAGAAGACACATAACATGGTGCCATACATCCCATGGGCACGGTTGTTCACCCGGGATTACGGGTTTTATCGAGTTATTCCCCTCTAGATCCGTTATATTTCGTTTAAAGCAGTGGCACCTCGTGCAGGGTGTGGCTCTTCACCACGTATAACGATCTTAGACTATCTGTTTTGTCGATAGCCTCTGGTCTCTAGCCTGAGACCTCGCCACCATATCTTTCGCGATAGAAAGAGCAGCCCTGGGCCTAAAATTCCCTTTGGCAAAGATAAGTTCTCTGGATCTACTGTTTAGACCAGTACTGGACGAGTTCCTGTACTGGAGTTGGTGGTATCTCTTCGATGTCTCCGGCAAAGTACGCCGATGCACATACTATCTTGTGCAGCTCTCGGCCGTTGTGGCGTTCGATTAATGCGGCCACCAGGTCCCTAGTTTTGAAGCCCGGAATAAGAGAGAATTTTATATCTTTCGCGATAGAAAGAGCAGCCCTGGGCCTAAAATTCCCTTTGGCAAAGATAAGTTCTCTGGATCTACTGTTTAGACCATAAATCTTACCTGAAGTTGCCCATTGTTCCTGAATTAAACCAAGAGCGATGTTTTGTGCGGCACATCTTTGGTTATAGGTGTTCGACGCACCCATAGCGCAGTGCAGGTTTGCCTGCAGCACATTTAGGAGAGATGTCATCGCTTCCTCGCATGCTCAGGGTTTCGTACCCTATAAGGCTTGTTATCGCCTCTTCTGCGTACGACACCCTGTTGAGATAAACCTTCGTGTCTAGTCTATCCCTCGGACCTTTATTTCGCCGACCGTGATGATGCTTTTCTCGCGCCCGCTCCGCCGCTAGCTTCGGTCTAAACCGTTGCTGGCTGGTGTTGGTGTTGCCCATGCTTGGGACATTTGTGGCTGCGTTCGGCAGAGTATTTTTATCATTTGCATCACTTCCAGCAGCAGTACTAATACTGGCCTCTGGTAGCAAAGTGTCCTCGGATCTCATCCGCTTGACTTCGGGACCTTTGGTGTCATCTTTTGACTTTGCAAAAATGCGGGCTTGCTCAATGCTGCTACCCCGTTTAAGCGCTTTATTGAAGCGGCTAGAGCTGGGGTTTATGTTTGTTGTAAAATTTTGGAAATCTTAGATTCTTAGATTCTTTTGCTTTTAAGCGAAATATGGCGTTGGCTTTCCGGTATTGAATGAGGTTTGTATCAGAAGTATGCTTTTTAAATAATTTCCATAGGTTTTCCTTTTTTCTTTGTAGATCATCAATTCCGGGGTTCCTCCATCGAACAAGATATTTACTTGGCTTGTTATGAGTTTGAGGGATTGAAACATTAGCTGCAGAATGCAGGGCTTTAATTGCAGCTGTTATTGTTATCCAACAGGTCGGTTACTACTTTTTGAAATTTATTCCAATCTGCGCGCTCGGTGATGAATTTGGGGCCCGGTTTAAAGTAAGTGCAGTTTGAATGAAGACGAATGTTAGTAAGAATTGGAAAATGATCATGTGAGGTCAATATTCGTGAATATCTTGTGAGTAGAGAAATGGATAGGGCTGCCATCATTTAAAAGGGAAAGATTACAGTTCACCAAAAAGCGCTCAATTTGTTTACCTCTGAAGTTATCTAGCGCAGAACCCCAAAGAGGGCTCCATTAATTGAAGTCACCTGTTAGAAGGATTGGCGTCGTAATTGCGTTAACAATGTTGTCTATATCTGTCGCAGTGAATAGTTGAGAGGGGGAATATACATACATGTACAGCTAGGTTTCAGAAATCGAGTAAAATCGAAATTGTAAATCGAGTGAATTCGTTTTCAGTGTTCTGCATTTTAAGCGATCACAATTTCACTTTGTCTTAATTCCGAAAATTTTGAAATGTGGAACACAGAAATTCATTTCCGATTTCATTTCGAGTGAAAGTGAAATGTGGAACCTAGCAGATAATCGTAATTTAATTACAACATCCATGTGTATATCTACTGCTACTGCGGAAATATTGGAGTTGGACAATGGTACAGGCCGGTGGGGGATGGATTGATGGATCAATAAACCAGTTCCCAGTTTTACTTCTTCCAAGGGGTCCAATAAAGGGCCTGGCCCTCCAGGTTGGGGGTTGTACGCCGGGGTAACTGCCCGACTGCGGAAAGCAACAATAGTTCCGAAACAACAACAAGCCTCGGATACGGATGATTTTACTGTTGACGAACCTGGCAAACGAATAAAGGACAAGGAATTTCGGATCGGCACGTGGAATGTTAGGTCCCTTAACAGACCACGAGCAAGCGAACAGCTAGCGGAGGCCCTGAACTGCTATAAAGCAGACCTAACCGCCATTCAAGAAGTGCGATGGGATGGACCGGGCAAGAAGAGGATGAAAGACCGCGATATTTATTATGGCGACTGCTATCGGGAACAAAAACAGCGCTTAATTGGATGTGGTTTTGTCGTTGGAGGCAGACTTAGGCAAGAAGTCTTAAGTTTCAAGTGTGTGTGTATGTCTTGGACAAGACATACGAGCAATGCCCTAACTATGACATTGAAATTGTCCTAGGTGATTTTAATGAAAAGATAGGATGAGAGGGCATCTTTGGTAGTACTGTCGGAAGGTACAGCCTACACGACACCACCTCCGATAACGGATTTAGGCTGATCGACTTCGCGGCGGGCGAAATGTTGTCATAGCAAGTACGCGGTCCCCGCATCTCGATATTGGTAAAGGCACTTGGAGATCTCCCGATCAATCAACCGTCAACCAGATTGACCACATTGCGATCGACGCAAGGCACTCCTCCAGTATTATGGATGTCCGAACGTTCCGACGGGTCAACATTGACTCGGACCACTACCTTGTTGTAGCCAAGGTACGCCTTCGGATATCCCGAACACCGCCAAGATAAGTAAATACTGTGAGGAAGTTTGACGTCGGACGGCTAACATCGCAGTAGATCACCAGGGGCCTGTAACACAACGCGACAAGTAGTTGTCGGACAAGTGAATTCCGACAACTTGTAAAAAATTGTGTAACACAAAGCGACAAGTCCGTGAACACTTCGACAATTGTCGCTATGGAAGATGACAAGTGGGAAATTATATAATTTCCCTCTTTCTGTAACAGAACACGACAAGTGTCAAGAAACACTTGTAGAACTGAGGTTCAATTACGACAGGTGATTTGAATATTGTCAAGAGCTGACAAGTGCATTTTTAAATAGAAAATCAGAATACAAATATAGAAATAAGATAATATACATATAATTAAAAATGTACTTTTTTGATTCCGACTTTAATAGTGACGGTGATAGTGATAACGGTGAACCTCGACACAGGTTGAAAGTTTTTAGGCCAAGAATTAATTTTGATGTCAGTGATCATCTGTATATTGAAAAATTTCGCCTATCAAAATCGATTGCCCACAATCTTGCTGCAAGACTAAGCAGTAAAATACAGTGCACTACAAATAAACGTTATTCATTGACCGTTTACCAAAAACTTTTGATTGCTCTACATTGGTTCGGTTCGGGTTCACAGTACCATATTATAGGTGACATGCACGGTGTGTGCAAAATAACAGTGTGTCGCTGCATTCGAGAGATTACTAAGGCAGTAATTGATGGTCATTAAGGTGCTCGTCTTCGTATTTCAAACTATTGTAATTTCGCGACCATTAGGACTGTTCAACACCTTTTTTCGTTTGGTTTTGTTTTTGGATGTAAATTCCGTGTGTTAAACAATTCACCAAAAAGAAAAAATCTTACCCCCCTTTTAATGTTATAACATGTCAACCAAAACTTTGTTGAATAAATATACACACCTAGTGGAAAAGATGAAGAGGATAAAAGCTGATATATGCTACCTAAAAGATTGTAGAAAAAATAAAGTGTTCCCTCAGTTTATAAAAATTAAGTGCTCCGTAGTTAATTCTAGAACGGCTACAGTTGTTTCAGTTGCGAAATCTAAATGGCTCCAATTGGAAATAAAACACCATTTCTCGAATCTATCCATTGTCGAATTAGAGCTATATCACTTACATCTCAAGATAACAAAGCATTTAAACAACATCGATTTTGCTTCATGGTTAAATTTTCAGTGTAATGTGTTAGAAAAAAGTAATATTCTTTTCGAAAACAAACGAAACAAACAAAACAACAAATTACTCCGGTTAAAATATGAACGAGGAAACAATCTCGATTGCATCAGGACCAAAAGAATAAAACCTATAACCGTGGATAATTTAGTGATTAATTTGTCAAATGAAGTTTTTTCAAGTGATCAGTTAGAAGTTTTGAACAAAGGCCTAAATTACACCCCCAAACCATTACGCCTACCCTTGATAGACACGATAGCTGATATCGAAACTTTTATTAAATATAAATCCCCCCCAACTAAAGAAATTGTTAGAAACATTGCTAAGCCCCTTATAATTAATGCTAAATCTAATTTCAAACCAGAAACTGAAACCCTCAAAATACATAAAATAATAAAACTATTAAAACAAAAAGAAGTGTATTACATGAAAGCTGATAAAGGTAACCAAGTCGTTATAATGACCAAATCAGATTATAACACAACAGTGCAAAAAACAATAGATGATAGTAACTACAAATTACTACCAAAAACTCCCCTCCCAAGTATGATTCGGACATCGAAAGAACTAATAAAGAAAATTCACACTGTGTTTGACGTTCCGACATGGAAACTCAATGTTTCTAATCCAGAAGTTCCAAAATTATACTCACTTCCCAAAGTTCACAAACCTGGTAATAAAATGCGAAACATTGTATCGAATGTTAACTCCCCGTCGGTAAAAGCTGCAAAGTGGTTAGTCCATGAATTGAAGAAGTACCCCATCGAAAGCCGCTCGGTAAAGAACTCTTTTGACTTCGTGGAAAAAACAAAAGACATCCACATCAACGATGACGAAATCATGGTTTCTTTCGACGTAGAAGCCCTGTTTCCCAGTATCCCGATCACCGAAGCTGTCAGCTCCTTAAGGTCAAATTTAGAAAAGTACAATATACAAGCTGAAAAGTTAAATGTACTCCTCGAAACTGCAAAAGTGTGTATGTCACATAATTTCTGCAAGTTTCGAGATAAATTTTACAAAATAGAGGTCGGAACTAGTATGGGTAACCCCCTTTCCCCCATAATGGCCGATTCATTTATGGCCAAGTTCGAATTGGACCTCGAACAGAAGGGTCTACTTCCACGCGTTTGGCATCGATATGTTGATGATGTTTTTGCGGTCCTTAAATATAGTGAACTGCCCCAAGTGTTACTTTGTTTAAATTCCCAATATGATTCCATTAACTTTACCGTAGAATGTGAAGAAAATAACAAATTGGCGTTTTTAGATTTATTAATCACCAAATCAAATAATAAAGTGAATTTTGCTATTTATCGGAAACCTACAACCACAGATCGATATATTACCAATGACTCTTTTTGCCCGGTACAACATAAAGTCGCCGCATTCCATTCCATGGTACACCGTTTATGTAAACTTCCTCTGTCCGCCCGAAATTTTCAAATTGAATACTCTCAATTAAAAAAGTTGGCCATTACAAACGGGTATAGTGAAACACTAATTGACAAACTTATAAAAAAACACATGCTAAAAATTAAAAAATCAAACCTCACAACTTTATTCTCACAAAACAAAAAACTTAACAACCAAAACAATAAACGCGCTTCGATGACGTATGCCCCCTCAATCACCAATAAACTAATACCAAAACTAAAAGGCTGTGATATAGACTTAGTTGTGACTAATAATTACAAATTGAAGAATTTACTCGGTTCGACAAAAGACAAATCAACTTCGCAGGAGATGTCTGGTATTTACCAGTTTAATTGCTGCGAATGCGAGGATAAATACATTGGACAAACCAGGCGAAACATAGGTGCCCGTTTCGCTGAACATCTTAGCCACATAAAATACAACTGACCGGAGAAATCTTCCATTGCTTCACATATTTTATCACACAGAAACCCTAATATTTCTTTTGACAATGTAAAAATATTGAAACAAATCTCTAACTCTAATCAATTAGATGCATATGAAAGTATTTTCATACATAAAAGCAATAATTTAATGAACGCTGATGCAGGAAACATTTTTTCACCTTTGTTTAACTTATTGTAATTTTCTTTCCTTTTTGTGCTACTTATTCGTAACTTTTCTAATATCAGTTTGTTTCTCATCTGCTAATTTTCTCTCTCTCTTAATCTGAACTGTTTTAACTCTCAGTAAGCTACACTGTAAATCAATTTTGTTTTTGTTATTTAAGTCAGTTTTTGCCCTTTGTTTTTTGTATCCCACTATTAGTGTATTGCTGATGATGAGTCGCAACTAGACTCGAAATGCATTCAATCTTCGAATAAAAAATAAAAAAACGTGAAAATACACTTGTTTTAATGTTTTTTATTTGTTTTCTTTAATGGTCATTAAGGTGCTCGTCTTCGTATTTCAAACTATTGTAGTAATTGAAGTCGAATTCGACAGCCAAGTATGTTGGCCAGAGGATATGCTTCCAGTTATTCAGGATTTTTTTGAAAAAGGTGGGATGCCGGAGGTTTGTGGGGCAGTGGATGGCATACTAATCAAAATTAATGCCCCTTCTGATAACGAAGTTGCTTTCGTTGATCGCCATGGCGAGCACTCATTAAACTGTATGGCAGTGTGCGGGCCAGACCTACAGTTTTACTATATAAGCGCAAGAGTGTTGCGTAATAGTACTCTGTATTATAAAATGGAAAATGGATGGAAACCTTTCGAAAATGCTGTTATCCTAGGTGATAGCGCATACCCACTAAAGACATGGCTTATGCCACCAGCAACGTCAGTCTCCGCTAACATCAGTCATACAACAGGGCTCATAGACGCACACGACGTTTCGTAGAATGTGCATTTGGAGTTCTGAAAGAAAAGTTCCCTTGTTTGAACCACTTACGGGTCAATCCTGTATATGCTGCGAATATAAGTTAACATCAACACGAGCAACGGAAATGCTGACAAAGCGTCTGCCTCGATACAGCGAATTTCCACAGAAATTCATGTTGCAATTCAATTCAATACCTTAGGAATGCAAAGTACCGAGGTAAAATCGAATATAAAATTATTGATTGTAGTTAGTTAAGAAGTAAACTCAATAAAGGTCAGAGCAAACTGCTCTAGAAAAGATTTTTTTTATTAATTATTTCGGTGTAGTGATTAACTGGCGCCCATTGTGTGGCTTTCGAACTTACACGTTCAACATTAATTCGCAACTTCAGGAAAAGAGTTCCATCAGTAGTCCAATAACCAAGGATAAAAAGGAACAGAAAAGAGGTCCCCCAGTAGCCCGATAACCAAGGACAAAAAGGAGCAACTATAAAGCTGCAGCCGCCTGAATAGGAATAGAAGAACCACCAAAACAAAAAATATCGTTAATCAACACATGGAGCAACACTTCATACTATTATTGTAAGTCTAGCTCTAAGAAGTGAATCAATTTTTGAAATAATAAGAGAAATAATAAGAGTAAACAAGTGAAGTTAAATCCTAAAAGCACAACTTAAAAACCGTGTAAAGAAACCTATTGATTAATTAATTGATTTTATTTAACAAAACATTATTCAAACAAGTTTATTACATTAGAACTAAGATAACATCTGAAAAAATCGTTCCTCTTTCTTTGCCGTTATCTATTTCCATCCGTGCTCTTGCTTTTATTTCAAATTAGATACTTTGAAACGTTTCAGCCAATATGGCAAATCAAAATAACCTTATTAGGCCAGCACGCCTGGAACACGTCGCAGATCCACCTATCCCTGGCCCTGCTCCCCAACCTGCCCCCCAACTTGCTCAAGGTATTAATCCTAACGATTTAGTTCAACTAATCACCAGATTAGTAGCAGAAACGCTACAAATACAAGGAAGACAAATATTTAATTCGATAATGAATCCCGCGGCCGACATCAATAACGAAGTCGACCAACCCATCAACTTAGTTGATAATAATTTAGCCGACCTTGACAAAATACCAGACGTAGTTAAAAGTCTACGAGAATTCTCTGGGCAAGCTCATGAATTCAATTCATGGAAGAAGAGTGTTGAGAGAATAATCCAAATTTATGATCACGTTAGGGGTACTCCCAAGTACTATGGCATTTTGTCTGTAATTCGCAACAAAATCGTAGGACATGCCGACGTCGTGCTAGAGTCGTACAACACGCCTCTTAACTGGGAGAAAATCTCGAAATGCCTTACTCTTCACTATGCGGATAAAAGGGACTTAGGAACCCTTGAATATCAAATGACAACGCTAGTGCAAGGCAATAGCACGATTTCTGAATTCTATCAGATCGTCTATCACCACTTGTCATTAATCCTAAACAAACTGGGATCAATGGAAATGAGTCAAGATGCTATGAACAACATGACTCAATGCTACCGTGACAAGGCCCTCGATACCTTCGTCAGGGGTTTGAAAGGAGATCTGCCTCGCCTGCTTAGCATACGTGAACCAGCAGACCTTCCACAGGCCCTGCATTTGTGTTTGAAACTACAAAACGTAGACTTTCGCGCCCAGTACGCAAACAATTCCCACAGTTCTCCCAGATCGTCTCAACAAGCACCTCCAGTTCCCGCTAAAAGGAACAGTCCTCCAGGACCTGCACCAGCCCCAGCTCCTAGACACAATTTCTATCCCCACTTACTGCACAACCCTCGTGCTCCACAACAACCTCAACTCTATAGAGATGTCCAATACCAACCTAGGTACCAACAACAAAGAATACCACCAAATCAACGACCTCTCCCACCGAAACCAATGTCCATTGACTACTCCCTGAGGACTCAGAAAGTAGACTATCAAAATAGACCAAGGAATCAACAATTCATACAAAAACGACAACATTCGCAGCAAATACACCAACCACAAAAGATGCAGCGAATCCATCACACAGCTCAACTCGGTGACGAAGAAAAATCCATGGAAGACTACGAGACAGAAATTGCAGAGGAAGACCAAAATTATGACGAATCACTAGAAGAATACACTGAACAGAGTGGAGGAGAAAACTTTGACCAACACGAAGAACTGGATGACATCTATTTTTTAGACTAACGCCCTCTTCACTTCCTTATTTCGAACACATTTCTAGAAGTGGAGAGACCCTGAAGTTTCTTGTTGACACAGGTTCCAACAAGAATTACGTTCAACCACGTCACATAAAGAATCCCCTACTAAATGCTAAACCCTTCTACGCTCACTCCGTGGGGGGAAATATTAAAATAACCCATCATGCACTTATTCAACTTTTTGGCCCCCAAACTGACAAAATTACATTTTTTATTCTCCCTAGTCTTATTTCATTTGATGGTATCATAGGACATGACACACTAAAACATTTGAATGCTATCATTAACACAAGTAGAAACCATATGTCTATTCACCCTGGTTTCTCTCATCCAAGAATTTCCATTCCGCTCAAACAACATCAATCACAATTTGTCAATAACATAAATATTAGAACCGACCACATGACTAAAGAACAACATTCCGAACTTATTAAAATTATTCATAAATGCCCCAATCTCTTTTCGGAACCAAACGAAAAGTTAACCTATACCACCATGGTCAAAGGAGAAATTCGAACCACAACTCGAGACCCCGTGTACTCGAAATCATATCCTTACCCCATGGCACTTAAAAATGAAGTCGAAAAAGAAATACGGAAACTATTAGAAGACGGTATCATAAGACCATCAAGATCTCCCTACAATTCTCCTGTTTGGGTTGTCCCCAAAAAAATGGATGCTTCAGGAGAAAAGAAGTTTCGAATGGTAATTGATTACCGTAAGCTAAACGCTATAACTATCGCCGACAAGTATCCAATCCCTGAAATATACGAAATCCTTGCAAACCTTAGTAAAAATCAATGGTTTTCCATAGTGGACCTAAAAAGTGGTTTCCATCAGATCCCACTTAAGGATTCTGATATAGAAAAAACTGCCTTTTCGGTAAATAATGGCAAGTTCGAATTTACTCGTCTTCCATTTGGGCTAAAGAACGCCCCCTCCATTTTCCAGAGAACGCTAGATGACATTCTAAGAGACCTCATTGGAAAATGTTGCTATGTTTACATTGATGACATTGTCATCTTTGGGAAAGACGAAACCGAACATTTCTCAAATCTGGAAAAAGTATTTCACACCTTAGAAAAAGCAAATATGAAAATTCAGCTCGATAAATGCGAATTTTTCCAGAAAGAAGTAGAATTTTTAGGGTTTATTATTGGAAGATTCGGAATAAAAACCAATCCAAAAAAGGTACAAGCTATAGTTGATCGACCTATTCCTGAAAACCTAAAAGAACTTCGATCCTTTCTCGGAATGTCAGGGTATTACCGCCGCTTTATACGAGATTACTCAAAGTTGGCAAAACCACTGACATCCCTTTTAAGAGGGGAAGATGGACATGTGTCCGCAAATATGTCAAAGAAAAAACTTATTCAGTTGAATCAAGATGCCATCGAAGCATTCCACAAATTAAAAAACTCTCTCGCCTCCGAAGAAGTTATTCTTCAATATCCAGACTTTGACAAAAGCTTTCAATTAACAACTGACGCTTCCGACTACGCCATTGGAGCAGTCCTCTCACAGGATGATAAGCCAATCACATTTCTCTCCAGAACCTTAAGCAAAACAGAAGAAGGTTATGCCACGAACGAAAAAGAAATGCTGGCGATTATTTGGTCCCTCAATTCTTTGAGAAACTTCCTTTACGGATCCCGGAAAGTCAACATTTTCACAGACCACCAACCACTTACCTATGCTCTAAGTAACAAAAATACAAACTCCAAAATGAAAAGGTGGAAAGCCATATTGGAGGAGTATAATTATGAGCTAAAATATAAACCAGGTAAGGAAAATGTGGTTGCTGACTCTCTCTCGAGACCCCCAAAAACTGAAATACACTCAATGACCCCTACAGAACACAGTGCTGACAGTTCAGCGCAAAACCTAATTCCATCTGTAGAAATCCCTATAAACGTTTTTCGAAATCAACTTTTACTCAAGATAGGAAATGAAAATAGCTATCAAATCCAGAACCCCTTTGACAACTATACAAGACATATTCTGATACGCCAAGACTACTCAACAAACGACATCATTAACATTTTCAAGAGATACCTTAATCCAAATACTATTAACGGACTTCTAACAGACGAAATGACGATGGGACGAGTACAAGAAATTTATCCGTTACATTTTAAAGATTATCGTATTCGATTCACCCAAAAATTTGTTGAAGACATAACCGGCCAAATAGAGCAAGAAGAAAAAATTCTGAAGATACATCGAAGAGCACATCGTAACGCCGAAGAAAACAGGATTCAACTGTTGGAAAACTATTACTTCCCTAAAATGTCCTCAAAAATTAGAACACTAGTTAACCGATGCGTAACATGCAAGGAGAATAAATATGACAGGCATCCTAACAAACCACATTTGAATCACACACCGATCCCTAGCTATCCTGGTAACATCCTCCATATAGACATATTTTCTACGGAAAAATACCTCGTGTTGACCGCCGTCGATAAGTTCACGAAATTCGCACAGGCTAAAATAATATCATCCCGTTCAATCGAAGATATCAAGGAACCTTTACGTGATATCTTGTTCTACTTTTGTGTCCCCGAAGTCGTTGTTATAGACAACGAAAAGGCTCTTAACTCAGCCTCGATAACCTCAATGTTAGAAGATGACCTCCAAATCAAAATTTTCAAAACACCACCATACAAAAGTGAAGTGAACGGCCAAGTCGAACGCTTTCACTCCACCCTATCTGAGATTATGAGATGTCTCAAATCGGAAGGACCTTCACGGTCTTTCAAAGAACTGTTACAGCGAGCCGTTAACGAGTACAATTTTACTATCCATTCAACTACAGGTAAAAAGCCCATAGAACTTTACTATGGGCGAATACCCAGACTAAACCCGGAACAATTTGAAAAGACACGTTTAATTAACATCGAGAAAATTAAAGCAAAACAGGAAAAAGATATTAAATATCATAATAAAAAAAGAAAACCGCAGAAGGACTATCAGATAGGACAGGTCATTTATGTAAAAAACAACAAACGGTTAGGTTCAAAATTAACAAATAGGTATAGACAAGAAATCATTAAGGAAAATAGAAACTCTACAATAGTAACAGAATCCGGAAAAATAGTCCATAAAAGTAATATAAGAAACTAATTCTCTTTCAGATGCACCATCTATTTTGGTCGAGCGGAGATCCAGATCATGGATTTCTCAAACTCCCAAATTGTCTCCCTACATACAGGGCAAACAAAAATTCAAGATGGACATTTCAAGTTAATACATAGCATTAATCTTAAACAATATGAGCAATTCCTTTCCGACATATCACCAGTCCTTAATCTCGAAACAACCCAAAGTCAAATCCTTTTTCCCTTAATATCACATGAAATTCAACAAATCCGTAATCTTTTACATAACTTACAACCCAGAATAGCGAAACGTTCTCTAGACTTTATAGGCAAAGGTTGGAAATGGATTGCTGGCAACCCAGACCACGATGACTTTGTTACAATAAAAGAAAAAATTACAGATGTTCTAAAAAACAACAATAAACAGGTTATTATTAATGAATTGTATAACGAACGAATAAACAATATTACGAGAATCCAGAATGAAATCCAAAACTTACTTAAAAATAATAATAAAATAAATTATGAAATTATATCAAATCTCAAATATAAAATCAAAATTGTAAAAGAAGAACTAGAGAATATTAACTATGCCATTCATTGGGCTAAACTAGGTACAATAAACTCTTTTATATTGTCAAAAAATGAAATAGAATTAGCCACCAAAGTATTTAATGAACAAAAATTACCCTACACAACAATAGAAGAAGCCCTAGACTTTGCAGATATAAAAGTTTTAAGCAATAGTACGTCAATCCTCTACATAATAAACATTCCCTTAACAACGAATGAAATTTACGAAAATTTGTTAATAAAGCCAATTAAAAAGAAAAACATTGTAACAGAAACATTGTACGAGGTAATTTTAAGAAATAATGAAAAATTATATGGAACAACAAACAAATGTAAAACTTTTAACAATCTATCCATTTGTAACTCAAAAAATATTGTCAATATTACAAACGATACTTGCATTCCTAATTTATTAAAAAGTCTACCAGCTACTTGCAACAAAATAAATAATCATCATATTCCGACCATAGATGAAATATCAACGGGCATAATGCTATTGAACCAATTCATCGGCACCCTTGAATTTGATAACACAACACACAACCTAAATGGAACATTCTTGGTAAAATTCCATAACATGACCATCACTTTGAACGGAATCCAATACATCTCCAAAGAAGCCTCAATGATTAAACCACTTCCGGCAATATTGCAAACCAGTCCCAAGGAAAACGAATACCGTGAATTACTCTCACTAGAAATGATGAAGGATCTCCATATTAACAATACCAATAAGATCCACCTTCTACAAACAGAAAACGATAATCAACGAGTAACAACATATTCCCTCATCTCCGTACTAGGACTACTTATTACAATAGCGATCATATGCAAAATCTTGCCAAGAAGAAACAACACAGAAATCATAATTGAACAACCGACAACAAAGACGAATGGACCAGTAACAATCATCGATAGACTTTCCGTTCCTGAGGTCAACTATCTCCAATATCCAAGCAGCCCAAAGTTCAACAACCTACCATACTTCTGACGACCGATGACGATCGTTTTTTAGAGGGGAAGAGTTAACATCAACACGAGCAACGGAAATGCTGACAAAGCGTCTGCCTCGATACAGCGAATTTCCACAGAAATTCATGTTGCAATTCAATTCAATACCTTAGGAATGCAAAGTACCGAGGTAAAATCGAATATAAAATTATTGATTGTAGTTAGTTAAGAAGTAAACTCAATAAAGGTCAGAGCAAACTGCTCTAGAAAAGATTTTTTTTATTAATTATTTCGGTGTAGTGATTAACTTATATTTAAATGCTGTGTGACATTATGTAATCTTTCCCGGCGCAATAGTTCAAATATACAAAATATTGTTGCTGAACCAACTGAAGAAAACATTGATGTACCAAGCGAAAATTTGTTTGCAGCCCCTTCCAGAGAAGCAAAGTTGAGACAGCAGCAACTTGTTGACTTTTTTAACGCACAATAATCCATACGAAATTTAATTTATAAACTTAATTTATTTGTATGAAAATGAAGTAAAAAATGATTTCATGAAAACAAAAATAAATAAGAACATAAAATTAATATTAATACTCCGTTATTCCAAGAACGTTGTTGTTAGTGAGACTTTCGTCACTTTCACTTTCACTTCCATTTTCTGTTTCAGCGCTCTCTTTGTCGCTGAAATTGTGCTCGGTTATGGTCTCTCTTAAACTTTTCGTGAAAGATGAAGGAGGATAACCGAGCTTCTTCTCTAGCAATGCAATCTCCAGCTTGCCTTTATAACTTGAAATCTCAAGTTTCTCGATTATGAGTTTTCTTTTTTTTAAAGCAAGTGGAGATTCTTCTTTGGAGTCTTTTCTTTCTCCTGAAAGTGATATAATGTTTAATTTGTATATATTATAGGATTAACGTATTAAATTGATACCAACCTCTCTTTCTTTTACGCATTTGATGCCCATTTTCCCCAACAACAGATTTTACCGCTGCAAAGCCACCTCGGACTGTATTGGAACAGCTGGGAGAATCTATCAATATCAAAAAAATGGTTATAATAAATAAGTATGCGGTAATATTCTTGCACAGACCATTAGTCGAGCTCAAAGATTCCGATAAACCGAGTCCAATAACGGCTTCCGATTTTCGTCCAACGATGTCGAGCACAATGTTGTCGCAAGGTGTTAATATGCAGTTTATTCCACCCGCAGAACCCGTTTTTTTTAAGTTGTCCACTTTTGCCTAGCATTTGATTTGTGTAATTAACGTATTAATTCTAATTTTACTTATTTAGTCAGTACTTACAATTGCGCGTTTCTTAACATTTTGCCAAAATACGTCCCTTATATATGTCCAATTCTTATTTTGTGGAACAACATTTAGGCTTTTTGCCAGGCTATTTATTTCGTTCCACTTTGCACATTTATTCTCTTTGGTTAGGACATCGCTGAAACCACCAAAAAGGATATCTTTTTCCACTCGTATTTTTGTTAAAATAGCATTTTTTTTGTCCGCTGTGATTTTTGCCATCTTGATATGTTAAACACTTGTCGAGTAATGGCGACAAGTCAAGGGAATTTATTTCTTTTGACAAGTGCAACGGTTTACGTTCTGTTACAGAATTAATTTTTACTTGTCGGACAAGCATAGTTGGACAAGTGAATTTATACTTGTCGACTTGTCGCGTTGTGTTACAGGCCCCAGTTATTCACTCTCAGAAAGGTGCTCGAGAAGGCTTGGGAGTATGCTACTGCTACACCTGTTTACGCATGCTTTGTGGATTTGGAGAAAGCATATGACCGAGTCCCTCGAGGTAAACTCTGGAGTGTATTACAAGAATATGGAGTTGACGGTTCTCTCTTGAGAGCCATTCAATCTCTTTACACAAACTGTAAAAGCTGTTTTCGGGTAAACGGCGTTAAATCAATACCTTTCACCGTGGGCGTCAGACTTCGCCAGGGGTGCGTCTTGTCTCCTCTCCTTTTCATTACTTATATGGACTGGATGTTACAGCGCAGTCTTGGCGAAAAACGTTTCGAATTGGGAGATCTGAGGATAAGTCATTTGATCTTCGCTGATGACTTGGTCATCCTTGGATCGATCGGTTTGTAGCCGTTTGTGTTGAAGCTGAGATGAAAGTAAACGTGAACAAATCTGAAGTGATGGTCGTCTCCAGAACGCCTGTTCAATGCACTCTGCATGTTAGTGGAGTCCCACTGAAACAGGTGGAGAAGTTATGGTATCTCAGGGTCTTATTCACGAGTGATGGAAGGAGCAATGCCGAGTTTTTGGTCATTCTGATACAAGGTGGCGCAAAAGTAATCCTCCTATCAGAAAATGCTATACATTTTGCGATTGGCCCCTAATGTCAGTTCTGTTTTGACATTTGTGTAGTAAACACATGCAAAATACACGTTAATAAACAATGTTACGCTACACTGCTCCAGAACGCGGAATATTGGTGACTATTTATTTGAGCAATAATCGGTCGGTGACTTTGGCACAACGTGAATTTCGTCGCAGATTTCCTAGCCGTCCAACGCCTACTGGTAAAACACTGCGACGTATAGCCGCTCGCCTCGAAGAGACTGGCACAACACGAGATGCTGTCAGGCGTGGCAGACCCCGGAGTAGCCGTTCTGCAGAGAACGCTGGAGGAGTCATCGGACCTTTTTTCTTCGAAGACGTCGCTGGCCAAACGGTTACTGTGAATGGCGATTTGCACTGGCCAGCAAGATCGCCTGATTTGACCGCTCCAGACTTCTTTTTGTGGGGCTTTTTGAAGTCGCGGGCTTATGTCAACAAGCCTCAGACTCTTGCAGCTCTTAAAGACAATATCCGTCAAGAATGTGAGGACCTATCGCCGGAAGTTTTGGCCAAAGTGATGGAAAATGCAAAAAAAGGGGTCAAATGACAATCAACTCTGGCGGCGGCCATTTACATGACATCATATTCTCGACTTGATGTAAAAAATATTAAAAGACCAAATAAAAATAATCCACAAGAAGAATCACCACCTTGTATTAGGAGGACTGAACTTGGTGTCAAAGCTAAATTGTCAGTCTTTAATTCGGTGTTTGTTCCAAATCTTACCTATGGTCATGACAATGAGGTTTGGGTAATGAACGAAAGAATAATATCGCGAATACAAGCTGCCGAAATAAGATTCCTCCGCTGTATTGCTGGTGTGACCCGTAGAGATCGCATTAGAAATACCAGAATACGTGGGAAACTCAATGTCGAGCAGCTACTCCTCCAGACGGAGCGGTCCATGCTTCTGTGGTTTGGTCATGTTAAACGCATGTCCCCAACCAGGATCCCATGGAATGCTATGGAATCCTTACCATCAGGCAGGCGTCCTCTAGGTAGACCAAGTATGATATGGTTAGATCAAATTCATAATCTCTCCTCTACCCGTATGGGGATTGCCCTTGATGATTTGGAGTCGATGACGGAGGATCGAGAGCTATGGAGGTTCCGCTTAATAGATAAGCGGGCCATTGAAAATGTAGGTATGTATGTATGTATGTAATTATTTTCGTCACTTGATTTCAGAATTGAACTATCAAAAACAGAAATAAAAAAGAATTCTGAAGCTTTACATAAAACCCCAAGTTTGCTTTATAACTTCTACTTTTTCGGGGAATTGAGCGAATCCAAAGTTAATCAACTCTTGGTTTTCTCAGCTTCAGAATATACAAAGTTTAGTATGTCAGTTTCGAGTGAAAAAAAGCATTTTCTCAAGTTGTGTTCAATTTGAAGTGAAGAAAATGGACCTTAATGTACCCCAACCCCATGCCACACTGCAGCACGCAAACCATCCGGCATTGGTCATACGATCATAAACATAATACATTATGTATAATACATACAACTGACCAATCCAGACCATAGCACTCACTGAGAAATCAACAAATCAACCCTTTTCAAATGAAGTACACGTATGCTAGTGCGGTTTCATTTTCGTTTGTCTTGTCGCACAATCCAAAAGTATAAACATCCATTTGTAGCGAGGTATATGTACCTATATAACTGTTCCAAAGAACGTGCCTATAAACCACATAGCCTATAGCAGTCTCACAGTCTTAAGAAACATTTAAAAAATAGGTTTTATCGAAATCTCTCCAGCAGTTTTCGTGTTTTTAAGATTCATCCTTTCATTCATTTTCAAATGGTCCGCTTGTCCATTAAGTGGGTCGCGGGTGTAGGTTGCTCAAGTGGACCCTCCATAGCTCTCGATCCTCCGCCATCGACTCCAAATCATCAAGGGCAACCCCCATGCGGGTAGAGGAGAGATTATGAATTTGATCTAACCATCTCATCCTGGGTCTACCTAGGGGACGCCTGCCCGATGGTACGGATTCCATAGCACGTCGTGGGATCCTGGTCGGGGACATACGTTTAATATGACCAAACCACCGAAGCATGGACCGCTCCGTCCGGAGAAATAGCTGCTCGACATTGAGTTCCTCACGTATTCTAGTATTTCTAATGCGATCTCTACGGGTCACACCAGCAATGCAACGGAGAAATCTCATTTCGGCAGCTTGTATTCGCGATCTTATTCTTTCGGTCATTACCCAAACCTCATGACCATAGGTAAGAGTTGGAACAAACACCGAATTAAAGACTGACAACTTAGCTTTGACACCAAGTTCATTCCTCCTGATAACAGAATGACCAAGCTGTCTCAAAATCGATCCAGCCTGACCAATCCTACAGGAAAACTCGGCATTGCTCCTTCCATCACTCGTGAATAAGACACCGAGATACTTAAACTTCTCCACCTGTTTTAATGGGACTCCACTAACATGCAGAATGCATTGAACAGGCGTTCTGACGACGACCATCACTTCAGATTTGTTCACATTTACCTTCATCTCAGCTTCAACACAAACGGCTACAAACCGGCTACAGTCTGAGAAGACCCAAGGATGACCAAGTCATCAGCGAAGAGCAAATGACTTATCCTCAGATCTCTCAATTCGAAACGTTCTTCGCCAAGACTGCGCTGTAATATCCAGTCCATATAAGTAATGAAAAGGAGAGGCGACAAGACGCACCCCTGGCGAAGTCCGACGCCCACGGTGAAAGGTATTGATTTAACGCCGTTTACCCGAACACAGCTTTTACATTTTGTGTAAAGAGATTGAATGGCTCTCAAGAGAGAACCATCAATTCCTCGAGGGACTCGGTCGTATGCTTTCTCCAAATCTCAAGTACCATTCTGAGAGTGAATAACTGGTCGGTTGTGCTTCTGCCGGGACGAAAGCCGCACTGCTCATCTCCTAATCGTGTCTCGACCACAGCTCTGCAACGCGTTTCCAACACCTTGGCAAAGACTTTTCCGGGGAGAATTAAAAGTGATATACCCCTGTAATTGGAGCAATCTCTTTTATCCAATTTCTTGAAAAGGGGCACAATCACCCCAATCTGCCAATCGGTGGGAGTTTCGCCGCATTCCCAGTCCACTTTAATGACACGAGAGAGCCATTTGACTCCCTCTTCACCTAAAGCCTTGAGCATTTCTGGCCGGATTTCATCACTCACCACTGTCATTTGGAATCATTGTTTTTAAGATACAAAGAAAATTCGTACAGTTTTATTATATGTAGGTATAGATTAATGGATGGTGGATTTGACCATTACAAAGTTGTAGATAAATAGTGGTTCGCTAGATGCTTTAATAGGCGACGAATTTAGTCCGTTTCGTAAATGTATTAAAGAATTTGCAGACATCGTATGAACACAGCATTGACAAATGATTTCTAAATACGTTCCTTGTGAGTTAATGATTCAATAATTTGAAAAACCGAAAATTGCCCGTATTGTATTTTATAATTTATATTATTATTAAGGGTGGGGACAAATTATACGTATTTTTGTTTTAAACATTTTGTGTTTTTATTTTTTCTTCTAGGTTCTGAACATATTCGACTTTTTACACCCTATAAGCGAAGAAAACGAAATATAGTAGATGAAACACATACTATTAAAAAACGACCGGCTGATTTATGTACAAATTTTGCTGATATTTGTGCTTCGTCGAGAAATTTTTTATCCAGCATAGACTCGGAGGACTCTGCAGCAAACGTAGACAGTTCTTCCGACCTTGGTTCTCAAACTTTTCTAGGTAACTTTTTTTTTTAATACTATATAAATAGATATTAAAGGGAACGTATTCTGAAATTACCCTGATTCATACAGGCTCTTAACTTGAAACATTTTTTGAGATAATTACGTCGAGAGAAACCAATCAAAAAGAAAAGTAGCGACACATCCACTAACGAGCAGATCCTCCAAGTGCTGGTGACCGTGGTGCAGTGGTAAAGTGTTCTCCTTTTTAATGAAACCTAACATATTCGAATGAAATAAATAGGACACTAGAAGCTTAGCGATAAGTAACTTGTGAAAACAAATTCAGCAAGATATAAGCGAACGCTAAAAGAAATAACAATTATCCTCTGATTATTGGCGCTTCAAATTGTGGAAAAAATATTGCAATAGGTACAGCACACAACCGCTACACAATATTTCGTTTTCCTCCTAACTTGTTTTAAAAGGCAGTGTATTATATTGCAGATAAAAAATAAAAAAATAAATAGGTGGCGCAACAGGCGGGTAGACACCCAAGGCCTAGCTTCTCGCAACCATTCGTTTTGTGTGAGTTTCTATTTTTGGACGAATGGAAGGGACCTACAATTTTATGCCGAGTCCGAACGGCTGAATTGAGAAGATTTTTCATGACAGTCATACTCTCGGTGGCGCAGTAGAAAAAAACTTTAAGATGTAATTTGTGTTTTTCCGGGGATCGAACCTGGAATCCCTCGCACAGTATTTCAGCACACTAACCACTGCGCTACTGCGCCCACATATTGCAGATGCCAATATAATAAATACAAAATAATACACTTTACAGTCGACCTACAACCTAAACCACAGCGAATTTTAAGAAACTCTAAAAAAAACAAATGAATATATACCCAACGAATCGAATCATCGATTTTCAAACCGCCTACGAAAGCATCTACAGACACAAGCTATTTTGAGCAATGGCTAGATTTGCGAACCCTGCCAAATTTGTCCGCTTGTATGGGATATCGATAGAGAGAGCCCGGTGCTGTTCCTAAAACTAAATCAGACCTAACCCATAACTTTGATATCAGAAATAAATAAATATAAATATGTATATTGTGCAACAGGACTACATAGGTTCCTAAGCTGAGTTTCTCATTTATTACCATTTGTGTGTGCGCAGGAATTTATTTTTCTATTAGTTATTAAAAGGAAGCTACACTTTTATGCCGTTTCCGAACGACTAAGTTAAGAAGCTTTCGCAGGACACTTAACCACAGACTACTATTATACAGAGTGATCCAGTTAATCTTTTAAGGGGAGATTCCTTAGGGGGGTCTATTTCCACCCCATTTTAAGTTATAGCCCATCAAAGTCGGTGACCTCTAATTTTTAGGTGTAACCACTGTAAACGCTATAACTTCTAAACTATAATGGGTACAGAAATGGTGTTTGGAAAACGACGCTTGTAGTAGCGCATACAAGTCTTTAAACAATTTCAATCGTATTTCTAAACGTGTCGTAGAGCCGGCTTAACTCTAGATTCATAAACATGGGTCTCACAGACCCTGTCAGTTAATTAATCAGTCTCAGCATGCGGTGTGAAAGAGATTCAAACACGTACCTTTCAGTACCTTCCTAAAAATAATAAAGCCTAATGTCGTGCACGTTTCGTTGGTGAATAAAAGTTTAGTTTTCGATATTTTACGTGCAAGGGGTCTGAGATACGTATGTTTGTGAATAGTGTTACAATTTTTTTATAGTTACGTTACCTCTACGTAACTTTTTTGCCATATTGAATTTGTCTATAGTCAACTTTTTTGTCATCCACGTACGTAATAGCAGCGGTAATAAATAAAAACCATTGACAAAGAGAGCATTTGTGAAAGAGATATCACACAAATTGATATAGCCTTGTTTGCGTTATATGGTCGCGAAGTACATACTTTGAGTAATTGTAAAGGTTAAAAGTGCTTAAATGAAACGCGTGTTCAATAATTGTGGCAATTATTGTTTCATTCGTGCTGGTGATGTTATTCTTTTTGTTGTGATAAACATATCCTTTAGAAAACATATAGGTAGGTTGATTGAGAGTAAATACTTTGGGACTGGTTAATAGATAGAGATACAGATAGATACAATTCATTTATTGAGCACAATTATTGACATAATTAGATATCGAAAATATACATACAGGGTGTCCCAGTTAAGAAGGATAATCCTTTAAGGGAAGATTCCTGAAGTTATGTATGGCACTAGTGTGGGACCGGCAATGTGGACGACATAATAGTAGCTAGTAAATTGGAAGGATCTATTGACGATATTTTCAACGTATTGAGTAAACATTTTCAAGTTAAGGACCTTGGACTTATTATGTTATATTTAGTAAGACCGAGATACAGATGGAAACTTTCGAATATCCCAAAGCTGTTATATTAAAAAGATAGCTGAAGAGATGGGTCTTTCTAAATCTAAATCTTCTCCAATTCCGATGAGTCCGGGTTACTTCAAGAATGACAATGAACAAGAACTTCTTTCCAACAATGAAGCATATCAAAAATATATGGGAAGTCTTCTATACATTTCGGTAAATACGCGACCAGACATATCAGTTTCAGTCGCTATTCTCGCACGGAAGACAAGCAGTCCAAACCGAAATGATTGGAACGAACTGAAAAGAGTTGTCAAGTACCTACTCGGTACATCAAAATTAAAGCTGGTTTTATCGAGACATAAGGAATCAATAACTGGCTCTATCGTCAACAGAATCGGAGTTTATTGCTCTATGCGAATCCGTTCAAGAAGCAATTTGGCTAAGATTACTATTAACTAATATGGGCTACGTGATGAGCACAACTACCGTCAAAGTAGATAATCAAAGCTGTTTGAAATTAATTCAAAACGAGAAGTTCAGCAACCGTTCAAAGCACATCGACACGAAATATAACTACATTAAGGATTTTGTAAAGCATGGAACTATTTCATGTCAATACTGCTCAACCGAAGAAATGCTTGCTGACATATTGACCAAACCATTGGGTCAACAGAAATCTGAATATCTTAGAGGCAAGATGTTTGACTGTGATAACAAATGAGGAGGAGTGTTAAAAAACTACTTTACATTTGTTAATCAATTTTGTCAAATAAATTATTTTATTATTGGTTTGGTTCTTATAATAGAAAGTTGTTTCTATTATTTTCTGCGCATAGCTCCTAATACATTCGGCGCAGCATCTACTCCATATCTAGCAATCCGAACTCTAAACTGGCTGGCAGACATTTTCATTCCCTTCAGAAGACTCTGGCGAACTAAAGATGCTCGGGATTCACTGGCATCCTAACACGAACAGCTTTCTTTATAGATACGTTCCACAAGGTCATCCACAAACAACCAAAAGGTCTATCCTATCCACCATAACAAGGCTTTTCGATCCAATGGGGTGCATCATAAAGGCTAAATGTTTTCTCCAATTGCTTTGGGCGAAGAAGATCACGTGGGACGACCCTATCGACGAAGAGCTCGGAAGAAGTTGGAGTTTTTTTTTCAAGATTTAGAGGCAATAAACAGGATACGTTTGTCTCAATGGGTTCAGTGTGTACAACGATACAAGAAGGTGCAAATTCACGGCTTCTCAGATGCATCGGAAAAGGCCTTTGGTGCCGTTGTCTATATCCGAGTACTGGGTGAAGAAGGTTCGGTACACATGAATCTCTTGTTTTCCAAAACTTGCGTAGCCCCACTTAAACGAGTAACTATTTCCCGACTGGAACTGTGCGGAGCAGTCATCTTAGCGAGGCTTCTCAACCATGTCATCGAAATTCTTAATCTAACAGATGTAGAGGTTCATTCTTGGACTGACTCAACAATTAATCTTTGTTGGATAAGATCGCCACCATCACAATTAGAAACTTTTGTCGGGAATCGAGTTGCAGAAATTCAGCGTCTAACGAGTTTGTCCATTTGGAAGCATATTCCAACAGATCAGATTCCAGCAGATTTAGCGTCCCGAGGAGTACTGTCCCCGTTCTTCCATAAATCATGGGACTTCAAGATGCCGACGCAACCAAACAATTTGACAACCGTGGAAGGACAAAAACGTACGCGTTGTCTCCGATTGGAAGCAGAAGGTAACTCAATTCTGCAACTGATCAGTAAGGTTTCAACGTTCCCAAGATTGGTAAGGATTGTTGCGTATTGTCAGAAGTTTATCAACATATTTCGTCAACACCATCATAGATTCTGCAACCACAGGTGCGTCACTTGCTACATATTCCACGCTCAGAAATATTGGAAAGTGAATTGAACGCACTCATTAATCTGAGTGACACTTGTCATTCTGACTTTAATGTAAACAATAAAGAATCTTGTCTTGCTTGCTCATCTAACCTAGATAGACGTGTTTTACTTTATTTCTGGTATATAGTCAATTTCACTGATCGGCGAAAATCTATCAGGTTATGGGCCATCCGCAGTCTATTTTATCTGAAATAAGTATCAATTGGTTGAATTATTTGCTGCATTAAACATTTTTTCTTGATCATTTTTTGTTCTTGAGTAATTTCTTCCATGGACGCAGCGAAAAATAGTCTACTGTGAAGTGTACTTTCACATGGTTGATAAAGTCGAAGACATCAAATTTGACGAATCGTTTATAGAAGCCTTGGATTTAGCAGAAGATAGTCTATCGGAAGATTCTGGTGACAATACAACTGCAGAGATGACTTCGCAACTACCGTTTAACCGTCTAAAAGGCAGAGAAAATTACTCAGAATGGAAGGTCGGCGCTAGAGCTCATATGATTATCAAGGGTTTGTGGGACAGTTGCACAAACGCATTACCAAGTACAGCAGATAAAAACCAGAAGAAACACGATCTGAGTGCAATAGGAGAGTTGACATTATTGCTCGAGCCATGTAATTACAATCACATAGAAGGAGCAAGCACATGCAAACAAGCTTGGGACAGTATAGCAGCGGCTTTCGATGATACCGGCACTGGCCGAAAAGTGGCATTGTTGCAACAATTGGTATCACTCAAGCAAAAAGAATGTGGATCAATGGAGGACTACGTTAACAAAATGAGTTCCTTATGGTCGAAAGTGAAGACGGCAGGCTTCAATATAGATGATGAAGTAGCCGGTTCATTAATGTTAGTTGGTTTGCCAGTGGAATATAAACCTATGATACTTGCGGTGGAAAACTCTTCAAAAAAAATTACTTTTGATTATGTTAAAAATTTATTGCTTCAAGGTTTAGTGTTTGAGAGCGAGAAATGTGAGTCAAGTTAGGCAGCTTTAGTAGTAAAAAAAAATCGCTTAGTAAAAGTGTTAAGCATTGTTTTGGATGTGGCTCTAAACAACATTTCGTCAAAAACTGCCCGAAAACAAAAAACAAAAAAAGCAACAACAGAAAAGTGATAGAAGTGAAGCCATGCTATTCTCATCCTTGTTAGTTCAATCAAGTGAATTGCCATCAGATTGGTATGTTGATAGTGGCTGCACCGCACACATGACAAAACACAAGTCGATTATTGAAAATATGCATGAATCCATTCAAAAAGAAGTAGTTGTAGCAAACAACGATCAAATTTCAATTCATTATGTGCCCAACGCGCAAATCTTTTATCAGTGAGCCAAATGGTTAAACATAACAAGGCAGTTTTGTTTACGAAAGAGGGATGTAAAATATTCGACTCGAATTGGAATGTAATAGCCACAGCAAGTTTAATTAATGATTTGTTTAAACTAGATGTCATCCACATCGTAAAAACCTTTGCTGCTGAGACGCAAAGAGAGCCAATCATAACAGCGAAACCGAAAGAAAATCTGATTTTGACTACATGCGATTCCTTAAGAAAGAGGTAAACAATATTTCTATTCCGAAAAATAGTGTTTGTGATACATGCACCAAGGGCAAACAAAGTCGAGCTCCGATTAGTGACGAATGAAATCGCGCTACGAAATTACTCGAATTAATTCATAGTGACGCTTGTCAAGCATCGTCTATTAAATCTATAAGCGGTTTTCGTCATTTTGTGTCATTTATCGATGATTTCTCGAGAAAAGTCTTTATTTATGTAATCAAGAACAAAAGTGAAGTTTTCGATTGCTTTGTTAAATTCAGAGCTATGGCTGAAAAACAAACTGGACACAAAATTAAATGTTTTCGAAGCGATAACGGCAGTGAATACTGCAACAAGAAATTTGAGGAATTCTTTTTGCAAAATGGAATTTTACATCAAAAATCAGCTGTTTACAGTCCACAGCAAAATGGGTTATCGGTGCGCATGAATAGAACGATAATGGACAAAGTGCGCTGTATGTTGATTGATTCTGGTCTCTCAAAATCGTTCTGGGCAGAAGCTGCGATGACGGCAGCTTACATAATAAATAGAATTCCATATAAAGGCACTGGTGAGAAGTCACCGGAAGATTTTGTACAAATCGAAAACCAAATTTATCGCAACTTAAAGTCTTTGGGTGTCGAGCGTTTGTACATGTACATGTACCAGCTGTGAAGCGTGAAAAATTAGATAACAGATCGATCGAGTGCATTTTCATTGGGTATGCATCAGACGCCAAAGCATACAGGCTCTACGACAAACAGTTGAAGTCGGTCATTGTAAGCAGAGACGTAACATTCTTGGAATCGAGCACTATGAATCAGGTAAATGATTTTGAAATAGAAACATCTAATCGTTTTTTGTTGGAATATTCCCAAGATGAGAATCGGAACATTTGCGAATCAGAGGAGGATATGTCTGTGGATAATTTGGACTCAATAAATGTTCCACAAATGACCAGTTCGCCATCTAGTCGGAGTGATTCGCAAGCTGCTGATTTATCAAATCGGCAATCTGATGATGAGACATTTACTTCAACTACTGATAATAGTATCGGCAGCGAGTGGCAACCAGGCGATTCAGCTGATGAAAGTGAGTTGGTCCAAAACGTTGAACCTCGCCAGATGTCAACTCGAAATCAAGGGAAACCAAAGCCAGATTACACCAAATTCGCATTCGCTTTTTTTTTAATGATCCACCAACATACAAAAAGGCCATTGCGAGCGAGAATTCTGATTCATGGAAGCTTGCAACAAAATCGTACATGGGAATTAGTCGAGTTACCCCAGGACAAATCTCCAATCAAATGTAAGTGGGTATTTAAGTCAAAAAGAAATACCCAAGGAAAAGTCGTACGCTATAAAGCGAGATTAGTTGCCAAAGGTTATACTCAAGTCGAAGGCGTTGACTACCACGAAACCTTCTCGCCAGTAGTACGTTTTACGACAATTTGTTAATTGATGGCAATTGCAGCTAAATTTGACTTGAACATTCGTCAATTGGATGTCGTAACAGCCTTTCTTCACGGAAAATTAGATAAAGAAATATATATGTCGCAGCCGGAAGGATTCAACGATGGAATGAAACGTTGTTGTAAGCTGGTCAAGTCAATTTACGGACTCAAACAATCGAGTCGCGTTTGGAATTCCACATTGAATCAAGTGTTGTTAGACTTCGGGCTGAAGCGTTCGTCGACCGACCAATGCGTTTATCATCTCATCAAAGGCACTCGCATATTTATAGTGGCTATTTATGTAGATGATATCCTGGTATTCAGTAATAATACTGTGCTGGAACGAAGGTTGACTGATGTACTTTTCAAGCAGTTTCGAACGAAGGACATGGGAGAGATATAATCCATTCTAGGAGTTCGAGTCACACGCAACAGAAAAACAGGTACTATCTCTCTTGATCAAACTCAATACATAAAAGATAATTTGTCTCGTTTCAACATGAGTGACTGCAATCCCACGGTCGCACCAATGGATGCTAATCAAAAAATATCCGCAAAAATGTGTCCGAGCAATGAGGATGAGGCGAAAGGAATGAAGGATGTGCCATATCGGCAGTTATTATGACTGCAGCAATACAGGAATGCATTTGGCTAAAAATGCTTGAACGATGTCAAAGAAAAGTTCATACATCAAAACGTCAAAAAAGGTTTGATTAAACTAACACATAAGTGGACTTTCGGGTACTCGACAACGTCATCGACTTAGGATAGGCACGTGGAACATCTCTTCGCTCACGGGAAAAGACCTGGAGCTTGTTGGGGAAGCTGTAAAATATCGACTAGATATAGTTGGTGTTTCCTCAACAAAGCAAAGGGGTTCTGGAACTGTGGACCTTGCAGATGGGTGGAAACTCTTCATGTCGGCAGTAGCACCTTCAATGTCTGCTCAGGCGGGAGTGGGGATACTCACAAGTCCCAGGCTGTCAGGCAGAGTATTGGAGTGGATACCATTAGGAGGGAGAGTTGCGATCTTAAAGCTTAAGCTTGAAAGATCAACTCTGGCTCTAGTGCAGGTGTATGCACCGAATCTGGAGTCAGGGTACGCAGCTTTCTTAGATGAAGTTGATGCAGCCCTTGAAAAGGTTGCAGATATGGATTCTTATATCCTGATGGGTGATTTCAATGCTCACGTGGGTGCGGATTTCTCGACATGGGGCAGCGCGATTGGGAAACACGGTGACCCCGATCAGAACGCGAACGGAGAGAAGTTGTTGGACTTTTGTTGTTCAAATGGAATGTCCATTATGAACACTTTCTTTCCAGAAAAAGATATCCATAAATACACATGGTACCGTCGAAGTCTTCAGCAGAAATCGCTGATAGATTTCTTTGTGGTGCCATCGTGTATTAAAAGGATGGTTTGTGATGTTCGTGTGTTGAGAGGGGCTGAACTGTCAACTGATCACCACCTGGTGTTGTGCAAATTGTATCTCAACGATCAAATACCTATCCTGCCAAAGCGTAAACCAAGAATGGTTACGCGCATACGGTGGGAGGGGCTACAGAACGATGAGATACGGGAGGAATTTGCACGGCAGGTATCTGAAAGGTTTGAACAAATTCCAAATGTTCCATTGAATGTAGAGGAAGAATGGCAGCTGTTTTCAACAGCAGTTATTGCCTCTGCAGGACATGTTTGCGGAGTGAAGCGGCTCGGTGTGGCGGCTGGTGGTGAGAAAAGAACTGCGTGGTTTAAAACGCCCGGAGTTCAAGAAGCTATCAGAGAAAAGAAGAAGGCTTTCAAGGTGTGGATTCACTTGGGGGACTCTCCTTCTCGAAACCGGTACATTGAGGCGCGAAGAACTTGCAAATTGGCTGTTAAAGTAGCCAAAGAACAGTCTTGGAAGGAGTTCGGCGAAAAATTGGACCGGGATCACAGATCTGCAAGCAAGGTGTTCTGGCAGACCATCCGCCGTCTTAGAGGAAGGAAGTGGAACACTATCGAAGGAGTCAAATCCAAAGATGGTACATATCACCTTTAAGTCTCCCCGGAAAAGTCTTTGCCAAGGAGCTGGAAACGCGTTGCAGAGCTGTGGTCGAGGCACGATTAGGAGATGAGCAGTGCGGCTTTCGTCCCGGCAGAAGCACAACCGACCAGTTATTCACTCTCAGAATGGTACTTGAGAAGGCTTGGGAGTATGCTACACCTGTTTACGCTTGCTTCGTAGATTTGGAGAAAGCATATAACCGAGTCCCTCGAGGGAAACTCTGGAGTGTATTACAGGAGTATGGAATTGATGGTTCTCTCTTGAGAGCCATTCAATCTCTTTACACAAACTGTAAAAGCTGTGTTCGGGTAAACGGCGTTAAATCTTCGCCAGGGGTGCGTCTAGTCCCCTCTCCTTTTCATTACTTATATGGACTGGATGTTACAGCGCAGTCTTGGCGAGGAACGTTTCGAATTGGGAGATCTGAGGATAAGTCATTTGCTCTTCGCTGATGACTTGGTCATCCTTGGGTCCTCTCAGACTGAACTCCAGCGCGCACTCGATCGGTTTGTAGCCGTTTGTGTTGAAGCTGAGATGAAAGTAAATGTGAACAAATCTGAAGTGATGGTCGTCTCTAGAACGCCTGTTCAATGCACTCTGCATGTTAGTGGAGTCCCATTGAAACAGGTGGAGAAGTTTAAGTATATCGGGGTCTTATTCACGAGTGATGGAAGGAGCAATGCCGAGTTTTCCTGTAGGATTGGTCAGGCTGGATCGATTTTGAGACAGCTTGGTCATTCTGTTATCAGGATGACTGAACTTGGTGTCAAAGCTAAGTTGTCAGTCTTTAATTCGGTGTTTGTTCCAACTCTTACCTATGGTCATGAGGTTTGGGTAATGACCGAAAGAATAAGATCGCGAATACAAGCTGCCGAAATGAGATTTCTCCGTAGTATTGCTGGTGTGACCCGTAGAGATCGCATTAGAAATACTAGAATACGTGAGGAACTCAATGTCGAGCAGCTACTTCTCCGGACGGAGCGATCCATGCTTCGGTGGTTTGGGCATGTTAAACGCATGTCCCCGACCAGGATTCCACGACGTGCTATGGAATCCGTACCATCGGGCAGGCGTCCCCTAGGTAGACCCAGGATGAGATGGTTAGATCAAATTCATAATCTCTCCTCTACCCGTATGGGGATTGCCCTTGTTGATTTGGGGTCGATGGCGGAGGATCGAGAGCTATGGAGGGTCCACTTGAGCAACCTACACCCGCGACCCACTTAATGGACAAGCGGACCATTGAAAATGAATGAATGAAAAATGAATTAATTGCTAACTAAAGTAAATGGTGTAAACAATTGTTAATAAAATTTAGAATAAAATGAATAAATTTCAATTCAGGGAGAGTATTGGAAAGTGAATTGAACGCACTCATTAATCTGAGTGACACTTGTCATTCTGACTTTAATGTAAACAATAAAGAATCTTGTCTTTGCTTGCACATCTAACCTAGATAGACGTGTTTTACTTTATTTCTGGTATATAGTCAATTTCACTGATCGGCGAAAATCTATCAAGAAATTTCAGCAGCTGATGGGAGAATTACCTGCACCCCGAGTTACAATGTCGAGACCTTTTACCCGAACTGGTGTTGACTATGCAGGCCCCATCAACATTAGAGCTTGGAAGGGTAGGGGGTCTAAATGCCACAAAGGGTACTTGGCCATTTTCATTTGCTTGGCAAATCCATGCACCTCGAACCAAAGCAATGCACCTCGAAGCTGTCAGTGACCTAACAAGTCAGGCATTCTTAGCTGCCTTTCGCAGATTCGGTGCAAGGCGTGGTGTCTGGGCCCAGATATATAGCGACTGTGGCACAAATTTTGTGGGAGCTAACGCTGAGCTGCGTCGTCTCTTAAAAAGCGGAACACAAGACTACAACGAAATAGCCAACGTCTTAGCAACCGAAGGAACAAAGTGGAACTTCATTCCTCCCGCTTCTCCCCACTTTGGAGGATTGTGGGAAGCGGGAGTAAAGAGTGTCAAATTTCACTTAAAAAGGATTGTAGGAAATGGGACACTTACTTACGAGAAGCTCGCCACGCTTTTGACACAAGTCGAAGCGTGTCTCAATTCGAGACCCCTCTGTCCCTTAACAGAAGTCCCTACGGACTTGCAGGCGTTAACACCGGCACATTTACTCATTGGAGAAAACTTATTTACAGTTCCCGAAACAGACCTGACTATAGGAAAACACAATTTAGCAGATCGATGGAAAACCATTCAATCCTATTTGCAGACTTTCTGGAGGCAGTGGCAGACAGAGTATCTAAGTCGTCTCCAACATCGTCCAAAATGGTTGAAACTACACCCACAACTAAACGAAGGCGATTTGGTACTTATCAGAGACGAACGACTTCCCCCTGCAAAATGGAACCTAGGCTGCGTAGTTGATACCTACCCCGGAGCAGACAAAATAACTAGAGTGGTAAAGGTAAAAACACTACAGGGAGAATTCCGGAGACCAATTACGAAACTATGCCCTCTTCCGTGTAACGCTAAACACACAACACTAAACACTGAAAAAATTAAAATTTTATATTTGCTTTCCCCAACAGCACATAAAATTACTAAACCTATGTAATAATCAAACTAATTCGAAAATTTAAACATTTAAAACCATCTGTATGAAAACCTATGCACCCTACTGTCTTCATACTGATTGCAACACAACACAACTCAACACAAAATATAAATTCACTCAAAACAACATGGTAAACGGTGGCGGTCCTACATGCACACTTATTCCAAACCCCAACACAATCACTAATAAGATTACAGTCCACTTACCACTTCCCCTTGCTTCGGGGCAAGGCACAGAAAACCAATGCACACCATCGAGGGAAACACAATTCAATCTCACAGACACAATACACAACAGAGAGAATAAAATACTCACACTTATGCATACTAACGATGGACGCAACCCAAAAGGCAAATATGTATTATCAACAAAATAAATTCAAAATCGTAAAACTCGAAGCACCTAAATCAGTCTAAAATTTAATGATATTCGAAGTAATGATACCCACAGGAATTCTATTGCACCACATCACAATAATCAACTTAATTACAAATATAATTTTAATGTATATAATATTATAACAAACACTCGATTAAACTCGCGCACTATGCCAACATCGCACCGAACGATTAACGAATGACAATTACGGCGATTGAAATCAAGTCAACTGGGACTGATTGATACACACTGCACCGCTATCGCACACCGAAACCGAAGACGAAGATTCACACAAGCACTGTCGTCATATCATCTTCTCGATCTTGACTCTGATAATCGGCCCTAGCGAGGTATCCGTCGAAACGGAATTTTCTCCGCAACGCATACTCCGTCGGAGACTCAAATTACATTCGAGGTATCCGTCTTCGGAAAGAATTTGACATGATGTCGTTTCGTGATACATCGGATTTTTCTATTTAATGCTTGTTTTTGCTCTGGAAACACAAATTGAAGCCAACCAATTACTTTGCTAAAAGTCGGAGCACATTGGAAGAAAATTTGTATGAAACTGTCAAAAATATCAGTAAAAACGCACTTGATCGCACTGAAACGCAAAACGCCAGTGTGCGTTGCATATTTGAATCCTCCGATTCGTGTGAAATCGGAGAATTTTCTGTTCCGACGGATACCTCGCTAAGGCCGATTGAGAGAGCGCGAGAACGGTATCTTGCGTAAACGAATTCTTCATTAGATGATTGATCGGGAGAGCCTTAACCGTCCCTGGCACTGCGGCCTCTCTGCCATCCCTGGTAGGGTCCTAGAGCCATCTTTTTACTCCGGAGACAGTCAGGAAGACAAGTATCTTCTCTGGGGGTAATTCAGCAAGATTTGCCGAGGTAAAGATTTCTTCGCCAAAATCTTTCTTTCTAAGGCGGAAGAGAGCCGGACATTCCATGAGAATGTGAAGAGAGGATTCATCACTCTCTAGGCACAGTCTGCATGTGGGGTCTGGTGAGACTTCGATTCGGTGAAGATGTTTTTTCATAAGACCATGGCCAGTAATAATTCCTGTCAGGATTCTTAGGTTGTTTTTACCCAGATTAGTTAGAAAATAGGATTTTCT
Source organism: Cheilosia soror (assembly GCA_949372485.1). Lineage (NCBI taxonomy): Eukaryota > Metazoa > Arthropoda > Insecta > Diptera > Syrphidae > Cheilosia > Cheilosia soror. Next base: position 57,555,499 of record OX443561.1, on the reverse strand, counting down.
TTGGGAGAATTTTGGGAAGAACTGTTTGGTGCAGTTCTGCACAGGTGTTTTAAGCCAGAGTTCATTAGATTCGATTTGAGCTAAGCTCCTAATGTATTTCCTGAAGCATCCCTTACTGACACCGCAGAAGGGTTCAGGTCCGACGAGTGGCGTTGTCGCGCCGACTTTGGCCAGAGAGTCAGCCGTTTCATTTCCAGTAAATCCCCTGAGGGCTGGAATCGAGTGTAGGATGACTAGGTTTTTCTTTGCTAATTCGTAGATGGCCATGTAAGTTTCTAGGACTTCGATTTTTTAACAGATGAGTTTAGAGCTTTAAGAGCAGCTTGACTGTCTGAGAAGATAAATATGGTTTTACCACTTGTGTTAGAACATAAATTTATTCTAGCGCAGTGATTGATGGCAAGGACTTCAGCCTGGAATATGGACGAGAACCTGCCTAGGCTGACTGAGCAGTTCGCTTGAGGTGATTCTCCAAAAATGCCAGATCCAGTCCCTGAATCCATCTTGGAACCGTCTGTGTACCAGACTAGATCAAGTCGCGATGGATTGGGTTTGTATTTTTCCCATTCTTCCCTTGGCGGGATAATTTATGAAAGCCATATTCCGGTAACATGTCGTCTAGAAACAAGCTGAACGCTCTTTCAGGCTCCATAGTGTCAATGAAAGACAGGTGACCTCCATGATAGGAATAGGGGTCGATATTATTCGAATGGAATAGGCGATTAGTCTTGCTTCCATTTGAATGTGTACTTGGATAGGTAATAAGCCTAGGATGACATTCAGTGCAGTGGTCGGTGTTTCCGGCTATACGTTGAATCCGTTCTAGCTTTTTGACTGTAGTGACTTCGTTAGTCTTTGTCCACCAGACCACGGCAGCGTAGGTGATCGCTGGTCTTACCACAAGCGAATATAGCCAGTACATCATCCGGGGTCTTATACCCCAATTGTTACCGCAGACTCGACGGCAGATCCAAAGAGATCTGGTGGTTCTGTTTGCGATGCGTTCTATTTGTGGATTCCATGATAGTTTACTGTCAAGGATGATTCCCAGATATTTGGCTTCCCGTGAAAATTCAATGGTTTCGCCATACATAGTGGGGCGAGTTAGGAGATCTAGCTTCCTCCGTCTGGTAAAAGGTACGATAGTCGTCTTTTTAGGATTTACAGAAAGACCTTCTTTGTTGCACCATCTTTCAGCTATGGATAGTGCATGCTGCAGTATTTCTGAGATCGTGCTTTCAAATTTGCCACTGACAACGATTGCTACGTCGTCGGTATATCCTATAGCATCAATCCCTAGATTGGCCAGGGATTGGAGTAGGTCGTCAATGACAAGGGACCATAAGAGTGGCGAGAGGACACCCCCTTGAGGACACCTTGACCATAGTTCAGGCTACAAGTAAACATTTTGGTCAGGATGGGTGCTAGCGTGTCAGCTCCCTTCTGTAGTAGTGCCGGAAATATGCCATCATCTCCTGCTGCTTTGTACGGCTTCAGTGAGGATAAGGCCCATTTTATGGCATCGGTTTTGCATATTTGTCTCGCAGTTTTCCAGTCTTCTCTCGTCGGCAGGCAGTTCCGCTCGAGTCGAGGAGATAGGTTTGCAGTGAGAGAATCAAAAATTATTGATCCAGGAAAGTGTGTTTTAAGTAAGAGTTTAAGTGTTTGTTTCTTATTTTGTGTCTGACGGCCATTCTTATCGGTTAGTTTTCCTAATGTGACGGTTTTGTCAGAGGCAAGAACTTTGTGTAGCCGGCAGCTGGAAGGTATATCAGATATGTCTTCACAGAACCGCTTGAATGATTCTTTTTTTGGCTTTTTTATTTCTTTGTTGTAGTTGGTAAGAGCAGTAGAGTAGGTTTTCCAATCACCATTGCGTTTTGCTTTGTTGAAAAGTTTCCGTACTCTAGATCTGTGTTTTTCGAGATCTTTACTCCACCATACTGTTTCCCTTTTAATCTTTTTAGACTTAAGTGGGCAGTTGTCCTCGTAGGCAGAGATTTTTCTATTCTAGTTTTTCTCTGGTGTCAATTCGAGGTCGTTAAGTGAATGTCTTAGGTGCTCTTTGTAGGAGGCCCAGTCGGTGTTTCTCTTTGGACGGAATTGAATGTGGGAAGAAATGGAAGAAATTTTTGTTATTATTAAAAATAATACATGTTTTAGGTCTAGTGGATGTGGTAGAATATAGGATCCTACCTGTTGGTGTTGACAGTCCTAGAATTTTGCCTTTCGTGCTAGTCCATGGTTCCTGCACGAGGGCGATGTTCAGACCGTTTGAGTTCATGGTCTTGTTCAAGACTGCCGAGGCCGTCTTGGCGTGGTGGAGGTTGATCTGGACAACCTTCATGTTTGTTTATTACTAGAAGGAACTCTTGTGTGTGAGCCTCTTCCGCCGTCTCGTATCTGCTGCAGTCTGCCTTTCAGAAGGCTACGGGCAGAGCCAGGCAATGTTTGTCTGGGGTTTTGTTGCGTTTGTTTCCGAGCCGGGTTGGGGTTTTTAGAGCTAGCAGTGGGGGCAGAGAAGGACTTATCCCCTTTGCCTGACTGTTGCATCTTAGGCATCAGAGCCGTCGAGGGATCGGGGTTGACCGTTCCTTCAGCAGACTTTGTAGTCACAATGATTGACACTGATTTAGTGAGTCCGGAAGTTCCTGGAGTGGCGGCGGTGAAGCATGTGGGAAGCGGTGGGGCAGCCTCCTTTGGCACTTGTTCGCTGATGGTTGACTCCTTGGGATTGGATGACGTCCGAGAGTAAGGATTCTTCTTGATCCGATCCTGAACTGAACCCGGTTCATGTTATAGAAGGGCTGACAGTTCAGGTCCTCAAGGAGTTTCGCAGAACACTCGTCCATCGAAGTCGTCAAAGCTAGGCCTTTGGGGGTTTTCCACTTTGCGTAGAACTTTCTAGTCCTTGGTTGGTAGAACCCTGTTCTGCAGTCTTAGCGATCGCAGAATGTCTTCCGTGGAGCGGTCAGTGCCAGGAAAGTATGCCGTGGCCACGCAGGGTTTGGGAGGGTCGTCTCCTTCAACCATACGTAGCTTGGCACTCTCCCAAGGCGAGATGTTGTTGATTATAGTAGCTAGCCAGTCTCTGGTGCATGTGTCTGCACAATTTACCGTTAGCCACCCTGACTTGTACGAGCAGCCTAGAAAACGTATCTGAGGGTCATCTTCGGGGAGCTTATTCACCTCCCTTATGATGGCTTCTTCGACTGCTTTTTGATGTACAGTCTCAAGGTGACCTTCTGGAAAGTTGTCCAGTAGGAGCCCTACCTTTATAGTTCCTACTACGTCCGCAAACAGTGGGGCATTTGGTTTTGCTCTTTTGTTGGGACCTGCAGGTGAGTTGGTACTAGACCGTGGACGCTTGTTGGTCGCGTTTGTTTCAGTGGAGGATGGCTCATTGAGGACTTTTTCCAATGCCTCGTTGTACGCTAGGCTGTCTGCAATAAGGCGCCTTAGCTTCTTGTTGGACGTGCTTAATCGTTTGCGTCGTAGGGACAGTCTTTCCATCCCTAATCCTTTAATGGATTCGGTTTCAGGGGCGTCGGAGCAGCTCCTGTAGGTGTCTTCTGTGTGCGCAGAGCTCACAGTGCCGACAGATTCACCGTCGCTGTCGACTGGCGGTCGTTCAGAACGGACTTTCCGTTCATCCCGATTTGGTTCAGCTGTAGGCTGACAGACAGGGATAAGGATGTCCTTATCTCAATCAGTTGGGTTTGTTGTTAATTTTAATGGATCTATTTTGTTCCCACGAGTAGCTAGGGAAATAATCTGTCCATCCGCACAGAGCCCCGCATGCGCAGACAAGGCTAAATGAAACCGGATGTCGCACTGTATCCGGAGTACGCCGTTAGAGACCGAGCTAGTGTTATGGGGCCCCCAGCCTGGCCGGTCGTCGGACTAACCCAGCCCCAGTGGAAGAGGAGGGGAAGAAGAAGGAATATGACGGGGTTTAATACACACTCACGTGGTGCATTATGATCTTATGGTATGTTAATATCTCAGACCTACTGGTTTGATTAGAGTTGTCCTCTCTAGATCCGCCATATTCAGTTTAAAGCAGGGACACCTCGTGCAGGATGTGGGTTTTTATTTCCGCAAATTAACAGCAATTTTCACTAAAATAAAAACCGGTAGCAACACTGTCTTTTAAGTTCAAAGTCGAACATTGAACAAAATGGACAACCATTGGCGGTGCGAAGCGTGGTCAGACATCTTGGCATCTGATCTTAAATTTGGACAAACATGCTTGCCTTGCTGGGGCCAAGAAGGCTTATGTTCTGACAATCAGACTGTTTCGCAGCAGTCAACTTGTTTCCAGAGTAAATGCTACGTGGCCCTTATAAGGCCGATCATCGCTTATGGATGTCCCATTTGGTTTAATAAGGGACAGTGTCTCAGGACCTGCCTAGGGTTGTTTAGAACTCAGAGTCTGAGTACATAAAATATTATTCCAACAAGACCCTATACTATGGGGCTCGATTGAATACGATTGACATTTTCCGAATTAAGGTGATTCGAATGCACGTTGCAAGCGCGATGGTCAACGCTAATAATTGTCCAGAATGAAAGTGGTGTGACCGATGCTTATGACCTCGCTCGAGTCCCAGCGGCGCGTGTGCACCATGTTGGCGACTGCCAGGCGCACATCGACGCAACCAATTGCTCATCGCCCCGATTATAGGTAATTTAGGTTAAGTAGCTTAGGTAGTTTTAGGTAGTTCTTTAGAAAAACGCAATAATAGAAAATCAAAGTTTCAGCAAGTTTCTTGGAAATGAAAAAAAAAAACATCGCAAAAATACAAAAACAGATAGATTTAAGGCCGGAGGCAATAGTAATAAGGATATAGTTAATTTTAGAGTGCTCGGTAAGAGCCAGTAGGCTAGAATAAGATAAATCTTAGTTTGAATATTAGAATTAGTAATTTTTGTCTAGTATGTAAGATTATTGTGCCAATGGCATGCAGTTAAGTACCGGTTAAAGCATGTTGCTAGATAACCGTGCGTTGCTTGCGTGATGTCGATAGCCGCAGTGGAATCGGTGTGCAGTTATAAGTTATAACGCCGTGATACAATTCACCGTTGCTCTTTTGTCTTCTGAGTCTGACTCGTTTCGCTTTGTGCTTTATCTTGGCCGGGCGCTGTAAATTCTGTTCGTGTTGGTGTCCTTAAGAATGTACAGACATTAATGCGATGTAATCCTTCCCAAGTTGTATATATTTGGTTTTTAATATTTTTGTCTTTAATTTTTTTTGGATCACGTCGGGGTCACCAATTTGAGGATCTGAGTTCCACACACAATTAAAAGATAAAATAACTTCAGTATGACAATTTGATTTTATTATTTCCAATATATTTTTGTACTTTTACTTATTGTTGGAAGGACACCAACGCCGCCACCGCCAAGTTTGCGAGTTGAGTTATCACTGAGGAAAGCAGAACGTCTCTTCTTTCTGCTCTCCTCGGTTTTTATATAGTTGTTGCAATTTTCTGAACTTCACTTGCGTTTTGTCTTTGCAAATTTCGATTTGGTAATGGTTGTGTCTAGTGCTTGTATTTGTTTGTCTACCTCGCTGTCGTCGTTGTGAGTTTTAGGTCGCCACAAACTAAAAAAAAAGAAAGAGACTAAACACTTTGTTTTGTTCAATACTCTTTTTTTCAATTCTCTTCACGGCTGATTGTTCAATTTTAACTGGTGCAGAATCGTGTCATCCGTAAACGAGCAATATGTTACGGAATTTGTTTTTTCTTCGTGTGTAAAATCAATATAGCTCGCTCACGGATGCGCTGTTTCGACACCTTGTTTCTTACTTTCTTACTTTGGACGTTTTCGATGCAACTAGCCTTACAGCAACAGTATCGTAAAACAAATCCTTACACATGTCCTTATATTTTTACTATTTTCACAATATTCTGAATACCGTTTTTGAACTTATTGGCCGCGATCACTATTATGTAATCAGCGAACTGACGAATTTAAAGCAAATCAAAACGGTGGCCGGACAACAGAATGAAATGGGATATGAGTGGGAAAGCGAGGAGTAATAACGATTCTCGCTAGTTTGGATTGACCGTGGCACTTTCTGTAGGGAAATTTTGTCGAATTTCAGTCTATGAATTATTGAATTATTATGGAGTATAAAAAACGCCTTTAGTAACAATAACTATTATATTCTCTTATTTAGGGTTAAATTTCAATCAGCAAATATTAAAACTTGAAACTGTATATTCGACAATGGTGAAAGCAACAGCTGATTTTAAGCAAATAATTGTGGACTTGCAAAATTCATGTAGCAAAACAGTGGAACTGCTTTCGAAAGAAAGAACTTCGCAAACGAATCCCCGAATACGGTCCGTTGAAATAGAACAAAATGCACCGGGAACTCTATTAAACAAAGAGGTACTATCAGCAAAGAAGGTAAGATTATCATATTAATAAACTCTTCTCTCTAGCTATTCATCTTCCATTTTTAGTGTGCGAATTGTAACCGCGAAGCTTTGGCAGAATGTTCATTGTGCAGAAGAACACCTTATTGCTCTACTTTTTGCCAAAGGAAAGATTGGAATTCGCATCAGGTTGAATGTGCAAGAAATCCAAAAGAATCTGCAGAGCAAATCTTGGTTTTAGTTGAAGATCAAACATAACTGAATATGTATGTATGTGCATAAATAAATATAAAATATTTGAGCTATTAGTTGTTTTTGGTGAAGAAATCGTAATAACGGCTCGCAATTTCAAAAAGGATGGTGGAATATTCTCATCAGGTAAAAGTTTCATTAGAAATTGGAGCATCCTAATTCATCATCTAATGGCTGATTCACAATCCATCATGAGAGCGAGACGAGAGCGAGATCGCGTCTTCGGCGAGCTGCCAAATAATTTCCAATCAAAGGAAATGCATGCGGCAATACTCGTGATCGTGACTGTTTAGAAAAATCGAAAAAATCTCGCCCGAGACACTGAGGACATTTACTCTCAAACGCCATTTTCATAGAACTGTGCTTAAGGTTGCCACTTGTGTTTTTTCAAGCAAACAGGGCAGCACTTTTATCGTTTTTTTGCTATGCTTTGCCATGGGCCTAGGATTTTTCAAGTATGCGTGCGTTAATGGCGCTCCTTTGATTTTGTACAGCACCAATAAATAAAAAATCCTGGGCCCGGCCGGCGGCTTGTAGGCAAAATCCGTTATGTGGGAGGAGTCGACGGTCTATTCTTACTGGTTTGTGCTATTGATAGGTAGATACTTAATCATAACATTGCATCTCCTTTTCTTTGTTCGACTCCTCTTCTTCTGTGCACTATAAGAAAAACCAAACCAAAACCAGTTTCCTACCCCGTTAAGGCCTGAAACACACATGCGATTTCAATCGCGCGACTGTTTAGCCGCAAAAAATGAAACACACACATTTCAATATGAATGCGCACACATAAAATCCAAAATTATGTGCGCGCATTCACATTAAAATGCGTGTGTTTCATTTTTTGCGGCTAAACAGTCGCGCGATTGAAATCGCATGTGTGTTTCGGGCCTTAGTCATATCAGAAAGAATTTTTTACTGACAGATGGGGATGGCGATAATGAATAAAGAAAGATAAGAGGCAAACCAGTAGTTTGTTTTTGTTTTGTTTCTTTGGTTTTCTTTATCCACATTTGCCATGCTATATCAAAAGTCTCATTAAGATACATGATGCCGTAAAGCCAAGGAACATTTTGTTCGTTTTGCGAATAAGGAAAATAAAGAAGAATCAGGTATGAACTCCACTGAGAAGCCAACACCACAAATAAAGTGTTTTGCAGCATGTTTCCGAGTATGAGGTATATTTTCACGGTGGCGCCATCTAGATATTGGGGTGTTTGGGAAAAACCATTTCCTTTTTATGAAATGCACCATCTAGTAATCTAGTATGACAATGAAGAATGCACGCAGCTCCATCAAGATCGGTAAAGAACTCACCGAGACCTTCGATGTCAAAAAAGGATTTAGACAAGGCGATGCGTTGTCATGTGACTTCTTCAACATTGTTCTTATAAGAACAGTCCAAAACTCAAACGCTAACACCAAAGGCACTATCTTTCAAGAGTCCGTCCATCTATTCGCCTACGCCGACGACATCGACATAATCGGCAGAACGCAGCGTGATGTCACTGGCGCATTCGTGAGCATTGAGACGGAGGCGGCGAAGATGGGTTTGGCGGTCAATGAGGACGAGACAAAGTCTATGCTGTAATCAAGAAAGGACACCCAACACCGACGTCTTGAACAGAATGTCACTACAGACAGATATAACTTTGAGGTGGTAAAGGACTTTGTCTACCTACGCTCCGCTATGAACTCAGACAAAGACACCAGCGCTGAGATTAAAGCCTAGTACGCCGCTGTTCCCATACGAAAGTGACAGAACGAAATCATGAACGAAAAATATAGCTCTCCTTTTCGTTTTGCAGTACGCTGCTGCCGCGAAATGATGACGAAAAATTGGCAATTGTAATAGATTGATTGGTACAATTCTCCACTCTCTTTTTGCACACAATTTGACTTTTCATGACAACGAGCTGACCCAGTCAGAGGCCGCATTCGATAATCCAAAGTGGGTAAAGTATTTCCTTCATACAGGGCATTTGACCATATCCGGTTGCGAGATGTCGAAATCATTAAAAAACTTTATACCCATACAACAAGCATTGACAAAACATACAGCTAGCCAGCTGCGATTGGCTTTCCCTATGCATGCGTGAAAAGACACACCGGATTACTAAGAGAACACAATGGAAATGGCAGAACAGTAGGAGAAACTCTTAAATGTAAGTCGAAGGAGTTGGTGAAACTCAATGGGCTTGTAGATTTATAGACAATCCAATTTTTATATTCATTTTAATCCAAATGTTTTTTATTATCAAATCTTACAAACTAAAATAATTAAATAAACAGTACTCGGTAAAGTAAATTGCGAATTAAAGAAATGGGGTGAAAGTATCTTGAGCACGACGTGTGACAATCTCGATGGCAAACGGCGGAATGTATTTTTGTTGCAGCTGCAGATGTAGATGCAGATTTGTGAGTGTGACGCAAAAAGCGAACGTAGTATTGCCAGCTATACGAAATCATGTTGCCACAATACCCCCCTTCCAGCGTATAACTAACTAAGGTAAGATATCTCTTTGGAAAGTGTACCCGTTTTCCACTCTTAGTGCGTTGAGAATCTGCTGGTGGTGCTAAGTTTATCGCTGGCAAAAAATGTACGTGTTTTCCATCCTTAATGGGCTGTGGATTAGCTGGTGGTATCAAATTTGTTGGTGGTAATTCTGGTTCTTCTGATGATGATGGTTGAAACATTTCAGGAATTCGGGTTCCTACATCTGGTGTTGACTGCAAACGATGATTGTTGTCCTCTTCATTATTAACTCCAAAAGCTTGTTTAAGGCGATCGATACTGACGGTGACTGGTTTGTTTTTGATCTCGATGTCAAAATTCTTGGAAGTCCTCTTCAAAACATTATATGGCCCCGCATACGGTTGTCGCAAATGAGGCTAAAGGAGGACTGCATCGATACGTAGAAATACGAACGGTGTGCTATTTAGATCTCGATGAACAAATTTTGCAGTACGATTGTGCACTGAAGTAGGAACTGCGCCTGGGTGAGACAAGTTGTGAAAAAGTCAAAAAATTACCTTTTGATAAGTCTTGGGAACAAGCGGTCGCATTTGTCCAGTCGACTTATCACACAACAGTTCAGTATCGCTTTCTGAAAGCTTCACCTTTTTTATTTCCAGTGAGGTTGTGTTTAGAATAAAATAATTTTAGACTGAATTGTCTAAATTGAAATAAAGTAAAACACTGGTTGAACGTTAAAAATGACTGTATTTAATCACTGATAAAGGTAGGTAGGTAGGTAATTTGGTGCTCTTGTGGCGGCTGCCACAGCTTCACTTAGACCAGCAGTTGGGTCCATTGTGTCCAGTCACGGGAACCTTCCATTTCACACCTGTTGGAGACAAATAATATACCGCTTTTGTTTGAGTCGCCCAGATTTAGTATTAATCACAGGCAATCGCAAGCTCTCGTGTCCGGATTTCCGGCTTGTCCTAGGAGTAACCGAAGGGTTTTGGAGTTTGTTGACCTACTGGAACCACCCCGATTTGAGTATGAATCTCAGGAGTTCTTTAAGATCAACATTCTCCAGATCTCCTAGCTCATCGAAGTACAAGCTGTTGAGAACCCTCTGTCTACTGTTTTTAAGGGCTGGGCATTCGCAAAGCAGATGACGAACAGATTCTATTTCTTCAACGTCTCTGCAGCTTCTGCAAAAGTCATTATGCAGTATGCCCAGCCTTTCCGCGTGTACCCCTATCGCACAGTGTCCAGTAATGACCCCCGTGAGTATGCGGATATCTTTGCGGCTAAGTCCGATCATGAATTTGGATCTCTTTTTGCTCACTTCTGGCCATAATTCTTTTGCATGCCTGCAGGTATTGAGATTGGTCCAGCGTAGATTTGTTCTACTCAAGGATTCAATGTCAATCTTCCTAGCAACCGTGCTTAGCGGAGTTTTTACAGATTTTAGGGCCATTGATGCATGCATCTTCGACCCGTTCCTTGCAGTCTCATCCGCCTCTTCATTACCCGGAATATCCATATGCCCCGGTACCCAGCATAGGGTCACCGAGTTGGCTTGCGATAGTTCGTCCAGGTATTTCTTGCAATGACTTACTGCCCTCGACTTCACCACGACTGACTCCATGGCTTTTATGGCCGCTTGGCTGTCAGAGTATATAGTGACTTGTTTATCGGCGATATGTCGTCTCATTAGGTCCTTTGCCGCTAGGGTTATAGCAGCAATTTCCGCTTGAAACACACTACAGTCATCGTTGATCCGGAATGATTCTCGCAGGTTTAGAGTTTCGCTGAAGATGCCCGCGCCCGTACCAACATCCATCTTAGAACCATCGGTATAGAGGGCTATCTCCCCTTCCTCTGTAACTGCATTATGCTCCCATTCACTTCTGTCCGGAATTCTGGTTGTGAATCTCCTTTCAAAAGCGAGTGTGGGTGGTAGATAGTCTGTGGTTATCTTCTCCTTCGCCGTGCTCCATTGTGCTTCGATGGACGCGTGCCCATAGGATTTGGATGACCATATTCCAGACTCTCTTAGTCTGATTGCGGTTTTGACCGCTCTACTGCTACAGTAAATGTCCAGAGGGGTGAGGTTTAGCATCACCTCCATTGCTGCGGTGGGTGTTGTTCGTAGTGAACCCGTTATCCCAATGCATGCCGCCCTTTGGACTTTAGTGAGGCTTGAGAGATGGTATTTTTTCTCTGTGGCCTTCCACCACACGATTGTACCATATGTTAGGATGGGTCGCACTATCGCGGTATACAACCAGTGTACCACGTGCGGCCTGAAACCCCATGTGTTGCCGAATGCTCTTCTACAGGCATATAGTGCCACGTATGCTTTTTTGATGCGATCCTCTATGTTTTCCTTCCAGCTGAGCTTGGAATCTAGGATTATGCCCAGGTATCTTGCTGTTTTTGATATTGTTAGGTTCACTCCACCCATCCTTGGTGGATTAAATGGGGGAATTACTCTCCTTCTCGTAAACAGCATGATCTCTGTCTTTGATGGGTTTACACCCAGTCCTCGCCCTTCGACCCAGTTGTTAACTAATAGGAGTGCGTAACTGAGTCGTTCGCTGAGAACTGGAGTGAACTTTCCTGGGACTAGAATTACTACATCGTCTGCGTATGCGCTCACAATGAAGCCTTCCTTTTCCAATATTTTCAGTAATTCGTCTACTACGAGGAGCCAGATGAGCGGTGAGAGAACCCCACCTTGTGGTGTTCCCCTACTCACCTTTCGTTCAATGCTCACGTCCCCTAGCTGCGACTTTATCCGTCGTGTGCCTAGCATGAGTCCAATCCAGTTACATAGGCTGCTATTTAGGTGGGCTTTCCTCAAACTACGCAGGATTGCGTCAGCTTCTATGTTATTGAATGCCCCCTCGATGTCTAGGAACGCGCTCAGCGTATATTCCTTATGTTGTAAGGATTCTTCCACTACCGATACTACCTTGTGTATCGCCGTGTCTACAGATCTGCTCTTCATGTACGCATGTTGTGATTTTGATAGATAGTTATCGCCGATCACTTGCCTTACATACAGATCGATTAGTCGTTCCAGTGTTTTCAACATGAAGGATGACAGACTTATTGGTCTGTAGTCCTTGGATGTGGTGTGGCTAGCCTTCCCTGCTTTTGGGATGAATATCACTCTCACCTCTCGCCATGCCTTTGGAACATAACATAGCCTCAGACAGCACGTGTAGATGCGACTTAGCCATGGAATTATAGCTTCCTCTGACTTCTGAAGCATTATTGGTCGAATATTATCTATTCCGGGTGCTTTGAACGGGGCAAATGTGTTAATTGCCCAGGCTATTTTTTTGTCGTTTATTATCTCTCTGATTGTTACTACCTCCATTCCCTCACTTGTGCCTTGTGTTGTTACGGCGTGGTCGTCTGACACCTCGGCGCATCCTGGGAAGTGAGTTTCTGTTAGTATCTCCAGCGTCTCTTTGTGCGATTCAGTCCAGCTGCCGTCTGCTCTTCTTAGCGAAGACATCGGTGTCGGTGCCTTTGAGAGGACTTTTCTTAACCTAGACGCTTCTGTTGTAGATTCAATTGACTCGCAGAAGGTCCTCCATGAGTTTTTCTTTGCGAATCTGATCTCTCTTTTCAGGATTTTAACGCTTTCCCTGTAGGTCGTCCATTCGATGTGTCCCTCTTTGGCGAGGTTCCACCTAGATCTTGAACTACGCAGAAGCTCCGCGATCTTGGGACTCCACCAGGGGGGGCGCTTCTTCCCTCGTGTTCCACTTTTTGGACATGATTTGTCAAAAGATCTGGAGAGCACTCCTGTTAGAGCTTCGACTGCATCGTCGATCTCTTTCTCGGAGGTGAGATCTATTTTCGGACAGAGGTTGTTGTGGTTTTTCACTTCCTCGCTAAATTTTTCCCAGTTCGCTCTTTTGGGATTCCTGAACTGTTTCCTACCTTGACAAGCCATTTGTAATTCATAGAGAATCCAGCAGTGGTCTGATAGCGACGCCCTGCTAGATACTCTCCAATTAGCAACTTGGACGGAATTATTTTGGGATACAAAAGTTACATCTAAGACTTCCTTTCTGCTCGCCGTAACGAAGGTGGGATCATTTCCCCGGTTACAGATGAGCAGATTGGTACTTAGAAGAAAGTCAAACAAAGCCTCACCTCTAGCGTTAATATCAGAGCTACCCCATATAGTATGATGGGCGTTAGCATCACAGCCTAAGACTAAGTTTTTCTTACCTTGTTCTGACGCCGTTACTAGCGCCTTTGCCGGTTCGGGGGGTACTGGTGTGTCGCCATCGTCTGGCATGTACGCCGACGCCACTCTGCAGCTCTCGCCCTTGCCCTCTAACTCCACCACCGTCAGATCGCCTGTGCTGAAATGAATTAGTATTAGTGCGTGAAGTTCTTTCTTTGCCATGATACACGATCTTACCTTTCCTTTATTTCCTACATATAATGTATCATAGTTTTTCGACCCTAATCCCATCACCTGATTGTCATTAATCCATGGTTCTTGGATTAGGGCCAGGTCCAGCTGCTCCTTCTCGAGGAGAAGCTTCAAGTTGCCTGAGGCGGCCTTACTGTGGTGTAGGTTTATTTGCACTACTCTCATCACTGGTCGTAGCCGTCACCTCCACCGTCTCAGTCTCCTTTGGGTTGTCTGCAGTCCGCTTTAGGAGCTTGAGGGTCACCTCGCTCGCTGCAAATGATAGCGGCATCTGCATCTCCTTTTTCAATGTTGCAGGTGGTTCATCAAAAAGTATGATATACCCTCTTGCGCCATTCTTTGGTTCCTCCTCGGACACGATCTCCCAATCCCTCATCGGGATCTGGGGGTTCTGTGCCTGCAGAATGCTCAGGATCTCGTTTTTCTTTACCCCTATCTCGGGGATAGAGATTCTGCCCTTGGACTTTTTGGGCACTTCCTCTGTGGGTACAGCCTTAAGCAGTGCTCCCTCCCACAGTTGTGCACCGTTTAGCACCGTCTTCGCAAAATCGTTTGACACCTGGTCCTTGCAGTCGATGTAAGTGATGCCTTTGGACCATCTCATTTTCCCGTAGGCGGGAATCTGTGCACCTGTCTTTTCTCGAATGTGGGAGATAATCGCCACACCTAGCGTGTTCTCAATTATCTTGCCACATTCTACAGAGTACTGACCGCTTGGTTTCTTCGAGTCCACCACAGCTAACTGCAGCGGGTTCTTAGTCACCTCGCTGTACTTCCCGCTTGGGCCGGTTCCCCGCGCGGGTGTTCTTTTGGGGCTTCCCGTGCTCTGTTCGTTCCGCTTTGCCTTCTTCGGAGCGTTGGGGGCGTCCTCTGGCGACCTCAACCTCTTCGCGGCTAGCTCGTTTTTGTGCCCCTCAGTGGCAGGTTTCCTTCGGAGTCCACTCGGGCCCGGCTTATCGTCGGTCACCCTTTGTTTTGTCCTAGCGTCCCCCTTCACTGGATGGCTGCAATGGGCTTTGGGGTCTGCCTTAGCGGCATCGTCCCTCGGCCGTTTTGCGCCGTCGGCTTTGTCTTTTGAGCCAACTCTCTTGTTCACCTTAGCAGCGGACGGTCTTATCGGCTCAGGCCTCGTAAGAGCGTCTTTTGCAATGGTGTCCCTGGCCCATTCCAGGGAGGCTCGCTCCTTCTCTGTAAGAGAGCTCTTCTCTTTAGCGACGAGGATGCCATAGATGTGCTTGGCCTTTAGGTATTCCCGTTTCCTCAACAGGCCGGGGGATACCTTCTTCTCCTTCGCTTTCTCTTTTCGGGGTCTCTCGTCCGAGGGTTCAGCCAGAAGCTTCTCCTCCTCCTCTTTAGAGATCTCCTCATCCGATGTTCCGGCTTCCAGAGCCTCTTGGATTTTTGTGAGGTCGTATGGCTCCACGGGTATTGTGTCGGCCACCGTCTCACTCTCGGTACTTATCGCACCCTCTCTCCCTTCATCCTTTTTGTTTATATTTTTTGTTTGTTCAATTTTGTTCCCACGAGTATGTCCGGAAGAACTGTCCATCCCGGCAGAGCCGACATACCGGGACAAGGCACTGAATACAACCGACCTTGCCTGGGCATCGGAGGGGACCGTTAGCGATCTGCATTTTTAACCACCTGCTGACCATGCAGCCATCGGCACGGGTGCCTCGACACCTTGGCTTAAGTGGGATTTTTGCTGGGGTTTACTCCCCATCACTGATAAAAAAACTGACTGAAAAAAAATAATTACAATGTTCTGTCTTATATATGAATACAAATGTTTATAAATAAAAATGTACACATTGATGTGTTCCAGTGAGGGATGATTATGTGATCGTGGGAGATGTCTTATGGCAGTTCTTAAGATTAGGATGTTTATGATCGTCTTATGGCAGTTCGTAAGATTAGGATGTTTATGATCGTCTTATGGCAGTTCGTAAGATTAGGATGTTTATGATCGTCTTATGGCAGTTCGTAAGATTAGGATGTTTATGATCGTCAATATCTTTATCTGGAACTTGGTTTATTGCTGTTGTTGTTGTTGTATAGATACCTCCATCGAGGGCTAAATTCGTCTTAAACAGGTTGAGTTATGCTGGTACAAAGCTTGCAATTCGGAGTCTTCTCGTTATAGCTTAGCTATTAGATCGTAGTCGACCGCAGACGGAACGTTGATTGTTTCAATGCGCGAAAGCGCGTCAGAAACGATATTGTCTTTTCCACTTATTGCTCGATGTTGGACGTAAATTGACTGATGAACTCAAGCTGGCGTGTTTGTCGAAGACTAAACTTCTCCCACTTCTGCGAAAAAGCATATGTCAATGGCTTGGCTTGGATGTCGAATGAAGAGCCTTCCAAAATGTAGCGAAAATGCCTAATGGCTGCATAAATTGCCAGAAGCTCCCTATCGTATGCGCTGTATCGGGCCTCGGTATCCGAAAGCTTCATCGAAAAGAAACCCAATGGTTGCCAATTAGTTCCAGAGAGTTGCTGCACTGTCGCACCTACCGCAGTATCCGATGCTTCTGTCATCAAAATGAGCCTGACGTTGGTAATTGGAAACGCCAAATGAACTACGTTCTTAAGGTAGTCCCGACACGTCTCGAAGGCAGCTGTTGTTGTATCCGTCCATACGAGCTCGCGTTTGTCATTTTTCTTAAATACTTACTTAGTTACTTAAGGTGGCGCTACAGTCCGGGGTGGACCTGGGCCTCAACCAACAAGCGTCTCCAGCCAGAACGATCTTTGACCAGCTGTCTCCAGTTTCGCATGCTTAGTTGGTTAAGGTCCCTTTCCACTTGCGTGCGCCACCTGAGTCGCGGTCTTCCACTACTGCGCCGTCCCTCGGGTGTGGATTCGAAAATCTTCCGGGCCGGAGCATTCACGTCCATTCGCTCTACATGACCCAGCCACCGCAGTCGTTGGATCTTCACTCTTCTGGCTAGGTCAATGTCGCTGTACAGCCCGTACAGTTCGTCGTTGTATCTCCTCCTCCATTCACCGTGTATGCAGACGGGACCGAAAATTACTCGAAGAATTTTCCTCTCAAAGCAACCAAGAGTAACCTCATCCGCTTTTGATAAAGTCCATGCCTCTGCACCATAAAGAAGGACTGGGATGATTAAGGTCTCATAAAGGGTCACTTTAGTTGTTCGAGAGAGGGCTTTGCTACTCAATTGCTTTCTTAGCCCAAAGAAACAGCGATAGGCAAGAGTTATTCTTCGTTTAATCTCAGCGCTGGTGTCATTGTCTGAGTTCATAGCGGAGCCTAGGTAGACAAAGTCCTTTACCACCTCAAAGTTATATCTGTCTCTCTATAGTGACATTCTGTCCAAGACGTCGGTGTTGGGTGTCCTTTCTTGATGACAGCATATACTTTGTCTTGCCCTCATTGACCGGCAAACCCATCTTCGCCGCCTCCGTCTCAATGCCCACGAACGTGCCAGTGACATCACGCTGCGTTCTCCCGATTATGTCGATATCGTCGGTGTAGGCGAGTAGATGGACGGACTTTTGAAAGATAGTGCCTCTGGTGTTAGCGTTTGAGTTTTGCACTATTCTTTCAAGAACGATGTTGAAGAAGTCGCATGACAGCGCATAGCCTTGTCTAAATCCTTTTTTGACATCGAAGGTCTCGGTATTCTTTACCGAACTTGATGGAGCAGCGTGCATTCTCCATTGTCATCCTACACAAACGGACGAGTTTGGCAGGGATGCCAAAACTAGACATTGCTCTGTATAGCTCGTCTCTATAAATGTTGTCATAGGCGGCCTTAAAATCGATGAAAAGGTGGTGGGTATCGATTTGAACTTCCTGGGTTTTCTCCAAGACCTGCCGCAGTGTGAATATTTGGTCGATGGTAGACTGGTAGGGACCAATCAGGTTGTTTACGAAAGGCTTCAGGCGTTCACACAACACGGCAGATAAGATCTTGTAGGCTATGTTAAGAAGACTAATACCTCTGTAGTTGGCGCAGTTCAGAGGGTCTCCTTTCTTAAGGATCGGGCAAACAATGCTGAGGTTCCATTCACTGGGCATACTTTGCTCCGACCATATTTTACAGATGAGTTGGTGCATGCTCCTAACCAAGTCATCGCCTGCCGCTTTGAATAGCTCGGCGGTTAGGCCTTCTTCCCCAGCGGCAACCTTCACTTCGTCCAGGTCAAGTGGACGGAATTGTTGGTCTTCATCGTTCAGGTTGAATGGTTCATTCTGCCTGTTTGTCACTCGAAGATCCTTTCGAAATTATTATAATTTAAATTTCGATCAAATTAATCGAACCTCCAAAACACAATAAAATACAACAGAGCAACGTTATAATTAATTTCTTTATTTGCTTAATGCTTACCCGACAGTGGTTGAGGCGCAAGTGAAGCAATAGAAATAATTTACATTAAGCGATGGCAAACAAAAACCAGTATTTTGGGTGTAGCGGCGATGGTACAAAGAGAGAGAGTAATGTTTAATGTGCTTTGGATAGTGCATATTGCATGTAGTAGATAAGACAGTTAATTATCTTGTGCTCGCTGCTAATATTGGAATCCCACGATTACCTCTAGAATTACAGTATGGCAAGCAAGAAAACATTGATATACATATTAATTATAAATTTACTACTTGGTATCCAACATTCCGCCACACCAAGGACTACTGTCCTTAACTGAAGTTATAGCGCTTCAGACTCGCTAGTTAGTGGGATGGAAATTAGTAAAAGGAAAGAGATATAGCGCTCTGACTCGCTTGTTAGTGGTTAAATTAGGAATAAAAAGATCTTTGTTGGGGGAGTATACAGAGTTTTACAATAGGTCTTTTAATAACTGAATTCTGCATTTTAACGCTGACTACTCTTACATATCCATCGCGTCCAGGGTGTGTCTCGATTATACGTTCAAGTGGCCATTTGCTGGATGGGTATCTTTCATCTTTCACGATCACTAAGTCACCAACTTCAACATTTTTCTTCGTGGAGGTCCATTTTGGGCGCTGTTGCAGTCTACCGAGATATTCGGTGCTCCAACGCTTCCAAAAGTGTTGTTGTAGTTGCTGGACTAGCCGCCATCGGCGCAAAGGGGATATTTTGGCGTCTATCATACTGGGTTCCAGAAGAGTAGTAGTTGGCTCCCCTCAACACGTCGAAGTCGTTCGGATTGTCTGACATAGCACAGAGCGGCCTGGAATTAAGATATGATTCAATTTGTGACAACAATGTATAAAGTTCTTTGAACGTTAAGACTTAATTATTCAAAATTCTTTTTAAATGGTATTTTGTGGACTTAACCCCAGCCTCCCATAGACCACCGAAGTGCGGTGAGGAAGGGGGATTATAGTGCCATTGTATGCCATCCCTAGACACCATTGATTGGATATCCTCAGGATTTTCGGCTATGTACTGTAGCAAAGATTCTCTTAATACCCTATTCACACCAAGCCGAAAACTGGGTTTTCGCGAAAATAGCCGAAAACTTCCTCGAAAACAGAAGTTTTCCCATACATATTGCAGTTTTCAAAACGAGTTGTTTGAGGTCGTTTTCCATGAAAACGCCACGAAAACGAGTACGGTCGTTGGGTTGTTGAAGCAGACATACCTTTTGCAACATTCAGCAAGCTCAGCAAAACTGCTGACAGGATGTGAGAGACTGAGTGAGAGTGAGAGTGAGAGTTTTTTTTGTCATCTTTGCTTTGCTTGCACCATAAAGAGCAAACTATCTGCCAGAACTAAATGGTATTTTCAGATGTTTTGATTTTGAATGTTGCTTATGTTAATTATTTGATGCATTTAACCATAAGTTAACGATTATCAAGTAGCTTAAATAATTCTGTTTTTATATTATGTCAATACAAGCGAAGTTTAGTAACTAAAATAAAAGTCTAGTCGCCACAAACATTTCATAGCTAGTTTCACAGCTAATTGAAGCGTCAAACGAAAACAAGTTGGTGTTCGGTGTGAATGCATCTATGAGTTTTCTAAACTTTTTTGACGAAAACTCGGTTTTCGGCTTGGTGTGAATAGGGTATAATAGACGATTCGCACCAACAAAGTTGGTACCGCAATCACTGCAAACACCACGTCTACTTACGAACCGCCGGCTAAAAGCGCGGCTAAAAATGCTTTACTAGTTAGCTCCGAGACAGGTTCCAAATGTATGGCTTTTGTGCACAGACATAAAGACGCAAATATACCCTTTAAACGTCTTTGCGGATCGGCCTTTAGCGGTTCTCAGGTCAATAGGTCCGGCAAAATCCACTCCACTGTGTCGAAATGGCTTAGAAAGAGTAACTCTAGGATAAGGCAAACTATCCCAAGGGATCAAAAAGTTTTCGGTCAATAGGTCCGGCAAAATCCACTCCACTGTGTCGAAATGGCTTAGAAGGAGTAACTCTAGGAGAAGGCAAACTACCCATGATCTGTGAAGACATTTTAGTGTTAAATCTTATACAACGAATGCAATTGAGCAGGTATTTGCGAGCTAGGTTGCGAACGTTTAAAATCCAGTATGTCTGGCGTAAATATGCTATCATCATACTTGGACCACCGTGTAACGTTCGTTCATGTGCTTCTGCAATTAAAAGTAGCATTAAAGAACATTTGTTTGATAGCAATATCTGATTTTTCGAATCAAACGGTAGATTCTTAGCAAATCTTAATCTTCCGCCCACTCGTAGAATACCATACTCATCCAAAAATGGTGCGAGTGAAGATATCTTTGAAGGTGATTTAATTTCCTTACCTCCTTTAAGATAATTTAATTCTTCGGCAAAGAAAAGCTGCTGAGATTGTTTCACCAGCCAGTTTCTTGCGTTAAACTTGTCTTGTAAAGTCAATACTTCTGTCTTACGCTTTTTACTACGAAGGATATTAATGTAACGAATACAATAAGCCGTCACATGTATTAATCGTTTAAGACAAGAGTAACGACTAATTAAATATAAAAATATGGGGTTAATAATTACATTAGTTTGAAGGCAGGTTAATGACTTAGCTTCCAAAGTTGTTTCTAAGCAGGTATTAGTTTGAGGAGGCCAATCCGAAATGGGGCTCTTAAGCCACTCAGGACCATTCCACCAAAGCTTTAAAGAGCTGAGACATTCAGGGGAAATTCCGCGCGAAGAGCTATCCGCGGGATTTTGTAAACCTGGCACATATCGCCAGTTTTCAATGTTAGTATACGTTTGAATTTCACTCACGCGATTTGCAACAAAAACTTTCCATCGATTGGGAGCTCCTCGTATCCAGCTCAACACTATCGTTGAATCGCACCACGCGTAAATTTTTGCAATCGGTAGACTAAGTGTCTTTTTAATTTTCTAGATAAGTTTAGCAAGTAGAACCGCTCCACACAACTCTAGTCTGGGCAAAGATACTTGCTTAAGAGGTGCCACTTGTGTCTTTGCAGCTAAGAGTGAGACCTTCGTGTTGCCATCCTGTTGAGCCCAAGTTTTTATAGCCGAATGACAACAAATTGGTTTGCTTTGCGGCTTAAAAATTCTAAAATTTTATTCATTCAATTTATTTTATCTATTTTACAATATTTTGTTTTTCTTACCTTAGGTTTTTTTGTTTATCAATTTATTAATTTTGCAATTTAGTTTTATGTTTCTTACGTTAAATGTAGTTCAACTACGCGAGTGCACAGGAAAAAGAAAAATGGCCGTTGAGAAAAAAGCCAGGAAATGCGCGCAAGGAAAGAAATGACAGATAGATCTGTTCGTTTGACAAAATCTAGAGGGTGGAAACCCAAGGATAGTTCACAGCTCACACGGAGATGGCGTAGCTTGAGACGGCGCTAACATACCGCCCCCAGTAAGTTGACTGCGATCTGCATCCGCCTTACTCTGCTCGTCGGGTCCAGCTACGTCTAGCACGGCCAAGTTGGCTGAAGGTCGCTCGTATATACCGTTGGAGGTCTTCACTTTAGCTCGACGCACTTGTCCGTCCATTGCCGTTACGGTATCAACAACAACCCCCTTGGGCCAGCAGTTTCTTGGCAAGTTGTTGTCGGTGATGATGACCAAATCCCCTTTGGCGATGGGCTTCACCTTCTGGAACCACTTAGACCTTCTGTTTAGAGTCGGCAAAAACGCCTTCACCCACCTTTTCCAGAATGCGTCGGCTATCACTTGCGACCGTCTCCAGCTCTTTCTCATATCGACTACCTCAGGATCACAAGGTGGTTTTGACCCATTCGAAGTGCCGAGAAGAAAGTGATTCGGCGTGAGGGCTTCGTCGTCTGCACATTCCAAGGATACAAAGGTCAATGGCCTCGAGTTAATGATACTCTCAACCTCAATAAGAGCGCTGCGCAAAGTTTCGTCGCTAAATTTACTGGAGGGAAGAATTTTATATAAGACAGTCTTAATAGATCGTACAAGCCTCTCCCACGCACCACCCATATGAGGTGCTACTGGTGGGTTAAATTTCCACTTCAAATTTGCCGATATAAACTCATTGGCAACCCTACCCAAGTCAACCTTTTTCAACTCTTCCCGAAGCTCTCTCTCTGCCCCTTTAAAATTAGTCCCGTTGTCGCTATAAATTTCCAAGGGAATCCCACGACGGGCCATAAAATTTCTTAGGCACATAATGCACGAATCCGCAGTCAAGCTGTGCGCTATCTCTATATGAACCGCTCGCATGGTGAGGCAAGTAAATAGGGCTGCCCATCTTTTTTCATTTCTTCTTCCAACGGTGACTAGAATCGGGCCGAAGTAGTCCACTCCGACGAACGAAAATGGTTTGAAGAAAGCACCGAGCCTTGCACGGGGAAGGTTGGCCATCTCTGGAACTCTTGGAGATGCATTTTGATTCTTGCAAACTTGACAAAGTCGCCTCACGGTTTTGAGCAAGGATCTCATATTCGCAACGTAGAATTTCTGCCGTAGCTCGTTCACAACCGTTTCATGGTTGCAATGGTGGTATTTACGATGGTAGTGGTCGACGATCAAAAAGGTGATACGGTGGCATCTCGGCAGAATAATTGGTGTTTTGCAGTCGGTGTCAACATAGTCTGCGAAAGCAATTCGGCCTCGCATCCTTAATATGCCCTTCTCATCGATAAAAGGTGATAGTTTGGTAAGTGGGCTCCTGTTGTCAAGCACTACTGTTGTTCCCGGTTGGTTGTTTTTCAAGCGAAGAATATCATCAGCATATGAAGCGAACTGAGCTTGTTTGTAAAGCAGCGCTTGTGCGTGCTGGATGGCAGTCGATGTTAGAACGTATCCGTTGATTGGTCGCGGCTCCGGTGCAAACCTGCATGAATTGGTGAACATAACAACCCATGCTAAAGTCCGAAATAAAGCTCTCCATGTCGCGAAGCGTTCTACGTCGAGTAGGTTACAGCTTCCCCTGATTTCGCAGATTTGGAGTAAGCGTGGCCGATATTCTTCAGTGCCACTCGTTTCGACTGTAGGCATCTGTGGCCATTGCGACGAGTCCTTGCGCAGGAATGAGGGACCTCTAAACCACTCGTCCGTTGGTTGCAGTTCAGGATTGACTTTCCACTTTGTTGCTTTATCTGCAGGGTTCAGCTTGGTCGGAATCCATCTCCATTCTGAAATACTGGACGTCTCGAGAATCTCTCCAACCCTGTACATGACGAACTGTTGAAATTTTCGCGGGTCAGTCCGAAACCACGATAGCACCGTCTTTGAGTCGGTCCACAAGAAGCGCTGGATCGGAAACGTATGAGCATTGCAGATGGAATTCATCAAGCGGACTCCCAATACAGCTGCCTGTAGTTCAAGTCGAGGTATAGATAAAGGGCGTCGGGGGGCCACCTTGGTTTTCGCGCTCACGATCGTAACATCAGTGTTATCGCCATACTGGATTCGGAAGTAAGAGACTGCCGCGTATGCGTTTTCACTAGCGTCAACAAAGGTGTGAAGTTGCACGTGAACCTCTGGTTGACACAGGAATGCCGAGTAGCACCTTGGTATTTTCACTTCTGACACCCTGGGTAATAATGTCCGCCACTGAACCCATCGATCAAATAGGAGAGAGGGTAGCTCCTCGTCCCAACCTATCTCTGTCCTCCAAATGTCCTGCAGCAATATTTTAACAAAGACCAAAAAATGTGAGAGAAACCCCATTGGGTCGAATATCGCCATCAGTATCCTCAGAACTTCTCGTTTGGTTGGAACCTTACCATTACACAGTACTTCACGGTTAAGGTGATTGGGTTTTAAGACGTACGTGAAAACATCAGCTGATGTACACCAATGCATACCCAAGACCTTTTCTGTTGACGTGATGTCATTGTCGTTCACTCCAAAGGCTTTATCTAGAGATCGATTACCATCTCCCTCAAGTGCTGTTAGTACGGTAGTTGAGTTTGACATCCAGTTCCTGATATGGAATCCAGCTTTCGAATGAATTTCTCGTACGTCCTTTGCGAGCTGGATGGCCTCCTCTACTGTATTCACACTATCGATAAAATCGTCGACATAGTGGTGGTTTATTATCGCATCGACAGCTCTAGGATGGCTGTTGGCGAAGTTCATCGCATTACGATTCTTTGCATAATGAGCGATACAGGGGGAGCACGTTGCTCCGAAGGTCATAACCCTCATCTCGAAAACGCTTGGCTCATTACAGTTTATTCGATCTCTCCATAAGAACCGCTGCACTCCTCTGTCATCCTCTCTCACTCGCACTTGGTGAAACATCTCTGCTATATCTCCACAGACAGCAATCCGCCCGCAACGAAATCCATACAAAATTGTTGTTATTGGCACAAGCTGGTCAGGACCCTTCATGAGGAAATCGTTGAGTGACTTTCCGTTGCACGACGCAGCGGCATCCCAAACCAGTCTGATCTTGGACGGTTTGTTTGGGTTCCGTACCACAAAAATTGGCAAATACCAGACGCGACCTCCCTTAGGATTAAGAATCTCATCAGACGATAATCTTTTGGCGTACCCCTTTATTAAAAGGTTCGCTATCTGGGTATTCAAATTACTTCGGAGCTGGCCGTCGTTTACCATTTTCTTTTCCAGGTAGTGAAACCGCCTAAGTGCCATGGGATAGCTGTCCGGTAGGATGAACTCATCCGCCTTCCAAAGAAGTCCAACCTCGAAATGTCCATCTATGAGCCTACATGTTTTTTCCATGATGCTTAGCGCTCTCTTTTCGTCGGCTGATACCATCTGTTGCATAGGAATCCGAACCCCGATGTCCTCGATCGAAAAAAACTTTTCCACAAGTTGGTGGAGATCTCTATCGCTTGGTTTTTCGTTGATAGAGAGACTAAAGTTCCGATGTCCATCTTTGTTTCCGTTGCCATCCTCTGCACCGTGAATAGACCAGCCTAAACGCGTTTTAGTAGCCATCGGTTGCGACCAACTACCTTCAACTACTTTTAACGGTACTCCCAGCTTCCAATTATCCATACCAATCAGTATCCTTGGCTTTGCGTCGCGATATGATTGAATAGGTAAGTCCGCTAAATAGGGATACCGTTCCTTTAGCAGATCACTGCAGACCGATTGTGTTGGCAGATCCAAATTCTGCACCGTACGAACATCCCTGAGTCGATATTTCTGGCTTCCTTCGTAACGCCCTGCGATGGTTAAAGAAACTATCCTCGAGTCCCGTTCGACGCGCGTTGTATCGGAGGTCCATCGCAAACAAAGTTCCTCAGATCGGCCAGGCAAATCCAACGCATGGGCTAACTCATCGTCCAGCAAAGTCAACGACGATCCACCGTCCAAGAAAGCAAAGGTATCTATGGACTGTCCATTTCCATAAAGGGTTACCGGAATAATTCTAAAGAGCACACTCAAAAAGTCAACCCGTGGTTCGTTAGTATGACAGCCTTCAAAAAACTGATTGTTGTAGACCGACGGACGACCAGAGCATCTTGCCATCGATGCTCCGTTAAACCCATCGACTAACTGTCGACCCTGGTGGTTGTTGGTTGACTGTTGACCGGAACATCCCGCCGTCGCTGGAGCAATCCGCCTATCCACCGGTTGTCTACCTTGGAAGTTATTGGCTGAATGCTGACCGGAACGTCCCGACATCGTTGGAGTAACACATCTATCCCCCGATCGTCTACCTTCGTACTCTGCTTCTGATGTCAACTGGAATCGGTGTAAAAGCGGGTTGTGTCTGAGGTTGCACCCTTCAACCCCACACAACATTGACACACTGCAACGAGAGTGTGGGTGCTTACCCAAGCAGATGTGACATAAACGTAACTGCCGAACTATGCTCCACCTTTGAGATCGATCCATCCTTCTAAACTGGTCGCAAGAATCCACTGAGTGACTGCTTTGACATACGAAGCAATCTTTTGCGGAACTGCTTTGAGTAGCTACCCCCCTAGCATGCGCGCACAAATGACCACCGCGTTTATTGGAGCGTTTCTCAAAAGAATTCGGAGCAGAAAGAGTGGTGACTGTGCAGGCTGCTTCTGCTATTTCGTAGAGCCAGCTCGAAAAGTCGTTTAAAGTGGCAGATTCCAAAGTTTTAGAAAAAATTGCCCAGTTTAAAAGGAGGTGGGGTGTAAGCTTATCAACAAATTCTTTTAAGAGCGTTGGATTATTCAAATGGGCCGTCATATTCGAAGCTTCCATAGTGGCACACACATTTTTGATTGCTAAAGCATATTCGATAAGCGTTTCCATTTTATCAGCTCTTGGAGGTGCTTGGTTTTTAGCTTTAGCAATCATTGAATGAAGAATGTGCTCGGGTCGTCCAAACAACATCCGAAGTGTCCTAATAACTTCCAGAACCATCGTAGGCAGCAAGAGGCGATTCTTTACAGCATCCAAAGCTCGCCCACGAAGACATCTCTGCAACCGCAGTAAGTTCTCAGCATCTGAGAATCCAGCGAGACTAGTGCTTTGTTCAAACGAGCTTATAAAAACAGGCCATTCTTCCGGAAAGCCATTGAACAAGGGTAGTTCTTTAGGAATCGCGTGCCTGGTTGCCAATTGAGTTGGGGAGAGAACGTTTATGGGGGGAGAGCGGGGGTTGGAACAAATTGGTTCTTGGTTTGGGGGTGCTATAGGCACCTCATAGTTCGGGGCTGGTGTACAAGGGTCAGGTTGACCATGAATCACACCAGCAATTGGAAGTGGTCGCTCTGGCTCCTGGCTTGGCTGCATGGGTACATGAGCGCCAGTGGGAGCAGCGAAATTTATTTTATCTACCCATCGCTGGGTTAGGTGGCTACGATCTACTAATACTGACTTACCTGAATCTTTTTCTTCTTCATCTTCTGATTCTACAGCCTGCGACAGAATCTTGTACTTCTTCTGCAGATAAATTGCGTTGCTTTGATCACGCAGCTTCTTTTCCTCCTCCAGTTGCTGAATCAGCACTTGTTGCTTTCTTTCTCTGCTTCGAGATGAAATTCTTGATGCAGGTGCCGATGCGGATTTCGCCTTCGCTTGGTGGTTGATATGCGCAGAGGTAGGTGAAACTTGCGGCGCACTCGAACGACACTTTTCACAATGCCAGCTGACATCTTCGATGCGGGAATCCACGTGTGCGCAGTCAAAGTGGTACCAGCGTGTGCAGTCATCACAGGCAACCATCGTCGATGTGTCTGGCCGGGTGCATAATTCGCAACTCACAGGAACCACAGGAGTTGATGTTGCGCCTGCTTGCGTATCCTTCTTTGTTGAAGCCATTGTAGACTAAGAATTTTTAAGAATTGTTGAGCCCAAGTTTTTATAGCCGAATGACAACAAATTGGTTTGCTTTGCGGCTTAAAAATTCTAAAATTTTATTCATTCAATTTATTTTATCTATTTTACAATATTTTGTTTTTCTTACCTTAGGTTTTTTTGTTTATCAATTTATTAATTTTGCAATTTAGTTTTATGTTTCTTACGTTAAATGTAGTTCAACTACGCGAGTGCACAGGAAAAAGAAAAATGGCCGTTGAGAAAAAAGCCAGGAAATGCGCGCAAGGAAAGAAATGACAGATAGATCTGTTCGTTTGACAAAATCTAGAGGGTGGAAACCCAAGGATAGTTCACAGCTCACACGGAGATGGCGTAGCTTGAGACGGCGCTAACACATCCGGAAATACAACACGACAGTAAACAACGGCTGCATAAGGTTTTTACCCATCTTGGTACACGTATTTCCTCGATCTTACACAAATTTGTTCGAAAGTGTACCCAATCATTTTCTAGACGGGTTGGAAGATGGTCATCCCAAGAAATTCTTGCTAGCCAAGTTTGTTGGAGCATGAGTTTTGCCACAACTACAACGGGCGACAACCATCGCAAGGGATCAAAAAGTTTCGCAATATCTGATAAAAGAATTCGTTTAGTTGGACGTCCACTATCTGTAGACAACGTCAAGCGAAAACGAAAATGGTCCGTTGCTGGGGACCAGAATAATCCTAGTGCTTTAATTGTGGCATCCTCATCAAAGCGAAGTTCTTCAGTTTGTTCCTGATCATTAATTAGGGGTATCGCGAATAAATTCCGATGGAATTTTTTCCCTTGTCAGCAATGTAAATCAAATTGTTGAATGGGAAACATTCCGGGGGAAATATTATTCGCGATAGGGGTGAATAGGAATGTGTCGCATTAACTCGGATGAGTTGGGGACCACTTTCGTAAGTGGAAACCACCAGCAAGAAGCAGTTCACTCAACTCTTTTTACAAAACCAAAGCTTCTTCAATCGAATCACAGCACGAAATAATATCATCGACATAAGTGTCATGATATAAAATGCTAGATGCCATTTTAAAATTGCTTCTTTCATCTTCTGCCAACTGGCGCAAAACACGCATTGATAAATACGGTGCACAGGTAGTGCCATATGTTACAGTTTTAAGTCTAAAAACGCTGATTGGCTCATCTGATGAACTCCTCCATAGAATGTTTTGATACTTTGTATCTGACTGACGAACACCGATCTGTCGAAACATTTTTTCTATATCAGAAGAAAAACAAATATTGTGTGTACGCCATCGCAGTAATATGGAAGATAGGTCGTTTTGAAGGGCGGGACCAGCATATAAACATTCGTTAATGGACACTCCATTAGAGGTCTTACAAGCACCATCAAAAACTACACGTAATTTCGTTGTGCTGCTGCTTTCTTTAAGTACCGCATGGTGCGGCAAAAAGTATATGTGGTCGCTAGTCTTAATATCTGATAAGTATGAAACGAATTCCATATGACCTAGTACCTCGTACACTTTCATGAAATTACTGTATTCAGATCTAAGTTCAGGACGTTTTGAAAATGTTTTCTCTAATTGAGTTAGACGAGCTAAAGCGTTTGGCAATGACTCTCCATAGTTAGGAGTTGAATTACAAAGCGAAGATTCTCTGAAAGGTAGAGAAACTACGTACCGTCTTGAAGGTTGCCGTGTAGTAGTTTTAACAAAATAATCTTCGCAAGCCTTTTCTTCAGGTGTGCAGGATCTTTCTGTGCCTTCTTCTATCTCCCAATATCTTCGAAGGAGGTTGTTAACATCCGCGTTATCAGGCAAATAGCTAAGGTTTGAGTATACAAATTGCGACTTAGGAGACTCGTTCGAAACACCGGAAATAATCCAGCCAAATTCTGTATTTTGAAGCAAGAAACCGTTTTCCAACTTTACAATTTGGTTCAATAGAATTTTACAATACAGGTCTGCACCTAGCAAAATATCAACTGGCCCAGATTTATTGAATTCCTGGTCGGCTAATTTGTAATTATTAAAGTGCAAAAGATTTACTGCAGACAAAGTATTGGTAATAGTCTTAAGAATTACTAATTGACAAGAGAGTGAAAAATGTTGTTGAATATAGGATTGCAATGTCACGTTCACAAATCCTGTACTTGAGGACCTACTTGAATTTATACCCCCAATTGGTAAATTAAAGTTTTGTCTACGCAATTCAAGTCTTTCCACAATATTTTCGCTGATAAATGAGACTTGAGAACCTTGATCTACATATAAGGGCACGGATTGGAAATTCACCTTTAGGTGTTATAACTTTTACCATGGCTGTTGGAAGTAGAGCTGGATTTATTAAATCTGTCTGAAATGAAGGACAACTCGATGTGCTACATGCGCTTAGTATTGGAATGGATGTATTCTCAGCATTAGATACCCCTGGGACCTCTGTAGCATTTTCACACGTGGATTTGAAATGCAAGATAGTGTGATGACGACCATTACATTTTTGGCAAAGCGACTTCGATTTGCAGCTATTCGAAAAATGACCAGGCGTCAAACAATTTAAACAAATTCTATTGCGTATCCCTAGGTAGATTTTTGAAAGAAGAACACTGGTAAAGAAAGTGTTGCTGAGAACAAGCAGCGCAACGAGACTGGGTTGTAGCAACAAAACTTTTAGGTGGTTTTACGGTATTACGTAATTGTCTCGAACTGGATACAGACAAAGCCTCAAGTGCTCGAAATCGAGTTTCCAAAAATGTATAAAACTCTTCTAAAGTCGGATAATTATCTGATTTGGCTAAACTTTCTTCCCAGAATCTTCGCGAATTAGAATCAAAACACTTCACTAACAGATGAATCACGATAGCATCCCATGAGCTGACAGGAATCTTCAGGCTTTGTAAGGCATACATACATTCACGAGTTGTATCAAGAAGTTTCCTTATTCCTTCAGCAGAAGGTACTTTAAGTATGGTTTGAGAAGCCAAAAGCTCCAAATAAGAGTCCACTATTATACGCGGGTTGTGATAACGATCACAAATAGTTTTCCAGGCTTCATCATAATTGGCTTCAGCAATTTGTAGGTGCCCAAGGATGCCCTCAGCCTTACCTGACAGCGAACCTTTCAGATAGTGCATTTTTTGCACTTTATTCAACGTGATGTTGCTATGTATAAGAGAGATGAAAATATCTCGAAACGACAGCTGTGCGTCGAGAATGGCTGTTTTTTCCGATGCAACGAGATCTATTTCTGGTCGTCCCCATTTCTTGAAAACTTCCGCAGTCGCTTGGGGCAGTAGATGCCATTCGGGTATGGATCGACCTCTTGACAACCTGTCGGCTACTCCGTTGTATCTTCCCGGAAGATAAAACGCGGATAATGTTATATTGAGGTGATCGACTAGATAAAGTAGCTGATACGTCAAGTTGAGTAGGCTTATGGATCTTGTTCCCCCCTCCTTGCGTAAGTAAGCAACCAACGTTTGATTGTCTGACTGAAGAAGGATGTGCGCATCTTTCAAATAAGGTGCCTGATCCTTTATCGTCATAAGCACGGCGTACATCTCTTTTATATTGGAG
Source organism: Cheilosia soror (assembly GCA_949372485.1). Classification (NCBI taxonomy): domain Eukaryota; kingdom Metazoa; phylum Arthropoda; class Insecta; order Diptera; family Syrphidae; genus Cheilosia; species Cheilosia soror. Next base: position 57,524,710 of record OX443561.1, on the reverse strand, counting down.
TGCCATCTTATCTGGCCCCTCGACCACTGGCCTGAAATGGTTGTCTCGTTTAGCTGAGCACCCCAGCCTGTATCTGCAGCATCCGTTGCTAGAAAATGTGACACTTCTTTTTTGTGTATTAGATCGACATTGGTCAAGGCTCCGAGCCACCAATCTATCTCCTCCAAAGCCCTCCGAGGGATGGTGAGTCTTTGTCTTTGTCGCCTGTTGAACTGCCTTAAAAATATTTGAAGGTATCGGCAATGCAGTCGGCCTCTGGGTACAACAAAACTTGCGAAATTTAAATGGCCTAAAATCTGCTGCAACCGAAGAAGTGTGCATGACTTTAGCTGCGCCATCGCCTGAAGGATAAATCCCATCTTGTCGACCTTCTTGCTCGGAAGGGACATAACATTTTTGGAAGTATCCCATATAATACCCAGGTATTCCAGTTTTTGGCTTGGAATTAGGACTGATTTTTTGTAATTTACCATCCAGCCTAATTTCTCCAGAATACTGACGGCATCCGCTGCCTGATTCCTTAATTTTGAAGGGTCCTGATTCACTAACAAGAAGTCGTCCAGATAGACCAGAGCCCGAATACCTCTTCCACGCAGAATCTCCGCGATCCAGCATGTCAGAGCTGAAAACAATCTGGGAGCTGAAGCTAGGCCGAATGGCAGACAAGTCAACTCTAGTAACTCGCCTCTGTACACTATTCTTAAGAAACGTCGATGGCTCTCTGCTATTGGCACATGGAAATATGCTTGAGATAAGTCTAGCTTCACCATCCAGTCTTTTGGTTGCAAAAATTCGGGAACGGTAGAATGAGAAATTAGTTTGAATTTCTTTATAGTCACGTATTTGTTTAGGGCTCTCAAGTCGAAGATAGGACGAATCCCCCCATCCGACTTTTTTACTAAAAACATCTTTGATAGAAAACTTGGACCAACACTCAGAGGGGGTTCTAAAACCTTCAATATTTTTAACTTTTTTATTTGTAGATCCATTTGGTCCGAATGTGTTGTTGCAAATTTGATTCGAGCTGCTGCTGAAGTAAAAGCTAAATGGGGCTTTTTGTAAAAAGAAATTCTTGTTCCCAAAATCGTTTTTAGAATAAAAGAGTTTGCACCCAGACTCTCCCAACACGCTCTGCGAGTTTGCAACTGACCCCCCCTGAATGTTATATTTGAGTCACTTCTTGTCTCGGACATTCTCCTTTGAACGAATGGAAGAATTAAATCGTTTACTTTGTTTCTTATTAGTATTTTCTTTGTGATTATATTTGTAATGTTTTCGAACACTATTTCTACTATCAACTGCATTCCTTCTACCCTGACTGTGAAATAACTTTGCTGTCTGAGAAGTCTTTTTCTCCCTATCCTGAGCCGGATTACTAAGCCAAGATTGAATTCCTCCTAATGACTGTATTAGGGCAGACAATGATTGCCTATCAAAGAGATTTTCCGCACTAGGGTGTACATTTCTCAGTGCTGCCTGGACGTTCTTATCCGGTATCTCTCCTACTAACCTTTCCCGCCGCACCTCTATACATTCAGCCCTCTTACCGCAGACCACCTGGAGTGCCAATTCAGAATTTTTATATGAAGCGGACGAGGAGCCGAACAAGGCAGTAAAACGTTCATAGAGTGCATTTGGGTTCAGATCATATCCGGTGATTGGAATGCCCAGTCTAAAATAGACTGCAGACCAGACTTGAGTAATATCTTTTGCTCTAATAATGCATTCGATAATGCGGCCATTCTGTGGAAGCTAAAAAATCCTTGCCTTTATTAAGAGTGCATAACTCATCGTTTATCTTTAACTCCACGAAGCCAGGAGCTGCGGCCAATAACTTAACAGCCTTAGAGTACCTCACATTCTTCCACGTTGGAAAACCAAAGTGTTGTAATTGCATCAACTCATTGAGATGCTCCTCTTTTGCTGGCTGAACTAAGTTCGTATCGCATTCCGTATGCAACTGTCCCAAATCCAGAGTTCTCCGCGAACTTGCAGGGTTATGCAAAAAGGAGGAGGTACTCGGATGATTCGCTGAAGTAATAATTTCCTGTGGTAAAAGCATACTCACATATTGCGATAGTTGGCAAACCTGATCTGTAAGATCGTTTGTCCGTTGATCCACTGACCCAACCTGTCCAGACCTGAATTTTTTCCTCTTATTTGGGGGAGGAGAAGCGATGACCTCATTTTCAGATGAAGACGACGACGACGATCCTGACTGTTGGAAACTCCTCTTTGAGTGCCTGTCGTCGCTGTGGCTCTCCACCTGATCTTCACGTTGAGTATCACTCATGATTTCAGATTCGCACTTTATGGAACAAATTTTTTACTTATTAAATATTAATATGGCGAAAATTTCATTCGATTTTAATAACACAACCGTCTTGTGACGAAGTACACCGCCAAAGCGCAGCTGGTATATTTTGACATCTACTGCAACTACATCTATGTGTTAGAATTGTTCTTATTCTACGTGGCGTTTTTATTAAACGACAGCTGTCGTTTTTTGAGTCGAGTCGCTTTAGTGCCGTTTTAGTATCGGTATTCTATTCCTTGAACGCCTCCTCTCTCATTTATTTTACATTCCACATGAGTTCCACACCAACAACTGATAATTGACAAGTAGGTATTTATGGCGGCAAAAGGGAGAGATTTTTCTTTTGGTAAATTGTTTAACACACGGAATTTAAACGAAAAAAGTGTTGAACAGTCCTAATGTTTGCGATAGTACATTTAAAACAGTTTAAATCAAGAAGACGAGGTCAATAAGGTGTTCGTGTTCTAAACTGTTGTAGGTATTTGTTTTGTATTTTAAAGTGCCAGTCATTTTAAAACTGGCTTCGACATTGCGTTTTCTTGCGGTGGAGGAAATGATTTTAATTTGGGTCTTGGCCAACCAACCCTTAGTAAAATCCTAACACACATGCTTACCGTCATCGAAGAAAATATATACACACACTTGATAAACATGCATTACAAGGAAGAAGAAAGGAATTGTGCAAAAATGATGTTTTCCCAAAAGGCTGGAATTTCATTTGATTTTTCACTCTTAATCATAATAGAATTATGAAATCACTGCATAAATATAAACAATTACCAAAACTCATATGTTTTTTCTTAAATTTGCCTCCTTGTCGTTTAAGAATTTGTAATCGACAATAATCGTCGTTTTTTGAGTCGTTTTGTGCAACTAAAACGACAGTCAGAATGCGAAAAACTGTGTAGAACTTGTGTTCCACACTACTTAAACGCCACATGTCGTTAAACGACATAAAACGCCTAGAAACACGCCACATGTAATACCGATTTCAAAAAACGCCATTTGTCGTTTAATATAAACGCCACGTAGAATAAGGGTGAATAACAACAAAGAGTTTGTAGGCTTCCCGCTCGGGACGTTTTTTTTTTTTATTCTAGCCCTAATATTAACGGTACCTCTCATATAAAAATTTTACGAAATATGACGAAATATGCCTTAATTTAAACGATTTAAAAAAAAAACCTATTTTTAAGGTACTATTGTCATTCTTAACTTGATAGCAAACTCAGTTTTTCCCTAAAATGACTACGTCCTTTGATATCCACCCAAATCCCTAATAAAAGTACTTTAAAAAACTGCTTATATCTCAAAAACGCCATTTTTGATTATAATAAAAATGTTACTTTCAGGTAATGCTTAAATCCATAGTAATACCACTGGCTCAGTTTTGAGCTAAACAGTTGAAAAACAGTGTTTTTTGAACCATGAATGCGTCCTTCCCAATCGCTAAAACCGGTACTTTAAAAACTGCTCATATCTCGAAAACGCCATGTTCGATTTGGATGAAAATATATCTGCTAGGTAATGTTTATATCTTGAAGAATATGTCGTACTCAGTTTTCAGCTAAACAGTTTAATAACAGTGCTTTTCGAATCCAAATTGTAACATTTGGCAGCATAATTTTACAAAAAACCGCTCTAACGATTTTGATCAAAATACATATTTAAGACAACATAAGCATTCTTAACATGATCACGTACTTAGTTTTTCTCAGAAAACTCTAATATTGCCGTTTTATGAATATTTCTCAAAAATGACTACCCAAATCCCGCTCTGTATTCACACACGGTATATTTTTGTAAAGTCCAAAACTTCAGTACATAGCAATATAAATTGTGGGTGAAATTTGAAAGTAATAAAGTGTTCTAGTTAATACGTAGGTTTATGTTTATGTAGTATGTATTTACGGTATTAATTACACCTTGAGTGAGTATGATTTTAAGCGTAAAATTTTTCTAAAATGACTCTGACATTTTGCGAGATTCGCAATAAACAAGAAAGTTACGTGCGACCCAGTCGCATTTTTTTAAATAGCCAACGCAATTTTTACACAAAATTGCAGCTCTGTATTTTAGTCTTTGAACTTCTTTCCACAGCACAGATAAATGCTGGCCATTTTGTAATGCAGGATATTAATATATAGATTGAAACCACACACCCATATGTTATGCAAAATATTTGTATCTCACTTAAATCGTTTTTCAATTAGTATTCCACAAATTAATCAATTCACAAATTTTAAGGGAAGGGTTTTATCGGTGTAGTTTGTCCACATTTTCTCAACTAAACTAAAAATGTACCTGCCTTGCCTGAAAGGACTTTCATGGGAAAGCATGTACCTGTGTATCTATGTACCTACATTTTATGCACCAGACAATTCTGCCACAAAAATATTCCACGACAAGAAAAGTGAAAATACATAACTGTTATTTATTTATGAATTTTTTACTATTTTGAACAAACTTCCTCTTAATTCGTGCATTAAAAATAACAGGCATTAGCAAAAAGGAGTAGACTTGCATTCTGCTCTGAATTGGGTATATTAACGATATAAACCAAACAGAACTTTCAATCTCTCATACTCTAGTCTCTCAACGCGCCAACGCTCTGAAGCGGCATTTAGTTTTGGAAAACTGCGGCTGGCGCGCGTTGACATAAAGTACGGTAAAGTTTCTAAAACGCCTATCAACGCACGCAAGCGGCAAAGCGCCGTTGTGATTTGGCCATTACAATAAAAACAGTTTTTCTATTTAATTATTTTGCACTACAAAGTGTGCACGGGCTACGCTAGTATAATATTATATAACATTAAGTTCCTACGTAGGTATTTGTTTTGTACAAGAATTAGACAACAAATTCAAATACAATTAGGTAACATTTCGAAATACTGCAAAGGTAGCCCTGGTTGGTAGCATAAGTTAAAGTCAGACAAATCAGCGAACGCACTCAAACACTCTAGTCCAATCAAATTCGGAATGATCCCCTTGCAATAGCGACAAGAATCATTGATATTGATATAATGGTATGACTCCTACAATCAAATCACTGATATGATAAGACTGATAATTTCATGCCTCTATTTTATACTGCATCATGTATAATACAACTATATTTATGGTCTATGTGTAATAACTATCACCATGTTGGATTTTGTTTAATCAAGCGTATCTACAAGATTCATGTGAAAGAAATCGGAATAACAAAGCCAAATATCAGACAGATACGAATTGACCGTACATTAGTAAACTAGTTGATAGTGCTTCAGGCTTCGAACAAAAATACGCGCTGCTAAAGATGGGTGTATTCATCGTTCTCTTAACGACACTTCTTGGTTTCGTCATATATTCGTTCATTAGGTCGAGCATGAGACCACCTAACTACCCACCTGGTGAGACGGAAATCATAGATTTTAAAATAATTTAGTCAGTTCTAACTAGAATTCGTTAATTTTAGATATTTACTCACATTATGTAGGCAATATACAGTTTTATTGATTGATGCTTATTAATAGTAGGTAGTTGTTTTATATAATAAATAAAAATTCGTCGAAATATTTTCCAGAAGTAATGTTTTAATTGTGGATTATTATAGGTATTATCTACAATTAATATTTGGTAGCTGGTAATAAGATTTGCTGCTTGTATTCAGAGCTAAACTATGACAATACTACATAGAAATTAGATATAGGTATACAGAGATTATGTGATTTTATGTGTTTTTAGGTTTGAGTTAACAACCAAGTGTCTGTGCTTCAAATAAGTGTGTATAGTTATAGATATGTACCCATTGGAATAAAACTAAATTCTGATATATGTATGTATGTAATATGTACCTATATTTTGTATATAGATATTATGTGAAGTTGTTAATTGAAGGACTCTTAAGTTAGTTCTTAAAGTTTCAAACTAGTAATTTAATTCAACCTTTTTAAAAACAAATTTCGTTTTCGCTGTCTATAATTTCGTTTTGATAAAGTTTTAAACAATGCGCACAGTGCTATGCTCAAAATACCATGTGCAGAAATTCTGAACGCTTCACTGCAAGCAATTCCTACTGCAGATGAAGCAGATGTGCAGGGGCCAGATTACGTAAAATAAAAACGATTGGACGATATCGTTTTCACGCATGCTGTCTCTATCATATCTGTGGTAATAAACAGAGACTGCTATTGTCGAAACGATGTCGTTCGATCGTTTTTATTTTACGTGATCTGCCCCCAGAATTCAATTTGCATCGGTTGCTGTCAATGCGGGAAAAATACGAAAGTGCAGTGCAACATAGCCTTAAAAAAAGTTGATTATTCTCATTTTATAAATTCGTTCGTTCACTCCCCTGTGAATGATTCTTTACAAATATAAATATTAAAACATGCAATTTTTCCAAGTATTACCTACCTACCAAGCTTAAATTTTGTTTAATATGTACTTTTAAATATTTTTTAAATGTTGTCTTATTAGCAATGTTCAAATGTGCCCCAGTCTCCCTAATGATTTTGGTTGTCAAATTAACGTCATTTATGACATAATCGATAGCACTTTTAAAGCACAAGCCCCGATGATTATCCGGGCTAACGATTCGTATGGAAAACTTGCCAAGCCTATATAGGATTGCAAAAAAAAAAAACACGCCTAATATATTAAACTTAATTCAATCGAACGTACCCAAATACATCTACTTGGCGAGCACATAACACTAGTTTTTATTCAAAATGTTAAAAATCATAATGCAATAGATGTCAATATTGATCTAGCATATCCTTCCCTTGATTTAGCATTTTCAGATACCTATGTAATGTATTTTGGGGATGAATTTAAACAATTCTTCAATAAAAATCATTTCGATTCAAATCTTATTTTAGAAATAAAAACAAGTACATTATGTGTGCTGCAATTTTATATCGAGGCTTGTCAATTGATAAAAAATCGTTTTAAATTTAATGATAAAAACTGAAACTTCTGAGGTACCTACGTAGATGCAAAGTTAATATTGTAAGTCAGTATACCCTCGATATTGCATATTTTTAACTTGTTTCCTTTTGATGATGACAAAGAGAAACTTAATAGTCAGTGGAGATATTTGTTGTGAGACAAAGATCTATTAGTGAAATATTATGATGTTTAAAATGCGCCAATTGTTGTTGTTTGATTAAGGAAGAAACTAGCTAGGTGAAAAAAAAAACATATTTAGAACTCAGTAAATTTATGTTTGTTAATTGTGTGCTCTCTGAAACATAGCAGTGCAGCAACAGAGCGAACATTCTCAATTTCAATTGTGAGTTTAGTTAAAAATAAACTGAGGAATTTTTAAGGAATAGGTTAAATACTGAAACTCTCGAAAATTAAATTCTTTCCCAGGAAATTAGGTATTTTAATAATTACTGTTGCGAGCGGATTCGCCAGGAATCTTGCAATTTTTTATTTTAATGAATTTAATTTACAGATGGAACATTTTCGATTTTCCAAAAAATGGGGCAAATCATGTGTGCATGTTTTTTTAATCAATAGCTTTTAATGCATTTTTCCGTTTTGTTTTAATACATACTCTTTTTTTTAATTTTGTATTGTTTATGCTATTTTTTGTTATTTACCCTAGTTTTGTTTAAAAAAAATCTACTGCGAAAAAATACAATCTTCTGCATTTTTTTAGAGAATCTACTGCGAAAAAATAGTCCAAAGGTGCAACGCTGCTGAACTAAAAAAGAAAAATGCCTATTGTCGTTCACTCGGGTTTTCTTCGCTTCTCAGTTGGCAGATTTGTGCTCCGTAATGGTGAATTTACATACCACGCCACGCAATTTTGCATGACTTCAGAAAGAAAGATCCGTTTTTCCACAGTCAAAGCTAATGATATGTAAGAGTGCGCCAACGAGCCTAACAGTTGAATCGCGATAACTTTTTTATGGAGATTTGTGGTCTCAGTCTTACAGATCATTAGTCTTGACTGTAACAAACGGATCTCTTTTTCTGAAGTCATGCAAAATTACGTGGTGTGGTAATGTAAATCCAGCATAAAGCTGCGAAATAAGTTTGACATTTTATTCACATCAGAAGGTTCTTGCTATCTCAAAGTAAAATTTTGAAATTTCTTTGAGAAATACTTTTCCTAACAGCGATTTGTTGGAGTCCGAATCCAATTGGCATAACTCGAGCAGTCAAAAAGCAGCAAGTCCAGCCACGCGAAACATATTTTGTACCTAATACAACCAGATTGCCAGCGACTGATTTTCCTTTTGCATTTGTATGCGCGGACATTTCTGTCGAATGTATCGATGCCAACTTTTTGGAGTTTACAATCGGGAATGATGATTGGCTTCATAGTCGTATGAATTTTAACTTGCATCTTGAGTCTTATCCGAGAAGCAAAAAAACTAAAGCTTATCTTAGCTTCATCGATTGAAACGGTCGATCACATTTGTTTGGTGGAACTGTGCTATCTTAAGGTTTTTTGTGATACATAATATCTTTTGCAAATAGATAACTTGTATAAATGGTTTCTTGTAATTTGTAAAAAAGGTATCCATAGTATTGTTTGCGTCAATATTCAAATGACGAAGGACCAAGGCGCACAAAAATTCCTATCCATCTTTTTCTCTATGGCAGTTGACAGGAAACAGTTTTTCGATGAAAGTCACATTTACACCCTCGTAAATGATATAATTTGTTCCTAGTTTGCTCTATATCTATAGCTCTGGGCATAGACTCTCAAACAGTTTTATCATTTTTATTTTGACCCATGACCATGACCCATCTCCTTACGATTTACCTCAAATGCAAATTCTTGCGCTGCCACTTGAGGTAGCTGAATATCTTGCATTTTCCATATCTTGAACGAGCTCTGTCAAATTGTTGTTCTGAATAGTCTCAAAATTATCTTGTGGAATATCAATATTTGAAGAGAAGAATCAGAAAAGGAACGTCAATAGATAGTAAACAACCTCCTGTTATCATTTAGAACACACAACTAAAAACAACTAAAAACTAAAATATTGTTGTTTTATGTTTATTATTGCTTTCATTTAAAACTAACCCCTTTGAACACGAGAAATTACTAAAAACAATTCACTTCAAACAAAATAAAATTAAATTGGAGCAACTTTCCATACAAAATGTACTAAGAAATATATTGGGGAGTACAGCTCCCCAAACACGTACAGAGGTTGCGTAGTTCTAGGCGCTCTTACATGAAACTCATCGAACATTTAAATCCAAATACACTACTTTCGCAAAGCTAACGTTACACTACACACAAAATGGTCAGATGTGACATTGGTGTGAAATAGGTTGTGGTGTATATTCATACTTAAAAATTGATTGGGGAGTACAGCACCCCATACACGGTTCTAAGGCTACTAATGGAGGACATTTCCATCGCATCGCGAAACGATATAAAATACTTTCTTCCCAGTCCAGCAATACAACCTGGGACATCTCGTTCTGCATCTAGATACACCTTCGACAACGATTTGAATTATTTTGTAATTCGTTAATTTTTATTCAATAAACATAAATATGGTGTTTATACATATACCCCATATGAATTATAAATTTGTTTGTACTTACCCCATGACATATCAACGGTATTAACTTTTTTTTTAAAGCCTAAAATTACTACATTGGTTTTGAAATTTATCCAAACAATTAATTCAAATTGATGGCGAATAGTTCAAAGTTAAATTGTGTTGGATACATTATGACAATAAAAGCACCAATTGTATAGTGGAAGGAATTTTGCAAAAATCGTTTAAACCATCCCCTACTCCCCCTACCTATTCTTAGAATAAATCGTTTTAATTAAAAAAAGATAAAATGTACAAAGCAACTCACTCCATTTTGGGATTATTTTTATATTATAAATGAAAAAACATTTCGTCTCCAAATATTTTACACAGTACGTATATATATCTTAGAATAAATCATTTTAACTAGGCTCGCCCGGTGGTCGAAATTCGCCCACCATACATAAACACAAACAAACGCAACATGCAAAAAATTAGTATGTGCCTCAACTACATACATAAGCACTCTATACTGAAGTGCATCTCCTTTCCTTTGTTTCCCTCTTCCTATGAAATCCAAAAATAACTACCCCAACGGCCCAACCCAACCCTCCCTGATAGTTGTATGTCTCTTCTCTTATGAAGTAAGAATAGACCGTCGACTCCTCCCACATAACGGACTTTGCCTACAAGCTGCCGGCGGTCCCAGGATTTTTCATGTATTGGTGCTGTACAAAATCAGAGGAGCGCCATTAACGCACACATACTTGAAAAATCCTAGGCCCATGGTATAGCATGGAAAATCATTGCCGCCATTAATTTTGACATTTACACGTATTCACAGACAGGGTAATTTTTTCCGGTGAGAATCGGGTAGGTGTACGGAAAGTCGGCGGTCTATTCTTACTGGTTTGTGATTAATGGTGGATTTACATTACCACGCCACGCAATTTTGCATGAATTCAGAGAGAGAGATCCGTGTTTCCACAGTCAGGGCTAAAGATGTGTATGAGTGAGACCACACGCCTAAAAGTTGAATTTAGGCCGCCATAACTTTTTTAAGGAGGTTTGTGGTCTCACTCTTACAGATGATTAGCCTTGACTGTAGCAAACGGATCTCTCTCTTTAAAGTCGTGCAAAATTGCGTAACGTGGTAATGTAAATCAACCATAATTATTAATATACCCAACCCCATGTAATGTACATACAGCTGCTGACCATTGTCCAAGTCCATAGCACTCACAACAGAAAACAAATCAACCCTTTTCGAAAGAGGTACTCATATGATCGTGTAGTTTTTTTTTTTTTTTTTGTCCTGTCGCACGATCGCAGAAAGTATATTTATATATAATTATGTGTGCTGTGGTATACTGGTATCCAAACCCAATCCAGGTGAAGGCAAAGTCATGAGTTATGATGACTCATAAGAAGAGACGGAGTTATACATAATAGAAACGTTCTCTGTGTATGATTCTCTTTTTTAATTTCTGCTTCACACAGAAACTTCGACTGAGCGAAGGGGAAATATTAATTTTCTTTGTATGCGCAGCGAAGAATGTTGTTGTTGTAACCAATGTAATTTAAAAACATTAATTTACGTATTTTGCAAATACTTTTTCCAAAGAATTATAGATGTGTTACTATGAGTGGTAAGCTTCAATTTTGTAAAAAGAAAAAAAAGATTTGGTATACTTTAAGTAGGGTAAATGAATCTGAAGCGAAATCGGGTCGGCTTTTAATATTATAGGTAATAGATTAAAAATAAATAAAATATACAAAGCAACCCACTCCATTTTGGGATTATTTTTTATTAAAGTAATTTTTATTTTATACAATTTTTGAAGTTGTTTTGTGGCAGACTATGTCAAAAGCTTAAAAGTAAATATTAGAATATCATCGGTTAGTCTGTTAGACTGTTAGTTAGAGAAAGTCTGTCAACAATCATTGAATGTCGAGGCGTCGCATAACGCATCACGTGCTATTCAACCAATGTCACAAAATGCGATATATAATCAACAAAAAAAAATGTTTCTACGACACCAAAATGCAAGTTCAAGTCATGACAAAACACCACGTTCAGCGGCGACGAGTTCAAACTACTCACAAAAAACAATTCCCAGCAGTTTTTGTACGAGTAGTATTATTGTTTTGACACTAGATCGACAACGTCTATCAAAAATTCTGAATTAGAAAAAACTAGTTTTAATCTCTGTTCAGTCACAGGTTCTAGGTTACGTGAGCTTTGTAGTTTGGAATTGGAACAGAGCTTTGGAGGTCGGGAGTGGAAGTTGCCTATTGTTGTTGTTGTTGGAGATGTGCCACGGAAAAGTCTGATGAGACGTACGTGGATTGACATATTGTATCCGAGTTGGAGACAACAGTTTTGCGAGTCAAACATTTGTACTGCAAGTAACCAAGCACAATTTTTAAGTAAAGTAAAATTAAGTCAAGTTTTCCAAAAATAACTGAACCAGAACTAGTCCATCCGATCGTGGGGTATGAAGCAGAAGTAGTGCTTAAAAGTGACCAATCACCAATTTTTCATGCGGCTTATCAGGTACCGTACAAGTTGCGCGAAAAGGTAGAACTCGAGTTGGCGAGGCTATAGTCAATGAACGAATTTTAGTCCCGGTTGAGTTTAGCCAGTGGGCCAGCCCCATTGTAATAGTGCCAAAAAAGATGGTAATATAAGTTTCTGTGTTGATTGTAAGGTGACTCTAAATAGGTGTATAGAAACACAACATTATCCACTACCTCGTATTGAGGATATTTTTGCAGGGTTATCGGGGTGTTCTCATTTCTCAATAATTAATTTGAAGGGTGCTTATCAGCAACTTTCTGTAACAGAAAAATCGCAAAAGCTTTTGATAATCAATACATTTAAAGGCCTTTTTGCATTTACTCGTCTTGTTTTCAGAATAAGCAGTGTGCCAGCAATATTTCAATCTGTCATGGATCGGATTCTTCACGGGTTGAAAAACGTTGCTATCTAGAAAAGCATAACGTTTACATAAATGTCGAAAAGTGTAAATTTGTTTGCGATACCGTGGATTATCTAGGTCACACACTCTGCTCTAAGGGAATTAGTCCTAACAAGAAAGTTGAAGCAATTGTTCAAGCCCCATCACCAAATAATCTTCAGCAATTGCAATCTTTTTTAGGTCTTCTAAATTATTATAATAACTTTCTTCCAAATCTAGCATCAGAAATTCAGCCATTATACAGTAGGTAACGGATATAAGAAATTCAGAAAATCCCAATGATTTCTTTCTTATATCAGTTTTTTTCTTATAAGCGAAGAACGGATAAAAGAAAAATTATTTCTTATATCAGTAGCACGGATATAAGACCACAAATTTCTTATAAGCAATAATATAAAAACAAATTTCCAAATTTCAAGCTTAACAAAAAAGAAAATAACAAGTCTTATTCCTACTTACATAATAATTTTATTTTTGAAAATAGTCAATTATATCTTCTTGAATAAGTAACTTTTCTCGTGTATTAAAAAGAAGTTCTTCGATAATATGCAAGTGGTCATCGTCACTCCCCAAATATTGCTTCAACACAAAAAATCATTTCATTTCATTTAATACTTCATTCACAAATTGTACTTCTTCTAATTCTGCAAAACATTCCATACGTTCCTCCTCTTCAAATTCGTTGTTGTCTTCTTAATCGCCATCAACATCGCAAACATCATCATCTCACATTTTTTTCACGTAATTCGATTTATAACAGACAGAAAGCAAACTTTCTTATAAACGTTCTTTTTTTCATATATTTTTTGGTTTGGGTGCTGGAAATATAGTTTCTAATATCCGATTTTTTCTTTTAAGGGTTTTTCTTTTATCCGTTTTAATTTACAAGGATTAATATGGAAGAGGACACGGTGCATTTCGTTGTGTTCTTATAAGCGATTTTTTCTTATATGAGGTTTTCTTATATCCGTTAACTACGTATAACTTATTAAGAAAAGGTACACAGTTTTCGTGGACAGAAGATTGCCAGAAAGCTTTTGAGAAAAGTAAAACCCTCCTTCTGAGAATAGAATTGTATAACCCTAATAAAGAAATTGTTTTGTTCACTGATGCCAGTCCTTATGGTGTCGGAGCAATTCTATGTCACCTAGTAGACGGCAAAGAAAAGCCAGTTAGTTTTGCATCGTGTACTCTATCGGCAGCAGAAAGAAACTACTCGCAGTTGCATCGCGAGGCGCTGGCCATTATCTTCGCAATAGGTTAGGTTAGGTTAGGTTAAAAAGGGGTATGAGAAGACTCATACGGGACTAGGCACCATAAGGGCCCATCACGATCCCTAGGGGGAACCAATTGCAGTGACCTGCAATGGAAAAATACCTAAACACTTGCCCTTGAGAAAACCCCAATTTCCCTGCAAAAACAAAGTAGCCCCTTGAAGTTGGTATTGTCTATCTCCCCTAAATGTTGGAAGAAGTACCTGCCCAAAAATGTCCTTCTTATTGCCTCACATTCGCACAGTATATGTGTTATGTCCTCTTCGGCTTGCAGATCATTGCAGAATCTGCAAGTGTCCGAGTCTGCTAGCGCTAGTCTTCTTGCATGTTTTCTAAGAAGACAGTGCCCTGATAATACGCCGATCAGTGTCCTGAGCTGTTCCCTGCCTAGTTTGAGGATTTCCCCAGATCTTTTACGGTCGTATTGCGGCCAAAGTGCCTTAGATACTGCGTGACCGGTGAGGCCCCCCCACCTCCCGGTCGCCTTCCTTATTTATTTTATTCCTAATATCGCTTTTTATGATGCAAGGATGTGGTTTAATATCCACATCTCCTCTGTCTTGCAATTCCCCGCCTATCCTCGCAAGCTCATCCGCTTGCTCATTTTCAACTATACCGCAGTGTCCTGGTACCCAGCACAGTCTCACTCGGTTCTGACTGCATAATGCCTAAAGCATTGTGCGACAGGTCCTGACTAATTCAGAATTGATGTTCGTAGATTCTAGTGCCTTGAGTGCAGCCTGGCTATCGATGTAGATGGCTATATCCTTTCCAGATATAGATCTCATCCGCATTAGCTCTGCCGCTTTCATAACAGCCAGAACTTCTGATTGGAAGACACTGCTTGTATCCGGTAGTCGTATAGACACTTTTAGATCTGGATCTACTGAGTAGATTCCAGCACCCGTACCTTCCGCTGCTTTTGAGCCGTCCGTGTAGACCGCTATTTCACAATGCTTAATTACTTTATCCCTTTGCCATTCATCTTTCCGGGTACGGAGTGTCGAAGTCGACCAAGGGGTGTATTTCATCAGTTTGCACCTGTACACCCGGGAGTAACTCCGCTAGTATTGTACAGTGTCCAAAACTGCCCTCTCTAAAGTAGCCCAGGGTTGTGAGCCGTAGTGCACTACTCCCCGCAAGTTGCTTTATGTGCAAGGCAAGTGGCGTAAGGTGTAGAAAGGTGTCCATCGCCGTAGGGGTGCTGCGAAGTGCACCCGTTATTGCTACGTTGGACGCTCTCTGCACCGACGCTAGTTTGCCGACTGTTGTTTTCTTCTTCGTCGCCGTCCACCATACTAGTGCGCCATATGTGAGTATGGGTCTAACCACCACTGTATAGTGTATATAGCCAGTGCACCATAGCAGGTTTTAGGCCCCAAGTCCTGCCTACTAATTTTTTACAAATAAAAAGAGCGTTATACGCCTTTTTAATTCTTTCCACTACGTTTGCATTCCAGTTCAGTTTCCTGTCCAGACTGACCCCAAGATAATTTGCCTAGTCAGACAGAGGCAATTCCACTTTGACTTTTCTTAATGCACTGTCCATGATTTCACTAAGAGTGTTTAAAAACTTTCCCTGCATGATAATAACTAGGTCATAAGCATATGCTGTGGCACTCATTCCCCTGGAGCTCAGCTTCTTCAAAATGTCATCCATAACAAGCACCCAAAGGAGAGGTGAAAGGACTCCCCACTGTGGTGTTCCCCTGGTCAGCGACATTCTGCCCTCTACATTATTAAAAGCACCCTCAATATCCAGAAAAGCTGCTAGAGCAAACTCGCCCAAGTGTAAGCTTCTTTCTATCTTCCCTACTACATTATGTAGTGCTGTTTCTACTGACTTTCCCTTCATGTAGGTATGCATGTTGCGATTCGCTTAAGAATCCGTTATTACATTTGCTCCTGATATGAGCTTCTAATAGCCGCGCTAGGGTTTTTAGCATAAAAGATGACAGACTGATTGGTCTGAAATCCTTTGCTGTTGTATGCCCCTGCTTGCCAGCTTTGGGAATGCCAGCTTTCACTTCCCGCCATACTGCTGGTATGTACCCTAATTTCAGACTCTGTCTTAGAATCTCCGTAATTTTCCGTAACGCCCTCTCAGGTGCCTTTTGCAGCATGATCGGCAAAATTCCATCTGGGCCCGAGGATTTAAACGGTTTGAAGGACTGTAAAGCCCACCGCACTTTTCTCCGATCTATGAGATCAACTATCTCCCCCCTTGTGAGAGGGTCACAGTTGATATCCGTACGACCTTGCAGCTAAGAATCCTCTGGGATAGTGAGATTCCACCAGGGTTACCATAACCTCCTGACTGCTTTCGGCCCAGGTACCGTATTTCTTTTTGAGGTAGCTAGGTACACTTGCCTCTTTTGAGAGTACTTTGCGAAGTCTCGGAGCCTTATCTGTATCCGAGATTGATTCGCAGAAAAGTTTCCACGAAACTCGTTTGGATTCCCTGATTAAGTATTTGAATTGCCTTTTGCTTTCGGTAAACTCATTCCATGTGGTGTCGTCTCTGACCAACTTCGCCCTATTGTAGAGTTTCCTTACTTCTTTCTGTTTCAGCCCTATCTCCCTATTCCACCATTTCGGCTGTACCGTTTTTGGTGTTTTATTTTCCGGGCATACCTTTTCAAATGCCGTTGTCAGTGTTTTGTTTATCAGCTCAACGCCCTATCCAGGTCCTTGGCAGTATTGGCAGGACCGGGCTGGGTGTCAAGATGCTGATTTACCACTACCGTATATTTAGCCCAATCTGCTTTTCTAGGATTCCTAAGAAAACTACATGCCCTACTATGGAAGTTGACGTTGAAGCGTATCCATCGATGATCTGACAAAGACGCTTCTTCCACAACCCTCCAATTTCCAACTACCAACTTATCTGTATTGGAGACAAGGGTGATATATAAAACCTCCTCCCTATTTCTAACTACAAAAGTAGGTGAATTCCCTCTGTTACATAGTATGATGTTGGACGATATAATAAAATCATAAAGACACTCACCTCTTGTATTAATATCACTGCTGCCCCATTGAGAGTGATGGGCATTTGCATCACAGCCCATTACGTGCATCCAGTTTGTCTGAACAGCTAGCTTCTTCAACTTCTCCGGCTGATGTTAGACATAGCGGTTTACCGTCTTCCCTTCCAGTCAAGTCTCCTGAACTGTAATTATTCAAAAGAAAAGCCCTGATATGGTTTTTAATTAAGATACAAGTCCTGATTTTACCTTTTCCCTTATAGAACAACGTGTAATTCCTGTTCTTGAGACCTTGGATCGCGTTGTTCTTATTGATCCAAGGCTCTTGTATCAGTATTGCGGCGACGTCCTGCTTGATGATGTACTCCAACAAACAGGCCGTCGCTGCCCTACTATGATGCAGGTTTATCTGCAGCGCTTCCATCATCTTTAACAGGCGGCTCCTCCTCATCCTTGCCCTTGGTCGTTCTGACCATAACTCTTCCCATACTGTATCTTACCATACGGTTGGGTTTCTCCAGGTATGGAAGACTTTCCTTGTTTAAGGACAGCAGGAAGTGCTGGCCAACTTCCACAGGGCGTCTTGGAACTTTTCTTCGACGTATTTCCATTAGTCGATTGTCAGACGACCGCAAGGTTCCCGCTCGTTTACTGCAGCAACGAGAAGCTCATCTTTCGGGTCGCTTTGCCCTCGACGAATTGCCGATGAAGTTGAAGAAGAAGATAGCTCTCCTTCACTCAGCTCCGACTCCCCCTTAACATGAATTGCTTTTTGTTTTTTAAAATTAGTTTTTTTTTGCATCCAAATCTTACGAAACAAAAACTAGGAGTATTCCAATTCATTGAATCGTATTAGTTTTTAAATCGTATATGTACTTAAACGAACATATTTAAATAATTATTTTACACACATTTTTTTCGAAGCAGAAGACTTCTTCATTTTTTTTTTAACATGAGATCAATCACCTTATTTAGATCCACAATAATATCCGAATGAACAGATATCATAGCAAGTTACCTTAACCTTGCATTCTCCATAACGCTTCGGGACATTGTTTTAATGCTTTTCATAGCTGAAAGGGTTTTTTCAACACTAGCTGTGGTCACTGGAAGCGTTGCTAAAACCATAAGCAAGAAATTTATACCTCTAAAGTAAGTCTTGTCACATAAATATATTAAGCAGTTTCAAAACTTCGGTAGAAGTATCACTCGACGATATTCTCGACCAAAGAATATAATATTTAGCTTTCACAGCTGACAACGAAATTGCATTATCAAAGTACAGTGTTAGCCTGTTAGCTTTTCCATTTCCTTCACTCGCTCAACTGCAGCAAAACCTGGGAGAAGAGCTTGAAACGATGGTAGAACGTCATCGTTGACCATGAATCTGTCCGTAAGATTCTGTATTAACGAGTATATGTAATGTAGACACTTTAAAATAGGCTTCAGTAGAAAGGTTTCTGGATTAGAACGTGTTGTTTCTTCCAATGAAGTTCTTGGAGCTCTTAATAACTTCAAATAAGTCCTCTGAAAGTTGGGATGCGGATTGAAAAGTCTATCTGAAAAAATCTTCGGTATTTTCTCTGATGTTCTTAAGAGAATTCAGAACTTCTTTTGTGCGGTCGATTGCAGAAACGAAATCTAAAGAAAATTTATAAGGGCAGCGTTAAACTGAACAGTTTTTCGCATGCAATAGAAGCGTAGAAGTCGAGTTTTTCAGCTCTCTGATAGTGCGTGCTTTTTAATGACATTTTTGAAAGTTATATAATGCTTTTGAACAGTTGCGGGAGAAATTTCACTAACAGGCGTATTTTTTTGAGAATCTATAGCTAGCTCACTTTTACTTTTACATTGCAAAACTAGCTCACTTTTACTTTGAAAGTAAATACGTTTGAATACTGTATACCTACCGGGATAGTCTCCTTATTTTTATAGATTTGAATTTAGGGCTTAAAGCCCCATTTTGACAATCATTTCAGTTTCAGTTTCAGCTGAGCTATCAGTTAAGCTTTCAGTTAAACTGATGTTCTGCAGTGTATTTAGACATCAGTCTAGAATTCAGTTGAGCTTTCAATTTACTCGTGATTAGCCGAAGGTTAGAAGATTTATCTACTAAAACTTCTGAAAACTTATGGGAATTCCATCAGTTTCAGTTAAACGCTTTCATTTTTGCATTTAGACATCAGTTTAACAAGCTTAACTGATAGCTCAACTTAAACTGAAACTGAAATGATCGTCTAAATTTGGCTTTAGAACATTTTAGTTTTTTGTCTAGACTTTCGGGGGGCTACGTGCCTTTTGGGTGGTGACTCAAATGTGGAAGAGACACCAGTAAATTATTTTCATGTTGAAGAGAATTTAGTGAATACAGAAACCGTTCGTGACAGTACTCAACAAGATAAAACACTAAAAGCTGTCTTCAAGTATTTACAAGTAGGGTGGCCAAATAATATATCAAATGATGTGAAGCCATATTTTAAAAATAAAACAAGCTTATGTATTGAAAATGGTTGTGTGTTATACGGGCACAGAGTTGTTGTTCCAACACCGCTACAAAAGAGCGTTCTCGAGTTGCTGCATAAGAACCACGCGGGTATAGTGAGGATGAAGATGTTAGCACGGTCATTCGTGTGGTGGACAGCCATTGATAAGTCAATAAGCTTATTCGCAAGAAATTGTGAAAAAACACAAAACGTTCCGCGAGAAAAAGTTGAAACGAAATGGGCACCATCGCAGTCTCCCTTTGTTCGTGTTCACTTAGATTTCTTCTTCTTTGGCGGGAAAACATTTTTAACCATTATGGACGCTTACTCCAAATATTGCGACTTGAGGTTGATGAACACCACAACTGTTCAGTCATTAATAAATGAGTTGTCCAAATTGTTTTTAGAGTTTGGTTATCCGGGTTGTATTGTGACGGATAATGGACCGCCTGTCAATTCGAGCGTGCTAGTAAAATTTTGTAGATGTAAAGGTATTGATTTGGTAAAATCGCCTCCATACCACCCACAATCGAATGGATTAGCAGAACGGGGAGTGCAGACAGTCAAGTCGGTTTTAAAAAAGTTATTCTTGGAACAGAATAGTACAATGTCGTTAGTAGATAAAGTAAATGAGTTTCTTTTTAATTACCGCCACACTCCATCAACAGTAACCTCCAAGTCTCCTTCTGAAATGTTGTTTAACTGAGCCAAGAATTCTCTTAAGTTCTTTAAAGCAAAATAGAAATAAAAATACCAAAAATGAATCTGTTGACAATAACACAAATGTAAATCTAAACTTAAGAGCAAGCGTTAAAAGGAATCAATATTACAAAGTTATATCAAGACCAAAATTTAAGGTGGGGGAAGAAGTCTTGTATAGAAACCACTATATGAATATGATTAAATCGAGTCCAGCAAAGGTTTCTAAAATTGTTAGTAAATTAACAGATTTTATAAGAGTTAATGAAGTAGAACGCTTTGTACCTACATGAAAATCATATTCGGAAAAGAAATTTGAATGATAAGATATTTGTATCAGATCTTGATCCCACACAAATTATTAATATACAGAGTAAACGGCCTCTTAGAGTAAAGAGAAAGTTCTTAAAAAATATGGAAATTAGAAGGTCTAGTAGACTTAAAAATAAAGAATTAGCTAAATCTTTAAATTTGGAAAATAATCAAATTATATTGGAATAATTACATACTTATATAACTAATGACATTTGTTAATTGAGATGTTAATATCGTTGATGAATTCTTTTACTGTTTTAAGTTGCGTTTATAATGTAAGATTATGAATAACTTTATTACTTTATCATAACTAATTTAGTGGGGGAAGATGTTATATATTAAACATGAAATCTATAATGTGCTACTTATTGCAGACTGAACTCTGAAGTAACTCATGCTTAATGTTTAGCATCACCCTGTACTTTATTACCAACCTACGCTAAACCATTTTATATACTTCAATTAGTTTTAAGATACACATCATCTCTCTCTCTCTCTCTCTTATCTTGACCACTGAGCTGTAAGCACGTAATAAATAAATTATAAGAATTAAACATACTGTTTGACTTGCACCTGAAAGACTCTAATATTTGGCAGGGATGCCAAAACTAGAGATGGTTCTGTATAGCTCGTCTCTATAAATGCTGTCATATGCGGCTTTAAAATCGATAAATAGGTGATGAGTATGGATTTGGACTTCTTTGGTTTTCTCCAGGATCTGCCGTAGTGTGAATATTTGGTCGGTTGTGGTTGCTGAGGCTCCATCCATCAGGCATACTTTCCTCTGACCAAATTTTAGAAACGAGTTGGTGTATGCTCTCTACCAAGTCATCCCCCGCTGCCTTAAAAAGCTCGGCCGATAAACCGTCCGATCCTGCAGCTTTGTTGGACTTTAGCTTGGATATTGCTATCCTTACCTCATTTTTGTCAGGTGGACGGAAGTCTTGGCTTTCATCGCCCAGGTTGGATGGTTCATTTTGCATGACAGCGGAATTTGTGTCGTCTTCGCCGTTTAGCAGTATGCAGAAATGGTTTTTCCATATCCTCAGCACCGACTGTGACTCTACTACAAGGTTTCCTTGTTCGTCTCTACAAGTCTCTGTTCGGGCCTTGTTCCCGTGACACGTTCTTTTTACCTTTTGGTGAAAATTTCGAACATTGTTCCTGGAGTTACACCTCTCTATTTCCTCGATCGCGCGCTTCTCATGCTCTTTCTTTTTCCTCCGGAGAACAATTATTCTTCCCTCCTTTTTTGCTCGTAGGGCTCACGAGCTAGGCTAGTTGCTTTGCTGCATGTGCTTCTCGGCACTCTTCACCAAACCACGGGTTTCGTGGTGGTTTTCGGGTGAAACCTAGCACATCAGTCGCGGCTTTTCTGATGGCTTCTTGGCATCGATGCCACTGGTCTTCAGCACTTGACTTCTCGAGAGGTTGAGGGAGACGCGATCGGCAAAAGTTCTGGTGGTTTGTTGCGTTTGTAGCCGTTCAATGTTGAATCTCCTCACAGTATTTCCTGGTTGTTGTGGTGTCTGGGATATCCGCATACGTACCTTGGCTACAACAAGGCAGTGATCCGAATTTTTGTTGGCCGCTCGGAAAGTTCGGAAACTAGAATACTGGAGGATTGACCGTTTGATGGTCTGGTGACCGTCATGTTCCTTTGTGAATGTTGAGGTGTGAAAACCGTGTGCTTGCTATAGTAACATTACGTCCCGCAGTAAAATCAATATTACACCTTCTACGAAGATTATGATGCTTTACCGCCGATAAGGGTTTCGTCAGCAAATCCGCAATCATATTTTCGGTGGGCAGTATTCACATTGTATAATACCCTTCCTGAACAGATCTTTGACCATTTTGTATTTTTTGTCCATGTGCTTAGTCTTATAGGAAAACTTGTCGTCGCTCACCATTTCTAAACAGCTTTGGTTATCCTCAAAAATGATGGTTCGTTAATTGTTACATTTTTTTTTTCATTCTTTATTCTCTTTAATTAATAAATACTTAACAATTTCTTTAATTTAGACTCATACTTTTACACAATAGAGAATAGCTATAGTGACATTTTTTATTCTGCTTAGGTAAAGCAATAAATAGTGTTAAATGTCACTTAAAAAATATAAAATTAATTAAAAATTTAAAATTTAATAATCAGTGTGGGATGACAATATTTAGTTTACTTTAGTATTATTTATAATATGTAGGTACGCAAAATAATTTTTTTTTTTGTGCTGAGGCGATGAGCATTACTTATTTTCCTTACATCACATTTCTGCAGGACGACAAGTGGTTTTAGATTGGTTGTGTAGGCACTCCCCCAACAACTTATTCCGTATTGCAATTTCGAATGAAAGATTCCATAATACATTCACCCCTATCGCGAATAATATTTCCCCCGGAATGTTTCCCATTCAGCAATTTGATTTACATTGCTGACAAGGGAAAAAATTCCATCGGAATTTATTCGCGATACCCCTAATTGTTGTTGAGTATCATTTGAACAAAACTTTCTGAGGCGATAAAAACACCGAGTGGAAGAGCGTAGGTACTGCTTCAATAGCGAAATATGTTGTGTCCAACTCATGTTTTGATCAATTATTATTCCGAGGTATTTAAAATTTTTAACAACTTCAACTAGAAAACAGTTTGAGTTGCATAAGGCATTTTGATTAAAAGTTTCACCTGACGTTGAAGAACAAGTACAATCAATTAAGTTAAAGCGTGGACAGTCAAAGGAGTGGAAATTGATATCAATATATGGTGGCTCAGGCGAACTCAAACTAAAAAACATTAATTTGGTCTTCTTACTGACAATTAGCCTGTGTGAAGCAAACCATAACCTCAACAAATGAATGTCATGGTTTAGTTCAGCTACAAGATTCAATGTAGGTACTCGTTGAGCCATATGCGATGCCAAGATCATCTGCAAAAGCCGTGACCCTACCCGCAAAAGGGAGGGAAAACAAGGAGTTGATAAAAATTAAAAACAAAATGGGACCCAGGACAGAACCTTGAGGTAGGTACACCAAAGCTAAGTACCCGAGTGTTGCCACGAAGATGTGCTATTTTTACTCTTTGTTTGCGGTCCTTTAAATACGATGCAAACCAGTTATAGATAAATCCACGAAAACCTGCATAGTACAATTTTTCTAAAAGAATGTCATGAGCAACCATGTCAAACGCTTTTGTAATATCAACAAAGAGGTCAGCGCAGAATTTACTACTATCCAAAGCTTTATTAATAAAAGAGAAAAAATATAAAAGAGCATCCTCAGTGGAGCACCCTTCCCTAAACCCAAACTGAACCGGACTGAAAAATTGTATTCTTTGCAGATGTGAACACATTCGTTTCTTTACAGTTTTTTCAAAAATCATCGAAATTGAAGAAAGCAAGGAAATAGGTCTGTAGTTGTTCTTTTCTTTTCGATTTCCCTTTTTGAAAAGTGGTAACACGTCAGCATATTTCAGTTGATCAGGAAAAACTCCACTAGTAATACTTAAATTGAAAAGATACGCTAGAATATCGACTATATTAGGTGCGATTTTTTTTAATGTAACATTGGAAATGCCATCGATTCCATATGATCTTGAGTTGTTTAGAGTAGATTGTTTGTAATACCTCGAACCCAGTGATTTCTTAAAAAAAGAAACTGTTCGCAGTATTTGTTCTAACTACCGCTTCAAGAGTTACACATCGGTTGCAAATCGACCTATAGTTGGATTTGTAGGACAAATTCCCAACTGAAGCAAAAAATTCATTTAATTCATTGGCAACTGCTAAAGACTCCACAATGTCAGCATCTTCGCCACTGACACCCCATTCCTTTTTTAGATTTCCTTGTACATTCCGAAATTTCGAGAAATAGTAATTGTCGCGGCAAGCAGATATTTCCTTATTTATTTTATTACTCATTTCCTTAAACCGTTTTCTTAAGTTCGAGTTAAGTGGATGTCTATAGCACAATTTCCGTATTTTGTTTTTTAATTTTATTTTATTCAAAATAGAAGTGCTTACCCAAGGTGTTTATAATTAATGTTCTCTGTAATGAACATAAATTACAAACACAATGCAACTTATTTTATATATAAATAACCAAAAATTTATAACCAAATTTCAAGATTCTACGGCAATGGGAAGTGGCCCAAACAAATAATAACAGATTTTAAAAAGTGGGCGTATACCACGCCCCCTGAATGGAAAATCGCAAGTTTGGGACTATTCCCAGTGTATGCAGCACAGGATGTAGTATTCTGCCAAATTTCACGATTCTAGGATAGCCGGAAGTGCTTTATAATATTGATGATCAGTTACGGTTTTTGCGAGTTTTGAAGGCATGTATATTGAGAACCACTAATGCTATAAAGGTGAAATTAGGTGAAGTCGACTTTTTTACTGAGCTTAGAAAATGTTTCAAGTTTGAAGTTTTTGGCTTAATTGGTTCCGAAGTTATAGGGGGGTCGAGACAGCCTGAATTTGTTCCTGCAAAAAGGATTAGTGTCTTTACTAGAGAACTTGGCTGGGGTAGTGCCCTTTGATATAATACTTATATCGAGGTTGAAATATTTAGTAATTTTATTGCTAGCCACAATATCGCTGTCAGCTTAATGTTTGTCGTTGTAAAAACCGTCTGTTCATTTGCTAAAGTGACTATGCTATGCTCAGATGTACTGAGCGCGCAGCATGTTTATGGCGCTGACTGACGGTCTTACCCCCGTTATTGATGCAGCTGACTATTTTTTTTATTATCTGAAAAGTATGAAATTTCAGCTGTATAAAGTTCATAAGGTATAAAATGACTTTATATTTGACCATTTTTAATATGTTCATATACGTGACTGACGTATACTCCTCAATACAGCTGATTGTTATTTTTTGGTTGAAAATTATCTCAAAAATCATCCCATAAATTTTGGCACGGTATGAAAATACTTTTGGCATCATTTTTTTTTACAACTTTTACATGTGTTTACGGTGGATTCCACCGCGGGTGCGGAAACTGACGATCATTTTGTTGATTATTGAATATTAAACAATTGCTAACAATGGAATTGCTTCGGTATAAAATTCCTCTTAAAAATGCAACGCTACCTCCCGTACTATTAGCACATCATACCTTATGTCACACACAAATAAAATCAAAATGTACATTGCGAATACTGATAGAAATTTTAATTAGATCTGCGCCAGCCATGCTGCATCGTTCCACCTTAAAATCTTCATCTATATATATATCTCGCACAAAAACTCCCACACCACCTGCTGGATATATTTCGTTTGGGTTTGCATATAGTTTATAACCGGGAATAGTATAATCATGAAAAAATCCATATCTCGGAGATAAATATCAAATCCGGCAAATAATTAAAAGTTTCTAGATTACAAACCAGTCGATCAAAGTTTTGCCCCACACTACGGATATTTTGATGAACAACGAAAAAAGGTTTGCTCTCATTATTGGTCTTTACATGAAAAAATTTATCACAACTACTTTTAATGGTGATAGTGATTGGGTTGTTGCTTACTAGATCGAAGTTATTATTAATATTGATCATATGTGTAAGTTAATAAAAACGAAAAGCAAGACAAACTAATCTTGCAGTTTCACTAATTCATCGAACGAACTAATAGCAACAACCCTACCCTTATCAACCTTACGCAAAAGAACTTTAGAATTTTGGAACCACAAATATTTTAAGTTTTTAGCTAGTTTAACCCTTTCCGCTTCCAAGAGCAAAGCACGATTAAACTTAGTTAAAGAATCATTTATATAAAGATTCACTTTTTCCCTTCTACAAATAATGCAGCATTCAGCTTCTTTGTTGCAGTCCTCTTTTCCCTCATAATTTTTTGTTTCACGGCTTGAGATGATAATTGAACACACGCGGGACCTAACATTGTTGTTAGGTCCCGCGATGCTCGTTGAATTTGTGTTTGACGAATTATTGTTCTTTCGCACTCGTTTTACAAAACATTTTATTATTTCGGTGGGTTCAATTGAGATATTCAACGCATCAGTTAAGATCTTCTGCAAACATTCGGTACCATTTTTGTTGTTTACATCTGGCACGCCAACGATCTCAATAGAATTCTCCAATAACTTTTGTTCTCTCCAGTTGAGGCGACTTTCAAGAGACGACACTTTCGATTTCAACTGTGCATTTTCCTCTTTGATTTCCTGCACAATGCCAAGGAAGTCAGAGTTTATTTTTTTTCAGAATAATAATCTCTTCGTAAAGCAAATCCAAGGTTATTGCTCTGTGGTGACGTATAGCATTTTCATCATCATTCTCAACGGCGGCGGCGAGACCCCCTTGATGTTCATCTGTTTCGCTAGGCACATTCGATGGTTTATGCGAATTTGGCTGCTTATGCATAGAATCGAGCTTTGATGTTTGTGGGTTTACCGCTTCTTGTTTTTTGTTTTTCAATGATGTCTTATTTGACGATGCGCTTTTAGATGGTGGTTCTCCATATTGTTGTTGTAGAGATGCGCTTCTAGGCGGTTGTTGATGTAGAGGTAGAGGCCGCGATGACGAAGCGCTTTTATATGCTACTGCAAGTTGTTGTTGCGCAGATGAGCTTGCGGGTGATAGCACTGAATGTTGTTGCTGCAGTGATTTCCGTCGAAGCGCAGTACACCTATCACATCGATATTTAATATCGTTAGCACTCATATATTCTAAGTCCATTAAATTAATATGACCACATTAACATGTAAATCAGCCAGTAGCTGCCGCAACCACTTCGCCTCTTTTGGTGCATCGGCCAATGAGATGTACTCCGCTTCACATGACGAAGTTGCTACCAGAATCTGCTTATGATAGGACCAACTGATTGTTCCTCCATTAAAGAAAAATCTTCGCCCGCTGTTTGACTTTCTCTCAATTGTATCATCCGCCCACTGCATAACCAATCAATGACGACTCCTGCTGCTGTATGTTACTCAACTTCAACTTCATTTTGGACGTTCGCTTGAGATACTTTACGACGCGTTTTATTCAAAACCAATCATCGTTTGTTGGCGCTGATACCCTTTGAGCCAAAATACTAACACCGGCCGAGATGTCAGGTCTTTTATTCACAGATACAATAAACATCCACTTAACTGTCTATACTCTATACTTTATATTATTCTCCGAATTATCCAATGAAGTCGTTCGACCATAATTAACTTCCATCGGAGTCTTTGCTGGTTTTGCATCCTTTAGACCGAAATCAAAAGCAGTCTTGATTATGTACCCTTCCTGGCACAATTAATAGTTACCATTCTCATCTTGTGTCACTTCCATTCCCAAGTAATGTTTGATTGGTCCCAGGTCTTTGATTTCAAAATAGAATAACAGCAATCTTTCAATTTCTTTGATGATACCAACAGTAGAGCAAGCAACCACTATGTCGTCAACATAAATAATAATGTAACAGAAATTGTTGTTGAATTTTCCTGAGTATAAACATGGATTGTTGTAACTTTGTATGAAACCGGCCTTAGTAAGTGCATCATGAAGAGCCATGTTCCATGATTTAGCTGCTTGTTTTAAACCGTATATACTTTTATTAAACAAACATACCTTCACCTTGTGTTCATTTCCGCTGAAGTAACCTGGAGGCTGTTTTTCCTTCAGGTAAGTTGACCAAGTCCCATGTCTTGTTTTCCCTTAG
The DNA here is from genome assembly GCA_949372485.1 of Cheilosia soror. Lineage (NCBI taxonomy): Eukaryota > Metazoa > Arthropoda > Insecta > Diptera > Syrphidae > Cheilosia > Cheilosia soror. Next base: position 57,496,495 of record OX443561.1, on the reverse strand, counting down.
CGATTGAATTTCATCTTGCATGTCACTTAACCAATGTTCCCTTTCATCACACGAAACAGCCTCCTCGTAGCTTGGGTTCGATGTACTCTCGTGCGACAAAGATTTCTTCAGTTAAAAGTCTTGCTGGCAATCCCTTATTGATGCGCTGTGATGTTCTAGGTGGCTCGCTTACTTCCTCTGGAATATTAGAATGTTCTTAGCACTCTTCATTTTTTATTGTCTCCTCCTGAAGTTCTTCTTCCTGATTCTCAGCAGTCGATAATTCTTCATACTTTTGGTCCTTATTAATATTCTCAGAAGAATCCACTTTGATAGTCACTTCGCTGTAATTCTTGTTTTTAAAATCGCTGAACCTTACGTCACGAAACGAGTTATCATCAGTAGCAACGATATGCTTTTGAATTTTCATCATATCCCAGAGAAATCATTTTAACTGCGGTGCTGTCTAAGGCTACGTCCTAATTGGACTGCCATCGCACGACCGAACGATGAACTTTGGTCGGTCGCATCGCTTGTTAGTATAGCGCTACCAAAATGCGTGTCCTATTACCGGTCGCTTATAAGCGCCTTGTAAACACCATCCCGCGACTACCCTATTTTTTTAAGGCAACTCTTTCCAGCACTACACCTGTTTTTAATCGGTTTTTATAACATTCCGCTCGTTTATTCCATAAAATAAGGTTAAAAAGAAACTAATTTCTTAAATTTCCTTCTTATTCCATTTTACATTATTAACGACAACGCGACAAAAATCAAACTGGTTTGATTTGAAACGACCAAGCTACTTTTCATAGCGTTTGTATGAAAAGCTTTTGTGATGTAGCTTGAGCGATCTCGAAACAAACATGTGCGACCGTGCTACCAGATCGCGCAAACGCGATTGTGTTTTAATAAGGGCACACAGTAGAATTATTGCAGTTTGATATTTTTATTGACCGATGCAGCTACCATCGCTCGTTGCTCGGTCGCACGATGGCTGCCAATTAGAACGTAGGGTAACTTTCTACGTTTTTCTGCTGGAACGTGAACAAAACATTTCGATCCGAATATGTGAAACTCACCTGCATTTGGTTTTCGACCATACCATCGTTCATAAGGTGTTATATTAGTCGTCCTGGTTACAACACGATTCTGGACATAGTTTTCTGTGGCCACTGCTTCGCCCCAGAAAGAATTTGTTAAATTTGCTTCAATGAGCATGCAGCGTGCCATCTCCATCAACGTGCGATTCTTAAGTTCTGCTTTGCCGTCCTGCTGTGGACTATATGCTGCCGTGAGTTGAACTTCTATTCCTTCGTTCTTGAGAAAATTAACGATATCTTTTCCAGTATATTCGCCTCCACGATCTGAACGTATTGTTTTTGGTTTCATCCCGAATTTGTTTTTGAGAAACTCTACGAACTGCTTTAAAGTTTCGAAGAACCTCGGATTTGTGCGCTAATAAACAAATAACTGTGAATCTGGAAAAATCATCAATATACGAAACAAAATATCTTTTACCACATGTGTCATTGTTTGCATCGGGCCGCACACATCGGTGTGAATCAATTCCAGTGGAGCAGATGATTCACTTGTAGATTGCTTTGGGAAAGGAATCCTCGTCATTTTTCCTTTGATACAGGTTTCACAAGTTGTTTTTATTCCACAGTCGATGAGCTCTAAATCTTGAACCAGGTCTTCGGCATGCATATGACGAATTGCATTTGGATCTCGAAGACCCATCCTTCTGTGCCATTGGTGAATGCCTCTGTCGTTATGTTCTTGCACTGTACACACTGAAGTTGATTGGCGAAGTATGTACATGTCTTCAACGATATCAGCAACTCCGACTTGCTGGCCTTTATGTATAATTTCACAATTTTCTTCACTGAAATATACATACATAAATATATTTTAGCTAAACGTCGCACAGAAACCATGCCACCGATCAACTCTGGTGCATATAGGGCCTCAGAAATATTTGCTTTGTATATGCACCCGTTGTCATTCAAAAAATTCAGTATTCCTGTACCGATACCCTCAATAGAAACTGCTTTTCCGTTTGCTAATTGTACCGAACTCTTGTATGACTCGTCAATGAAGTTGAAAAATTCTTTATTGATAACAACATGACGAGTTGCTCCGGAGTTAATTATCCATCAAGATTTTGGTTGTTTGCCTATTGAAAACAAAAAGTCTTTATTACAGATATTAGCTGTTGACACGTTTTTAGAAATGACTTGTTGTTGTTCCCCGACTGTATTCACTTTATGTGCTTCCCTTTTGTCTTTCCTGCCTGTATTTGCATGATGCTTAGCTTTCCACTTTTTATACTTTAGGCAATTCTTTTTGAAATGGCGACTGCATGTGAACGCCGCTGGTATTCCGCAATAACACGTTGTTGTACTAAAGCAAAAGTTACTTCTTCCTTTTAACGTGACTCCAAGGCAGTAATCAAAGTGCTATAACTTTCAGGCAAACTGCTTAACAACATCGTAGAGCTCCAATTATTGGCCAAAGTCTCTTCTCTCGCAGTTTGGTGAATAACTCCTGCATGCAATTGTCACCTTTGTCAAGCTTTAGCGAACAAATTGATCGCATCAGATAAACTTTATGTGTGAGAGTGTTCTTCTCGTGATATGTCTTAGTGCATCCCAGGTTTCTTTAGCTGTTTTTGATGAACGAATATGAGGAAGTTGGTCGTCTTCCACCAATAGACCAATAGTACCTCGTGCTTCGTCATCGCTTTCGTCCCATGCATTCAACTCACCTTGATTCTTTATTCCTTTATCTCCGTCTAAAATAGCTGCTGGTCGGCTTTGAAGAATCACCTTCTTCCATAAGATTTGTTTTCGAAGCAACAACTCCATCTTGAACTTCCAGTTGGCATAATTATTATTATTCAACTTGGCAAACTTTTGTTTTGCCTCCGCCATTTTTAATCAAAAAACAAAATCTACGAATTTACTTTATTGTGCTTGTCTTTACTTTAATTTTGTGTCTGTATTTTATTAAACTGGGTCTGGGCCCATAACCTGAGGAATGAAACTGTTCCAGTTAAAACATAGACAACGCTTTAGTTGAATTAAGTTTTATTAATCAAAAAGAATTCAGAGAGATGGTAGACATAACTATACACTTAAAAGAAGCAAGCAAATATATCAAAAGATTCTACTTTTTGTGTGGTGTTGCCAGATGTGTGTGAGCGTTAAAGTATAAAGCCATGTGCACACTCAACACATTGCTCATATGTTTTGTCGAGGAGCTCATAGAAACATTCTTTGGTAGTTTCGTCTTTCTCTTCTGTGGGGGCGTGAACGCATATCAGGCTGATGTTGGCGAATTTAGCATTGATGCGGATGGTTGTAAGGCGCTCACTAACGTGTCGAAAGCTCAAGACGAATCCGCATCCCAATAGATGTTGCTTCTGTTCTCTGTAGCAATCACCGTAGTATATGTCACAGTTTTTCATCCTTCTTTTGCCGGGCCCATCCCACGCCCACCGCAATTCCTGGATGGCCGTGATATCTGCATCGTAGCAGTCTAGGGCCTCCGCTAATTGTTCGGCTGCACGCGGTTAGATCCGAAAGTCATTGTCCTTTTTTCGTTTTGCAGGGTCGTCGACAGTAAATCCATCCATATCCGAGGCTTTTGGTTGCTTCGTAGACGGTGGTGTTTTCCGTGGTCGGGTAGTTAACCCCATGCACAACCCCCAACCTGGAGGGCCAGGCCCTTTCTGTGACCCCTTGGACGAAAGGGGCCGGATATTCCGGAGTCAGTAACCCGCTTCGGGTATTTGAGTGCTACCGTTGACCCACTAAGGGCTCTTCCGCCACCATCTCTATTTCAACACCCTGACTAGTATTGAAAAATCTTTAATGACCTCAGCTCCAAATATGTCGAAGTAGCTCATTAAAGTATCTGCCATGCCAACTGTTGACGTCACCGTTGATTCAATCGCGTGAATTCTTCCGCCGCACGTCCTCTTTCTGAGGGGCTCATGTTAGACTTCTGAGACTCGAGCGGACAGTCAGTTCCGACAAAGCATTATAGTGTTGCTATTTTCTTCGTGCTCAACACTCGCGCTTATAAGTTTAGCAAGCCAAGCCCGGATGGGCGAGACCAGTACCCGGTGGTTACCACGCGGAGGTAAAATAAGCACAATTGATGTGTATGAAAAAGTTGCAACAGCTGGGCACCGCCAAGTTGATGCCAATCAGCGCCTACCCGATTCATACACACCCAACCACCCGAAATACTTATTAATATAATGATGATTGATGATCATTAATAGCGAATATAATATATAGCATTAAGTTCCTACGTAGGTATTTGTTTTGTACAAGAATTAGACAACAAATTCAAATACAATTAGGCAACATTTCAAAATACTGCAACGGTAGCCCTGGTTGGTAGCATAAGTTAAAGTCAGACAAAGCAGCGAACGCACTCAAACACACTAGTCCAATCAAATTTGGAATGATCCCCTCGCAATAGCGACAAGAATCATTGATATTGATATAATGGTATGACAAAGATTCCTACAATCAAACCACTGATGACTGATAATTTCATGCCTCTATTTTATACTGCTTCATGTATAATACAGCTATATTTATAGTCTATGTGTAATAACTATCACCATGTTGGATTTTGTTTAATCAAGCGTATCTACGAGATTCATAAAATCGGAATAACAAAGCCAAATGTCAGACAGATACGAATTGACCGTACATTAGTAAACTAGTAAAGTGCTTCAGGCTTCGAACAAAAATACGCGCTGCTAAAGATGGGTGTATTCATCGTTCTCTTAACGACACTTCTTAGTTTCGTCATATATTCGTTCATTAGGTCGAGCATGAGACCACCTAACTACCCACCTGGTGAGACGGAAATCATAGATTTTAAAATAATTTAGTCAGTTCTAACTAGAATTCGTTAATTTTAGATATTTACTCACATTATGTAGGCAATATACAGTTTTATTGATTGATGCTTATTAATAGTAGTTGTTTTATATAATAAATAAAAATTCGTCGAAATATTTTCCAGAAGTAATGTTTTAATTGTGGATTATTATAGGTATTATCTACAATTAATATTTGGTAGCTGGTAATAAGATTTGCTGCTTGTATTCAGAGCTAAACTATGACAAAACTACATAGAAATGAGATATAGGTATACAGAGATTATGTGATTTTATGTGTTTTTAGGTTTGAGTTAACAACCAAGTGTCTGTGCTTCAAATAAGTGTGTATAGTTATAGATATGTACCCATTGGAATAAAACTAAATTCTGATATATGTATGTATGTAATATGTACCTATATTTTGTATATAGATATTATGTGATGTTGTTTATTGAAGGACTCTTAAGTTAGTTCTTAAGGTTTCAAATTAGTAATTTAATTTAACCTTCATCATCATCATTTTCAATGTAACCTTTTAAAAAAAAATCGTTTTTCGCTGTCTATAATAGGGCATTTTGTTTTGATAAACAATGCGCACAGTGTTATGCTCAAAACACCATGTGCAGAAATTCTAAACGCTTCACTGCAAGCAACACAGTCAGTAGATGATGCAGATGTGCAGAATTCAATTTGCATCGGTTGCTGTTAATGCGGGAAAAATACGAGAGTGCAGTGCAACACAGCCTAAAAATAATTCCCGTCTCTCTTTTCCTCGTATGCATCAGTAGCCGAATTTAAGAATTCGATGCTGCCAAGTCTATTTAATTTAATTCACTGTGGTGATACACAACAATTCTCTATTTCTAAATCTTCTGCATAGCAACGTAGTGAATTAAATTAAATAGACTTGGCTGGCAGCAACGAATTTTTAAATTCAGCTACTGATGCGTACGAGGCAAAGAGATACGGGAATTATTTGTCGTCTGTTGCACTCTCGTATTTTTCCCCGCATTGACAGCAACCGATGCAAATTGAATTCAGCACATATGTTTCATCTTTAGTACTGCTTGCAGTGAAGTGTTCAGAATTTCTGCATATGTGTTTTGGGTATTACTTTCCCGTGTCACATCATTGACAAGTGGCAAGCTATTCAGCTGCCTCAAGCTCATTTGCATTTGTTTTTCGCTTTACGAGTTCAATTAAACAAACTAATTCTTTGTTCTCTAAAGGGATTTTGTGTCGTTTACAAACAATTTTTAAAACAAAATATATCAAATAATTATTGAGCTGTCTCCGACTCTCTTTCTCATTTGAATAAATGATAATGGCAAAACAAATTCTCCAACACCTATCTCTTAATAGCCTACTTTATGCGGGACAATCTGGCTTTAGGTCTAACCACAGTTGCTCCACTGCTATGGTAAATATTTTGGAATATTATTTTTTTTTCAGAGAGTTGTCACTTGCTATTCTTCTTCAGCCCTCCTACCAGTTAAGCTGGGTGTGCCACAAGGGTCAATCCTTGGTCCAATTCTTTTTTGCTTATTTATTAATGACTTACCTTCTGTCTGTAAACATTCTACAATGCACCTTTATGCAGACGATGTTCAGCTGTACTCAGCAAACCCAATTAATAATATTGATGAACTAGTTAATGATGTAAATGAGGATCTTGCCAGAATTTACTCTTGGTCTGTAAACAATGGATTACTTTTGAATCCCAAGAAGTCGCAGGTTATTCCAATTTGCAGTAAATCCATATCCCTTAACACCTTACCTGATATAGTAATCTCTGTTAACAAACTAGCAGTTGTTGAAACTGCAACTAGTCTTGGATTTATCATTAATTCTAAATTGTCAGGATACGACCACACGAACTCTGTTATAAGACGAATATATGGTTGTCTTCGCAAGCTTTGGATAACTGCTGATTTTACTCCAACTAATACCAGAAGAAAACTTGTTACAACCTTAATTCTGCCACTTATTACATATGCAGAAGTTGTCTACAGTAATATTGATTCTCTATCTCAACGTAAGCTACAAGTTGCTTTCAATGATGCCGTTAGATATATTTACGGCCTACGTAGATATGACCATGTATCAGAGTACTCGAAATGCTTTTTGGGAACTACTCTCAAGCACTACATCGACGCTAGAAATTGTATCTTCCTACATAGCATTGTAGTGAATAAGACCCCTGTGTATTTGTATGAAAAACTTAATTTTGGTCGTTCGCTTAGAACACTTACTATAATTCCATCTCGTTATCGTTATCTAAATTCTTCGCTTTATTTTTCATCCACGCAATCAAATTATGGAACTCTCTTCCAATAAATATTAGAGGCATTTCAAATGCCACACGCTTTAAGAGTGCCGTCCTTCTGTATTTCTCTCTCCTACCTTAAGATCCCCACCCACTTTCCATTACCTTGGTACCACACCAACTTCTAAATTTTCTATTATTGTAAATTAAAGTAATTTTTATTGTTTATCATTTTTTTTTTATCATTTTTCTTTTTTTATTTATACCGCATATTAATTGTAAAACTGCTGACATTGTTAAACTTAGTACCACAAAGTATTATTATAATAAATTGAATTGAATTGAATCTCTTGTCTGCAACTTCTAATCCAATACATTCCTTCGCTGATGACAGCACTCTTAGCTTCTCATATTCTTTCCAGGACTCACGTCCCTGCTCTTCGGCCGTAGAACTGGAACGGCAACGTATGTTAAGATCATTAAATTCCCACCTTGACAACATTTTAAAATGGGGTTTACGTTCAGCCAATAGAGTGGAATTTAATGCTTAAAAAACACAATGCTGTCTGCTGTCTCTAAAGCGAAACCCGAACCTACAGCCATTATCCATGAATGGCACTTGCATCACCGAAGCCGAAAGACTTCCCATTCTCGGTATGTGCCGATGTGCGTTCATGACAAGTGACAACCTTCGTTGAAATGACCACATACACGAAGTCGCCAAGAATGCTGCGAAATGCCTATGTTTTCTCAAACGGTGCAAGAAATATTTTACCCCTTCTGATCTGGCTACAATATTATAAGGCGCTCATTCGCCCAAAACTGGAGTACAATTCTCATATCTGGGCTGGTGCGCCTAAAACCATATTACGCCTACTGGATAGGATCCAAAATCGTGCATTAAAGCTTATTGGAGACATAAATATCGCGAATTCTATGAATTCTATGTTTTATCGCTTCTTTAACAAACATTGCTCAAAAGAAATTGCCAGCTGCATTCCACCCCTTCAGCAATTCAACCGCAATACTCGCCATGCTAGGAATGCTCATCAGTTTACCATTCAGCCTATCTTCGGTCGTACTATTAGTCCAGTCATTTAAGCATAAAAAAGGGGTAAATCTCGGAACGAGAGATAATAAGCTGAATTTTTGTATATACCTTAATTTTGCCGTTCTAAATGTTCTCTCAAAAGTCAAAATCTGTTTTTCGCTATTATCTCAGTTTCTATTGCTCCGATGATGTTAACATCTACTACAAAATTGTAGAACATCGAATTTGCAACAAACAGGCTTTATAACATACTTCGAGCGCACACGGGATGATTTCTGCCGGCGGAACTAATTATATATGTGAACCCCTTTTCATTGTGTAGTATTATTTTCACAATTAAAATATTTTGAAAGTTGTGTAGGTATGTATTAGTTTTATGCCTTGTTCAACCGCTCAAACTCAGCAGAACATTTTATTCCGTTTCTTTCCCCTCACTTCAGTTCCCTTGCCTACAAGCTACAAAATCGGTTTTATGCTGGCAGAATTAGTCTCGTGTGCGGAGGCCCAAGCCTGACAAAACAAATTTTCCTCTGCTTATTTTAAATTATTTATTTCAAAAATCAGTACACTTTAATAAAATAAACAATCAAAGAAAATAAATAAATTTTGGTTAAAATATATCTATAGAAAAAGGTCTAAATTTATATTAGCAAAACTAAAAAAATTATATTTGATGATTTTTTCCTGATGTGCGTCATTCATTTTAGTTTTGCAGCTTTAACTAATATTTTTGCGTAAAAATGTCAAAGGAATTCACATTATTACAGTAACTACCCATACACCATTTTATATTATTTTTAATGAAATATAAGTTGGTAATAAATTCACCACACCGAACACACAATTTGTTTAACACGTCCCGATAACGGCCAATTTATTTGAATTATTTGAATTTTTTCAAAGTTACCACCGAATAACGGTAAATGTTACTATGTGCCAGTGTATGCGTGACCAAATCCACCCTCCGTTTACTTTAACATTGCACCCATACTTAACCACGCAGTAACTTTTTGAAACTGGCTCTATGGATCTCTCATTTTTGGCCTAAGCTGGTGGTCTATTCTCTCTGGTTTGTGCCATGGATATTCAAGGCATCTACTAAATACGAATGTGGATCGCTATCGTAGGCTTTTTGGTAGGTGCTACACTTGCGATTGCGACTATGATGAACAGAATTAAGTGCAATTATAGCGTCGACTGTTATCAACTCCTTACATCCTCTGGAATTCCTAGCACATCCCATTTTCTCACTAGGGATTAGATTGTTGGACTCGCAGTGTAGCCAAACTCTATTACTTATTATGACAGTCAAAACCTTATATAATGTTGTTAGACATGTAATTGGCCTAAATGTACTTGGGTATTCCGAATTTGTGGTCTTGGGAATTAGGAAAGTACGTCCCTTTGTAAAGAAATCTGGAATTCTTTGTTCTTTATCCATTATCTTGTTCAGATTACGAACAATATGGGGATGCGCGCCAGAAGTTCTGAAGTTCATCTGGACCTGGTGCTTTCCAGTTCTGGGCTTTCCGAAGGACTTCGCGGAGTTCTTCAATACTAATTGGGCTACTATTCATTTGTGGAGTCTGAGGCATAGTGGTTAACCATGTTGCTTGAGTATTGTGTGTTTGCGGTTTCTCCCACACATTTTCCCAAAATGCCTCAAATGGAGCCACATCTTCTGGACAGTTACCATTGTTACTTCCGCTGAGGTTTGAATAAAACTTTTTTTGATTAGTTTTAAAGGCCTTGTTATCTTCTTTCCTTTTCTGACTGATCAGATACCTCTTCAAGCGAGCACTCAATACCTGCAGTTTTTGGGTAAGTCTATCAATCACCATATCCAGGTCTGCGATCTTACGCCTTGTTTGAACATAGTAAGTCGTCCAACATCTGCTCTATACGCTGAAATGTTCCTCTCTAGCCTTAACTGCCAAGCCGGTTTCCTTTGATCTCTATGATGATATGGCTCTTGTTCTTGACTAACTCTTAGTCCACCTATTCTAGCTACCGCTACCGCTGCACAAAATATCAAACTTTGCACACATGTTATATCGTGCCACTCTTGAAATTGTGCCTCAAGTATGATATTCATATGATTAATAATGTTTATTGTTTTCTCATTAGGATGTACTTTTGGTATTCTGGTCCTTAGTAAGGGATCCATTCCTTCATATTCCATCAAGGCTTCCTGGAAATTGTCAAAAGCCATTTGAAATAATACACCTCCAGATCCTAACGAAGCTCTATAGCTATTACAGTCTGAAACGAAAATTGTATTTTTTAGCTGAAGCAGCGTACCTACCGCTCGGCTAAATGGATTCGCTTAAATTCAGCTCAGCTACATTTTGGAGAGAATTTTGTATGGGAGCTAAAATTTAGCTCGAGCAGCGTACTAAGCTTGATTTGGTAAAAGCAGATGAGGGCTCCTTAAGGGCCCGACTAGCCTCTAAATCTGCATTTTCGTTGCCAGCGATGTCTGCATTAATATTGGAGTAATTATTGGTGTTTCTTATAGCGTTGATTGAAGACAAGCTGTCAGTAAATATAATTGTTTTTTTATTTTTTGCTGCTTGAACTGCTTTTAGTATGGCAAGAGCTTCTGCCGTGAAGATAGATGACATAAAGTGAAGTAGGCCCTTACTGATAATGCAACCATTTTCTTTGAATACATCAGAGGCAGTTCCTTCGTTTGTTTTCGAGGCGTCAGTAAACAGAAGTTGCCAGCATAAACTTATATAGTTTCCTTTCATATCTAGAAACGTTTTCTTGTAGACTTCATTGCTAGTGGAGACTTTCGAATATACAGTGAGGTCGGAAATAATAGAGTTGTTGGTCAATTTCCATGGGGGATGATTGATCTTGGATTTATTTACCAAGGTGATTGGTATGTTTAGATCTGCGGCACATATCAGTGATGTTTGTATCGCTGAAGGGAGTTTTGGCGGATATTTCCTTTCCAGTATTTTCTTGGCATCACCTATCCATGTGTTGTGAATGGTGAGTTTATTATTTGTATGATCTGCCAGGTAAGGAATTCGATTCTATCGGTTAAGTGAGGACGTCCAGCTTCGGTTAAAATATTTTTTATCGGCGTTGTGCGAAAAGCTCCAAGACTGGTCCTTACAGCTGTGTGATATGGTGTTGTAATGAGCTGCATAGATGATTTTGACCAAATACCATAGATTGGCAGGCCGTAGTCGATTTTTGAAGGAATTATAGAACGGATAACGTTAACAACTGTATTTATATTACAATTACTTCTTTTCGAAGATAGTTACTGAACTAAGCTGACCCTGGTAGTAAAGCTCTTATTTATGTATGTACAATGATCCTTAAAACTATATTTTGAATCAAATATAATGCCTAATATTTTGGAATAACTTACATTCTTGATACAAACATTGTTGAGCTTAACATCAATACATTTTTGGCATTTATATTTTTTGCAAATGTGTAAGAGTTCAGATTTTGAGATCGATATTTTGGAGCCAGATTTGTCGCCCCATTCTAACAGGTCTTTAAGGATATCTGAAAAAGCTGTTACCACGACTATTGGTTTTTACATTTAGTAAACAAAATTAAATCATCTGCATAAAGAACGTTATTAATTTGTGAGTAGCAATGAACAATTGTACTGATTTTGGTAAAAGCGATTATAAATAGAATAACAGATAAAGGCGATCCTTGCGAAATGCCGTTTTTTAAATTGTGAATACATGAATAAATGTTGTTAGTTTTTAACCGGAATTTGCGATTGGAAAGCCTTAACGTAGTTTAATATTTTTGGTCCGATTTTCCACTGCATAAGTTGATCTAAAATAGTATGTGGGCCAATTCTGTCGAATGCTTGTTCAAAGTCGACTGTGAGAATCGAAACGTGATTTTTTTCTGAAAGAGCCGAGGATATGAACGTATCCAGATGCAGAAGTGAATCAATCGTACTTCTGCCTTTTCTGAAAGCTATCTGTTTATTATCTATAAATTAAATTTTTTCTAATAGCCAAATGAGACGGTTGGAGATATTTTTATACCCGGTACCACACTGTGGTGAGGGTATATTCACTTTGGCATTCCATTTGTAACGCACATAAGGAAGCGTTGTAGGTATGACAAACTATATATATTATTGATCAGCATCACTTTCTTAGTCGATCTAGCGATGTCCGTCTGTCCGTCTGTCCGTCCGCACGATTACGGCCGTAATTTAGGAGCTATCGACTTGAAATTTGGTACGTAAGTTTTTATCCACCAAACTGAGGCTAAGTTCGAAGATGAGCAAGATCGGATGAAAACTACTACTACCTCCCATACAAAAATATCGGATTTATATAGCTTTTTGATGTTAAAAATTAAATTTAAATAGCTACAATAAAAATAGCAAGTTTAAACTTTGCACATATTGTTTTAATAATATTTAAAATTTTTTGACAAAAAATGAGCTTGGTCGAATTAAAACTACCCATACCTCCCATACAAATATATAATTTTTTTAATACTTAAATATATTTTTTTATTTTTACAATAATATAGTACCGGGTATTTGAGCTTCGGCATAGTCGAAGATAATTGTCTTACTGGTTTTCTAAAATCTTGGAAGTGTAAGGAAGCAGAGAAATAGGTCGGTACCCTGCCAATGTCGAATGGTCTTTATTTAGTTTTGGTATAGGTACGATAGTTGCAACTTTCCATGTTTGTGGCATTATTTCCCTGTCGAAAATGTTGTTGTATAAGGACAATAATTTCGTTTTGAAACAAGGCGGACTGTTTTTGAGCATTGGGTAAGTAATCCTAAATCCTGAATCTGTTTTAATGACTTTAATTGTGTGGGGGAACATAATTGCCTGTTAGGCATTTTATATCGGCCCAGAGTTTTGGTTGATTTCCGAAGTAAATTTATAGAAAGCAGAAATCTTTTCCAATTTTGCAGCTTTGCGGAACTGGGCATTCGCCTTACGGTAAGTTATTAAATTTAAATCATTTGGTGATTTTCTGAAAGTTTTCCATGCATCCTGCTTTTTTTGACGAAGGTTAGCTAGGTTTTGATTCCACCTTCCAAACTGAATTCGGCGTTAGGTTTGGTGATATAAGAGTGAGGTCGACGTGGGTAAGTGTTCCGTGCGTGGAAAAATGGGTGGGACGACCGTCATGTAAGACTGCGAGCCCAGTATTTGCGATTAAGTTCTCGACAAATTTGCCACGACTATTCATATGAGGTGAGGTATTGAAATAACCTTTCATGTTCCATTGCAAAATTTTGAGGTCATTATAGGCGGTGGAGTCTGTTTTGCTGTTTGTACAAATAAATGTACTGCCAGACTGACTGACCTGATGATACATTCCCGCGCCTCCACTGATAGTAAGAGTTCCCACCATGATGGCGGGGGCTACCACCATCAGCAGAGGCGCGGGTTGAGGGTCGGTTATTAATATTATTAAAAGCTGTCATATTCCTGATCAGTATTCATAAGTTGGTTTTGAGTCAAACGGGAGGAATTTGTGAGAGATTTGATTTCGTTTGTACTAATTAAACGGGTTGTGTTTTCTATTTGTGAATTTGCAGTTAAATTACCTTTGCAGTTGTTAGATGTGCTTGCTCTTGAGTGGAAGTTGGAAGTTTGAGTTTTATCGTTATCGACATTTGGGCTTGGCTTTGGTGTTTTTGGGAGATTTTCTCTTTGAGTCAAAGTGGGGATTTCGGTATTTGTTTGTTTGTGTGTGTTTGTGACTATTACGGGGTCTAGACCCAACAAACATTTTTCTTCAGAAATGAATCATAAACTTTTATTCATTTAAGTGAAGGAAATTTGAATGTCGTTTTAAATTTAAATTCTGAAAATGTTCACATAAATGAATTTTAAATGAAGGCATGTTCTTTATTTTTACTGAATGTAAAGTGATACTTCACTTTTACTGAAGAAAAATGTTTGCTGGGGATGATCTGTGTTTTGAGTAAAATTAGGTTTTATTTCTTGTAATGATGTGTTTTGATTTAGGTGAGGAGGGGTTTGGATGGCTTATTTCTCTTTAATTGAATTGTTTTGTTCCATGGAAGAGGAGGAGGTTGGTGGCTTAGAAATTACTGTTGCACTTGTATTAGGCATTTCTTTAAGTTTTTTAGAAAATAGATCAGAGAGGAGAGTAGGAGGTAATGGGTTCCGTTCTCTGTGGATGCGCCTAGCTTCGGCTAGAGTACACTTATTGTTGGTTTTTTATTTCGAGAGTTTCTTTGCTTTGAATGTACTTTGGACATGTTTTAGAGGAGGTAGTGTGAGGTCCTGAACAATTGGCGACAGTTTGAGTCGTCATGTGGTGGGAAATTACATATTTCGCATGAAGCAGCACGCTTACACCATTTGGTCGTGTGACAATGGCGGCATCGCATTGGGTTAGGAACGTATTCAGTTATTTTCTTTCTGTATCAGCCAATTTCAATTGTGTTGGGGATTTGGAATGAGTCAAAGGTAAAAATCATGAGGCCTGATGGTATTCTTTTGTTTTCGTGCAGTTTCGTGAATTTGTACACTTTGGCTCTTTAATTCGGATATGATTTCCGCTTCCGGGATATTAATCAAACATGGCGCGTTTGCAATGCCTTTGGATAGGTTGAGGTTGGAATGAAGTTTAGTATTAACTGGGCAAATATTGTCTAGGGCTTTAGATTTGATGAATTTGTCGGCTATAATTTGGTCTTTCGTTAGAATTAAAATTGAGCCGTCTCTTAATTGAGAAATTTTTTCGTATTGAGTACTGATTGAATCAATTGTTTTTTTTTTCAAATAAAAATACTGATTGAGGTTAAAGGCTTGGATTTAACTTTTGATGTTATATGCACAAAGCGTGGATTTTTGAAAATTGATTATGTTGGTAGATCTGGGAATTCACTGAGAGCACTGATAGAGGATTTTAGTCTTTTTTGGAAGCGGATCGGGGGGATCGGAAAGCGAACACACATCGAGGATGCTGTAACTGTTGCCTGATTGCCGTGGTGGCTTTGGGGCCATCGTATGACAAACTATTTATTATTATTAAAGAAAAACTCCCCCTTGTTACAATTTACAGACATTTAACACTAATGTGGAAATACCGATTCCTATCATATCTATTCTCATTACCTTAACGCCCGCGCTGTGTAATTCACCCTACATTAAAAGAGTAGTCATAATCTCTTTAGAGCGAGTCCATTATAAAAAAAAGTGGGTCCATTTTTTTTGTACCATGAGTGCCTATTGTCAATCGACTGTGAAACGCACTAAACTCCATGTTGCCTAACCTCATTATCTTCTCAGATTTACAAAACTATGCTGCAGCCCTAGCTATAAAATCCCGCAAGCTTTTAACTGCCACTTGGCTTTTTTTTCCTTCTTATTTGACACTGGCGTCGATAACTAATCTATAGCTGATCGTATATGGCGCTCTTTTTTATTTTACGGTGGTGTACATTAGGCGTGTTTTTTTAAACACCTCTCTCAGCAAACTAACGTAAGGTTGAATATTCAGCGCGCAATTACCTCAACTACACCCTCTGCCCTGCTGGATGCTTTCGAGACTATCAGGCCTATTCGGCAAAATCTTTTATCCAGTTTTCCTGCTATTCTGTTATGAATTTCCATACAAAAGTTCGAACCGTCAAAAAATCATTTACGATCTCCAAAATTGGTATTCTGCGTGCAAAAATCTTTTATGAAATCTGTTATAACTCATAACAGAATAAAAGACAGAATTTTGTGACTTTTATCATAAAAGATTTTTATTAATTAGAAAGTTTTGGATTGAAATGGATATCTATACAATTTTTCGTCAACGAAATGTTTACAAAAGAAGACAATGTAATGAATGTGTATAAACAAGTGCGTACCTATGTAATTAAAAATAATTTATCAATTTATATTTTTGGTTTAGACGAAGACACCAACCACATTTGCTGGAACTAAAGTTAAATAGTGATCCACTTGAAAATCCTGATGTGCGCTTTATTCAGCTCTTTAGATTGGATACGGTGAATGCCAGAGTTGGAAGAATTTACGCAAGACACGAATACAAACATTTAATTTCAAATTCAGGTCAAGTACATTTCTAATAATGTAATAACGATGGAAAGTTGGATATTTATTTCAAGTGTCTAATGACATTTTTACGGATACGGTTTATATCAGGCATCAATAGGAAGCAAACAAAGAACCTAATAAACAGAAGTTGCATGGATACGTGTAGGAAACTCAAAATCCAGAAAAAAACACTATAGTCCGGGGAATAAAGACATTCACTTCGGAAAAAATAGGGGAAAGCTGGATTTTTGCATGAACCTTCCTTATTATTGTTCTAAACAATATCCCAAAAGTCCCCAGCGATAAATGTGAAGCTAAAAATGTTACGCGGGGTCAAAGGTCACCATAAACTATTTTTCGCGAATATCTCGTTAATAGTTACTTTTATCGAAAAATAGTGTATGACAAATTTGTAGTTTAGGTAATTGCTTCCAAAAAAACGTAGGCACGAGTACGATAACTTAGGCGCCAAAAATTGATAACGGTATTTTGTAGAAGGGTTAAATACAAGCATTTTTTTCTATGGAAGGGGGAGGGGCTATCTCGCTTCGTTTAGGCGGGAGGGGTAATTTAAGAAAAATAATACTTAAAATGAAAAAAAAAATATATAAAAACAATGGCAGCACTTACAACAAAGAATGTTGGCATTTTTGAAAGCCAGGAATCTGTTCTTTCATATTATTTTTAAATCAAGTTATTACTATTAATAGTTTTTGAAAAAAAATACTTACAAACTTGAAATTTATATGTCTTAATGTCTTTTAGTTTTTAATAAAATGGAAAATTTATTGGACAACAGCACCTACTGGTCGCGAATTGATACCCTTGTACTTTGAAATATGTATTGGGGGGGGGGCATGCTGCAACCCCCTTGCTTGAGGTCACTGTTGGATTTTGGTGTGGCTGCGAGTTTAAATATATGCAATCTTTATTTAAATTAAATTAGTTTACCCAATTTTCAACAACATTCTTAAGCAACAGTCTATGGCCTAAAATTTCACAAATCAGAACAGATTCCTGGCTTTAAACATGCTATAGTACTTTTTTGTAAGCGCTGCCATTATTTTTTATTGTTTTATTTTCATTTTAAGTATTAGTTTTTTTTAAATTACCCCTCCCGCCTAAACGGAGCGAGATAGACCCCCCTTCCCATAATAAAAAATGCTTGTATTTAACCCCTCTACGTAAATCCGTCATTAGTTTTCATCGCAAAAATGATCGTTCTCTCCCATTCCTTGCCCTTAAATTTAAAGTTCGAAATTGGTTCTTACAAAAACTATTAACAGAAATAACTTTATTTAAAAACAATATTTAGGAACAGATTTCTGGCTTACAAATATGCCAAAATCCTTTACTGTAAGTGTTGCCATTATTTTTTAATATATATATTTTTTTTTAATTATACATAAGTACCTATTATTATTTTTAAATTACCCCTCCCGACTAAACGAAGCGAGATAGACCCCCCTGCCATAGTAAAAAATGCTTGTATTTAACCGCTCAACAAAATACCGTTATCAATTTTTGGCGCCTAAGTTATCGTACTCTCCCCAAAACGTATTATTACCTATTTCGTAAGGCTAACGGTTTCGATATAAAAAGTTGAAACATACGTGCGCGCGGCAGGATCTTACTTTACTGCCAATTCAAAAATAACGTTTTTTTTTCACAGTCCGATTGATTGCAGTACTAAACACAAATCTGAAAAAAATATTTGGCGCTCTCTTACCGTTTGGGCGTGGCACGCGGCAAAATTAAAAAAAAAAACAGCATATAAAATATCATACAAATTTCAGGAATGGGGTGTCAAATTTTCCAAAATTATTTTTTTTGTATTAACTAACGGCCGTATTATTCACTTATTTTAAATACGAGGGTAAAACGCTTTTAAACCACGAAAATAAACCGAACTAAGCCATACGTTTTTAAACCCGAAAAATTTAAACCTGCCTATGTCATATGCACTATTTTTACGTGGTTTATTTGAAGTACTAAACACTATCGTTTTTTTTGGAAACCTTTGTTGTTGCATCGGCATACCTTCCGTCCTTCCCTACGACTCATTAACTCCTCCACCACCAAAGGCAGTTGTTGAGCTCATAGAGTCCAAAAAGATAGGTCTTATCTTATCTTGCGATGCTAATGCCCAAAACACTGTTTGGGGCAGCAGCAAATGTAATATACGGGGAGATCGTCTTCTGGACTTCATCCTATCGTCTGACATCACCATCAACAATGTGGGTTGTCGGCCTACATTTGTTACAGCCAGGAGACAGCAAGTAATCGATTTTACTCTGTCCAACAGGCATTCCAAGTCTATCAACAATTGGAGGGTATCGCCAGATAGCACTCCGTCAGACCACAGATACATCGAATTTCAAATCTACTGTGAAGGTTCGCCTTCGCAAGATAGGAGAAATCCGAGAAAAACGAATTGGGCACGGTTTGGGGAGGAACTTGGAAACTCTGTTAAAGCTCCACTTAAATAAAGATTAATACAAGGGATAGAGATGTCTGCTCAGGATCTGAACAGCGTCCTTATCCGTTGTTTTGAACAAGCGTGTCCAGTTACAAAAAACACCTGTAGAAAACCGGTACCTTGGTGGAACACCTAACTGCGCTTCAGAACCTCGTTGGTAGGATCGAAAGTGCTCTTGATCGGAAGGAGTACGCGTTGGGTATTTTCGTCGATATTGAGGGTGCTTTTGATAATGCGAACTTTGACAGCATGTGCAACGCAGTTAGACATCACGGTATAGATGAAACATTGGAATTGTGGATTAAAGCAATGCTAATTTACAGGCCGTTGATTGCCGAAGTGGATTGTGGCAAATGCGTCATGACAGAGGTAAACAGGGGCTGCCCTCAAGTGGTGTTCTGTCTCCCCTTTTATGGTGCATGAGCATGGTAGTAGACTCTCTGCTGACGACTCTCAATCTTTCTAGAACCTATGCACAAGCCTACGTGGACGATGTCGCCGTTCTGTCTGTCGGTTCAGACCTAAGGACTGTCTGCTCTCTGGCGCAGAGATCCTTGGGCCTGATCGATGATTAGTGCACAAGAAATGGGCTTTCATTGAATTCTCTTAAAACTACGGTTGTTCTCGTTGTCGAGAAGGAGGAATGTCACTGGTCTGACTCAACTTGTGCTAAAAGGTGTCACTCTCCCGATCTCCTGAAGTCAAATATCTGGAAGTAATCCTCGATAGAAAGCTTCTTTGGTCCAAGCATGTTGAATCGAAAACCGACAAAGCGCTGTCAACTTTCTGGCAGTGCAAAGGCGCTTTTGGTAAGACATGGGGCTTATCTCCTAAAAGGGTCCCTTGGATCTAAACGGCAATGGTAAGACCACTTCTCTCATATGCATCGGTTGTGTGGTGGAAAAGCCTTTCGCGGAAACATGTTATCACCTCTTTCGCTAAACTCCAACGAACGGTTTGCCTTGGCTGCAGAGGGTCCTTCCCCAGCACTCCGTGCTCTGTTCTAAATGGTATGATGAACCTCCCCCCTTGATATTTTTATCATGGGGTGTACGCTGAAAATCATCTCCTGGTTAAAGAGAGGTGGCTTTTGGTACCACGCGCATTGAAATTTTGAAGAATTTGGGCGAGAATTATCCTTTCCCTGTCTTATGGATATGCCGTCTGACGCAATGACACCAGAAACTCTACTGCGACAAAACTACCACGTCAACTTTCCACAGGCAATGGAATGGCTTCGGCCAGACTCTGAACCAGGGAAAGAATGCTTCGAAAGACGGGAAAACTAAGTGCAGCACAGCAATGTAAGGTGTCTGTTTGGCAGTACAATGGACCAGTAGTTGTGTCTGAGTGCTCCATCGGATAGTAGCAACCTCCGACAAAGAAAAAAAAAACAATTTTAAACCTACGAAATATCGTGTTTGACAGTTTAGGCAAAGGTATGTTGTTATTTTATTCAAATGTGCTGTGTGATTTGTGAAGAATTTAAAAAGTTTCAGAAGCGTTTAAATTTGTATTTTGTAGGTAGGTATTTTAAATTTTAGGGACCTTTTGGTAAAAATTAAATTTTCCAGGACATGTTGACAAAACTTCCTCAAACAATTTTTTTTTTAGGATATTTTACAAAAATATACCCTTATAAGAATTTCAAATACTTATTGTCAGAAAATACATCCAAATATCTAACTTAAATGAAACAAATTGCTCCACCGCATTCGAAAATATTTTTGCAAATTGAGGCGTATTTTTATACCCTCCACAGGAAGGCATATTCACTTTGTCATTACATTTCTAACGCAAAGAAGGATTTACCGGAGACCCTATAAAGTATATATAAATAAAAGAACCAATCTGTTCCGCTGCTAGAATGCAACTAACTTTATTTTTATTCCTTACATTATGAACTTAAACTAGGTCAAAGAATTAAAAAGCTAACTTAACATTATGTCGATATGCTGATTCGGGTGCGGATGTGGTATTGGCTGAATTCTACTTTATAAACTAGGTCGATTAAACAAAAGTGTTGATTCGGGTGCGGATGTGGTGTTGGTTGCGCTGTAGGGTTAATGTTCGGTGCATTGTGAAATTATGAAAATGATGATTCGGGTGCGGATGTGGTGTTGATGTTGATTAAGCGGTGGGGTTAATGTGCGGTGCATTAACTACTCTCCCCTTTAAACGGAGCTGTCCGCAGCTGTTTGCAGACTTTTCAGGAGGTCTTGTACGAACTTCTCCCTATCTAGTTCCTTTAAGCTGACATTGTTGTGACCCTCTCTGGTGCGATCATTTCGTTTCTTCCTTAACTTTGAAATAAGGGCACTTCCTGTTTCAGGCATAGCGCTGTGTTATTATTCATCAAGTGCTGCACGCACGTGTAGTCAGAGCCCAGTTCGCAAAATGTCAGTGACGTTGCCTTCTTGCAGTTTTTTAAAGGCTTATAGATGGTTTCGCATTGCGCAATTTCAAATGTTTCTACAACTACTATTTTGTTATCGTGTATTACAGGGAATAAACTTATTCTATTGCATGTGAGCTGAATTATAGGGTATTTTATTAAAAACAGTATCAAATCATTATTTTGCATTATCTTTAACTTAGAGCTATTTAAAATTTCGGTACTGCTAATATTTATGAAGTGCTCTGCTCTTATTACAGATTTAATTTCTGCGTCGTCTAGTATTATTGGGTTTATTAGGTTCATCTTCCCCAACATAACGGAATAAATTATATTGTCTAGGTCAGTAATCATTGCTTTATTTCTGCTCAAATGAAGAGCCATGAAAATGATCCTCATTCTGTTGCACTCACAATTTTAAAGTTCTTCTTAAACTAATTTGGACACTGGTTTCAAATTTTAAACTAATTCCTTTTTAATCTTCTTAGGATAGTCTTTAGCACGAGTTTCCTTCTTTTTAGGGTATCGGTTTAGTACTTAGGGCAATGAGTTGCGGTAGACACGGGTCTATTATTCCTTTACTGGAATTTTTTGAACCGAACTTGCGTTGCCTTAGAAAAAATATCGAGGGTCACGGGTTTAGGACTTAGGGCAATGAGTTGCGGTAGACACGGGTCTATTATTCCTTTACTGGCATTTTTGGAACCGAACTCGCGCTGCCTTAGAAAAAATTTTGTTGGGCGCCAATAAAAGAACCAATCTGTTCCGCTGCTAGAATGCAACTAACTTTATTTTTATTCCTTACATTATGAACTTAAACTAGGTCAAAGAATTAAAAAGCTAACTTAACATTATGTCGATATGCTGATTCGGGTGCGGATGTGGTATTGGCTGAATTCTACTTTATAAACTAGGTCGATTAAACAAAAGTGTTGATTCGGGTGCGGATGTGGGGTTAATGTTCGGTGCATTGTGAAATTATGAAAATGATGATTCGGGTGCGGATGTGGTGTTGATGTTGATTAAGCGGTGGGGTTAATGTGCGGTGCATTAACTTATATTCTGAATCAGGATCACATTCTGAATCGATTTAGCCATGTCCGTCTGTCTGTCTGTTGAAAACACGATAGCGTCCAAACGAATCGACATGGGCGAATTAAATTTTGTGAGAGGACTTCTTTTTACCGTTGTCAGGTTGGTATTGAAAATTGTCTATGTCGGTAAAGTAGTTCTGGTACCTCCCATACAAAACCACTATTAGACCCACGTCTCTCTCTGTCTGTTGAAATCACGATAGCGTCCGAACGAATCGACTTAGGCAACTGAAATTTTATGAGAGGTCTTATATTTATGGCCTTCAGGTTTGCATTAAAAATGGTCCATGTCGGTCAAGTAGTTCTGTTACATCCCATACAAAGCCAATATTTGACGCATCTGTATGTCTGTTGAAAGCACGATAGCGTCCAAACGAATCGACTTAGGTGTATGAAATTTTGTGAGAGGGCTTTTTTTTAGTGTTGTCAAGTTTGTATTAAAAATTGTCTATGTCGGTCAAGTAGTTCTGGTACCTCCCATACAAAACCAATATAATGGAGGGTATCAAAGCATCGGACCAAATACACTTTTACTTGTTTTGAGAATCTATAGCTAGCTCACTTTTACTTTTACATGCAAAACGTTTATACTCACTTTTGGTTTTGTTATAATCACTTGCCAAAAAAAAAAACGACAAATGTTATGGAAACTGATTTAAACCTTGTAAAAATCTACTTAAACCGGTCGTTGGAGTGCGGTTTAAAATCAAAGTGGTTTATCTGGCAATAGGTTTAAAAATGACGTTTAAAGGGTTTAACCTGAGTGAATAATACGGAATTACAAAGTTTGTATGGTTTAAAAAGATTTAAACCGCATTTAAACCACATTTTAAACCGAGCTAATAATACGGCCGTAAGTGTGCAGTTAACTTATAAATAAAAAAGTTTCATCAAAATCGTATCATAAAGACCGGATATGAAGCAATTTCCTAAGCTACGAATTTGTCATACACTATTTTTCGATAAAGTAACTGCGAATAACTGTTAACGAGACATTCGCAAAAACAGTTTATCGTAACATTTGACCCCGCATAACATTTTTAGCGGCACTCATATATCGCTGGGGACTTTTGGGAAATTATTTAGAACAATATAAGGAAGGTTCATGCAAAAATCTTTCACCCCTATCGTGGAATCCGTCGGAATTGAGTTTCACATGTTTCACTTAACCTATTCGACTTCCTTTCACCTTCTACTGCTATCGTGGGATCCGCCGGAAAAGTTTCCTTATCGACACGTTTTTGAGAAAGGTAGTTTCACTGTCAAACGACTGTCCTTCATTTGTCAATACAAATCTCTAGCTGCGTTCGTCGGAAGTATATGCAAAGTTTGTTTCAAAAGTGATTTAAATACAAAATAGTGTTTAAGGTTTATTGTGTAATAAATGTATACGATAGCACTATTTTTAGAAGCATAAGAGGAAGAACGAAATGAGCGGTGTTCTCAGAGAAGAATATGAGACAAGTTAAGAGGAGCAGTGAATACATATTTTCATAGAACTTCCGGATAAAATGTGTTTTTAGAATGATTATTTTTTGATTTTAATAAAGTTCAATATTGCACAAATTTATTACAAATGTTCGGCTTAATAAAGCAGCTGTTTTGTATGTACATTTTTTTTAAAGAAAATTCTCTCGACAAGGTGATATAAGTCTTATAGACGCCGGATAGGAACTTTAGTCCATGTACATACATATAAACAGATTAAGACTAATCTTTGTATAGTCGTGTTCAAAATCACTTGTCCAACGGTCGATTGAGTAAACTTTGTACAGAAAATCTACCATTGTCCAAGTGATTTGAACACGACTGTACCACATTCAGATAACAATCTACTACCTATACAAGTTTATTTTGTAAAGATCTGTTTTATTCATAGAGCTGTGGTAGCCTTAATTTTGAATAAGATGTTTAGGTTCTAATAGTGCAGACATTACGCCTGCATTCGATTGTTTAGCTTTTTTTTATAATAGCTAATTTGATAATAAAACATTCTTTAAACGTTTGCGGAAGAATAAGAAGAAATACAAAAAGCACCCTGGACAATGCGGTGTTGGATTCGAAAATATGAACTCGTTGCATTCATTTTGCAGAAAGCATATTTCAGCCCAAATAGAAGTATGTATCTATTTCTATCGTAGTCAGATAGAGCTCTATATTCATGATTGATAATTTCAATAGGTACTTTTTTCTTCACAAAAAAAACATTAAGACAAATTGACGAGTGAATTTACTTGATCGTCCAAATGGCAGTTTGTGAAAAATATTGTAATGAGCTCAAAAAAATGTCTCCGAAATCAAATCGTTTTTACACATCTTCGAGAAATGCAGCAAATTTCAAAAGTTTATTTTTAACGAAGTACGGTGAGTAATGAATGCATTCAGAATTTTAAAGCAAAGGAGTGCGTTCAGCTTATTTTCGTTTAATCCTTATATATGTCTGAATTGAAAGATATAAAAATAAATTTTCAAAAATTAAAAATAATACTGAAAATTGAGAAGTGGTACTTGCGTACTCGGAAAAGTAAAATTGTACTGAATTCAGTACGGTACGCGGTCTTTATTTTTTTTCTCATTCATATGTGCTCTTTGTATTTGTATTATTGTTATTGTTATAGGGCCCATACACGACACAGACACGTCGCTGCAGACCTTAAGTCTGTGCAAACATGCCTTCGCCACACACGGTGCAGATAATCTGCACAGACATTAGTTTGTATCATTTCGTCGTGGTCGTCGGGTCAGAAAAATGGCGGATACTGCTAGCCGATCCGACTTCTTTAATGCCAAATGGATGAAGGAAATTTAATGAAACTGGTACAAAAAATTAATCCATTAATAACTAAACAAAAAACTTGAATGAGGGAACCGATTTCTCCAAGCGAGAGGCTTTCAATTATGTTTACGCCGTGAATTTTCTCGCTCGTCTGTGCAAAATTCACCATACACGACACAGACATGTCGTTGCAGACCAAGATAAATTCAAAAAAATTTGAATTCACGCAGACGGTCGTTGCAAACAGTCGACATGGATACCCACGACACAGACGGCCTGCGCGGACATGTGCACAACAACAACAAAATATATTGGTCTGCAGCGACGTGTCTGTGTCGTGTATGGGCTCTATTAGTTGGGTGGAGCCGAGTCGGTGGATTTAACTGACGAGTGATGATGACGATGACGGCGTTCTTAACTATGCATGTGCACTGACTGTACAGTAGCTATATATATGATTATGTATAGCCCGTCCCAACTTGACACACAGGACCGTCGCTGGCTTATGCCAAAGATACACATTTACCCACCCCAAAGAAGAGGGAAATTTGCTGAGTGTTGTACTTCTCAAATAGCTATGTGTGTTTAGTAATGAAAGCCAGATTTTTAACTATAACAGCGTGAAACCCACTATGTATTTAAAAGGGTTGAAATGGAATTTTCGGTATACTTTGTGATAAAGTAGAGAAAAGCATTAACAATTTCATGCGATCAAAAATCCTTAAGAGAAAAAATGTACCTTAAATAAAGTGCTACTGCGCATGTTGGGATCTTTCTTTTGCTTTGGGACGGGCTATAAATGTAATTCACTAGTACTATACGTACGTACGGAACCTTCGGTGCGCGAGTGACTCGCACTTGGCCGGTTTTTTTATTACCTCGGCACAATGAGACTACTTTTCTAAAATTTAATGATTTTGGCCCTTTTTCACAATTTGGAACAACGAAAGTTTTAAATTTTCAAACTTTGAAGATGAGCTAATTGCTTTTACATAGCTCAATCGATACACATCACACCAAAAACATAAATGTAAAAAAACTGCCAAGTTCTGTTATATAAAAAAAAGTATGTAACTAGTTAGCCACGAAAAGTAATGAGATCTACTCCAAGTCCAGCGCACAGCTTGCATGTGTATAAGTGGTGCACTACGCACAACTCCCTCTGCGGCACTGGACATATTAGCCGCGTTTTATTTTCGCTAATGATCCACATTCAATTCGTAGTTGCAAATTTCTATTCTGCCATTTTACGATGCGGCAACTCCGAACTTGATAGCACAGAGCAGAAGTGGAAAGATTCAGAAGTAAAAATTATATAACTCTTTGGGTTTTGGGATTGGATATATAGATCATGAAAATTGAACCCGATAGAACACAGGATCTCGTAGATTTGCTGTAGTGCGGGTAAATCAATGATCCATATATGGATCATTGGGGATAATAAAACGCGGCTATTGTTTCATCTATTACCCCTTGATGTATTTAGCAAGCAAATGGCAGCGAGTGCAGCCTTTCGCCTTAAAGCTATTTCACAGTGGTCAAGGAAAGACTATGGCCACGCCTCTATTCTGAAGAAATTCGAGATCTCAACCCAAAACACTGACAACACCACCCCATCTCTAAATTTTGACAAGAACTTTCTCGTCACTATTTTCTACAGAGCAACCTGAGATGAGGATACTTTCCCGGAAGATGAATCAGTTCATTTCTACACTGACGGTTCAAAAATCAAAGATGGAGTTGGTGGGGGTGTTTTCTCCGAAAGTCTTAATGTTAAGCTCTCCTTCCGTCTACCAAATTACTGTAGCGTGTTCCAGGCGGAAATAATGGCGATTAAAGAAGTCTTATCTTGGCTCAAGAAAAACGTCGTATCCGTCAAGGATATCTGCATATTTTCGGACAGCCAAGCAGCCATCAAATCCTTGGATTCGATCTCTATAACTTCTGTTGTAGCCCTCGACTGCCGATCGTCTCTTACGGAGATGGCCGAACAGTTCAACATTCATCTAATCTGGGTGCCGGGGCATAGACACATTCCAGGGAATTGTAAGGCCGAGAAACTAACTTGTCTAGCGACAAAACAAATTTTTTCTAAGTTGGATTTGAAACGCTCTAAGAAATTGATCTCTCTCAACAGATTGCATATGTTGAAATAAATGACGATATTTCGTCCGCTGCTGTATATTTTAGACTCCCCTGTCCAAAAACGAGAGGAAGCCAATGCAGTGCCGATTTTCCATCAACCAGCAGTCGCATCATGTTATCTATTTTCACACGATGTCGATTCTGCTGATTGTGTATATTCACACGAATACTCATGCTTGCGTTTCACAGGCTTGCTTATCGCATGCTTGCGTATCGCATGCAGACAGTTATGGGATATCCGAGGGAATATCAGAATGATGATATCCAATATTTCGGAACCCGGACGCACATGTTAGTGCCACAAATATCAGATGATATTCAATATTTGGGAATGCTGTCGCGCATGTTAGTGGCACAAGTTCTTAGTTTAGCTTGGTAAATATTTCAACTTTGAAGTTTTTGGGTTAATAATTGGTCCCAAAGTTAGAAGGAGATCGAAAACGCCTTAGTATGTTCCTGTAAGTATGGTAAGTTCCTTTACTATAGAGAGCTTGGCTGGGCACTACCGTGACCTTTGATCTGGCGAAGTCTATTCCTTCAACGAGTATTGCGGCGTCTTCAATTTCAGAATTGGTGTCGGAGCGGTCGGAGAATGATTGAGAAGTGCTTGGATTAGAACCTGCACCGCTTAATGAATTGATTTGTTATGTTATTGAATTGATTTTACGTTTAATGTTTTTTTTTTTTAAGGTATGTTTTATTCGACTGAATTTTTCTAGCTTTAAAAATAGAATATTTCCATCTTGTTTCTTTATTATGTTTACTTTTGATTTGAAGTTATTACTTTAAATGTTTTTTTTTTCTCCGTGGCTCTTTTTCTTGCGACTTTTCAAAATGTATCAACGGTAACGCTGCTCCCACAGTATGATGTGATGTCTCTCCTCGACACCTTATGTCATTACATAATCTACACAGATCCGTGTCTCTGAAAGTCATAGTCTTTGGAATGCTTCCTAAGAAGACAGTTGCCAGGCAGGGTCTAAATTGCTTTTCTCAAGTTTGTTATTAATATCCTAAGTCGATACCGTTGTTAAGAAACCGTAAGTGCATTTATGCATTATTGGTGCATAGCCCATCCACCCTCTGACCAACATAATGGTTTTAGAAAGCAGTAATTCAACAGGCTTGGCAATATCCGAGACTTGTTTTAATCGTCTTGTCATTTTGGGTATGGGTGTGCGCTTCATTATCCATTGGTAGATAAACCTAGACATGTTACACTGCATTTTTATGCAAACCTGTAAACAGAAACCTTTAGATATTTCACATAATTATTTTAACTATACAATGGTAAACCTTTTGACAACAAAAATATACTTTAAATATACAGAAACAGGCAAAATGTAATCTTTAAAGATACTACCATTCACCGCTCCATTTTATGAGCTGCGCATCTTGTATTAGGTTCAAATAAGTGAATATCACTTCTCATCATGTATTTACAACTGGTAATTTTTTTTATCATAGAACCTAGTGTTACCAATTATAAAAATATTAAATAAAGCAAATATTTTTTTTTATTTTTGTTAAAAAATAAAAATGCCCTTATTTTGTTAATAGTTAATCTAATTTTAAAGTTTCAGTTCCTATTTTTTTTCACTAGATAGGTTTTGAGTGAATAAAACCAAAATCTTATTCACAAAGTATATAAAGTTAATAGAAACAGAGAAATTAATTTTGTAATGGTTGTTTCTTTAAAGATACACTGGGCATTTAAGGGTTAACCTGTAAATAAAAGTGATTTGTTAAAGTTAAGTAAATACTTCTACAATAAGCGAATTGTTTGTTGTTTCGTCTAGCATTTTTGAATTGTTAATTGTTTAGCACAGTGTTTTATCTTTTCGAATCCCAGCCGAATGTAACAATATCTAGCAGAACCCAAAGTATAGCAACGTCTCTTATTTCATAGGAATAATGAAATGTAGCAAAGTTGCAGAAAAATACCAATCACCATTTCGGCAAGTCAAATATACACATCATATCTCATACAGCGCGTTTCAATTCACTTGGCCAACCGTCACTTGCGCAGAGAGAGGATTTAAGAGAATAAATACGGCACAAAACAAAACACAAAAACAAAATACACAGAGACCTGCGCAGTAGAATGGCCAAGTAAATTGGTTCGCGCTGTAAGAATGGATCTACATTGAGTTAAGTGCAACAGGTACAGGTTTCTCTTGTCTTGCCAACCTACAGTTATAGCCCGTCCCAAGGCAAAAGAAAGATCCCAACATGCGCAGTAGCACTTTATTTAAGGTACATTTTTTTCTCTTAAGGATTTTTTATCGCATGAAATTGTTAATGCTTTTCTCTACTTTATCACAAAGTATACCGAAAATTCCATTTCAACTCCTTTTAATACATAGTGGGTTTCACGCTTCAGGTGGCGCAGTAGAAAAAACCTTAAGATGTAATTTGTGTTTTTCCGGGATCGAACCTGGGACCCCTCGCACAGTAGTCCAGCACACTAACTACTGCGCTACTGCGCCTACGTCTAATGAGAATACTATTAGATTTATTTACAATGGTATAACTAATAAAACACGCTTTTTTTCATGGCTAGCTTTAGGTGAATAGTTGTTAGTTCTTTATTGATTTTAACAATCAAATAATATCCTTTCGTTTGATTTATAAATCTATAACAACTTCAATTTCAGGTCCTTACTTTCTTCCGTGGATAGGCAATACTCTACAGCTCAGACGTGAGGCTCGTCAGGTCGGAGGTCAACACATTTTGTTTGAAAAATGGGCTGAAAAATATAAAAGCAATGTCATTGGGCTGAAACTAGGAAGAGAATATGTGGTTATTGTACTTTCATATTCATTGGTGCGCCAAGTACATCTAAATGAAACATTTGAAGGAAGGCCAGATAATTTCTTTCTACGACTGCGAACGATGGGAACAAGGTTGGGTATAACGTGTACTGATGGAAAACTTTGGTATGAACACCGAAATTTTGCAATGAAACAATTAAGACATATTGGTTATGGCCGTACCCCAATGGAACAACATATAATAAACGAATCTGAAGATTTAGTACGGTATATAACACAACTGAATGAAGCTCCTATCTGGCCTGGATCTTTTCTGGCTGCAAGCGTAATAAATGTACTCTGGTCACTTACTACTGGACAACGAATAGAAAGAAGCGATAAACGACTGGAAGCGTTACTCTCTCTGCTAAATAAAAGATCAAAGGTGTTTGACTTGTGTGGTGGTATTCTATCTCAGTTGCCTTGGCTAAGATTTATAGCTCCCAATAAAACTGGGTATAACTTAGTGTGTGAACTCAATAAACAGCTACGGTCTTTTATAATGGATAGTGTTATTGAACATAAGCAGAAATATTTACAAAGCAAAGAAGAAACCGACTTAATTTATGCCTATATTAAAGAAATGGCTTCACAATCAGAATCCCAAGATACTTCGTTTAATGACACTCAATTAACAATGACAATATTAGATTTTTTTATCGCTGGCTCACAAACAACTAGCAATACAATAGATCTATGTTTAATGATGATGGCTATGAGAACAGATATTCAGGACGAAATATTTAAAGAAATCCAAAAAAACATTGGTCGAGATGAGTTTCTGAATCATAGTAGTTGTAAATCGAGACTTCCATACATGAATGCTTTTATTATGGAAATTCAAAGATTTTTTCACATTACTCCAATTTCAGGTCCCCGAAGAGCTTTAGGGGAAACTGAGCTATGCGGGTACAAAATACCAAAAAATACAACTGTTTTAATGAGCTTAAGAAGCGTTTTAATGGACAAAATACATTGGAAAGACCCTCAGATATTTCGGCCCGAACGATTTTTGAACAGTGATCGAGTAGTGGTAAATGACGAGTACTTCATACCTTTTGGACAGGGACGACGTCGTTGTCTGGGCGACATTTTAGCAAGGTCTTGTATGTTTTCATTTCTATCTAAAATTGTCCAAAATTTTATGATAACCGCTCCTTCCGACAGCACTTTTTCAATGAAATTGTTGCCAGGAATAACACTATCGCCAAAGCCATATAAACTAATTTTTATTAAAAGAAGTTGATATGTATTTAGATACATTATTCGGAACTGTATGATTTTCTACATAATACATATATTTAGTCCGTTTCTCAATTACAACTAATCTGAAACTATAGCAGTTAGAAGTCGATAGAGTTATGTAGATAGTCCTATTATTTTCCTTTGTGCATGGAATGGGCACATATACCTTCCCATGAAAGTCATGTCGGACGAGTCAACTCAATATAGGTGAGTAGAATAGAGAAGGAATTTTTTGTGTCATCTATAATTCTTCTTCTCAACTAACTTAACAATATACAATGTCATGTTACGTCTGAAACGACTTTCATAGGAAGGCCTGCGTGTCAATGGACTTTGTTTGGTAATTTCAGTAGGTAGCATTAATTTCATTTTATTAACGGCCGTATTATTCACTCAGTTAAAATGTGGTTTAATTAAGACCGTGGTTTAAATATGTTTAAACCATAAAAATTTTGTAATTCCGTAGTATTCACTCACACCTTTTAAACGTAATTTTTTAAACCTATTGCCAGATAAACCGCACTCCGACGACCGATTTAAGTAGATTTTCACAAGGTTTACATCCGTTTCCATAACATTCACTCAATTTGCAAATATATTTTCAAATGCCGTGAAGCGATTTGCTTGCAATATTATAAAAAATAGTTTGAGGAAGTTTTGCACAGAGTCCTGAAAAATTTAATTTAACCAAAAGATCATTGAAATCCTTAAGAAACGTTTCCAAATTATCTTCTGGAACCATTGAAGATTTTATTTTCCAGGATATTTTATCAAGTTGGCACGTGTGAGATGCGTTTTTACTCCATTAACAGCAAGACCGGTTGTACAAATGACGGCACCATAGGTATACGCTACAGCATAATATTTCTGAAATTTTTTTATATGCCCCAGAATTTGAAATACCTACAATTACAAATACTTAAATTGAACCGTTTCAGAACCTTTTTAAACTCTTCATACAGCGCATTTGAATAATAACAACATACCTGAACTGTCAAACGCAATAGCTTTAAAATAAGCCGCGTTTTATTATCCCCAATGATCCATATGGATCATCGATTTACTCGCACTACAACAAAATCTACGAAATCCTGTGGTCTATCGGATTCAATTTTCTTGATCCAGATAACTACGGCGCCAAAAATCGATAACGGTATTTTCTAGAGGGGTTAAATACAAGCATTTTTTACTATGGGAGGGTAAATCTTTGTGAAATATCCTAAAAAAATAGTTTGAGGAAGTTTTGTCCAAACGTCCATTTCATTTTAACCAAAAGGCCCTTGAAATCCAGAAGGAACTTTTCCAAAATATCTTCCATATAAATGGAAGATTTTTGTTTTCCAGGAAATTTTATGAAGTAGGTAGGCATAGGTGTGCGACGCGTTTGTACCATTGTACTCCATTTAAGCACCATTCTTCCAATGCCATAAACAGAGCTATACTGGTTAAACAAAGGGCGGCATCATCTACGCTACGGCATTACATTTCTGACATTTTTTTTATTTGTCCCCAAAAGTTTAAAAACAGTTACAAAAAAATGTAAACGCTTCAGAACCTTCTTATATTCTTCACAAATCCCACAGCACATTTGAATAATAACAACATACCTTTGCCTAAACTGTCAAACGCAATATTTCGTAGGTTTAAAATAGTGGTTACTGGTTAGTACTTCAAATAAACCAAAAGCTTAAACCACGTAAAAGAGTGAGTATTGCATAGGAAGGTTTAATTTTATTGGGTTTAAAAACTGATGGTTTAAATAGATTTATTTTGGTGGTTTAAACGCGCTTTAACCTAGTAATTAAACCGAGTGAATAATACGGCCGTAAATGAAAAAAAAAAATAAAAAACAAAGGCAGCACTTACAATTAAGGCCTTTAGGATTTTGGAAGCCAGGAATCTGTTCTTTGATATTATTTTTAAAACAAGTTATTTCTATGAATAGTTTTGGAAAAAAATGCTTTCAAACTTGAAATTTAAGGAAAAAATTAAAAAATAAAAGTTGTAGGTAGGCTGATTTGGTCAATATTGAGATAATAGATACTCAATTTGTTTGTAGGTAGTTTTTACTATTGAAATCAATTCTTAATCGAACACTGAAAATCGGATTGATTTATGTCGCCTAATTTTTGAGAAAATTGAAAATTACTTTTATTATGTCGCTCCGCTTAGAGTACAAATTGTTACCCTTGCGCCTTAAAATGTGTATGTGACCCCTGCTTGGGATCACTGTTGGATTTTGGGATAGGTGCAAGGCTGAGTATATGCAAACTTCCTTTAAATTATTGGCGTTTTTTTTTGGGAAATGAGTATAACAAAACCAAAAGTGAGTATAAAAGTCTTGCATGTAAAAGTAAAAGTGAGCTAGCTATAGATTCTCAAAAAAATACGCCTTATATTAGTTTACCCAATGTCAACAACTTTCTGTAGCTACAGCCTCTGTCCTGAAGTTTCACATTGGTAGACAAAATTTTGCGGATTTGCATTATATGCAATTCAGAACAGATTCCTGGCTTTAAAAAATGCTAAAGTACTTTTTTGTAAGTGTTGCTATTGTTTAATGTTTTATTTTAATTTTACGTAAAAATTAATTTTTTTTATTACCCCTCCCGCCTAACCGGAGCGAGGTAGCCCCTCCCTCCCATAGTAAAAAATGCTTGTATTTAACCCCACTACAAAATACCGTTACGAATTTTTGGCGCCGTACTTATCGTACTCTCCCCCAAATATCCAATCCCAAAACCCAAAGAGTTAAGTAATTTTTACTTCTGAATGTTTCCACCAGAGGTAAGGGAGACCGACATACCTATCCTCGACCGATTTAAAGTTATTTGCCTACAAGCTAAATTTTACGCTCCCAAAAAGTTTAGGTGCGCTAGTATCGTTGCATAGAAATTCGTATTGACAAATGTCAAAAATCCTTTCCACCAACACATTCGCACCTAATCTTTTTACTTTTCACTGTGGGCAAAGTTTCTGGCAACGTTCATACATTTTAGCCGTTAAATTCGAAAATAGTTCGTTACGGCTACATTTTAGGTGTATATTTATTTATTTTAAGAATAATTGCATAATTTATTTGAAATAGTTAACAAAAATAAACAATGCAGCAGAATTAAAGTAATATAAAAGCGTTTTGAGTCAACTTTTATAAGACAGTTAAAAATCATGAAGAAATATTCATAGATAAATATGTACGTATTCTAAATCAAATAATGTCGTAATACATAATGTGACCATTTCACCCGCTTTTGGCGGGTTTTACCCTCCTTTTTACCTAAAAACCCTCCATGCCACCCGCCACCACAGCCATTTTCCCGCTTTTTGATAAAAAATCGGAATTAAATTCTTTAGTCCTTTTTTCACTACGTTTGAAGATTTTTTAATCAAAAAAACGTACAAGAACCCTGATGGCAGATCTAAGTTGCCGTAGACAATTTCAGTTGGCATAACTGCGCGAAAATTGCAAATGTCATGTATCAAAGAAACAAACAATGTTATTCATTGACATTCGCTGTAAATACGACGTAAAATTTAAAAAAGATAAAGTGTCTCTCCAACTCCCAGATTCTGAAAAATCCAGATACTAAAAAAATATATTTAACGCTTACGCCAATTAGAAGCCGTTTTCCGTATATTCCGTATATTAAAAAAACGATGACGTTTATTTCTAAAGAATTATATTAGATTTTGCGTGACAATACGTGAAATAAACCGTTTTCTACTATTTTGCACGACATTTTTCGGGTCGGAATCTAATTTTGGGAGACCCGCCAAACCCGCCAAAAAACGCCCGCTTTTAGTTTCAAAAAACCCGCCGCTTTTTGCCAAAAAATAAATGGTCACGATAGTAATACATTTCCAATATGTTAAGTCCAATAGATTATTATTTATAATGGTAAATTGAATAAAAGAATTAATAGTTCTCACAATAAAAAATTAATGATAATTTGATTGTAGTCTCTTTATACTTTTCTTTATTTGTAAAATTGCAACTGGAGACACAATAATATATTTAAAAAATACATGGCTAATTATGCATTTATGTATTTAAATGTTTATACATTAAATATGCTGTTCTACATTCGTTTATGTTTTTTGTTCATTGTTTGTTTTTAAGCTAAGTTGCTGTCAGTATTTAGGTGTATCGTGTATAACTATTATAAATATAAACATCTGCTTTATTATAAGCATTAAATAGGTGCAATTTTCACTTATTAAGTTTATTGAATAGTTAAAATAATATTCGTATGTTATGTAGGCATCTATTTAGTATATTTTGTTGCATCTTGTATTTTAGAGTCTTTGTATCTATACCTATATGAATAAAATCTCTTAATTTGGTGTGGCAATGGAACTATGGTTGTACCTAATTCTTTAAGTGGAAAAGCATGACGAAGTGTAATATTTTATTTGTTTATAAATTGTATTTAACTAATCAATTAGGCGCTTTAATAAACGTTTTAAGAAAAAAATTATTGAGAATTTACTAACATAACGTCGTGTATATGAGAACACCGCACAACTGACATTTTTTCGAAAATCCACTTTTTGCTATCAGCGTCATCTACTACTCAAAATACAAATTTTAAGTCATTATTTGTGGTGATGACATCTATATTTAAGTGTAAAAATTGGTTTGAAATACCGCACAAATGCAACCTTACCATTTTGTTGTTTAAGAAATTTAGCACATCTGCACATTTCCCGAGCATATGAGCTTTGATTTGGCTAACGTAATTTTGCTTTAAAATTGTTGTTAGAATTAGTTTGTGTTTGATTACTATTTTGGATTCATTGGTAAGCTATTTATTAATATTTTTGATAGTTCTATTGTTTTGATTTGTATTTTAAAGCTCTTAAATAACGTAAATGAAAATTAAAAATTATATTGCAGATGTGTGCTTTTACCAGTTCCCCTAAAGTACTTGTGTGGTGTTTCCTTAACAAATCGTACCATATTAATTCAGACATTATCTCAAAAAATGTATAAAAATATAAATTGCATCACTACACAACTGTCTTTTCAAATACAGATAGATACTATTTTTTAAGATGAATTTAATAAACTTATTTCCAACCTAAAAATATTATTGATGTGTTTTTCGCATTAGTTTTAACTTGAAATTCTTTCGCAGAAAACAGGTTTTTGCGTCTCCTGAACAATTCGTAAAATGTTAGTTGTGCGGTGTTCTAATATACAAGATGATAATATCCTTATTCACCACTTTTCGCGTTGAACTCCATCAGAAAAATGTCGTATTTCTGAACAATCTTCCTCATTACACAGCTGTTCGCAGTAAAATTGGAAAACGTCAGGTTGGGTCTACAATATCCCTGCTTTAACTTTTATTTTTGGTATGTCAATAATTAATTTTCAGTAAGTATTTCAGCTTACTTTTTTTCACTTTTTCACAGAAATCAATAATTAATTTCACAGTTTGTTTTCGATATTATGACATTTATGACAATCAAATGCTGTCAAACCAAATTCACCTCATTTTTTTTGTTATTTTTTTTTTGTCAATCTTACACGGATAGGAATTGTCGTACACGGATAGAAAAACAAAATGGCGGATTCCCGGCAAAAATTGAGGGGGCCAGCGGCAAGAGGATTGCGAGATGGGTACCTCAGTCTCCCTTACCTCTGGTTTCCACTTCTGCTCTGTGCTATCAAGTACTGAGTTGCCGCATCATAAAATGGCAGAATAGAAATTTGCAACTACGATTTTAATGTGTTTAAACGAAAATTGTTCAAATCTAAATATTCCATATATATATTAGTGTAGTTTTTTGCAATTCAGTAGCAAAAGAAAAGAAAATAAGCGTAGTTTGATGTTGTTCGAAATTTCTAAAATTTGAATAAAACAAGAAAAAAGTCACGAATGGCAGCGCCATTAAGAAGTAAGTACAGAGAAACAGCTGTGCGCAAGATGTCATTAAACATCCAAATAAAACAGCAAGCAATGGATATAATATATACAAATAAATAGCAAATGTAAAATGTCGTTTTAGGTATTAAAAATATTTTCTAGACAAACAAGAGTCTGCACGAGGGATGAAACAATCGCTTTCCTCCATTCCTATTCAACGTACATTAATTACAGCTGGAGTTATGTTTACTATTTGCTTCGTAGGTAGGTATGTCGTTTTGGATCCAACTTTTCTATTTATAAAGAGTTTTTAATGAAAATAGGATTACGTTACGTTGATTACGTAGTGGTGTCCCGAAAATCGGTAAACGTCAGTTCAGTACAAAATCTGTCAAAATGAACGTGCGAATAGCCACTTCGAAAGGGAAAAAGCACCAAACCAAAGGGATTTTCAGGAAACTGACAAAACAAGTAGTGTTAAAATCAATTTTTTGTGAAATTTCATCAAAATTATTCCAATTCACAACAATTATCAGCACAAATACAATAAAATCCTCTTAACAAAGAGTTCTAATACAAAAACAATCTGACGGCGCAGCGCATGTAATTATGTAGATCTCTAGCGCCAGCGACAGTGACATCGGGATTGGAATAGAACCAGTTTGAATTTTTATTACTTCATCTTCATGAGCATCAAAAATTTATTTTGTGTCATAATGTAAGTAATAATCACTCGAATTATTGTTTATAATATTTATTTTGATTAATAAAAATATGAGGTTATTCACAATTATGTAATAATTTATTTTTATTCCACTACGAGGAAGTCTTCAAACAAACGATCACTTGTCCGGTCCGGTGTCAACTGCCACTGAAGGTTAAGTTTTATTAACGACGTCAACGCCACGCATCATCACCGGAACATCCGACGGAACATTCCAGCAAAACCACTTCCTGTTCCGCCATTGGGTTGTTGCTATTTCCGCTGTTGTGAATGTAGAACAGGGTTACCATTGGTAAATGTTCTGTTGCCATAACTATTCCCCCTCTTAAGTGAAGGCGTCCACGGCTTCATCCACATTATTAAGAGTGCTTTTATAATCCTGACTAAATGTTTTGTTGCCTTTAAATGTGAATTAATAACTTTTGTTGGCGAAAACCGAGTGGAGCGACAACCCAAGTTAGGAAACAGCAAAAAAAAAACTAGAAACCGTTCTGTTTACTATTAATTTATTAGAGATCTTGCTTCTTCAGCGGCTACGAATCGACTGACTCACAGTCTCCGCAGCAGGCGTATTTACGTCTAACTATTACGATGTAACAGTTCGGCCATCCTATCATCGTTCGTGTCCTCACGATCGGCGCCCTGAGAGTCGATTACGCCTGCCCCGTCTACGATTGTATCCTCTATCAACCCAGCGCCAGCGTCATCCTCCATTGTCGCCTCAGCTTGTACGTCGACTAGACCCTCCTCTGGCAGTTCGCACCACGGCTTAAGTTTGTCGGAGCTCATTACGGTGTTGAACTTACGCTGGTTTCGCTGCATTCCGGGTATGTCTGAGACGACGTAACGGTCATTAGGCAGTACGCGCTCGATGATGTAAGGTCCACGATAAAGCGGCTCTAACTTGCGGGACTCACCTGTCGCTGCCGCCTCATGGTCGACTAAAACGAGGTCATCCACCTCCTACTGGGATGGCTTGCGATGTCGCAGATCGTAACGCCGTTTTTGCTCCATGTGGCTCCTCTCGATATTCTGCAACGCTTTCTCTCTTCTTTGGCTCATTTCGTCCGACCCGATTGTTCCGGTTCGCCCTAACTCCAACAGCAGCTTGTTACCCAAAATGTCCCTCGGTGTGTATACAAACAGTAGTTCATATGGGCTAGCCTTTGTAGTGGAGTTCCTTGCCGTATTTAACCCCCACTGAATCGTTCGCTGTTGACCTGCCCAGTCCATTTCGGCAGATTGTGCACACTTCAATGCAGCGAGGATTGTTCTATTGCAGCGCTCCACCTGGCCATTCGCTCGAGGGGTCCTCACAGCGGTTCTGATGTGCTCCACCCCGTTGACTTCGCAGTACTGCTCAAACATCTTGGACGTAAATGCCGTCCCACGATCGGTGACTATCCTTCTCGGTACGCCAAAATATCCCGAAATATCAGTCAGCACGTTGAGCACTCCTTTCGTGTTTGCACTCTTTACAGCTCGCAATATCACGTATTTCGTGAAACTGTCCACCATCGCTAGTACATATCTAGTCCCCCCTTTCCCTCGAGTGAACGGCCCAAGGCGGTCGAGATGTATGGTGTCGAACGGTAAAGGTACTCGGTCCACGCTATTCAACTCTCCTTCAGTCATCCCGCCTTTCCTTTTGGAGTACGCGCAGTCCACGCACGCCTTGATGTATTCTCGAGTGAAACTCCGCATCCTTGGGAACCAAAACGTCTCACGTACCCGTATCAGCGTCTTCTCCTTAGCCAAGTGACCCACATCGACGTGACAGAGCTTCAGAATTCTCCACCGTATCGCGTGAGGCACCACCCACTTTGCAGCACCTCCGACCAGTCGAAATAACCGCAGCCCCTTCAGATTGAATTCCTTTTGCAGCTGCTTTTTCCTGGCTGTTGATTCTGACGACTTCAGTTCCTTTATTACCTCCCGCAACTTAGTGTCCTGCCACTGCATAGCTGCTAGCCAATCGTCATCCGTAATGTGCAGGTTTAGCACGAACAAAGATGCTTCTTCCATCACCTTTCCCTCGTCCGACGGCTGACGACTTAAAGCGTCCACATAAGCTGCTTTCCTTCCCGGTTGATGTACGGTTTCAAATGCGAATTCCTGTAGCTTAAGCCACCACCTACCCACTCGCGGAATGATCTTCGGCTTGTTCTTTGTTGCGATGATCGCCTCGCAATCGGTTACCACCTTGAAATCTCTTCCTAGCAGGTAAACTCTGAAACGATCAAGACTGTCCACAATCGCCAACACCTCCAACTCGTAGGAATGATATTTCTTTTCGTATTCCGAGAGCTTGCGACTGTAGAACAAAACTGGATGCAACATGCAAGACCGAATCTTCCTTCGCCCTCTGAAACAAGATTCCAGCCAGGCCCACGGCTGACGCATCAGTGTGCACGTCGTGCTCGCAGTTTGGGTCAAAGAGCACTAGCACTGGCGGATTGCTTAAGATCCCCTTAAGCCGCTGGAATGCCTCCTCCTGTTAGATTCCCCATAAGAACTCTTGATTCCCCTTCGTAAAGTCAGTCAAAGGTAGTGCCAGCTGTGCGTAGTCCTTTACAAACTTCCTAAAGAAACCGGTAAGCCCTAAGAACTGTCGCACCTCATGGACGTTCCGGGGTGCTGGGAATTCGGTGATCGCTGTTGTTTTCCTCCGGCTCGGCTTCAGCCCATCTTTGTCCACCTCGTACCCAAGAAACTCAATGCTTGTTTTGAAGAACACGCACTTGCTGACGTTCAGAGTTAATACAGACTCTTTTAGCGCACTCAGGACCCTCCGCAGCTTATTCAATCCTTCTTCCACCTTTTTTCTGGCTATGATGGTATCGTCCAGGTACACCGCTACATCCCCTTTCCGCAACCGTGACTTTACCGTTTTCATGCAGGCTTGGAAATGCGCAGGAGCATTCACGAGGCCAAAAGGCATCCTATTAAACTCGAAACAACCATCATCGGTCGTGAACGCGGTGTATTTCTTGCTGCTTTCCTCAATTCGAATTTGATGATAGCCCGACGCCAAGTCTAGCACAGTAAAGTACGCGTTCCCCCTCTGTGATGTCAGCACTTCATCTATAACCGGCTTGGAAATTTCCGCTTCTGACTGTTGGCACAGACGCGAACAAATTATTCGGAATTCTTGAACAAGAATATGCCCAATATATAGAAGACAATATTCAAATGGCATACAATAATGAAAAACACCTCCTGGACAACTTTTAACAGAACTGGACAAAATTCGGAAAATAATACCAACCACATTAACACTGCCTGGATGCAACGAATACCACCTTCCCAAACTCTACGAACTTCTAAGAGTTAAGGCACGAGTAACATCAACGGCAATTTTGTTCCACGTCAAATTGACATTATTAAACACTCAGATATTTCAACTATATAAACTTATACCACTGCCAGTTCAGCAAAATAATTCCTTCATCTTCCTCCAACCATCAACCTCGTTTCTGGCTAAAACTCCATATAGAGATCAACATTTTGCATTATCACAAACTGAATACCAGAGCTGCATAAACATCGATGACAGACAATATCTCTGCAAGCAGCGACATCCAATTTTTAACACACACTCCATCCATAAAAAGCAGTTATCATCATATTGTGTACTAAAATCCATCAATCCTGGAAAAATATGAAAATATGAAGTAATAAAAATACTTCACAATCCCAATCACTGGATATTTGGCGATCAAGAAGAAGAAGTACTGACGATACTATGTGGATCTACTATGTCAACTGTCGAACTACAAGGAGTAGGACTTTTGAAGCTGGCTCCAAACTGTGTCATAAAACAATCAACCATGACGATAAGTGCACATAATTTCTACACGTCAAAGGCCGCGGTTTCCTTTTTGCCAACACTCAATCTAAGCCAACTGATAAGACAATCTCATCCGGTACCACTTCAAGAAGCGATTTGGGACAACCACGAAATGGTCATTCAGGGAGACGATGACTTAGCACTACTAAGGAAAGAAATATCCTATCAAAAAACCCAGCAAACATTGCCAAACTCCATTTCTCACCATGATGCTCATCAATACTTTGTCGGTTATTCATCACTGTTTCTCGTTTTGTTCCTGATGTATGTATGTATGTATATATTTATTTAGTTAATAAAAAACTATTAATTTACAGTAATAAATATGATACTTAAACTAAGATAACAATAACATAATAATATAGTATTCATGAAATTTGGCAACGTATGTGTTGTGTTAATAATAATTTAAAAGTTCTAAAAACACTTTCATTTTTAATTTCACTTGGAAGCTCATTAAATAATTTTAACCCCCTGTACATTAACATATTTTTAGTTCGCATTTGGAGTTGAGGCCACTTAAATGTTTATTAATCACCCCTATTCCCGTTGGCGTTTGTCGTAAACGCCTCGTATTTCGATTCGTTTTTTAGTCGATTTTTGTAACATTTTTTAAACAAATGAATTGAAATAACAGTGAACACATAGAAAACGAAACAAAACTGTTAACAAAAGTTAAAACAAAAATCTGCACAACGTTTTACAACGACACGAAACATGAGTCGTATACGACAAACGCCAACGGGAATAGGGGTGAATATTTAATGCTTACTCCACAAACTATATTCATTTCTTGAATTTATTCTTGACTTGAAATATTTTTGGTATATTTTTAGTTCTTTCATCTCTGTAGAAGGGTAAACGAAAATTGGAATTAGATCTTAAATTATATGGCTGGACATCTTGTATGAACTGCAAATTCGCTGACAAATAGTTTGGTAGTAAGTTGTACTTCATCTTGAATACGAAAACTATTGCATTAAAATGTATTCGCTGGTTGATATTTATCCAGCGGAGGCAAGTTAACATCCATTCAATTGGTGTATGAAGACTGCATCTTAGGATTACTCGCATAGCTCTGTTTTGCAGTACTTGGAGTTGTCTTATGTGTTCGACATTTCCCCTAAACAGGATTGTGGAACAGAATTCAAAGTGGGGCTTAATTAATGTATTGTAGACATTTATTGCACATTTATTGTCGTAATGTTTTTACGAATTCTCTTTAGGAAACCGATTTTTTTAGAAATTTTTTTATTTACATAAATGAAATGGTTTTTAAATTTGAGTTCACTGTCTAATATTATGCCTAGATACTTAATTTCTTGAACATGTTCAATAATTTCACCATTAATATTTAAATTCAAGTTATAGTCACTATTAAACACCATACATTTCGTTTTATTAACATTCAATTTTAGTTTGTTCATTTCAAGCCACTTCCGTAAATTATTTAAGTCAATTGAAATTTTTTCTTTAAGTACATTTATGTCTTTATCACACACAAACATTAAGGCGTCATCTGCAAACAGTGAGATCTTACAGTATTTTAGTATTTTCCTAATTTCATTTATATATAATAGGAACAACAATGGGCCAAGTATAGTTCCCTGGGGTACTCCAAATGTCGTTTGTGAAGATGCTGATAAAGCATTACCTATTTTTGTTCTTTGAGATTGTTTAGATACGATTTGAACCACTGATATTCATTATGTTTAACACCATATTTGTAAAACTTTTCCACTAGAATTTCGCGATCTATAGTTTCAAAGGCTCTTTGAAAGTCTAGGAAAATAGAAATAATTATATTACCTTCATGTCTTTGTTCTTTAAAATTCATGATAAGCCAATTTAGCGATGTCTCACACGAATGACCTGTAATAAGTTGAGTAAAACACGAATAAATTTGTTTTATTTCATCACCGTCGGTAGTCTATATTTATTGTACGTTCGCTTTGCCGGGTGGTTCTCAACTGAACTGACGTTTTACAATAGATACTTATAAACGATGCTCTTTACTCTAAAGGCGTGTTCACATTTATTACACGCTTTTTTTTTTTACATTTTATTTTAATTGTCAAATTATATAATAACATATATACATAACAAATAAATTTAATTTAAAACTAAAGGCATGTTTGTGTTTATTTTAACATTTTATTTTAATTTTTTCAATTTATATAAAGTCAATTAAAACATAACAAATAATTTTAGAAAAGGAAAGTAATAAGTGAAATTTGTATAATTAAGATGAATCAATAAAACGACTTGGTGGCTTAACTACCCGGCCACTGCGTGTGGTAGGGTATTTGGATTCAGGTGGCTTACTGGGGACTAAACATTCTGGATTATTGGTCATTGGTGACTCACCGCTCAGGGATTCAGAGGCTTCACGATCAGTAATATTTTCGGGCAATGTTTTGTTTTCAGTTGCCATTTTATTTGATCGCTCCACTACCGATTCCCCGGACTTATTTAAATCAAGATTGACATGCGAATTTGGATTATTACTAGCAAAATGAGATGGCGGCACAAACGTTGTTACATTTTTTGATCTACTAATGTCCATAAATGACTCATCTAACAATTCATTCGCATTGAAGTCATTATTTTTAGTTTTCACAATAAAACGACGGTTGCGGTGAAAGTGATTATTATAATTATCAACAACAATATATGAACGATCGTTAACACTTCTGACAATTTTCCCGTAGTGCCACTCATGCCCATTCTTCTTAAATATTACCAGATCATTCGCATTCAAGATCGGCAACGATTTCGCATGTTTATCAAAGAAG
Organism: Cheilosia soror; assembly: GCA_949372485.1. NCBI lineage: Eukaryota > Metazoa > Arthropoda > Insecta > Diptera > Syrphidae > Cheilosia > Cheilosia soror. The sequence goes on along the minus strand of OX443561.1, from coordinate 57,452,052 downwards.
CGCTTTTGCGTAATTTTCTTTCCTTCCAATTTCCTTTCAACCTCCAAGTTTCCTGTCTCATTACGATACAACAATTTATCCGCAATTGGTAAATGAGTTTTCACTAGACGACCAAAAAACAGTTGCGAAGGGGAGACTTGCATTGATGCAACCGGTGTTGTGTTATACTCCAAGATATGATATTGAAATTTATCTACTTCATTGGACTCATAGCATCGTTTCAGGATATTTTTTGCAATTGCAACCCCCTTTTCGGCCAACCCATTGCTTTGAGGGTATCTCGGGCTAGAGAACTTTAAAATCATGTTTGCATTATTTGCGTATTGCTCAAACAATCGAGAATTGAAGGGAACATTATCGCTTTTTATTTGCGATGGGTAGCCATAGCAACAAAAAATTCCATCTAAGATTTCGATGACATGACGGATGGATTTATCTTGGATAGCGCGAGTTATCAAGAAACCCGAATATGAATCAATCAGCGCAACAAAACTTCTGCCAGCATATTCATAGATATCTATCGAAACATTCTGAAATGGATACTTAGGTACCTCCTGCTGCACTAAGGGCTCTTTCTGATTGCTTCGTGTGAACTTTTCACAAACCGTACAACTTTTAACAATTTCCTTGATGTCATTTGACATTCCTGGCCAAAAAAATTGCATTCGTGCTCGAGCCAAAGTCTTCTCAATGCCCAAATGCGGGGCATGAAGCCACCTACATATCTTAACCTGCAGATCAGTTGGTACAATCAGCCGATGATCCCTAAATAATAATCCACCCTCAAAATGCAATTCGTTTTTAAACTTATGGAACAATTGACTTAAGTTGTCAAGTTGATGGTATGAAGGCCACCCACCTATAACGTATTGCACGACACGTTTGTACCTTTCGTCCGATTCTAATGTTTTAACGTACAACTCAAAATTGTCCTTAGACAAACAAGCACGTCGAATCAGTGAATGAACCATAGTAGACAAGTCTTCATTAAACTCCCCCGTTTCAGTCAATGGCGCACGAGATAAACAATCGGCCACCAACATTTCCTTTCCCGGTATGTAAGTAATTGACATGCCCGGATACTTAAGCAGTTGCAGAAACATTCTTTGCAACCGCGGCGTAACGTCATCAATATCCCTTTTAACCAGTGTCTCGAGTGGCTTATGGTCAGAATGAACAACAAACTCGCGACCATATAAGAAGAAGTGAAACCGTTCACATGCGAAAACAATGGCTAGTAGTTCTTTCTCTATCTGAGCCCACTTTTGCTCACACCGCGATAGTGTTCGGGATGCATACGCCACGGGCATACCGTTTTGAAGTAACACGCTTCCCAATCCATCTTTTGAACTATCAGTCTGAATGATGACCGGTGCTTTTGGGTCATAAAGGGCCAATACAGGCTTATTAGTTATACATTTTAGCAACTCTCGGATTTCTTGGTCATGTTTCTCCGACCAATTCCACTCACTATCGTTCCGAGTTAGATTACGCAAAGCTAATGTTCTTTGTGACAGATTTGGAATAAATCGAGATAAGTATTTAAATACTCCCAGCAAACGTAAAACCTCTAGTTTATTGGACGGCTTTGGCATATCGGTGATAGCCTTAATATATTTATCGCTGGGCTCGACAAATCCATTATTAACAATATGACCCATAAATTTGATTTTACCAGAACGATACTGAATTTTTTTTCTTATTAAACCGAATCCCATTAGTACGAGCACGATCAATGACTGCGGCAAGTGCCTCATCGTGCTCTTTTTCAGTCTCACCGGTGATACATAAGTCATCAAAATAGACTACAACCCCTGGGATTCCTCCAAATAACTGGACCATCTTTCTTTGAAACATTTCAGGAGCGCTGTTTATTCCAAATGGAACCCTATTCCAGCGAAATCTTCCAAATGGCGTCATAAAGGTTGTGAGATCTGAGCTTTCACGATCTAGCTCCATTTGCCAGAACCCATTACACAAATCCAACACCGTGAATACGCGTTTGTTTGATAAGCGACCCATTATGTCTTCGAATGTGGGAATCAAAAAATGTTCCCGCTTGATACACGCGTTAAGAGGTTTTGGGTCCAGGCAAATGCGAATGTCTCCATTCGGTTTCTCAACCAACTGTATGTTGTTTACCCAGTCTGTTGGATAATCAACAACAGCAATAATTTGATCACTGACCATCTGATCCAGTAATTGTTTAAGTCTATCATGCACACTCAATGGTATTCGTTTCTTGTAATGAAGTGATGGTACAGAACTTTCTTTTAAAATTATTGAACATTTCCCCGGGATTTTCCCTAGCCCATCAAAAATATCTAAGTTTGCATTGACAAATTTTTCTACCTCAGATGGAAACATGGCATTGATTGCATCTGATGTAGATTGGTTTACGTCGTACCTCAAAAACAGGACGCAAAAAGTAAAAATTGGGAACATTGTTGGCGGCTCTGAGATAATTAACCTCGGCGTTCCACAAGGATCTGTCCTAGGTCCCTTATTGTTCTTAATTTATGTAAACTCAATCTTCAGTCTTCCTTTTGTAGGTAGGCTGAAGGCTTTCGCTGACGACTTCGCGTTTGCATACAGCTCAAAGAATTTCTTCAATCTACATGCTGATATCAACCATGATGTTCATCTATTAAGGCTATGGTTTGTGCAACATAGGTTATTAGTAAGCAGTAAGACGAAGCTCATGTTCTTCAACCTTACCGCCAAGGGATCTCCGGATGATGATATTGTGTTCCATGCAGCTAGTTGCGGTCGATTTAGCTTGCTATGTTGTGGATGCAGTATCTTATATAATGAAAATGTCGACTGTGATGCTAACTGTTTTTCTATTGAAATAGTGAAGAACTATAAATACTTAGGTGTCATTATTGACCAAAATCTAAACTGGAGTGATCACATTGCTCTTTTGAAACAATATTTGCTATCCACTCTGCGAAGCTTCTACAAACTTCAAAAGTACCTCTCTACAAGAATCTTAAAAAATATTTACTTTGGAATCTTCCATTCCAGATTACAATATGGAATAAGCTGCTGGGGTGGTACGCACGTAAATAAAATCCAGCAACTAGCTGTACTACAAAAATATGTAATCAGAAAAATATGCTTTTCTTCCCGCTTAGCCAAGACTTTAGCTCTTTTTAATAAACTGAGAATTCTGCCAGTTAGACATCTGTTCTATTTTAAAGTTTTAAAAATGTTTTTTATTAGAGGTGGGTACTTACAGAGTCCCATCAATGATAACCATAACCTTCGAAGCAATTTAAGCTCCATGGTCAGCATACCAACTTTTCGCACTTCTAATTTAAGAAACTTTTACACAATTGTATCTCGTAAATTATTTAATACACTCCCTCCAGACATTCGAATCATTAGAACTTTGAGAATCTTTTTATCTAAAGTAAAACTGTGGCTTTTGAATATTAACCATAATGAAATCGAAATCTTGTTGCACTTCATCACCTAACCAACCCCAAAATTGATATCATCTTAAAATTGTTTCACTATATTATCTTCTGTTTGTCATTTTTCTCTCTTTTCTTCTTGCTTAATTGTACTTACTGTTCACCCCCACTTAATTAATTTAAATAATGTGACATTACCTCTATTTTTTTCATTAAATATAATATGTCACTAACTATTCTCTCAATTTATGTTTGGATAAATTTGAATTTATAATAATAGCATCCACTATTTTATACTGAATTTTGAGAATAAAGAAATTATTAAAAAAAAAAAAAAAAAAAAAAAAAAAATCTATTCTTTGAACCAATCCGAAACCACTGCATGTTTCAAGACCCAAGACAGGCTCACATTGGTCGTCGACGACAAGAAAATTGCAAGATTGATTCAGCCTCTTTTCAGCATCAAAACAATTCAATTTAACACTACCGTGAATCTTTATTGGATTTGACCCATAATCAATAACATTACATGGAAATTCATTTGAAAATGGTTGAATAGGAACTTGAATTTTTTTAATAAAACCAATCGGTATGCAATTGGCATCCGACCCAGTATCAATTTTGAATTTTATCGGCCGATCTTGAATCACGTAATCTTTGTACCATCTGATGCGGTTTACATGTAACCTATGCAAATTTAAATCATAACTAGTTAAACCTATTCTAATTGCATCGTTATTTTTATAATTATAATTATGATTACCTGCTTCATCTTCCCAATTGACACTATGAATCGCTTTGTTTGGCATTTCATACTTGTTGACCTGTTGGCGTTCCAATTTCTCCTTTGCTGTTGATTTCTTGCAAAATTTGCTAAAATGCCCGATCTTTGAGCAAGTGTGGCATGCAACACTTCTCGCTGGGCAAACACGTCGATGATTTCCATTGAAGATTTGACCGCAATTGTAACAGTTGGTTCGTTTGATAGCTGCAACAGTTGATTCCTTTCGTCCCTCGTCAACAGCTGCCTCAATTCCTTTGACTTCCATTAGTGAGCTCTGCTGGTCCAATAATTGCTTGTTTGCAGCTGCTGCTTCGAAAACTTTACAGGTATCGATGACTTTAGATACTGTATCTTCCTTGGAATCCAAAAGTTTCATTTGGAGTTTCTTGTCACTAACACCAATGACAATACGGTGCATCAACATACGATCAGCATACGATGACTTACATTTTTCACACTCGAAATCGCAATACTTTAGTTGTGTGCGTAGTTCCGTCTCATATTCTGCAAATGACTGTCTCTCCTTTTGCTTAATCATATCAAATTTGAACACTTCCATAGTAATGTTTTTTCGTGGCAAACAATATTCATCGAATGCTTTTATAACTTCCTTCAATGTGCGAGTTGAGCGATCTTGATTTTCGTTGCTTGCGTCATCGTCTTTTGCATTCTCCTGCGCATCGGCAAAAATGCTGTCCACTGAATCATCCTCGTTCGTAAAAAGCGATTCGTAGATCTCCATACCGCGTGGCCCAATTGACCACAAAAATGTGGCGATTTTATCAGGTTCCGAATGTGTGTGTTTTCCTGAAGCACGCAAATACACTAGAAAAGATTTCTTCCATCTTGGCCATTCTTTGCCAATATCGACACACTCTAATGGCGTCGGTAAACGCAATTCCAATGCAGCCATTACTGCGATGATGTGCTTGTGAACAAATTCGGAAATTGACGCGTTGTATTTAGATTAGAAGTACACTACTTTCACCAGTATTTTATTTGTTTTTCTTTTTAAGTATTTTTTTACTTCTGACACCATGTAATAAGTTGAGTAAAACACGAATAAATTTGTTTTATTTCATCACCGTCGGTAGTCTATATTTATTGTACGTTCGCTTTGCCGGGTGGTTCTCAACTGAACTGACGTTTTACAATAGATACTTATAAACGATGCTCTTTACTCTAAAGGCGTGTTCACATTTATTACAGGCCTAAAACCTGACTGGTTTTCTATTAAAATGTTATTTTCCACTATAAAATTAAAGAACTGCTCTTTTCAATAATCTTTTCCACAGTAGGCATCATATTTATCGGTCTAAATTTATCACAGTTAATTGTATTATTTTCTTTGGGTATTGGAACAACCGATGTTTCTTTGAAATTACGCGGAAATTCACCCCATCTGAACGATTCATTTATGATTCTCACTAGAGTTGGGCAATTTAGTTCATTTCAGTGATCGATCAATTTAGTTCAAATCACGCTACTGAACTAGTTCGCTCATTTTAGTTCATGGGGTTGTTGGATGCAGAGTATAAAGTACCCAAAGAAGCCCTGTGGTAAGAGGTCACCGACGCGATTCACGTTCAAAAGCCACCTCGACAAATACAGAAACAAAGTTGGGTCATGCTGCCAATGAAACCGTATCGATTTCTTGCGCACTCATTCCGTAAGTCAATAATCGCATGACGATACCGTTTCGACGATAGTGATAGGCTATCGTCGAAACGGTATCGTAACATTGAAAATTGCTATCGTCTCCACGACATCGTTTCTATGATCCAACATTTGCTTCTTGTAGCTCAATAATCGACAGAGCACTATCGTCCAGACGATAGCGATTTCACGATAGCTAATTAAATTAGGTATCGTCATGCATTCATTTGTTTATTTTGCTGACAATTTTAAGCTTTTTACAGGAATTTTAAAGCAAGCAATTGAATTAAGATTTGTTTACGATTTAAATTACGTAATAACTCATTGTTATTTGTCAAGTGTAATTTATGACAATAACGACGACGTCTAGTCCTTTTTTCAACTACTGTTTGTGAGCTCCTGAAAGGTACCGAAAGTTCTCAAACTTTGTGCAAAATAAACGATGGTGGTAGAGTTACGTAAAGCAAATAAAAGACCTCGTGCACTACTATCGCTTGGACGACTGTCGTCTTAAATTTTATGCAATGACTGCCCTGGATGCTCGCGTATACTGGCATCTTGATGTGTGGAGTCACCAAAGCTAGAATTCCATCGAATCGTGTTGAGCCCATTCGCAAAAAATTGTGGTAAAGTTCCGTCTCCTCAGCTTTGTATTTGGAGTAGAATCCTTCCTGCTGACAACGGGCCACCCGCACTCCTTCGTCCAAACACTACGTCGTTTTTATGTCAAATTATCATCCTCGCAGTCTTCTAACACGTAGAGTTAAGTGCAATATTTTGTTTCATTATCCGTAGGTACTGCAAAAACCAAGGACCATACATTTTAATTTGTCTGACAATGTCTGACAACTGATAGACCAATTTTTCATAAACAAATATCTGACAACCGTGTGAACACACAATTTTCAACCTGACAACGTTATCAGAATGTGAATGGACAATTTTGTATTGTAAGATAGTTGGCTATTATAAGCTTATTGTCAGTCATTGTCAGATGATTGACAGATCTGACAATCGTGTGTGCTTAGCTTTAGTTTATTCCGTTTGTATGAACAGCATTGCGCGGTACTAATAATCATTTTTAGTGTCCAAGATAAATTTTACGAAGTCAAGAAAATTTCCATATAAAATTACCTATTGTGACCGTCAACATATAATTTAATATAGTAATTTAAAGGTTAAAAATGATTATTGGTAAGGCCAATTGAAAATAATAACCGTGAACTAAATGAACTAGTGAACTAAGTGTGTGAACTTAGTTCACTAGTTCACTATAGTGAACTATACTATAGTGAACTAGATCATTGAACTAGTTCGTTCGTGAACTACACAAGCCTAATTCTCACCATAATGGGACCTATGACTTCGAAACAGTCTAATATTATTTTAATATTTAATTTTGTAGGATCTTTTTTGTTTTTAATTTTTTTACAGATGGTATAAAGTTCACTTGCAGTAATATCACTAAATTTAAAATTTCGGTTACTTTTTTGAATACAACTATAGTCCATAATTTATAAACGGTATTGACTTATTGAGTTACTAATATTGTTTATACTTTCAACAAAGTATAAATTAAATTTATTCGCGATTACATTTTGATCGTTCTCTTTTTTATCATCAAACTGAATTTCATTTATTTCATATCTTTGCACTTTTAACACTAAGTTCTTTATGGTTTCCCACATTCCTTTCTGACTTGTATTACTTTCAATTTTATTGCAAATAAACTTTCGCTTAGCTTCTTGGAGTTTATTTTTATACAAATTTCTTATCCTACAATATTCGTACCAGTCCTCCCTTAAGTTAAAGATACTTGCTCGTTTATACAACATCACTTTCTGAGACTTAATGACATGTAAATCCGATGTGAACCATTTATTATTGCACTCACTGATATGTTTTTTAACAGTTAGCTCCTGATCATCATAGTTCTACTGAAACGAAGACATAAGAAGACTACACCATCACCAAGCGACATAGGATTTGAGCTCAGAGATCTCAAAGCCGGGGAGAATGTTTAGAATTCATCAAAAACATTATTATTGTTATTATTTTCATGATCACCCTACTCCCAAAATCGACCACCCTATACCTAACAAGATTTCACATTCCCATAATATATCACCATGAACAACTTATTATCAGCATTTTCAGGTATCCCATTCCCATTCCCATCAAAACTCATGCACTGCACATTGTACAGGTGCTCGATCACATTACAAAATTATTCCCATAGAATTTAATGCTGACTTATCATTTTAGTTTATAAAATAGAGTATAAATAGCCATAAGCATACAGAAATAAATCACTTTACATTCACAAGTCAATCTTTTGATTTACTACCCCCCACCAGAGGTAAGGAGCATTTTATAAGAAATCAACTCTGGAATCAAAAGAGGTTCCAGGTCAAAACACCCGTCTCCTTGAGTTGTATAAGAAGGTCTCCCTTTTGTGTCCTCCTAATTCTTGACACCGCCTTTCTCACTATTTCTAATTGTGGGTCTGCTTTTACCTTGCGCAGGATCTCCGCGTATGAGAGGGTCCCCGTCGCTTTGATGACTATAGCGTCAGGTCTAGGTTTTTTGGCCTCTATCTGCTCCTTTTTGGCGACCTTCTTTTTGACGGCATTTAGCCATCCTTCATCTCCTTTCGGCTGCTTCTTATCAGTGCCTACATTTTTCTTTTACTTGGGTGTGGTCACTGGAGTCTCAACTCCGGTATTCCCATCTTTCTCCTTGATTATTTTCACAGGTGGGTGTTTTTGTTTCCGTTTTTGCTCCGGGTATCTTTTGTCTGCAACGTTTTTTTCAGCATTATCTTGCCTCCTTTTTGGTTCCGGTAGTACGTTGTCTGCAGAACCATTTGGTAAGTTATGCTGCTTCCGTTTGGGCTCCGGGGGTTCATCATCTGCAACCTGTCTCTTCTTGGGCTCTGTTGTTGCCTTTAACCATGGCGAAGTTTGCGAGGAATTGTTCTGACGAATCACTTCCTTTGCTTTTTTGTCATGTAATTGAATCGCCGAGAGTTCGTAAAGAGCTCTGATGCTTTCAATAGCGTCTCTCATCGGTTGGTGGATCGAGCGTCTTTTGCCATCTTCCAGCATTTCTACCAGCTGTTGTTGGACTGTTGACACTCCGATTTTACATTCTGCTGATTGTGTATATTTACACAAATATTCATGCATGCGTATCGCATGCAGACAGTTATGGGATATAAGAGGGAATATCACAAACGAGAGAGAATAGACCACCAGCTTCGGCCAAAAATGAGAGTTTCATAGAGCCAGTTTTGAAATAAGTAGCTCCGCCTCTTTTTCTATCTGTGAATACGTGTGAATAAGCAAAAAAATATGAAATAAGACAATTAAATCTGAGATGGCTTTGAAATAATTCAAATAATTTAAATAATTGACCACTATTGGGACGTGTTCAGCAAATGGTGTGTATGGTGTGGTGAATTAATTACCAACTTATATCTCATTAAAAAGCATAATAATGTAATATACTATTTGGGTGATTAAAAATCTAATAATATGATTCCTATAACATTATTATACAAAAAAGAATATAATTTTAAGCTGCAGAACTAAATTGCAAGCAAGATGTAAATGCGATTCTATTCAATTTTTTTTGACATACATTTTGAGCTCTTTCTTCTTATATTTTAAAGAAATTTTATTTATTTTCGATGAGTGTGTCTGTTATTAAAGTGTTATTAATATTTTGGAATAAATAATTATAAAAGTTAAACAAAAACTATTTTGTTCATCTATAATAGGTATGTTTATTGTTTTATTTTTCTATGAGGAGAATATGATGAATGTATTTTGAATTAGGCATTATAAGGAATTGGCTGTTCAAAAAGTTAGAAATCAACATTTTTTGTCACTTAAAACATGGACTGCTTGTCATTTCTATACAAAACCTGCATTTTTGATTTTCAAAAAAAAAAAAAAAAAGTAACGCGTGAACTAAAGCGAAAAGTGAACTGTACTAAAAACTGTAGGTACGTAATATTTTAATTTAAAACACGTGATTATTTTATTTGTTTTGTTATGTTATCATAGTTTTGCTTTTTGTGTAGGTATTCTTTTGATTTTCACAATGAAATTATAACATAATTTAATGATCCATACATTTTTAATAACATTCGCATTTTTTACTCTTTTGATTCTATGTAGTTTTGACATTCAAATATGTATAGTGGAAAATTAGCGAATTAACTAATACGAAAACATACAGGCAGTTTTAAAAAATTGAATTGCATTAAAAAATATTTCCTGAAATTCGCATATTTGCCCTAGCGAAAGCGTAATAATTATATGTTAATAAATTCTTATTTACACCTGATGCAGATTCCTTGTGTTATAAGCCGATATGTGATATGACAATGCGCAATAACGATTTGGTCTTATGTGTGCCCAAAACGTATTTTTTCTTAAATTCCGATGACCAATTTATTTGTTGGTTAAAATAAATTCATCACATTTTTCCTGTAGATGTAGGTAAATAAAACAATAAACATATTAAGCCTGACAGAACAAATGTCCTCTCCCCTTTTAATCTCTACACTTTAATAAAACAAACAATCAAAGAAAATAAATAAATGTTTGAATGCTTTAAAGAAATAATATAAGTTGGTAATAAATTCCCCACACCGAACACACAATTTGCTTAACACGTCCCGATAACGGCCAATTTATTTGAATTATTTGAATTTTTTCAAAGTTACCACCGAATAACTGTAAATGTTACTATGTGCCAGTGTATGCGTGACCAAATTCACCCTCCGTTTACTTTAACATTGCACGCATACTTAACCACGCAGTAACTTTTTGAAACTGGCTCTATGAAACTCTCATTTTTGGCCGAAGCTGGTGGTCTATTCTCTCTGGTTTGTGGGGAATATCAGAATAATGACATTCAATATTTGGGAACGCGAACGCGCATGTTAGTGGCACAAATTTTAGATGATATTCAATATTTGAAAATGCAGTTGCATTGGTTGGTTGGTGCTCCGGTGACGTGGAACGGTGACTATATGTGATATGGGAGTGTGGTGAGTTACGTCGCTGGTGTGTGTGTAGGGGTAGCGGTAGCTTTGCTTCGATGTGGTAGGTTGGTACTGCCGCGATGTGGTATAAGTTGAGTTGTGTAGTAGGGGAGCGTGGTGAATTGGGTTGGTTTTCCAGATGATTTACCCTCACACTTCATGTGGCGAAAACCGTTTCGTTACACCATGCTGCAGATCGTACAGGAATCCAAATATTCCTACGCACCGAATCCCCAGAAAAGTTCATAATGATCGGAAGGAGCATTTTCTTATTTGTAGTCGCCACTTAAACCAATTAAAAATTTAAACTCCTCTTTCACAATGATAGAAAAAAATATCTTTTTTTGGATTAAGCATTCCCAATTAAAAACCTACAGCAATCATGTATTGCGGGTGGGGAAAATTAAAGGCTGTTGCTATTCGCAGGTTGTTCGGGACACGACTACGTAACGAAATTTTAAAGTTTATATTGCGTCAAGTTGGGGTATGTGGCTCGCTACCACAAACCAGAGAGAATAGACCACCAGCTTCGGCCAAAAATGAGAGATCCATAGAGCCAGTTTTGAAATAATTAGCTCCGCCTCTTTTTCTATCTGTGAATACGTGTGAATAAGCAAAAAAAATAAATTCTAAATGGCGGGAGGTGAAATAATTGAATTGTCATCAAGCTGTCATAATGCCGTGTTGAATTTCTTTTCGTTGACAGTTCAGCTGAAAAAAAAATATTTTTTTTGTGCAAACAGTTGCGTATTTTGCGCAAAAGTTATTTTAAATTGTGAAAGTGCTTCATAAATCGTGAAAAATTATAGCGAAAATGACGAGAACCTAAGTGCGGACTATCAGCAGCTGCAGGACACCATAGTCGAGTTGCAAGTTCAGTGCAAAACAAGAAGCAACGGGAGAAGATTCGCATGTTGGAGCAGCAGGTTGAGTGAAATTGCAGTTCATAGAAAGTGCTGGTGTAGAATAAAATTTGTTCTTTGTTGCAGAAATTTCATCCACAGACACGACATAACAGTCCCATTTGACGACCATGCAGCAGGAGATGGCATCGCGAAGCAGTAAAATTGCGTTGTCCGAAACAGGACTCGCGGTTGTCGGTGAAGACACTAATAGAGACTATCGAGAATAACAAACAAGTGAGTTTAGCTGTATTTTTGTTGTATTTTGCTGTTCTAACATTTAGCCTTCCTTGTAGACCAAATCCGAAGAATCAGAGTCGCGCTACAGCTCCACATCGAGTCTAAACAGTGCGAACTCCGATCTCGCCCACGTGACAAACCCTAACATTACAGATCCGTATTCCCACAGCGCCTGGTTTGAATACGACCAGCACAACTCCCACGCCAACTACAACAAACACCACGACGATAGCGACAAGGACGAACAACAGTACCAAAGGACAATTGCGGGAACAACAGCAGCCAACTGTTGTGCCCAGTAGTATGCATTTCAATAGCATAAACAATGTCTCAGTCATCGTTGTTGCGCAGCGGCAATGTGCTGTTAAAACAAAACGATTGGCTATAGAAATATTGATACATATAACGAACTTTAGCTCGTCGCGGAATGATGGCTTGGCGTTTTGTGCGATTTTGCATTCCTACTTGCCGGATAAAATTCCCTACGATATGTTGAGTCAGGCGAACAAGAGGCGCAACTTTTCGATGGCCTTTGCAGCGGCGGAATCGGTGAGAATTCCAACAACTTTGGTAAGTCATTCATTCGATGCTGTTACTGTCATGAATATGAATGCATAACAGTGGCATTTACAACAAAATCAGTGGCTGGTTAGGGTATTTAACATAAACGCCAGATATAGGTAAGACAGATATTCCGCCATTCCATTTTAACTACTGACGACATCCTCCTGAGGAATCAATTTCGACGAAGCATTAAGAGAGTTGCTATTTTCTACATCTTCAACATTCGAATTTATAAATTTAGCAATTGTAGTCTAGATAGACTGTGATTGCATCGGAAGTAAGACACATTCTACAATCTCCCCAACCAATATTCAAGTTTTAAGTAACGCTTTCCGTTTTCTCTTCCATTTCAGAACATCAACGACATAGGTATTGTGTCAAACAGAGCGGCCCGACTGGACGCAAGTGATGACCTATGTTACACCATCTACAAGCATTTGGAGACCTAAACGGCATACGATGCAACTAATATGCAGCTGCAACTAAAACAACAAATTATCTGATTACATTTATTATTTTTATCTTATTATCATTAATATTTTGTATATAATACTTCTTATTTATACGCCAAGGAAACAAATTTATATATACAACTACAGATACTACAGTGAGAGCGTTACATTGCATTACACACACGATACATTTATTACATTGTTTTTACTAAGCCACTAATCGTAACATAACCGCTGATAAACAGAATGCATACATTTTGGTTAATAAAAACAAAGAGGAACATGAATTAAATATTATTTTAAGCTTCGTAATGTTATTACATAAACAGAACAAAAAGTCTTATTTTGGAAATATTTGTGCCAGATAGAGCAGAGGTAATGCAAGGTTTAAGCAAGATGTACCTATGATTTATCTGACACACCAGCTCTCAAATACTTACAGTCACTAGCTATTGCGAAAACTGTGTCCCCTGCATACAAACTGTCGATGTAGTTCAAATACATTTTAATGTCCGGCAGAATAGTATTCTTCAGTGGTTGGATCTCATCGTAGGTGACAGATCGGTGGCCGGCATCTTTGGCTGTCGTGCATTTCTTTGCACCTATCTTTTTGCAAATTCAGATAGAGTTTCACCGAACTTCCATCTAGCCATTAAATAATCTTTATGTATATTTTTGATAACCTAAAGAAATACAAATAAAATTAATATAAATATAACAAATGTAAAATGCATTTCCACACAACCCATGAGGTATGCACTTAGCGCGTTAACCGATTTTTTCTATTGGTGTTCGGTTTCCCCAGTAATATAAAATACATATTTGGCTACATATCCACATTGTGCACTGTAAGACGAACTCAGAGATACCAAAATGAATCTGATAGCTCTTCTGAGTGTCTCAGGATTGACAAAAATGTATACGATTTTAGGGCACCTACATATGAAACGCACTGGGTATGATGAAATTTTGCAATACTGTATAAAATACATATTTGGCTACATATCCATATAGTGCACTGTAAGAAGAACTCAGAGACAACAAAATGAATCTGATAGCTCTTCTGAGTGTCTCAGGATTGACAAAAATGTATACGATTTTAGGGTACCTACATATGAAACGCACTGGGTATGATGAAATTTTGCAATATTGTATAAAATACATATTTCTCTCTGGTTTGTGCTCGCTACGCTCGCGGCAAGAACTCTTAACTCCAGTATAAACATTGAACCTGTTGAACCTGACAACCGATGACACCTTTTTGAAAAATGACGATTTTTAAAAAAATGCACATGTTTGACTTGATTTACCGCTTGACAGAAGCGCCAAGACGTCCTCTATCCAGCAAAATTTAAATCATCATCCTAGGTGTTACCTTCTCTGAGATATAGCCAGACAACCTATGACACCTTTTTGAAAAATTGTTGAACCTGACAATAGGTTGAACCTGCGAATAGCCACTTTGAAAATTAGGTCCAAATATGAACTATTATATTTGTAAAGGGGCTTGGTAGCTTCGAGTGCTTTGTTTACAACTCTTTTAGGTGTCGAACTTGGTGTAAAATGGTAACTCAAACTTCTATTAATTTAATATGCATTGTATTTGTTTATGTAAATTATAGTGTATTAATAAACATGCGGCATGAGGGTGCAAAATACATTTGTAACCTTCATGAAGATTATAAAATACGAATTTAAATTGGTTCTAATGTCACTTTGCCGCTGCCGCTAGATCTATAGCGCCAGCGTTCCTCCATCAGGGATATTATGTGCTAGACGACTAGCGGTCAATGGAACGTGGCCATTTTTGTATTCTATCATTAAGGGTGTTCACTTATATCGTTTTCGGTTGGTCGTCCAGAACCGCCCGGAAGAACTCTCCGCGATTCTGAATTCAAATCCAGAAGCAAATTTCTCTTCTTTTTAGTAGAAGAACTGTCAGTTGAGTGCCAATCGAACGCTTTCAGAAGGGCTTGGATTGCTATCGGATGGTTCTGGACGACCAACCGAAAACGACATTAGTGCCGATTTTTCAATAGTCAGATAGCCAATTAGATAGGGGTTAACTGTCAGACTTCCTGCGATTTTAGCAGGATTTGATCATAAATTTCACATGCAGCAGATTTTTTAGCATTTTTGTAAATATTAGCAGTTTTTAGCAGTTTTTAAAAATATTCATAAAACATTTTGAAAAAAGCACTTTAGTCAACATTTAGCACCATTTCATACATTGGCTACCTCTATAAAAAATTGATAAAACAATTTCAAGACATGAATGAAGCTTTTTAAAATGCAGCAATGTGTTGTGGAATAACAGAAATCACCTCAAATTACATTCGGGGTATCCGTTTTCGAAAAAGAATAATTTAAATGCGATAACGCATTGATATGATATGACATGATAGATTAGGGTTTTAAAAGGTAAATTTGCTAAGAACTAACCGTAATAGATTTATTATAATGAAAATGTTGCATTCATTTTGCAAGTACCTACTGCAGGCGTTTCTGTAAGTGGAAGCTGTTACAACTTTATTCCAACAAATAAAATGTTGCCTTTAATAAATTCGAATGTTCTTTATAAAGATTCAGAATAATTGCATTTTTATTAATTTTGTAGGTAGGTAATACATTTAAATGCAGAAAATATAATCTTTTACATGATGACTATAAATATCGTTATCGTTATAACAATAACGTTAATAACAAAAAATTTAGTCGAACTTCCATAACTCCAACTGTCAAAATGACAGAAAATTAACTCGAGTTATAGAAACTTCGAGTAATGAAGGCCAAAAGTTGAAAACGAAACGTTTAATTTGGAAGTTTGACGTACACAAATACGAATTTTTTGTAAATGTAAAATAATTTACTAGAATGTACATTAAAAAGTAAAAAATTCAATTATTATTCGTGGAAAAATCGATCGCAGTTTATTCAGCATTTTTTAGAATTTTGTTTAGCAGTTTTTGCAGTTTTCCGCCCCCGCTTTAGCATTTTTGGAAAAAATAATCTGGTAACGCTGCTAATAGCAGCTATTCGAAAAATATAACATCTGTCTCTTAAATTTATCTGCCCGTTTCTGAGGCGCATAAAATATAATTCTCTAGTTAATGTATGCGACCTGTCAAATTTGAAAATCGTATTTTACAAAGTTTTGTTTTGGGAAATATTGTTACATTCGGCTGGGACTCGAAAAGATAAAACACTATTCTGTTACTTAATTTCAACAAATCACTTTTATTTATAAGACCAATATCACTTAAAACAACTTTTCCCTTTATTAGAATCTTTCCACTTATTGGGTCGTATGAATAAAAACTAGCATTTGCTTAGAGTAAAAGGTTGTAGCAAAGTAAAAGCACTGAAGCATACACTTTAAATCGGTATGAATAAAAACTACTTTGCTAAAGTAAGTTCGAAGTTTCGAACAAAGCATTTACTTCCCTTGCAGTTTCTGTCACAATTTGTCGTTAATTTTTTGAATTTGAATTTAGAATCAGGAAAACGATTTTTGGAAAAAAGTGAACAAAAGCTAAATTAATTTAATAAAAAAAAACGATACGGTTGGTTAAAGTTGTGATCGTAACCAATTCGTCTTTGCTTATAGTACCTACTGTTTTTTTACGAACGTTAACAACAGTAGTTAAAACAGGTTTAATGTGCCAATCAAACAAAGAAAAATTAATTTAACTATTTATACAAACAAAAAACACCGAAAACTCAAAAGAAAATACTGTTTTTGTAAAGAAATATGGGCGCAAAATATTTAGCAAATGCTCTGAGTCAACAAAACAGCAGACTTGGAATTTTCGTAGCAATTGCCTTGTCTTCCACGTTCTATTCATACCAAGCTGAGTAAAAGGTCGGTGGCGCCGCTTTTCGAAGATGTCAAAAGTTAGAGTCAACTCAAATCAGTTTTTATTCATACGAAGCTCAGCAATTGCTTCGATTTTGACATTTATTTTGAGTAAAAGCAATTGCTAGGTTTTATTCATACGACCCTTTATCACTACCGATACTCTTCCGAACTTTACTTCACACGGTTTAAAAACAAACTGCATTCTCATCCCATTTCGCAACCCTATTTATACTCCCACTAAAGCTTCTCGAATATTCCATACTCCAACCGGAACAATCGAGAATGTACTTCGATGAGTTTCGTTCAGAAAGTCCGAAGATTCGTTAAATAAGTGCATCTACTACTTTCCATTAGATGGCGTTGCGGTCAATAATAGGTACTTTTCAATCCACACTACAATATGTACATATTGTACTTACTTACTTACTTAAGGTGGCGCTACAGTCCGGGGTGGACCTGGGCCTCAACCAACAAGCGTCTCCAGCCAGCACGATAATTGGCCAGCTGCCTCCAGTTTCGCACGCTAAGTTGGTTAAGGTCCCCTTCCACTTGCGTGCGCCACCTGAGTCGCGGTCTTCCTCTACTGCGCCGTCCCTCGGGTGTGGATTCGAAGATCTTCCGGGCCGGAGCATTCACGTCCATTCGCTCTACATGACCCAGCCACCGCAGTCGTTGGACCTTCACTCTTCTGGCTAGGTCAATGTCGCTGTACAGCCCGTACAGTTCGTCGTTGTATCTCCCCCTCCATTCACCGTCTATGCAGACGGGACCGAAAATTACTCGAAGAATTTTCCTCTCGAAGCAACCAAGAGTAAGCTCATCCGCTTTTGATAGAGTCCATGCCTCTGCACCATAAACTAGGACTGGGATGATTAAGGTCTTATAAAGGGTCACTTTAGTTGTTCGAGAGAGGGCTTTGCTACTCAATTGCTTTCTTAGCCCAAAGAAACAGCGATTGGCAAGAGTTATTCTTCGCTTAATCTCAGCGCTGGTGTCATTGTCTGAGTTAATAGCGAAGCCTAGGTAGACAAAGTCCTTTACCACCTCAAAGTTATATCTGTCTATAGTGACATTCTGTCCAAGACGTCGGTGTTGGGTGTCCTTTCTCGATGACAGCATATACTTTGTCTTGCCCTCATTGACCGCCAAACCCATCTTTGCCGCCTCCGTCTCAATGCTCACGAACGCGCCAGTGACATCACGCTGCGTTCTCCCGATTATGTCGATATCGTCGGCGTAGGCGAGTAGATGGATGGACTTTTGAAAGATAGTGCCTCTGGTGTTAGCGTTTGAGTTTTGCACTATTCTTTCAAGAACGATGTTGAAGAAGTCACATGACAGCGCATCGCCTTGTCTAAATCCTTTTTTGACATCGAAGGTCTCGGTGAGTTCTTTACCGACCTTGATGGAGCAGCGTGCATTCTCCATTGTCATCCTACACAAACGGACGAGTTTGGCAGGGATGCCAAAACTAGACATTGCTCTGTATAGCTCGTCTCTATAAATGCTGTCATAGGCGGCCTTAAAATCGATAAAAAGGTGGTGGGTATCGATTTGAACTTCCTGGGTTTTCTCCAAGATCTGCCGCAGTGTGAATATTTGGTCGATGGTAGACTTTCCTGGCCTGAAGCCACACTGATAGGGACCAATCAGGTTGTTGACGAAAAGCTTCAGGCGTTCACACAGCACAGCAGATAAGATCTTGTAGGCGATGTTAAGAAGACTAATACCTCTGTAGTTGGCGCAGTTCAGAGGGTCTCCTTTCTTGAGGATCGGGCAAACAATGCTAAGGTTCCATTCATCGGGCATACTTTCCTCCGACCATATTTTACAGATGAGTTGGTGCATGCTTCTAACCAAGCTATCGCCTGCCGCTTTGAATAGCTCGGCGGTTAGGCCATCTGCCCCAGCGGCTTTGTTGGACTTCAGCTTAGATATCGCTATTTTCACTTCGTCCAGGTCGGGTGGACGGAATTGGTCTTCATCGTCCAGGTTGAATGGTTCATTCTGCCTGACAGCGGAATTTAGAGGGTCTCCTTTCTTGAGGATCGGGCAAACAATGCTAAGGTTCCATTCATCGGGCATACTTTAATCCGACCATATTTTACAGATGAGTTGGTGCATGCTCCTAACCAAGTCATCGCCTGCCGCTTTGAATAGCTCGGCGGTTAGGCAAACTGCCCCAACGGCTTTGTTGGACTTAAGAAAAGATATCGCTATCTTCACTTCGTCCAGGTCGGGTGGACGGAATTGGTCTTCATCATCCAGGTTGAATGGTTCATTCTGCCTGACAGCGGAATTTAGGTTCGTCATCGCCGTTAAACAGTCTGCAGAAGTAGTTCTTCCATATCCTTAGCATCGACTGCGATTTTACTACGATGTTCCCTAGTTCGTCCTTGCAGGCTTCGGTTCGTTCTCTGTAGCCTTGGCAGGTTCTTTTTACCCTTTGGTAAAACTTCCGAACCTCATTCCTGCTGTAGCATCTCTCTATTTCCTCGATCGCGCGCTTCTCGTGCTCTTTCTTTTTTCTCCTGAGAAGCCGGCGTTCGTCTCTTCGTCTCTTCTTTTCAGGGGTTTCGTTGTGGTGGTCGAGTGAAACCAAGCACATCAGAGGCGGCGTCTCTGATGGCTTTTTGGCAATGTTGCCACTGGTCTTCAATAGGTACTTGATGCTGGCTGCATAGAACCTCTTGAGAGATTGAGAGAGACTTGATCGGAGAAGGATCTGGTGATCTCTTGCGATTTTAGCCGTCCGACGTCAAACTTCCTAACAGTATTTACTTGTCTTGGCGGTGTTCGGGATATCCGAAGGCGTACCTTGGCTACAACAAGGTAGTGGTCCGAGTCAATGTTGGCCCCTCGGAACGTTCGGATATCCATAATACTGGAGGAGTGCCTTGCGTCGATCGCAATGTGGTCAATCTGGTTGACGGTTGATTGATCGGGAGATCTCCAAGTGCCTTTATGAATATCGAGATGCGGGAACCGCGTACTTGATATGACAACGTTTCGCCCCGCCGCGAAGTCGATCAGCCTGAATCCGTTATCGGAGGTGGTGTCGTGTAGGCTGTACCTCCCGACAGTACTACCAAAGATGCCTTCTCTTCCTATCTTTGCATTAAAATCACCTAGGACAATTTTAATGTCATAGTTAGGGCACTGCTCGTATGTCTTGTCCAAGAGCTCGTAGAACCTCTCTTTGGTGTCGTCGTCTTTCTCCTCCGTGGGGGCATGGGCGCATATTAGGCTAATGTTGGCGAATTTAGCCTTGACGCGGATTGTCGTGAGGCGCTAGTTCACACAGTTGAAGCTTAAGACTTCTTGCCTAAGTCTGCCTCCAACGACGAATCCACATCCAAATAAGCGCTGTTTTTGTTGCCGATAGCAGTCGCCATAGTAAACATCGCAGTCTTTCATCCTCTTCTTGCCCGGTCCATCCCATCGCACTTCTTGGATGGTGGTTAGGTCTGCTTTATAGCAGTTCAGGGCCTCCGCTAGTTGTTCGGCTGCACGTGGTCGGTTAAGGGACCTAACATTCCACGTGCAGATCCGAAATTCGTTGTCCTTTATTCGTTTGCCAGGTTCGTCAACAGTAAAATCATCCGTATCCGAGGCTTGTTGTCGTTTCGGAACTGGGTTTGTTTTCCGCAGTCGGGCAGTTACCCCGGCGTACAACCCCCAACCTGGAGGGCCAGGCCCTTTGTTGGACCCCTTGGACAAAAGGGGCCGGATTCCTCCGGTGCTAGTAACCCACTTCGGGGATGTGAGAGCTGTCGTTGCCCGCCACCAGACCAACGCCAAGAGACCTAGACATTATGTACGATGGGAGAATGCAGGTTTCAAACGAAAATAAACATCAAGCTATGGGCATGACTATTTTATATGCTTACACACAACAAATTGCCAATCAATATGTCTCTCTCACACCTACTTTACCGTCAAATAGTTAACTAGCTCTTATTTTATGATTGAAAAATTCAAAACTGTTATCTAGCAGATAAAGAGTAAAATAAATTTAATCGTTTGTTATGTATTAGGCGATTTATCTGACTATTGAAAAATCGGCCCTTAATCTGATAAATTTATGCAACTCGTAAATATATAAATTCCTGCGGGCTTTAAGTGAACACCCCTCGGAAAAGTCGTTGCGTAAATCGACTGTAAATCTGGAATCACACAACAATTCATACGACTGTCTGTCAAAGTTCGACATCTGTGATTTGCTGGATTTACATTACTACGCCACGCAATTTTGCATGACATCAGAAAGAGAGATCCGTTTACTACAGTCAAGGGTAATGAGTGAGCTAAGAGTGAGACGACAAATCTCCATAAAAAAGTTATGGCGGCCTAAATTCAACTGTTAGGCTCGTGGTCTCACTCTTACACATCATTAGCCTAGACTGTGGAAAAACGGATCTCTCTGAAGTCATGCAAAATTGCTTGGCGTGGTAATGTAAATCCACCATAAATCGTCCCCGAAAAGTATGAAGTCTGCGTAAACTATCTATTCTCCATACAAAATCTGACAGTTCATTTACGAGGTGGTAAACTTCTGCAGTTTACGCGGTTCATGAGGCTTTTACGCGTTTAAGTGAATACTTATTCTTGAGTTGAAAGGGTATGTTAAGTCGATGAGAGCGACGTAATTAAAAATAAAACACGTATAAATCACGTAATACGTAATACGTGATTTATACGTGTTTTATTTTATGAAAATGCATAAAATGAATTTCAGGTGCCTACGCACATTGAACGCGACCATTATGCTAGAAATCCGAAAGGGCTCATTTCCACATATTTGAATTCAACTTGCTTTGGCCAGAAAAATTGAGAGCTCGCAAGAGAGGAACTTCCAAATTTGACTGGAAAATTGGTAGGCTGCGATGGAAGCTGGGAATCTAGTTAGTTAATTATCTTTGATCGGAGACGATTTGGATGTGAGTGTGAAAAGCCAAGAAAATTTTAAATAGTTTTGCAACTTAATTTATACCTACAGTCTTTTAGAAATTAAACTCGTTTGCCTTATTTAAAGTAAGGTATTCTTAAAAATTGGTGTTCATTGACTACGGATACAACTTAGTTTGTAATATCAAAAGATAAGATGCAGTTGCCTTCCGAATATTGCTGTCTGCCTTTTAATTTAATCTCTAAGGAAGTTCAGCGCGTGGGACTTAGGTTTCAAATATTTGTATGTCGCCATGATTCCCCAAGAAGAACAAAATCTGAATCTATGGAAGCATGGGATTCAAATGAATTTATCGCTGATATTAATTACTTACAATCTCTGGATCCCAAAGAGTGGAAGGATCAGGACCATTATTCAGTTTTAGGGTTAGGTAACATAAGGTAAGGCATTTTTTATTTAACATTATTACTGGGTTGTGACAGCTATTAATATTGCAGGTATAATGCTACTGACGAGGATATAAGAAGAGCTTATAGAAAAATGGTGTTACAACATCATCCTGATAAAAGAAAGTCTAAGGGTGAAGAAGTTAATGCAGATACCGACTATTTTACATGCATTACAAAGGCCTATGAAGTGTTAGGTACGCGATGTAAATTGATTTTTTTTTACTTTTACTAAAGCTAAATGTATAAATAGGTACTCTAAAAACAAGGCGTGCATATGATTCTGTGGATCCGAAGTTTGACGACTCATTACCAACACAAGCTGAAATTGAAAATTCATTTTATGAGATATTTGGAAAGTGTTTCGACTTGAATTCTAGGTGGAGTGAAAAGAAAAGTGTACCATTGTTCGGGAATGAAGATGCAAAACGGGAGGATGTAGATAATTTTTACAATTTCTGGTATGACTTTGATTCGTGGCGCGAGTTTAGTTATCTCGATGAAGAGGATAAAGAAAAAGGACAAGATCGAGATGAACGTCGTTGGATTGAAAAACAAAATAAAGCAGCAAGAATTAAAAGAAAGAAGGAGGAAATGTCTCGAATTCGATCCTTGGTTGATTTAGCGTATAACAATGATAAACGAATTGTAAAATTTAAGAACGAAGAAAAACAAAAAAAAATTGCGATGAAAAGAGCAAAAATGGACGCAGTTCAAGCTCAAAAAGAAGAAATGGAACGTGCTAGCAGAGATGCCCAAATAGCAAAAGAGAAAGCTGATAAAGCAGAACAAAAAAGGATAGAGAAAATAAGAATTGAAAAAGAACAATATAGGAAAGCTATTAAAAAGGAAAGAAAAGTATTGCGGGATAAAGCTAGAGAATATAACTACTTCTCTACCTCTGACAGAGATCTGATAAAAAATATGGAAGGAGTAGAAAAAGTGTGTGAGATGCTAACATTATCTGAACTTCAAAATCTAAATAAAGACATTGAGGAGAATAGCGCCCAAGTATTTTTTGATGTTCTAAATGAATTAGAAAACAGAATTCAGCGGGAACATATGGAAAATGTCCAGACAAAAGTTGAAAACAAATCGGAGCTAAAAATATTAAAAAAAAATAATTTATGGACAAACGATAGTATTCAAATCCTTATTAAAGCGGTCAATCTATTCCCCGCTGGAACTGCTCAGAGATGGGACGTCATTGCTACATTTATGAATCAACATGCCAACAGTGATATGCCGTTTACTTGTAGGGATGTACTCAGTAAAGCTAAATCTCTACAACAAAGCGATTTTTCTAAAAGTGTTTTAAAGACGGAGGCAAATGACGGTGCCTTTCAAAGCTTTGAGAAATCTAAAAAAGAAGTCCCGGTTGTGTCCGATAATTTGTTAACGGACAGCTTCGGTGATACAAACGCTGGCGCAATTAAAAACAGATCTGATTCTATATCACTAAATAGAAATATACAAAGTACACCTACAAAAAATTGGACAAAGGAAGAACAGGCTCTCCTAGAGCAAGCAATCAAATCATTTCCAATTTCCACTACTGATCGATGGGATAGGATTGCTGAATGTATTCCTAATAGGAGTAAAAAAGATTGTTTGCGGAGGGTTAAGGAATTAGTTGATTTAGTCAACTTAAAGAAAGATGCTAAACAAGGTGTCAAGTAAAATCTTTATGTAGGAAAATAAAATTGAAATTGTTTTTGTCTTCATTTACAGTTTTTTTTTTTTTTTGACAGATTTTGTACTAACTAACGTTTACCGATGTTCGGGATCAACGTAACGTAATCACATTTTCATTAAAAACTTCTGTTGCTATTCGCACGTTGTTCGACTACGTAACGAAATGTCAAAGTTTATATTGCGTCAAGTTGGGGAATGTGGCTCGCTACGCTCGCGGCAAGGACTCTAAACTCCAGGGGGCTTATTTCCAAATGCCCGGCGGATCGCTTTTCATGGCAGACTGGTATTTTTGTATTTCCAAAAGCTGCCAAAAGCGATAGCTATTCAGGTGACGGATTGCTGGCGGATTTATTGCAAGCAATCCTCACAATAGCTAGATGGAATTGGAAAACGGGAGCCAATGCGACAACCAACTTTGATTTCTCCATAGAATCCTAGAGACGAAGACGACTGCTAGCATTCCATATATAAAATGTCAATGGTTGGGAGTATAAATAGGGTTGCGGAATCGGACGAGAGGGCAGTTTATTTTTAAACCGTGTGACTAATGCTGAAAATTCCTCATTGACCTCAGCTCCAAGTATGTCGAGTAGCTCAAATAAGGTACCTGTCATCCTGACAGTGACGACGCCGTTGATCCTTCCAATGAATTCCGCCGTACGTTCTCTTTCTGAGGGGCTCATGTTAAGACTTCTGACACTCGATATTTTACCGCCATTAGACAGAATTTGCCCCTTTGTATGTTGATGGTCAGGCCTGCCTTTTTGAAGTGCAATGACACCTCCTGCAGTGCACTTATGTGCGAATCGAAATCTTTCGAGATCACTAACAAGTCGTCGAGGTAGGCAAATACAATTTCCCAAAGATGGTGTTGGATAACCTTATCCATCAACCTACACATTGTCTGCGGAGCATGTCTGGTATGGAACTCTTCGAAGGACGAGATACGATTCAAGGTGCAATCGGATGAAGCAGAGAGCAGAGCCACAAAGCGCAAAATCGTAAGTACAGTCGAAAGGCTGTATTACCGCGCCCTTAATCATAAGCGCGAAGACCACTATCCAGGTCCTGTGGCGATCTGAAGTACAGTGGGATGAGCAAATACCTACTGAGCATGCATCTAAATGGGAAGCCTTTCGCCAGCAACTCAAATATCTACCGTTGGTTCGAGTTCCGAGATGGCTAGGCAGAAAGAGCACGAGCACTTGCGGTCGACATCGAGCAACGGCGATACCAAGTGCATCCTGGTCGCATCGAAAACGAGGGTTGCTCCATTGAAGACAATCACGATCGAAAGACTGGTGCTATGTGCAGCGAACCTATTGTGCAAATTGATGAGGCAGGTGGTCGAAGCCGGCTTATTCCAAGGAATACCGATATTCTATTGGAGCGATTCCATAGTGGTACTTTATTGGATCACAAAGTTACCATTCGAGCTGAAAACGTTTGTGGCCAATCGGGTGAAGTCCATCCAAGAGCTATCTGGGAACCATCCCTGGAGACACGTCAGGTCTGGAGACAATCCAGCAGACCTAGGCTCAAGAGGAGTCAAGGCAGAGCAACTGATCGTATCGGAGCTATGGTGGCATGGCCCATCGTGACTCAAGGAGCCGGAGCAAAATTGGCCACGAGTGCCGATACAACTGAGCCTCAAGCAACAAAAATGAGTGGATCGAGAGGCCAGAGCATTGACCGTAGGTAAGCTGACTATACCAACACCAGCGAGCCTGAGCATCAACGACAGCAGTCTACTGGATCGAAAACCAACGCTACAGAGCATCCTGAGGATAACAGCCTTAGTGATGAGGTTCGTCCAAAACTGCAAAAGGGGGAGAAGACAGGAGCAGGTACAGCCAGTCACGATGGTACCACTAGTGGCAACTTCAGAGCGAGAGCGAGCATTACATTACTGGGTCAGAGTCAACCAGCAAGGGCATTACATTCGAGAGCATAATCAAATCATCATAAAGGAGCCAGTGCCAGCAATATACTCACCCTCAGTTCTCTCATAGACACTGATGGGATACTGAGAGTTGGCGGCCGCCTCAAAGATGCATTGCTTCCATATGACAGCATGCATCCCATCATCTTACCGGCCAAGAGCAGGCTTAGCAAACTGATTCTTCGAGAGGCACACATCATTACGAAGCATGGCGGAGTGCAGCTGTGCATGCAGTACGTGCGGCAAAAGTTCTGGATCACAACACTTCGACGGGCGCTGAATTGTCACATAGGGCGATGCATCGCCTGTTTTCGCCAGAAGAAGATCGTAACAGAGCAGCAGATGGGCAGCCTTCCATGCGATCGAGTGCAGCTGGCAAGAGCATTCAGGCATAGCGGGGTCGACTATGCTGGCCCAGTGCAAATCAAGGCCAGAGGAGGGCAATGCAACATCATTCAAAAGGGCTACATCGCAGTATTCGTGTGCATGGTGACAAGACCAATCCACATTGAGCTAGTGAGCAACCAGACAACGGAGGCCTTTTTGGTCGCATTCCAGTGATTTACTGGGCGACGTGGCGCTTGCTCAGTGCTATGGAGCGACAACGCCACCACGTTCGTTGGAACGGAGAGAGGACTCCGCAGGAGCGCGAAAGATTAAGGCCACAGACTCCCGACCGAGCAAATTAACAACATGGGAACCGAGTGGAAGCTCATAGTGCCAGGAGCCTCCACCAGGGCGGAATATGGGAGGCAGGAGTGAAATCATACTTGAACACTTTGCAGCAGCGCTTCAAATGGAGCCAACGACGTGACAATGTTAATGTTGGGGACTTGTTCCTGATCAAGCAGGAGAATACACCACCCACAGTATGGCCACTGGGGAGAATAACGGCTATCCGTCTGGGGCCAGATTGACTCGTACGCAGTGCAGATGTGCGAACTGAGCACCAAACTTTAGCGTGACCCGTGCAGAAGCTATGCGTCCTTCCAAAGGACATAGAGAGCGATTCCAATTGAAGAACACCCTTGCATTCGTCAAAATCATCAAAAACACAGCAGCGATCATCCTCCGCTAACAGCAGCTGCAACGATGGAAAATTCCATCTTCAGGTAGCGGTTTTTGCGACCGAGAACCAACGCATATACGAGCCTAGCGGTTGTTGCGACCGAGAGCAAACGCACATACGAGCAAGCACCATCCAATGACGGCAGCGGCGACGATGGACAACCACATCGGCTGTGTACCACAAACCGATCTCTCTGGTTTGTGCTGTGTACGCACACGAGAACAAACAACAGCAGCAGCGAAGGGTACGTCACCGTGTGGATAGCGGTGGTTGCGACCGACATCCAGCAAAAGGCACCAGCAACGATAGGCATCCGATCGTCTGGTGTTTTCACTCGCCATTATCATTTCAACCGAGCATCGCCAGGAGCAAGAGCAACCGAGCGGAATACACAGTGCGAATTTAAATACAGTCCACTTCTTATGTAAAATATATTAATAAATCAAATCTCGAAAAATAAACTTTGCTATCGATTCATCTTTCTTTATTCATTATCGCCATCCCCATCTATCAGTAAAAAATTCTTTCTGATATGACGTAACAGGGTAGGAAACTGGTTTTGGTTTGGTTTTTCTTATAGTGCACAGAAGAAGAGAAAAGGAGATGCAATGTTATGATTAAATATCTACCTATCAATAGCACTAACCAGTAAGAATAGACCGTCGACTCCTCCCTCATAACGGACTTTGCCTACAAGCTGCCGGCGGGCCCAGGATTTTTCATGCTTTGGTGCTGTACAAAATCAAAGGAGCGCCATTAAAGCACGCATACTTGAAAAATCCTAGGCCCATATTGTAGCATGGAAAACCATTGCCGCCATTAATTTTGACATTTACACGTATTCACAGGCAGGGTAATTTTTTCCGGGGAGAATCCGGTAGGTGCACGGGAAGTCGGCGGTCTAGTTCCTTGTGGTTTGTGTTCTATGCGTTGAGTGCACTGCTCCACATCAGCGATAACCTGGGTGAGAAATTATTTTGCTGATAGGTAGAGCAAATTTGTTTTCCAACGATAGAAGCCATTTGTTGTCGGGTGGAAAATGTATGTGAGGCTTGTTTACGAACCAGCTGCTATTGAAGTTGAACCCAAATTTGTTTATGTGTGCTTTTAGTTTGTCCATTTTCGACGCGTGTGTGATTTGTGTTTGTGTGTATTATGGTTATACGTGTGGGTTTGTTTGAAAATAAAGTTGTGTATTCCTTGTCATTGAGTATTTGTTCTTCCTGTAGGTATCAGTAATGGCTGTTGCTATTCGCACGTTGTTCGGGACACGACTACGTAACGAAATGTCAAAGTTTATATTGCGTCAAGTTGGGGTATGTGGCTCGCTACGCTCGCGGCAAGGATTCTAAACTCCAGTATAATCATTTTCGGACATTATGCCGTACGTTTTGGATCCAACTTTTCTATTTATAAAGAGTTTTTAATGAAAATAGGATTACGTTACGTTGATTACGTAGTAGTGTCCCGAAAATCGGTAAACGTCAGTTCAGTACAAAATCTGTCAAAATGAACGTGCGAATAACCACTTCGATCAGTAATCAGTGTGAGGAATGTTGTTCTTTAAGGACCTGATGTTTATAATTGTTCGGAGTGTCTATTCGCCCGTTCATTTTGACAGATTTTGTACTGAACTGACGTTTACCGATTTTCGGGACACGACTACGTAATCAACGTAACGTCATCGTATTTTCATTAAAAACTCTTTTATAAAGATAAAAGTTGATCCTAAACGTACGGCATAATGTCCGAAAATGATTATACTGGAGTTTAGAGTCCTTGCCGCGAGCGTAGCGAGCCACATACCCCAACTTGACGCAATATAAACTTTGACATTTCGTTACGTAGTCGTGTCCCGAACAACGGGCGAATAGCAACAGCCAATTCATTATCAGACTCCTTGAAGTGATTGTTTGAATAGTTTTTGAATTCTGACAGTCAATTCTCCGTATATGTCCACTTGGGAAGACATTTCTGTTTTCCCCTGTCAGGAAGTGAACTTGCACCTCGATTTTTCTCAATTGACCAAGTGACTACCACTTGCGCTAATTGAGCGACGAATACAAGCCCGCCAACTGGTGATTATAACGGAGGAGAAGACCAACTTCTGTGCGTTGTTGTTGCTACGAGGTGTTTTTGTTTATTGTCGGTCTCTTGGTTTTCTTCACCTCTTCCTCTCTTTTTTCGCAAGCTGTTAGATTTTTAACAGATTCATACGAGTAGAGAGGCTATTATTGGGAAGAATTCGTTGGCTAATACCCAGGCCATGGTTTTTGTTAACTTTTTCGACCGACTTTCATAAAACGTAAACAAACTAACGCCGCGTGCTTTAATGGCGCTCCTTTGATTTTGTACAGCACCAAAGCATGAAAATTCCTGGGCTCGCCGGCAGCTTGTAGGCAAAGTCCGTTATGTGGGAGGAGTCGACGGTCTATTCTTACTGGTTTGTGGTGTCACTTTGCCTACAAGCTGCCGGCGAGACCAGGAATTTTCATGCTTTGGTGCTGTACAAAATCAAAAGGGTGCCATTAACGCACGCATACTTGAAAAATCCTGGTCGCATGGTATTGCATAGAAAAACATTGCCGCCATTAATTTTGACATTTACACGTATTCACAGACAGGGAAATTCTTTCCGGGGTGAATCGGGTAGGTGTACGGGAAGTCGGCGGTCTATTCTTACTGGTTTGGTTTGTGGCCGACACGGTCTATTCTTACTGGTTTTGGTTTGTGCTTCAAGAGTTCAAACTCAAATAAGATCTGTTTGCTTGTTCGATTGGCATCCCGATTTGGAAAGTTCTTAGATGGTTTTGGACGACCAATCGAAAACGACATGATGTGACAGAAATACTAGATCAAAATGGAATTGTATACCTCCATAATTATTACGGAGTGTCTATTCGCCCGTTCATTTTGACAGATTTTGTACTGAACTGACGTTTACCGATTTGCGGGACACGACTACGTAATCAACGTAACGTCATCGTATTTTCATTAAAAACTCTTTTATAAAGATAAAAGTTGATCCTAAACGTACGGCATAATGTCCGAAAATGATTATACTAGAGTTTAGAGTCCTTGCCGCGAGCGTAGCGAGTTTATATTGACGCAATATAAACTTTGACATTTCGTTACGTAGTCGTGTCCCGAACAACGGGCGAATAGCAACAGCCTAATTATTATTATTAGGTACTTATTATTCCTCGTCTCAGCAACTACTGATTTGTACCATAAAATCCATTTTTCCCATACTGGAAAGACTGCCCAAAAAAATGAGTAGATATGTTTTCTGGACTTGCTGAGTTTTTCTGTATGCACTTTGTTGACAAACGGCAACCTTCTTCCCACTGGAAAGTTAAGTATTCTGGTTCTGGTACATGCGGAACGGTTTATAATTATTATAGACTATAGAAAAATGTTAGTTTGTCATAATTCTATTTGAAGTATAGTTTGGTTGCGATGTTTACGTTTTTCGGTTAGTAAACTTTGCGTGTGCTATTTATCTGTGCTGTTTCTCTTATTAACGAATGAAGTTAAGTAGCGTTTGAAGAGTACTCTCATTTTTCGATTGTGTTATGGTGTGTATTAATTAAATATAAGTTCCCATTTGTATCTATTGAATTGTCAAACGTTTTGGTACATGAATCCAAATAAGAAAATTGTAACCCACACGGATTTTAAATATGAATGCAATTAAGAATAAAACATGTTATATATATAAACCTACATGTATGTTATAATTTGTACACTAGAAAAGATAGGTTTTGCAAACAAATAATTATTATTCTTGCCAAATATTTTGCACATAGCTTTATTTGTCACAGCTATGTATAACTGTTTTATTAATTCTTTATTAGTTAAGTATAATTAAGTCATAAGTATATAGGAGGCAATCGCGAGAATTTACCTGCTATCGGCAATTATTACAAAATGTAGCAAGCTCAAAATATAAAAGGAATATCGAAATGGTAAGTAATAATATATCTAGCATAATTTGGAATGTTCATTAACATGATTTTTGTCACTTGTATGGTTCATAAATAATAAATTTTCAGTTACCAACGTAATCTTTTTTTATCTCTTACATTTGTTGTCGAAAAGGGCAGCTGAATGTGGATTTCCTTAAAACATTTGTTTAAGTAAATTGAGCGTACTTTAAGCTTGATGTATGTAGGTAGGTACTTACCTTGTGTACTGCGCTATGATATAGCTATGCTAGTCTTATAACTACTACATCCTTTGGCCTTGCGCATGTTCAATAATTGCAAACGCGTCTTGCCATCCCTGTATACTTAAGCTATACGGCACATGTATTTTCTTCTTGGGCTACGTTGTAAAGCTCTTCATTATTGTCTTATTTTTCAACCAATTGAGGACTAGTTAAACATAGCAAATAGTAAGTGGTTATTCCAATAGATATTATTTGTTAATAGTTTAGGTGTCTAACATACTTCAGCTTCAACGCAAACTGAATTTATGTTTACTATTTGTACAAATATAAGACTTCTGGTAACCTTTTAATCAATTGTTGAAAACTGGTGTTAATGATTCAATCATTTTTTCTCTAAATAATAACAGTTGGAACATAAACATAAACTATGATAAGTGTAAACCATATCAGCTTTTAATTATAAATAATCGATTTTTTTAATATATGTACCTACATACCTACCTATTTACACTTAAAATATAAAAAAAAACCAAATGTGTACCCGAACTACATACTTTTTGAGTGTAAAAGCAGTGACCACATTTACCTAATTTTCTATTGTCCTATCTACTGTTTTTCAGTACATGAACAAAACAACGTTAATTAAATGCAGTTCTAAAAATCTGTCGGTAGTAATATTTATATTAAATTTATTATTTGCATTTCGAAGATGTTTACCGAAAATCGATTTTCCGGATTTACGGTACTAATGGCGTAGGTATGTACCTATCTACCCTACAGTTAATTCATTTTTTAAAATCCAAGTGTAATTTTATTGCAGAGATTTCCTAGTGATAATGGAAATATGAAATAACTTTTAATGTGAAAAAAAAACACAAAATATGTGGTCTGACAATATAAGTCGGGAGTAGAGTAATCCATGTTCCCTTTTAAGAAATTGGAGTTCATATATACATAATTTACAATATATGAAAGTAGAGACAATTATGTAGAATACCAACCAACTCTAAACGGATGTCAGAAATTTAGAAACTAAAGGACTTAGCAGCGAACGAATGAATTGCTGAAATGCGAACAGAGAACTGCATGTTTTACTATTCCAAGAATAGGATAATTAATTATTCTATCAAAATGTAATAAGTAAACAAGTCTATGAATTATTGTTTGAGAGAATAAGATTAACAACAACTCGTAGACGCAGTCACTTTAGTAGGAATGATAGCTATTTCAGACTACATCACTAATTCATCATCAGACTCCTTTTAAGTGAATATCAGACAATAATCATTTAAAAAGAGTCTGATGGATGATAAACTAGTGGTGTACTTCAAAATATTTATCATTCGTACCAAATTGTCTGTGTCTACGAGTTGTTGTTAATGTTGTTCTCTAAACCTATAATTCATTCAACGAAATTCGACAAAATTTCTCAAGAGACATTGTCAGGGTCACACCCAACTAGCGAGAATCGTCGTTACTCCTCGCTTCTTCACTCAGTAGGTAATTAAATTAAGAAAACAATTTTAAAAACAGTTTAAATATACAAATTTCTAATTTTGAATTTTTTACCAAGAACGAAAACACCCTTGTCGCGAATTGTCAAAGTTTATTCACAGTAGTTCACAACATTAAAACGGATTTACTAGACATTCGCATGCACATGCGAATTTCCGATACATATAATATTGTAGATTCGCATGCATGCGAGTTTCCTGAACCTTAAAAGGAACCGGAAAAACGTGTTTCACAAACTAGCCAATAAAAAATTCATTCGAACTTAACTTCAAACGGTATAATGTAATATCTGCAAAGGATATCGCGATTTTTACCGATAGTCAAGCCGCGATTAAATCCCTGGACTCTGTCATCTTTAAGTCCAAAACCGCCCTCAACTGTCGCTTGTCTCTTAACGAGATGGCGGAGCAGTTCAAAATTCACCTTATATGGGTGCCGGGCCACAGGGACATTCCAGGGAATTGCAAGGCCGATGAACTCGCTAGGCACGGCACAACGCTGTCGATTCTACCGGAAAAGGAGAATCTCTATATGCCTCTCGCTACGTGTAGACTTTTAATTCAACAAAATGCGATAAGCGCCACTAATCGCAGGTGGTCAAACTGCACCACGTGCTCCATAACGAAACAGATCTGGCCCATGCTGGATCTTAAGCGCTCCAACAATCTTGTAAAACAAAAAAGATCCAACATAAGCATATTAGTAGGTGTCATCACGGGGCACTGCATTAGTGGGAGACATGCTCTCAGGCTGGGCCTCCCCTCAAATGATTTCTGTAGAAGCTGCATGGACGAGGAGGAGGAAGAGACAATTCTTCACCTCCTATGCACGTGCCCTGCCCTTTCAACTCGGAGAAAGCTATATCTCGGAGAATACTTCTTCGACAATCTCGGCGAACTCGCTAATGCAAGCATAAGTTGCCTCCAACGCTTTATTTTGAGCTCCTCTTGGTTCAACGGGTAGTTGTGAGATCATCAGATCCTGTGGTATCACAATGGGCCTCCTCTGGCCTACGTGAGGCTGCACTTGTTGCGGCCTGCCACTCTAACCTAACCTAACCTAACTTCAAACCAGGCATTACTGGTAGAAACTGATGGATGAAATTCGCAAACTGATGCGACCAAGAAAAGTTTTCATGTGAACAGACTGTCTGGAGAAATATCGATAGTCGGTGCCATCGATAGTTGCCGATAGTTGGCTTTTAACTATATTTGTGCCACTAACATGCGCGACCGCATTCCCAAATATTGAATATCATCTGAGATTTTTTTCACTAACATGCGCGTCCGGGTTCCCAAATATTGGATATCATCATTCTGATATTCCCTTGGATATCCCATAACTGTCTGCATGCGATACGCAAGCATGAATATTCGTGTGAATATACACAATCAGCAGAATCGACATCGTGTGAAAATAGATAACATGATGCGACTGCTGGTTTATGGAAAATCGGCACTGCATTGGCTTCCTCTCGTTTTTCGACAGGTGAGTCTGAATTGAACAACACCAGAAGAAACATCTTGGCATTTATTACATCATAATTTGGCGCAGCCGGGAAAAAGCCCACGACTAAAAAGTGACAGAATCAGTTTAAGAACTGATTCGCGGTGCAAAATAAATAAAAATTAAAAAGTTTGTTTGCTGTCTACAAAATAGTATATTCGAAAAATCAGTGATTCGCGGCTCAAATTAAAACACATCTAAATCGCATTGACGTCCATACTGTTAAAAAACAATAAAAAGTGTATTCACATTATTCACTGAAGTAAAGTGCTGCTACGAAATAAAGTTATTCTTATTATCAATCAAAAAATGTTGGTACTTTAACGTGCAAAACATATTTAACTAAAAGTGAACATTTAAATCTTGATTAAATGCCTGGATTTTCCTTCTCCATTAATAGAAGCAAAATTCCACCAAAAAATAAACAGAAAGTGAAAAGTCCTGTTCCAAGAAGACGAAGAAGCTCAAGCCAGACTGAAGACGAAGAGGAAAATAAACCAGAAGAGGACAACCAACCCACAAAGGACACATCTATAAATTATCGCAGGCTGAGATCCGGAAGTGTTTATAAAAAAGTAAGCGATTTTAAAAATTTTATAGTAGAAAATAAAAAAATTGATAAACAACTAGTTACATTAGTCGAAAAGTTTGAAAACCAAGTAAATATTGGATAAGAACTTACAGTCTCAAACTAAAAACTTCAAAGAAAACATTAAGCAATTTAAAGAACACATACCGGCAATAGATCCTAAACCTTCCTCTTCTTCGTTAACTAAAATCAGTGAGAGCTTTCCACAAATTTCCTCTTCAATTATAGAATTACCAAAAGTAACAGTGGCTACAAGTGATGGGAATGAAACTCAAGATCTTGACCAGAGTCTTTTCGACATCCCATCTCAACAAACTAATATGGTGCAGTTAATTACAAATCTAGTTCCCACTTTTAACGGAGAACATAACAATCACTTGCTAACTGATTTACAGACCTTTCTAAAATGTTGTAAGCAAGTAAAAACTTGTTTGAAGCCAAATCAGGAAACTCAATTTTGCCATTTGATACAAAGAAAACTGAGAGGCAATGCCTTTGTTGTAATGCAGAATAGTAGCTATTCAAGTTTTGACGACTTCGAGAAACAGCTAAAAAGTCATTTTATGCCTAAGAAGTCATATACTCAAATATCTAATGAGTTAAGACAATGTGGACAGTTTCCGACAGAAACATTAAATTCATTTTTAGGCCGTCTTAACAATTTAGTTGCGCAGTGCAATTTAGCAGCATTAGAGCAGTTTCCATCAGATACGAAGGCTTGAAGTACGGACTCTGAACTAGCAGCGATTTACTCAATTAAATCGGGTGTGGCAAACCTATTAATAAGGCAGTATCTGGTAACTGCAAAAGAGACCGATCTTAAAACTTTATGTGAACAGATTCTGAAAATAGAACTTGAAAGTGTTTATATGATGACTCCTTTTAATGTCCAGCAATGGCCGCCAAAAAACAACACTTTCTTTTCATACCCTGCAATACAAAATTCAAATTTTGTATCCTATTCTAAGATGCCGGACAATAACTTCAGTCCGCAGATGCATCAAGTCCCTTTGTATTCAATTAGCATACAGCCAACGACTTCTTTTCAAACCGAGCCAAAAAAGTACAATGAATACAAGGGTACTAAGGGTACTAAATGCGGTTTTTGTAACAAAATGAACCATTCCTATGCCGAGTGTAGGATGCGAAAGAATACTCCATACTGTGTCAAATGCAAAGTTTATGGGCACGCTATACATACATGCCCATACACAAGTTAAATGTGAATTCTGTTTGCGGACATCGCATACGATCTCAGAATGCTTTGCGAGGCAGAAATGGGAAAGTAAGAGATCGGAAAACCGACAGCGGTCGACCGAAAACTCCCCGGTTTGACATTAATTAGAAGTAACGGGTCAAGTACTAGCAATATTATACACCTGCCGCTAAATATAGCTAAAAACAAAAGTGTTAAATTGTTAGTAGTCACAGGAGCAAATATAAGTCTGCTTAAAACAAATAGTACTAGTAAAATATCTCCCGACTTTTCAAACAAAGTCAAAATCAATACGATGTATGGCCAAGGTGAAACTTTAGGTACTGTAAAGGGCACAATCGAATTAAACAAAGGATTCCCATGTGAATTCCAAATAATTAAAGAGAATGATGGAATTCCTGCTGACGGGCTACTAGGCAATAACTTTTTGAACAAGCATTGCAATGTAGAAAGGGCCGAATAAAACTTTAAGATTTTCGGTAACAAAGTACAACCCTTTTATTAAGGGCAAGAAAGATAGAAATGAGACTCCGAGAGAAATTTCTTTTTTTTCCACCCACACTACAAGTACTAAGTATCCCACAGCATGCGATACATTTATATCTTCAAATCAAAATCCGCTATTTGCATCTGGTTGGGAAAAGTGAAATGAGACTTCGAGAGAAATGTCTACTTCTGCCACCAAGACCAAGTACAAAATCTGAAGAAAAGATAGAAGC
Source organism: Cheilosia soror (assembly GCA_949372485.1). Lineage (NCBI taxonomy): Eukaryota > Metazoa > Arthropoda > Insecta > Diptera > Syrphidae > Cheilosia > Cheilosia soror. The sequence goes on along the minus strand of OX443561.1, from coordinate 57,415,343 downwards.
AATCCCTATAAGTCAACTTCCTTCAGAGGAAAACGTACATGCAATAAAGCAACACCGAAACGCATTTATTTTGAAACCCCAAGTATTGCAAAAATCAGTCAACATTGAAGTTGAGACTCCGAAAGAAGATTCGATATTTTGCACTAATGAGACTAATGCAATGTATATTCGTCAAATTAAAGGAAGTTTAGTAATAACACCCCGTAGTAAGGCCATAATAGGCATCAACACAAATACTACGTAAGAAATGATTTGCTTGTCTAAGGAAATCGAAAATGGTGTGTATATTGCTAACTGCATAGTAAAGCCGGTTAAAAATCAAGTGCACATAGGAGTTCTAAATACCAACTCGAAAGAGATCAATTTTGAACCACTTATTCCGAATCTTTAATTTGAACATTTAATAAATTCTCCGTAAACTCTTTAAAAGGTGAAGAGTTTAACGTCCAGAAATCGTACTACTATCAGGAAGGTAAAGACTTAAGACAGAGGTTTCAAACAAAACAGAAATCGGAACACGCCACTATTTTTACTATGAATAGCCAAACGTTTTGCGATACTCAGTCTAAAAAACGTATCGAACTTTTAAATGAGAATTTGAGATTCGATAATACATTCAATTCAAAAGGAGAGTGTGCTGCAAATATGTCATGAATATAATGACATATTTAGCCTCCCAGGTGACAAATTGAGGAAGGGCATGATTCGTGATATTAAGGATCATATTATGAAATGCAATAAACGTGTGAAAATGCCGATGGTAATCACAGACACTGCAAAACATCCATTCGAAAAAGTTTATATGGATATTGTAGGTCCTCTGATTGAGAATACTATGGGTAATAAATACATATTAACATTTCAAGATGATCTCACAAAATTTGCAGACTGGTATGAATGTGAAAATGAATAACCGACCAAGGCTCAGACTTTGTAAGTAAACTTCTTAAGCGAGTTTGCAGTCTACTAAAGATCAAGGAAATTGAAACATCGGCTAACCATCCACAGTCGAACGGTTCCTTAGAAAGAACACATAAACCGTTAGTTGAATACTTGCGATCTATAGTAGATGAAAATCCTAAATGCTGGGATAAATTCTTAAGAACTGCTGCTTTCGTACACAACAACAATATACACGAAGGTACTAAGTTAAGTCCAATGGACTGCTTGTTCGGTTTTACTGCAGATATTCCGTCGAGCCTTCACCAAACGCCTCAACCAGTGTATAACTATGAGGATTATTATTATGAGTTAATTTACAAGTTGCAAAAAATGTATGCAACTCGTCAAAAGCTTACTACGATAAGACAGTAAGACCTTCTTCGTTTCATATCGGAGACAAGGTACTACTGTTAAATCCAGCAAAGAAGCACAAACTATGCCAAGTCTGGTTGGGACCTTATGCAATAAAATCCATTGTAAGCCCAGTCAATTCGGTTGTGAAATTGGGTAGGAGAACCGTCACGGTTCATAACAATAGACTTAAACATTACTTTGACTAACAGATTAGAACCCATAATAACAAATAACACTTAGAATAATTATAGGATAGATTGAAATCATATCATGAAAATGAAATTGCCATCGTGTGCTTTTGGTATGCAAAACAAAAGAAAGCCAACTCTACCCCTAGACAAAGGCCCAGGCCTCGCAGAAAACCACGTGATAATTCACAATCAGTATTTGAAATTTACGATATAACTTGAATGGATGATGCCTCTAGTACAAAATATCCAACATCCTACATCCAAAATCCCATCAACCTAACCCATCCTATCAATTATTCTCATAATGTCCAGTTATACATTTGAAAATATTTTGATAAATACAAATCTTGACATAAAAAAGAGGTTCTTAACAATAAAAATTAAATTAGTCTTAGATTTACTTTCAAATTCATTTTTGTTTTTCAATTCTCAACAAAATAAAGAAATAAAGAATAGATTTTATTTTTAATAAACAAGTAAAAAGTAGTGCGCTGTTTTATATAAATCTATTTTATTTTTCGTGCACTGTAATTATAACAAATGTAATAGTTTTTAAATAATTTAAAAAGAACGAGACAATGTAGTGTAAAATTAGTAATTAATTTTAATAGATAGATAGCAGCAAATGTAATTTTTAATTTGTAAATAACTACTTATAATTAATAATACAACAAATGTAACACTTTAATATTAACTACCTACATATTAATAAAAATAAATAAATGTTGTGCCACTAACATGCGCGACCGCATTCCCAAATATTGAATATCATCTGATATTTGTGGCACTAACATGCGCGTCCGGGTTCCCAAATATTGGATACCATCATTCTGATATTCCCTCGGATATCCCATAACTGTCTGCATGCGATACGCAAGCATGCGATAAGCAAGCCTGTGATACACAAGCATGAATATTGGCACGAGTACGATAACTTAGGCGCCATAAATTGATAACGTTATTTTGTAGAGGGGTTAAATACAAGCATTTTTTACTATGGGAGGGGGGTCTCGCTTCGTTTAGGCGGGAGGGGTAATTTAAGAAAAATAATAATTAAAATGAAAAAAAAAATATCTAAAAAAACATTGGCAACACTTACAACAAAGAATGTTGGCATTTTTGAATGCCAGGAATCTGTTCTTTCATATTATTTTTAAATCAAGCTATTACTGTTAATAGTTTTTGAAAAAAAAACTTACAAACTTGAAATTTAAGGAAAAAATTAAAAAAAAAGTTGTATGCTCATTTTTTTCAATATTGAGAAATTAGATACTTAATTTGTTAGTAGTTTTATAGTCCATTTCTTTGACAACAGAACCTACTGCGCGCGAATTGATACCCTTGTACTTTGAAATGTGTACAGAGGGGCATGCTGCCTTAATGTGATATCAAATCGAACAAACCAAACCGAAAGTGAAATGTCAAAGCCGCCCAACGCACTTGAAAGTAGAGAGTTGCTCTACTTGGGCGCCGCGTTGGACCTTACGATATTTACGATCTAAACGCGACCCGAAGCCTGAAGCCGCATTTTGGCTTGCACCATATGAAAGCATTGGTTCTACTCTATCTGTCAACGCACGCACGCCGCAAAGCGTCGTTGTGAATTGGCTTTTAGAGTTGAATGCGTTGAATTCGAAATTGATGAGTTGGCCACTAAGTGGACGGGCAGCATAATTAGTGCTAGACAACATATCCACCCCTAATAAAGCAACAAAGTCATGAGAAAAATCCAGAAAGGAAAATGATGTAAAATGAAAGTAAAACGAAGTATGTATTGTTTTTAGTCACAAATAAAATGAAGAAATAAACAACAAACAAAGCTCTGCACCCTAGGAAGATCAGTACCAAACTGATGTCGAAAGTGAATCTTGAAATATTTCAGTAGGGTGTGAGAAGCTGTCAGCTACCAAGTGCGTTCAACGCGTTGCCCAACAAGTCATGCTTGGGTAAATGTACGAGGGTATCAACGCGTTCTTCAACTCTATGAGCAACCACAACGAAAACCTGTTCTCCAACTCGAGTAACTTTTTTTTTGCCAAAATCAGACATATTGATCAACTAGATGTAAGAGGTCATTCAACAGTTGAGTGAGTTGATAAACTAGGTGTACGGGACCCGCAACGCGTTCAACAAAGAACTTTAATTGGTTTTACATTGCTCAACATAAACAACGTGAGTTTGTGCACTAGCGTACGAGCCTAAAAAAATTGTTTCTTCAACTGAAGAGTTGAATAAACTGTTGAATAAAATTGGTTTATGCGTTGGGCACTAAGTGGACGAGCAGCATAACAGTTAGGTCTGTATGATTCACATTCAACTGAAGTCCGCCCATCGCGACATGAGCTAAAGTACAGATTCATCAATTTCTCTTTCACAGTAAATTTACTGGGCATTACATACTTGGAATACAGAAGTTGAAAAAATTTTTTGCAACCACTATGATTAACGATTTTGAATGGTTGCAAATCGGTAGCGATAATTAATGATAAAGCAGTATCAAGTTCTTTCCGTTTTTGGAAGAAGAATCGTATTGGCATGTGCGTTTGAAGAAAGAACTAATAGATCTTCTAACACTGAAACTGGCAGAATCAAAAACATCGTCCGAATTCGAGTTGTCATTGCCAGAACAAACACGAATGTGGAAAAACGACATAAACTATGTTTACAACAAACGCTAAACTGATTTGAACTACCGCTGTACGCTCCACACAGCCCACATTGTGAAAGTGTGGTCAATGTTCCGAGTGCCAAAACAGTTTAATAGCCCGCCCCAATTGCCAGATCTTAAGCCCATTGAGTATTTTTTGGATGAGTTAGAACGAAGAATTCGGAAACACAATATTACGAGCAACGCTCACAGATAAGTTAAAGGATGAATTGGACCAAATATACCAAATATACCCCAGGGGGTCGATTCTGGTTCGGCGAAAAAGTGAAATGAAAATATTTTCACCGCAAATTCGATTCTCGTTCTATGAAAAGGTGAAACCAAACGTTAGAAATTTTCATATGAATAATTTCTTTTCACGCCATCAGTTGTAAGTGAATAGATCAGTGGAAGGGTCAAAATGGAGATTCCAATAAAAAGAACAAGAAAAAAGCGTCACATCAATTCAAAAGAAGTATTTAGTGAGGTTTTTAGAAATAAATCAGGAAATTACAGATATAAGATTCAAATTTAAAAAACTATTTCACCGAAAGATAGATTGTTTTTGTACATTGGTAGGTACAAAACGTAAGAAAGCTACATTGTCTTGACCAGCAGCTCGTTGAAAACTTCCCTAAGTAAAAAAACATGAATGAGGGTTCTGCATAGATGCTTAGCTATTGTATATGAAGTTTTCTCCGTTATCGCTTCTAAGGGATTTTCGTTGGCTTTTAGACGGGCCCTTGTAATCGGCATTTTTTTCCTGAAAACCTTTTTTAAAATGTGTTCTATTATTCAGCACATTAATATCAAATACATTTCAAACCTCTGCACATTTCTTCGCCTAATTTCGATAAAAAGTCACATATAAATGTAGGCATTTTATACAAAAATTTAATAACGACGTGTACGATATTGAATTCACCACAGCATTTTCACTTATTGAAGTTGACTCACTCAACTTTGGATATACCGAAGTTGAGAAAACCAAGAGTGATTAACTTTGGATTCGTTGAACTCCCCGAAAAAGTAGAAGTTATAAGCAAACTTGGGGTTTTACGTCAAACGTCAACATTTTTTTATTTTTTATTTCTGTGTTTGGCAGTTCAGTTCTTAAGTAACGAAAATAATTAATAATTCTTTTTTAAAATTGAATTAAATAATGTATCGTGCCAACTATTTCTGGGAAAATTGGTCATCGTCTTCGAGTCGAGCAGCGAAGATGATGAGGAGATAGATAATTTGGTACGTGAGAGGCGGCAATACAAGATGCTACCACGTTTGGACTGTAAAAATGGGATGATTTCAACTTTAAATTCGTTGCCGTGTGATGAGAGAAGGTATTGTACGAATTAGTCCGAATTATAAATATAGGATTGAGTGATGTGCTTTTTTTCGTATTGCGGTAGGTACTATGCACTCGGCGGTTGCCGATTTTATTGGAGTAACCACCACCAGAAGTACTAGGATTCACTGATATGCTGGCGGCCACATATGTTCCGTCGGCTACGCCTTTGCAAGCAACGTCAACATCATCCACTCACCAGTGACCACGTCTGCTTTCGATTGGTTCGCACTTACTTTCGGTCAAATTTAGATGCTGCTGAAAACAGTTCATTGAATGTAATAGAGGAGTGAATGAGAAAAATAATAAAGTTTATGTGGAAGCATAAACTTTATCGAACAAATATAATATTTTTGCTGCTGGTGTTGAAATGTTAGATGTAATTGCAGTTGCAATTCAATGACCGAACGTTCTTTGTCCAGCGCAGCTCAATCTCATTCCAACAAAAGCCTCGTGACAGCAATTACATACTCAGAATCAGAACAAAAATGTAAATAATGAACTGGACATGGACTTAATTTTGGAGCAATTACTATCATCTTCGTCATCTTCTTCCTCTATGAATCTCGATTTTTCGTCGATATAATTATCCTTATTAAGTTCGTATGTTTTCATTGACAAACAAAAACAATTTGCATAGCTAATGTACTATCAGATCAATCCATGAAATTATTCGCGAAATGCAAATCTAAGGTTAAATTGACGTATTATGTGTCATCTGCCACAAATATCCCAGGGATATTTTACAAATTGCAGGTAGGCCAACTTTAGGATTTCAACCTCGGAGTTGCAAATTAATGTAGTGAATAAAAGCAATTTTATAGATAGATAGATAGATTTTTATTTCGTCATAAAATTACAAAGAAGAGCCATCACACAATTTTAAATACAGAGATATGATATAATAGGGTATGTATATCTTTCAACTGAAACAATCTTAAATATTTTAAATACTATTTTATAAATTCAGATTTTTTTTGAAGGGAAACAACGAGAAAACCCAACATTTAAAAAAAAAAAAAATAAATAAATAAATAAATAAAAATTTAATTATTAGTAAGTAATTAAGTAAATTATCTAATATAGAAACAAATATATTAATGAACAAATAGGTATTTAACATAATGGGGAACTATATTAACAAATCTGTTTATAAATTAACAAGTAAATAAATAAATAAATAAATAAATAAATAAATAAATAAATAAATAAATAAATAAATAAATAAATAAATAAATAAATAAATATATAAATAAATAAATAAATAAATAAATAAATAAATAAATAAATAAATAAATAAATAAATAAATAAATAAATAAATAAATAAATAAATAAATAAATAAATAAATAAATAAATAAATAGATAAATAAATAAATAAAAATGAATAAATAAAAAAAAAATAAATAAATAAATATATAGATAAATAATTTAACGAATAAGTATATAAATTAACGAAGAAAAAAAAAACACAGAAAAAAAAAATACTAATAAATAAATTAACAAATTTGTATGAGTTAACAAATAAATAATTTAGGTATCTGGAAAAGAACATGCGTAAGTCAGTCTTATTATTGGTAAGTGTTATTCAGATCATTTATTAGAGGATTATCGGAGAAGTTGCATCTGATCAAGAACGTTTCGATAAGTTTTCGAATTCTATCGGAGATCAATTCAACATTAGCTCTATTATGTAGAGCAGAGGTGGAGTAGTGCCAAGGGAGGTTCAACATCATTTTTAATAACTTATTTTGCTGTATCTGCAATTTTTTGATATGGCAATCAGCACATTTTCCCCAAACTTGACAGCCATATAACAAAATTGCCTGAAATATAACTTTGTATATCAACATTTTATTCTCGTTTGACAATAAAGAATTTCTATTAACAAAAGGATACAGCATCTTAATTGCAATACCTATTTTATGTAATGTCCTTGCAGTATGTTCCTTAAAGGTTAGTTTACTATCAAGATAAACTCCTAAATATCTAACAACCGGCACCCAGCTTATCTGATTGCCATTTATTAGTAAATGGTTCGACGGCAAGAAACAAGACTTTCTTTTTCTTGTAAAAAAGATAGCTTGGATCTTTTCCGCGTTTACTTTTATTTTCCATTTACTTAAAAGCAATTTTGAATTTGCCATTCAACTCTCGATTTAAGATCAACTTCGAAGTTGGCCAACTTTGGAGTTTTCGGCAAGTTGAACCGTAGTGAATAAAACGTCCCTAATGCATCGATATATGCAGGCAATTATTGGCCCATAGCTTCCCTACAAAGTTGTAGGTCGAATATATTCATCAAATTAGTTTAGTATTGTTTTTTTACTTTAATTGAATTGGTTGTAGAATAGTTTAAATATTTATTTGTTAACACCGGAAGTATAAATAAATAAATAGGTGGCGCAACAGGCGGGTAGACACCAAAGGCCTAGCTTCTCGCAACCATTCGTTTTGTGTGAGTTTCTATTTTTGGAACGAATGGAAGGGACCTACAATTTTAGGCCGAGTCCGAACGGCTGAATTAAGAAGCTTTTTCATGACAGTCATACTCTCGGATGTTTGTCTGACGTTCGCGAGAGGTGGCGCAGTAGAAAAAACTTTAAGATGCAATTTGTGCTTTTCCGGGGATCGAACCTCGGATCCCTCGCACAGTAGAGCACACTAACCACTGCGCTACTGCGCCCGGAAGTATACTTGTACTAAATTTTAGCACGATATATTCATAATTAAAGTAAGCATTTGAATACTTTTTCCGCAAGTATCGAGTGTACGGAGACTTTTTTGACTGACTGTACGTACTTGTACGTGTATAGTTTATTATGGATTTGATAATGAAATTGAATTGAACACAGAATGAGAAAAAAAGAGAAACAATAATGTTTCTGTTTCTACGTTGCTGACTCATAAAACGCGGAATCCCCTTTTTAAGTTCAAAACCATTTTGACAGTTGGCTTATTAGTTCGGGTTCCTTTGTAAATAATTCTCCAGACCAAACATTTTTTGAAATGTTGTGCCTTAATGGCTATCGATTGTTTTAGATAGTGTAAACTATCGATTACAATCTATTGACAAATGTTCAGGTTGGCCTGGTGGCGAAGAAAGGAACCCTATCAGACGATAGGGCGATATCCATCTGACGATTCAACATTTGCTTCACATACTCAATAATCGACAGAGCATTATCGCACTAAAATAATACAATTCAAGTTACCATATGTAAATATTAATTATAGAAAGAATAAAAAACGGTAAAAGTGTTATCATCGGCCTGGCCGATGCTTTGATACCCTCCACTGCATAAAAGTCATGCAAAATGTTTGCCATGCGAGTTAGTATGTGTCTAATATTAGTTTTGTATGGTAGGTAGCAGAACTACTTTACCGACATAGACAATTTTCAATACCAACCTAACGACGGTTAAAAAAAGTCCTCTCACAAAATTTTATTCACCTAAGTCGATTCGTTTGGACGCTATCGTGATTTCAACAGACAGAAAGAGACGTGGTTCTAATAGTGGTTTTGTATGGGAGGTACCAGAACTACTTGACCGATATAGCCCATTTTCAATACCAACCTGACGACGGTAAAAAGAAGTCCTCTCACAAAATTTCATTCGCCTATGTCGATTCGTTTGGACGCTATTGTGTTTTCAACAGACAGACAGACGGACATGGCTAAATCGATTCAGAATGTGATCCTGATTCAGAATATATATACTTTATAGGGTCTCCGGTGAATCCTTCTCGGCGTTAAAAATGTAATGACAAAGTGAATATACCTTCCTGTGGAGGGTATAAAAATGTCGGAGAGCCCAACGGAAATATTTTTTCAATGCCTGCGTATGATTTACAAAGGTCATTTTGGATTCAATCCGCCTTACCAATAATCAAATTTAGTCTGACAGCTAACACAAAGACTCTACACTTTCCAAAATGCTCATACCAATAAACAAATTTAGTTGCCAGAATATCGTTAACTGTAGGGTTAAATGTTAATGTTGAGAAAGTCATGCTTATCTCGGCCATTAGCTAAAAAGATCTACACTTATGTCATTTTCCAGAGGAGTGTTGCCTATGCAATCAAAATTAGAGTATACAAAATTGTAAAAGGAGTGTATTTAAATACCCTGCATCTGCTCTGCCTGTACAGATCATTTGTATTTATTAATTAACTTTGGTAATTTTGTAACATGATTCCTTAATTTATTGGTTGGGATAAAACAATTCATAACACATAAATTAAATCTGAAGGTTTATGTTGGTTTAATTGCAGAAAACGTTATTCATAAACTTTTTTCAAAGTTAATTTTCATTTAATCAAGTGTCAGAAAATTAAATGCCGAAATCGGCATTCAGGAGCAAATTAACTCTGAATTGAATTGTTCATTGATTCAAATCATGGCATATAATAATTATTACCAAATATCTTATACTGTGCCGAACATAAGTATTGGCACAGCAGATTTGTTATAATAAAAAGGTTTAGGAATACGATGAAGAAAAATTGATTTATTTTCTCTTTCAATAACCGAATTCAACACTATGTTTGCAACCAATTTAGATATAAATTACTTGTTGTATAATTAAAATACAATGAAAAAGCAACAAAATAACTTAATGCATACAATTTAACTTGAACAAAAGTATAAGCACACTGCATGGGCAACATTTAAAATACTCATTGCATTCGATAGAAATGTGGAAAAATATAAAATGGGCCGAAAAGGACGAGAAACAACCGAAAGTGAAAGAAAAATATTTTTAAATTTACGCGAAATGAATAAAAGCTATAATGAAATCGCACAAATTGTAAAAAGAAGTCGGTACACCGTTCGAAATGTGGTTCTGAGATTTAAGAACTGTAAAACTGTGAAGAATAGTGTAAGAAAGGGGCGGCCGCGTAAGCTTACTGAAAAAGATGAACGAACAATAAAAAAAGAACCTAAAACATCGTCTCGTCATCCGAATTAGCTGTGTTGTCGAGCCGTTTCGGTTTTTTTATTTTTAATTTTAAATGTAATTACATACTAAAGTTGAATTTTCCAATCCAGCTAATTGAATTGAATTGAATTTAATGTAATAGTCTTCAAGGGGTGTGATCCCACCTGAACTCGTGCGGCAATTATTTGCCTGAACTCTTCATTATAAGTTGCTCATTGCAGTTATCTCTTTTTCGCAATTGCATTTGTAAATCGAGCAAATTCTAATAAACGTCATTTTTGTGCACGTTGCCGGCCGGGTGGATGGCAAATTAACTTCTTTCGATTTACTTTATTTAAAGAAAAGGTTTGCTCTTTATATTAAAAATGATTATTCGCGTTTAATATGTAATTATCTATTTTCATAATTAGAAGGGCACGTTTGTAATCGCCGCACGAGAGTTTGGATTTAAGGGGAAAGTTGTCAGGAATGTAAGTCCTTTGTCTTTGCAGTATGTACATATGTATAATTAATATGATTTTCTACAGCAAATAAAATCAACCAAGTATCGAAATTGATCTTTATTTTCCGCAACGCAATTTTTCTTTTCCAACTTCAGCGATACAACATCATTTTATTTGATTCTGGTGCTGCCGGCAATTCGAGAACTCCTTTGGTCGTAAGTAGCGAGATCAACCATTTTGTTCGTGGTGAATTGAAGGCTATATTTGGAGGTTAGTTCTCGAACGTGCAAAAATTCTGAATTTGTAATATACGCTTGGTAATGGAACATAGTTGTGCTTCCAAGGCTTGTAAGAAAGCTGATGATGACGACATGGTGTCGTGTGATCGGTGTAAGAGATGGTGGCACTATGCTTGTGCCAAATTCGAGCCCGATAAGTATGAGACTGCTACTCCATGGTTTTGTGAGGAAGCAAGCTGTGAATCTCAGGCTATTGGCGAAGGGAAGGTCGCTCCCATTGCGGACAATGCTCAGGTCATGTCTGCAGGCGATGACGGTAGGGGAATTTCGGTCGACCTTCTTATTGAAGCGGCTTCTGTAGCGCAAGCGACGGTGGCACAAAGAGACAGCGAGCTTCTGGCTCTTCGAAAGGAGATGGAGGAAATGAGGTTGCAGTTGGCCAAAGCCACGTCAGTTCCTGAACAATCAGCGGAACCTGTTCCAAAGGAAACGGAATCGGATATTGTTAGGGAAAGGTTAAAATTGATAAAAAAGATTCAGGAAAATCATCATTCATTGTTGGATAACGTTCACCAAAAGCAGTCGACACCACTACGTAACGTTGGTTTCACAACACCACCACAAATGGAAACTTCGTTCCGCGATGCAGATATGGCAAGTTTATTGACAATTTTGAATCGAAGCAACGTGCAGGAGTTGCCATCGTTTACTGGTGCCGACAAACGGGAGTGGCCATATTTCGAAGAGGTGTACAAATCGACCACAGTTGAAGGACGATACAATGGGAAGGAAAACGTTTCTCGGCTTCGCAAGGCGTTACATGGCGAAGCATATCAACTTGTGAGCGATCGTCTTAAGTACTCGTCAGATGCGGATGCCATTATGGATTCTTTGCGATCGGTGTTTGGTCGTCACGATGTTTTAGTTCATGACCTCACCGCTGAATTATTGAATCTTCCGCGACTTTCCTCGAAATGTGATCCCAAGCTGCGGTTATGGGCTGTGAAACTCAACGGCTTTGTGGCTGATGTTAAGTCGCTAAAAATGGATGAAGATCTCGACAATGGATATGTTCTTACCTGCCTCGGCTGCAAGTTGGGCGCTAGTCTCTATCAAGACTGGGTAAAAAGAAAATCATTTAACTCACGTGCCAATTTAGAGGACTTCGCAAAGTTTTTGACGGAGAAAGTTGTTAATCTTCCACCTGATCTACTTAGCCACGCTGAATCTACTGATGCTAGAAAACCTGCTAAAACACCGAGGCTTTCAAATCGAGTTTTAACTCATAATCCAGTGCCATCAAGTAATTCTTCAGTTATATGTGTGCGGTGTGGTGGGAGGCATTCTCTGAATCAATGTTCAGACTTTAAGGATTTGTCAGCAGAACAAAGGTTGGCTTTCGTCAAAGACAAGGGTATTTGTTTTTCCTGTCTGGATCCGATGAAACACAATTGGAGAGCCTGCCGACAAAAGTCAACTTGTCGGATCCTAAGCTGTACAGAACGTCATCACCCGCTTCTACATCAGTCAGCCATAAACAATAACTCTGAGTTGAACAGTTCTGCAATCCCTTTTGTGCCTCCGCAGCATATTCACTCGTCGCATGTTGGGACGGATTCTTCAATTTTGTTTAAGATAGCACCAATCCGTATTCATGGCATTAACGATACTTTCGTCGATACTTATGCGTTTTTGGACGACGGCTCATCGCTGTCTATGGTGGAGAAGGACCTGTTTGACGAACTTGGACTTAGTGGTGTTTCCGAGAGTTTGGTTCTTCAGTGGACCAAAGGAGTTTCCAGACACGAAGACTCTTTTCGTACTTCCTTGGCAGTCTCGGGGGTCCAGAGCCGCAAACGTCACCAGCTGAAAAATGTCTACACAGTCAAGAATTTGGAACTCCCCAGCCAGTCAATTGATGTGGCTGACTTGAAGCGATCGTATCCTCATCTACGAGGACTTCCACTGGCAGATCTAGTCAACGCCAAGCCAAAGATTCTCGTTGGCCTTGATCAAGCCAAATTCTTGTGGGGTCATGGTCAACGACATGGCACGGACGAAGAACCATGTGCTATTAAGACGCTGTTGGGATGGGTGGTTTATGGGAAATCGGCTCCTGCTTTGAGCGTGTCGTGCCTCAACCAAGTTGCCAAACCAACGATGCACCTTCTTTTTCACGATGCTATAAGGACTGAAGTTGACCTTCATGAACTTGTGAAGCACCATTTTTCAACGGAGGATTTCGGAGTTAAAGTTCCCCAAGGCGATTTGGTAAGCCAAGAAGATGCTCGAGCAGTCGACGTTATGCAGCGAACTCTAAGGCGAGTCGGTAACCAATACGAGATTGGCTTACTCTGGAACAGTGATGGAGTTACGCTGCCGGATAGCTATCCCATGGCTCTGAACAGGTTGAAAGGGCTGGAAAAATCTTTAAAGAAGAAACCTCATTTACTCGAGTGGAAAAATCATCATATGAGAGAACTTATTTCGAAGGGTTATGCCAGAATAGCGACTGCTGCAGAGTTGGAGAAATCTTGGAGTCGAGTTTGGTACGCGCCTACTTTCATAATAGAGAATCCGAACAAGTTATCGCCGAAACCGAGGGATGTTGCTGACGTTGCTGCCAAAGTGAAAGGAGTGTCACTTAACAGTTTCCTTTTAAAAGGCCCTGACAATCTAGTCCCGCTCCACGCTGGTCTTTTTAAATTTCGCGAGCGCGCAGTTGCAGTCAACGCCGATGTGAAAGAAATGTTTCACAGGATCCGTATTAAAGAAGATGATCAGCAATGCCAAAGAATATTATGGAGGGACGGTGACAGCAGTCGAGAGCCATCTGTTTACGTAATGGAAGTAATGATGTTTGGGCCAAGGTGCTCCCCAACCTGCGCCCAATTTGTCAAAAATCATCACGCGGAGAAGTTTCGACTCGAATGTCCAGAAGCCGTGGACGGTTTGACGCAGCGAACATATGTCGATGACTATTTCAATAGCCACGACACTGTAGACAAGGCTATTAGCGTCACTCAAGATGCAATTCGTATTTGCAAAACTATGAACTTTGATCTTGTGGGCATTCAGTCAAACAGCCAAGTTTTTCTCCAAAACACTCCAGACAACAACATCAATTCGAAACTCGTAAGCATTGATCCAAGCGCTAGCGACACTATTATCACTAAGATTTTGGGTATGTATTGGCTGCCCTCATCAGACCAGTTCACTTACAAGTTATCGAACAACGAAACTTTGGAAACGATGCTTCTACCCGACTCGAAAATCACTAAGAGGGAAATTCTAAAGATGGTCATGAAAATCTTCGACCCCTTGGGTCTGATCTCTTTCTATATAATTCGAGGACGTATCACCCTTCAAGAAGTGTGGCGCGAAGGCTTCGATTGGGACGAACCCATTTCGGAAAAGTTAAGGATCCCATGGATAGATTTCATCAGAGAACTGCGAAATATCGAGACGCTTAAGATTCCTCGCCGATATCTTTCTTGGAACCCAGACGATTCAGAGGTGAGTTTGGTAGTTTTTGTCGACGCGTCAGAAAGAGCGTTCGCTGCAGTGGCGTATTTGCGATTCGAGCAAGACAGCAAAGTAGAAGTGGTTCTTATCATGGCCAAGGCTAAGGTCGCTCCTGTGAAGAAGCTATCGGTGCCGCGATTAGAATTGCAAGCTGCAGTTCTTGGCGTCCGATTAGCGGACACAGTCAAGAAGTCTCATTCAATTCGTTTTCACAACTGCTTTTACTTCTCCGACTCGAACACCACGTTGTCTTGGATAAACTCTACCAATTTCAAATTTCCATCATTTGTTGCTGTTAGAGTTGGGGAAATCTTAGAGTCATCCTCGCCACGCCAGTGGTATCATGTGAGGACCAAGGACAACGTCGCTGACGATGCTACGAGATGGAAGGATGCCTCAGTAGGTGACACAGATTCGAGATGGTTTAAAGGACCTGAATTTCTCCGTTTGCCAATTGGTTCTTGGCCGGTCACACCCGGAAAAAGTGCTCTCAGTTTAGCGAATCCAGAAAATACAACCTCCAACCAGATTTTGTTGCACGGTAAACAGTTCCTAGCTTCCTACAGCATTTATGAAGAGCTCAAGCCGAGATTCCGGGCAAGATGGTCGTCTACAGTTCGCGTTATGGCACTCTTACTTCGTTTTAGAGACATTCTAAAAAAAAGATGTTCTGAAAAGTTTACCTTCGTCACCCCGGTGGAGTACGCAAGAGCTGAAAATTGGCTATTCAGAAAAGTTCAGGCTGATGCTTTCCCGGAAGATGTAGCTGCTTTAACGGTTCGAAAAAGAGTAGGCACTTCGAGCAAAATCATCAATTTCTCACCGTTTTTGGACGACGAGGGCACAATTAGAATGAGCTCTAGGGGGCAAAAGGCTTTTGTCTCCTATGCAGCACGCAATCCAGCGATTTTACCAAAAACTCATCCTTTGGTAGACTTGTTCATCACTCACCATCATGAGAAGAATTTACATGTAGGAACAGCGTCGGTCATCTCGGATATCCGGGAGCGAGCGTGGGTCATCTGTATTCGAGTCGCGGTGGAAAGGGTCAAATCAAGGTGTAATACATGCAAGCGTTTGAAGGCTAAGCCGGTGATGCCATTAATGGGTCAGCTTCCTGAGGCTCGCTTAGCTTTTCATCAAAAGCCTTTTACTCATGTTGGAGTGGATTGTTTCGGCCCTTTACTGGTGAAATTTGGAAGAGGCACGGTAAAACGCTACGGCATGATCTTCACCTGCTTGACGTTTAGAGCAGTGCAAATCGAGCTGTTGAACGATTTGAGTTTAGACCAGTGCACAATGGCCGTCCGTCGTTTCGTCATTAACCGCGTTGTCACTCGTTACCTCTATAGTGACAACGGTCTTAACTTTGTGGGATCGAAAAACCAATTGGATAAAGATAAAAGGGATATGGAGGCAGCCTTAGGTGACTATGCAGCAAAGTACGAGGGCATTCTCTGGAGGTTCATACCAGCATACTCACCCTGGATGGGTGGTGCTTGGGAGCGGCTGATACAGTCCATAAAGCGAAGCATCGAGTTTATACTAAAGGGTGTTACCCCTAGAGAAGATGTTTTACGTAACGCGCTACTGGAAGCTCAAGGGCAGATAAATATGAGACCTCTAACTCATATTCCTGTAGATCCAGAAGACCCAAAACCACTGACTCCCAATTCTATGCTGTTTGGCGAAGATTTACCAGATGTCACCGCGCCTGGCGTGTTTTGTGAGAGGGACTTGTGCAGCAAGCTCTACAGCCGTCGAGCTCAACATTTAATGGCTCAGATCATCAAGCGTTGGTATTCTGAATACCTACCAGAAATAACCCGAAGGAGCAAGTGGCATCAGAATACTAAACCAGTCAAAGAAGGCAACGTGGTCCTAATCATAGACCCCAACGAAATCCGATCGTCATGGCAATTAGGCAGAATAACCAAGGTATACCCTGGTCCTGATGGAGTTGTAAGAACTGCAGATGTTCAAGTCGCAAATGGGTCCATCAAGCTGAAAAGATCAGTCGGCCGGCTCGCAGTTTTGGATTTGTCTTCATCCTAGTTTCAGACGGGCCCCGGGATGTTGTCGAGCCGTTTCGGTTTTTTTATTTTTAATTTTAAATGTAATTACATACTAAAGTTGAATTTTCCAATCCAGCTAATTGAATTGAATTGAATTTAATGTAATAGTCTTCAAGGGGTGTGATCCCACCTGAACTCGTGCGGCAATTATTTGCCTGAACTCTTCATTATAAGTTGCTCATTGCAGTTATCTCTTTTTCGCAATTGCATTTGTAAATCGAGCAAATTCTAATAAACGTCATTTTTGTGCACGTTGCCGGCCGGGTGGATGGCAAATTAACTTCTTTCGATTTACTTTATTTAAAGAAAAGGTTTGCTCTTTATATTAAAAATGATTATTCGCGTTTAATATGTAATTATCTATTTTCATAATTAGAAGGGCACGTTTGTAATCGCCGCACGAGAGTTTGGATTTAAGGGGAAAGTTGTCAGGAATGTAAGTCCTTTGTCTTTGCAGTATGTACATATGTATAATTAATATGATTTTCTACAGCAAATAAAATCAACCAAGTATCGGAATTGATCTTTATTTTCCGCAACGCAATTTTTCTTTTCCAACTTCAGCGATACAACAAGCTGCACAAATCAAAGATGATAATAATGTAACTGTACATCCAATAACTGTGCGTAGAGTTCTCCATCGCGCTGGATATAGTGCAATTGTGGCTAGAAGAAAACCATTTGTGTCTAAAAAAAATAAAAAGTGTAGAATGTATTTTGCTAAAGAGTTTATTCATAAGAATAATGACTTTTGGAATCAAGCTTTGTTCTCAGACGAGAGTAAATTTAACATTTACCGTTTTGATGGTAGAATGTTGGTTTGGAGAAAACCTAACACGGAACTTGAAACCAAAAATATGCAAAGTACAGTGAAACATGGTGGTGTGGGGTTGTATGGCCGCTTCAGGCGTAGGAGAGCTTGTTTTTATTGAGGGAAACATGGACAGGCTCAAATATATGGATATATTAAAAAATAATAAAAAAAAGCACCGAAAGTCTTAACCTTGGAAGCAGCTACTATTTTCAACAGCCGATATATCGTATCGGCTCGCTTTTAATGTTCCTCATCTATTAAAGACCCCCACAATCCCCCGACTTAAACCCAATTGAGCATTTGTGGGAAGTGTTGGAAAGGCGCATACGTAAGCATAACATTACCAGCAAAACTGAGCTCAGACGAGTTCTACTGGACGAATGGGGAAAAATCGGGACAGAAACAACTCAAAAATTGGTGTTTTCGATGAAAGATCGAAAGAAGTTTTGAAAAGAAGAGGATATCCAACAAAATACTAAAACAAATTGTATACATAATAGTTATTTTACATACAGTAGCGAAGTGTGCCAATACTTTTGTACTATGGAAATAAGATCTACTGGACTAGTTTTTATTTTTATTAATTATGTTTGAATAAATATCTTTGATATTTTGGTGATTATTAGTTGTAAGTATAATGTTGAATTAAAATATTGAAAAAATAAGAAAGACTATGTTTTTTTAAATCGAAATTTCGAGCATGTTTATAAAAACCATCATCTTATGTTCGGCACTCTATATAGTAATTGATTTGTGCATTAGCACAACAAAAAACTGTGTTATCCAAATTTAAATAACAAATTTCTGTCAAGAAAATAATTTCATGACACCTGCTTAATACAATTTGCTTAAATCATAATGGCGTTTTATGAATGAACTTTTTTTTAATTCTTGATTAAAATGACAGTTTCGAGTTAGCCCGAGACACTGATAATTAACAGATTAAATAAATCGAATGAAGAATGCTGTTATATTTTATTTGGTGTCGCTTTCATTCTGGAAGTTAAAAAACGGAGTCAACAGTCTGGATACATATAAATGATATTTTATATATCAGTGTGGTTTTTTTTTGTAAATGTAGGTACAAAATAAAAAACGTTCCATGAAATCGGCAAAAAGTACCTATGTTCATATAATTATGTGATGTTTCAGTAGTTTTTCTATTTGTAACATTGTAATTGTGATTTGTATACTACAAAACAAATTTTGTTTTGCATCAATAGCCTACGAATAAATAAAAAATTGTGTTCTTAATCCATTCAATAATCTGAAATGAATTTTATTAGAACAGCTCTCAATTTTCGAAATTAATACAAAAGTGGCGAAATGCATAGGAAAACGTATTGTAAATAGTACTGAATATATCCCTATTTGTATGATACGGCGTTACTAATTTTCGTATGAATTTGACAAAACAGCTGAGAATTTGTAGATTTCCTAAGTCGTGTTTCGGTTTTTGCTTTTAATAAGCTTTAAGCCTTTGGGAGAAATCTGATGGGCGAATTTGACAAAACAGCTGAGAATTTGTAGATTTCCTAAGTCGTGTTTCGGTTTTTGCTTTTAATAAGCTTTAAGCCTTTGGGAGAAATCTGATGGGCGAATTTAATTGTAATTTGGGTATAAATTCGTTTAGAATAATTTATTCGGCATAAACATGATCAGTGGTTTTGTTTCCGCGAAACCAAATTATGGAATTTGAGTCCTGCAATGACAGAAAATGTAATAGATCCCAAAAAAGTTGTCGCACTAGTAAATGTGGAGATCAAATTGTTTATTTGTACCACTTCAATAAAGCTATACATTTTATTTAAACCTGGCAGCCAACTAATAATCGGAGTTAGGGTTTGATTATTAGTAAGGCCGAATATAATCAGCCCCAAGTACATATTTGAACTCTTCGACCCTTTCAACTAAAAAACATTCATCACTGCAATGTAGCGTGCTACTAAACGTGAGCAAGTTGACGTTGGGGCACATGAGCAGCCATCTGGTTTGAATTTTTTACAATCCGTAGAATGAAAGTAAAATTCCGCATTAGAGTCAGTTGTGGTCGATAGATTAAAAAACATTATTTTAGTTTTGGAACTAATTCTCAATCTATGTTTGGCGAACCAGATCCTTCATAAGTTTAGATCCCAGTTTATATCAGAAGCCAAGTTTAAAGCACTATCCGAACGGTAGGAATAGCCCATATCATCTGCGAAAGCAGTTAGTGTACCTTTGAAATCAAGTTCAAACAAAGAATTAATGTATATAAGGAACAAAATAGGTCCCAGTACAGAGCCTTGAGGTACTCCCAAATTTAAGAACTTTAAACCACTCCTAATTACCCCAATCTTAACTCTTTGAGATCTATCTGAAAGATAGGATCTTAACCAATCGAGCATAAAACCACAAATTTCAGCTTTTTCTATTTTGTTTAACAATATAGTGTGGTTAACTATATCAAAGGCTTTCGTAATATCCACAAATTAACCTGCAGTGAACTTTTTTGCATCAAGGCTGGCAAAAACACTGGAACAAAAACTAAGTAAAGCATTTTCAGTTGACTTTCCCTTCTGAAAACCATACTGCACAGGGCTGAAAAACTTGTTCTTGCTTAAGAAAGATAATAGTCTTATTTTAAATTTTTTTTCAAAAACTTTACTAAAAGTGGGAAGTACTGAAATTGGCCTATAATTACGTATGTCCTCAGCTAAGCCTTTTTTAAATAGAGGCACAACGTCTGCACATTTGAGAGTTGTAGGAAAGATTCCAGATATGCTTCGATTAAAAATAACTGCACATCTACCAAGAAACATCCGATGCGCTTTAAAACTATTTTGGAGATACCATCATAGCCGCTAGCATTAGAACCGTTTAGGGACCCAATGACTTTTAAAAGCTCGAATGCAGATATAGGCTCGAAGGAAAAGCTATTACTTTGTAGATGCTCACGACTGTTACAGCAAGAAAAACTATTTGGTTGGCGTGTTTGTAAAGATAAATTGCTGGCTACTGACGAAAAAAAATTATTGAAAGCGTTAGCAGGATCGAATTGGTCAGACACATTACAGCCATTTATACTAATTGTAGTACGCTTGGAAGAACACGAAGACTTTTTTAAAATACTATTAACAACTTGCCATTCATTCTACAGATTACCTTTTAGCACAAAAGAATTGGTTTTCATAGTAATCGTCGCGGCTCTTACAAATTTCTTTTTTAAGTCTGGAACATAATTTTTTATATTGATCACTCAATCTGAAGTTGTTTGGGTTCTTTGAACACTTAATTCTTAATTTATTTTTTCTTTGAATTTTCTTAAGAAGAAGCCTTGTAATCCAGGGCTTAAGTCTTTTGTAAACTTTTTTTAGAGGCACGATGGAAGTACAGTCGTAAATATGTTTACTAAGAGCATTCATAAATAGTGAATATGATACAGAGACATCTGTTTCCTCGTAAACCGCATCCCAAAACTAAAAAAAAAAAAAAAGATTTCTTTTAAGTTTTATGAAATCAATTTTGTTCACTCTTTTAGGGACACTTACCCCAACACTCGTTTTTTTTAATTAGCCCAATGTTTACCAACAGCGCTGTCATAGAGTGATCGGTAATATTAAGATTAAAAATGCCACTTTCACAGGAGCTCATTGAGATATTGGTCAATCGTCTATAAAAGTGATCCAAACACCTTCCCGAGACCATCCTAGTGGGTTCATTGATCAAACTCGCAAGACCATGCGATGCCAGAATAGCCATGTCGTTAGAAACCGTATCGTTTTTATGTAGTAAATTAAGGTTAGGTTAGGTTAGGTAAGGTGGCTGTCCCGAAGGGGACACACTTAGACCAGAATTTTGGTCCATTGTGATACCACGAGAGGGGGAGGGGGGATGAAGTGGCCTAAACAGTTTTTTTTTGCCGGGCATTACCTTAGGAATTCTGTTACAATTTGCGAATTTGGGTATCCTACCTGAGAGGTGAACTTTTATAACTTTCTTTCCCTGGTTGCGGCTTAGTCTGTCCCATGCCTATTGCCTCTGACGCGGCCTTCACTAGGGAGGGAGACTGGTGCTTCACAGAGTTGGCCGATTCAACCAGTCTGTCCAGCTGCTTGACCAAAAGTCAGTGGATGGATTGCTTTTTGGAAAAAGGATGGGGGCAACCGTAGTAGTCTGCCTCCCTTTTATTTACCTTTGACAATCAGTCCACATGACAGATTGGTGCTGAGCAGAAAGGCCTGATTGAAATTCCAACCTGCTGCATGGCACCGAAAGTAGATGTCGCAATTTGTCTTTGGTAAGAAGGGGTGACGGTAGCAGGCCAACCTCCCGTCTATAGCTTCTGATGGGGTCCTCTAATTGTCGAGATGGGGTTGATTGGTGTAGCCTGCTACTTCTGTTGGCGGTTAGTCTTCGGGGAGAGCAAAGGAGTGACCGAAACAGTCTAACCTCCCGCCTGTCCCCCTGACGGAGTCTGAAAGTTTTACGTCTAAGTGTGAAGTCGGTTGACATATTCAGCTCTTTCCGTTGGCGGTTTAGTTTACCGAAACAGACAGAGATTGGTGAGTTGCGTGTTGAATTTCAGTGAGGCCAATTGGAATATGTAACGAACTTGCTGATGCAGAAAATATCGCTGCGAGCCAGATCGCTTAGGTCCTCAAAGAAGTAAGCCCCTAAGGTAGCCTTGTGCAAGGTGGCAAGAGCAGGAGAGGAGCACAGGAGATGAACGGTGCTTTCCTCTTCCTCCTCGTCCCTGCAACTTCTACAGAAGTCGTTATGAGGTACACCCATTCTACGGGCGTGTTTCCCTATAAGGCAGTGTCCCGTTAATATTCCCACTACCGAGCTGATTTTGTTTCTGTTAATACAAAGAAGTTTCCTAGTTCTTTTGCCATCTAATATCGGCCAAATTTTTTTGGATGCTATGCAAGTGTTAATGCTGTTCCATCTGTTGTTGGTGGTTTGAAACGCTTCCTCGAGGAGCAGGGTTTTTACCGATTGCAATGGAACGTGCGGTTCTTCGCTAATACCAGTTATTTGGAGGCCGCTGCCTTGTCTATCTAGTTCATCCGCTTAGCAGTTGCCAGGAATGTCACTGTGACCTGGAACCCAGCACAGTGTAACTGAACATCTATCCGCAATCTCGTTGAGAGATTCCCGGCATTGTTTTATCAATTTTGATCTAATTGTTGGTGTACTCAAGGATTTTATGGCTGCCTGGCAGTCACCATAAAAAGTGATAGCTTTTCCATCTATCTCATATACTCTATGCATAGGGCTAAGTAAGCGCTCCATTACATACCTGAGTGACTATAATAGACTGAGAGCTACTGAACGTTTTGCTAACCTCATCGTTAAATGGGAAATTTATAAATATTATTGTTAATTGGAGTCTCGCGTTCGCAGAAATCGCCGTCTGGCACCCTGGGTCTGGAGCTCAACGACACTTGTATAAATAAATAAAAAAAAATATTTCCATGAAAAGATGACGTAAATGAGGCGATTTTTTCAGCACTTTGATGAGCGTCTGGCAGCCTTAAGGACCCGTCAAAAACGTCTGGCATTATATGAAAATGTTTTCTGGGTACGAGTACCATTCCCTGACAAAAAATTAGCCGTGCAACGATGACGTAATTGGTCACTTTTTTTACATGTTTGGGGCACTGCCCCTTGCAAATGCTCGCGAGACTCCAATTAACAATAATATTTATAAATTTCCCATTTAACGATGAGGTTAGCAAAACGTTCAGTAGCTCTCAGTCTGTAACTTAAATCCAGATCCTTGTCTCGCTTCTGATTATCCGCTAGCCCCAGTTAACTCTCCATCGGCTTCCAATTACCCGAACTTCATACACTCCCATGTTCTCAATCCTGCCCCATTTACCTCTGCTGCCTCCAGTTTGGCTCTTTCCACTATTTCCCCCCATAAAGACACACCTATCTCAATCTCCAAGGCCTCCGCAATTTTTGATCCTCTGCCCCCCCAGCAGTTAAACTTACTTCCAAGTTTGTAAATCATATGTCCTCCCCCAGCGACCTTAATGGCCGATATATTATGTCACGGCTGAGAGACCACAGGCAATTTGAAAATGTTCGACTTTACCTTGCCTACTTATTTGCTAAGCCTGAATCCGTCTGCATTGACGGTAAAAACAAAACAAACGTTTTGCCTTCCTATTGATCCTGCCGAACTGCGAGAAATCTACAACCGTTATCACGATGGCTTCAACATTTCGTCGGCTATCGTAGGTCTCCCTTGTTATGAATTTCATAAAGCCAATTTCCGCAAAATAAACGAACACCTCAGCAAAGTTTCATTTGAGTTGCCAATCGCCCTGTAAATGATGCCCTCTCCTTGTTTTACAGAGAGTTATTTATTTCTATCTCTCTTTTTGTTCCTGTTTCTCGACCAAAACCCTTCTCTACATCGCCCCCATGGTATAATAGAAACCTCCGATCATTACGTAACAAGAGAAACAAATTATGGTTAGTTTTTCTTCGAACCAAGTCTTATTCTGACTATTCCAATTATCTCGGCTCCTACCTTCAGTTCACTCAGTCCTATAATTCCCTCTATCAACGATATATACACTATGCGCAAGCGAAACTTATAAGCGACCCCAAATCTTTTTTCCGATTCGTTAACTACAAGAAAAAATCAGACTGTTACCCCCCATCCCTCTCTTACGAAAATACAGCTTCAAGTTATACACCATTGCTAACTTTTTTGCCACATTTTTAAAACAATCTTTTGCCGACAATTCCTTTGTACCAGATCCTTCTTATTTCAATTACCTACTCACCTACTCCATTGGCCCCTCCCTCTCTCAAACTTTTGAACCTACTGTAATTGAAAATAAATTACAACAACTTAGTGATGAATATTCACCTGGCCCAGATGGTATTCCCGCTATATTTCTCAAGAAGTGTTCCCTTGTTCACTCCTATCCCCTTTCGTACCTCTTTCAGCTCTCGCTTTCCCAAGGCGACTTTCCTCAGATATGGAAGTCCTCTTTCATAACACCGATTTATAAAAAGGGATCAAAGAGCGAAGTTAGTAATTCGTGTCCTCTGCCCTATCGGCCATATAAAGTGGTAAGGAAGTTGATGTTATTGCAACTGATTTTAGCAAAGCTTTTGATAGGTTAGGTTAGGTTAAAAAGGGGTATGAGATGTCTCATACAACACTAGGCACCATAAGGGCCCATCGCGATCCCTAGGGGGAGCCAATTGCAGTGATCTACAATGGAAAAACACCTAAACACTTGCTCTTGAGAAAGCCCCAATTTCCCTGCAAAAACCAAGTAGTCCCTTGAAGCTGGTACTGTCCATCTGCCCAAAAATTTTCTTCTACTGCGACATATTGCCTCACATTCGCACAGTATATGTGTTATGTCCTCTTCGGCTTGCAGGTCATTGCAGAATCTGCAAGTGTCCGAGTCTGCTAGCCCTAGTCTTTTGGCATGTTTTCTAAGAAGACAGTGCCCTGATAATATGCCGATCAGTGTCCTGAGCTGTTCCCTGCCTAGTTTGAGGATTTCCCTAGATCTTTTACGGTCGTATTGCGGCCAAAGTGCCTTAGATACTGCGTGACCGGTGAGTACCTCCCACCTCCGGTCGGCTTCCTTATTTATTTTATTCCTAATATCGCTTTTTATGATACAAGGAGGTGGTTTAATAGCCACATCTCCTCCGTCTTGCAATTCCCCGCCTATCCTCGCAAGCTCTTCCGCTTGCTCATTTCCAGCTATACCGCAGTGTCCTGGTACCCAGCACAGTCTCACTCGGTTCTGACTGCATAATGCCTTAAGCATTGTGCGACAGGTCCTGACAAATTCAGAATTTATGTTCGTAGATTCCAGTGCCTTGAGTGCAGCCTGGCTATCGATGTAGATGGCTATATCCTTTCCAGATATAGATCTCATCCGCATTAGCTCTGCCGCTTTCAGAACAGCCAGAACTTCTGATTGGAAGACACTGCTTGTATCCGGTAGTCGTATAGACACTTTTAGATCTGGATCTAGGCAATAGATTCCAGCACCCGTACCTTCCGCTGTTTTTGAGCCGTCCGTGTAGACCGCTATTTCGCAGTGCTTAATTACTTTATCCCTTTGCCATTCAAATCTTTCCGGGTATGACACTTCGTACGGAGTGTCGAAGTCGACCAAAGGGTGTATTTCATCAGTTTGCACCTGTACACCCGGGAGTAACTCCGCTAGTATTGTACAATGTCCAAAACTGCCCTCTCTAAAGTAGCCCAAGGTTGTGAGCCGTAGCGCACTATTCCCCGCAAGTTGCTTTATGTGCAAGTCAAGTGGCGTGAAAGGACTCCCCCCTGTGGTGTTCCCCTGGTCACCGACATTCTAATGGAACTTTGTCCCAGGGAGCTTTTGATAAGATATCACATAAATTAATTCTTTTCAAATTGTCTGCCCTCGGCTTCGAACCAATACTGCTGATATGGTTATCATCTTATTTGGAAAACCGTTTTTATAGTGTTCGCTTCAGGTCCATCCTATCCGCCCCTTTTCTTGCAACCTCTGGTGTACCTCAAAGCAGTCACCTAGGTCCCCTTCTCTTTATCTTAACTATAACCGATCTTGAAAGGGTCATTAAACACTCCTCTATCTCTCTCTATGCCGACGATACCAAATTTTTCAAGCACATATCTTCATCACAAGACCCCTGTCTGCTGCAACAAGACCTAGATAGTTTTTCTATCTGGTGTCTCAAAACTTGCTTAGAGCTCAATATTCCCAAATGCCAATCTATCACCTTATCACGTAAGCACAACAAATCCCTCCCCGTCTATACCTACTTAATAATCACCCTATATCCATCGTACAGTCTCTTCGCGACCTTGGCATATTGTACGACCGCGAGCTTTATTTCCGTTCGCATATCGAAGAGATAATACGTAAATCCAATTCATCCCTTGGATTCATTAAACGATGGTCAAAGGAATTCTCCGACCCCTACGTGAATACCACTTTTGTCCGCCCACTCCTTGAATACGCCAGCCAAACGTGGTCACCATTTCAGCAAGTGCATATAAGCAGAATCGAAAACATACAAAGACGTTTTCTTCGATTTGCACTCCGCGGTCTTTCTTGGGACGATCCCCTTATTCTTCCTCCCTATCAAGACCGCCTCAAACTCATTGACTTGAATAGCCTTGGGGATCGCAGGGATACTGCAGACATTCTCTTCATTCAACGACTCCTATCGGGCTCTATCGACTGCCCGTCTCTTTACAACTCAATCTTCTTCAATACAAACCCTCGTAATTTAAGACACCCCCGCCTATTCTATCTACCAACCCACCGCACGTCCTACGGCTCCAACGAACCAATTTCCCGTATGCTACGGAAGGTAAACTCAAACATTTCCATTTTCGATTTTAACCGCAGCACTCCCTCCATTAAGCTCAGTCTCCTTAACTCTAAACCCTAGCTTTAAGCCCTAGTTATAAGTCTAAGTTTTTAGTTCTAGTATTATAAGTTTGTATTTCTATCTTGTACTAAGCCTAATAAATGGGGACATTGGTCCTGTTTCGGTTACCCTCTGTCTGTTTTTCTGAAGACTAACCGACTGAACACGTCAGTCATTTTCACCTTCAAACGTAGAACTTTCAGATTCCGTCAGAAGGGATAGCCGGGCGGTTAGTCTGTGACGGTCACTCTCCGTCGCTCTCTCCTGCCGTAGTCTTTCTCATCTGATCTGTATCAGCCATCCTCCTCACCAACGGACTGTCAGAAGTTACCAGCGGCGGTTAGACTGCTTCGGTCACCCTCCACCTTGACACGAAGACTACGTAGGAGAATTAAGTAGCTACCACCAAAACCCTCTCTTCGAGATAAACTACCCAATTTTCGCAAATAGCAACGGTGCTCCCACTGAAATGCCCGGCACATAGAATCTTTCTGGCTGCATCTTCTTCAGCCAGATTCACGCAGGAAATATGAAAATAATTCAAACAATCGTTGCACGATATTTTTGTGGTGCAGTTTCTTTCAATTTTCTCCGACCAAACAGCACATTTCATTTTGGAAATGATATATAAATCGAATGTAGTTTTGTGTGATGTGCACCCCACGACAGTCACAGTCAAACTGATAGCTAATTAGGTATCGCCTTTCATTTATTTGTATGTTTTGCAAACAATTCTAAGCTTTTTACTTGAATTATAAAGTGAACTGCTAGAATCTATATTATGGTATGAAAACCATTTTGTAGATGGCGCAAACCAATTAGTGTGCTTATCTTTTGCACAAACCAACACTTCATTTTGCATAGAGAAAAATGACAGAATATCCAATATTTTTACCAATTTTCACTTTTATAGTGCTGATGACAGCACTCTTATATCCTCCATCTCGAACAGTGGGCTTGTGAATGCGGAGATATGAACAAATTAGTTCTCTAATTGACGATCTGGACAAAATCTTTAAGTGGGGAAAAGCCAGTTTGGTTGTATTTAACGCAAACAAGACACAGCTCACAACATTTTCTAGGAAAAATGCATCAACAGTTCCTCAATTAATTATTAACTCGAGGTATAGGTATTGGTGGAACTTTTTCACACCATATATGATTGAAAGTGCCTCTTTCTCTATCTGGCTATACCCTTTTTGCGTTTCCGTAAGCGTTTTTGAAGCAACCGCAATGGGCTTCTCTTCTCCGTTCCATCTGGATAATGATGGGAGGTCACAGCTCAAATACCATGCGATGAGGCGTCTGTGGCTAGAGAAACAGGCAAATCATTTGGAAAATGGACCAATCTCGCAACCTTCGTGATTTTCTCCTTAAAAACATTAAATGATTTTTGCTGCTGGTTGACCCCAGATGAGAGGTACTTGATCTGCATTATTTCGGCTTGACACTATGATGTCATCTAAATATGAAACGCAAAAACTTAGATCAGCTGTCAGTTGCTCCATGTAACGTTGAAAAATCCCAGTCGAGCTTTCTGTCCCAAAAGGAAGACGGTGATATTCGAACAATCCAAGATGCGTATTGATGACAATCGCTTGAGTGCATCGTCCAATGGGATTTGGAGGTAGACGTCAGAGAGATCGACTTTTGTAAAGAATCTACCACCTTGTAGACGACAAAACAATTCTTGAATCCGGGGAAGTGGATGTCTATCTATTTCCAACTGCGGGCTTATGGTGAACTTGAAATCACCGCAAAGTCTAAGATCTCCATTCTGCTTCTGGACAACCACTATGGGGGCAGCTCACTGACTGGTTTCAGCAGACCGCAAAATACCCAAATTTGTCAGCCTCTCAATCTCATTTTTAACGGCGGCTTTTTGAGCAAAAAGCATTGGCCGTACAGCCAAGTTCGGATGTAAAAACAGATTTATACTCTGCACAAAGGGCATATGCTTGTACTGCGAGCTAATAACGAGAACCGTCTGACAAATGCAAAATGTTGTCTTCATTTGGAAACTTAACCTTGAACTGGAAAGCTTTAAATCAATCGAATGTTTCAAGCACTCGTACTGTAGTTAATGAAGTTCCACCTTCGGCTCGCTGTGCTGCTGATAAACATACGTTTTTGACGTAACCCCTCTTACCGCAGAAATCACACACTGAATCCAAATGACGACAATCGCTACGATCGTGGTATATAGTACAACCTGCACAAGCCCTTCTTGATTGACTATTATTAGTTTTCTTGAACTAATTGGTTGTATTAACTAAGTTAAACTCGGCAGAAGAAAATGATTTCCCATTGTCTTTTAGAATGTCACTTGCAAGTTGGGTGGACTCATAGGCGGTGGCAATATCTTCAATCTCTTCATCATCATGTCTGCATACGACTGATTGCAAACTTCTTCACCGCAAACAAACAAGCATAGGACTGGCTTAGTTTTTCCGTAAGTTCCTTAAAAGTGTACGTACTTACGTTGACTGTTTCGAAAAGCGTTCTGAGTAGGTGACTTACTTACTTAAATGGCGCTACAGTCCGGGGTGGACCTGGGCCTCAACCAACACGCCTCTCCAGTTGGCCCGATCTTTGGCCAACTGCCTCCAGTTCCGCACTCCAACTTGGTTGAGGTCCCCTTCCACTACTGCGTTGTCCCTCCGGGTTGGAATCCAAGACTCTTCGGGCCGGAGCGTTGTTGTCCATTCTCTCTCCTAGCCATCTTAGTCGAGTGATACGTACTTTTCTGACCAGGTCGATGTCGCTGTACAGCTCGTAGAGTTCGCTGTTAAATCTTCTCCTCCAAAGCCCGTCAACGCAAACGGGACCGAAAATCACTCGAAAAATTTTGCGTTCGAAACGACCAAGATCTTCATCCGCCTTTGTTAACGTCCATGCTTCTGCGCCATAGAGTAGGACTGGGATGATGAGGGTCTTATATAGAGTTTCCTTAGTGTTTCTTGACAAGGCTTTACTAGTCAGTTGAATTCTTAGGCCAAAGAAACAGCGGTTGGAAAGATTAACTCTTCGTTTGATTTCTGCTATGGTGTCATTATCAGAGTTTATAGCAGAGCCGAGGTGAATAAAGTCCTTAACCACCTCAAAGTTAAAGCTCTCTATCGTGACGTTCTGTCCGATTCGTTGATGTTGTGTGTCCCTTCTTGTTGACAGCATGTACTCTTTTTGGTCCTCATTCACCACTAAACCGCCTCTGTACTGATACTTGCAAATGCAGCAGTGACAGCTCGCTGTGTTCTGCCAATGATGTCGATGTCCTGCAGCTTTGTTGGACTTCAGCTTGGATATTGCTATCTTTATCTCATTTTGTTCAGGTGGAAGGAAGTCTTGGCTTTCATCGCTCAGGTTGAATGGTTCATTCTGCCTGACAGCGGAATTCGTGTCGTCTTCGCCGTTTAGCAGTCTGCAGAAATGGTTTTTCCATGTCCTCAGCACGGCCTATGACTCCACTACAAGGTTTCCTTGTTTGTCTCTACGGGTCTCTGTTCGGGTTCTGTTTCCGTGACACGTTCTTTTTACCTTTTGGTAAAACTTCCGAACATTGTTCCTGGAGTAACACCTCTCTATTTCCTCGATCGCGCGTTTCTCATGCTCTTTCTTTTTCCTCCATCAAACCAGGGGTTTTGTGGTGGTGGTCGGGTGAAACCTAGCACATCAGTTGCGTCTTTTCTGATGGCTTCTTGGCATCGATGCCACTGGTCTTCAGCACTTGATGCTGGCTGCACAGGACTTCTCGAGAGGTTGAGGGAGACGCGATCGGCAAAAGTTCTGGCGGTTTGTTGCGCTTGTAGCCGTTCAACGTTGAATCTCCTCACAGTATTTCCTCGCTGTTGTGGTGTCTGGGATACCCGCATCCGTACCTTGGCTACAACAAGGTAGTGGTCCGAGTCTATGTTGGCCGCTCGGAAAGTGCGGACATCTAGAATACTGGAGGAGCGCCTTGCGTCGATCGCAACATGGTCAATTTGATTGACCGTTTGATGGCCTGGTGACCGCCATGTTCCTTTGTGAATATTGAGGTAAGCAAACCGTGTGCTAGCTATAGTAACATTACGTCCCGCAGCAAAGTCGATTAGTCTAAGTCCGTTTCCAGACGTGTTGTCGTGTAGGCTGTACTTCCCGATTGTACTACCAAAGATGTCCTCCTTTCCTATTTTGGCGTTGAAATCACCCAAGACGATTTTAACGTCATACTTAGGACATTGCTCATATGTTTTGTCGAGGAGCTCGTAGAAACATTCTTTGGTAGCATCGTCTTTATCTTCCGTAGGGGCGTGAGCCCATATCAGGCTGATATTGGCGAATTTAGCCTTAATGCGGATAGTCATAAGGCGTCCACTATCGTGCTGAAAGCTCAAGACTTCTTGCTTAAGTCTGCCGCTTATAACAAACAAATAACAAATTCTTTTGCCGGGCCCATCCCACCGCACATCCTGGATGGCGGTGATATCTGCTTTGCAGCAGCTTAGGGCCTCCGCCAGTTGTTCGGCTGCTCGCGGTCTATTCAGGGTTCGAACATTCCACGTGCAGATCCGAACGGTGAATCCGCCCTTATCCGAGACTCTTGGTTGCTTTGTAACAATATTGTTTTTTCGTGATTGGGTAGTTAGCCCCACGCACAACCCCCAACCTGGAGGGCCAGGCCCTTTCTGTGACCTCTTGGACAAAAGGGGCCAGATATTCCGGAGTCAGTAACCCTCTTCGAGGATTTGAGTGAATTCATCCGCCGTACGTCCTCTTTCTGAGGAGCTCATGTAAGACTTCTGAGACTCGTTCAGTCAGTCTTTCCGACAGAGAATTATAGTGTTGCAATACCCAGTGGTTACCACTGGGAGGTAAAGTAAGCACAATTGATATGTATGAATAATTACAACAGCTGGGCACCGCCGGGTTGATGCCAATCAGCGCCTGCCCGATTCATACATATCCAACCAACTTCTTAGTAGGTTAGGTTAGGTAAAAAGGGGTATGAGAGAGATGTCTCCTACGGCACTAGGCACCATAAGGGCCCATCGCGATCCCTAGGGGGAACCAATTGCAGTGACCTACAATGGAAAAACACCTAAACACTTGCTCTTGAGAAAGCCCCAATTTCCCTGCAAAAACCAAGTAGCCTCTTACAGTTGGTATTGTCTATCTCCTCTAAATATTGGAAGAAGTACCTGCCCAGATATTGCCTCACATTCGCACAGTATATGTGTTATGTCCGCTTCGGCTTGCAGGTCATTGCAGAATCTGCAAGTGTCCGAGTCTGCTAACCCGAGCCTTTTGGCATGTTTTTTTAAGAAAACAGTGCCCTGATAATATGCCGATCAGTGCCCTGAGCTGTTCCCTGCCTAGTTTGAGGATTTCCATAGATCTTTTAAGGGCGTATTGCGGCCAAAGTGCCTTAGATACTGCGTGACCGGTGAGGCCCGCCCACCTCCGATCGGCTTCCTTATTTATTTTATTCCTAATATCGCTTTTTATGATGCAAGGAGGTCGTTTAATATCCACATCTCCTCCATCTAACAATTCCCCGCCACTCCTCGCAAGCTCATTAGCGTGCTCATTTCTAGCTATACCGCAGTGTCCTGGTACCCAGCACAGTCTCACTCGGTTCTGACTGCATAATGCCTTAAGCATTGTGCGACAGGTCCTGACTAATTCAGAATTGATGTTCGTTGATTCCAGTGCCTTGAGTGCGGCCTGGCTATCGATGTAGATGGCTATATCCT
Source organism: Cheilosia soror (assembly GCA_949372485.1). Lineage (NCBI taxonomy): Eukaryota > Metazoa > Arthropoda > Insecta > Diptera > Syrphidae > Cheilosia > Cheilosia soror. The sequence continues at coordinate 57,382,676 of OX443561.1, read as the reverse complement.
TTCTACATATAGAACAGCCAGAACTTCTGATTGGAAGACACTGCTTGTATCCGGTAGTCGTATACGGAGTAGATTCCAGTACCCGTACTTTCCACTGTTTTTGAGCCGTCTGTGTAGACTGCTATTTCGCAATGTTTAATTACTTTATCCCTTTGCCATTCATATCTTTCCGGGTATGATAACTTGTACGGAGTGTCGAAGTCGACCAGAGGGTTAATTTCATCAGTTTGCTGCTGTCCAGAATAACCCCAAGATACTTTGCCTTGTCAGACAAAGGCAATTCCACTCCTTCTAGTTTTGGGAGGTTAAAGTGTGATATCTTGTGCTTTCTGGTGAAGAGTACCAGTTCCGTTTTGGAGGCGTTGACGTTAAGTCCACAGCCCTTTGCCGAGAAGTTGACTCCTCTTAAGGCATTGTCCATAATTTCACTTAAAGTGTTTAAAAACTTTCCCTGAATGATAATAACTAGGTCATCAGCATATGCTGTGGCACTTATTCCCCTGGAGCTCAGTTTCTTTAAAATGTCGTCCATAACAACCCCCCACAGGGGGAAGTTGTGGTGTTGCCCTGGTCACCGACATTCTAATGGAAATTTGTCCCAGGGAGCAGTTTATTTTCCTACTTGCAAGCATGTTGCAGACCCAAAAAACTATGCTGTGTTCAATGTTCATATTTTACATGTCACGCTTTGTATTAGTCATAAAATATTGTGCAATGTATTAATTTAAGTTCTATAGAAAAATTGCGTAAGTTTATGTGCATATATGTTGATGGTTAATTTTATTGTTAAAACAATTTTCTTGACAGTCCCAGAAGATGACTTTCGAAGAAAGTCGAAATATTGGACAAATTAATAAAGAAATTTAAAATACAAAACAAGAGTATGTATTTTTAAATTATGACCTATAGCCCCTCAGCAAACATACCTATATATAACTATTAACAGTGTAGTTCTGGTTCTAATTGGAAGTCGATTATATAGATATACTAGCTTTGGCCCGCGGCTTCGCTCGCGCAGTCCTCAGGATTTGGTACACAGATATTCCTTCACAGTCAGTTAGTTCCCTCTTTTATTTTTATATATCGCGCAGAAAACCTACCTAAGAAAGTACCTAATGAGAAGTTAGTTTCTCTGAAAAATGTGTTTAATGCCCTATTGGAGAAAACAGTTCAAAGATTATATGATCAATATTTTTGTTAGTGAAGCGCTGGCATTTCAACACAGATCATACTTAGCAGATTGAGTCACAATCTGTGGGACAAAACATATTCCTTTGCTGGAAAATACAGCGATATGATCAGCACCATCTTTATAATAGGGGGAGCTTTTACCCCTTCATTATATTCAACACCTCCCAGATCTTATTACACTCTTGCAACCAGAAAGATGCACCACTTTCTAGCAGTATGACCCCATTCATACAGAATTCCGCTTGAATATCTTTGGAGTACGTACGCTGGAGTTAGATGAAGCGATAAGCATAAGGATATGTCAAAAAATCTATAAATGAGAAAAAAATATTTAAAAAAGACCATAGCAGAAAATGTGTATCTTACCCTTCAATTAAAATCCGTTATCAATTTTCGCCTCCTAACTTATACCCTATTCACACCAAGCCAAAAACCGAGTTTTCGTCAAAAAAGTTTAGAAAACTCGTGGATGCATTCACACCGAACACTAACTCGTTTTCGTTTGACGTTTCAATTAGCTGTGAAATGTTTATGGCGTCTAGACTTTTATTTTAGTTACTAAACTTCGCTCGTATTGACCTAATATACAAACAAAATTATTTAAGCTACTTGATAATCGCTAACTTATGGTTAAATGCAAAAATAATTAACATAAGCAACATTCAAAATCAAAACATCTGAAAATACCATTTAGTTGTGGCAGGTACCCAGTTTGCTCTTTATGGTGCAATGCAAATATAACAAAAAAACTCTCACTCTCACTCAGTCTCTCACATCCTGTCAGTAGTTTTGCTGAGCTCGCTGAATGTTGCAAAAGGTGTGTCTGCTTCAACAACCCAACGATTGTACTAGTTTTCGTGGCGTTTTAATGGAAAACGACCTCAAACAACTCGTTTTGAAAACTGCTATATATATGGGAAAACTTATGTTTTCGAGAAGTTTTCGACTGTTTTCGCGAAAACTCAGTTTTCGGCTTGGTGTGAATAGGGTATAAGCACAGATAATAGAGTTACATACATAGATATCGCATCTAGTGCAAATAAAAATGATCACTTTTTTTCATCCCCTTTTTCAAGCGATTTGTTGAAGTCAAATCTTGCAACCAAATTCAACAGAACAATCAAACCTATAACACAATTTCCAAACAACAGACTTGACCTGTGAGCTGCGAGTTGCATTCGAAAGATAAATACACTTGAATTCGTTTTCGTTTGCCAGTGCAATGCCAACTGTGGCTGGTCTTGTGTGGTGTTGGCTTTGTTTGGTAGTGTTTAGGTATACATTACACATCTGTATTTTTTTCGGACGGCTGGGATGTGAATGGGATGCGCTGGGTGCGGCTTCTTATTTTTATTTTAAAGATACTTTCCTCCATTCGCCATCGACTTTCTAATCACAAACCACTAAGAATTAATGGCGGCAATGATTTTCCATGCTATACCATGCGACCAGGATTTTTCAAGTATGTTTTATTTTTAAGTTTTTTATTTTAAGTTTGTAACTTAACAATTTCTTTTCTAGATTTTCTTTTGCACTTTTTTTAATAACTGATCGCACCATACACACGAAATGCTCCTACAAGTAAGTGCTCGAAGTTCTTCTTCGTTTAGGTATTTGAAGGAAACTTTAGATCTTCTTAATAATTTAAGTTTGAATCTAAATCAGGGTTTAAAGTTAAGGAAGGAACAGCATCCTTCTTAATGTAATTTCTTCTAACAAATTCGGGACAAAAAAGGTATCCACAAATAAAGTATTTGCATTCATTTGTGAAATCACACGCCTGCCTCCACAAATTATTTACAAATTTTTCCCCTAAAAGGGCATTGAAAAATGTTCAAATTAGGGTAATCTCTTTTCGTTTTGCTAGAAAGGGAACAAGAAACTCCAAATAATCTCATATCACCCATTGCTATTTAAAAAAATTACGCTGAAAAATATATCGCTAAAAAAGTACCTTCCGCAATAAAATTTACAAAGAAAAATTTCTCAACCATATAAATGAACATCCAAATCGTTCGAAAGTCGATGGCGAATGGAGGAAAGTATCTTTAAAATAAAAATAAGAAGCCGCACCCAGCGCATCCCATTCACATCCCAGCCGTCCGAAAAAAATACAGATATGTATACCTACACACTACCAAACAAAGCCAACACCACACAAGACCACAGCCATCCCCGTCCCCATTAGTCAGTCGTTGGCATTGCACTGGCAAACGAAAACGTATTCAAGTGTATTTATCTTTCGAATGCAACTCACAGCTCACATCACGATCAAAGGTAAAGTCTGTTGTATCTGTGTAACATCATGTCTGAGTATGATTCACGCTAGTTTGATCCAACTGGGACGCAGCGGTACGTCCCATTGAGTTGAAAAATGGTAATTTTTTTTTCCTTTGGGTGCGATATCTATGGAACTATAGTATCTGTGGTATAAGACTATCTGGCTTTAAGTGTTCGATTAAGAATTATTAGTGGCAGCGAATACTTATTGCCAATTCAGTACCTCGTCTATGAATTAAAAAAAAGGAATCAGTATAAATTTGTGTTTGTGTTTTTTTTTAAATTTAAGTTTGAAAGTACATAATTTTTTCATAGAAACCACTTATTTAAAGTTAACATTAAAGAACAGATTTCTTACTTTCAATATTGCTACAGCGCTTAAATGTAAGTGTTCCCGTTTTTATTAAATATTTTTTCTCATTTTAGGTATTCGTTTTTTAAATTGCCCTTCTTGGCTTTACTATGCCAACTTGCATTTAAACCCTATGTAAAGATCCGTTATTACTTTCTTGCCGCCTAAGTTAGTTAGTTAGTTTAGAGTGGCTCTCGGCGAGTGAAACACGTACGCCATTTGTCGGCCCATTGTGCATACCGCTGGGATTTGGAGAGCTTTTTCTTCACTGGTTACTCATGTAAACCATTTTCTACCGGTTATAAAACTAAGAATGTTAGCGGCGCATATATTACCTAGATCACTGAGATCATTGAGAAAATAGTTTCCTAAGTGGGCCTTCCTTAGTTTAACCAGGGCAGGACAACTGCAGTAAGTTATTAACGGAATCGTCCTCTTCATCTCTGCAGCTTCTGCAGAAGTCATTGTATGGCAGACTGGGCCTTTGCGCGTGTCTGCCTAATATGCAGTGCCCGGAAAGGACATTAACGAATTTTGAGATGCTGGATCTTTTGAGTCGAAGAAGCTCCTTGAATCTTTTTGTGTCCAGAGCTGACCAGGTGAGCCTATCAGTATCGCAGTATCCTAGATGTAAGCCATGCCGCCTATGTTAGTGTCGCGTCTTTAAATTAAAAAGAAACACGAATGCCGCTCGACAATTTTTAGAAAATGTTGGCATGGCTATAAAAAGTATTAGAACATCAAGGCAACCGGCTGTAATCGATGGTTTACAAGCGAAGATCTTCAAATACAAAAGTTGGTAGTGCACAATAGATGCTTTCGCAGCGATGAAAGAACTGTCACCAATTTCAAGGTTGTTAAGAGTTAAGAAGATCATCTGCCTCCGAGTAAACCCCTACTTTTCGAACGACACCCTTAAGGACATAAGGCGAATAATAACTAGAAACCTGATGGATGGAAGGTGGCAGCGAGGGTGGCAGAGTCTTACGCAGAAACCTTTCATGGTTTCATATTCAATTATTCATTCAATATTCATATTGACCGTAGATCAATAATATTAAATCAAAATCCATATTTTCTTTGGCATTAGTATATGCATATAAATATTATATAATATAATATATTAAATATTATATAGTCCTATTGTTCTACCCTTACTAACATATTATAATTGTATCCTTTAAGAAATGGGGTGTTTAACCAGTAAAGATCGGCTAACCAAAGAAGACATGGAATTTTTAAAATCACACACTCGCTATGACGAATCCACAATTAAAGAGTGGTATAAGGGGTTCAAGGTAAGATTCCACAAATCGTTAAAATTATTTTTTTGTTTTAAACTAAATCTTATGCTCCATTGCAGCAAGACTGTCCCAATGGCCGTTTGACTCCTGCTAAGTTTGTTGATATGTATAAAATGTTTTTTCCATCTGGAAATGCCGAGGAATTTTGTGATCATGTTTTTCGAACGTTTGACATGGATAAAAATGGTTACATAGACTTTAAGGTAAATACAACAAATGTTAATGATTATTATTATATTATTGCACATACAGTCGTCGGCATAATTGTTTAGACAAAAGTAAAGTTAATTCTACTCATAAATTTGAACTTACTTCATCTCAATGTTGGCATCAATGGAAAGGTCATCTAAATTCCGTTTGAATGATGCAAAACTTTCCTTAACCCATTAAGTACCCATTGAAAATTTAGAACTTTTGTAAAAGTCTACTTTTTTACTTTTTGATTATAAAAAATATTAGCGAAGAGATTTCTGAAAAATCTTTTTTGCAGTCACTATAGAATTGTTTGAAGAAACTGTTTGCATCAAAAAAAATTTTTTTAGACCGAAAAAAACAGTCAAAAAAGTAGACTTTTACAAAAGTTCTAAATTTTCAATGGGTACTTAATTGGTTAAGGAAAATTTTGCATCATTTAAACCGAATTTAGATGACCCTCCCATTTACATGAAGTAAGTTAAAATTTATGAGTAGAAATAACTTTACTTTTGTCTAAACAATTACGCCGACGACTGTATACTTATATAACGGGCTCCCGACCCGAGAAGAATCTCTGCCTGGGCCACTGCGGCCTTCCATCCTCTGCAACCCGGGCACGCTGCTTCCAGTTCTCAACACCAATTGCTCTGGCATCCGCGATGGCTTGGTATTTAAAACTGAGGTTCCGTCTTCCTTGTCATCTCGAACCTGGGGGTTGGGAATCGAAGATCATCTTAGCTGTAGCGTTAGTGTCCATTCGCTCGATGTGGCCGAGCCAATGTAGTCGACGTATTTTGGCTTTTTGGGCTACATCTACATCTTGGTTGTATCTCCTTCTACATTCGTCCTCCTCGCACACAATCTGTCGAAGAATTTTTTTCAAAGAAGTCCATTAACAGCTCTCCGTTCCTGCTTATCGTACAGCACTCGGCTTATCCAGCAGAACTGAAGGATAAGGGTTTTGTAAAGCATACCTTTTGTCTTTCGAGTTAGGAGTTTTGAGTCTCCTAGAGTAATTCTTCGTCGAATTTCCACTAGAATGTCATTCGTGGAGTTCACATTTACTCCGAAATAGGTGAATTTCTTTAGTTCGCAACTTCGTCTAGTTGGACAATCGAGCTCTGAGCTTAGCCGCAACAAAAAAGTGGCCAGAGTCGACGTTTGCCTCTCGGAAAATGTAAACGTCAAGCATCTTGCATGCGTGCCTCGTTTCGATTAGCACATTGGAAAGCTGATCCTAATTATCACCCATTTACGAGTCGCTGCAAAATGTTCTTCTGTCCGACTTTAGCTCCATCCAGGAGTTCATAAAATTCGTCCTTGATAGGATCTTTAGCCTCGTCGGTAGAAGCTTGTGCACATATTAATCTTATGTTTTGGAATGTGGCTTGGATGCGGATCACAGCCAGGCCATCACTTATCGGCTTAAAGTCAAACACTTTTGTCCTAAGCCGATTTCCAACAACAAATCTCCAGCTGTTAAAATTTGTCACAATTTTTTCTTTTCATAGCACCTGATCCTTTCCATCGCATCTCCTGGATCGCATTAATATCCCCCATGTACCGCGTGAGGACAGACTAAAGTTTTTGAGTAGGACATGAGTACATTATATCATGCCTTAGTCCATTGACGTCTATCCGAGGTTGGTTGTGTCTCTCTCTAGTGTTTTCTTACATGGGCGGGAAATTACCCCAACGGCACAACCCCCAACACCTATAGGGCAAGACCCTTGTTTTGACCTTAGGATACTGATACCAGTAACCCACTTCGGGCTTTAAGCGCTGCCGTTGGCCCAATAAGGGTTCACCGCCACCAATTTTTTCCACCACCCTTGCTCAGTATTGAAGATCCCCATAGATAGGTCGTTTCGTTGTTTATAATCACCTATCCGTTGTATTGGTTAAGCAATACGATTCCTGATGATTTGCTCAATTGTGGTTAAGTGTTGACTGTTGACTAGGGTGCAATCTGATGGAAGACTCCTTTCCTTAGTAGTTTCGGTATATACGTGTTGTCGCAAATGTCAACTAAATTGTTGTTATTACAAATCTTTAAACTATTATATTTTTTACATTCTAACTTAATGCCGTAGATATTAATTTTGCATTCTAAAATGTTCCTGTATTCGATTTTTACTGTTTCATTTCCTTTTTTGATGGGTTTGACCAAAATAAAAATATTATTACATATTTCCTTAAAGTGCAAGTACACGACACGATATGTAGCACGCCAATGGCTACATACCGTGTACTAGCCCTTTTTGTGGCACTCACATTTTTTTTTAACTTCTGACTTGCCGGAGCATTAGGATGCACGTCGACCTAAAAGATCTATTGTGCTTGGCGTCAGATATATGTTTAGGTTAGTAGCGCTTCTACTTTCCTAATGTAGCTGATAATACATTCAGCAGAGGATTTCCTTAGTGCTTCGGTACTTATTACTTCCCTGAAAAATGAATTCCTTCTTATACCGTATATGGCTGGGCATTCACATATTATGTGTTCGGCTGTTTCGTCTTCTTCTAGACATAGTCTGCACTCCGGTGAGTCGACTAAATGCATTTTATTTAGGTGATATCGCAGACCGTGGTGACCGGTGGGGTAGCCTACTAGGTTTTTGATATCATGCCTGCGAAGATTTAGTATCTTACTGGCATCTGCTTTGAAGGGCTGAATAGGTCTTTTGGCCTGTCTTAGGCCTGGAATGTTCTCCCAATATGAAATACATTTGTTCTGCTCCCAGCTTTTTATAGCCAAATTTATAGGTGATTTGGGAATCGAACAGAATGTTTCAGGTCCAATGAAAGTGGTTTCTGGCAAGTTCATCGGCTTTTTCGTTACCTTCAATTCCCTTATGTCCGAAGCAGTGTATTTGTAGTACTGATTTGAAGTCAATAGTGTGTGAGCTAAGGGCTTTTATAGCTGCTTGACTATCCGTGAATATATGGATGTTTGCGCCTTTGATGCCTGAATTGTATATAAGGTTTGCGCATTCTTTAATGGCATGGAGCTCTGCTTGAAATACTCACTTAAGGTACTCATACGTATGAGGCACGATATGAGCCACTCGTGAGACATATGCAATTATGCATTGTGTGGCTTTTCGACATTCCGTGTGCTACCCTAGCACACTATTTATGCCAATACGCTACATAATGTCGAGTGGTTACCTGCACGGTTTGTATGTATTTTTGAATGTAATTTCAGCATTTCAGTTTGTGTCAGTTGTGTGCGTCATAAAAGTAGCGAACGCGACGCGATAACTTAAATACACCCAAAGCAATAAAACAATTAGTACCTACAGTTCTAGTGCAAGACTGCAAACATGGCAATAAAACTGCTAATAGCATCATCATAAACGAATAACCAACAGCCAACCGATATGTGCGCGCTGTGCTACATTCCGTGTACTAGCACAATTTTATGTAGCTACTGCGCTACATACGAAAAACGAAATGTGTACCATATGTGTACACTATCTGGTGACGTCAGAGCCACATGTGGCGTGCTACATATCGTGTACTATCACCTTTAGTTGTACTGGGTATTAGGGTGGGAGCGAAAATGTATGAAGATTTTTATTTATTTATTTTTCGACGGCATAGCATACCAGTGAAAAGTAATTTACAATTTTGGTAAATTGTGTGTCTGTGTACAAATAAAAGTGTTTTTCGGAACATTATAACTTTCGATGGCATTACAATTCAACTTGACTAATCTTCTTTGCTGTTGAAATGTGAAGGTCTTCACCAATTTTGTGTTGGTATCCAAAAAATCCCAGTAATATAGAAACGAAAGGCCGAAAGTGAGAAATTAGATTTTAGCTTTCATTTATTTCGAAAGTGATAAATGTTAATTCAAGTTCTATCTATTCGAAAAGTACTTTCAAAATATTTTACCCTTAGAACGTATCTAACTCTGAGGAAGGTCCTAAACTCTGGAAACACTCGTTAAACTCGTCGAATCGATCGAAAAAAAATTAAAAATTAAAAAAAAAAAAGACACAATTTGCTTTTTAACTTTCAAGAATTGAATTCTCTTCATAATTATTATGATATGTCACAAAAGCAAAACTTTCTTATAAATTTAATGTAACGAGGCGTCATTCAAACTGAAATTCTGCAAATTAGTTCATATTAGAAGTTGCAATCATGTGGTTTGAAACATTTCAACTAAATTTCAGCCGTGTACTTAGTGGATTAGTCCTTGACTAGAATTGTCGATGACCCCTTTGTCTGCGTCAAAGCCAATAAAAACCCAGATCAACGACTTCGACATCATGTGGACGCAGTGTTTCAGTAGTTAGACTACATTCTACTCTCTAAAGTAGCCGCCTATTGTGTCATCCCTGGTAGGGTCCTAGAGCCATTTTTTTTACTCCGGAGACAGTCAGGAAGACAAGTATCTTCTCTGGGGGTAATTCATCAAGATCTGCCGAGATGCCGATTTCTTCGCCAGAGACTTTCTTTCTAAGATGGAAGAGAGCCGGACATTCCATGAAATGTGAAGAGAGGATTCATCACTCTCTAGGCACAGTCTACATGTGGGGTCTGGTGAGACTCCAATTCGGTGAAGGTGTTTTTTCATAAGACCATGGCCAGTAATAATTCCTGTCTGGATTCTTAGGTTGTTTTTATCCAGATTAGTTAGAAAATAGGATTTTCTGGGGGAGAATTTTGGGAATTTTTCTGCCCAGGTGTTTTAAGCTAGAGTTCATAAGATTCGATTTGAGCTAAGCTCCTAATGTATTCCCTGAAGCATCCCTTACTGACACCGCAGAAGGATTCAGGTCCGACGAGGGGTGTTGTCGCGCCGACTTTGGCCAGAGAGTCAACCGTTTCGTTTCCAGTAAAGCCCCTGTGGGCTGGAATCCAGTGTAGGGTGACTAGGTTTTTCTTTGCTGGTTCGTAGATGGCCATGTAAGTTTCTAGGACCAGTTTCGATTTTATAACAGATGAGAGCTTTAAGAGCAGCTTGACTGTCTGAGAAGATAAATATGGTTTCACCACTTGTATTAGAACATAAATGTATTCTAGCGCAGTGGTTGATGCCAAGGACTTCAGCCTGGAATATGGACGATAACTTGCCTAGGCTGACTGAAAATTTCGCTTGAGGCGATTCTCCAAAAATGCCAGATTCAGTCCCTGAATCCATCTTGGAACCGTCTGTGTACTAGACTAGGTCAAGTTTGTATTTTTCCCATTCTTTCCTTGGCGGGATGATGATAGAGAAGTTTTTATAACAGCCATATTCCGGTAACATGTGGTGTAGGAACATGCTGAATGCTCTTTCAGGCTCCTTAGAGTCAATCAAAGACAGGTGACCTCTATTATACGAATAGGGGTTGATATTGTTCGAATGGAATAGACGATGAATGCTTAGTCTTGCTTCCATTTGAATGTGTACTTGAATAGGTGATAAGCCTAGGATGACTGCAGTGGTCGGGATTCCCAGATATTTGGCTCCCCGTGAAAATTCAATGGTTTCGCCATACATAGTGGGGCAAGTTAGGAAATCTAGTTTCCTCCGTTTGGTAAAAGGGACGATATTCGTCTTTTTAGGATCTACAGAAATACCTTCTTTGTTCCACCATTTTTCAATTATAGATAATGCATGCTGCAGTATTTCTGAGACCGTGCTTTCAAATTTGCCACTGACAACGATTGCTACGTCGGTCGTCGGCATATGCTATAGCATCAATCCCTAGATAAGCCGGGGATTGGAGTAGGTCGTCAATGACAAGGGACCATAAGAGTTGCGAGAGGACGCCCCCTTGAGGACACCCTCTAGTCGTAAACGCCGAAAGTTCCACATCGTCGATGCGGTCTGGATTACTCTTTTATTGAGCATAGCCATTAGCCATCTACCTATGATTGGGGACATATTCATGTTGTTGAGAGCCCTGTTGGTGGACTCAAAGGATGTGTAATTGAAGGCTCCTTCAATATCCAGGAAAGCGACAAGGCAGATTTCCTTTCGGTTGATGGAGTTACTAAGTCATTGAGTACTGACTCGGTAGATTTACCTGGTTGATAGACATGTTGGGATTTGCTGAGCGGAAAGTTTCGCAGCGCTAGTTTCTCCATGCTTTTGAGGATAAAAGACATGAGACTGATGGGGCGATAGGATTTCGGACTTGAATCCGAGTTTCTTCCTGTCTTGACTGTTACTTTTCGCCAGGCTTCCGGTATATGACCATATGTCAGGCTACAAGTAACCATTTTGGCCAGGATGGGTGCTAGCGTATCAGCTCCCTTCTGTAGTAGTGCCGGAAATATGCCATCATCTCCTGCTGCTTTGTACGGCTTTAGGGAAGATAAGGCAGTTGTCCAGTCTACTCTCGTCGGCAGGCAGTTCCGCTCGAGTCGAGGAGATAGGTTTGCTGTGAGAGAATCAAAAATTATTGATACAGGAAAATGTGTTTTAAGTAAGAGTTCAAGTGTTTCTTTCTTATTTTGTGTCTGACAGCCATTCTCATCGGTAAGTGTTCCTAATGTGAAGGTTTTGTCAGAGGCAAGAACTTTGTGTAACCGGCAGCTGGAAGGTATGTCAGATATATCTTCACAGAACCGCTTGAATGATTATTTTTTTGCCTTTTTGATTTCTTTGTTGCAGTTAGTAAGAGCAGTAGAGTAGGTGTGCCAATCACCATTGCGTTGTGTTTTGTTGAAAAGTTTCCTTACTCTAGATCTGTGTTTTTCGAGATCTTTACTCCACCATACTGTTTCCCTTTTAATCTTTTAAGACTTAAGTGGGCAGTTATCCTCGTAGGCAGAGATGATGGAGAATCTAACTAGTTCGGCAGAATATTCTAGTTTTTCGCTGGTGTCTATTCGAGGTAGTTTTCCGTTAAGTCAATGACATAGGTGCTCTTTGTAGGAGACCCAGTCGGTGTTTGTCTCTTTAGACGGAATTGTATGTTAGTAGGGTTGGGTTCATCTGTTTCAAATCTAATGTGTCGGTGATCTGAGCAAGACGGTTCAGAGGACACATGCCAGTTGAAGACGAGGTTGTTAGATGGAGAAGTTGACAGAGTCAGGTCTAGTACTTCCCTTCTAATGGAATTTATAAAGGTGGGCTCTCTCCCGACATTGCATATATTTAGGTTATTACATGTAATAAAATCAAGTAATGACTCAACACTTTTGTTTATGTCCGTACTCACCCATATAGTGTGATGCGCATTTGAGTCACAGCCAAGAACAATATCTGTCTTGGATCGCTGTGCATATCGTAGCAGGTTTTTGACTTCCACGGGAGGGCATGCGGTTGAATCACCAGGAAAGTAAGAGGATGCTATGATTATTTCCTTAGTGTTGTTCGTCTTCACAATGGCTGCTGTGAGGTCACTGGAAATGAACTCTGTCAATGGGAAGAAATTTGTATTATTATTAAAAATAATACGTGTTCTAGGTCTAATGGATGTGGTAGAATATAGGATCCTACCTGTTGGTGTTGAAAGTCCTAGAATTTTACCTTTCGTGCTAGTCCATGGTTCCTGCACGAGAGGTTGATCTGGACAACCTTCATGTTTGCTTATTATTGGAAGGAACACTTGTGTGTATCTGCTGCAGTCTGCCTTTCAGAAGGTTACGGGCAGAGCCAGGCAATGTCTGTTCCTTCAGCAGACTTTGTAGTCACAACGGTTGACTCTAATTTATAGAGTCCGGAATTTCCTGGACTAGCGGCGGTGGAGCATGTGGAAAGCGGAGGGGCAGCTTCCTTTGGCACTTGTTCGCTGCTGGTTGACTCCTTGGGATTGGATGAGCAGCCCAGAAAACATATATGAGGGCCATCTTTCCTGATGATGGCTTCTTCCACTGCTTTTTGATGTACATTGATAGATCTTATCAAGTATCAAATAATTGATATTTGATAACCATAATAGGGCTGGAAGACAAGCGTATTTTTCCGCTCCGTGGACAGAGCTTCGTTTGTTTATTTGGCAGCTGCAAGGAAGCTGCAGGCAAGCGTACAACAAGATGCAAATGACGAAAGCCTGCGTAGGAAGTGCAGCTACGTGGACAGTAGGCCTTATACGTAACGTAGTAGCTAACAGTCTAAAGGTGCTAGTACACGGTATGTGGCACGCCACATATATATGTGGCTCTGACGTCAACAGAGAGTGCACAAAGAGAGCTTGTACATGGCATGTACTCATTGCGACCATTCTAACTTACTTACTTATCGGGCTCCCGACCCTGAAGAGTCTCTGCCTCAGACACTGCAGCCTTCCATCCTCTACGATCCCGGGAACGCTGCTTCCAATTGTCCTGACCAGCACTCGGCGCCATAAAGCAGAACTGCCAGGATAAGGGTTTTGTAGAGCACACATTTCGTCCTTCGACTTAGGAGTTTTGAACCCAATTGTTTTGCTAAACCGAAGCAGCAACGGTTTCATAGGGTAATTCTTCGCCGGATCTTCACTAGGGTGTCATTCGTGGAGTTTACGTTTACTCCGAGGTAGGTGAACTCCTTAACTGAAGATAGTGCTGGACGGACCTGTTGAAGATAGTGCCTTCCGTGTTGGCACATGCCTTGCGCACTATCTGCTCCAGTACGAGATTGAAGAAGTCGCATGATAGAGCGTCTCCTTGCCGAAATCAGGTGCATGTTTGAATAGGTTCGGAAGAGCTGCTTCCAAACTGCACGTTGCAGCGCGTGTTTTCCAGCGTCACGCGACACAGCTGAATCAGTTTTGCCGGGATTCCGAATTCGGCCATCGCCATATAGAGCTCCTGACGATGTATGCTATCATACGCGGCTTTGAAGTCGATGAATAGGTGGTGAGTTTCGACTTGAAATTCGTTGGTCTTTTCCAAGATTTGCTTCAGTGTGAAAATTTGGTCTATAGTCGATCTGCCGGGCCGGAAGCCACACTGGTACGTGCCGATTAGTGTGTTGCAGAACGGTTTTAGACGTTCACACAGTACGTTGGATAGGATCTTGTATGCGACATTTAGCAAGGATATTCCTCGATAGTTCTTGCAAGACATAGGATCGCCTTTTTTGTAGATGGGGCATATGGAGCTGATAGTCCAGTCATCGGGCATGTTTTCTTCCATCCATACTTGGTTGATGATTCGGTTGATTCTCCCTACCAAAACATCACCACCGTATTTAAAGAGCTCCGCTGGTAGACCATCAGAGCCTGCGCCCTTGTTGTTCTTAAGCTTTTTTGTAGCTAAGCCAACTTCTTCTATACTAGGTGGTGGAACTAGTTCTTCATTGACTGGACGTGGGTTCTCTTCTTGTCCTATCACCCTCTCTACATGATGCCCATTAAGCAGCTGCTGGAAATGCTGCTTAAACACATCTACTATTCCCTGCGCTTCGGTGACTAAGTTTCCTTCGCTGTCTCGAAGAGCCTGCGTTCCGGTTTTGTAGCCAGCAGCCAGTTGCTTAGCTCTGTTATAAAACCTCCGGATGTTATTACGATCGCGCGACTCTTCGATCTCCTTGAGCTGGGAGGCTGCGTAAGCCCTCTTCTTTCTACGCAGGATCTTCTTTTCCTCCCTTCTCCTGGCTCGATACTCTTCTCTTGCTGCCCTTGTTGTTCTTAAGCTTTTTTGCTCCAGTACGCACTACGCTACGCGCACTATCTAGAAGGACTCTTCTTGTCCTATCACCCTCTCTACATGATGCCCATTAAGCAGCTGCTGGAAATGCTGCTTAAACACATCTACTATTCCCTGCGCTTCGGTGACTAAGTTTCCTTCGCTGTCTCGAAGAGCCTGCGTTCCGGTTTTGTAGCCAGCAGCCAGTTGCTTAGCTCTGTTATAAAACCTCCGGATGTTATTACGATCGCGCGACTCTTCGATCTCCTTGAGCTGGGAGGCTGCGTAAGCCCTCTTCTTTCTACGCAGGATCTTCTTTTCCTCCCTTCTCCTGGCTCGATACTCTTCTCTTGCTGCCCTTGTTTTGCGCTGCAGCGCTTTTTTGTGTGCATCTTCTGTCACCTTTTTCCTGTACACGCATTCATCATCATACAACGGTCTCTTTCTCTGGGGTGGTTGGTACCCTACAGTGGTTTCGGCTACCTCCTTGATGATGTCGCGATACTGGGACCACTGGTTGTTGACGTTTGTGGTATGTGAGTGCACAGATAAGAGTTTCGTAGTCCGGCGCTCCCTGTAGGCTCTGGTAAGGCGTCCAACTTCGAATTTCTTCTTCTGGGCGGTTCGCAGCTTCTTCTCGTTGGACAGTCGAGCTCTGAATTTAGCCGCGACAAGAAAATGGTCAGAGTCGACGTTTGCCCCTCGGAATGTGTGTACGTCGAGGATGTTGGATGCGTGCCTCGCATCAATTAGCACATGGTCGATTTGGTTGGCGGTTCGAATGTCTGGAGAGCGCCAGGTTGCTGTGTGGATCCTTAGCCTTGGGAACCTAGAGCTACTTATCACCGTAGTACGAGCTGCTGCAAAATCGATTAGTCGGTAGCCGTTGTCTGTTGTCGTTTTATAGATTCTGTGCTTACCAACAAACCTGCCAAAGATGTTTTCCTCTCCGACTTTAGCATTGAAATCCCCGAGTACAACTTTTACATCATACTCCGGACAGGCTCCGTAGGCTCCATCCAGGAGATCATAAAACTCCTCCTTGATGGGATCTTCAGCCTCGTCGGTAGGGGCGTGTGCACATATTAGGCTTATGTTTTGGAAAGTAGCTTTGATGCGGATCACAGAAAGGCGATCACTTATCGGCTTGAAGTCAATAACTTTTGTCCTAAGCCGATTTCCCACGACGAATCGGCATCCTAATACATGCAGTCTTTTGTTGCAGCTGTAATAAATGTCGCAATCATTTCTTTTCATCATGCCTGATTATATCCATCGCATCTCCTGGATCGCGGTAATATCTGCCTTGTACCGCATGAGGACAGACTCAAGTTTTTGAGTGGCACCTGGGGTGTAGAGTGTTCTTACATACCAGGTACATACTCTTAAATCATAGTCCATGACGTTACGGGTCTGGTTGTCATTTGAGGAGTTCCGTTATCCGAAGTTGGTTGCGTCTCTCTCATAACTATATGGTTTTTCCATGGTCGGGAAGTTACCCCGACGGCACAACCCCCAACCTGGAGGGCCAGGGCCAGTTTTGACCCTAGGACAGCGGGCCGGATATTCCGGTGTCAGTAACACAATTTTGGGATATGAGCGCTGCCGTTAACCCATTTAGGGTTCGTCCGCCACCAACTCTTTCCAACACCCTGGCTCAGTACCACGCCCAAACGGTAATAGAGCGCCACATTTTTTTTTGCAGATTTGAGCTAAGTGCATTAAAATCAATCGTATTAAATAGTAAAACTGCCCATTTTTTTCGAACAGGCAGTAAAGTAAAATCTACCACGTATGGCTGAGCGTTGCGCGCTCACCGCCTTCTATCTCGAAAACGGTTGAGCGCATGAAAAAAATGGTTATAACAAAATTTGTTGCAAATTCTATGTTCTACAATTTTGTAGTAGATGTTAACATCAGCGGAGCAACAGAAACTGAGATAATCGCGAAAAACAGATTTTGTTGACCTTTGACCTTGAATAACTTACGACGCAGACACGAGATTTTATGAGACTTTTGAGAGAACATTTAGAACGGCAAAATTAAGGTATATATAAAAATTCAGCTTATTATCTCTCATTCCGAGATTTACCCCTTTTTTATGCTAAAATGACTGGACTTAATATATATCCCAGTTTGATTAGAGTTGTCCTCTCTAGATCCGCCATATTCAGTTTGAAGCAGGGACACCTCGTGCAGGATGTGGTTGGAGTAAGTTTTTACTTCCCTTATCCTCTTACCTGAAGATCTTGTTTCAGTATTTAGTGCGCTGAACTATTGAGTAAGGGTCGTATGTTCAACCACCCAGAGAAAAATACTGTGTAAAATTGCCTTAAACGCCTTAGGTAAATATTTTTGTATGAAATTTCTTGGTTACACATTTTTCTGCCAAGAAATAGGTTCATTTATGTACGGCATAGGCAATGCAAGATAGGCTAACATGACCTAAACGCCTTAGGTAAATATATTGGTATGGAACTTTTTGGACAAGCATGAATTTGCCAAGAAATAGGACGATTTATGTACGTCATAGGTAATAAAAAATAAGCTAAATTGCCTTAAGTCCTAACGTATTTTTACCTAATCACCCAAAAAGTTGAAGTTCACCTAAGGACATACGTAACTTTACCTTATCTCTAAGGTAATTTTCATCTGTTCATCACCATGCACCTTAGTTACTGGGTAAATATACATTAAGCCTAGGCAATACTTCAACAAAACGTTCACAAGCCATGTACCTAAGACCGCCTTAGTGCTAAGGTAAATTATACATTACCTAAGGTGATTTTCTCTCCAAACTACTTTCATTTATTGCAACAGAATTTAGCGTCAAAGCATGTTTTTTTTTTAAAAGTTATGGCTCCTTAAACTCAAAATTTTGAAAATTTGTTGTTAACATTTTTTACTTAAAATGCCTTTTTCTCAAAATTTTGACTTTATAAATTTTAAATTTTTTATGAAATTTTTATCCTTGAGAAATTTCCTAAAAATTATGTAACTTTTTTACGTACGATCAACAGAAGTTGTAGTAAAAGCCATTTTTTGTCTGATAAAAATGGTCCAAAATGGTCAGTTTTGTACCTGTAATAGTTTAGAAGTTATAGCGTTTTAAGTGATAACACCTCCAAATTAGAGGTCACCTACTAAGGTAATATACCGCCAAAAAGTAAAAGCACCTAGTTTATTAGGTAAATGTACCTTAGGCCTAAGGTGATATTCCGCATAAATGTTCACAAACCATGCAGATTTGCCTTAGTTCTAAGGTAAATATATCTGGCGGACGATAAGGCCTTATAAAATAAATAATTTCTATTCGTTCCTAAAAGTCACACTCACTTACTGAGTGAATTATCATAAGACAACTTTCAAAATTTAATATGTCAACTGATGTAAAAAAAAACGTGTAGGTACCTACTGTGCGAGGTAAGTAAAAAGTTTAAAAATTATTAATGTCTGTTTTCTCCATACATTACAGATAATTTGGTAGCTACTACGCTGTGCGTCCCGCCAGGCTAGCAGGCTCTTCATTTTTTTCAGCTAAGGCCCTAGGAAATTACTGCGCTAGGCGTTCCGCCCGGCAAGTAATTCGCCTACTCCTCCCTTACTAGGTTGATTTTACTCATGTTAAAAACATTAAAATAGGTAAAATTACGCATTCCTTAGGTAAAATGTTAGGCTAAATTCAGCCTAGGTTTAAGGCAAAATTCCTCAGGTAACCTTACATACTGTTACCAAGAACTAGGTTGATTTTACATATATTAAAAAATTAAAATAGGTAAAATCACGCTTTCCTTGGGCTAAATTCAGCATAGGTTTAAGGTAAAATTCCTTAGGCAACCTGGCATACCGTTACCAAAAACTAGGTCGATTTTACCCGTATTAAAAAAAAATAGGTTAAATTACGCATTCCTTAGGTAAAATGCTAGGCTAAATTCTGTCTAGGTATAAGGTAAATTGCCTAAGGCAAGCTTGCATACCGTTACCTAAAACTAGGTTGATTTTACACATGCTAAGGAAATTGATATAGGTAAGCTAACATTATCCTAAGGTAAAATGTTAGGCTAATTTCAGCCTAGGTTTAAGGTAAAATGCCTTAGGCAAGCTTGCGTACCGTTACCGAAAACTAGGTTAATTTTGCACATGTTTAAAAAACTTGGGTTACCTAAGGAATTTAAGGCAAGTTACCTTAGAACTTACCAGGTTCAAAACGGCCTTAGGACTAAGTTGGCTTATACCGCGATTTAGGTCAATTTTACACAGGTTTTTCTCTGTGTGACCCTAGGAAAAAAACAATTTAAATAAACAAATATGTACATAGATAGTAGGTGCAATACGTCCATTTTCCATAGGCACTCTTAGCCTAGCTTCTCACAAACATTCGTTTGTGTGGGTTTTTTATTTTTCGGGACTAATGGACGCAAGGTATAAACTTAAGATATTTTCTGCTGCACTTAATTTTTCAAACGTCTTACAAACACCCAAAAAAACAACTGTCTTGAGTAAGCTTCTCAATTTTTTCTCAATATTGTTATCCTACAAGGTTTTTTGAATGGTGAACAAAAAAAATAGCCCATCTGTGAAAGAGATGGGCTTCAATATAAACCCTATGAAATTAGTTCAACTTTTGACGAACGGTGGACTGGTCGATTTGGCCCCAACACTTGGCCAACCAGATCTTCTGATCTAAAACCCCTGGTGCTATGAAAGAAATAGTTTAGTTTAGAGAAATATCGAGTCTCTTTTTGACCAGTTTTGGAATGACAAAAAATTTCTTCTCTTCTGTTGATCGTACGTAAAAACAGTTGCTTAAAATTGTTTTTAGAAAATTTCTCAAGGATAAAAATTTCATTCAAAAAATTAAAAATTTATAGAGTACAAATTTAGAGAAAAAAACATTTTAAGTTAAAAAAATTAAACAACAAGTTTTCATAAGTTTGAGTTTAAGAAGCCATAACTTTTTTGTATCTACACAGATGTATCCGAAGTGCTTAAGACTTGTATGCGCTACTAAATTCTCTTTTCAAAATGTAGGAAATGTTTGTACCTATAGATAATAGTCTAAAAGTTATAGCCTTTTAAGTGGTAACAACTCCAAATTAGAGGTCACCTACTTTGATGCGCTATAACGGGAAAGA
The DNA here is from genome assembly GCA_949372485.1 of Cheilosia soror. NCBI lineage: Eukaryota > Metazoa > Arthropoda > Insecta > Diptera > Syrphidae > Cheilosia > Cheilosia soror. The sequence goes on along the minus strand of OX443561.1, from coordinate 57,362,662 downwards.
GGGTGAGAATAGACCCCCCTGCCATACAATTTCTTTTTTGGCGAAACTTCAGGAATCTCCCCTTCAAGGATTATACCGCTTAACTGAAACACCCTGTATAGATTCTAATATCCTTTTTCTTATAAAAAAGATATTACCTAACGACAATTTTTTTTGATAAATGTATAAATTTGGCTCAGGGAAAACTTGAAAATTGGTCAGGGAAAATCAGGAGAAGTCAGGGAAATTTATTTTGAAAAATAGTGTCAACTCTGTAAATTAAGAACTGTTGATTATTATTCTTTAGTACCATCTTTATTATTCCCTGAATAGTTTTGAAGTCGTCGGGGCCCGGATTTCATGCAATCCATTTCCACGCGTTTCCAACGAAATTTAAAGATCTTTTAGTTCGTATCGGGGTGTGTTTTTGTAGTAGGTTTTGAAGCTTAGATACTTCGTGGGACAGGAAAGGATAAATTGAATAGTTTGAACTTATATTATTGTGTACCGTTTCCGCGACGTTATCCACCAATTTCTGATACGCTCCTAGATCAATCTCATCGATTAATTTAATACTTTCAGTTTTATAAGTTCCTATCTCGAGCAGTTCTTCGAATTTATTGCTATAAGAGTTTGTTATAACTCTTGTAGGTCCCTTCCATTCGTCCCAACACACAGCTGAAAGTTGGCATCATTCATTGAGGAAAGACGCATGAATTAAACCGTAAGAGATAAGCAAGTCAATAGACTGCTGCTAGCAATTAGTGCGAGTGATTGGCTTGACAAATGGTAGATCTTTAATTCGATATTCCATACAAAACTAATATTAGACACATACTAACTCGCATGGCAAACATTTTGCATGACTTTTATGCAGTGGAGGGTATCAAAGCATCGGCCAGGCCGATGATAACACTTTTACTTGTTTTAATTATTTTTGACAAAATAATTGAGCACTGACTTTACTCTCATTTTACAACGTTATTCTTTTCAACAGCCGTTTTAATTTTATATATATTCATTCATTTTCATTCATTCATTCATTTTCAATGGTCCGCTTGTCCATTAAGTGGGTCGCGGGTGTAGGTTGCTTAAGTGGACCCTCCATAGCTCTCGGTCCTCCGCCATCGACTCCAAATCATCAAGGGCAATCCCCATACGGGTAGAGGAGAGATTATGAATTTGATCTAACCATCTCATCCTGGGTCTACCTAGGGGACGCCTGCCCGATGGTACGGATTACATAGCACGTCGTGGAATCCTGGTCGGGGACATGCGTTTAACATGCCCAAACCACCGAAGCATGGATCGCTCCGTCCGGAGAAGTAGCTGCTCGACATTGAGTTCCTCACGTATTCTAGTATTTCTAATGCGATCTCTACGGGTCACACCAGCAATACAACGGAGAAATCTCATTTCGGCAGCTTGTATTCGCGATCTTATTCTTTCGGTCATTACCCAAACCTCATGACCATAGGTAAGAGTTGGAACAAACACCGAATTAAAGACCGACAACTTAGCTTTGACACCAAGTTCAGTCCTCCTGATAACAGAATGGCAGAATCTGCCGGGACGAAAGCCGCACTGCTCATCCCCTAATCGTATATATATATATATATATATAATATATATATATATATCCATACTACTTATAAAATGCAACGTCCGTCTGTTCGTTTCTCCATAACTCAAGAACCATTCGTCCGATTTTCATGATTCTTTTTCTGATATATAGATGTGTGGCCAACTTAGTCCGTAGGGTGGGTGAGAATTGCTCAGGAGTAAAGGGGTCGCGGGGAATAAGAGGGGTCTCAAGAACCGTTAGTCGTATGAACTTGAAAGTTTGTATGTTGATTGGAAAGTCAAAATAATTATATGCCTCATTCATAGTTTCTCAAAATTCATCCCATAAGGGTTAAAAAACGTTAGCACCCTACTTTTCTATTTCGACCTTACTACGCTCAACTTGCCATTATACTCATAAATCTACGTATGTCATTTCAATGCTTTTATTTGTTAGCCAATACTTCATCGAGTATTTTGAGCTAAAATTCATCTCTCTGGTCCATCCAGAGGGTGAGATATAATACATTAAATATAGATCTTATTTGGCCAAGTGCGAAAAAAATGTTTTCTCGATTGCAGTTGTGCTTAGGGGTAGTTTTATATTGCGTTCCCACGACTGGCATTCAGAATGCACATTGTACGACATACTCATGTATTGCGCAGTCGAATTTGATGTAGGCAATGGATATGCATAAAACAAACTAAATATGTATATATGTACATCTACGTACATATAAGAGGTTTGTGGTGCGTAATTATTCTTATAGATACATTTCTACATATATGTATTTGAGATCTGCAGCTATGGAAAGTGTAACAATATGATCGCGTAGTATAAATACATAGATCATACCTGTGACGAGTTTTTATTTATGTGAAATCTTATGTCCACTGACTTAGGAAGGATTTTCGGATCAGTTACGTAAGGACTAAGTTGGTGACAGAGGAAGGGTAAAGGGGTGGCAGGGACTAACTCTGCCATATATTGAATTTTCGCGTGTGAGCTGTAGGCGTAATTTGTTTATAGCTACTTGCGCCCATTAAATAAATAACATGTAGGTACAATTTATGAAAAGGCATAGCGATCAAATATTTTGTAAGCTTAAACAGCTTGAATTTAATTTAATAGAAAATAAACCAGCGGGCGGAGCCGCGGGCGTTGCTAGTTATATATATATATATATTATATTATTATTATTATTATTGTCATTCTCCTTGGTCGATTAGTTTGGACGTAATCGGGTTTTCAACAGACAGACTAACTGACTGACGGACATGGCTAGAACGAATCATATACATAATCCTAATTCAGAATATAGGTATGTATGTATATACTTTATATATATACTTTATATACATACATACATTAGATTAGATTTTTGCGTTTAGAGTTATTATAGTAAGGGAGTATAAAGTTTATAAATAAGGCTGCATGTAAAAGTATATACATACGTAATTACCTATACATACCGTTATTCTGAATTAGGATTATGTATATGAATTATGAATTATGTCCGTTAGTCAGTTAGTCTGTCTGTTGAAAACACGATTAGGTCCAAACTAATCGACCAAGGAGAATGACAATATTTGTGAGAGGTAGGCTTGCCATCTTTTAGAAAATCTCGTGGAGGACTTAAAAAATACAACTTTTTTTTCAAACATAAAGTCAGAAAATATGAGGTAGGTACCTAATTAAAAAAGCTACAATTTAACAACTGAATTTTTGTACTGACATTTTGCTTACTTTCAAGCGCACGGGCTAATATTTTGTATTTAAACATTTAAACATTTTTACTGACTTATTTTTTTACAAAAAACGTAGCTTATAGAGGCATGCTGCCCGCCGTGCAATCTCTCTGCTTTTGGTCACTGTAGGATTTCGAGTAGGTGCAAGGTTAGGTACCTATATGCAATGTTTATCTTATGTTGCTTGACTAATTTTACCGCCAAAAAATTACGCATTTTTATAATTACCTTATATCTTCAGTTTTTGGATCCGATTTTCATTAAACTTTTTTTATTAGTTAACTACACATTTATTTAATACTAGCTGACCCGGCGAATTCCTTCTCGCCCCAATTTAACTCCTTCGGATAAACTCCAGAGTGATAATAAAACACATTTGCTCAATAGAAAATGATAATGCGAAAAGGACACCTGTCAAATTGCGAACAGCTTTAGTTTACGTATAACGCCATCTGTCGGGTTGTGGCAATGATCACAGCACAGCGCAATCTATTATTTATCTCGGTAACTTCTCCACCCAAAATGCACGCAAATTGTCTTTTATCACAATGAATTTCACAATTATCCGAAATTTTCCAAGCTTCATAACGAATTTTCTACCTTTGCATCATCCAAAGTCACCAAATCATGCAATAAAATGAAAAATTTCGTAAAAAAAAAAAAATGTTTTTTTTTTGCGTTTTTCCGGAAATTTCCGAGTTTTCCACTAAGAATTTTTTATTTTTCCATTCGAAAGGCCATTCCGAAACAATTGCACACAAACTTTCATACAAAAAAATCAATTTTCGATTTTTCCAATTTCCCGACTTTTCCGGAGGAACATTTTCTTTCGGATTTGAGCCAAATCGGCCCAGCCGTTTTTATGAATTATGTACTATACATTTTTCGCACCATTTTTATATAATAAATAGATAGAATATAATAATAATTTTGGAAAAATTTTAAAAATAAAGTAAAATCTAGCCAAATCTACTACAATTACCCACTTTTTGTCATTATTTCGCAGCAGGAGCGCACTGCAAAACTGAAAGTAGGCAGCTAGAGCAAAATTTTTCGTTCATGATTTCGTCGTGTCATTTTTGTATGCGATGTTTCAATCCGCAGCTTCTTTCACGTGCAATGCAGATGCAGAAGTCAATAGTATCTGAATTCCCTGAAGAGATGAAAAATATTTAACCCTCTTGCTCTTCTGCAGGTTCTGCAATTTATATTAAAACTTGACTCTAATGTATCTATGGCTTCATTTGTAAAATAAAATCGTACTATTTGAAAAGTGAAAGGAATTTGATTTTTTTTGTTAAAGTAATTATGGTTGTGGAGGACATTTTTCTTTTTGTGGAGGTCGGAGGACAGCACCTAACAAAGGAGGACTGTCCTCCTCAAAGGAAGACGGGTGGCAAGCCTAGTGAGAGGACTTATTTTTACCGCCGTCAGGTATTGAAAATGGGCTATATCGGACTAACGTTTTGCATAACTTGTATGCAGTGGAGGGTATACATTTTTGAATTGGCACTAAAATTTATAACGCCTAATACACATAAATCGAATCACCTTAACCATGCATTACACAACAGCGTAAGTGAATAATTAGTAAATCGAACCTTTAAATCTTATATTTAGGAATTTCTCTTGGCGATTGACGTTACTTCTAGTGGAACTCCAGAAGAGAAATTAAAGTGGGCTTTTCGAATGTACGATGTTGATGGCAATGGAGTTATTGATATACAGGAAATGACCAAAATTGTACAGGTAATTATTAGTTATTGTCATTTGTAATAATTTTTTTGAATCACAATTTTGGACGATCACAATCCATACTTCCCTTAGGTATAGACTTACATACAAAGTATAAGTGAATTCGAATTATTGCGGTGTTTTCACGTTTTTGTAGTGTACATATGCATACATATAAGAAATATGATCTGGCTAACATTTGAATTGAATAGTTACGTACAATTTTGAAGTAAAATGGCGATCCTAGAGACGGTATGAGTCGACCGGGATTGCGAATACAGTCGAGAACGGACAAGTGCACAACGTCCGGATTTTATACATGTGTGCGCTTATACGGTCTGTGCACCATTTTGCACTTGTAGCGTACAGCATAACCATAACACAAGAACGATTACCATTAGATACTGCAGTTGAAACTTGGTTACCACTGAACTAAAAGTACTTACATATGTGCAGGAACCACTAACCTTACAAGCGGTAATTGCAGCTCTTTCTTTTGCATACAGACAGTGATCGTGGTGGTGTGTTTTAATTTACAAAAGTCCCAACGTTCGAAGTGAAGCACTGGTAAGTGTGGTATTTTTTAACCGTTTCGTATACGTAGTAAAAGAAAGATATTGTTCGTAAAAATTTGTAACTCGAGATTTTGATCAATTCTGATATTACGATAATAGGGGAACTCAAAAAAGTGGGTCTGGCAATTCTGTTGGTCCGTATGTCTGTCTGTCTCATACGGAAATCTAAACGCTTGGACGGATTTGTTTCAAACTTCGTATTTAGAGCTGGCGCACAAGCTCTTCCGCTAGGAGGCATTTTTTTTGTTTTATGCTAGCCCTAATATTAACGGTACTTCCCATATAAAAATGTTAGGAAATATTAAACAATTTAGACTTTTTCGAAAACAGCTCTAACGATTTGAACTAAAATTGACAGTTGAGTTAATGTAGGTATGCTTAACATGACTGAATAACCGGGTTTTCACTAAAAAGTCCAGCAACGGCACTTTTGAATATTGGCTTTTTCTCGAAAATGGTACAAACGATTTTAACAAAGACTAATTTTTAAGATAATATCGCCATTCTTAACTTGTTAGCAAACTGGGGTTTTCTCTAAAAAGACTGCGTTCTTTGATAGCCACCCAAATCCCCAATAATAGTACTTTAAAAAACTGCTATTAGATATCTCAAAAACGCCATTTTCGATTATGATAAAAATGTTACTGGCAGGTAATGCTTAAATCCATAGTACTACCTTTTGCTAAATTGTGAGCTCAACTGTTGCAAACGGTGTTTTTTAAACCATGAATGCGTCCTTCGATTTTCACCCCAATCGCTAAAACTGGTACTTTAAAAAACTGCTCATATCTCGAAAACGCCATTTTCGATTTGGATGAAAATGTAACTGCTAGGTAATGTTTATATCCTGAAGAATACGTCGTACTCTTTCTTCTTTGTCAGAGGTTGTTACTATCCGATGGAGCACTCAGACACAACTACTGGTCCATTGTACTGGCAAACAGACACCTTACGTTGCTGTACTTAGTTCTCCCGTCTTTCGAAGAAAGATGAGAATGAGCTTCAGTGATGAAGAGCTTAGATGTTCGGCACTCACCACGTCACGCCACCTGATGCGAGCAAAGGCAGGACAACTACAAAGGAAGTGCTCCTCTCCACAAGCACGACAGATGGTGGTGTTGCTCAAGCCCAACACATTTAAGTGTTTGGCAAAAGCTTGGTGGCCCGAAAGGACGCCCACAAGAAGTCTGCAGTCGATTCTCCTAAGAGGCAGAAGGAAAGACGCAGACCTCTTGCAGATGTCCGGGCGCAGTCTTTTGGTCTGTCTACACCCAGCACAGTCACGCCAACGGCACTCGTGTTCACGAGAAACCCAAGTATCAATGGATGATCAAACCACAGATGCATGCAAGCCCAACGCAGGTTCAGGTCCTAAGAAATCTTCTTCTGAACCCAATCTGGTGAGCCCATCAGCGACCTCGTGTCCGTCTGTCTGTCTGTCTGTCTGTTGAAAGCACGATAGCGTCCAAAGGAATTGACCTAGGTGAATGAAATTTTGTGGAAGACTTCTTTTTACCGTCGTCAGGTTGGTATTGAAAATGGGCTATGTCGGTCAAGTAGTTCTGGTACCTCCCACACAAAACCACTATTAGACCCACGTCTCTCTCTGTCTGTTGAAATCACGATAGCGCCCTAACGAATTGACTTAGGTAACTGACATTTTATGAGAGGTCTTATATTTATGGCCTTCAAGTTTGTATTAAAAATGGTCCATGTGGGTCAACTAGTTCTGTTACCTCCAATACAAAGCCAATATTTGACCCATATATCTCTGTCTGTTGAAAGGACGGTAGCGTCCAAACGAATCGACTTAGGTGAATGAAATTTTGTGAGAAGACTTTTTTTAACCGTCGTCAGGTTGGTATTGAAAATTGTCTATGTCGGTAAAGTATTTCTGCTACCACCTACCATACAAAACTAATATTAGACACATACTAACTCTCAGGGCAAACATTTTGCATGACTTTTATGCAGTGGAGGGTATGAAAGCATCGGCCAGGCCGATGATAACACTTTTACTTGTTTAGAAAATAAAATGTGATAAGTCAGTAAAAAGAACGTTTAAATACAAAATACTAGTCCGTGCCCTTGAAAGTAAGTGAAATGTCAGTACAAAAGAGCAAAAATTCAGTGGTTCAAATTTAGCTCTTTTTAATTACCTCATATCTTCGGTCTCTATGATCCGATTTTGATGAAACTTTTTTATAATTTAACTGCACATTTAGGGAATATAAACAAACTTATTTTACAAAAAACGGACACTCCGTTCCTGAAATGTTGGTACTATCTCATATGGTGTTTTTGAAACTTTGGGGGAGTGCCACTTCCAAACGGTGAGAGACCGTCAAATTTTTTTTTCAGATTTGTGTTAAGGGCACTGAAATTAATCGGACTGTGCAAAAAAAAAACCGTTATTTTCGAATGGGCAGTAAAGTAAAATCTTGCCCCAGACCCCTGTCCGGTTTTAGAGACATCCGTGAATACACTATGGCATTCTTTCCCTGGCTCCGAGTCTGGCCGAAGCCATTCCGTTGCCTGAGGAAAGTTGACATGGAAGTTTTGTCGCAGTAGGATTTCTGGTGTCATTGCGTCAGACGGCATACTCATAAGACAGGGGTCAAAGGATAATTCTCGCACAAGTTCTTCAAAATTCCAATCCGTACTGTACTGATACTTGCAAACGCACCAGCGACAGCTCGCTGTGTTCTGCCAATAATGTCGATGTCGTCAGCGTATGCAAGTAGTTGCACAGACTTTTGGAAAATTGTGCCCCTGGTGTTGGCTTGCGAGTTTCGCACAATTTTCTCAAGAATGATGTTGAAAAAGTCACATGACAGCGCATCACATTGTCTAAATCCACCTTGTCGTCATTCTGCACAATCTGACAAGTTTGGCAGGGATGCCAAAACTAGACATGGCTCTGTATAGCTCGTCTCTATAAATGCTGTCATATGCGGCTTTAAAATCGATAAATAGGTGATGAGTATCGATTTGGACTTCTTGGGTTTTCTCCAGGATCTGCTATATAGGTATTCTAATAAAGACTCAACTCTTTTATTTGTATCTCGGCTGCCCAAACTTCTTTATGCGCGTTAGCGTCGCAACCGATGATAAGTTGTAGTTGCTGGGTTTGGCAGTACTGGACGAGTTTCTGTACTGGACGTGGTGGTATATCATCTTCGCCAGCAAAGTACGCCGATGCGCATACAATTTTTTGCAGCTCTCGGCCGTTGTGTCTTTCTAAAATTACCGCCACCAGATCTCTGGTAATGAAACCTGGAATGGGAGAGAATTTTATTTCTTTTGCAACTAGTAGAGCTGCCCTTGGTCTAAAATTTCCTCGGGCGAAGATAAGCTCTCTGGTTTTACTATTTAAACCAATTTGGTTTAACCAAATATCTTACCATCTGTAGCCCATGGCTCCTGGATTAACCCTAGAGCGATGTTCCCTTCGGCACATCTTTGGTTATAGGTGTCCGAGGCAACTATAGCGCGGTGCAGGTTGGCCTGCAGTACATTTAGTAGGGAGGTCATCGTTTTCTACCGCGCTCAGGGTTTCGTACCCTATAAGGCTTGTTGTCGCTTCTTCTCCGTACGATACCCTGTTGAGAGAGACCTTCAAGTCTGTCTCTCGGACCTTTGTTTCGGTTCCCTTGTTTCTGCCTTTCCCGCGCCAGTTCCGCAGCTAGCTTCGGTCTAAACCGTTGCTGGCTGATGGTAGTGTCGCTTGTGCTAGGGGCGTCCGTCGGCAGTGTGTCCGTTTTCTTCTTATCGCTTCCGGCGGCAGTACTAATACTAGTCACTGGTTGTGACGTGCTAGCGCTTGGTTTTTTTGACGACTTGCTCGTTGTAGCAGTGTCACTAATTTTTGGAGCCTGAATTGCCGACCTGTCGGAACCCTTGAGGATTATCTTGATTTGTCCAAATCGATAAGAGACCATCCCCTTAAGCTCCGCAAGCCTGCGCATCGTACTCTCGTTTATGGCAAAGACCATGTGGGCGACATCCTTCTCGTCCGATCTTTGCAGAACTCTCCACGTTCTTGTATTTAGGTCTTTATTCTGACCGTCTAGCATCGCCAGTATCCTCTCGTTTGCGACCCCGGTACTCTGCGGGAAGAAAGCCCTTACAACATGTGGCTTCGGAAAGTCTTCCTCCTCCACAAGCATCACTTCCAACCCACATTTCTCTTTCAGTCTGGGGAAGTTGGTCTTCATCCACTCTGAAGTGGTGATGTCCGCACAAACTAACATGAGCCACCCGGCTTTGAAAGTTGTCCCACGGAAAGCTGGCTTTGCATCCCCGTCACGAATCTCGATCGTGATGTCCATAATCCTCTCTTGTATCTGAACCATTTGTTCATTAGTGAGAGGATTACGATCGATATCGACTGGTACGACTCCCAATCTGACATAGCTCGCTATATCTCTATAGGAGGCTTTGTCAGTGGTTGTTTTCCCAGTGCGAGCTCGTTTCGCTTCTGACTGAGGTGGTGTGTTGTCCTCGGATCAAATACGTTTGACCTCGGGACCTTTAGCATCATCTTTTGATTTTGCGATGATGTGGGCTTGCTCTATGCTGCTACCCTGTTTCAGCGCTCTGTTGAAGCGGCGCTGTTCCCCTGGCGTGAATCTCACGCGCTTGGAGTCGGTCTGTGCCGATTTGCCAGAGGTCTCCGACGCGCCTGTGTTCTCTGGATGCAATTCATCCGAGAGTATACTGATGTTGTATACAGTACTTGATTCCGAGGCTGAGTCGCTTAGATGAGACGATTTCTCTTCTAGTCTCATCATCTCGAAATCGCTTATTTGTGACCCTTCCCGGTTGGCAGGTGTCATGTCGATATCGACAGGGTGTTCTAAAACATCCCTAGTTGATGATGCATTTATGGAGGCATCATTCTCTATAGTTTTTTTGTTTGGACTCTCTATTGTTCCCACAAGTAAGCGGGATTCATTGGTCGCCCGTGGACTTGGGATTTGGGGTTTACTCCCACCTCAAACTCATGGTTCACGCTTATACATTGATCGTGCGTTGCAACGAGTCACAGCGCACCTTCAATATCTAAGTGAGAACCTTGGCTGACACTAAACAGAAAAGCTGATTAGCCATTTTCAGGTAGGCGCCCGCGAATAGGACTGAAAGATGAGGATTTTGCCCAGCCCATACCATACCATTTACCTACATACTATACAAATAAATTGAAATTCATTGGTGTTCGCCCTGGGCCCAGACTCCATAGGAAAATGGGTCATCTCCTTTGGCTTATTACTTCGTGAGCGTGTCAACCCCAACTTACACTCGATCACACACTGCCAATCGTGCGGTAATGCGGGTGTCATTTTGTCCCAAAATCCATGCCAAGCTCGCTTTGTCATGTGGTTCAAGCTCCGGTTACACAGTGCGATAATGTGACATGATTAATACGATTGACAATGATATGGGTTGCGCGGACGTGGTAAGTGTGATTTCTACTTCTTCTGTCGGCTGTAAAAGTTTACCGCTTTAAAAAATTAAGTTGAACAAATTTTTGACTGGCTATATGTGCATTTTTTAATCGTAATTTTTCGTGCAATATCATAATATAATAATAATAATAATCTTTTGTTAGTTTTTCATTTTGTTATTTAGTTTGAAATGTTTTTATCGGCGTATTTGTTGGCTGCTGTCCCAAATCCGGGCTCGTTTTGAACAGCCACAATCAAAGCAGACTCAAATTGTGTGTCCCACGGGAAAACAATTTTTCTGCTATTTTCTTTGCGGACGCCATGGGTGCATTGTTTTTGACATTCACGATCGGCGATTCCAAAGCCTCATTTTTTTTTTTTTTTTTGAAATTAGACTTAGAATAAGTATTAAAAGATTAATTGAATATAGTATATGTCCACCGATCAGGTTGTTTTACAGACCTCCCTCCTTTGGTTACATAAGTAGCTATTTTCATTTGGTTACACATCTCCTCCGAAGATTGCATATTAGGTTCACGTTAAGCAGACACGGTAGTTTCTGTAATGTATGAATACTTTTACACCCTACTGTATAAACTAATTTAGTACATACATTGTAAAAAGCTTTTCTTATTGAATAAAGATCAGTCGTATTGCAACCATGAAGTGTGACACTACTTAAAAGTCTTGGTCTAAGTACATTCATATATGAAAATGGCGACGAGGAAAAAGTACGCGAAAAATTAAATTTAATATCGTGAAACAAATACTTAAAACGGGCGTATGCAAACAAAAAAAAAAAAAAAAAAAAAAAAATTAATGAATAATAAGCTATCCGTAGAATCTGGTTGACGCATAGTGCGAAATTTTAAGTGCTTAAAAGTATAAAGTATATGCAGAGATAATTATGTACAATACTCGTATGTACATATAAACGATATTACAATAAAATCGCCTCATGTCGGATATTGAAATCGAATCAAATTCCAGCGAAAGAGAAAAAAAAGAAATTATATCAGTGAAAGAAGAAGGAATAAGTGATAAATCTAAAATGGCCACAAATTTTGTCGGAAATATTGAATATTATAATATGGGAGATGATTTCTCTTCATATAGTGAGCGCATGGACCACTTGTTACGGTTAAATAAAATAACGGACGAGAAAGACAAAGTGTCATTCCTAATAGGTTTTGGCGGTATCGAACTTTATAAAATAATTAAAACGTTAGTTGCCCCGAGCAAGCCTGAAACATTTACTTACACTGAAATTATAAATAAACTTTTAAAACATTTTGAGCCTAAAAAGAACATGACCGCTGAACATTTTAAATTTTGGTCCCGTTCACAAAAAGGCAGTGAATCAATATCGGAGTATGAAGTTGCTATTAAAATTTTAGCTGATGGATGCAACTTTGGTAATTTTTTAGAAACTGCTTTAAAAGACAAATTTGTGATGGGTCTTAGTAATCAAAAAGTGCAAGCTAGGTTAATAGATGATGACGCAGTGACAATGACTTTAGAAGCAGTTCTGGAAAAGGCATTATCTATAGAATTAATACAAAATGAAATGGAAACAATTAATTTCAAACGTTCGGGTATCAATTACATTCAAAAAAATGGTAGACATTATTACGACAATTCAAGACATATAAGTCCCAATAAACATACAAATTCCGGCTCACATTCACCAACACAAACAACCATTCGAGACAATCGATCTTGGCAGAGGAGGAACTACCGTTCTCCCTCTCCGCTTAGTAAATATAGTTACAAGGGGAAATCAGCTTACAAGCAGAACATTCAGTGCTTTCGTTGTCATAAATGGGGTCATATATCAAAAAATTGTTATACAACGAACACAAGGCAAATGAAGCGGCAAGAAAACAATGTACACGAACTGAGGGACACAACATCAAATCATGGAAGCAGTGAGAGCAGTGAATTAAATTATTTACATTGTTTAGAGTTTAGCAATATAAGCTGTATAAATAAAATAGATAACGCATTATATATTAAAATTGTTTGTAATAATAAAACTATTAACATGGAAGTAGATTCGGGTGCATGCATTTCCGTTATTCAATCTAACATGTTAAAAGAAATTTTTCCAGAAACAGTAGTTCAAAGTTGTGATAAAAACGTGCATGTTATATCTGGAGATCATGTTAAAATCACAAACCACAGAGAACTAGACCGCCGACTTTCCGTACACCTACCCGATTCTCCCCGGAAAAAATTACCCTGTCTGTGAATACGTGTAAATGTCAAAATTAATGGCGGGAATGTAAATAAAACATAAGAGCGGCCATTTATTGGGATGTGTTAAGAAATGTTGGGAACTAAGTTTAGGTACTGTTTACATCATATTGCAAGTAGCTAGACGGCTGGTTGGAATGATTTAAACTTAATTTTGAGCGAAAATATAATCTATATCGTTGATAATATTTTGTTCGCTCGTTCGAAAACTAATACTTTTTTCAATTCACAAGAAACTCATCGCAACAACAAATCACCCGCGTATAAAAAAGAGGTACCTAGGGATTAGTGAATGAAAAAAAAAATCGCTGGCGATTTATTCTACGTTCCAGCAAATTTGTTAAAATTGCTACCAACTAAAGGACCATTCACATGGGAGCGAACGAACGAATTGATGAAATGCGAATAAACCACTTTTTACGCATTTATAAACAGAAAATTCCACAATGTTACGCTTGAAATAAAGGCGCGAAATCAGGAAAAAAATACTTTGCATGCATTTATAATACTTTTGATGTTTTTATAAATAGAAATTGCACATTTTACTATTCCAAGTGTAGAATAAATTATTAATCCATCAAATTGTATTAAGAAAACAAGTTTTAAAAGAGTTTAAATAACGAAATTTTCAATTCCAAACAAAGTATGTTTTCGTTCACGGCAAAAAGTTTGGAATTGGAAATTTCGTTATGTAAACCCTTTTAAAACTTGTTTTCTTAATAAAATTTGGTAGAATAACTAATTATTCTACACTAGGAATAGTAAAATGTGCAATTTTCTCTTTACGCGAATGGTAAACTTACGACGTTGCATGAATACGTGTCAAGCAGTGTGTAGTTGTTGTAATTGCGTGTTAAAATTTTTACTTTTCTTTACTTCACTGAGATAGATGTGCAATAAAACAGGTCTAATAACAAAATCAAAATAACAAATAAAGGATAACCACGTGAATAAACTAAAGTAAAAAATAAATCACGAAAAGAGTTTCATTTTGACACTTTGTTTTGACTGTCAATTCCTGAAGCTCTTCATTCCAAAGTTCCAGGAGCAAGTCTTTTCCGGACCAATTTTGTTTTTTTGCAGTTATGAAAATATATAATAGTAGGCGTATTTTTTTGGGAAGTGAGTATAACAAAACCAAAAGTGAGTATAAAAGTTTTGCATGTAAAAGTAAAAGTGAGCTAGCTAAAGATTCTCAAAAAAATACGCCTAGTAATAGATCACGAAATTAATAACATGATTTTAGCTAAATCAAATGAATTTAGCTAAATCACGTTGGTGGGAACATGGTATAAGTGAAAAGAATATTATCACATGTTTTGACAGTCCATTCACATGAACACTTTTATTTTTCGCAACAGTTCGCCAAGTTCAAACATCAATTTCTACTACTTAACAATCTTTGATTTAAGTTTACATAAGTTCGAACGCATTTTGTACATATTTGATAGTTTGTGGAGCTAGTTTTAATGTCTGAATTTTGAATAAACTTGTGAAAATTCGCACCAAGGGTGTTTTCCTTCGAGGCAAACATTTTTAGTTCGAAAATTCGTTGTTTAAACTCTTTTCAAACTAGTTTTCCCCATATTTTGATGCAGTAATTTATTATTGTAGGTAATCTTGCAATAGTAAAATGAGCAAATTTTTGTTATATGAATGCATCAAAAGTGGTTCGTTCGCATATTATTATCAATTCGTTTGTTCATTATCATGTGAATATTCCTTTACATCGCCAATTTTAATTGATATCAACAGTTTGAACAATTTAATATTTCCTAAAACTAAACTGTGATGTGAACGAAGTGTAACTGGAAAAAAAGAAGAAACCTTCAGAACACAGCCCTACTGCCATAAACCACTGCCAGGTGCAACTGCCATAGGATTTTACTAAGTATGCGTGTGCCGTAATTTCTTCCCTTTGATTTATACAGGCCCAACACATAAATAAATCCTATGGTGCCAACAGCTTGTAGGCAAAGTCCGTTATGTGGGAGGAGTCGACGGTCTATTTCTTACTGGTTTGTGGTTAAAATAGTTGGTGTTGCGGATGTTGTAGTCTCGGTCAGATTTAATGAAAACTGGAATCTGAAACTATATTTAGTGGAAACTAGTAGGAACTTCACACCCCTTTTAGGCCGTAGCTGGATGGACATCTTGTTTAAAGATTGGCGGGGAACATTTAATGTTAATCAAGTGGTAGTTGATCCAAATGTTTCGTCCATTATTCTCAGATTTCCTACAGTTTTTTTCGAAAACGAATAATGAACCTATCAGGAATTTTAAAGCAGAAATAGTAATGAACCAAGGCAGTGTTCCGGTTTTTTGTAAACCTTACACCGTGCCTTTTGGCTTACGAGATATTGTGGAGAAAGAATTAGACAGGCTGTGCGCAGAAAATATTATATTCCCTGTAAAGTACAGCAGATGGGCATCTCCGATGGTGGTGGTTGATAAAGGCAATGGAGCAGTTCGGTTGTGCGTTGACTGCAAAGTCACGATTAATAAGTTTGTAGAGACAAACCACTACCCACTTCCTAGAGTCGATGAGATTTTTGCTAGTTTAGAAGGATGTAATGTTTTTTGTACTATAGATTTAGAAGGTGCGTACGCACAACTAGAAGTAACTGAGAATTCACAAGAGTATCTTACCATTAATACCCACAGAGGGTTATACAGGTATAGACGTCTCGTATACGGAGTAAAATGCGCTCCTGCAATTTTTCAATGTACTATGGACCAAATTTTAGTGGGTATTAAGAAGGTAAAATGTTTTATAGATGATATTTTGATAGGTGGGAGAGACGTACAAGAGTGCGAAACGATTCTCTTTGAGGTATTGGAAAGACTACATAGTCATAACGTGAAAGCTAATTTATCTAAATGTAAATTTTTCTGCCGGGAAGTAAAATATTTGGGTCACTGCATATCGGGGGAGGGTATAAAACCAAATTTAGAAAAGCTAGAAGCAGTGAAAAGAGCTCCATCTCCTCGCAATGTGCACCAACTTAAGTCCTATTTAGGACTAATTAATTATTATTCACGTTTCGTTAGGAATTTTTCGGCAGAGCTTAAGCCTCTTTACAATTTAACTAAACATGATGCTAGATTTGAGTGGTCGCTAGACTGTGAAAAGGCCTTTCAAAGAAGCAAAAGCCTGCTAATGAACAGCTCAGTTTTAGTTCATTATGATCCCGAAAAGGAAATAGTAGTTAGTTGTGATGCGAGTCCTTATGGCGTTTCTGGTATTCTTTCGCATATTGTCAATGGAGAAGAGCGACCGGTTTTGTTTACATCCAGCACTTTAAGTCCAGCCGAACAGAATTATTCCCAGCTTCACCGCGAAGCACTGGCAGTAGTATTTGCGGTAAAAAGGTTTCATAAATATGTGTATGGGAAAAAGTTTACAATTCACAGTGACAGTCTTCCGTTGCGCGAGATTTTAAATCCGAAAAAAGGTACTTCCCCGGTAACCGCCGCCAGAATTCATCGTTGGGCAATTTTTCTTAGCATGTATGACTATACTCTTGTTCATAAATCCGCCACAAAAATGCAACATGCAGATGGATTGTCGCGCCTTCCTATAGAGAGCAATACGGAAATTGAGGATATCAACATTAATTCGTTGAATATTAGTGATAATTTTCCTTTAACGTTTCATGAAATTGGAGTTAAAACTCAAGAAGAAAAAGAGCTCCGAAAACTTTATACATTTCTAAAAACGGGATTTCCCAAATTAATCCCGCCTGGGTTTGAGATTTATTTTCGGAAACAAGCACATTTATCTATTCAAAACAATTGCATTTTGTATGGTAACCGAGTACTTATGCCTTCCAATTTGAGAAACCAGACCTTAAAAATATTGCATGATGCTCACGTGGGGATAGTACGAATGAAGGCCTTAGCGCGATCTAACGTATGGTGGCTCGGAATTGATCGTGATATCGAAGAGTATGTTGGACAGTGCACTAGCTGCGAGTTGAAATCTAAGAGGGCTTGTACAAATGAGACAATTACCTGGCCAATTTCTCAAAGATTTTTTGCTAGAATTCATTTAGATTTCTTTTGTTTTAAAAAGGATACGTTTTTAATTTTGATGGACAGTTTTAGTCGCTGGATGGACGTAAAACTGTTAAAAACAACAACAGCGGAGTCAGTCATTGAGGTTTTACGAACAATTTTCTCATATTTTGGGCTACCAGATACTATAGTCTCAGATAATGGGCCGCCATTTGGATCAGCGGCATTCTTAAATTTTTGTAAATCTAATGGTATAAAATGTATGAAGAGTCCTCCGTACCATCCTCAGTCGAATGGGCTAGCCGAAAGAGGTGTGCAAACCATTAAATCAAGCTTAAAGAAATTTTTTTTAGATATCCATAGTAGCTCAATACCAATTAAGATTAAAATTGAAAATTTCTTACTTAAATATCGATCAACACCAACTACAGTAACTAATGAAACTCCTTTCAATATGATATTTAAAAGTTCTAATGGATTTAATGAAACCATCTGCAGATTCAAATCGTAACGGAAAGGCATGTAGTCAGAGTAGGAAAAATATACCGAAGCAAAATTGTAAAATCATAAAATTTCATGAGGGGGAAAATGTTTTATATAGAGCAGAGAGTAAAACAAATGTTTGTTGGTCCCCCGCAACTGTTATAAAGAAATTAGGTAATGTTGTTTATTTAATTAGTTTAAATGGGATTCATAGAACAGCACATCAGAACCAACTTAGGAAATCAAATATTAAAACAATAAGATTTGCTCCAATAAGAACATATCGGAATTCTAAGATAGTCGCAGGGGATTCAACCGTAGTTTCAAGAAAAGACCAACGCTTATCGAAGGTAAAACAGTCTTCAATAAGAAGGTCAAAAAGAATACATTTAAAGAAAAATATTCCACGTTATAAATATTGAATTATAATTAACTTTGAAAATGAATTAGTATTGTCCTATCTTTTTTTAATATATCACAGTTTATATTGGTGCTGGGTAGTTTTAAGTTAAGGATAAGTTCATTATATTAGTTCTTGTTAAGTCTGGGGGGATGTAATGTATGAATACTTTTACACCCTACTGTATAAACTAATTTAGTACATACATTGTAAAAAGCTTTTCTTATTGAATAAAGATCAGTCGTATTGCAACCATGAAGTGTGACACTACTTAAAAGTCTTGGTCTAAGTACATTCATATATGAAAGTTTCCTCCCCTTCTGCTAACTCCTGGTTCATATGATGTTCCTTGCTTTCCTCTTGTGATGGAGTCACCTCTTGTCCTGGGTCGTAGGGTGGACAGCCACGTTCCGATTTTGTCAAATGAAATGAATTTCGTCGCAGAGATCCAGTCTGTGTGTTGACGGTGTAGGATCTTGGGAATGGGCCTTGTTGTACAATTGTTCCCCACTGTTTCATATCTCGAACCCAAACTGTATCGCCTGGTTTGAATTCGTCCCTATGTCGAACCCCATGATGTCGGTCGTAGTCGTTCGCCTACTTTTCCTGTCTCTTTTCTTCAGTTTAATACTGTTCCTCCGTGTTTATCGGTCTGGGTTGAAGGTTAGATCTTGAAGTAGGAATCAGCGTTTTGATTCGCCTTCCCATCAACAACTCGGTGGGGCTGTGTCCATTTGAAATCGGTGTAGCTCGATATTCCATTAGTGTCAAGTATAGATCATCACTCTTTTTTAGCTGCATTTTGATGGTTTTTACCATTGCTTCTATAAATCCCTTGCTCTGCGGGAATCGGGGACTAGACGTAACATGAGTGAAATTCCACTGTTGAGAAAACTTTGTAAAATCTGACGAAGCGAACTGAGGTCCATTATCACTGCGGACTATTTCGGGAATACCATGTCTCGCGAATATAGATTTGAGGTGATTTACAACGGACAATGATGACAAACTCTCCAGTCGTGCTATCTCCGGGTAACGTGAAAAGGTGTCTGCTACTAACATATAGTCTCTGCCCTTTAGTGAGAATAGATCCATTGCCACAATTTGCCACGGACGTTCAGGAATCTCAGAAGGATGCAGAGGTTCGTGTCTATGTGATTTGTGCTGGACACAGGTGTCACATTTTTGCAAAAAGCTCTCGATTTCGTTACTGCAGTTAGGCCACCAAACCGTCTGTCTGGCCCTCGAACGGCATTTTACTATTCCTAAATGGCCTTCGTGAAGTTTTTCCAGAATTGATAGACGTAATTTTGGTGGAATCAAAATCCGACTTCCTTTCATTAGAAGACTTTCGCAAATAGAGAGATTGTACCGATCGTTCCAATACCTTTGTACTTCTGGATTCAATTTTTTCTTTTCCGGCCATCCCTCTAACACAAACTTTACCACCTGTTGTACAGCCGGATCTTCTTGTTGACTTTCGTATATTTCGCGCTATTTCTTGTCTGTCGCTGGAATTGAAGACACAATTGCTGCTACGTATTCTTCGAGGTCTTCTTCTAAATCAATCACCTCAGCAGAAGGCAATGGTTGTCTAGATAGCGTATCTGCTACGTATAGTTGTTTTCCCGGGGTGTATACGATGTTAAACGAGAATCTCATCATTCTCATTCGTAGACGTTGTAAACGAGGTGTAAGATCGTTTAAATCTTTTGTTGAAAATATGGGAACCAGCGGCTTATGGTCTGTTTCTACCTCTACATGTAACCCTGTAATAAAATCTTTGAACCTTTCACATGCCCAGGCAATGGCCAAAGCCTCCTTTTCAATTTGGGCGTACCTCTGTTCACTCTGCGAAAGGGATCGTGATATGTAAGCTATTGGTCTAAGTTTATCTAAATCGTCTACCTGTTGTAGAACTGCTCCCAGTCCAAATGATGAGGCATCAGCCGATTTTTTTGTCTTTCTCCTTGGGTCGAACATCGCCAAGACCGGTGCCTTTGTCAGCAGTCTTTTTGTTTTGTCAAAACAGTCCTGTTGTGCGGGACCCCAAAAAAATGCACGGTCCTTTTTTAACAGCTCGTTGAGTGGATGTAAGATGGTTGTTAAATGTGGTACGAATCTCCCTAAATAATTTGCTAATCCTAGGAACCCCTTTTACTGCAACGACATCCGTCGGCACTACTAGTTTTTGAATGGCTTCGATTTTACTGCTTTCCGGTTGGATACCATTCGCATCAATTTGGTGCCCCAGGAATATGACAGATGTTTGTAAAAATCGACACTTATCCTTGTTAAGTGTTACTCCATTTTGTTGAAGTCTTTCGAGAACCGCATGTAGTCGTGCGTTGTGTTCCTCCACTGTTTCCCCGAAAACCAGAATGTCGTCCATATGGCATATCACCCCTTCCAAGCCGTAAAGTAATTGCTTAATTTTCTTTTGGTAATGTTCTGGAGCTGATGAGATACCGAATGGTAACCGAAGAAAGCAAAACCTACCGAAGGGAGTAAGAATTGTTGTTCAAAACTTAGATTTTGAAGCGAGTTTAACTTGCCAGAACCCTGCTTCTTGTCCAACTTTGAAAAATACTTTGGCTCCTCTCAGCTGTGCAAAAGAATGTTCGACGACCTGCATCGGATGTATTTCGCAGTTACGCTTTGATTTAGCTTTGACAAATCAACACAGATCCTGACATCTCCATCAGGTTTGGATACTATTATCATGGGAGCACACCATTCCGTTGGCTTGTCCACTGGTTCGATGATCTTCAAGCGCACCATTTCTTCCAGCTTGGTTTTTAATTTATCCATTAAGGGAATTGGAACCCTGCGTGCAGCGTGTATGGCGTACGGCTTACTTCCGGCCCTTATTTTAATTTCGTACTCACCCGGAAGGCAACCAATGCCCTGACAAATATTGGGGAATTTATGGTTAATTCGTTCAGCTACATTATTTATGTTTGAAAACTTTGCCTTTGTCTCGTTGACCATCACTGAACTCCTACGGTTGATAATATCTAATTTTTCACATGTGCCTAGGCTTAGTAGAGCCTTTTTGAGGCCTTCTATTACATATATCCAACATTTGACCGAATTATTTTTCCATTCAATTTCAGACTTAAATATCCCCGACACTTTAAGCATTTCACCTGTTGGCCCGCTTAGTGAACGATTTGACTGTAATAAATCGAATTTAGAAAACTTTTGTTTGTACATTTGCAGCGGAATAGCGTTTATGGGGGAACCGGTGTCGACGACAAATAATGTGCAGTTGTTTTTATTCACATACACTTGGACTGTCCACCGCTGTTCAGAGGTGTTGTTGTATGCGTTTTCTCTGTATACATTCTCCAAGAATGATATCAGTTCGCTTTCGTTTCCCTCGCTGTCGTCATTGTCCATCTCAGTTACTTCATTCACTGCCATTCTCCTTGCTCTACACACACGACGAAAATGATTTAGCTTATTGCAGTGGTTGTACCGTTTTCCTTGTGCTGGGCATTTCTCTTTCTCGTGTATTCTTCCTCCGCACCAAGAACACTGTTTACGTCTATCGAATGATTGCGAAGGTGATGCTGCTTGTTTAAATGCATTTCGCGGTGTTGTGTGACTCTTCATTGCGCATACAGAAACTGATGATGTAGCGGAAATTTCTTTTTGTTGTTTGTGAACGGCTTCTCTTTGACGCACTGTTTGAATCGCTTTTACTAGTGTGAAATCCGGTTCTAATTGTAGTCTCTCCGACAGCCGTTTGTCTTTTACACCTACTACTATGCGGTCTCTGATCATTTCATCTCGTAGGCACTCATATTTACAGTTTTCAGACAATATATATAATGATGTTATAAAGTCTTCCACTTTTTCGCCCTCTTCTTGACATCTTGAATTAAACTTAGCCCTCTCATAAATGACGTTGTGCCGCACGATGAAATGATTCTCAAATGCCTTAAGTACTTCCGAATATTCCTTTTTATTCTCCTCACTTAGAGCGAGTGATAAGAAAATATCCTCCGCTTGTTCGCCCATTATATAAATAAGAGTATTTACCTGTTCTTCTTGTGGTTTTTTAGCCAAACCTGAAGCTATTTGGAATCTTGAAAATCTGTTTTTCCATCTTGGCCATTCTTCCGGTGTGAAGGAAAATGCTGATGGCGCTTGCACTGTGAAATGGCTGACCGTGCCTTGTGCCGCCGGATTGCCTGTCTCTGGCATTCTGCTTTGCGTTTTTACTTTTGGTTTTCTGATCCCACCGCTGCCACCATGCAGTGTCCGAGCAGTTTAAATGAAACAACGACAAATGGAATTAGACTCGTTTATTATTCTAGCCCTTCCATTCGGGATGGGATCTCGCAACCAACTCTCTGTTCGTTAACACATCACACAATTGTCATTGCGGGCGCGGCGCAGTAGCGCAGTGGTTATTGAGCTGCACTACTGTGCGAGGGATCCCAGGTTCTATTCTGTTGATAATTCCCTAAGCATGATATAGTGCCTTTGGAAGTAATTTTTGTTTATAACTGAGAAATCCCTGTCAATTATATATCAAATTAGAGTTTATTTACTAAGGTATTTATTATACCCTTCACAGGAAGGTATATTCACTTTGTCATTACTTTTGTAACGGCAAGAAGGATTCACCGGAGACCGTATAAAGTATATAATATATTCTGAATCAGGATCACATTCTGAATCAATTTAGCCATGTCCATCTGTCTGTCTGTCTGTCCGTCTGTCCGTCTGTCCGTCTGTCCGTCTGTCCGTCTGTCTGTTGAAATCACGATAGCCTCCAAACGAATCGACTTAGGTAACTGAAATTTTGTTAGAGGTTTTATTTTTATGGTCGTCAGGTTGGTACTAAAATTAGTCAATGTCGGTCAAGTAGTTCTGTTCTGTTCATAATATAGTGGAGGGTATCAAAGCATCGGCCAGGCCGATGATAACACTTTTACTTGTTTTTATTTAATTTAACTAGTTGGTTGTACCCGCTTCGCTGGGTATGCAAAGTAATATTTGATAAACAAATTGATTTTATTTAAAGAACTTCTTTCAAAACAACATTGCGTGTGAATTGGGTGGGGTTAATTAATAATCTTCCTTGCGGTGGATTAGATTCAATATACACCTTTATTTGACTTGCAACTCTTAATCTTGATAAAGCCACATACAGTTGGCCGTGTGAAAATACTCCGGTCTTCAAATGCATGATCAAATAACTCTTGAGCCTTGTTTATTATTATAGCGTACGTCAATTTATCGGAAATGGAATGATTGTGATTGCTTGCGGAAATAATTCTTGCTCTTATCAAATTCTGACCAGGCTCTTCCACAATCAATCGAGTTCTATTGCAGTCCTCTTTTATGGTTCAAGTTTCTTTGCAACATGATGATGACACCTTGCTTAAGCAACATCACATGAGGTGGCATGGCGGATGGAGTTTGCTGATTGAGGAATTCAATAGGGCAATTTGGTGCATCATTTGGATCTTTAGTCTTCACTGACAACAGAATCGGCGCTAAAATAGATTTTAGAGTTACTACTAATCAAATCGATTATCTTCCTATTCATTTCTCATGTCTGCGCATTTATCAGCGCGGCAATGACTCATTTTGAAAGTTCCTGCATTCACATTTGCAGCAAATCGCCAAAAATTGTCTTAATCAAGTCTCCAGTTGATATAATTTCCGTGGGAATTTCAACAACGTTTTCTTCATACATGTCTGCTACCCGGGCAATTTTGCAATAATGAAAAAACTCAAATTTTAAAAGCCGTCAGGATTATGTCCACAGATATTCCTTCACGATCAGTTAGTTTTCTCTTTTATATTTAAATATCGCGAAATAAACCTTCCTATTAAAGTACCTGAGGAGCAGTTAGTAAATCAGTGATCTAAAAATTCGTAGCAAAGTACATATTGCCTAAAAATTGTTCCTATTTTTTTTCATCTATTGATTTAGATTTATGAGTATAAATAATATTTTACTTCTTTATGAATATGCTTTTAAATTGATACGAAGAACTCATTCGTGAGTTATGAAAACACTTGCCGAATTTTTATTTTATTTAGTTTTATTGAGTTAGAATTTTTATTATTTTATTTAGTTTTATTGAGTTTGAACCACGTAGAAAATTTAAATACATTAAAAATAGGCGCTGCGTATTTGAATAATGAAAAAACTAAAATTTTTAAAATTTATTCAAATACCCACCGCCTACTTTTATTTAAAATAAGAAAAATAAAAAAAGTATGGAGCGTTACGGAGTCAGTACTGGTAATTATGTATATAATAATTAGGGATGTAACGGATAGTAATTTAGCCGGATACCGGATATTCGGTATGTAATAAGGCCGAATAGCCGGATATTCGGCGGCCGGGTATCTGGTTGAAGAAATGCATACTGCGACGCATACATTCATGTTTTATTCCGCAAAAAACAACTCGGATATCTTCACGAGCAGATTTCCATAAAATGGCCATATAGCATGCTATGAAAAATGACAAATGCGGCAGGCTATGAAAAGTTGCTCGTGGAAACGCGGTGTTAACTGGGATGTGCAGTAGATGAATGAACTAAAATGTGCAGTGAACAAATTTAGTCTCGGAAATTCAGTGAGCGTGATCCGAACAGTTTTGCGAACGCTTTTTGTTGTATTTTACTACTAAAAGGACTATCCGGCAACTAGCCGGATACCAAGAGTCTATTCGGCAATGTACCGGATATCAGAAAAGGAGACGGATAGGCCGGATAACAGATACTAACCGGATATCCGTTACATCTCTAATAATAATAATAATAAATAATATGTAATAATAAACATATAACTTATTAATATTTAATGTTACTATTATTTCTATGATTCTATTATTCCAAAGATTAGGCCTTTCATTTGATACTAATACCATTTACCTACATACTATACATCCGAAGATACATATGTACTGTTATTTCGAAAAATAACCAAAATAGTTTTTTCGCAATTGCCAACTTCAAGCTCAAATATCTCAAAACCCCCACTTACGATTTTTGAAATATTTTACTCACGTAACGTGTTCAATTTCAGCTTTCATTTGATACTGTTGCGTTTTCTTTTCTTTTTTGTGCGGACGATTGTTAGCCAACCTTTGCTACGAAAATAATAAGTGTTAATCAAAATTTAAGCACAATTTTTACTTAAATTGGAGTCTTTATTTCCTTAACTTAATTTTTTTTTTGTTTCTTCTGGTTCCCGAGAGGATCTTTTCCTTTTTTTTTCGCGCTTTTCTTCTTTTTTTTTTGATAGCCCCCTCTCTGCGAATCATCCATGTAAAACGGCAGAAAATTATTTTCGACGGACTACCACGAGAAAACCAGCGACCGCACCCTTTTATGACTGTCAGAAGCACAAACCAGTAAGAATAGACCGTCGACTCCTCCCACATAACGGACTTTGCCTACAAGCTGCCGGCGAGACCAGGATTTTTCATGTATTGGTGCTGTACAAAATCAAAGGGGCGCCATTAACGCACGCATACTTGAAAAATCCTGGTCGCATGTTATTGCATAGAAAAACATTGCCGCCATTAATTTTGACATTTACACGTATTCACAAACAGGGAAATTCTTTCCGGGGGGAATCGGGTAGGTGTACGGGAAGTCGGCGGTCTATTCTTACTGGTTTGTGGTCAGAATACTAACTCAATTGCTCCTCTCCTTACAACCACACGCACACGATCGCTGGCCACTCTCTCTTTATTTGAGAGGGTAGTTTTTCCATTTCAGTGGCTGTTGTTGACTGAGTAAAGGGATCATTTTTATTCCTCGTGAAATGTCATACAACATTCGGCCGTCCTACCTTATTCATCGCCTCGATGAATTCACTACAATTTGTCAATTCACACACTAGAACAGTCGAAATTGCAATGTCTCCCAATCAGGGGGAGTAAAAGCAAAATGATTGTCCACACAGTATTATTGTGTTTACCATACAGATTTTTATCAGTTGCCAGATCACATAGCTGGACATCCTGGTACGCATAGTTGTAAAGACTGCAGTCATTTGGAGACTGCAGTTAATTGACTAAATTGACTTAATTTATAAGTCTTTTGACTTACTCAATGACTTTAACTTTAAAACTACAGTCACCAGTTATTTCAAATATTCTGACTGGGCAGTTAACTAAAGCAGTCAATTGACTGCAAGTTAAATGACTGCAGTACTTTTTGACTGATTTAAGTCTTTTAGTCAATTGTAAGTCTTCTAAAATTCTTAAACATATTGTGCAGTCAGTAAGTCTTTTGACTGCAGTTATTTAACTGTAAGTCAATTGACTGCTTTTTAGTCAATTGACTGTTTTAAGTCTATTGACTGATTTTAAGTCTTTGAACTGATATATTTCAGTTTTTAATACCACTGAACATTGTCTTAACCACCATTTTGAAGCTTAGGATAATTAATTAATCCATCAAATTGTATTAAAACAAGTTTTAAGAGAGTTTTAATAACGAAATTTCAAATTCCAAACTTTTTACCACGAACGAAAGCCCCCTGGCAAGAAGTTTGGAATTGTAAATTTCGTTATTTAAACTCTTTTAAAACTTATTATACCCTCCACGGGAAGGTATATTCACTTTGTCATTACGTTTGTAACGCCAAGAAGGATTTACCGGAGACCCTATAAACATAAAGTATATATATTCTGAATCAGGATCACATTCTGAATCGATTTAGCCATGTCCGTCTGTCTGTCTGTCCGTCTGTCCGTCTGTCTGTTGAAAACACGATAGCGCCCAAACGAATCGACATAGGCGAATGAAATTTTGTGAGAGGACTTCTTTTTATAGTCGTCAGGTTGGTATTGAAAATGGGCTATGTCGGTCAAGTAGTTCTGGTACCTCCCATACAAAACCACTATTAGACCCACGTCTCTCTCTGTCTGTTGAAATCACGATAGCGTTCAAACGAATCGACATAGGCAAATGAAATTTTGTGAAAGAACTTCTTTTTACCGTTGTCAGGTTTGTATTAAAAATTGTCTATTTCGGTTAAGTAGTTCTGATACCTTCCATACAAAACCAATATTAGACACATGCGTGTACTGTACAGTACATGGAATGGCAAACATTTTGCATGACTTTTATGGAGTGGAGGGTATCAAAGCATCGGCCAAGCGGATGATGATAATTTTACTTGTTTTTAATTAAAATTGTACTGTCAATGTCAATTTTCCTATCAGATTGAGCATTGCCATCTCATGTTTTCACGATGTTCGTTTTTTTTTTTGCAATCCTTGATAGAGACGCTGATATAGGGAAGAAAGAAACGCAGCTATAGGAATGGTTAACAGTTAATTGTCAGGAATAGGAAAAAAAGCTTCACATTGATAAGTTGATCTCCAGAAATTTTTTTCAAAACGTGAATACGCGGCAATTAATTGTGTTTGTATACAATTGGTATACGGGTTCTGCAATGGAAACGCTTCGTTGGCAAGATACACCAGTACCAACGCCGATAACCAAATCGTAGAACACCATGATGCCGGGTAAGCTGCTGCAAATAAAAGGGAACGATGCGACGTTCAGACGCAGCGGCGACAGAAGTTGAGGGTGGTATTTGGCGTGCTGTGGAAGTTCTGCCTTCAGTTAGGTCCACAGACTAGCTCTGCAGTTGTAACTTCCCAGAACCAGGATTCTCAGAACTCTACAGAGTAATAGATTAAGCCCTTAACATTCAGCACCCGTACAAGATTTAGTACCAGGAGATGCGCAAAGAAGAGTGGAATTTTGCCAGTGACTACTGCGCAAACAGGCAGAAAACGGACACTTCCTCAAGAACATTCTGTGGACTGACGAAGGCAATTCACAAGAGATGGGGTTACAAACCTCCACAGTTTGCACCATTGGTCAGGCCTCAATCCTCATTTAATAAGCACAACATCCTTTCAAAGGTAAGAATTTAATAATTATTGTGAACAACTTCTTCAGAATGTGTGCTTATTTCAATGGAGGTTAAGCGTTAATGTTTGGAAACACTTTAACCAACAGTTTTTCCCAATACTAGAAATCGTTTCTTGGAGAACGATTGCCGGAGCTCCTTGAAGATGTTCTTTTTGTTCATTCAAGGTTGTTTTGATGATGTTGTGATGGTTAATATAATTTCAATGCCATTTGTTATTTCCACACCCCATAAATTAATAGATTGATATTGATACTATATCAAATCGTAAATTTTACATTCAATTGAAAATGCTGGTTAAAATAATTCGGTGCTATTATATCAGTTCAAAGACTTGAAACATTTAACCATAAGTTAACGATTATCAAGTAGCTTAAATAATTTTGTTTGTATTATATTATGTCAATACGAGCGAAGTTTAGTAACTAAAATAAAAGTCTATTATTATTATTATTATAATTTATTAACATACAATCGGCCCTATCATGGTATCCGTTCGGAGAGTACTTTTCTCCGCAACGCAAATCCAGTCGGATACTAAATTTGCGTTCAAAGTATCCGTTTTCCGATCATGCATCAACGCATTTTGTTCACTAAAATATTTCCGCGATGAACAGATGTCGGAGACAATCGGAGAAAAATTGACGTGTGGCTGTCAAAACCAGGTGCAAAAAACGCAACCCATCGCACTGAAACGTTGACTGCCGGTATGCGTTACGTATTGTCGGAGAAATGTTCCGAACAGCTTATCGGAACGATTACCATGAAGCAAAATTCTCCGATTCGTACAAAATCGGAGAATTTTTCTTTCGGAACGGATTTACGGATACCATGATAGGGCCGAATATAAAATATATAAGTTAACATAACTTGATGAGCGCTAGCTGCGGAGGCTTTCGGCTCTATGGTACATAAAATTTGAAGATTATTGAATACATTTTATATTAAGTAGCTTATAGTTAGGTTAGTAAATAGTATTTATTTATATTTCTAGTTTTAAATGATCAATAAATTTGTAAATTTGTGTAATATTATCACGATTAGGGTTACTAAGTAGTTCGAAGGCTGATGTGTTGTCAGGAAGTAGATGGTTGGCGGTTGTGAAGGATGGGCATTGGCCTATGGCTAAAACATGGTTTATGTCGATGGTGGCATTGCATAATTGGCACAGGGGTGGACCTTCACCCTTTAGGAGATGTTGGTGTGTAATAGACGTATGTCCCAGACGTAATCTTACAAAAATAGTGTTTAGCGCTTTTGATGTTGTAGGTGGGTAGGATGGTTTTGATTTTGTCATATTTATAGATGAGTAATGGTGGTGGTAGGTGCTCCAGTCGAGAAGTTCATTTGATTTCAGCTTGAGGTTAACCATTTTGTGTAAGTCCAGTTTTGTGTAGGTGTCGAGCATGTAAACAGGAGCATGATGCGCTAGATTGGCAGCAGTGTCAGCGTGTTCGTTGCCTTGAATACCAACGTGACTTGGGACCCACATGAGCTTCAGTTCTTCGGATCTATTTATGAGACAGTCTCTGATTTGGTTTATAACAGAGGTGTTGTGATTGGGGTTCATAATAGCCCTTAAAACTGATAAGCTGTCGGTGCATACAACGAGTTTGTTGTTCAATTTAGTTGTTAATGCAAGGGTGTTTTTTATGGCTACAGCTTCAGCAGTAAAAATGGATACTTCTGTTGGTAATATGCCTATGCTTATTATGGCACCGTTTTCATGAGTGGCAGCAAAAGATGTGCTAATGTTGGTCTTAGATCCGTCTGTGAAAACGAAGTTCCACTTGCTAGCCTTCAGTTTGGATGAAATGCTCAGGAATAAACGACGAAAAATATCACTAGACGTATTCATTGTTTTAATGCGTGATAGGTCCATAATCAGCGATGAACGTCGTATGAACCATGGAGGATATGAGCATTTGTACGGAATAATGCGCTTTATAGGTAACTCCAGATGTTTTGCAGTGTCAATGGCAAGAGAGATGGCTGATGGTATGCGCTTTTTGGTTTTTGCGTTTATGTCGGAAAGGAAGTCCTTGTCGATAATTGAACCATAAGAGTAAGCTGCCTTTATATATAATTTTGCTCTGGTTGCAATAATACGTTCTTCGACAGATGGGAGTCCAGCTTCGACCAAGATGTTTTTTATAGGACTGGTGGGGAATGCATTAATACACCTACGCGCTGCTTGATGATAAAATAAATAAATAAATAAGTGGCGCAACAGGCGGGTGACACCCAAGGCCTAGCTTCTCGCAACCATTCGTTTTGTGTGAGTTTTTATTTTTGGGACGAATGGAAGGGACCTACAATTTTATGCCGAGTCCGAACGGCTCAATTGAGAAGCTTTTTCATGACAGGCATACTCTCGGATGTTTGTCAGACGTTCGCGAGAGGTGGCGCAGTAGAAAAAACTTTAAGATGTAATTTGGGTTTTTCCGGGGATCGAACCTGGGATCCCTCGCACAGTAGTCCAACACACTAACCACTGCGCTACTGCGCCGACTGCTGCTTGATGATAGGGTGCCTTTATGATGTTGATTGTGGATTTTGGACAGTTTCCGTAGATTAGTAACCCGTAATCGATTTTACTTAATACTAAACATCTAGCGATTCTACAAAGGGTTTCAATATTGGAATTACATTTCTTACTAGCTAAATAATTTATTATGCCGGCTCTCGCAGTAAGGCTTTTGCGAAGATCTAGACAATAAGGTTTCCAACTATATTTATTGTTAAATAATAAGCCTAATATTCTTAAATTATCCACATTTTCGATATTAATATTATTAAAACTAAAGGACGGACCACAACAAGATGTTTTACGGCAAATGTGCAATGATTTGCATTTCTCTAGTGAAAGCTTAGCACCGGATCGGGTTGACCATTGTTGTATATCTCTCACAACACTGGATAGTATATTTTGTGTATTACCCAAATCCCTGTTTTTACACAAGATGTAAACATCATCCGCATAAATACAGTGATCCAGAAGTTTGTGTTTATTGATTACTTTACTCAGATCATCAAAAGCTATTATGAACAGTACTACCGATAAAGGAGAGCCTTGTGGAATACCGTTGAAAAGTGAAAAGGAAGGTGAATAGCAGTTATTTGTTTTAACACAAATTTTTCTGTTACTAAGGAATGACTTGACGAAATTATATATTTTGGGGCCAATGCCCCAAGCTTTGAGTTTAGATAAAACTAAATGTATGCCTATCCTATCGAAGGCCCTTTCAAAATCAAGCGAGAGGATGGTGACGTGATTTCGAGATGACAACGCGTTGGATATGTAGCGATCAAGGTGAAGTAGAGCATCCGCACAGCTTTTACCTGGTTTAAAAGCGACTTGATTGGGACTAATTAGTTGTTTGGTTTCAATGAACCAAAGCAATCTTTTAGCCACAATTTTCTCAAGCAACTTCGACATGCAGGGAATAAGCGATATGGGGCGATAACCATTTACATCACCAATGTTTTTGTTAGGTTTGGGTAGGGGTATTATTATTGCTAGCTTCCAGCTTTGTGGAACTACACCTTCATCGAGGATATTATTATATAGTACCATTAATCTATGACTTACAGCGCAAGGGAGATTTTTTAACATAGGGTAAGAAACTCTGTCCCTGCTGGGTGTTTTGCCTTTGAGTTTCTTTAAGCAGCATTCCATTTCTAGATTTGTTATAGCTTTTTCTATATGTCTGGCTGATTCTGGGATTGATGTAAATTCAAAAGTAGAATTTAAAAATGGGTCTTTATTTGTTTTGAATATGTTAGAGAATTGTTCATCTTTCGATAAATTTGACCATGTACTCGCAAAGAAGCTACTAATGTCTGGGGGTGCAGTTATTGAGCCTGCAGGTGTAGTAATACATTTTATGTGCCGTAGTGTGTAATTTCCCGTCAAACTGCGGATATTATGCCAGATTGTGGAAGGAGAGGAATTTGGATTTAGAGATGAAGTGAAGTTGTTTAAGCACTTTTCCTTGCTGAGTTTTGCTTCTCTACGAAATTTGGCGTTTGCCTTTTTATATGCTATAAGGTTACCTTGATTGGGGTGTTTTTTGAAATTCCGCCATGCATTCATTTTCTCATATCGAAGTGCCTTTAGCATAGGACTCCACCAGGGAACAATTCGTTTGGGGGTCTTTATTGAGCTTTCAGGTATTGACTTGTTCGCAGCAACACGAATAGCTTTGACCTCTTTATTAATGTTTGGAGAGGGATTCCTATCTGATAAGTGTTCTAAAATGGTCTTTTTGAAAAAAGGCCAATTAGCTAAATCAGTTTTGAATTTGGGGCACACTGGTGTATTCGAGTAAGCAGGACCAAAAGCAATAGTAGAAATTATAGGGAAATGATCACTATTACAAAGATCATCCAAAATTTTCCAAGTGATTTTGGGGTATAATTCGGGCGAACAAAATGTTATGTCAATATGAGAAAATGTGCTGTGGGTTGAAAAATGTGTAGGGGAACCGTCATTCAGCACCATGAGGTTTGAGTTTAGTATAAATTGTTCTACCTTGTTGCCCCGTGTATTATTCGTAGGCGAACCCCACAAAGTACTCCAGGCATTAACGTCGCCAACAATCAGAAACGGAGGTTGAGTTTGTCTGAGTATATTTTCTAAATCACTAGCGGAGAAAGTTTGATCGGGCAAAATATAAATACAGATTAAAGTAAATTTTAATTGTAGCTGAATTTCAAACGCTAACACTAATACATTGGAGTTGATTGGTAATGGCTTATGCGGGATATTGTTCTTAATAAGTACACCAATACCTTGTTTTGCGGTGCGGTTATAGGGGAAATTAGTAAAATATTCCTTAAAGGTTTTAGGGATTCTTGGTGTGAAACCAAACGGGCAGTGAGTCTCCTGAATTGCTATTATACTGGGGGATTCTTCATTAATAAGCATTTGAAGTTCTTGTAGGTTGTTGTAATAGCCTTTTATATTCCATTGTAGAACTCTGAGAAACGAGCCGGGGGGGGAATTTGGGGTGTTGTTATTGTTGGTGTGTTTGTTAAGACTCCGTAGTGCGGATGCACTCTCCCACTCACAGTAATTCAAATTCCACTACATTAGACACCAGCTACATATATGCAATGCAATCCCATCTACCATTTCAACTACTCTTACAAAAACATCGCAATGCCTCCCAACAGCAGCTAACTCACTCACACCTACTGAAACCACGCTATCCAAAAATCAACCGTCCGCGTCATCTCCAATCACAAATATTACTAATTCACTTCTTTCAAACCACAACTACTACATTACTGATAACAAAAATGACGATGATGACTCCATCTAAAAACAATAATACTAACCAACAAAACGACTCCGTGGTCCGGGGACTGAATCTTTTTTTTCTTTTTTTTTTGGGTTGGCTCAGATAGCAACTCGAGATCGAGCGTGCCGAACTTGTTGCCCGGAAGCGTTGGTGGCCCAGGGGCCATGATTTCACAGTTCACGCACTTACTAAAATTTGTTTGTCTGCGATACCGAAATAAAGCGAAAAATCAAAGATAGGAAAAAAGAAAGGCTGAGAGAGTAACGGGAAAAAACTCACTGACGCAAACGAGAAAATTTGGTAGAGCGAAATGAAAAACGAAGTTGCCGGCTTGAAGGTCAGACGGTGACTGAATAAAAGTCTAGTCGCCACAAACATTTCATAGCTAGTTTCACAGCTAATTGAAACGTCAAACGAAAACGAGTTGGTGTTCGGTGTGAATGCATCCACGAGTTTTCTAAACTTTTTTGACGTAAACTCGGTTTTCGGCTTGGTGTGAATAGGGTATTATACGTGAAGCATAATCGGGTTGCTCGGGGATTGAAGCTCCCTCTTCTTGGAGCAGCCAATGATTATTTATTTGGTCATTGTACACATTTAAAAAGTCGTTCAAGACGCAGAAGGACTTAACTATTAAGGAACTGTTAACTATGTGGTTGTCTAACCCTTCGCCAATTCTTCTGAATCGCGTTTTTAAGTGCCCGAACGCGTTCTCAACAACCCTTCGGCATTTTGACAATGAGTAGTTTATTTTTTTTTGTTCGGCGGTTGGGTGTGTATGAATCGGAAAGGCGCTGATTGGCATCAAATTGGTGGTGCCCAGGTGTTGCAACATTTTCATACACATCAATTGTGCTTATTTTACCTCCGCGTGGTAAACACCGGGTACTGGTCTCGCTCAACCGGGCTTGGCTTGCTAAACTTATAAGCGCGAGTGTTGAACACGAAGAAAATAGTAACACTATAATGCTCTGTCGGAATGACTGACTAAACGAGTCTCAGAGGTCTTACAACATGAGCCCCTCAGAAAGAGGACATAGAGCGGATGAATACACAAGATTGAATCAACGGTATTGTCAACAGTCGAGGTGGCAGATACCTTGCGTGAGCTACTCTGACATATTTGGAGCAAGGGTCTAAGGATTTTCAGCACTAGTCAGGGTGCTGAAATAGAGATGGTGGCGGATGAACCCTGTATGGGCCAACGGCAGCACTCATATCCCCGAAGTGGGTTACTGACAACGGAGTATCCGACCCTCTGTCCTAGGGTCATCTTAGGGCATGGTCCTCCAGGTTGGGGGTTCTGCGTGGGACTAACTACCCAACCACGGAAAAAAATATTTGTTACGAAGCAACCAAAAGCCTCGGATACGGATGGATCTACTGTTGACGACCCTGCAAAACAAAAAAAGGACAATGACGTTCGGATCTGCACGTGGAATGTTCGAACCCTGAACAGACCGCGTGCAGCCGAACAATTAGCTGAGGCCCTAGATTGCTACAAGGCAGATATCACCGCCATTCAGGAGGTGCGGTGGGATGGGCCCAGTAAAAGAAGGATGAAAACCTGTGACATCTACTACGGTGATTGCTACAGAGAACAGAAGCAGCGTCTATTTGGATGCGGATTCATTGTAAGCGTCAGACAAGAAGTCTTGAGCTTTCGACACATTAGTAAGCGCCTTACAGCTATCCACATTAAGGCTAAATTCGCCAACATCAGGCTGATATGCACTCACGCCCCCACAGAAGAGAAAGACGATGCTACCAAAGAATGTTTCTATGAGCTCCTCGACAAAACATATGAGCAATGTCCTGAGTACGACGTTAAAATCGTCTTAGGTGATTTTAATGCCAAAATAGGAAAGGAGGACATCTTTGGTAGCTAGGTTTCACCCGACCACCACCGCGAAACCCCTGGATTAATGAAGAGTGCCGGCAAGCACATGCAGCAAAGCAACTGGCCTACAAAGCGGCGCTGCAGAGAACGACGAGAACAGCTCGTGAGCTCTACGGGCAAAAAAGAAGGGAAGAATACCGGTGTTAAGCTATAAAACTTTAGTGCATAAACGAAACAAATTGAAATGTAATCTTAATAAAACTTAAAGAACCGAACACGACATGCCGCACATTATATAAACTGCAACCCCAAGCGCAACTAACACAAAAACGAAAAGCACGACAAAAAAAAAGGTGTGCTCAGTTTTTGTGTTGCGCTTACGGTCGGCAGCTGCACAAGAC
Organism: Cheilosia soror; assembly: GCA_949372485.1. Lineage (NCBI taxonomy): Eukaryota > Metazoa > Arthropoda > Insecta > Diptera > Syrphidae > Cheilosia > Cheilosia soror. The sequence continues at coordinate 57,326,979 of OX443561.1, read as the reverse complement.
TGCAGACTGCATGATTCGTTGAAGATGAATCAGTCGCATTTAAAAGCTCAAAGGAGCAATAAGTATAAATTGGATAACTTAAATAAAATTGTTCTAAGTTCAATAAATGAATTTTTATTTTGGCGATAATAAAGAAAATGCTACATCAAAGCACGACAAAAAAAAAAACATATAACAAAGTGTTTTTATTTAATACAGTCCATTTTGCATCAACATAAAACAATAAAACAACCGGCTTCTCCGGAGGAAAAAGAAAGAGCATGAGAAGAGCGCGATCGAGGATATAGAGAGGTGCTACTCCAGGAACAATGTTCGGAAGATTTACCAAAAGGTAAAAAGAACGTGTAACGGGAACAAGACCCGAACAGAGGCCTGTAGAGACGAACAAGGAAACCTTGTAGTAGAGTCACAGTCGGTGCTGAGGACATGGAAAAACCATTTTTGCAGACTGTTAAACGGCGAAGACGACACAAATTCCGCTGTCAGGCAGAATGAACCATTCAACCTGGGCGATGAAAGCCAAGACTTCCGTCCACCTGACCAAAATGAGGTAAGGATAGCAATATCCAAGCTGAAGCTGCAGGACCGGACGGTTTATCGGCCGAGCTTTTTCAGGCAGCGGGGGATGACTTGGTAGAGAGCATACTTCAACTCGTTTCTAAAATTTGGTCAGAGGAAAGTATGCCTTATGAATGGAGCCTCAGCATTGTTTGCCCGATCCATAAGAAAGGAGACCCTCTAAAATGCGCCGACATAGAGGCATCAGTCTCCTTAACATCGCTTACAAAATCCTGTATTCCGTACTGTGTGAACGCCTGAAACCATTTGTCAACGAACTGATTGGACCCTATCAGTGCGGTTTTCGGCCCGGTAAGTCCACAACCGACCAAATATTCATACTACCGCAGATCGTGGAGAAAACCCAAAAAGTCCAAATCGATAATCATATTATTTATCGATTTTTAAGCCGCATGTGACAGCATTTATAGAGACGAGCTATACAGAGCCATGTCTAGTTTTGTGCAGAATGACGATGGAGAACGCTCGCTGCTCCGTAAAGGTTGGAAACAATCTCACCGAGACCTTTGATGTCAAAAAAGGATTTAGACAAGGTGATGCGCTGTCATGTGACTTTTGCAACATCATTCTTGAGAAAATTGTGCGAAACTCGCAAGCCAACACCATCGGATTGGCGCTGAGAGCAAAACAAAATATATGCTGTCAACAAGAAGGGACACACAACATCGACGAATCGGACAGAACGTCACGATAGACAGCTATAACCTTAGAGTAGTTAGGGACTTTGTCTACCTCGGCTTCGCTATTAATTCTGAAAATGACATCACATCAGAAATCAAGCGAAGAATTACACTTGCCAACCGCTGTTACTTTGGCCTAAGAAGGCAACTGATTAGTAAGGGCTTGTCGAGAAACACCGAGGAGACTCTATATAAGACCCTCATTATCCCAGTCCTGCTTTATGGCGCAGAATCATGGACGTTGTCAAAGGCGGATGAAGATCTCCTTGGTTGCTTCGAATGCAAAATTCTTCGAGTGATTTTCGGTCCCGTTTGCGTTGACGGGCTTTGGAAGAGGAGATTTAACACCGAACTCTACGAGCTGTACAGCGACATCGACCTGGTCAGAAAAGTACGTATCAGTCGGTTAAGATGGCTAGAGCATGTAGAGCGAATGAGCGCTCCGGGACCTCAACCAACTTGGACTGCGCAACTGGAGGCAGTTAGCCAAAGATCGTGCTAATTGGAGAAGCGTGTTGGTTGAGGCCCAGGTCCACCCCGGACTGTAGCGCCATCTAAGTAAGTAAGGTTGCTGTTAGGCTGTAAGGGTATGGCTTCATAACCATTTCCGAAAAGCGGAATGGGAAATCCAAATCACCAATCAGAAACAACGGGTACGTAAATTCCATAAATATTCTTGGAGCTCTCGCCTCTCCTTCAGAATGGGGTTTTGGTGTTGTACTTTTAAGTTGGAACGCTCATATATTTGCGAGACATGGTCTACCGACGTTGACGTAAAGGAATCTATATGTATAAAGATATGAACGATTTATATTAGAATCTTAACAAATATATATATGCATAAACTATATAAACAATTCTGCAGTGAGAAGAACTGTTGAGTACCATACCTTTATAATTGTAGTACTCCGTGGCATCTTCGGTAGACGGTTTAACCTTAATATGACAACCCTCTAAAGAATGAAAGTGGTATAATCTTTCCTCTGCGCACAACATTAACTTACCGATAGCGGCGAAGCATTATGGAAATTCTAATTTTTCGAAACCACGGACATTTTCGTCTATTAATTGCCCAGGAAGTGGATACAAATTTAAATACTTCGGCTGTAGGACATTCCACACTTCTTCACAAAATGATTATACAATTTTACAAACTAATGATTTTCCAACTCCAAACAGATTTGCGATACTTCGGTATTCCGCGGATGATCCTAGATCGTACAAAGCGATAGCCACTCTCTTTGGCAATGGAATACATTTTCTGTAATTTGTATCTAGCTTGGCGATACCTTCGTGTTCATTGCATCGCGACATCCTGCATGCTGTCATTATTTCCTTAATTTGATCATTTTTAGTGATTCCTCTTTCCAACACTATTATTTTGCATCAACAAACAGCTGTTTTGACAGCCACTTCAAAATTGACAACTTACGATTTTCAAAACTCACTTCAACTCGGTGGGAACGTTTCACAAGTTACTAGGTATATAGGTAGGTCTAGGTATCAGTGGCAGTGCATAAACTCCTTACGTGCAGTGTAGCATTTCAACAGCCCCAGTGTCTCCTCCCGAGGCAAAATTTTGCGTTGCAATCTTTTTTGTTAATATTTTCTTGATTGTTGATGTCTTTTTATTTTCGTTTGTTTATTTTCTATTTGGTTGTCAAATTAATGTCATTTTGACACAATCGATAACATTTAACGCAATCGTAGATTGGTAGCACAATTTATTATCTGGGCTAAGGCATAAGCCCCGATGATTATCCGGGCTAACGAATCCTATATAGGATATGGAAAGTTCAATAAGCCCATATAGGACAATTAAAACATGACAAATTCTTTCACAGACTGACTTCATATACAATTGTTACTTACAAGACAACTACTTACTTAACTAGGAGGACAGTATTATATAGGGTTGCCATATCACATATATAACAGTAAATGACTAAATAACTTTTGGAGTGCAATTTACTCTACTTCTTTGCTCTGAAAAGGTAACTTAACTTCGACGACGTTAATCTTCGAATACTAAAGCTTGGTGAGCTTGTTTTTACAGTTACGTAAATGTCAGTGAATTATCTGAATTTGAATGCCTAAAATTAATAATTATTTATTTATACCTATTCACCTTCTATGGTCACTACTTTTTAATATAACAATTTTATTCAGATAATTTAACATTTTCTTTATTTTCAGGCGATTTATGATATGCTAGGAGCTTGCTCTTCAAATCGCCCTGCAGACTCAGCTGAAGAAAGAGCCAAAAACATATTTGCTAAAATGGATGAAAATAATGATGGGCAATTAACTCAAGAAGAGTTTTTGAAGGGGTGTTTGCAAGATGAAGAATTATCTAAAATGTTGGCGCCATAGAGTTGTAATATAATTAAGTAATATGCAACTAAATTTAATTCAATATTGTGAACTTATAATCATATCAAAGTTTTGTGCGTATATAAATTTAGAATTGACTAACCGATGATATATTTTTAATACATTTTGTAAAGTATCGCATTTTGTACTAATTTAATAAGCAGTTTGTACAGTTTATAATAGCGTCAACATATACATATATGTTTCCACAAGTAATAACCAAAATATTGACTAAATGTTAGATGTAATGTTACATAATAACAACATCAAATTTAGTAAAAATTAATATACATACATATCATATATTAATTTTTACTAAAATTGTAAGCAAAATGCATTTTATGGAATATTCCATGTTAAGCATTTATTTTTATTTATGTCCATATCATAGGAATCCGAGTTGGGGTCATACGTTTAATATGACCAAGCCATTGAAGCATAGATCACTTCGTCCGGAGAACTAGATTACCATAGCTTCACCCAAGCATTTCTGACCCGATTTCATCAACTTCGCGAGATTTGCCAACTTTTAGCAGCAAAAGCGACTTCCTCTATTTTACGCGATACATCTGTCATTCTTAATGTCCTGATCTGGATTCAGCTACTCAGAGAAGTACTCCCTCCATCATCGCAAGATGTCCTTCTCATTACAAAGGATTGCACCATCTTTGGATTTGAATCCTTTTAAGATACTCGACTTCCTTACTCTAAAACTGAGGTGATTCTGCCAGAACACCTTGCTGCAGATCTATGAACACGGTTTAATTTTTTGCAGATATATTTTTAAGATTGTTCAGAAGTTCTTTGCACGCTTTAAAGGCCTTCTATTTTTCTTATTGTTTCTTGAACTCAGAGCTTTTCAATTAACGCAATTCTTTTCTCTCAGCCAGCCGCCATATTGAGCGCTTCATTCAGCAGAGCAACGGAACCATCATTTTTTCTTCCTCTACATTTAACGGAACATTTGGGACGTGTTCAAACCTTTGAGATGTATCTCATATTTCTTTCACACCATATTCGTGTTACCATCTTTGACTTATGCATTGAGCATTGGCATTGCATGTTTTTAATTGTTGGGATACAATTTGCAAAGCACCAGATGTGCGAAGCTGTGAAGTGATCATTTATCTTCTCAGTTTTCACAGAAATTTTTCATTTCATCACTTCACGGCCACACCTAATGCGATTCTCGAACTCATCGTGATAAACTCCTGTCACATGTGTACTAAAATGTGCTTATTGATCAATCCTGTTACCTAGTACAGTGATTGTTAAATGCGCTTTCTGTTTTAATTTAATTTGTCTGTTCATTTTATAATGTCGAAAATAATCATAATTATTACCAATAGCCGTCGTAGTGAACAAAAGTGATTTATCAATTTGTTGTTTTGTTTTCAACAAAAATAATGTGTTGTTTTTTTTCTTCTTAAAATAAACTGGCGATTTCGTGATGTTTTCTTCAAAATGCTCATATACCATGCGAAGTTACTACTTTAAATTTAAATTGTTTTTTTTTGCCAGTATTTTGATACGGTTTGATTATTCTGAGAGATTTTTAAATAAGTATGCGAGAATATCGTATTTCTTTAAACAAACATTACCCCGAAAGAAGATGTGTTTTGAGTGTGTTTCTTATTGATTTCTTGGAGATTGGGTAATTTTCTTCAACAAATTTTATTAGGATATATGGTTATATGTACATATATGCAACATTTTGTAAATATAAAAACGTATTATTAGTAGGGCCCATCACAATCCCTGCGGACCAATTGCAGTAAACTGCCAAAATATTCCTTTGTAGTTATGTAGTATAGTCTATTTCCCTCAAATGTTGGAAGTATTACCTTTCCAAAAACATCCTTCGATTGCGAAAAACGCCAGCTGTCGTTTCATATAAACACCACGTAGAATAACGCCGTGTCCAGCGTAGACACGGGCACGATTTTGCGGGTGGTGCGTTACTTGAACGCACCGCATTTATTTGCGGGGAATGCGGAAAGTGTCCAATTAGAACACGATAATGCGTTCATGTGGATGGCTTTAATAAACTGCTGTCATTCTGTGTAAAATTACTTCTATTTCGGCAAGAACAATTTTTTTGATAGAAAATAGCTTATTGCAAATAAGAATATTAAAAAATCTAAAAAAGAAACGCGACACAACTAGTGCAATATATACAGTTAAAAACATTCGACATTTCAGAAAACTTTGTTCCATTCCTTTTTCGCAATCCTTCTCTGTCAATTATGAAATAAAAACTTTCATCATAATTTTCGCACGATAATGCGGGCAAAATCAAACTAGTTTGATTTTCAAACAATGCTTGCGATACGGGAACATCGCAACGCACGGATTTACCGCAAAATCGTGCCTACGTTGGACATCTATATTTCCCAACATAGGTCTGATTTTGTAATCAACGCACGCACCGCATTTCTCGTGTCTACGCTGGACAAGGCGTAAGGGTGATTCACTTAACCCTCGTACGCTGCTGTTGTGGAACGAAAAGTGACAAAAAGAAATGTTTTTCAAATTTCGCTCTCCTTTTCGTTTTGCAGTACGCTGCTGCTGTGAAGTAATGGCGAAAAGTGGGTAATTGCAGTAGATTGCTTGGTATAAATCTCCTTTCTAATTTCACATACAATTTATTGTCCGGGACATTATTTGCTTGAGAAAACTTGACAATTCTTTTTTTTCGGTGTTGTGTTTTTTTAACCTCACGTAGTAGACTATATTGAATTTTTATATTCCGAAAAATTGGAGGAGCAATATCAGGAAGATGACGCACCACCATTATCACAGTACCATCAGTGCAGCAAAAGCGAAGAATCAAACGAAAATCCGATTTCACATCAGAAAAAGTAATAAATGCGGATGATATTATTGTTGTTGTAATGATATCGGTTTTAATGGGCCACCGCACACGAGATGATTTCAGGCGGTAGAAAACGGGTTTCGTAGGCGAGGGGACTGAGGTGAGTGGAAACAAACGGAAGAAAATGCTCTGGCGAGTTTGAGCGGTTGAACAAAGAAGAAAATTAATACATATACAACTTTTAAAATATTGCAACGGTGAAGACAATACTACCACAATGAAAACGGGTTTATATATAATTTGTTCTGCTAGCAAAAATCATCCCGTGTGGGCTCGAAGTATGGTATAAACCCGTTTTTCTGCCGGTAGAAATCATCTCGTGTGCCCTCGTTTTACACTTTTATAAAACTATAATTATAATTGCTTTGAATTACAAAACACAAATTCTTGCTCTTGTCAAATTTCAAATGTCACTTGTGTAGTAGCTCTCCACAAATTATTTTCTGCTGTCTTTTGGCAGATGTTTCTGTGTGCAATTGGAGATCACCGAAAAATTTCGTTTCACAACAGCAGGGGGCTTATTCCCAAATGCGCAGCGGATCGCTTTTCATGGCGGATTGATATTTTTGTATTTCCAAAAGCTGTCAAAAGCCCTAGCTATTCAGGTGACGGATTGCTGGCGGATTTATTGCCAGCATTTGGGAATAAGCCCCCAGCATACTAGTGGCGTTTTTGCATCGTTGAACGCCAAGTGTAGTTAAACGCCTTGTGGATGCCATAAGTGTACGACAAACGTCATGTGAAAAATTTCACTGACCTTCTTTAAGGTGTTGAACTCCACAAAACTTTAAGAAAAGCGACGATTTTTGTGGTTAACAAATCAATATCCATACCACCATTGAGTTTATATACATAGAGGAACCACCTTAACGAAATGAAAATAGTTGGTGAAATCCTCGCCAGATAGCGTCTCTATTTGCCCCTAAGGATATGCCTATTTTCATATCCAACCATATGGATTCTGGATTGTGGATAATCTGGAATGTACTTAACACAACCACACTTACTCTGCTGTATATATATGTACTCATAAACATGAGCACAAACTATATGTATATAGGTATAGTTTGTTTGGGACCACGAGCAGCAGCGGGCTAGCGCTAGACGTAGCGTAAAAAAACATTTTGGATAAGGATACGTGTATCGCTGAAAAAATATTTTCTGAGGCACGCGATCGAAGATAAATGATTACATAATTTGTTTTAGATAGGTTGGTATGTAAATGGTTTTTCAATCATGATGCGTCGATGTTGAAATGGAATAAAACAAGCAGTGTGTATTAACGAAATTTTTAATTTAAATAGGCACATACATGTAGGTATGCCATTATGTATGGAATATAATATCGTTGTGTTCTTTTGTAAGCTTGTACAACAGTTTTACAGTGCCTGAATCAGAATTAAATAATTTTTCGAGTATTTTCCAAGAAACTCGATCCGGAGGTAGAATGCCAGCCTCTAAAGATCTGTCTCTTACGCTCTTAATAAAGTGTGGTACATCATGTAGCAAGAAAATTTGTTTCCCAGATTAAAATAAGGCTGTTTAATTGTCCCTCCTAAAATTCTGTACGCACTTCTGCCGTTGCTTCGTTGGTCGGTGCTTACTGCATTAACTTCAAAGCATAAAGATATTACCTTAGCTATGCAGTCCTTAATAATATTGCTTAAGGTCACTCCATTTACGTTTGCTATAAAAATCCCCTATATGTAATTTGTTTCCAATTGCAATTTAACCCTCTCAACATAACAAGAAGTGCATGTGTAGCGATGTGGCTATTGCTCAAACCGGCAGAAGACGGGCACTCCTCAAGAGCATTCTGTGGACTGACGAAGCGCAATTCACAAACAAAGTTACAAACCTCCACAATTTGGAATTGGTTAGACCCCAATTCCCATTTAATACGAACAACATCCTTTTAAAAGTAAGAATCTAACTATTGTGAACAACTTCTTCAAAATGTGTGCTTATTTCAAAGGAGGTTTAGCGTAAATGTTTAGAAACGCTTTAGTAGGCCCGCGCGTTCTTCCACAAACAGTTGATTCCCATTACTAACTGGAATTTCTTCAAAAACGATTTCCGGAGGTAATCATAGAAGGGCGATGTTCTTTCAACAAGATGGAGCACCTTGTGACAGTAGAAGCGGGGTAAATTCATTCCTTAACCATACTTTAGATGAAAGGTGGACTCGTTGGGTTGGCCCCAATCTTTCGCCACCCAGATCTCTTGACCTTAACACCCACGGATCTTTTATTCTGGGGTGCTATGAAAGAAAAACATAATTTTTGAGAAAAATCGAGTCTTTTTTGACTACTTTTGTCTGAGAACAAATGGCTTTTACTACAACTTCCGTTAATCGTACGTAAAAAAGTTGCTTAACATAATTTTTACAAAATTTCTCTTAAGATATGCGCTACTAAATTGTCTTTCCAAAATGTACAAAACCATTTGTGTACCTATAATAGTTTAGAAGTTATAGCGTTTTAAGCGGTAACACCTCCAAATTAGAGGTCACCTACTTTGATGGGCTATAACGGGATATACGATGAAAATAGACCTCCCCCCCTGCCATAAAATTTGTTGTTCGGTGGAACTTTAAGAATCACCCCTTAAAGGATTATACTTCTTAACTAGGACACCCTGTATAAGGAGTTTGTGATGCGTAAGTAGGTATGCACAATCGTACGTACATATATTTGAAATCTGCAGCTATGGAAAGTGTATCGGTATGAACACGTAGTAGAAACAAACAAATCACACCTGTCGCGAATTTTCATTTATGTGAAATACATATTCACGCTTATTTTGAGATTCGAATGAATAGTCAATTCGAACGAATGTCTCTATTCGTTCGAATGAATTTTGCGTATTTTGACATTCTAACGAATAATATTCATTATCGGAAGATGTCATAAAATGAACTCAAATGAATTCTCAGCTGTTTCACATTTCTGTTTATATAGAGTGACCATTCTTTAGTTTTTTGTTGAGACTCTGTTTTTTATTGTTTTGGTAAATTGTAATAAATATTGAAAATTTCAACGAATTATTGAAAAATAAGTGCTAAGAATATCGAAATTGTTGAGGTACAGTGATATCTTGTATAAGTCGTCTAAGCAAAAATACTACAATCCATTATTAGTAATATTTTACCGAGTTAAAATTTAAATTTTATTATTAGCTCATAAACAATATTATTTTTTATTTTGTTATTAAATTCCACACTCATGTTATTAGTAATATATTTACAAAAAAAAATGTTATAATAAATTGAAATAAAAGTTTCCCCCTTTCATATAATCAACACAAGTCTGGTCACACTAACTTGCAATAGTTGGCTGGCAGTTGCCATGATACAACAAGACAAGATAGCGCATTGAAGTTTTCATTTTTGATTTGTTCTGCGCATGTACGTCATAGTTGCGGAGTGTACATTTTGATTCTTGGTATTTACGTGTGTTTTATATGGAACGAGTTGTGTTGGTTCTTTAAATGTTTAAATAAAAAGGAAAATATAGAAGATATAGTTTCGGAATACTGTGAATGTGCTTGGAAAAACATTTATCGTCCATAACATGTGTCTTTTTTTTGTTGTTCCTTTCAGTTAAGTAGCAGAATTACTTATTTTATGCTCAGCTCGACGCGTCATATTAACAAAATTGATGAAAAAACTTGTGTTTTGAATCGAATGTGAATAAAATGTTTAAAAAAAACAAGTAGTTTCTTCAATTATTTATTCTATTTTGGTTTTCTTGTGTTTTTTCGTCCACTGTTTGTCTATTAAGGAGGCGAATGCAAAAGTGCATTCGCGAGCGGAAGAAGAGTGTTTTTGATACGGATATTGCAGTTAAATCAATTCAGTGGTTAATATAGTTTCACTATTGTCTTTCGCCATAGCTTCAGATGGCTTCGGAAGACCAACCATGCTGCAGACTCTAAATCCTACCAAAGAAAGTGCGTGTATAAGCATAAATGCAACTGCATTTATAATGCCAGTTTGCCTACCCTTTTCATGTTGAAAAATATTTATTAAGTCATTTTTCACAAAATGCAGTCTATAAAGTCCTTATTTTTGTATTAATTGGGTCTTATCGTTTAGAGAAAAAGATTCTTTGCCTTAAAAGATTTTTTTTTCTTAGAAAAGTTATGGAGCTGTTTCTAATGATTCTTTTTGTTTTTCATTAATTATATTTGCACTCAAATAAAGAGCAAATATCTCTTTTACAAATGTACTATTATTTGTTCAATTAATAACAATAATAATTTAACAAAATCGCAAATTTGTACTTTCGCGCCAATAGTACATCCATTCTCTCCGCAGCTACTACGTCATAATCTGTTGACAGATGAATACCGATGAACAGCAAGAATGAACGACATGCGCAATGCGATATCTTGTCTTGTTGTATCATGGGCAGTTGCTGTCAAAAGCAAAACATTTGTATTGTTGATTAAAAAAACTCTCGCGACAGAATAGCAGATTAAGTTTAACAATAAAAAACGTGTTTATTTATTTAATTATTTCTTTTATTGTTTGAAGTGCGAGTTGATACTCAGATTTCGTGATTTCCCTTCACTCCATTAGCCTGACCTCTGACCAACTCTTCCTTTTGCTCGCGATTTTTTCAATTGGAATGCATCCTGTATACCTAAACAGGGGTTATTTTTTGTATTCTGTATAGAGCAAATAAATAGTTACTACTCACAATTTTGTAAATTAACCTATTCGCCAGGAATATGGAGCAAAATAAAAGCAGTCGCTGTTTAAGCGACAGGAAATTGCACACGAATAAAAAATGACATTTGTTTCGAACGATTAGAATCTCAAAATACAATCAATAGCCGTTTTTTATTATCAGCGTGATCTGATCCGGATCAGATCATGAAAATAAAACAAACTGGATCATTGAAAGATTTTATATTTAACTTGTGGCAACAGTAGTTTTTCACATATCAAATCCAGTACCAATTATGACAAATTTTGTATTGACACCGCCATATTGCAGCCACACGGTACAATGTGACGTCGCAACGCGATGATTTCTCTATTGCACTTGCTCATTTGAGTTTGACATTTCGCTTGTTGTGTGGGGGTTGTTACCATATGAAAACAAATCTGCATGCATTTGGCATTCAATATTTTTTTGTGGGAAACTATGTTCAAATGATATGTTCAAATATGCATCATAATTAACCGTATTGTACTGCTAATATTTCCATTTATATTTTTCTGTGCTATATAGCGAAACAAAACATCTCGAAAGTCGGAATAGTAACTTATTCGAATTTGAGAAAATGCCAATTGATTTTATGTGTCGTTAATTGTGTTTCATATTTTGGTCTGGCAACATTACTGTGTGGCTATAATTTACAGGGGCACCAACATTTAGTGAATGAAATAAAGAACGCCACGAAACAACAACGGGAAATAGTTGAATTAATTTTTAGATCATATTTCGTGATCTCGATGAAAAGCAGGATCACATGTTGTTGTTGTAAGTGCATGTAAATCGATGATCTATATGGATCATAGCTGATAATAAAAAACGGCTAATGACAAATGAACTTTCGATTGATACGATGAACTTTCTATTCGTTCGAATGTAAAAATACAGATTCTTCTAATTCGACAAACATTCGAACGAATTCGAATCTCAAAATAAGCGTGATATGTCCATTGACTCAAGACTTTACTATAGTTTAGAGCACACTTTTTTCTGTTCAAATGCTTTTTCGATTTTATCTGTGATTCTATGCACCTGATCGATTGTAGAGCGCTTATCTCTAAATCCAAATTGGTGATTTAGGACTAGCGATTTTTTATCAATTATTTTTTCCAGGCGTTTTACCAGCATTTTCTCGAATAACTTTGACAACATTGGTAGTATTTATATATCGTGCGATATGAGGTTACCTCGTCAGGTAGTTTGCCTTGTTTTGGTATTATTATTACCTCCGCGCCTTTCCACATGCTTGGAACATATCTCAACTTAAATGAAGCATTTATAATCTGCGCTAGTTTTTGTCAGACATTTTCGTGGAAATTGTTTTAAAATTTCTCCTGTAATCAAATCAAACCCTGAGGCCTTTTTCTATATTTGTGCCTTCTTTAATTTCTTTGGCAAGTTCTTAAGCTGAACTTCAGCGCGCACTCGATCGGTTTGTAACCGTTTGTGTTGAAGCTGAGATGAAGGTAAACGTGAACAAATCTGAAGTGATGGTCGTCTCCAGAACGCCTGTTCAATGCACTCTGCATGTTAGTGGAGTCCCATTGAAACAGGTGGAGAAGTTTAAGTATCTCGGAGTCTTATTCACGAGTGATGGAAGGAGCAATTTCCTATAGGATTGGTCAGGCTGGGTCAATTTTGAGACAGCTTGGTCATTCTGTTATTTGGAGGACTGAACTTGGTGTCAAAGCTAAGTTGTCAGTCTTTAATTCGGTGTTTGTTCCAACTCTCACCTATGGTCATGAGGTTTGGGTAATGACCGAAAGAATAAGATCGCGGATACAAGCTGCCGAAATGAGATTTTTCCGTAGTATTGCTGGTGTGACCCGTAGAGATCGCATCAGAAATACCAGAATACGTGAGGAACTCAATGTCGAGCAGCTACTTCTCCGGACGAAGCGATCCATGCTTCGGTGGTTTGGTCATGTTAAACGCATGTCCCCGACCAGGATTCCACGACGTGCTATGGAATCCGTACCATCGGGTAGGCGTCCTCTAGGTAGACCAAGGATGAGATGGTTAGATCAAGTCCATAATCTCTCCTATACCCGTATGGGGATTGCCCTTGATGATTTAGAGTCGATGGCGGAGGATCGAGAGCTATGGAGGGTCCACTTGAGCAACCTACACCCGCGACCCACTTAATGGACAAGCGGACCATTGAAAATGAATGAATGAATGAATGAAAAGTTCTTAAGCTGTTACCGACCGAAGAGTGTTTGCCTTTTCTTGGTTGCTTTTACCTGCTCTGGTTTTTACTGGAGGAATACGAGCTATTGGCCTGATCATTCTCTTTGTTGCCTTCTGGAGCGAGTAGTCAGGGGGCCAACTATGTAATTCGATTCTACTTTCGATTCTATTCGAAATTTGGTTCCGATTCTACTTTCAAACGGAACTATGTATGAAATTAGAATCGAATGTAAGTAATGCCAACTTTTTCCCAAAAAATTTCCGACTTTCGAACGAGTCTCGCATTGTGTTTGACAGACTTTTGAATAAAACGAAATAATCATTTGTTGTGATTCGTGAATAGGTGCTAAATCAACATGGACAGTGTGGCAATTTCATTTTTTGCCGACAAAAATGAGGATTGCAATGATCAAATTGAGCCAAGGTCATTTTGGGATAAATCCTTTAGATAAGTCGGGATGCATTGTCATGTATTGAACAACATCTCAAATTGAGATGTCTTTGTGTTTGCACATTTAGATGATTCCCTATGCCTAAATTATATTTTAATACTCTTAATAATATTTAATAAATTATGAACAAATTTCTTACTCAAATTTTTTGAGATTTCTGTAATTTGCACAGTCTGTTCGCAAACACATTTGCATTAGAGTGATTATTTGCGAATTCGAATGGTTTTGGCATTTACTTTAGGATTAGGTAGTACCAAAAAAAAAATAGACAATTCGAGGTCCGTTCGATTTTCGAATATGAGCGCATGCTATAGAGTTACAGAGTACGTATCTTCCGAATTCGAACATTTTGATTGTAGAATCGAATTACATAGTTGGCCCCCAGTACTAGCATCAACCCATTAAACCCATCTCTTTCATCGCAGGCTTTTAAATATTTAACCTTTAATGTTTCATTTGGTTCTTCTTTTTTACATGGGGGTGTTCTCTTCACCCTTCTACTTCTTCCAAAAGGGTAGTTGCTTAGCAATAAATGGTCCCCCCAGAATTCATGGAACCGACCTCCGAAGAGGGTGGATTTACCAAAGTAACTGGCATACCACCTGGGGTAATTATATCTTTCTTTCTATTATCTAATCATCATAATCCAATAGGTCCCCACGACGCTCGAGTAAATCCGCATTTAGCATCGCGGGTTCCCCTGCTATATGCAAAATCGATTAGTCGGTACCCGTTGCCTGTTGTCGTTTCGTGGACTCTATCAATTTCAATTTTTCCTTTTTATCTTTTCTGATCGTATCCATCGTATCTTGTACCGCGTAAGGACATTTTCAAGTTTATGAGCAGCACCTGGGGTGTACAATGTTTGTACATTCCGGGTACATGCTCTCAGGTCGTAGTCCATTGACGTTTCAGGCCTAGTTGCCTTTTAAGGATATTCATTATCCGAGCCTGGTTGTGTCTCTCTTATAAATAAATTGTTTGTCATAGTCGGGAAGTTACCCCGAAATTACTTCCGTCTAGAGATTTCGTTCGGTACCGCCTGAAATAAGAAGAAGTGCCTAAGTGAGAAGTCACTACACATATTTTCCTATTCTCAGAAGCAATTAGCGAAAGCACTTTCCAAAAGTATAGGTTTCGAATTGACCCATAAGCACTTTGCTTTGCGTGTAAAAATTATATTAAAACTCAAAACTCAAACAGATAAAATGTAAAGTATTGAATAAACATTATCTTATAGATTTCTTTTGCTTTCATAGTGCGGTATGAAAAAAATTAATTTTCTTAGTTTTAGGAGCCAAAAACGAACACAGAAGAAATATATAGAGCTGTGTTCATGAAAATAGTAGTGCATCTCTCTAAAATAGTCAAAATTAAATAAATTTCGACCGAAAGTAATGGAATTTTGCTATTCTCTTCTTTGCATTTTATTCTAAACAAAAAGTTTGCATCCTTATATTTTCAAAGGAAAAAGTACCGTTTTATTTGGCTCAAGTTTTGTGTAGAGTAGCACTACTATTTTCATGAACGCAACTGTATATGTATATTCACCATTTATGAGGAAGCGGTGAAGAACTACTTATTATTATTACTACATATTCTCTTTAAATTGTATGTTCGCTAAACTCTTCTTCTCTTGTATTAAAGTACACTTATGGAATCCACAGTATTGTTCTCTTTATTACAAAATTAAATTAACAAACAATTTGTCGGAAAATATTATCATATTTTTGAAAACAGCAGGCTCATCCCGGACATGCAGGATATTCTGGCGACTCGTCAAATTTAAAGCGATAGAGGTATCGGCGATAACCATCGTGACCTGACAAAAACAGAGTCAACTGGTAATTTACTTGCCCATGACTGTAACTTATCGATAGTTCCATA
The DNA here is from genome assembly GCA_949372485.1 of Cheilosia soror. Lineage (NCBI taxonomy): Eukaryota > Metazoa > Arthropoda > Insecta > Diptera > Syrphidae > Cheilosia > Cheilosia soror. The sequence continues at coordinate 57,311,219 of OX443561.1, read as the reverse complement.
GTTGGGATAAGTAGTTTATATGTCTACCAGCTTTTTCTGAAGTGTTCTATGTTTCATGTTTCGGGCTAGTTCCGTTTCATAGTATTTAAACTGCATATACTTTTGTTTTTAGGCATCAATAAGAACAAAGTTCATTAAAATGTTAACTATCTAATGTGTGTCATTGATTGTTACGTTATTTAAGTTTATAAGATCGTACACATATTTTGTATGTACCTACATATTTATTTAAAATTATGCAATGAATTCATGTATACATTCCGTTTTAATGTTAAATTATATAATTATGCAAAAAAATATTTCTACATACATTGAAGTAAAATCTTTATACATATTTATTAACACAAATTTATAACAAAATATCCACAGAAAAGGCACAATTTATGCAATTCTTTTAAATTCATGAAAATAAATTAAAATGTATAATATATCGCACTATTACGCTTAAGTCACTTTTTGGAATTGTTTTAAAGCCAACGCTGGAAAAATAGTGTTCAGGTTTTATTTTTGTCATTTTTTATTACATACCTACTTACATAGTTTTATGTATATTATAATTAATTATAAGTCTGCAAAACCTATCTTAATTGCTTAGTAAAAACATTCTTTACAAACTGTTTGACAATTCCCATTTTATATATTTTATCTAATTTAAATATAGAATTGATATACATACTAGAAAACATTCAAGTGATTTTAGTTATATTGTATCGCGTTTTTATACCCTCCACAGGAAGGTATATATATTCAATTTACCATTACATTTGGCATAGCGACATATGTCCGCCCGGTACACTTTCCGAGCGGAATTATGTCGCTTTTTTTCTGGCGGAGTTATGCCGTTTTGAAAACGCCATATCTCCGCGCGGAGCTATATCGCACTTAAAACGACATATCTCCGCCGAACTAATGTCGTTCTCGGTTGGTCGTCCAGAATTGTCCGGAAGCAATCCGTACTCTTCTGAAAGCGTTCGATTGGCACTCAACTGACAGTTCTTCTACTGAAAAGAAGAGAAATTTACTTTTGGATTTGAATTCAGAATCGCGGAGAGTTCTTCCGGACGGTTCTGGACGACCAACCGAAAACGACATAAGAATGACATATCTCCGCGCGGAGATATGTCGCTTTAAAACGTCATATCTCCAACAGTTAATTATTTATATTAAGCATATGCAAAAGGTAATTATTTTTTTATTTGTTTAATTTCTGAATAAGTCTATACCAAAAACTGTCAGATAGTCGCCTGTAAGAAAGTTTGGTGTATTTAAAGTATGGGGTTGGTGGCTCGCTTCGCTCGCTAACAAGTTTTTAACCCTTTTTCGGAGGGTCTAGCTCTAGCCGCTCACGCGACTTCGTCGCTCCGCTAAGGGTATGTCAACAACTGTCTGGCAGGTGCCTGGAGCTAAAGTTTAATTATATGTAAATTTATATTCACATTTAAAACGACATATTTCCGCGCGAAGTTATGTCGTTTTAAAGCGACATATCTGTATAATATGATGAATGTATTTTGAATTAGGTATTATAAAGAATTGGCTGTTCAAAAAATTGGACTGCTTGTAATTTTTATACAAAACCTGCTGAAAACGTGTTTCAAAACAGCATCGGTGCTAATGCGTAGAGTGCGTAGCGTAGCGTAGATATACACGCCGCCGTCAAATTTAAATAAAAAAGTGGCATTTTTTCTAAAAAAAAAAAATTCGTTTCTATAGTAACGCGTAATTTAAAGCGACATGTGAACTTTCAAAGTATGTACTTAATATTTTAGTTTAAAATACGCACTTATTTTATTTGTTTTGACTTCTGTACACTTTTTTTTCTTTACATGCCCCATAGTTTTGACATTAACTAATTTTGAGTCATATTTTGTACAAATATAGTGGAAAACTAGCGAATTAGCTAATACGAAAACATACAGGAAGTTTTAAAAAATTTGAATTGTATGTTTTAAAAAATATTCGGCCCTAGCGAGGTATCCGTCGGAACGGAGAATTCTCCGCAACGCATACTGCGTCGGAGACTAAAATTACATTCGAGGTATCCGCCTTCGGAAAGAATAAATAAAATGCGACGACGCATTGATTTGACATGATGTTGTTTCGTGGTACATCGGGGTTTTCTTAGTGCTTGTTTGTGTTTGTCCTGGAAACACAAATTAAAACAACAAATACAACCAATTACTTTGCTAAAATGTTTTTTTCTTTATTGTTTTAATTTATCAACACTTCACTGCAACTCGTAAACAAATTCTGCAACCAATTCCTATCGGAGCATATCGGAAGAAAATTCGTATGAAGCTGTCAAAAATATCGGTAAAAACGCACTTGATCGCACTGAAACGCAAAACGCCAGTGTGCGTTGCATATTTGTCGGAAGAAATTTCCGAAAAGCTGTTCCGAAGTATACCTCGCAGCAAAAATTCTCCGATTCGTATGAAATCGGAGAACTTTCCGTTCCGACGGATACCTCGCTAGAGCCGATTTCCTGAAATTTGCATTTGCCCTAACGAAAGCGTAATATGTATATAAGTTAATAGATTCTTATTTACACCTGATGCAGATTCCATGTGATATAAGCCGATATGACAATGCGCACTTACGTTTTCGTCTCATGTGTGCCCAAAACGTATTTCGTTTTAAGAACGCAAGTTTTCTTAAATGCCGATGACCAATTTATTTGTTGGTTAGAATCAATTCATCACATTTTCCTTGTTGATGAAATAAAACAGTAAATATATTACACCTGACAAAACAAAATTTACTCTACTTTTTTTTTAAATATTTATTCCAAAACTCAGTACACTTTAAAAATAAACGAATGAAAGAAACAATTAAAGAAAATAAATAAATATTCGTTTAAATATAATAAGAAAGAGGTCAAAATTTATATCAGCAAAACTAAAAAGAGTCATGCTTGATAATGTTTTCCTGATATGTGTCATACATTTTAGTTTTGCAGCTTAAACTAATATTTTTTCGTAATAAAGTCAAAGGAGTTCGATTATTACAGTAACTCCCCATTTATATTTGTATGCTTTTTAAGGGCCTAGTTATAGCTATCATTGAAATGCATCATTGGAACAAGTCAGTGGAATGGTGGTTTCATTTTTTTGACAAGTCGGTTATAGCAATCATTGAAAAATTCCTGTCAGTGAAAGAACCTGTCAGTGACTTTTCAACAAACGAGTCTAACTGACAGCTGAGAACAGAAAGAGAATCGAACACATCAGTGAAACGATTGGGTTCCAAATTGGAGAAACCAGAATCAGCTGTTCATTGAAATCGATTTCGATCAGTGAAATAATAAAATTGAATTTAAAGAAGAGTTTTAGTCAGAATTAAGTAATTTCTTTCGTAAAAAAATTCCACAATTGATTACCTTTATTTTGATACCAACTAAAGCCAATATTGTTTGATTAATCGTCTTAAAATCGGAAAACAAAATTTTCAATGACGCATTTCAATGATAGTTATAACTATAACAATTTGTTTACCACGTCCCGATAACGGCCAATTTATTTGAATTATTTGAATTTTTTCAAAGTTACCACAAAATAACTGTAAATGTTACTATGTGCCAGTGTATGCGTGACCAAATTCACCCTCCGTTTACTTTAACATTGCACCCATACTTAACCACGCAGTAACTTTTTGAAACTGGCTCTATGAAATTCTCATTTTTGGCCGAAGCTGGTGGTCTATTCTCTCCGGTTTGTGAGTTAGTGCGCTAAACTATTGAGCACGGGCCGCAGGTTAAATACTCGAAAAAAAAACAATTTAAATAAAAAAATCCATAGATAGTTGGTGCAACACGTCCTTCGTCCATAGGCTCCCTAGGCATAGCTTCTCACAAACGTTCGTTTGTGTGAGTTTTTTTTTATTTTTCGGGACGAATTTCTGCTGCACTTAATTTTTCAAACGTCTTACAAACATCCGAAAGAACAACTGTCCTGCGTAAGCTTCTCAATTCAGCTATCGAATTTGGCATAAAAAAATAGTAATTTCCTTCTATTCTTCCCAAATGTGACACATTCTCTATATGAGTAGCTAATTCTCCTATCTCTGAAAATAGGCACTGCTCTGGCCATACAAAGTCGCTATATTGTTATCCTACAAGATTTTTTGAAGACTGAATAAAAAAAAATAGCCCATCTGTTAAGAGATGAGTTTTTGACCAGTTTTGCATGACAAACAATTTCTTCTACTACAACGTCTGTTGCTTAAAATAGTTTTTAGGAAATTTCTCAAGGATAAAAATTTCATACAAAAAATAAAAAAATTTATAAAGAGAAAAAAACATTAAAAAAATTAAACAACAAATTTTCATAATTTTAAGTTAACTTTTTTGTATCTACACAGATGTACTCGAAGTGCTTAAGACTTGTATGCGCTACTAAATTCTCTTTTCAAAATATACGAAATGTTTGTACCTATAGATAATAGTTTAAAAGCCTTATAGCCGTTTAAGTGGTAACAACTCCAAATTAGAGGTCACCTACTTTAATGGGCTATAACGGGAAATTGGGTTAGAATAGACCCCACTGCCATACAATTTATTTTTCGGCGAAACTTCAGGAATTTCCCCTTAGAGGATTGTACCGCTTAACTGATAAACCCTGTATAGATTCTAATATCCTTTTTCTTTTAACAAATATATTACCTTACTGAAAAATATTTAATTTTTTTGATGAATGTTTGGGTCAGGGAAAACTTGAAAATTGGTCAGGGAAAATTGGGAATCAGGGAAAGTCAGGGAAAATTATTTTGCAAAATAGTGGCAACTCTGTATTATCTTATTGGCATCTGTTTTGAAGGGCTGAATAGCTCTTTCGGCCTGTCTTAGGCCTTTGATGTTTTCCCAACATGAAATACATTCATTTTATTCCCAGCTTTTTATAGCCAGATTTATAGCTGATTTGGATTTGGGGATTGCACAGAAAGGTTCAGATCCAATGAAAAGGGTTTCCAAGTCTTTTCTGGCTAGTTCATCAGCCTTCTCGTTACCTTCAATCCCCTTATGTCCGGGGACCCACCATAATCTGGTTTTGTTCCTGGAACTAAGTGTTTGGAGGGAATTGAAGCAGTGTAGTACTGATTTGGAGTCAATAGTGTGTGTGCTAAGGGCTTTAATAGCTGCTTGACTATCCGTGAATATATGGATATTAGCTCCTTTGATACCTGAGTTAAATATAAGGCTTGCGCATTCTTTAATGGCATGGAGCTCTGCTTGAAATACACTGGGGCCTTTTCCCATAGGTATTGCTACGTTCCGATTTGGTCCATGTATACCAGCTCCTACCCCCGAGTCCATTTTAGACTCATCCGTATACCACTTTAGGCCATTTTGGCAGTTAGGTGGGCTATTGTTAACCCATGCTTCTCTGGTTGTGATCTCAGTAGAGAATATTTTGTTGAAGCATAGTGGTAAGCGGTCTTTGGTAGATCATGTCTAGTTCTGGATGTTCGGATAGTAGTTTAATTAGTTCTGTGTATTCGCTTAACTCTTCCACTTATGTCAAAACTTGCTGAGCTGCGTATTGCCACTTTCTTTATATAGATGTGGAGGGGCCTTAGTCCTATTAAGGCTTCTATACCCGCAGTGGCTCCGGATGTGCCCAGACGGGCAAACCGTTGTACCTTATTTAATTTGTTTATTGTCGTTTTTTGGGTGACTTACTCCGAGATATTTTACTTCGTTAGAATACTCAATGTCTGTGTCATTAATTGAAATTTGATTTAGACTTTAATTTCTCCTTCGTAAAAGGGACGATGACAGCCTTGCTGATGTTTATAGAAAGACTTTCTTTTCTGCACCAGTCTATGACTATCTTAAGGGCGTTTTGCATACGTATTGTAACCTCGTTAGGTTCTTTGCCCCTAATGATGATGACTAGGTCATCGGCGTATCCAATTATATTGAAGCCTGCATTACTTAGGTCTTGAAGAAGGTTATCGATAACCAGAGACCATAGTAGGGGTAAAAGTACTCCTCCCTGAGGGCAGCCTTTTACGGCTGTTACTGATACTGAGGTCAGTTCTGACGAAGCAGTTATTTTCCGACTTTCAAGCATCGCCTTGATCCATTTGATGATAGGTTGATCTATACCTCTGCGGGTCAGGGCATTTGATATGGAGTCATATCCAGTACTGTCAAAAGCACCCTCAATGTCAAGGAAGGCGCATAGTGCAACTTCTTTGTTTTGATATGCACTTTTAATTTGTGCTGTTAAACTTAGAAGAGCTCCTTCCGTAGATTTACCTTTCTGGTAGGCGAATTGACAGGGGTGCAGAGGTGTGCTCTCATTTAAGCATTCTCCAATGTGCACGTCTAGAACTCTTTCCATTGTTTTCAGGAAAAACGATGTCAAGCTTATTGGACGGTATGATTTAGGTAGTTCTATTGGTTTGCCTGGTTTAGGGATAAATACCACGTTTACCTCCCTCCAGGGAGCCCCAATTGAAACTAAACCTAAATAAAGCAACCATAGTGGGTAAGAAAAAGTCCAAGCCCTTTTGTATGAGAGCAAGGAAAATTCCGTCTGTTCCTGGTGGCTTGTACGGTTTAAATGAGTCGATCGCCCATTTAACCTTATCCGGAGAGAAAAGTTTGCCGGATAAACTGTTAATCCTTTTCAGGTTTTTAGGGGGTGAGTCTTCCGTCAAGTGTTCGTGAAACTCACTTGTGATTGTGGAGCCGAGGAAGTGAACCTGAAGAAGCGTAATCAACGCTTCCTCCCGGTCCCATGTGATTGTACCATCAGATTTGACTAGCAATCCCATGCAGTTTGTTTTATCTTTCGAAAGTGCGCTTTAGGTTAGGTTAGGTTAGGTTAGGTTGAATAGGGTGTGAGTTCATCACATTGGACTACGTACCTTATTGGACCCATCGCCATCCCTGGAGAAACTTAAAGGTCAAATAACCTAAACCACTTCGCCCAAGCAATTAAAAAAAATGTTTCAGTTTTGTTTGCGGGGAAAACCTCCTCCAAATTGTCGAAGAAGTACATACCGAGGTATTTCCTCCTGTACGAGTAATAGCTTCACAGAGGAGATGAGTTATATCCTCTGTGACATGTAAGTCTTCGCAATACCTGCATAAGTCTGTATCTGTTAGACCTAATCTCATAGCGTGCTTCCTTAGAAGACAGTGCCCGGAGAGGTAATAGGGATATATTACCATTCGTAGCCTTGATCTGCTGAGCTTTAGTAATACTACAGATTTTTTCCGATCTAGCTTAGGCCACAGAGCCTTTGAGACCCTGAACCCTACTATATTCAACTATCTCTGATCTGCCCTCTTTTTTAATATTATCAAGAATAGTTCTCTTGGCCACGGCTATTGGTGGTCTAATAACCTCAATTGTTTCATTAGGTGGAAGCTCTGCTCCGGTTTTGGCCAGAACATCAGCCCTTTCGCTACCCTCAATATCACAGTGTCCGGGTACCCAACACAATCTGACTTGGTTCTGCGCGCGTAATGCTCGGAGCTTTGTGCGGCAGCTCCTGACTAGGTCAGATTTGATGATGAAGGACTCTAGCGCCTTTAGCGCAGCCTGACTATCAATGTAGATAGCGTTATTCTTGTTGGATATTGATCCCATATCAAGTAGATCCGCAGCTTTGATCACGGCCAGAACCTCTGCCTGGAACACACTGCATGTATCCGGAAGTCGTAATGACACGTGTAGGTCTATATCCCTGGAGCATATACCTGACCCTGTACCCTGCTTAGTTTTGGAACCATCCGTATAAATCGAAATTTCATTATCATTCGAAAGCTCATTCTTTTGCCAGTCCACCCTATCTGGGTATTGTACTTCGTACGGAGTGTCGATGTCAATTTCCCCTAAACTTTCATCCGTTTTATCGGGGATGCTGGAGAAGGATTTCATTAGTATGGAGCTATGTCCTACCTGTCTGGTTTTGAAGAACCCTGCGTTAGTTAGCCGAAGCGCACTATTACCTGCTTGCAGTTTTATTTGTAGATCCAGGGGTAAAAGAAACATAAATGCCTCAAGTGCAGCTGTAGGTATGGTGCGTAAAGCACCAGTGATGGCAGTGCAGGCTGTTCTTTGTGCCCTGGTCAACATATCCCATATATATAATTTATTTGTGGCTTTCCACCAAACAAGAGCCCCATAGGTAAGGATGGGTCTAACCACCATGATGTACAGCCTCAATCAACACTTTTTTCCTGCTGTTCTCTTACAGATGAAGAGAGCATTATGAGCCTCGCACTCTTTCCTGAACATTAAGTTTCCAATTCAATTTTTTATCCAGGACTATGCCAAGATATCCCGCGCTTTCCGAAATGGAAAGCTCCACCCCACCAATCCTGGGTAGTTTGAAGGGTGGTATCTTTTGTACTAAAAAGTACTAGTTCTGTATTTTCCGGGTTGACACGAAGTCCACACCCTTCAGCCCAATTTCTGAGCTTGTTGATGCTGATTCCATGGTTTCACTCAATGTGTTCAAGAATTTACCCCGAACGAGAATCGCCACATCATCCGCGTAAGCGGTTACGCTAAACCCTTTTCTTATTGAACTGTGTCCGAGAGTGGAATTGATATTTCTGGTGACAAGCATCGTGCAGAGCCAATTGGTGATGCTATGATCTACGTTTAATTATCCTCTCCAGAGCGCGTTTGATTGCTTCTGCCCTAACGTGATTGAAAGCCCCCTCAATGTCTGAAAAGGCAGCTAATGCGAATTCCTTGTTTTGTAGGCTGTATTCTATTTTACTTATACCACTTCATGTAGAGCTGTTTCTGCCGATGCATCATTTTAAATATGCGTGCTGAGCATTGCATAGATTTCCATTGCAACAAGTAGCAGCTATTTAATCACTCTTTAGATATCAGTTAAAAAAAATATTTACACTTATGTATAAGATTTTCAACACTGTTTTGAATCCCGCTTAAATGAACTAAATACAAACATTCAACATATGCATATGCGTAGGTACGTTTCTTCAGATGTGCTTTCGTTTTCTGATAAAAAAAAATGTGTTCGACAATGTTGTGGTAAAAATGTTTATTTAATCACATTGTCATTATATGAAACATGGCCTAAATGGCCATTTTATTTTTATATAAAAAAAAATTTTAATTGCATATACCTTAATGTCTATTAGTTGCCTAAATCTAGTTTGTACTGCAGTCTGCATTCGTAATCGTAAATCGTAACATACTTTTTTCCTCTTTTTCTTTATCCCTACCTACACTACATTACAAAGAACAAGGGCCGATAGCCTCTGCAGCTAGTGCTCTCTAACTTATATTAGCCTTATAATTTTTGTAATTATTTTGTTAATAATAAATAATAATAATAAATACAAAGAACATACAACAGAGCATATACCTACAGAGCCACTTCCACAGTGATTAAAAAGCCGTGACTGCTGAGCAGTGATTACTGAGCACTGAGCATTTATGTATAAGGCTTGTTTTTTGCACATCGATCTCAGTGAAGTAAAGTGAATTAGGATTTTCAGCACGCAATTACAACAACTGCGCTCAATTTTACACCACTGAGATTCACACAAGCTATTCATTTCCAGCAGGACCAACTTTGGAGCATTCTTCTATTCTGAACACCAGGGGAACACATTTTTGTGTAATTTGGATCTGTTCACAGAGTGTCTCCTTTTATGATACCTATTATTTTGTCGGCTGTGGTGGGTGTAAATATATAAGGAATTGCATATTTTAAACAACTTTAAAAATAACAACTGAATATTACGGAAAGTAATAAAATACTAAATATTTTCCGTTTTTATTTAAGTTGCATTTTGTTTACAAAATATAATTATATATATACCTAGACTTATAATAATTGAAAACTATCTTTGATATATCATTATGGGATACATTTTTTTGTAGATAATAAATAGCAAATCCTCCCATTTTGTATTCCCTGTCGATTTTTTAACTGAAGTCTGTAATAAAGGTTAAGTATTATTTATATAGCTACTCTTTTTTTTAAGTGAAAGTCATTCGATTCGAAATTTTTTTTTGTTAATTTCTCCGCACATTCTCATTTTCGATTGCATTGAGTTAAATGTTATGAGTTTTTTCGACTGAAAAGTTGTGGTCTAACAGCCTTATTTATAAACTTTATAAAAAAAAAAAAAAATAAATAAGTGGCGCAACAGACGGGTGACACCCAAGGCCCAGCTTCTCGCGACCATTCGTTTTGTGTGATTTGTGTGAGTTTCTATTTTTGGGACGAATGGAAGGGACCTACAATTTTATGCCGAGTCCGAACGGCTGAATTGAGAAGCTTTTTCATGACAGTCATACTCTCGGATGTTTGTCAGACGATCGCGAGAGGTGGCGCAGTAGAAAAAACTTTAAGATGTAATTTGTGTTTTTCCGGGGATCGAACCTGGGATCCCTCGCACAGTAGTCTAGCACACTAACCACTGCGCTACTGCGCCCAACTTTATACACTCTATATAATAACTCTAAACGCAAAAATCTAATATATATTCTGTAACTTATAAACTATAAGTGTTGCCTGTAACCAGACGTGTCGTATCATTCAGTGTGCTGTCATTTACCAACCATTTTCTAATACGCGACGCCTCGATTATACCATCGTAAGGCAGCTGTGTGAGCTGGCAGTTCTCTATATCTCTCACTACGTACCGGTCATGAGGCAAAACTTTATGAATGACATATGGACCGCGGTACTTTGGCACGTATTTTTTTATTAGTCCTAACAACCGTATCTACATTGTGAATTACAACAAAATCTCCCTCCGAATACGTCTTCGCGGGTTTGCTCCGCTCGAGAAAATACCTCTTGTTATATTCCTGTGACCGAGCAATCACTTCCGAAGCAGACGACCTCATTCCTTCCAAATTGCGTTCCGAAGCTCCTTCATTCTTTGCCTCGATGTATTCTGTGAACTCATCTACCACTTCGCCTCTCTGCTCCACGCTGAACAGCAACTTGCTAGGCGTCTCTTTCTTAGTGGAATGCACAGTGTTATTCAGACTATATTCAACTGTACTCAACTTATTGGACCAATCAGCATGACTAATAGTTTCGCTAATTTTACTGAGCATAGGCTTAATAACCTGATTCACACGCTCCACTTGGCCATTCGCCTGTGGGGAAGCCACAAATATTATATATTATGCTTCAACAAATATGCATCAAACTCAAGGGCTGTAAAACTTGACCACGATCAGTTATGATACGCCTCGGGCGACTATAATAGCTGAAATACTATGACGACCATGCTTATTTACACGAGCGTGTGCCGAACACATTATGCAACGTACACAGTTCCGTATAAATCCATCAACCTTTTCGGCTATCTTTGGGAACCAATAGGCTTTCTTTAGTTGATCACATGTCTTCTCCGTACCTAAATGACCAATTTTCTCATGACCTAGCCTAATCACATTACTTTGCATCTCGCCTGGAACATATAATTGCAGCATTCCTGCCTTATTTCTTCTAAAAACCAAACCATCTATTAGTTTAAAACCTATCACAACCCCTTCCTCCAAACGATCCCGCAAATTTTTTATGACTTCATCACGATTTTTGGTGACCTGAATATGAAAATCAATCTCATCGGAGCCCACAGCACACACTACCTCACACCTACAATCGGTGTTTTCAAAATTTTCACTGACAACGCCAATTAAGGAACCTATCGGATCAGCTGTACCAGCGGGAGAGCAGCGGCTTAAGGCATCGACGTGACAAATGTTGACGCTACCTCGATGCTGGATCGTGTAGTTATAATTTTGTTTCGCTGTGTCGTGAATGGAAAGCACCGGGGCTAAGGACAGCCTTCTTTTTAATTCATTGAATGCGCACTCACATTCTTCGCAAAAAATTAATTGAACCTCATCGTGAGTCAATCGCTGCAATGACTTTGCAATCCTAGCATAGTTTGGGATAAATTTGCTAAAATATGAAAATCCCAAACATGTTTTCACTTCCCTTTGGTTCGTGGGTGCCGGATAAGCCCGAATAGCGTCTATACGTGAATCACTTGGACATACGCCCTCTGAGTTGATACGGTAACCAAGATACTCTATATCTCCATAACCAAACTTACACGTATTCAACTTCAATTCTAATCCCTTCTCTTTCATTCTACGTAAGACTCATGCTACTAATCACAGATGTGTATCGAAGTCTTACGGTTCCTATAATAATGTCATCCATATAGATGATAATAAGACCACTGTCAACCAAATCCCTAAAAATATTATGAATGTACCTCTGGAAAACGACTGGTGCGTTCTTCAACCCGAAGGGCATTCGCAAATATTCAAATTGGCCATATGGAGTAACGAACGAAGTATATTTTATGGAATCGGGTGTCATCTTTACATGGAAGAATCCATTTCGCAAATCAAGAGTTGTGCAATAATTTTTTCCACCTAAGTATTCTATACAGTCCACGAATAAAGGCAACGGATAGTTGTCACGAATAGTCAATTATTTGTTTAACGGGCGATAATCAACACATTTTCATATCTCTACGTTCTTTTTTTTTCACTAACACTATTGCGGATGCGTACCTACGGAGAATCACTCGGCCTAATAATATTTTTCTCTAATAAATCATTAGTAATCTTTCGTAGTTCGTTTTTCTCATAAAACGACAGTCGGCGGGGCAAACAGTGAAAAGGCATATCATGTGACAACCTAATATGCATTTCGTAGTCATATGGTTTCAGTTCGACTTCGTTTGGTTCTAAATAATTATTTCGAATAACATTAATTAATGCTTCGGAACAGCGTTTATCCCGAATAGGGCTAATGTCTACTTCGGATGGCGAAGTGTCTATTTCTATTGACATAATTTCATTCGGAGATTCTTCATCAGAGTAAACCCATTCCGACCATACTACATCTTCTACTTCGTTTTTATTACTACTCTCGCTCTGCCCGGCAATCTCATCAGCAACTAAATGATCCCCTACCTCTTTAACATCATTAATAGAGTTCAAACTAAGTTCACAGAAATGTGATTTTTTGTCATTAGGATATTTATTGAAAGTATTTGAAGTTACAGTTTCTGAATTTATCTGACATAAACGTATACCGAACTGATCTAGAAACTCGCGACATAATATTAATGGAATCGTCATCGTGTCATCTGGGACTACATTTAAAAATACATGTTTACGTTTATTTCGGAATTCTATTTCAGTTTCGATTTGTCCATATGTCATCAACATTTGTTGACCAAGGCCGCTGTACTTCGATTTTACAGCAACATTTTGAATTTTATGCGGCACATCGGCGCTGCTCGTACAAGTCCAAAGAATCCTTGAACTGATCTATCGTTCGAGAATTCATTAACAAATGTGACTCTGGCGAAGTGTCCTGCATACCATCGATGATGAAGCCGACCAGATCGAATTCGTCTACGTAGTTGCAACGGGCGGCGATGTTCTCCATCTCCAAGACATATCGACGAATGTTGTCCTTCTTATTCCATCGGTGGTTGGCCAGAGTTTTGTATATCTCACTACGGCCGATGGTGCGACCAAATTCTCTTACCAGCATTGCCTTTAGTTCCCCATAGTCGAATGCGTCTTTGTTGAGGAGCAATTTAGCTGTGCCTGTCAGCGAGTTGCACAGGATGTAAGGGGAACAATTCATCAGCTCCTACTATATGCATAACCCTTTCAAAATTACTCAGAAAATCGTGCACGTTGTAAGATCTGCTTTCACCATCGAACTTGGTGACAGCGTGTTCAATATCCCGAAAGGTCAATCGGGTTGTTGAAACAGCAGAGGCCGTAGGCGTCTGTGCCGCTGGCTGTATGGGGTGTAGTTCCGCTCGTTCCAATCTGCCAATGGATTGCTGCAGCGTAAGGATCTCATGCCGTTTGCGTAGTATCGCTAGATTACGATCTAACTCAGCTGCGATTTCATCAGTGGCAGCGGGATCTTCGTCAATTGTGTGTTGGGCGTCTGCGTATATATCGGCGTCATCACCGCGGTTTATGGCATCTGTGGCTTCGGTAGCTTCAGTGGCATCAGTTGTACATATGGCAACAGCAGCGCTCCGGTTTTCTTCGGCATCATCATCGGCATCGTTTCTTCTTACATCAGGGACACTAACGATCATATCCAGATGATCGTGCATTTCTCTTAGTCGGGAAAAGTCGGCGGTTTCGGGCATTTCAATGCCTGCACTACGTAGAGCATTTATTAGCTCTAATTTTGACAAACGGTCAGACATGGCTCGTTTTTGTTTTCTATCACTTTATATTCACTGTATTTAATAACAAATTTTGTCTTTACTTGGGTGTATAGACCCCACATCTGAGTTTTAATCTAGGTTCTTTATTGTTTTTTTTTTTTCGTTTTATTGCAAAAAATAGTCTTTTTTAATTTTACAAACAAATCCGCACTTCTATTCTTTATTACTCTCCTCAGAAAAGTGACCTCTTCTATAGAACGAGCCGTCTTATTGGCCGATAGAAGATCGCCTCTCATTGGCTGATTTCTTGGCTGTCAATTTAAAGTAGATACTAGAATACTTAATTCTACTTGTAGATGGGCCCGTCAAAGGCCCAAAGACCCACAAAGTCTTGCTCATTTATTTTGTTCCTAATTGATGATTTCTAATGTCGGATGAGTTATTATGTAATTTAAATCGTAGAAATATTTGAATTCCAATGCTCGCTTTAAAATTCCTGTAAAAAGCTTAAAAGAAAACAATGCAAGACGATACCTAATTCGCTATCGTGCAAACGCTATCGTCTGGACGATAGTGCTCTGTCAATTATTGAGCTACAAGAAGCAAATGTTGGATCGTCGAAGCGATGTCGTCGAGACAATAGCGATGACTTAAAGAACTAAATTGTCCAAATCTATTCCAGAAGGATAATGTGCATATACACAATGTATGCCTTGTGAAAGAAAGGATTGCCTTTGAATATATTTAAATATTGCACTGTCAGCTATATTCGCTTTTTTTTTAATATTATTGAAAATGTTACCCCGTGAAATTAATTGAAGCCATAATCAGTATCAACACAATCAAGAGCTGATTGCGGCGATTAAAGCTTCTTTGAGGGAATAATCCTTGAATTACTTTAATTAAGGCTCTTTGAAGAATATAATTTTTTATTATATCCAATGGTACACATACAGTACACACATACTAAATTTATTAAAATACCTAAATAAAATTTTTTTGTTTATCGACAATTTTAGAGGTGCGTCTATTCAAGTGAACCAAAAAAATGCATACGTTTTTGCCCAGTGTAGAGAAAAGTGAGTAGAACTACCGTTATGACTATGAGTCTATTATATAAAATTATGTTTGTTTTATAGTGTACCTTCAGATAAACTCCAGAGTGATAATAAAACACAGATAGTTCAAATTTCAATGTGAATTATTTGAATGGAATCGAAATCAGTACAGTTTTCCATTTGTTTTCCGGCGCAAAAACAAACAACGAAGATGGTTTGCCAACACGCGTACAGGCAACGTATGGCTAACCGCGAGAAAAACAGGGAAATTTGAGATTAACCTCCAGACTTAACGATTGGCCTTGCGAACGGGGAACTGAATCCGCTCGAATTGGAATTGAAGATCAGTTGGAATAATCGGAATCCGTGGGATAAGGATTTCCTCCCCTTTTTAAATTGCCCTTGATGATTGTCGCTTGAATCACATTGTTCATCAGTTTCTTGACGAACAACCGCGTACCGTTGCACGATTTCGGATGATTCAGATTCCGCAACATGATTATATCGATCCCACCTTCAGCTGTAAATTATGCAGTGGAGTTCCTGGCACATTATTTACCTCACTTTTTACACACAAACTTATTTTCTGAAAAAATGATCGAATTGATAATTTAATTATCGCATTGAATTTCAATTAATCGTAATGCTTGTACCGTTTGCGAATGTGTTTGAGATATACAACTATATCAATCAGTGTAATAATACGCAAAACTTGAATCAATTGTAGCAAGAAAAATAGCACATTTGCTCAATAGAAAATGACAATGTTAAAAGAACACCTGGCGCCATCTATTATTTATGTCGTAAACTTCTCCCCCAAACGCTCGCAAAACGT
This sequence comes from Cheilosia soror, assembly GCA_949372485.1. NCBI lineage: Eukaryota > Metazoa > Arthropoda > Insecta > Diptera > Syrphidae > Cheilosia > Cheilosia soror. The sequence goes on along the minus strand of OX443561.1, from coordinate 57,295,138 downwards.
CTTTTACCACAATGAATTTCACAATTATCCGAAATTCAATCATCAAATCATGTTATAAAATGCAAAATTTCATCGAAAAAGTAAAATCATTTTTCGCCTTTTTCCGGAGTTTTCGACTAAGAATTTTCTATTTTTCTATTCGAAAAGTCATTCCGGAGCAATTTCACACAAAATTCCATACAAAAAATCAATTTTCGATTTTTCCAATTTCCCGACTATTCCGGAGGGTTTTCCCAATTTTTTTTCATAAAAGCCATCCCCTGGCAATTACTAACAACTAAAACAACATTTAAGCCAAATCGGCCCAGCCGTTCCCAATTTTCGATTTTTCCAATTTTCCGACTTTTCCGGAGGGTTTTCCCAAAATGGTCTTTGGTCAATTTTGACCAATCTTCGCAGGAATACTTATGGGGCAATACCTACGATTGTGTGTAAATTTAAACTCTATCGATGTGGTGATTTTCGAAATATAAAATCTAATGCTTTTTTTATGGGCGGTGCCACGCCCCTTTGCCCAGTTTTGACCAATCTTCACAGGAATACTCCTGGGCCAATACTTAAGATTGTATGTAAATTTGAACTCAATCGTATCGGTGGTTTTCGAAATATAAGATTTCATATTTTTTTTATGGGTGGTGCCACGCCCCTTTATCCAATTTTGACCGATCTTCACAGGAATACTCCTGGGTCAATACCTACGATTGTGTGTAAATTTAAACTCAATCGATTCGGTGGTTTTCGAAATATAAGATTTTTAATGTTTTTTTTGTGGGCGGTGCCACGTCCCTTTATCCAATTTTGACCAGTCTTCACAGGAATACTCCTAGGCCAATACCTACGATTGTGTGTAAATTTGAACTCAATAGATTCGGTGGTTTTCGAAATATAAGATTTTTAATGTTTTTTTTTGTATGGGCGGTGCCACGCCCCTTTGTCCAATTTTGACCGTAGGTACCAACTCAGAAAACTTCGTGGGCTCATGCACAACAACTTTGCTAAAGATCATCACATGATTAAATGCATAGTTTACAGACAAACAAACAAACATTAATTTTTATATATGTATTTAGATGAATGTACTTTTTTGCCAAAGTTATTTTTCTCTTTGTTCCACACAATACGAAAAAAAACCAATATCTAAAACGTATAGCCCGCAGTGTTGTCTACCACAATCTTGTAGATCTACCATAATTTCTTAATATTTTTTCAATCTACCACAACTACCACTGCACCCAAAAATTCTACCACGTTTTGTTATTCCAGTGTTAAATATTCGGCCCTAGCGAGGTATCCGTCGGAACGGAGAATTCTCCGCAACGCATATTCCGTCGGAGACTCAAATTACATTCGAGGTATCCGCCTTCGGAAAGAATAATTAAAATGCGACGACGCATTGATTTGACATGATGTTGTTTCGTGGTACATCGAGGTTTTCCTATTTAGTGCTTGTTTTTTCGTTTTTTTGCTCTGGAAACACAAATTTAAGCAACAAATACAACCAATTACTTTATTAAAAGTTTTTTTTTCTTTATTGCTTTCATTTATCAACACTTTACTGCAAATCGTAAACAAATTCCGCAACAAATTCCTGTCGGAGCATATCGGAAGAAAATTCGTATGAAGCTGTCAAAAATATCAGTAAAAACGCACTCGATCGCACTGAAACGCAGAACGCCAGTGTGCGTTGCGTATTTGTCGGAAAAAAATTCCGAAAAGGTCTTCCGAAGTATACCTCGAGGTAAAAATCCTCCGATTCGTATGAAATTTAAGTTATCTCGTTGCGTTCACTACTTTTATGACCCACAAAAAACTAAATACCTTGCTGCTCGTACAAAACACACTGACACAAACTGAAATGCTGAAATTACATTCAAAAATACATACGAACCGTGCAGGTAACCACTCGACATTATGTAGCGTATTGGCACAAATCGTGTAGGCCCGGCCCTAGCCAAACTAGCGCCCTGTGCAAGATTTAAAGAAAGCACCCTTTTTTCATATTTGCACACATGCATAAGTCTTTTCCACATCACCCAGGAAGTAGATTTTCAATGCGTTTTTTTATTCAGGTATCTAATATTGGCTTTGTATGGGAGTGGGAGGTAACCAAACTACTTTACCGACATTGGCCATTTTTAACACCAACCTGACGACCGTAAGAAGAAGTCGTCTCACAAAATTACATTCGCCTATGTCGATTCGTTTGGACGCCATCGTGTTTTCAACAGGAAGAGAGACAGACGGACATGGCTGAATTTATTCGGAATTTGATCCTGATGGAATCCGGTGACTCCTTCCTGACGTTAAAAATGTAATGACAAAGTCAATATACCTTCCTGTGGATGTAATGAACTTTATATATTAGTAATCTATCTGAGTCTTCTCATCATTTGCATCTACTCTTATGTCGAATATTTTATTGCTGCTTTTGTAAGTAATATTAGTACTTAACTTAGTTGAACCTCACACAACAGCAGATAAATGTTCAGTTTCAAGCATATTTGTAAGTTAGAAAAGGCAAGTACTTGTGTAAATGCAAACGCATAAATTGGTTCATTTTAGGTATTTCAAGCTCAGAGCAAACAAATTAAATTCAAGCAATATTTGGTCTTCTTTTTATTTTTTTTCTATTGCCACTTTTAATTTAAAAATTTATACTTATAGAAAAGAAAATACACGAAACATTTAAAAACAATAAAACAAAATTCGTATCTAGCTAAAAAAAACCCAGCTGGCTGGATTTTAAAAAATTTTCCAGCTAAACGCATTTTAATCCAGTCAGATCTGACTGGAAAGCAGTTAAAATGGCAACGCTGCTGAGAGTCTGAAGTGAAAGAGAAGAGAATACTATATTTTCATATACACAAACACAATACACAAAGCTACTTGTTCTCTTTGTAAGAGAAATTTGTTTTCGTAGATGAGAAATCCCATTCCCATCCCCATATGTGCAGAATCAAAAACCTGCACGTTTAACACAAACAATTGCGTAGAATGAATTTTTTTTTTTGACATATTTTCCTATGAAAATATTGCGAGTGACTGTGCAAGAAATAAAACTTGCACATACGGGGTGAAACTTTTTTTGTTTTGAGATTTTTGAACTATTTTTTTTTGTAAAATGTAAGTGGATGTGCAAGAAATATACTTACACGAACAGGGTGGAATATTTTGAGATAAGGTACCATCCTAGGTAAGAAATTAACTTGCATAGGTTCAGTGGGATTTTTGATTTTGCGACATTTTGAGTTAGATTCTCCCTGAAGTTGCAACACTGCAAGTAATGTGAGTTAATGTGCAAGAAATAATTCAGCACAGGTATTGTTATTTTGGAATTTTTTGAACAAGCTTTTTGTTTAAAATGCAAATGGCAGTATTAGTGCGCTCAAGATAAAATTAGTTTTTCTAAGGCCTACTGTCCACGTAGCTACGCTTCATTTCGTAGTCGTACATGCGACTTTGCCGCTCCGTGGGCAGAGCTTCGTTTGTTTATATGCAATCTGCAAGGTAGCTGCAAGCAAGCGTACAACAAGGTGCAAATGAAGAAAGCGTGCGTATGAAGCGCAGCTACGTGGACAGTAGGCCTTACTCCTAGCAATGCGCCCCCAGAACTTGGCGCCCTGTGCATTTGCACATCTTGCACATATGTTTGGTCCGGCCCTGCGTGTGTGCTAGGGTAGTACACGGAATGCCGAAAAGCCACACACGAGTGCCTCATACGTATGAGTATCTTATGTGAGTGGCACAAAGAGGGCTAGTACACGGTATGTAGCCATTGGCTCCATACGCTGACGTCAAAATTACGTCAGAGCCTCATATATATGTGGCGAGCTACATATCGTGTACTAGCCCCTTAAGAAAAAGAATTTACTGAACTCGAGTGTGCTTGGAAGCGGAAGCATAGAAGGCGGTAGCAGTGGTAGCAGCGGTGGTAGAGGCAGAAATGGAGAAACTAATCTTTATATCAATGATTCAACCTATTCCAAAGAAAGGGAGAAAATGTCTGCCACAAAACTATCGTCCAATAGCGTTACTTTCAATGCTCTCAAAAGTAATGGAAAAGGCAATAAATGTCGGAACCGATTAATAAGTGGCAGGCAATACGGATTTCGGAGCTGTCGTTCCACAGGAGACCTGTTAAGCTACGTAACGCACTTATGGACGCAAGCAATTGAACAACACGGCGAATCCAGAGCCCTAGCCTTGGACATTACGGTTTTGGCTTCTTGATTAGGGATAGCTAATGCTTCTGGCCACTTACTGAAGTAATCCATAACCACGAGGATATAACGATTTCCATTAATCGTTTCAGGAAACGGTCCGACAATATCAAAATGCCGTCCTGCACATGAAGAGAGTCCCATTGCGCCCAGTATGCCTTCAGCTTGGGCTCCTATTGGATATCTCCAGCCGGTCTGGTTTTCCCTCATGCTCCTTCCAGGCGAGAATCGGCTCGATATCGGTGTCTTCTCTTTCAGCCTCCCGGATCTCTCGCAGTCCAGCCACCAATGGGCTCAGCTCTCAGCCTGTGCACTGAAACGGCATCTTTACCCTCCTGACGCACGCAATGTTTGCAGTCGGCTTCTTTGAAATGCAGGAGAGAGCATCTGAATTAGAGTGAAGAGTTCCCTTTCGAAGCTGTATTTCGTAGTCATACATCTGCAGCCGTTCGATCCACCTCGCCACTTGTCCCTCAGGATTCTTAAACTGCAGCAGCCACTTTAAAGGCGCATGATCAATGAAAGAATGAATTTGAGTCCATAAAGGTATTTGTTGAAGTGCTTTGTCGCCAGGACTAAAGCGCGAATTTCTTGTCTGGTTACACAGTAGTTTCTTTCTGGCTTCGAGAGAACTTAACTGAAGTACGAAACTACTTTCTCTTGGCCATCATGCACCTGGGAAAGGACAGCTCCAACTCTCACATTACTAGCGCCTGCATCCGCAATAAATGTTTTTCCAGGACTGGGGTACGCTAGTTTGGGGTCGTCACACAGTTGCTGCTTAAGTTTTTCAAATCTCTTTTCGCACTCACCTGAACATTTGAATTGTTTTCCTTTTTCTGTCAGTTGATGCAAGCTCTTGGCAATCCCAGCAAGGTCCTTCACAAACCGTCTGTAGTAGGTCGCGAAGCTCCTCGGTTGACGTTTGTCTTTGAGAACCGGTCAGTTTTCATCGACTTTCTCTGGATCAGTCCTGAGTCCTTCGGAAGAGATGATGTGTCCGAGATACTTCACATCTGGTCTAAAAAAGCACACTTTGTCGGGTTCAGCTTTAATTGCGCCCTTCGCAGTCTCTGGTACACTTCCTTCAAGTTATCTCGATGTTCTTCAAACGTTTTTCCCACCACGATGACATCATCTATATACACCAAACAGGTTTTCCACGTTAGGCCCGGCAAAACCCGCTCCATTAGCCGTTCAAAGGTGGCTGGAGCATTGCACAGTCCAAATGGCATTACTGTGAATTGCCAGAGCCCGTTTCCTGCTGTAAAAGCTGGTTTCTCGCGGTCTTCGGGATGGATCTGAACTTGCCAATAGACACTCTTCAAATCAATGGTGGAAAAACATTAGGCGCCGAAAAGTTAATCCAGGGTAGGTATCGTCAATCCTTGGCAGATGGTATCTATCCTTTTTGGTGACGTTGCTCAGCTAACGATAGTCAAAACAGAATCTCGTGCCCCCGTCTTTCTTCTTGACCAGTACAACCGGGGACGCCCATGGACTTTTCGAACTTTCAATCAGCCATTCCTTTTCCATCGTCGACACCATCTCTGCAACCTCCGTCTACTTAGCTAATGGTAGTCATATGGGAGGCTGTCGAATAGGTTTTGCGTCTCCTGTGTCGATTCGGTGTTGTACGAGATTGTTCTTATAGGTTCTACATTTCTACAAGCATCTTTCCAACGACGTAGTTTTGATAATGATTTTCTGGATCTGACTGAACTAGGTAGAATCGGTGGCTCCCAGGATCCCCCTCTAGCTTTTGTCCTACTTCTGACACCAATGTTACATTCGGCTGGGATTCGAAAAGATAAAACACTATTCTGTTTTCGTTTTCTTTAACAAATCACTTTTATTTACAAGACCAATATCACTTAAAATCAACTTTTTCGCTTATTAGAATCTTTCCACTTATTTTATATCACTACCGATACTATTTCGAACTTTACTTCACACGGTTTAAAAATAAACTGCAGTCTCGTCCGATTTCGCAACCCTATTTATACTCCCAACTAAAGCTTCTCGAACACTCCAACCGGAACAATCGAGAATGTTCTGCTTCGTTCTATCCACCATTCGATGAGTTTCGAAGTTTTCGAAGTTCCGTTGAATAAGTTCATCCACTCTCCATTAAATGGCGCTGCGATCAATAATTAGTACTTTTCAATCCACACTACAATATACAGAATAGCTGTGCAAGCAAGCAACCCGTGAAGATCAAAAGCGACGCCCTTTACCCGTGCGCAAGAATTGTATTACATAGGTCTTAGATAATAATGTTCTTTCGAAAAATGAGAATAATTCGATTTTATGGAATTTATTTCTGCCTAATCCTGAAATCGATCCATTCCAGATCGATACACACCACCTGTTTATCGACTTCAAGGTCGCCTATGATAGCGTATGTAGGGGCGCATTATACAAAGCCATGTTAAATTTCGGCATCCCTGGAAAACTCGTCCGTCTATGCAGGATGACGATGGAGAAATCTCGCTGCTCCGTCAAAGTGCGAAAGAACTGGGAGAACTCAGCGAGCTGTCAATGGCGCGTTTACAAGCATTGAAACGGAGGCGGCGAAGATGGGTCTGGCTGTTAATGAGGACAAAACGAAGTATATGCTGTCATCGAGAAAGGATTCTCAACATCGGCGACTCGGACAGAACGTCACGGTTGACAGATATAACTTCGAAGTAGTTAAAGACTTTGTCTACCTAGGCTCTACAATTACCTCGCAAAACAACATCGGCGTAGAAATCAAACGAAGAATCACACTTGCCAATCGCTGTTTCTTTGGGCTAAGAAGGCATCTAAGAAGCAAAGCCCTCTCGCAGAACCAAGGAGATATTGTACAAGACCTTAATCATCCCGGTCCTGTTGTATGGTGCAGAGGCATGGACCTTATTTTTACTATGAGGGGGGGGTATATCTTGCTTCGTTTAGGCGGGAGGGGTAATTTAAAAAAAATTATATCTACTTCGAATGAAAAAAAAAATACAATGGCATTTTCGAAAGCCAGGATTCTGTTCTTTAATATTTATTATTTTTAAATCAAGTTATTACTCTTAACAGATTTTGAAAAAAATATTTTCAAACTTGAAATTTAAGGAAAAAAATTGTAAGCTAATTCTTTTCAATATTGAGAAAATAGATACTTAATTTGTTAGTAGTTTTTACTGTCCAAATCAATTCTTAATTGAACACTGAAAACCAGATTGATTAATGTCTTCTAGTTTTTGAGAAAATGGAAAATTTCTTGGACAACAGCACCTACTGCGTGCGAATTGATATGCAATATATATTTAAATTGAATTAGTTTACCCAATTTTCAACAACATTCTTTAGCAACAGTCTATGGCCTAAAATTTCACATTATAGACAAAATTTTGCCGATTTGCATTATAGACAAATCAGAACAGATTTCCGGCTTTAAAAAAGGCTATAGTACTTTTTTTGTAAGTGTTGCCATTGTTTTTTTCAGGAGTCCTAACATAATGGTCCTTAACCGTGTCCTGGCTGTATACATTCTCTCATGGCATAAGCTCAGGTTAAAGCGGGCGCATGATTATTGTGTATACCATCTAGTTAAACTGTACAAAAACTCAAAACTATTCCTAATAATATTTCATTAAGCATTTCATGTTTTTTTTTTTTTTAGGGGCCCAGAATGTCGTGCAATAAACTCGTATGCATTTATTATCTTTAAATTGCATCTGCAGCAGAACACATGTAACTTATACTCTCAACAATATATTTGACACGAACAAGATTTTAGTAAACATTCATACAAATAATTTCTTATATACATAATTATAATGGGCAAACAAAACAGCAAACTTAAACCCGAAGTCCTAGAAGATTTAAAACAAAATACAGAATTTACCGGTGAGTAAAAAATTGAATTTGTAATGCTTCAAATATTTACATGTTAGCCATGTGCATTGTACATAAAATTAATATCTTCATTTAATAGATGCTGAAATTCAAGAGTGGTATAAAGGATTCTTAAAGGACTGCCCGAGTGGACATTTATCTGTTGAAGAATTCAAAAAAATATACGGAAATTTTTTCCCATATGGTGATGCAAGTAAGGTATGTACTGTCTAAAATATGGGTCTGCACCTACATCAGAAATTAGGCTTTTGTTAAAATTTTTGTAGAATAAATGTATAAAATTTCGTTTTCTCATCGATTGTCTGAACTTTTAGACTAAGACACTAGTGCTAAAAATTAAAACAAAAAACAAAAAGGACTACTAAATCAAATATTCAATTCAAAAATTAACTAGTAGCGAACTTACCTACTACTGTAAGTAAGACAGGAAAAATCTGTACCCGCCACACTTAGATCAATGTAGATATATTAGGGTTTATGACAGCTAGGTGGGATCTGGTATGGTACAAATGGGTGATGGTTGACCTACATATATCCCTTAGCAGCATAGGCACCCCTAGCGATCGCACGGCGGAAAAATATTCAAGAATGAATGTGTAAAAAAATGGCCAAGATGGAGGTGTATGAGCGAATGAAGCTGATGTTATCTCAGGTGTTTGCCAAAAATGTAGGGCACGCCCTAGCTCCTATGTTCCTATTGAGTCGAGATACACCATGACTTTGTGGGAACCGCTTGACCATATTCCTAGTTTACATTACACAAATTACACAAAACATACAAAACACTACTTCTGTTTCGGCCCTAACATTTATTTGACCTACCTGTCCTTTATGGATAAAATGGAAAAGCCTTTGTAGGGTTTTCAGCCTTTAGCAAAAAAGAGTACACGACGGTGAAACCTAGCTAACAGAATTTTCTTTTTCCGCAAAGGACACTGATTAGGTCCTCAAATTAATTAAAAAAAAAAACATGTGCTTAGTGGGATTCCCTAAAAGTATTATATTGTATCCTACTATAATTATCTGCTGATCCTAAGAAAAATTTAAGTTAAAGTTACGTACCAATAATAAAAAAAAAACAGTTTCATATAATAAATTCTCCAATCTAAGTGCTCAAAATCTAATAAACATTAAATCGTGATTTTCATAAATGAAAGCCCTTAAAACAATTATTCAAAAAGTGTATTAAAAACATCTAAATTCGGAATGTCCTTTTTGTGTCGCTGAAACAATAGGTATGTATGAAGATAGATACGACAAAGAAGACCCCTGATACATATTCGTATTTATCATTTCTACCATTGCCCCTTCGAAATAACTTGTTATGAGTTCTAATCTCCTACATTTTACATTTGCGCTTGTCTTAAGAGTGTTAATTGTTATTTGTTAAATATGTAGTATTACAAATTTAGTGTTCTAAATCTTTTAATTGTTTGTAATTTTAATTCAGTTTCATTCATTTTCAATTCATTCATTCATTTTCAATGGTCCGCTTGTCCATTAAGTGGGTCGCGGGTGTAGGTTGCTCAAGTGGACCCTCCATAGCTCTCGATCCTCCGCCATCGACTCCAAATCATCAAGGGCAATCCCCATACGGGTAGAGGAGAGATTATGAATTTGATCTAACCATCTCATCCTGGGTCTACCTAGGGGACGCCTGCCCGATGGTACGGATTCCATAGCACGTCGTGGAATCCTGGTCGGGGACATGCGTTTAACATGACCAAACCACCGAAGCATGGATCGCTCCGTCCGGAGAAGTAGCTGCTCGACATTGAGTTCCTCACGTATTCTGGTATTTCTGATGCGATCTCTACGGGTCACACCAGCAATACTACGGAGAAATCTCATTTCGGCAGCTTGTATTCGCGATCTTATTCTTTCGGTCATTACCCAAACCTCATGACCATAGGTAAGAGTTGGAACAAACACCGAATTAAAGACTGACAACTTAGCTTTGACACCAAGTTCAGTCCTCCTGATAACAGAATGACCAAGCTGTCTCAAAATCGATCCAGCCTGACCAATCCTACAGGACAACTCGGCATTGCTCCTTCCATCACTCGTGAATAAGACCCCGAGATACTTAAACTTCTCCACCTGTTTCAATGGGACTCCACTAACATGCAGAGTGCATTGAACAGGCGTTCGGGAGACGACCATCACTTCAGATTTGTTCACATTTACTTTCATCTCAGCTTCAACACAAACGGCTACAAACCGATCGAGTGCGCGCTGAAGTTCAGTCTGAGAGGACCCAAGGATGACCAAGTCATCAGCGAAGAGCAAATGACTTATCCTCAGATCTCCCAATTCGAAACGTTCTTCGTCAAGACTGCGCTGTAACATCCAGTCCATATAAGTAATGAAAAGGAGAGGCGACAAGACGCACCCCTGGCGAAGTCCAACGCCCACGGTGAAAGGTATTGATTTAACGCCGTTTACCCGAACACAGCTTTTACAGTTTGTGTAAAGAGATTGAATGGCTCTCAAGAGAGAACCATCAATTCCATACTCCTGTAATACACTCCAGAGTTTCCCTCGAGGGACTCGGTCATATGCTTTCTCCAAATCTACGAAGCAAGCGTAAACAGGTGTAGCATACTCCCAAGCCTTCTCAAGTACCATTCTGAGAGTGAATAACTGGTCGGTTGTGCTTCTGCCGGGACGAAAGCCGCACTGCTCATCTCCTAATCGTGCCTCGACCACAGCTCTGCAACGCGTTTCCAGCACCTTGGCAAAGACTTTTCCGGGGAGACTTAAAAGTGATATACCCCTGTAATTGGAGCAATCCCTTTTATCCCCTTTCTTGAAAAGGGGCACAATCACCCCAATCTGCCAATCGCTGGGTGTTTCGCCGCATTCCCAGGCCACTTTAATGACACGAGAAAGCCATTTGCACCCTCTTCACCTAAGGCCTTTAGCATTTCTGGCCGGATTTCATCCACTCCGGCAGATTTGCCAGCTTTTAGCGATTTGATCGCAAAAGTGACTTCCTCTACCGTGGGACTATTTTCCGCCCTGCTTAAGGCGATAGATGTGTTAATCTCAATGCCCTGGATTGGATTGAGCAATTCGGAAAAGTGCTCGCTCCATCTGCGCAAGATGTCCTCCTCATTAGAAAGAAGTGTACCATCTTTGGATTTGACTCCTTCGATAATGTTCCACTTCCTTCCTCTAAGACGGCGGATGGTCTGCCAGAACACCTTGCTTGCAGATCTGTGATCGCGGTCCAATTTTTCAGTTTCTATGTTTTAAATTGTCCTTAGAAATAATTGATTTCGTTAACCGTTCAGTTTGTTCATTGTTGCGCATGGTGTCCTATATGTAATAATTAAAAAGGTTGTGTACCAAGTGACTAGACATTTTAATTGCGTCTTTTTTAATACCTATAACCTACTACATTATAATGAGCCTTACCAATAAACAATCACTAAACTCGAGTTTTACTAATTTCGAAACTAACTTTAATTTCGATAATTAATTAATTTTAATTTTGCCCTACCAATAACCAATTTAATCGAAGGGTTTACTAAACACGACTTTAGTACAAATTCTAGTACAATGGCAGTCAAATCTTGTACGAATTTCAAAAATTGTCAGATTTATTTGAGCACAAATCAGCTGTTCATATATTTTTTTGCTCAAATCCAATAGTTTCACACAATATCTTGGTAGGTATCAGGAGTCAGGATGCAAATAAAACTTTACATTCGAAAATAAATTGAGTAAAGATTGAGTATGCACAAAGTTCATTTTGTCTTTTGAATAAACATTTCCCTTCCAAGTGTATAGGATTCACAGTCCAAAAAGAGGAAAAATGTTACGTAGGTGATCCCAGTATGCATTTCGAATGATTTCAACAAGAAAATATACAAAACAAAAACCACAAACCAACCAAAAATTAAAGAAAACGTATCCCTTGCTTGACGAATAATTGATTTATTTTATGCTTACAAAAAAATAAAGTTTCCCGATTTCATACTTCCACTCCGCTAACACGTTTATTAAATTTTAACTCAAGTTATTAGTTACCCATTGAACAAATTAAATCATATAACTACTTATTAAAGAATTTTAAATGAGAAATAAAAATATATTGCCTGGAAAACTGACATTCCACGTTTGAATGACACTACTACGATGACACTTATACTTAACACTATGGTGTTTTGAGAGATTTTAAAGTGGGGTGACCAAAATCGATGAGGCTGAAGAGGGTGTAGGGAACCGTTTTATTTTTGTTCTATTTAGGGGTTTGCAACACAAACTGGAGCTAGTGGCAACTGGCATGAAAGGTAATGGGGAGGGCAGCTCATTGGTACCCATAGCACCAGGGGTACCATATATCTTGGAGAGAGGAGGCTGATCAGAAGGCTGTTATCCTGATATTAATTCAGTCGTAACATGCGGACCGATCGAGTGGTTTCGAGTACTATTTCCTTCCAAATTTAGATCCAAATTTTGTCCTTCCCTTTTTGATATCCCATCCTTTTTCCTTCTTCTTTGGTGTCATATTAAGTATCCTAGGCATGTAAAGTACGGTAGTCCGGAGGCCGGTTAAAGACCCTACCCCACTGACGAGCTAAGCACGAGCTTTAAGCTAGCATGCCGCCTAAACCGTCGTCGACCGGACAGCCTTCCACCGAAAGACAAATATAGTAGATTCCTGTGTCTACAAAGGTGGAAGGTAATTTTTATACCGTTACAGGTGGCGCCCAACGTAGGGCCCAGATTCAAGGCAACCACAATTTTCTGTGGGGCACAGAATCTTCATTTTCCAATTTTAACTTTTTTCTCCTTTTTTCTAGCAATTTCCAAATTTTCTTCTCAATATTTTTTATTTTTTTGTTTTGAAGATGAAAATCTCGAAAGACACAATGGGATTAGAAACCCAGAGTAGTGTGGGACTCTAACCGCACTAAAAACACCTCCCTAATCATGACCAAGCAAAGAAAGATTGACAAATGATTTTAGTTTCAACGTTGAGTTGCGATTGAGAAAGTATTATAATTTAAATACATATTTTCATATTTTGTATTCTTGTTTGGTTTTTTTCAGATTATAAGTTCATGAGGTTTGGTTCTTCTTAATCTACGAATATTATATCGTATATTTAAGACGTCTTCTATTTCGGGATTAATATGCATCTGTAGACGCTCATTGTGACGAATTGCGTACTTTCTAATTACTTCCGTTACAAGATCAATCTGCAAGTCACGATGCATACCATGGGGCATTTACTATTCCCCGAAGGATTTTATTTTGGAATGTTTGTATTAGGCTGCAGTTATAGCTATCAGAAAAGTCCATCCGTAAAAACACGCAACAGAACAAAACTGAAACATTCAACCATAGCATATCATAGGAATTCAGTGGAATACTTCGTGAAACTGGTTGAGAAGTTGAACAGAAAAAGTTTTTCGTACGGAAAAATAAAGAAATTCTGTTTTTAGAAAATTTAAAGATCAATTGCTTATTTTTTTTGACGAATTAGTTTTATAATTCAGAAGCAACTATTTAAGACCAAGATTGAGTTCAACGATTAAGTTTAAGTGCTCCAAAAAAGTGAAACAATTTTTTTACGGATGCATTTTACTGATAGCTATAACTGCAGCCTTATTTGTACATTTGTTTTCTTTGTTCAACCCCATAATTGGATACCACATGTCCAAACGGGTTTTAGTATCTGATTATATAATAAAATTGTATTCTCAGTGGACATTTCCGAATTATTCAATTCAATTCAATTATGTCCTAGCAACCAATACAGTTTTTTATATCTAATATTTAATTCTTATACTTTCTTTTTTACATGTTCCTTCCATTTCAGTTTAGCATCTAGATTCATCCCCAGATACTTAGCTGTGTTAGAATAAGGAACTACTTGGTTAACCACGGGAATGTTCGTTATTTTTTTGTTTGTAAAATTCATATGGGTGGACTTTGACTCATTAAGTTTAATTCGCCAACGTTGAGCCCAATCACATATCTCGTTAACTGAGTTTTGTAGCTCTTCTGTTGCTTTAGCCAAACATCTATCAGTTGACAGAAGTGCAGTGTCGTCTGCGAATGTAGCTATCATCGTATCATTCGTATGTGGTATATCATTAGTATACAATAGATACAGGGTTGGTCCCAGAACACTTCCCTGTGGAACTCCTGCTTGTAGTTCTTTAAGTTCAGAATACGCTGAGCCATAGCGAACTCTAAAGATTCTATTCGAAATATAAGATTTAAGTATCTCATAGTACTGTATAGGTAGATCCCTATGAAGTTTATACCCTAAGCCCTTATGCCAGACTTTATCAAAAGCCTGAGCAACGTCTAAGAATAATGTTGAACAAACTTGTTTTTCTTCTAACGACTTTTCTATAATATTAGTTGTTATACGATGAACCTGGTCTATTGTCGAATGTTTATTTCTAAACCCGAACTGGTGGGTGGCCTTCTTTGCTCTATAATTCTATATAGTCTTTTAAGAAGCAGTTTCTCAAAAAGTTTTGATAATACTGGTAAAAGGGAGATTGGCCTGTATGAAGTGACTTCTCATAGTGGTTTACCTTGTTTAGGTATAACTATAATTTCTGCTATCTTCCAGTGATGTGGAACATATCTTAGCTTGAAACAAGCATTAATTAAAAGCTTTAGTTTTAGTAATGCAATGAACGGTAGTTCCTTCAGGATTTCTGCAGTTATTAGATCCTAACCTGGCGATTTTCTATTAGATAGCTTATGAATACATATGCTGATCTCTTTTATGGAAACAAAATTGATTACGTCTTCATCTATTCTATCAGATAATTCAACTTGGTCGTTTGTCACATTAGGTGGAAAAGGTTTAAAAACATTGTTCAAATGTTCCGAAAAAAGTTTGACCTTTTCTTTTGGGTCGCCAATCCATTTCCCAGCAGATGTTCTTAACGGGGGATCTTGCGCTTGTGGTCTCTTTATATATTTGGCAGCCTTCCAAAGGGAGTAGTCTGTGACTTTATCAGCAGTTAAGTTGCAAAGATATTTAGTTAGGGATCTATTTTTAAATTCACCGATCCTTTTTTTAAGCCTGTTATTTAGTCTACTGAATATAGTTTTATCGCCTGGATATCTTGTCATTTGCCATTTTCTGTGGGCTCTTCTCTTTGCTAATATTAGTTCCCTAATTTCTATGGGATATTTTACCGAAGCTTGCTTACGTTGTTGGTAAGTTGGTGTATTATATTCTGCTGCTTGCTGTATATCGGCAATGAATTGTTCTACTTCTATATCAATATGACTTGTTGTGACTAGTGGAGATCTAAGTCCAATAAATCCTTCGAGTAATTCTTTAAATGGACACCAGTTCATTTTGTTTTTTTGTTGGTAAGTCTTTCATTGATTACCTGTTCTACTGTCATGCCGTTGACCGTTAGGATTATGGGTGTATGATCCGACGACAAATCATCACTGCTTTGAACGTTTAGTTCTTTTCTATTGAATCCTTTCATTATGAAGAAGTCAATGAGGTCTGGTATTTTCGCTATGTCGGACAGCCAATAAGTGCGCGATCCAGTCGAAATAAAATTACAATTAAAATTTCGCCCTGCATTGTAAAGCTTCCTGCCTCTTGTCGTTACTAGTCTTGAACCCCAGAAGGTGTGCTTTGCATTGAAATCACCTCCAATGATAAAGTTATTGCCTAGAGCTCAAAAAGGGCGTTAAGATCTTCATCTGTAGGCGAATGCATAGGTGGACAGTATATAGCTATAGCAGCTAGGCTTGTGTAGTTCACGAACGAACTAGTTCACTATAGCGAAGTTCACACACTTAGTTCACTAGTTCATTTAGTTCACGGTTATTATTTTCAACTGGCCTTACCAATAATCATTTTTAACCTTCAAATTACTATATTAAATTATATTTTGACGGTCACAATAGGTAATTTTATATGGAAATTTTCTTGACTTCGTAAAATTTATCTTGGACACTAAAAATGATTATTAGTACCGCGCAATGCTTTTCATACAAACGGAATAAACTAAAGGTAAGCACACACGATTGTCAGATCTGTCAATCCTCTGACAATGACTGACAATAAGCCTACAATAGTCAACTATCTTACAATACAAAATTGTCCGTTCACATTCTGATAACGTTGTCAGGTTGAAAATTGTGTGTTCACACGTTTGTCAGATATTTGAATATGAAAAATTGGTCTATCCGTTGTCAGATAAATTAAAATGTACAATGGTCCTTGGTTTTTGCAGTACGGCGATAATGGAACAAAATATTGCACTTGCGACTATTTTCACTCTACGTGTTAGAAGACTGCGAGGATGATGAATTGACATAAAAACGACGTAGTGTTTGGACGAAGGAGTGCAGGTGGCCCGTTGTCAGCAGGAAGGATTCTACTCCAAATTCTAAGCTGAGGAGACGGAACTTTATCACAATTTTTTGCGAATGGACTCAACACAATTCGAAGGAATTCTAGCTTTGATGACTCCACATTTCAGACATCAAGATTCCAGTATACGCGAGCATCAAGGGTACTCATTCCATAAAATTTAAGACAACAGTGGTCCAAGCGATAGTAGTGCACGAGATCGTCTTTTATTTGCTTCAAGTAACTTTACCACCATCGTTTATTTTGAACAAAGTTTGAGAACTTTCGGCACCTTTCAGGAGCTCACAAACAGTAGTTGAAAAAATGACGTCATCGTTATTGTCATAAATGACACTTGACAAATAACAATGAGTTATTATGTAATTTAAATCGTAAAAAAATCTGAATTCAATTGCTCGCTTTAAAATTCCTGTAAAAAGCTTAAAATTGTCTGCAAAATAAACAAATCAATGCATGACGATACCTAATTTAATTAGCTATCGTGCAAACGCTATCGTCTGGACGATAGTGCTCTGCTGATTATTGAGCTACACGAAGCAAATGTTGGATCGTAGAAACGATGTCGTGGAGACGATAGCCATTTTCAATGTTACGTGATGCAAGGCTATCGTCGAAACGGTATTGTTATGCGATTATTGACTTACGGAATGAGTGCCCAAGAAATCGATGCGGTTTCATTGGCAGCTTGACCCAACTTTGTTTCTGTATTTGTCGAGGTAGCTTTTGAATGTGAACCTCGTCGGCGACCTCTTACCACAGACAGGGCTTCTTTGGGTACTTTATACTCTGCATCCAACAACCCCATGAACTAAATTGAACTAAAATGAGCGAACTAGTTCAGTAGCGTGATATGAACTAAATTGATCGATCACTCAAATGAACTAAATTGCCCAACTCTACTTCCTATTGATGCCTGATATGAACCGTATCCGTAAAATGTCATTAGAAACTTGAAATAAATATCCAACTTTTCGTCGTTATTACATTATTAGAAACGCACTTGACCTGAATTTTAAATGAAATGTTTGTATTCGTGTCTTGCGTAAATTGTTCCAATTTGTTCATTAGAACTCTAGCATTCACCGTATCCAATCTAAAGATCTGAATAAAACGCACATCAGGTAGATCAAATGGATCACTATTTAATCTTAGTTCCAGCAAAAGTGGTTGGTGTCTTTGTCTAAACCAAAAATATAAATTGATAAATTATTTTCAATTACATACCTACTTGTTTATACACATTTATTACATTTGTCTTCTTTTGTAAACATTTCGTTGACGAAAAATTGTATAGATATCCATTCATTCATTCATTCATTCATTTTCAATGGCCCGCTTGTCCATTAAGTGGGTCGCGGGTGTAGGTTGCTCAAGTGGACCCTCCATAGCTCTCGATCCTCCGCCATCGACTCTAAATCATCAAGGGCAATCCCCATACGGGTAGAGGAGAGATTATGAATTTGATCTAACCATCTCATCCTGGGTCTACCTAGGGGACGCCTGCCCGATGGTACGGATTCCATAGCACGTCGTGGAATCCTGGTCGTGGACATGCGTTTAACATGCCCAAACCACCGAAGCATGGATCGCTCCGTCCGGAGAAGTAGCTGCTCGACATTGAGTTCCTCACGTATTCTGGTATTTCTGATGCGATCTCTACGGGTCACACCAGCAATACTACGGAGAAATCTCATTTCGGCAGCTTGTATTCGCGATCTTATTCTTTCGGTCATTACCCAAACCTCATGACCATAGGTAAGAGTTGGAACAAACACCGAATTAAAGACTGACAACTTAGCTTTGACACCAAGTTCAGTCCTCCTGATAACAGAATGACCAAGCTGTCTCAAAATCGATCCAGCCTGACCAATCCTATAGGAAAACTCGGCATTGCTCCTTCCATCACTCGTGAATAAGACCCCGAGATACTTAAACTTCTCCACCTGTTTCAATGGGACTCCACTAACATGCAGAGTGCATTGAACAGGCGTTCTGGAGACGACCATCACTTCAGATTTGTTCACATTTACTTTCATCTCAGCTTCAACACAAACGGCTACAAACCGATCGAGTGCGCGCTGAAGTTCAGTCTGAGAGGACCCAAGGATGACCAAGTCATCAGCGAAGAGCAAATGACTTATCCTCAGATCTCCCAATTCGAAACGTTCTTCGCCAAGACTGCGCTGTAACATCCAGTCCATATAAGTAATGAAAAGGAGAGGCGACAAGACGCACCCCTGGCGAAGTCCAACGCCCACGGTGAAAGGTATTGATTTAACGCCGTTTACCCGAACACAGCTTTTACAGTTTGTGTAAAGAGATTGAATGGCTCTCAAGAGAGAACCATCAATTCCATACTGCTGTAATACACTCCAGAGTTTCCCTCGAGGGACTCGGTCATATGCTTTCTCCAAATCTACGAAGCAAGCGTAAACAGGTGTAGCATACTCCCAAGCCTTCTCAAGTACCATTCTGAGAGTGAATTACTGGTCGATTGTGCTTCTGCCGGGACGAAAGCCGCACTGCTCATCTCCTAATCGTGCCTCGACCACAGCTCTGCAACGCGTTTCCAGCACCTTGGCAAAGACTTTTCCGGGGAGACTTAAGAGTGATATACCCCTGTAATTGGAGCAATCCCTTTTATCCCCTTTCTTGAAAAGGGGCACAATCACCCCAATCTGCCAATCGCTGGGTGTTTCGCCGCATTCCCAGGCCACTTTAATGACACGAGAGAGCCATTTGACTCCCTCTTCACCTAAGGCCTTTAGCATTTCTGGCCGGATTTCATCCACTCCGGCAGATTTGCCAGCTTTTAGCGATTTGATCGCAAAAGTGACTTCCTCTACCGTGGGACTATTTTCCGCCCTGCTTAAGGCGATAGATGTGTCATCCTCAATGCCCTGGATTGGATTGAGCAATTCGGAAAAGTGCTCGCTCCATCTGCGCAAGATGTCCTCCTCATTAGAAAGAAGTGTACCATCTTTGGATTTGACTCCTTCGATAATGTTCCACTTCCTTCCTCTAAGACGGCGGATGGTCTGCCAGAACACCTTGCTTGCAGATCTGTGATCGCGGTCCAATTTTTCGCCGAACTCCTTCCAAGAATGTTCTTTGGCTGCTTTAACAGCTAATTTGCAAGTTCTTCGCGCCTCAATGTACCGGTTTCGAGAAGGAGAGTCCCCCAAGTGAATCCACACCTTGAAAGCCTTCTTCTTCTCTCTAATGGCTTCTTGAACTCCGGGCGTTTTAAACCACGCAGTTCTTTTCTCACCACCAGCCGCCACACCGAGCCGCTTCACTCCGCAAACATGTCCTGCAGAGGCAATAACTGCTGTTGAAAACAACTGCCATTCTTCCTCTACATTCAATGGAACATTTGGAATTTGTTCAAACCTTTCAGATACCTGCCGTGCAAATTCCTCCCGTATCTCATCGTTCTGTAGCCCCTCCCACCGTATGCGCGTAACCATTCTTGGTTTACGCTTTGGCAGGATAGGTATTTGATCGTTGAGATACAATTTGCACAACACCAGGTGGTGATCAGTTGACAGTTCAGCCCCTCTCAACACACGAACATCACAAACCATCCTTTTAATACACGATGGTACCACAAAGAAATCTATCAGCGATTTCTGCTGAAGACTTCGACGGTACCATGTGTATTTATGGATATCTTTGTGTGGAAAGAAAGTGTTCATAATGGACATTCCATTTGAACAACAAAAGTCCAACAACTTCTCTCCGTTCGCGTTCTGATCGGGGTCACCGTGTTTCCCAATCGCGCTGCCCCATGTCGAGAAATCCGCACCCACGTGAGCATTGAAATCACCCATCAGGATATAAGAATCCATATCTGCAACCTTTTCAAGGGCTGCATCAACTTCATCTAAGAAAGCTGCGTACCCTGACTCCAGATTCGGTGCATACACCTGCACTAGAGCCAGAGTTGATCTTTCAAGCTTAAGCTTTAAGATCGCAACTCTCCCTCCTAACGGAATCCACTCCAATACTCTGCCTGACAGCCTGGGACTTGTGAGTATCCCCACTCCCGCCTGAGCAGACATTGAAGGTGCTACTCCCGACATGAAGAGTTTCCACCCATCTGCAAGGTCCACAGTTCTAGAACCCCTTTGCTTTGTTGAGGAAACACCAACTATATCTAGTCGATATTTAACAGCCTCCCCAACAAGCTCCAGGTCTTTTCCCGTGAGCGAAGAGATGTTCCACGTGCCTATCCTAAGTCGATGCCGTTGTCGAGTAACCGTAAGTCCACTTATGCCCCTATTGGTGCATAGCGCATCCACCCTCTGACCCCCATAATGGTTTGCGAGACCATTGACAGGAAGCTCGTAGCCGTTTCGGGTTAAACCCGGCCGACTGCCGAGCGTGACAAGCCGACCACCAGACGCTCGCAAACTGCCACCCCTCAGGCCTGGCTCCAAAGGGCGCCCTATTTTGACAGGCTTGGCAATATCCGAGGCTCGCTTTCTTCGCTTTGTCATCATTGGGTGTGTGCTTCGTTAGCCATGTCTAGGTGAACCTAGACATGTTGCCCGCCCCCCACCACGGGGAGGTCAGCTACATGAGGGGGCTAGATATCCATTTCAATCCAAAACTTTCTAATTAATAAAAATCTTTTATGATAAAAGTCAGAAAATTCTGTCTTTTATTCTGTTATGATTTATAAGAGATTTCATAAAAGATTTTTGCACGCAGAATACCAATTTTGGAGATTGTAAAAGATTTTTTGACAGTTCGAACTTTTGTATGGAAATTCATAACAGAATAACAGGAAAAATGGATAAAAGATTTTGCCGAATAGGCCTGATTGTCTCAATTTATATAAAGTGTTAACGAATCCACCATGTGATGCATTGGGGGGATTGTGAAACGAAGAAATGAAGCTTTTAGTTAAACCCTGTGGAATCCAAAGCTTCCAAATTTGACTATCACGCTCCAGATTACCAGAACGTGGCTCCATACGCTTATACACGAATTTATCAGCTACATGAAAATCGGGCAATTTGTCTTGGTTCTCATTTATTGTTTTTATTAATTGTTTGTATTCATATCTGAACCAAAAGAAACGATCTCATCGGCAGCATGAATTCGTGATAAGGCTTCAGGAACTACATTCTGACTCCCTTTCCTATGTTCAATCGAAAAATCAAACCCTTGTAGCTTTAGACTCCACCGAGCCAACCTACCACTTAAATCCTTTTGATTCATCAACCATTTAAGTGCTGAATAGTCGGTGATGATCTTAAATGGAAGCCCTTCTATGTACTCTCGAAATTGTTTAATACTCAGAACTGCAGCGTGACATTTGCGCTGAGTTAAATTTCTGAAACATATACGCAATCGGCCTTTCCACTCCATCATCATCAACCTGATACAGTAAACTTCCCACCCCTAATGTGCTTGCATCACAAACGGACGATTATAATCAGGCTCTTCAAAGCTTATTTCAGCTTCCTTAGACCAACTGAATTTTCTATTTTGCTGAAGACAATCTGTTAAAGGGCTCCCGGAAATTACGCCAGAGGAAATTACGCCAGAATTGTTTTTTGGAAAAAACGCCAGAAAATTGATATTTAGTCAAAATTGGAAAAAGCACCAGAACATTGTTTGGAAAATACGCCAGAAACTTTGGAAATTACGTCAGGCAACTGTGGAAAAGAGCCAGAAATTAGGGGGGGGGGGGGGGGAGCCTGCGCGCTGCGACGCAAACGGCCGGCGCGGTGCGTCCCTTCGCGTGAGGCGGGCGTTAATTACTTTATTAGTCACAAACTTTTATGTCAAAAAAAATGTAGTAACTGTTTAAACGTAAAACCACAAAAGTTTTTAATAACTTTCGCCTTTTTATTTCTCAATTTATCAATATGTAACATACAATTATGTTACTAAATGTAAACTTGAAGTGTGTCTGCCACGATTTCCCGGCAGCATGGACATTTATAATTTTGTTGTCCATCTGCAACTGCTTGCGCTTGCAACTTTATGTTGCACTCAGAGCATACTTTCATGTGTTTACATGGTAACTGTTGCAGCAAATTCGGCTGCAACCGAGACTTTTTTGTCAACCGGCAATTAACAAAACTGTGTTTTTGATGCCAAGTTACAAAACCTTTATTGAATACATATAAATCCATTATTAATGATTAGTTACATGTTTTTCTCTTATAATTACTTACTTAGTCTCCTTAGTTACCGAAAATTCACTTATTGTAAGCAATAATGGTTTTAAATGCGAGCCAACACGGGCTTAATTCGATTTTATATTATAAGTAAAGCGAGCCAACACGGGCAAAATTCAATTAAAATGCGAGCCAACACGGGCAAATTCAATTAATTATAAGTAATAATGCGAGCCAACACGGGCTTAATTCAATTAATTAATTAAAACATTAGTACTATACACTTTTGACTTTAAATTTCTTTGGGAATTGACTGCACAATTAGCGCCTCGTGGAAACCCAATTAAAATGAAAATGAGAAGCGAATATAACCTCTTCTGGTTACAATGACATTTCAGCATTTCGCTCACGACTACACCTATCAGTCGATAGGGGAAGCTACTTTATAGGGTACCTCTGCAGTTGTCTTCACACTCCCCTCCGGTAGTTTCACCTGTGGACTGGTATCTTCTAGGGATGTGATGTCAAGGACCGCCAGTTTGACCACGGGCCTTTCGTAGACCCCAGTCTGGGTTTGTATGGAGGCACTTCGCACTTGGCCATCCTTCGACATTTTTACCTGAACCACTCGCCCTTTAGGCCAACAGTTCCGGGGACTATTAGGGTCCACAAGCAAGACGACGTCACCGACCTTTATGGGCTTTACGGGTGTAAACCATTTTGCGCGCCTGGTAAGCGTTGGTAAGTATTCAGCTACCCACCGCTTCCAGAAGCGGTCCGCGAACTGCTGTGAGAGAAGCCAATTTTTTCGATGCACTCTGTTGTCGTCGTTAAGCGCCACCCAGGGCTTGGACCCATCAGCCGAGCCTAACAGGAAGTGGTTGGGTGTGAGAGCCTCCGGGTTGTCGATATCTATTGGTATGTACGTCAAAGGCCACGAGTTTACTATATGCTCCGCTTCTATAAGCATGCTGCGCAGTAGTTCGTCGTTTGGATTGCGTATTGGGACCGTTGCATAAAGGACGTTTTTTATTGATCGTACAAGTCGCTCCCAACTACCACCCATATGCGGCGAGCTTGGTGGTATGAATTTCCATTTAGTATTCGTTGTCGTGAAGGCTTCTATTAATTTCTCTTTCCGGATTGTTTTTGAAGCTTCTCGTAGCTCCCGCTCCGCCCCATGAAAATTGGTCCCATTGTCGCTGTGAAATTCGATAGGGGTCCCTCGTCTTGCCATAAAATTTCGAAGACACAAAATGCAGGAGTCTGTAGTTAATGTGTGAGCAACCTCTATGTGGACGGCCCTCGTGGTAAGGCATGTTAACAGGACACCCCAGAGCACAAACCAGAGAGAATAGACCACCAGCTTCGGCCAAAAATGAGAGTTTCATAGAGCCAGTTTCAAAAAGTTACTGCGTGGTTAAGTATGCGTGCAATGTTAAAGTAAACGGAGGGTGAATTTGGTCACGAATACACTGGCACATAGTAACATTTACAGTTATTCTGTGGTAACTTTGAAAAAATTCAAATAATTCAAATAAATTGGCTGTTATCGTGCCGTGTTAAGCAAATTGTGTGTTCGGTGTGGGGAAATTATTACCAACTTATATTTCATTAAAAAGCATGTAAATATAAATGGGTAGTTACTGCAATAATGTGAATTCCTTTGACATTATTACGAAAAAATATTAGTTTAAGCTGCAAAACTAAAATGCATGACACACATTAGGGAAAAATTATCAAACATGATTCGTTTAGTTTTGCTGATATGAATTTAGGCCTTTGTCTATATATTTTAACGAAAATTTATTTATTTTCTTTAATTGTTTATTTTATTAAAGTGTACCTACTGAGTTTTGGAATAAATAATTAAAAAAAAAGATAGGTAGAAAAAATTAGTTTTGTTTATTGTTTTATTGCATCTACTAAGGAAAATGTGACGAATTGATTTTAAACAAATAAATTAGTTGGTCATCGGAATTTGAGCAAATTTTACGTTCTAAAAAAGAAATACGTTTTGGACACACAGAACTACAGAAGACTAAATCGTATCATATCGGCTTTTATCACGAGCAATCTGTATCAGGTGTAAATACGAATTTATTAACTTAAGTCCTACTAATGTAGGTACCCAATCAAACGATAATTGAACTGGGTAATTATTTTTATACATGTTACATTTATTAACTTATACACATTACGCTTTCGGTAGGGAAAATATGAGAATTTCAGGAAATATTTATTAATACAATTAAAATTTTTAAAACTTGCTATACCTATATATTTTTGTATTAGCTAATTCGTTAATTTTCCACTACTTTCCAATATTTGTACAAAATATGACTCAAAATTCGTTAATGAAATATAACAGAATAGGCAATTATACTATAATGTGTATTTCACAGAATGGTCATATAAGTAAGTTAAACTAATTCCCCACTTGATCACTGTTCCCTCCTTTATGAGACACGGTTTGCACCTTTGGTAAATTAAACACACTTTGACCATAATGAAAAACTTACTGAATTGTGGTTACAGCGGTAGAACTTTAACCAACGATTTATTTCTACTTGGGATGTACATACATAATGTACTTTGAAAGCTCACTTTTCGCTTTAGTTTATGCGTTACTATGGAAACGACCTTTTTTATGGAAACAATCAAAAATGCCAGTTTTTTATTTAAATTTGAGTGTGGCGTGTATACGCTACGTTACGCATTCCGTAGCGCCTATTCTGTTTTGAAACACGTTTTCCATCAGGTTTTGTTTAAAAATGACAAGCATTCAATGTTTAAAGTGACAAATGTATCTACCTATTTAATTTTTGAACAACCAATTCTTTATAATACCTACCTAATTCAAAATCCATTCATCATTATTCTATATATTCGAAAATAAATTAATTTTCTTTAAAATATAAGAAGAAAGAGCTTAAAATGGTATGTCAACAAAATTGCAAAGAATCGCGTTTAGCTAATTACATCGTGCTTGCAATTTAGTTCTGCAGCTTAAAATGATTTTTTTTGTATAATAATGTCATAGGAATCATATTATTAGATTTTTAATCACCCAAATAGTATATTACATATTATGCCTTTTAATGAAATATAAGTTGGTAATTAATTCACCACAGCATACACACCATTTGCTGAACACGTCCCAATAGTGGTCAATTATTTAAATTATTTGAATTATTTCAAAGCCATCTCGGATTCAATTGTCTTATTTCATATTTTTTTGCTTATTCACACGTATTCACAGATAGAAAAAGAGGCGGAGCTACTTATTTCAAAACTGGCTCTATGAAACTCTCATTTTTGACCGAAGCTGGTGGTCTATTCTCTCTGGTTTGTGTCCCAGAGCTTTTCGACTCGTCGACCCACACTAGCTGCCATTGGGCCGAAATAGTCGACCCCGACGTATGAAAACGGACGACAGAAAGTCGCCAGTCGTGCGGGAGGAAGCTGCGCCATGATTGGTGATCGGGGTTGGGCTCGATTATTCTTACATTTTTGACATGTCCTCTTCACGGCTTTTATTTATTTATTTATTTATTTATTTATTATTTCAAAGAATAGGTTCACAGTAAGATTACATCTTATAGTTTGTGAAGGCTTTAAGAGATTTAGAGTTCAAAAGTAAATTTAACATTAAATAGATGAGGACAGACTACATGTAATTTAATTGGAAACTTACATAAGAGAATTAATAACAAAAAACAATAATATTTGACAAACCTCTAAGATTTATACTTATGTATCACTGGCCAAGTGTTTGAAAAGGTAAGTTTTAAATGTGCTTGTGTTTGTGATTCTCCTTAGTGTAATGGGTAACGAGTTCCATAGAAGAGTGGCATGGACGAAGAATGAGCGCTCAGATTGTAAGCAATAGAATCTGGGCCGAATCATGATGGCTGTTCTTTGTGAACTGGGAAAATTTAATCTACTGTACAAATACTCAGGCTGTTGGGTCTGTATAACACCATGAAAGAGGATTAGCGTTCTGAACTTAATGAGGTTATCGAAGCTGAGGCCCATTATCTGCAGAGAGTAACTTGATATGTGGTCGAAATGCCGTTTGTTAAAAACATATCTTGCTAAATTGTTGTAGATGACATTTAGTTTATGCCTAGTGTTATAGTCAACATAGCAAAAAACTTCGCAACTATATAGCAATATAGGTAGTAAAAGGGACTTAACAAGTAGCATCTTAGTTTTGACCGGCAAAGAGTTTTGCGTTGCGCGTAGCGATCGAATACCATTATATACTTTCCCGATGGTAGTTGCAGCATGATCTGTCCAGGTAAGAGTATCATTGAAAACTATACCAAGATTTCGAGACTTCGTGACGTATTCAATGGATGACTGTCCTAATTTAATCGGGGGAAATGTGGTAGTATCTAGAGACTGCTTATAAATACAGAGCGTCTTAGACTTCGCTGGATTCAGTGATAGGTTGTGTTTGAGGGCCCACTGTTGTATGATCTCTAGATCTTCGTTCATCAGTTCGATCGCATTACTAATCATATCCAGCGGGCAGCACAAGTATAATTGGACGTCGTCAGCGAACATATGGGCAGTACAATGTTTAACAAGCCGAGGAAGTTCGTTCACATAAAGTGAAAATAATATGGGCCCTAGAATCGAACCCTGCGGAACTCCCGCGGGAACTCTAAGAAACGAAGACATTTGGTTTCCCACTGCCACACATTGCTGCCGGCCCGAAAGGTATGAGTGCAAGAGTTTGACTGCCAGAGACGAAAATCCAAATTCATACCGCAACTTCTTACAAAGGAGAGAGTGGTCCACTGTGTCAAACGCTTTCGAGAAGTCCAACAACGTCAGGAACGTAGGACAGTTAGTATCCAGGCCAATGCGGATGTCGTCGACAACAAGTAAGAGTGCAGTTTTGCAACTCCTCTTCGCGCGAAATCCGGATTGAGCGGAGGTCAAAAGGTTGTTGGCGCTTAAGTGCGCTTGGATCTGCTTTAGCGTGGTTTTCTCGAATACTTTGGATAAAAATGGTAAGATTGCGATTGGTCTATACTCAGTGTTAGTCCGGCTTTGCGACTTAGGTATCGGTAATATCTTAGCTTTTTTCCACGAAACGGGGTATTCACAGGTGGTAAATATGTGATTGAAAATATGTGTTATGTATTTGAGAATGAAAGGAAGCAGAAGTTTTAAAAATTTAGGATTTATTTCATCCAAACCTGTCGCGTCAGATTTAACCGATAGCACGGCCTCGACTACATTTTCATCCGTTAGGCGATTAAAGCTGAAGCTTTCTGTATTGTCATCGTCGTTAGACGGATTTGTAAACTGTGTTGAGTCTTGATATGGGATTGACGGCACAGAGACCGACACGAACTGCGAATTGAGAACATTACAGTCTATGTCATCATTTGCACCTGAACGCTGCTTCCCATTGCCTAGTTTACGCAGTTTTTGCCAGAGAACTTTCCCGGATTGAATTTCAGGGTTAAGGAAATGTTCGTAGTGGCGTCGCTTTGCAGCCCTTACACGAAGGACAACTAAGTTGCGAAGTGACCGATATGTGTCGTAGAGTACAGGGAGTTTGTATCGTTTCCAACGAGCGTACGCGGTATCACGATTATGGATCAGCTCTAATAAATATCGATTAAACCAAGGGGGGGATCTGGAAATAGGGGCCCTATGTCGCAATGGAACATACTGATCAAATAGTGCTTTTATATTTTGCTCCAGAAATGATACTTGCTGGTTTACGGATGTCATGGAATAAATATCATCCCACCGAATTTGCATAACGTCAGACCGTAAACTCTGGTAATCAATATTTTTAAAATCTCTATATGCAATAACATGATTAGCTGCGTCTGAAGGTATATTGTAAGTGAGGAATATAAGATCATGTTTGGAGAAGCCCGGCGCCGTGAGTTGACTATAGAGCAGGGCCTTTCTACTATCATTAACAAAAAACACATCGAGAAGGGTAGCAGGGTCGTATGCAAAGTGTGTTGCAGTCGATACATTAACAGGTTTCAAGTCAATAGTTTTAAATCGTTCAATTAACTGCGCCGAACCACGAACGTTGAGTAAATTGCAATTTAGATCACCGGTAATAATTATATTAGGATAAGAGCAAGAAATTCCTTCCAGCACACTAAAAATAGGCGAGATATCTATAATTTTATTTGGTCTGTAGATCACTCCAACTAGCAAACGCTCGACACCACATACAACATTAACAAACAAGTAATCAGATGTACAATTAACGGTTGATTTGCAGACCTCATTGGCTCGTAGCCCATTGCGCACATAAACAGCCACACCCCCACCCAATCGACCAATTCGATCACCTCTAAAAAGCTTATAGCCATCCATATCATAGACCGTATTCGGAAAATCAGGAAAAAACCAAGTTTCTGATACACAAATTATGTCAACACAAGAGTTTATGAACAGCAGACGAAATTCATCCAGTTTAGGTTTCAAACTCTGAGCATTAATGTGGCAAACGTGAATGCCTTTTATCTGTGATCGCAAAACACGAATCATTTGATATAATCTAACATCCATATCACTCTCGCTAGAACTGAACTCACTGTTATGAGCACTTAATTCCATATACGAGGAAAACTAAAAAAAAAAAAAAAAAAAAAAAAAAAAACACCAAACACAGGAGAAGCAAAAACACAAACAAAACAGAGACAAGCAAAGTAAAACGTTAAATTTAAAAGGGAAAATAAATAAACTTTGGCCATTGATGTACAAATAAAAATAATGTAAAAGAGAGAATATTTAGAAATAAAAAGAGAAAAATAATTACTGTAAATGTTGTAAAATAAATACATATCAGTGTTGTTTATGATTAACTGCAATGCTTTGTTGATCATTATGGCTCATCTGGCATCTCTCGGCAACGGCGTTTAAACAATCAAAGTCGGCAACAGCTACACTCTTTCCGCCTACGGTAGATTTCACGAAAACAGACCCAAGGTACGTTTGTACAGAAAACAGCTGGCCATTTTTCTTCATACGTACTGCATGCTGGAGAAGAGTCCGATTTCGTGGGGTCAAGCTTTCATTTACAAACACATGATTGTTTGAATCAAATCCAATATCGCGTAAAGAGATCGGTCGCTTAGTCTTTTTACGGTAGCAAGCAAGTGCTCTTAGCAATTTATTCCTCTCTCCCACGCAGGTGAACTGGAAAATTACAGGCGGTTCGTCATTGTTATTGCGGTGTTTGGTTCGGAATACATTCTTCAGCGCTGGTGCTGATATCTCGATGGTATCACAAAGTTTATTGTATATAATATGTAAGTTTTCATCAGCAAGTCTTGGGATACCGAAAACAACCGCGTCGGTTAAGAATTCTTTTTTTTCAAGCATGTCGCAACGATTACGCAATTCAGAAATCTCGCCGGTGAGAGCTTTGTTTATCTTGAGTTCCATTGCGTCGGTGCGTTGGGTCAGATCATTGATTGCGGATTTAGTGTAGTTGATGTTTTCGGTCAATTGTGTTTCGATTTGATTTACCTTGAGTAAAAATTCGTTGCGAATTTTATTCAACTCTCCTTTGAAGGTTGAAATAATAGAGGCGGTGTTCTGCTTAAACTCTTCGTGGAGAGCCTCAAGGGAAAGACAAGTGTGTGTTGTGGCTGGCGGAGTGCATGAGGTAGGTGTTTGATCGGTCGGGGTGGAAGGGTATTCTGGCGCTGGTGTTTGTAAAATTAGCTTGGAGGGGTTTTTGTCGGAGACTCCCGCTATACTATCGGTTGTCTTGCTGGTCTTGTTGGGCTTGATGTGAGGCGAATTCGGTTTCGAGACAGTTGCATGTTGCTGTTGCACTCGAGCTAGGTTTCCGCGGGTGTTGACTGCAGACGACATCGTGTGGTGTTTGATATATATGTATATATTTGAATGCAAGAACACAAAATGCAGTTTCAGTTTCTTCTTTTTGTGAGAATTTAGGATAGTTATACAACTTCTTAATAATTCGAAAAAACGTGTAACATGCAAAGTGAGCGACTCCCGCACAATTTAATTAGAAATAATGTATAACACACGAGTTTTAATTGTTTTTACCGGAGCAGAGAAAAAATGCGTCTATTCACTGTCGAACATCGAGTTATGTATTATGCTTTTAGAGCAGAGCGCATCTGGGGTATATAGAACTTTTGGCGTATAGTGTTCACAACTGTTTCGTCGTTTTGGTGCTTGTATCGACGGTGAAAATCATTGATGATGTGTGATGTAATTGGGTGCGTTCTGGGAAGAATAATAGGTGATTTAACATCCATTCCGATTCCCTCAGCAAAGCGAAGCCTGCCATGGGCTCGAATAAGTCCATCTTCGTCACGAAATGGGCACAAATTAAAAAGGTGGCTGTTTTTTTCGACGTTTCGATTCGCTCCTAAGTCTGCAACTTCTTCTGGGTACACGCTATTTTGAGCCTCTTTTATTAAGGCGTTTTCCGCCGCCTGGAGTTCTTCGCGTGACAGGGGTCCATTAAGCCGAAGTCCTTTAGTCTTCGTAGTGCACACATTATAAACGAACCGAAGGGCGTACGCTGTGCTCCGAAGTAGCTTTGTCCAGCTGGAGATCTCTTTGAACCGGAAAATATTTTCTCGACCAGAGGTGTGGATGCCAACGAATTGCGTTTTCAGCTCTTCAACTGTAGAGCCTACGACTATCTCCTGTGGCCAGCCTTCCGGAGAGAGTTTCAGAAATTCCGGTCCATTGAACCAACGGCTAGAGGCGTTGAAATCTGGCGTTTTTTGCCATTTTGTAGCCTCATCAGCCACATTTTGCTTACTGGGTATCCATCGCCAGTCCGTGATTTCGGTGAGCTCCATTACTTCGCTAACTCGGACGGCCACATATTGGCGGTACCTCCTGTGGTCAGACCGGAACCAGCTAAGCACAGTTTTGGCATCTGTCCAAAAGTATCGTTGACTGAACGTGATCCCGTGTGACTCAGCGATACATTTAGCAAATCGTGCGCCAAGGAGGGCTGCCTGCAACTCTAACCGTGGGATTGATAGACACTTAAGAGGTGCCACTCGGGTTTTGGCTCCTATTAATCTAACGTCGACCAAGCCGCCATGCGAATTTCTTACATATGCTACTGCAGCAAAACCGTTTTCGCTTACGTCTACAAATACGTGTAGCTGTATCTCGGATCCCCAGGCTGAAGTCACATAACATCTTGGGATTTTCACTGTCTCTACTTTGGCTAGGTGTTGTACCCATTTTAGCCATTTTTTGTGTTCCTCATCTCTTATTTCTTCATCCCATGCAATTCTGGAGCGCCAAATTTCCTGCAGAAGAATCTTAATGTACATGAGGAAGCACGCTATCAGCCCCAACGGATCAAATATTGTCATTAACACCCTAAGAACTTCGCGCTTAGTAGGACGGCGTGATCCGAAAATGATTTCTCTCCGCTTCGGATCAGTGGTGAGTTTAAATGTAAGACAGTCAGAGGAGGTGCACCACCACATCCCAAGTACCTTTTCAGTCCCTAGTTCGACGTTAATATTCATATTTATTTGTTCAGTTGCTTGGGATTCAAGCGCCCTTAAAACCGCAGTCGAATTGGAAACCCAGTTTCTGATGTGAAAACCGCCCTGCTTGTGTATGTGTCGAATCTCTTGAGCTAGTTTAATGGCCTCTTCCTCAGTCGCTACGCTGTCCATCAGGTCATCCACATAATGATTCTCCTTTATTGACCAAGCGGCTCTCGGAAATTCAGCGGCGAAGTGCTCAGCGTTGGTATTTTTAACGAACTGGGCGGTACAAGGGGAACACGTTGCCCCGAAAGTCATAACCGTCATTATATAGGTATCAGGTTTTCCGTCCTCGTTGCAGCCCCACAAGAATCGCTGGTAATGATGGTCCTCTTTTCGTATAGCGATTTGATGGAACATTTCCATAATATCCCCGCAGATAGCGATTTTGTGTTGTCTAAACTTATAGATTACCGACGTCAGAGGCGTAAGCTGGTCAGGGCCTTTTAGAAGTACCGAGTTAAGTGAGGTTTCGTGGATTGCAGCAGCAGCGTCCCAAACGATTCTGATTTTTCCTGGCTTATTTGGATTTTCAACGGGGAAGATCGGTAAGTACCATGACTGACTCCGATTTTCGTTTGTCTCCTTAGGCGTGAGCTTTCGAGCGTAACCCTTCACGACGTATTCGTCGACTTTAGCATTTAGCTTCTCCGCTAGTCCTGGATCCCGTTCCATACGTTTTTGGAGGCACGCTAATCGCTTTCTGGCCATCGGGTAACTATGCGGTAGTTGGATGTTATCGAACCTCCATAGTAGTGTGGTCTCGTATCTTCCATTTTTACGGATCGTGTGGGAGTTTAGCAAGTCTAAGGCTCTAGCGTCGTCCTGGGATATTATGATCTGCTGTGTGTTTAGTGCGCCGAAATTGTCCCCACAAATAAAGTCTTTCAATAAGCGACGCAGGTCTGAGTAGTTACATTCACAGACATGGAAACTGTGAGATTTATAATCGCTATCTGAATTGCTATCTCTTTCGACACAGTTTCCATGAACCACCCATCCTAAGCGAGTCTTGGTCGCGACGGGTTGATGCCGACCTCCCTCTTTGGCCCGTAGTGGAAGCCCCAGTTGAGCGTTGTTAACGCCTATAAGCAACCTTGGAACGGCTTTGTTATACGAATCGATAGAGAGTCCCTTTAAGTGCTCGTACTTCCTTTGCAACTCGTGTGGATTGAGCGTTTGAGCTGGTAGGCAAAGGTTCTCAACCGTGTGGACATCTACTAGTGGAAACCTCTCTGCGTGTCCATTTGTGCTGGATATTTGCAAGTCGATCAGGTGTTTCCAGTCCACTTCAGACATAGAGGTCGTGGAGATCCCCGCACGTTTAACTGCTTCGCAAGTTCCCTATCCATTAACGTTACGGAAGAGCCATCGTCCAAAAATGCGAATGCTTTTATTTTAACTCCGTTCCCATAGAGAAATACAGGCACAACCCTAAACAAAACGGTATCAGTTTCGTAATCCTGCGTATTACTGCTGCTATCTAAGTGCACTCCAACGGTTTCGACGTTCGGTTGGGTCGAGGCAGCTTCTTTTTGATCGTTGTGAAGTAGTTGGTGATGTTTTAGAACACAATTATTTTTTCCACAAACCGCTTCCGATCTACACTTGTAGTTCAGATGCCTTTTTAAACATCTACGGCATAGTTTATGCTTCCTTACTTCTTCCCATCTTTCAGCACGGCTCGATTGTTGGAACTGCTTACAGTTAGCTACCGAGTTACAGTTCTTACCACAAATACAGCACTCGTTCTCCAATTTATCGTTGGCGTGTCCGGTCTCCTTATAATGCGCATTCACGGCCCCTCTATCTTTCCACTTTCTATTTCGATTTCTCCTATCCTCTACCGACGTAGATGCAGTCGGAAGTAGAACTCCATTGGCAGCCTCGGCCATCTTGTACACCCATGTACTGAAATGTACAAGCGTACACATTGGTAGTGTTTGCTTGTGGATGGCCCAATTGAGCCGTAAGGCAGGTGGAAGCTTTTCCACGAGTTCTTGCATCAGCATTGGATTGTTGAGGTGGTCTACTAGACCAGAAGCCTCGACTGTAGCGCAAAGGTTCTGCACTGCTATCGCGAAGGTGACAATTGTCTCAAGTTTGTCCGCTTTTGGGGAGGGCGTCGTGTTAATTCCACGAAGCAAGGTGTTGATAACTAGCTCCGGTCTCCCGTACAACATCCTCAAAGTCTTGATCACCCGTCCGACACAATTTGGTTGTATAAAAAGACTTCTTACTGCCTCCAGAGCATCGCCTTTAAGAGCTTTATGTAGCCGTATAAGATTTCTTCGTCGATAAAGCCGCATAGTTCTGTACTTCTATTAAAAGTGGCAATAAAGAGTGTTGTAAGAGTATTCTTGGCGAGTAGTATACGGTGCAGACATGTGCTGTGAAATCGGTACGTTAGGCTGTTGATGAACTTGCAGCGGAACATTTATTGGATGTTGAGTGCCACGCTTCGATGGCACGAACGGTGGTCGTTGAATATCAAGCTGTGGTACCCCGACACTACTCCGCACGTTAGCGTATTGGGATTGGATACCTGGCGGCACGAAACCTGAGCAAGACGGCTGTTGGTCGGTGCACAACGGTGGTCCCATCACAGCACAACCTCGCGATACGGAACTGTTTTGGTGTTGAGAAGTGGGCGGCCCGAAACCTGACGGGTTTCCCCCAACATCTGTCGTAGAGTGCAGACAATTCCACTCGGGTATCCCAGCAATCCAATTGCCGACGGCGGTCTTCGAAGCTGCAGTGGTTTCTACCTCTTGGACGTCTTCATCATCATCCTCTGAAGAATCTACGATTTTACTCATGATTTTGTATTTTTTGTCTAAGTATTCGGCTTCCCTTACTGCCCTTAATCGAAGCTCCTCTTTTTCCCGAGTTTCCCTCATCGCCTTTTCCTCCTCGATTTTCTGCAACTCAATTTGCAGTCGCTTAGATGAAGAAAGCTTAGATGACCTTGAGCTGCCTGAGCTTGTTGATCGTGGTTGTTTAGACGCCGAAACTTGACTATTATAGAGCCCAGTACTCATGGTGGCAAGAGTAGACTCAAAACCTTCTACAGACACTAAAGGCGCGATAGGAGCAGCAAAGGTCATAGTGCTTTGCGCAATCGACGAAGACGTGGCAGAGATAGATGGCAGATTGTGTAGCCCGATTAAATTCCGAGCTGAAGTTGTCACATAGGGGTGCGGAGCGGGGGACGCAGTCGCTGTGGTATCAGGAGCAAGTTTTCTAGGAACAACGTCGAATTCACAATGAGCAAGCGCAGCACTGTTTGTTGCTAATGGTGGTTGCAATCTAGTAGGATTGTCAGAGGTGGTCGCGATTGTTAGATTTTTATACATAGCCGTAACTTCGGCTGCCTTCTGCGCTAACAATGCGACAGGTAAATCGCTCGTAGCAGATGCAGCAGTATATAATGGAGGTGGTAACTGAAGTTTATTAGAAACGCCCGTAGCTGGCACAGTAGCCGAGTTTTTGTACAGGGCAGAGGCTACGGCAGCGTCCTGGGAAGAAACTATGGCAGCAGTTGTTGTGCACGTAGTGGTATTTGCTGCTAAACACTGTTGCGACGATTGGCTATGCATATTGGCTTTGGTGTCGGCGAATCTCACAGCAGTTGCAGTACCTGCTTCTGAAAAACTAGCTTAACACTTACTCTTACCTGCGCATGTCTTGCATAAATACGTCTCATGTTGAATATAGCTGTCCACACCGGCACAAAGGAAGTGGTTCCAGGCATCACATTGATCGCATTGGACCATTTTTCCGGCAGAGTCAGGTTGATCACAGCTAGAGCAATTGTAATCCTCATTCCGTGGAGTGGGTGTCTTCTTCGTTGGCGATCTCGGCGTTTTACTGGACTCGCTGAAAGGTTGCGGCGTTTTTGCCCTTTTCGGTCCCATCTGCGTACGCACACTGGATTTCTTCAAGTCTTGGATAAGTTTTGTAAGATGTTGCAGCAAATTCGGCTGCAACCGAGACTTTTTTGTCAACCGGCAATTAACAAAATTGTGTTTTTGATGCCAAGTTACAAAACCTTTATTGAATACATATAAATCCATTATTAATGATTAGTTACATGTTTTTCTTTTATAATTACTTACTTAGTCTCCTTAGTTACCGAAAATTCACTTATTGTAAGCAATGATGGTTTTAAATGCGAGCCAACACGGGCTTAATTCGATTTTATATTATAAGTAA
This sequence comes from Cheilosia soror, assembly GCA_949372485.1. Taxonomy (NCBI): domain Eukaryota; kingdom Metazoa; phylum Arthropoda; class Insecta; order Diptera; family Syrphidae; genus Cheilosia; species Cheilosia soror. The sequence goes on along the minus strand of OX443561.1, from coordinate 57,258,735 downwards.
AGCGAGCCAACACGGGCAAAATTCAATTAAAATGCGAGCCAACACGGGCAAATTCAATTAATTATAAGTAATAATGCGAGCCAACACGGGCTTAATTCAATTAATTAATTAAAACATTAGTACATACTATACACTTTTGACTTTAAATTTCTTTGGGAATTGACTTCAAATTTGGCTGCACAATTAGCGCCTCGTGGAAACCCAATTAAAATGAAAATGAGAAGCGAATATAACCTCTTCTGGTTACAATGACATTTCAGCATTTCGCTCACGACTACACCTATCAGTCGATAGGGGAAGCTACTTTATAGGGTACCTCTGCAGTTGTCTTCACAGTAACATTACAATATTTGGTTGTAAAGCCTGACATATAACACATAATAATATATCTGCTTCTGTGGTGTCTTCTGGAAGTTCTTCCGTTTCTTCTTCGTCCGAATAATTGTTTGTGTCAACATCATAGCAATCTGAAAAATGCATTTAAATTATACTATGCGACTGTTAATAAGGAAAAAAAAAACACCTTCAAAAACGTCATCATATTATTCCAAGTCTGTGCATATGCAGTTCTTTTCAAACACCATTCTATTAAGAAACATTATTGGTGTTCTTTTTTTGTCTCTTAAAAGTTGGCTTGCTTCTTCTATTTTTGAATTTTTATCTTTATATTTTTTCTTCTTAATACCACCAACAACACCACCACTTTCTACCATATTGAAGAAGGCACGACTTTTAAAAGACTCCTCCTCCCGAAGAATTTGAACAAATTTAAAAAAGTTTCCCTTTCGTTGTATTAACCGCCCCAGGACACCATTAAATGCTTCCACAGCCGATGTTGTTCTTAAATCCTGTGCATACACGGATATATTTTCTGGCTTTTCCTGTGATTAGAAATACATAAAGTCAAAACGTAATAATAGGTAATCTTACCCGTTTTAGCCATTGATTCTCATAATAAGTCAAGAAGTCTTTAAAAAAAAGTTAACTTTTTAGAATCAATTTCATACCTTAGAATGTCATATGCATATATAATTAAATTGCCTGGTAGCAATGGCAAAGCCAAATACTTATGGTAAAGCTTTAGGGAGGAGTCACATTTTTTTACTTAAACAAAAAAAAATTATGTATTCTGGTACATTTTCTTTTGATCGCCTGTCAATAGTGGGACCAGCATGCTAAATGTTCAGAAGTCGAAAATGTTTTTTTAGTGCATTCCGCATTTCTAATTTAAAAATTGATTCATCAATATACGAAAAGAGTTTAGTATAACATATCTCTGATTTTGTAGTCATAAGTACAAAAAAAAACTGGATATATATGTAAAGAAAAAAAATTCTTTCTTAGTTCAGCACATAGTATGTAAAGTTGTTTTGTCATAAACTCACATTGTCGAGGTAATGGATGTGAATAATAAGAAGTTGTTTAAAACAATCAATGGGAACGATTTTAAATGTCGCATCTATGATGATTACTCGATTAGAGGTAGGTACATTTTCTCGTATCAACTCCAGAATCATTTCCGATGCAAAAATACAAAACGCAAAACCATTTTCCTCTATGCACGCCTCACGTGTTTTGTAACACCGTATTCGTTCCAAATTTGCTCCTTCTGAAAAGCTTGAACAACTTCTACTGCTGACTTTGGCGATGAGACAAAGATTTTGCTAGTCAGGTACATTAAACCTCGTTCAATTTTAGGAAATGTATTCCTTATCCAGCTTGTTGATTACCGGGGAAATTGCATGTTATAAAAAACTAATTTATTAATTAAGTTAGTAAGATTTTATATATGCACCTACCTTGCACAAGCTGATCAATATCCACGTCTGATTCCGCTCATTGCATAATGCATTGGTGTCGTTTAATACTATAGCAGATTTCATACATTCACCTTTAATTTGATTGAGTACTTTTAACTCATTATAGAATTTTTTTTGATCACTATGATTGTGCTCGATATATTCTTTTACATTTGTACATAGTCACTATTAAGCATCATTTTTGCATTACAATTTTTTATATAGCATATATATATCACACTGTTCTTGTAACTATATTTTTTTTGAAAAATGTTTTTGAAAATATGTTTGGGAATAATCGAAAATGATGCAAAAGAAGGACCAGCACTTAGATTTGCAGATGAGAAAAACCAAAGAAAACCCAAAGAAAGCGACGAAAAATAATGTTGGTGATGATTGTTTATTATTATTACAAACGTGGACTAAACTGTTATACATTTATAGAGAACGCAAGTGCAGCAAAAACTGTTTTATGAGAACAAGAGAGTGACAAGCAAGCATGAATAGAATAACTTAATTATGATTTGAATTGAATAGAAAATAGAAATAGGGTAAACGTAGACTGTTAGGCAAATTAAGAAGCAAATTATTTAAGTAGATTGTTTATAAGATAGTTACTCGTATATACTATTAGTATTTAGACAAATTAACGAAATATTTTCAAACATTCCCCCGCCCCTGGAACAAAGTTTCGGCATATAGGGAGTGGGGCAAGTTTATGTATCGGGCGTATTAGATTCCCACCAGCATTCCGTAGAGTAACGACTCTAATTATGTCCGTCTTTGCCTGGAATCTTTGATTACCACCAGATCGTTCAACTGAAAGTCCCGTTGAGGCTGCGACCATCGAGGGCGTTGTTTTAGTGACGTCAGATATTCCATACTCCAACGTTTCCAAAATCCTTGAAGTTTGGTTTGTAGAGCTTGCCAAGAGGACAATCGATTTTGAGGTATCTCGAGCGATGGTTCGGGAACTGCTGAGTATGATTCACCTATAATGAAATGAGCAGGTGTTAGTGGATCAAAATCATTATCTGATGTTCGACATAGAGGGCGACAATTTAAGAGGGCTTCGATTTGGGTAAGAAGAGTGTAAAATTCTTCAAAGTTAAGGATATCTGACCCAATAACACGACGAATGTGCTGTAACTGACTTCATCCACGCTTCCCACAGCCCACCGAAATGTGGTGCGGAAGGGGGAATAAAGTGCCAGGTGATTGCATCGCGAGCGAGCGACCCTGCTACTAGGGAATTGTGGTATTCAGGCATTTCTGATAATCGTTTAGCAGATCCGCGGAAGTTAGTGCCATTGTCTGAATACATATGCGTCCGTGGTTAGGTCACTTACATACTAACTCTAAATGTATGGCCTTTGTAGATAGACACACAAATAGAGATATGTATCCTTTAGTGATGTGGGTTTTACGACCGATTTTTGTTCTCAACAAAATCGGACCAGCATAATCATAACCGCAGTGTAGGAAGGGTCGACTAGGCTGTATGCGCTGTGCGGGAAGATTCCCCATGATTTGTGTGGCTGTGGTTTTTCCCTGTCGGAAACATTTTATGCACTCATGGGTTATCTTGCGAAGTAAATTTCGGCAGCCGATGATCCAATACTCCTGGCGGATTAAGACGAACAGTGCTGAGACTCCCGGATGAAGAAGGCGTTGATGAAAATCGATTGCAATGAGTTGTGTAATCGCGTGTCCCTTTGGTAGTATTATCGGATGTTTGTTCAGACCTGATGTAAAACCACCTGTTTCTGGGAATCGTATTAAGGATTTCAGAAGTGCGATTTCCAACGAAGATATTCCAATGACGAGAAAGAGACGAGAGTCAAGAGAGAACAACCTGAGAGTCACACCAAGCGAAGACGTTTGAAAACGTAATGTTTAAAGACTTTTGCACAGCTACGAGTAATCGTGCAAGCAGTAGTGCTCCACACAATTCTAGTCGAGGAGTAGTCAGCTGTTTAAGTGGTTTGTTTGTTTGTTTGTATAGACCCGTCTGGTAGAATATGACGCGAATATATAACTGCGGCATAACCGGAAGCCGAGGCATCGGAGAAACCATGCAATTGGAATGATGGATCCGCTATACCTATGCATCGTGGTATGCTGATTTTCGTGAGTTCAGGTAGTTCCTGACGATGCTTACACCATCGTGTAACAATGCAGTCGGGTAGGGGATCGTCCCAGTTCAGTTTTTGGTGCCATAATTCTTGAAAGATTATCTTTAGTTGGATTACCGACGGAGCAAGGAAACCGAGGTGGTCAAAAATCCGAGCGACTTCGCGAAGAATTTGGCGTTTAGTGACGGATTCGTTGGGTGTTAAGCTTAACCGAAACGCGAAACAATCGATTTTGGAGTTCCAGTACAAAACGAGCACGTTCGTCTAAGGCCAAGTCTTTGAATGCAAGATTCGGTGACGAAAGAAACCTGTGATCCAGAGTCTATTAGAAAGCGAACAAGCTGATAATGTCCACGGCTATCACGGACTTTACCTAGGTACTCCTGTAGGAAGTAGAGTTTGTGGAACACACTGAGCGATGTTGATGCTGTGATTTGTGACGAGATGAGTGGGATGAGACGACGATGACGACGAAGACGAAGGTGTATTTAAGGACGATTGATTTGTGTTATCCGAGAGCAAGTTGTTATTTGAGTTGACAATGTGGGGATGTACGAGGGTATGATGCCGAGAATTGCAGCTTTTACAGCGAAATTTCGATTGACAGCGAGCTGCATTGTGACCACCTCGCAAACAGTTAAAACAAAGTCGTTTAGACTTAACCAAATCTCTCTTTGTCTCTACATCCAATGCGATGAATTCTGGACATTGAGAAAGAGAGTGCGTCTAGCTACATTTTGGGCACTGATTTGATGATGAGACGTGCATACTTTTGAAAGTTGGAGGCTTCTTGTTAGTTTCACGAATGTTTACTCTACACGATTCGAGAGCTTCACAGCGTCGTTCGAGAAAGAGTAAGAATTGGTTAATAGTGGGTATTCTAAATCCACGCTATCAGCTGACCAAGCATGTCGAGTGTCTGGATCCACTTTGCTGACTAACACGTAGATCATCCATGGATCCCTTTCTAGCGAATTTAGGGAGTCATCAGCGCAGCCAGATATTTTCCGAAGTGTTTTCATGTTAGAATTAAACGTTTCCAAAAGACTGTTGATAATGTACCGCGGCCTATCGTACCTCTTTTCCAATCTTTCCCATGCCTGTTCATATGTCGCATCAGACAATGGGATATGGGTTAGCAAATTTAGGGCATCACCCCGAAGAGACGAGCGAAGAAAGTGAAACTTTTGCGTAGGTGACAAGTTTGGTTTGTTATGAACTGAACTTTCAAACATGTCTCGAAACGCGGGCCAATCGCGATAATTTCCACAGAATGATTCAATATGAATTTTGGGAAACTGGTCGATGAAGTTATTAGCAAATGAATTAGATGTAATCGATTGCTGCAGTGGAGGAACTTGTTGGTTTGGCGAAGGGTTGACTTGTGAATTGGTCGGTTCTGGCTTCTTTCTTCTATCCCGAATCGTAGAAAGTAAAACCGATTTCACTACGAGATATTTCGACTCGAATTCCTCGAAGTCATGTTCAGGATCAGTATAACCTTCCTCATTCGCTAGGATATACATTTGCTTTTGCGAAGCGTCGAATTTGACCCACAATTCCTCAAGCTTCTCTAGTCTAACTTCGAGAGCATCTAGTGTAATGACTTCATTAATTTTTTCCGTAAAGGTTCCTAACTTGGTCAGCGATCCATTTAAATTACCGCGAATCGCACGCAAAACAGAAAGACTGAGATCTTGGCTCTTGTTGAACGAAATATTCTTAAAAATGTCTATAAACCGCGAAGCAAAAGCACAGATGTTCACAGATATTTGTGTGACTACAACTTAAATATTGTTTCATGCAAAATTTCCACTAATTAGTTTATGAAAGCATTACAATAAATAGCACGTGAGCAGCTACGAGATTATCCACGAAACCGAAACGAAAAGGCTACTCACAAATGTCCGAAAAATGTTCATGCATGTTCATGTTCCCCCACGTGCCAAGTCAAAGGGTTATTTCAATTGATCATGCACTACAGTTAATGAATTACCAATTCGACGCAGGGAATGAACGATGCTGATTTTAATTAGCGGCAATTCCGTTAATCGCAAATGAAGAAATATTACTTACTTACTTAAGGTGGCGCTACAGTCCGGGGTGGACCTGGGCCTCAACCAACAAGCGTCTCCAGCCAGCACGATCTTTGGCCAGCTGCCTCCAGTTTCGCACGCTAAGTTGGTTAAGGTCCCCTTCCACTTGCGTGCGCCACCTGAGTCGCGGTCTTCCTCTACTGCGCCGTCCCTCGGGTGTGGATTCGAAGATATTCCGGGCCGGAGCATTCACGTCCATTCGCTCTACATGACCTAGCCACCGCAGTCGTTGGACCTTCACTCTCCTGGCTAGGTCAATGTCGCTGTACAGCCCGTGCAGTTCGTCGTTGTATCTTCTCCTCCATTCACCGTCTATGCAGACCGGACCGAAAATTACTCGAAGAATTTTCCTCTCGAAGCAACCAAGAGTAAGCTCATCCGCTTTTGATAGAGTCCATGCCTCTGCACCATAAAGTAGGACTGGGATGATTAAGGTCTTATAAAGGGTCACTTTAGTTGTTCGAGAGAGGGCTTTGCTACTCAATTGCTTTCTTAGCCCTAAGAAACAGCGATTGGCAAGAGTTAATCTCTCGCTTAATCTCAGCGCTGGTGTGATTGTCTGAGTTCATAGCGGAGCCTAGGTAGACAAAGTCCTTTACCACCTCAAAGTTATATCTGTCTATAGTGACATTCTGTCCAAGACGTCGGTGTTGGGTGTCCTTTCTCGATGACAGCATATACTTTGTCTTGCCCTCATTGACCGCCAAACCCATCTTTTCCGCCTCCTGTCAATGCTCACGAACGCGCCAGTGACATTACGCTGCGTTCTCCCGATTATGTCGATATCGTCGGCGTAGGCGAGTAGATGGACGGACTTTTGAAAGATAGTGCCTCTGGTGTTAGCGTTTGAGTTTTGCACTATTATTTCAAGAACGATGTTGAAGAAGTCACATGACAGCGCATCGCCTTGTCTAAATCCTTTTTTGACATCGAAGGTCTCGGTGAGTTCTTTACCGACCTTGATGGAGCAGCGTGCATTCTCCATTGTCATCCTACACAAACGGACGAGTTTGGCAGGGATGCCAAAACTAGACATTGCTCTGTATAGCTCGTCTCTATAAATGCTGTCATAGGCGGCCTTAAAATCGATGAAAAGGTGGTGGGTATCGATTTGAACTTCCTGGGTTTTCTCCAAGATCTGCCGCAGTGTGAATATTTGGTCGATGGTAGACTTTCCTGGCCTGAAGCCACACTGATAGGGCCCAATCAGGTTGTTGACGAAGCACAGGAGATAAGATCTTGTAAGCGATGTTAAGAAGACTAATACCTCTGTAGTTGGCGCAGTTCAGAGGGTCTCCTTTCTTGAGGATCGGGCAAACAATGCTAAGGTTTCATTCATCGGGCATACTTTCCTCCGACCATATTTTACAGATGAGTTGGTGCATGCTCCTAACCAAGTCATCGCCTGCCGGTTTGAATAGCTCGGCGGTTAGGCCATCTGCTCCAGCGGCTTTGTTGGACTTAAGCTTAGATATGGCTATCTTCACTTCGTCCAGGTCGGGTGGACGGAATTGTTGGTCTTCATCGTCCAGGTTGAATGGTTCATTCTGCCTGACAGCGGGATTTAGTTCTTCATCGCCGTTAAACAGTCTGCAGAAGTAGTTGTTCCATATCCTCAGCATCGACTGCGATTCTACTATGATGTTCCCTTGTTCGTCCTTGCAGGCTTCGGTTCGGGCTCTGTAGCCTTGGCAGGTTCTTTTTACCCTTTGGTAAAATTTCCGAACCTCATTCCTGCTGTAGCATCTCTCTATTTCCTCGATCGCGCGCTTCTCGTGCTCTTTCTTTTTTCTCCTGAGAAGCCGGTGTTCGTCTCTTCTTTTCTGCGCGTAGAGCTCACGAGCAGCTCTAGTCCTTCTTTGCAGCGCCGCTTTGTATGCCTCTTGTTTCGCTGCATGTGCTTGCCGGCGTCGTCTCTGATGGCTTTTGGCAATGTTGCCACTGGTTCATAATACTTGATGCTGGCTGCATAGAACCTCTTGAGAGATTGATAGAAACTTGATCGGAGAAGGATCTAGTGATCTCTTGCGATTTTAGCCGTCCGACGTCAAACTTCCTCACAGTATTTACTTGTCTTGGCGCTGTTCGGGATATCCGAAGGCGTACCTTGGCTACAACAAGGTAGTGGTCCGAGTCAATGTTGGACCCTCGGAACGTTCGGATATCCATAATACTGGAGGAGTGCCTTGCGTCGATCGCAATGTGGTCAATCTGGTTGACGGTTGATTTATCGGGAGATCTCCAAGTGCCTTTATGAATATCGAGATGCGGGAACCGCGTACTTGCTATGAAAACATTTCGCCCCGCCGCGAAGTCGATCAGCCTGAATCCGTTATCGGAGGTGGTGTCGTGTAGGCTGTACCTCCCGACAGTACTACCAAAGATGCCTTCTTTTCCTATCTTTGCATTAAAATCACCTAGGACAATTTTAATGTCATAGTTAGGGCACTGCTCGTATGTCTTGTCCAAGAGCTCGTAGAACCTCTCTTTGGTGTCGTCGTCTTTCTCCTCCGTGGGGGCATGGGCGCATATTAGGCTAATGTTGGCGAATTTAGCCTTGACGCGGATTGTCGTGAGGCGCTCGTTCACACAGTTGAAGCTTAAGATTTCTTGCCTAAGTCTGCCTCCAACGACGAATCCACATCCAAATAAGCGCTGTTTTTGTTGCCGATAGAAGTCGCCATAGTAAATATCGCAGTCTTTCATCCTCTTCTTGCCCGGTCCATCCCATCGCACTTCTTGGATGGCGGTTAGGTCTGCCTTATAGCAGTTCAGGGCCTCCGCTAGTTGTTCGGCTGCAAGTGGTCGGTTAAGGGACCTAACATTCCACGTGCAGATCCGAAATTCGTTGTCCTTTATTCGTTTGCCAGGTTCGTCAACAGTAAAATCATCCGTATCTGAGGCTTGTTGTCGTTTCGGAACTGGGTTTGTTTTCCGCAGTCGGGCAGTTACCCCGGCGTACAACCCCCAACCTGGAGGGCCAGGTAAGGGTTCATCCGCCACCATGACGAAATATACGAAATATAAATTCCTAGGTATTCCAAGACGAAATCCAATTATATCCAAAAAGATCCGGCTCGATTTGGACCAAAAATATGTTTGGGAATAATCGAAAATGATGCAAAAGAAGGACCAGGGCCCTATTTCACCAACCACTTTTCACTTTGCATTGTGCAATTTATCTTTGCAAATTCCGTTTCACCAAACGCAAATTTGCAAAGAGGAAATTATTTCTTTGCAAAGTTGAAAAATTTTCCTCTTTGCAAAATTCGTTTCACCAAAAACAAATTTTCAAAGTGCAAAGCATGTTTTTGCAAAGTGCAAAGTTTTGCAAATTTGCAAAGAATTCGTTCATTTCGTTCCACCAAACAAATTAGATTTGCACATTTAAAATCGTGAAAAGTTTGTCAATAATATGCAAAGAGAAAAAATCATTTGCAGTTGAGATTTTATTGAACAGTTGGTGGAAATAGTTAAAAAATATTTAATAAACCGTTTCGAAACACGCTTTAAAGACAAAGACTAATAGTTTACAATGGGTCGTATTAAGGGAATATTTTGAAAGCTATATCTATTTAATTATATAAAAATCAATTAATGTGCTTTAGTCTCGCAAAAACTCGAGCTGCAAAAACTCCAGCAAAAACAGCTGGACCGATTAAGCAAAGAAATTCTAAAAACCTCAAATGTCGAAAAATATAATAAATGGAAATTTCTACCAATAATAGCAAAATTCGAAAACCACCCAACCAATTGAACTCAAATGTTGAGAAAATATTTTTTTTGTCCCAAAGGTGATTCTGTTAGGTTTAAATTATTAGATATAAAAACAAGTAAAAGTGTTATCATCGGCTTGGGCGATGCTTTGATAACCTCCACAGCATAAAAGTTATTTTTGTAATGTTCTGTGGATGGAACACAACTTTTTTTGTTTTTCCAGAAATCGTATTGCCTAGACAATATTCTTGTCTATCAGGACAGTGCATTATGCATTATGCATTAAACATTTAAAAACGTTTGCTTCCAAGACTAGAAGAATTGCGTTTCTATTTTGTTTATGGGCAGTGCCACGCCCACGCTGCTTTGTCCAATTTTTACCAATCTTCACTGGAATATTTCCGGGCCAATACCTAAGACTGTCTGTGAATTTGAGGTCAATGAGCGGTTGCGTTAATTATTATCCGACCGATGCCAGAGAACAGTAAAAAATGTATTTACTTTGCAATAATGTGCAAAGAATAATTATAATGCAAAGTTTTATTTTTAGTTGGTGAAACACCTAGACTTTGAGCTTTGCAATAAGTTGTCAAAAATCGCAAAATGCAAAGTCGTGAGAATTTTTTTGATGAAACACATCGCACTTTACTTTGCAGGAATTAAATTTTTTGAAAATTTGCAAAATGCAAAGTGAAAAGTGTTGGTGAAACACAAAACAAAGAAAACCCAAAGAAAGCGACGAAAAATAATGTTGGTGATGATTATTTATTGCAGGTACTTATCTCGTAGGCTGTTGAAATCCAAGTGGACGAGAATACAAAATTTACAAACGATCGTGGACTAAACTGTTATACATTTATAGAGAGCGCAAGTACAGCAAAAACTGTTTTATGAGAACAAGAGAGTCACAAACAAGCATGAATAGAATAGCTTAACTATGATTTGAATTGAATATAAAATAGAAATAGGGTAAACGTGGACTGTTAGGCAAATTAACAAGCAAATTATTTAAGTAGATTGTTTATAAAATAGTTACTCGTATATACTATTACTATTTAGACGAATTAACGAAATATTTAAATATTGTCAAACAAAAATTTTCCATTTTTTTTTATTTTTACCACCTCACAGTCACTAATAAACACTCGAAAGCAACTAAATGACAACGCAAGCAATCGTTCCGCCAACCAGAATAACTAATATTACTGTTAATTAGTTACAACAATTGCTATAAACTACAGTTTTCAAGAAACAAAAAAGAAAGCCAGACTTTTGTATGGAAAATTTTCTGGCATTTTTTCCAGAAAAAATGCTGGCGTAATTTCCGGGAGTACTGTTAAAGGAGCAGAAATCGTTAGAAATCCAAAAGTTAACGCCCAGATACAAATCTTGTTTCAAATTTGGGACAATATAAACAGTAATTGCTTTCGTTTCTTTTTTATATGTTATTGGAACAGAAATATGACCCAAAATGTTATGTGAATTTCCATCAGCTGTCTTAATATTCGAACAGATTTTATGAATTTTAACATTTGAATTTTGAAGTATATCTAAGCGTCCATTTCCAAGACAAGTTTGAACTCGAGCGTAAGGTCTAGGATCATCCGAATCGTTTAAAATTGTGGCCGGAATAAGTTTCTTATTATAGATTTTAAACGAATTGCAGATTTAGTTTTCAGAGCTGAATTTAAAAATATTCTAGCTCTGGCTATTTGATAATCGCGAAAACGATAATGGTATGGTTTAATTGGAAATTTAACAGGTGTAACACTATTGGTAGTGGTAGTTTTAGACTTTAACAGCTGAATTCAATTTTCAATTCCCGATCGGGAAGTAGGGCAATGAGGCTTTATAAGTCCCTTTTTACCGTAACCCCAACAAAATTTCACCCACTTTTCAGATTTGCAATCAATATAAGAGTGACCATATTGATCACAATTCCAACAAATTAAATGGGCGTCTTTTTTCTGATTGTTAAAAGCGGCTATTTCTTCTAAGTCATAACCATCATTTACCGGTTCGAGTTCATTATCCTTGAACTTTTGTGAATCGCTTGGCCGAAAAAACTTTTCTGAACTCTTAACCAAGTCTCTTAATTCAGCAATAGATCTAGGTTTTTGAACCAAATCATCATATATATATTTACCCTTACTGATTCTGTAACGCTCCTTACTTTTCTTATTTTTCTTATTTTAAATAAAAGTAGGCGGTGGGTTTGAATAAATTTTCAATGTTTGTGTCTTCTCATTATTCAAATACGCACCGCCTATTTTTCATATATTTTAATTTTCTTCAAGGTTCAAACTCTACTATAGTAATGCTCGGCAAGTGTTTTCAAAAGGAAATTGCCAAATAAAACCAACCCTTCTTAGGGGGTCAAGGTTTGTACGGGAACATTTTTATTTTTCATCCGATCGACTTCAAACTCGGTTTGTGTACTCTATATAAGAAATATTTAGGTATTTTGCTTTGGGCTCGAGTTATTGGCAATGATTTTAATGAGAACTTTTTCATAACTCACGAAGGAGTTTGTCGTATCAATATGAAACTTTGTACATTGATAATAAAGAAGTAAAAAGAAGTAAAATATTATTTATACTCATAATTCTAAATTCTAAATCAATAGATACAAAAAAAATATAAACCGTTTTTAGGCAATATGTACTTTGCTACGAATTTTAAGATCACTGATTTACTAACTGCTCCTCAGGTACTTTAATAGGAAATTTTATTTCGCGATATTTAAATATAAAAGAGAAAACTAACCGATCGTGAAGGAATCTCTGTGGACAAAATCCTGAGGGCTATTAAAATATGAGTCTTCTCATTATTGCAAAATTGCCGCGGGTAGCAGAAATGTAGGAAGACGACGTTGTTGAAATTCCCACGGAAATTATATTAACAGGAGACTTAATTAAGACAATATTTGGCGATCTGCTGCAAAAGTCAATGCAGGGACTTTCAGAACGAGTCATTGCCGCGCTGACAAATGTGCAGACATTAGAAATGAATAGGAGCGATTCTGTTATCAGTGAAGACTGAAGATCGAAATGATGCACCAAATTTCCCTGTTGAATTCCTCAATCAGCAAACTCCATCCAGCAAGCCACCTCATGTGCTGTACTTAAGCAAGGTGTCATCATCATGTTGCTGAAAAACTTGAACCCTAAAAAAGGACTGCAATGGAACTCGATTGATTGTGGAAGAGCCTGGACGAAATTTGATAAGAGCATGAATAACCGCAATGATTCCATTTCCGATAAATTCTAGCATACGCTATAATAATAAACAAGGCTCAAGACCAGTCATTTGATCACGTTGGCATGCATTTGAAGACCGGAGTATTTTCACACGGCCAACTGTATGTGGCTTTATCAAGAGTTGCAAGACAAAAGAAGGTGTATATTGAATCTAATCCACAGCAAGGAAGATTATTAATTAACCAGAGACAATTTACACGCAATGTAGTTTTCAAAGAAGTTCTTTAAATAAAATCAATTTGTTTATCAAATATTACTTTGCATACCCAGCGAAGCGGGTACAACCAACTAGTGTGAAGATATTTTCGCAATAGGTTCTTATTCATGATTTGACGGTATAACTCATCGTCATCAAGAGAATGGTTGAACTCATCACGCATGGAATCGCAAATATCACCCCAAGTACAGTTCGCGTTTCTTCGGTAAAAATGCCAATACCAGGTACTCGCTTTTCCAGAAAAAAGCCTATGGAAAGACTCCAGAAGATAATTAACAGAGTATCCTCCTCTCTTCATCAGCACTTTTACCCTAAACAGAAACTCATCAATGGAAAGTCCGTTAGCTTCACCATCAAACTTAAAATCCCACTAAGCAATAGGGTCTTTAAAAGACTCTACCTCATTTTTAATTTTGTGTTTACGTGAAGTATAAATTTCAAATTCCTCATCACTAGAGAAAACTGGAACATTGCGTCTTAATCTTGAAATGGTGGGTCAAAACTAGTTTTCAAGTTATTATTTGAATTTTGAAAATCTGGTTTCTTCATATTTAAATCGTGTCCCACTATCATTTGAAGATTACGAAAGGACTCCTCTAACTCAGCCTCTTCATTCTTATCTTCAAAGTCAGATAATATATTATTTGGAAGCAAAGCTTCAACCCTATCAATTTCTTTAGAACAAATGGAAATTAAATAATCGGTTTTATTTGAAAAATTTGGATAATTATTTTCTAAAAGCTTTAAACGATTTAAAAAAAACTTAAGTGTTGACATAACTTGCAACACATCTTCAGGATTATCGTTTGATAATAGACTTTTTTAAATTTTAATGGTTTCTCCCAATTCCTTAGTAATTACTGCTAATTCCGCGGTAATTGAATTTTCAATTTTAGGATAACGGTCGGCCCCTGCTTTTGTATAGCTATAAGTAATTAGTGCGTTATTAGATAGTATATCAGTTGTGCAAATTGTTTTCGTTTGTCGATGAAAACATACGAACATAATAAGGATAATAATATCGACGCAAAATCTAAATTCATAGATGAAGAAGAAGATGACGAATATGATATTAATTGCTCCAAAATTAAGTCCATGTCCAATATTTACATTTTTGTTCTGATTCTGAGTAATTGCTTTCACAAGGCTTTGAATTATTACATTACATCCAACATTCCAACACAGGCAGGAAAAAATTATATTTCTTCGATTAAGTTTATGTTTCCACATATGTATTTAATAAACATCTAACATAACATAACAATACAAAGTTGTCTGTTTATTTCTTTTCTCATTCACTCCTCTATCATCTAAAATTGAGTAATTGATTGAATGTAAGCGTGAACCAATCGAGACGAGAGCAGACGTGGTCACTGGTCAGTGATGTTGATGTTGCTTGCAAAGGCGTAGCCGATAGCATATCAGTGAATCCCAGTACTTCCGGTGGTGGTTGCGAATGCTCACTGCAATTGAATTGATACGAGAGCATAGTACCTACCGCAATACGATTAGTAACTGGGTTTTTGGTCGCAATTCACGCGATCTATCAAAGAAAAAAAGCACATCACTCAATCCTATATATTTAATCGATTCTACTCGCGAATCGACTAATTCGCGATGTACAATACCTTCTCTCATCACACGGCAACGAATTTATGTATTATTAACTGGAGCACCATCATTGTCGTCCGCTTTGAGAGACGAAAACCATAGTTGACGGCCATCTCATTTTTCCAGTCCAAACGTGGTAGCATCTTGTATTGCCGCCTCTCACGTACCAAATTATCTATCTCCTCATCATCTTCACTGCTCGAAGACGATGGCCAATTCTCCAAGAAATAGTTTGCACGATACATTATTTTATTAAATTTGAAAAATGAAATATTAATTATTATTTTCGTCACTTAAGAACTGAACTGCCAAACACAGAAATAAAAAATAAAAAAATTCTGACGTTTGACGTA
The DNA here is from genome assembly GCA_949372485.1 of Cheilosia soror. NCBI lineage: Eukaryota > Metazoa > Arthropoda > Insecta > Diptera > Syrphidae > Cheilosia > Cheilosia soror. The sequence goes on along the minus strand of OX443561.1, from coordinate 57,243,547 downwards.
AAACCCCAAGTTTGCTTCATAACTTCTACTTTTTCGGGGAGTTGAGCGAATCCAAAGTTGGTCAACTCTTGGTTTTCTCACCTTCGGAATATCCAAAGTTGAGTGAGTCAACTTCATGTGAATAAAAGCAATTTCTCAAGTTGAGAATAAAAATCCCCAAGTTGTGTTCAACTTGAAGTGAAGTGAATAAAATGGCCCTAAATCCACCAACTCGGCTCCACCCAACTAGCAATAACACTGCGTCTCCACGAGCAATATTTCATAGCTTGCCATCTGTCATTTCTCATAGAAAGAAATAACGATAGTATGCAATAAAATGTAGGGTGGGCATTTCATATCTTACTATTTCCATAGCCATCACACGAAAACACATGCGTCACAACAAAAAAGTGCACCCCATAGAATACTATCGATAGCAAGCTATGAGCTGAGCAATAGATGGAATACCATTTTTCATAGAATACTATTTGTGGTCTCCACGAGCAATTTTCATAGCATACTATATGGCAAGCTATGAAATATTGCTCGTGGAGACGCGGTCGCGGTGTAACAATCATACAAATACAAAGAGCACCCATGAATGAGAAAAAACTACGAACATGATCTACATAAAATTAGTATATGTATTTTTTGTAAATCAAGAAATATACAGTAGAAAAATTAAAAATAAAACCGCATAAATGAATGGATTTTGTGTATTTTATGTGTACAAGAGAATGAGTAGATATTGTTACGATTTGCACCGTGCTTCCTCTTATTAGGAGGGAAGAGTGCAAAGCGGAGAGTATAATTAAAAGAAAAGAAGTATTTGTTTCTATAGAGAGCCCGCTGTCTAAGCGTGGCTGCGACTCTCAGATATATTTATTTTCTTATTTACTGAGTTATTAGCTTGGTCCGCCGTCCTGAGCGTAGCTGCGACCTTATGCTTATTTATCTCAAAATCAACTCTCTCGTCCTGGTCACAACCATCGCCTTTTAGACTATTATTTGATCGTGACCTACCTCCTGTCTTCCCCCTCCACGTACAATTATTTCCATTATTAAAATACCATATGTGCATAAACGCACTGTCTAGGTATTGCTTAATTGTTTTCCGTTCCCATTAAAAATGTCCAATTGACATCTTGGTGTCAATTGCCCTGTACCGATGTCAAGTGTCACCCATTCATAAATCCTAATCTTACTTTCCGGATGGCACATCGTAGTATTCCTTCAATATGCACTTGTTGCAGTTTTGCCATATGTTGGCGTGCCGCTGTGCAATTGGATATCGGAGTTTTACTACGTGTGTACTGTGTAGTGTAGTAAATCATCAAAAATAAACCTTTTTTATGTGAAGTTTAAATTTAGATTTTCTTTTTCCCACCTTTCTTTTAGTTTGCGGAACACGTTTTTAGGACCTTCGATGCCAATGGAGATGGAACCATTGACTTCCGTGAATTTTTGTGTGCGCTAAGTGTGACATCAAGGGGCAAATTGGAACAAAAGCTAAAGTGGGCATTTTCCATGTATGACCTAGACGGCAATGGCTATATATCCCGTCAAGAAATGTTGGAAATTGTTACAGTGAGTAGTTTCTTAATAATTTATTTCATAATATTAATCCCTTGTATATTTATGGTTGTTCAATATTAGTTTTCGATGTTTCTGTATGTATACGAAATGAATAAGTCAACGTCTCTATTTAAAAAACGAATACTAGAAATTGTACTAAGGCTAAATCAAATATTCTTTAACTTTATACCTAAACCATTTAAACAAATTTTTACTTATGTCATTTTACAACCCTAGAAACCATGCAAACCATGAAAAACAGAGCAATCCCAGTTCTTGGCAAAGTTCTACTGTCTGATATTTGATAAATTAACTTCTATGTCGCAAAGTAATTCAACATAGTTCCGCTCAAAGGGATTTTGTGGTACATATCTAAAATTTGTATCTCTTTTTACGATTGGGAATGTTACCTGCCTTACTCGGAGATGGCTACCTGTTATCAAATTCACTCGCTGATAAAGTGCCACAAATTTCACATGTTCGCCAATAATACTTATAGTCCGGGAGGCAGGTGTCCATTTTGAGCACTGTTTTTATGCCAATAGATTATTACCTTTACTCATTGATAGGCTTTGGTTGATAAGTAAAGTGAAGGTCAGCTGGCGCAGCTGTGGGAGGCGGTGTAAACTTGTCGAACAAAATTTTTTTAAACTTATTTTATGCCGACGGATTTTTTTAAAATAAATAATTATTGACGTCATGTAGTGTTGAAAAAACATAGGCAGTCGCGTCGTGGAGGGGGGATTATACGTCAGCTAATCGTGTGAACTTGCATAAAAATGAATAAAATAAACTCATTTCAAGCCGAACAAAATTGGTTTTACATAACCTCTCACACATGACACATATATATTATATAAGTATGAAAATAATAGTCAGCTAATATGTATAGTGGCGGAAAGAACGTCAGCTGGAGCAAAAACGTATGGTTGCGCTCATAAATCCAAAATGCGCGCGGTACTTTTAATGGTTCAACTTTTCTATCTACTTTAATCTATCTACTTTTATTAATCTAATAATAACACAGTTGAAATTAAAAATATAGTTGGAATTCATTAAATTTATTTAGTTTATTCATCATAATCGTCTTCATTTTCGTCACTGTCATCCTCGGAATTATCTATTGTTATATCAACTTGATCTTAATTCTCTCCGGTTTCATCGCCATCTGTAAGAATGATTATTATTAACGAAATCATGCTGGTCCAAAACTTAGAATTATTCTGGGTGATCACAGAATCCGTCGTATTCGGAATTTTGCTACGAACCCCGAAAGAACTATCACCGAATCCGTCGTAGTGGACATTTTTGCTACAAATTTAATCCGTCGTAGTGGAAATGTCCACTACAAGGGATTCTGTCATAGTTCTTTCGGGGTTCGTAGCAAAATTCCGAATACGACAGATTCTGTGATCACCCAGAATAAGTTTATTCATACCTACTTTGAAGTTTTCGTCAATACTGGCAATGCTTGCGAAGGATTGGGGCAATTGATCTCCTTCAAACCATTTAAAAAAGTATTTGTCATTTTTTTTCCCCATCCGTACTCAATGGGCTATCACTCGGAGGGTATTGGAAGATGAGTATGGCTCCAAAGATGGGCGATGTATGAAGTACGAAGAAAGTGTTTGAGATCTGAAACGGTTTTTTCTTTCCCTTTCGATAGAAAGCTGGATTAAAATCACAACCTGTGAGGGAATGAAAACCTGGCAACGAAGAACATAATCGTGGACCCAATTTTTCATGTAATTTGCTGATATTAATGAATCTTTGGTAATTTCCAGTGCCAACGTGCAGAGAAATTTGTATGTCGTTTTGAAAGAAATTCATATTTCCCAACACAATTATCAGAATGTCTGTATCCGAGCATCTGATCATAACATGAGCATCGAAATTTAATTGACAAGCGTGAAACACGATTTTCGTATCAGCTTCTTCGTGACCCGAAAATGTCAAGTTTGGCTGTGCTGTTCTTAGGACTTTATCCTCATGGGCTTCATATTTGTAATAATCTATATAGGTAATTCACATAAATTGTTTTATTCCCAATAAACGCGCCATGTAATCGTTTTTCCAATCTTCGAGTATGAATTCAACTAAAGCTTCTTTGAAATATATATTTTTCAACGATTCAGTGAAATTTAGGGGGCGTATTTGATCAGGTTCATTTATTTGAAAACGTTGTCCTCGGATCCTGCCTCTCAAGGAATGTTCGTTATCTTTAATTGATGGAAAAATATACCTAATTTTTATTTAAAGTTTAAACGAATCATAAAAAAAATGCAAACACCTTTTTTATTTCAATCAACTTTATTTGAGTTCAAGAAAAGCTTCAGATCCCTTACCGTGGGTCGGGGGAAATCTTTGGCTGTACGTAGTGACACTGTTCTTAAGACTAAACGAATCATTTCGAATGATACCGTGGTACGACTTAAGCTGTAAAGAGGCTATTAGATTAAAGGAGTTGAGTTTTCGGTCTTACAAAGCCAACCCATCTGAGGAAAACCGAAAGAAGTTTAAACCAGCCAGAAATGACTGCAATGCCCTCATAACGCCTGTCAAATTCTCATATGACCAAAAGTCGAGGCAAAAAATACTACAATGTCCCAAGGGTAGTAAAAACTTTTGGTTATTTGTAAAAAATGTTAAGAATTCGGCCTCATCAGCGATTCCAACGCTCATTTACAATGACACTCCAGCTGTCAGCTCTTTAGACAAAGCTAATCTGCTCGCTGCACATTTCGCAGCCAGCTCAATGCTCCCAGATTGCGCTTTGTCTGCACCTGTACTCGAGTGCGTCGAATTTAACATGGGACCAATCCATTTTCGCACTCGTACAGTTGCAAGAGTACTTTATGATCTCAACATAAATAAATCCGCTGGTCCAGACTGTATCTTCCCCATAGTTCTGAAGAGGTGTTCTTCCACGCTAGCAAAACCACTGCGTAAGCTTTTTCATCTGTCCTATTCTTCTGCGTGCTTATGGGATCGATGCGTCTCTTATTCAATGGATTAGAAACTACCTTTCTGGCCGTTCAATTCAAGTTGTTTTGGATGGTTTCATGTCTGAAACTCACCATATAAATGCTGGTGTTCCCCAAGGCTCCGTTCTGTCTCCGACTCTCTTTCTCATTTTTGTCTGCAACTTCTAATCCAATCCATTCCTTCGCTGATGACAGCACTCTTAGCTTCTCATATTCTTCCCAGGACTCACGTCCCTGCTCTTCGGCCATAGAATTGGAACGGCAATGTATGTTAAGCTCATTAAATTCCGACCTTGACAGCATTTTAAAACGGGGTTCAGCCAATATAGTGGAACTTAATGCTTCAAAAACACATTGCTGTCTGCTGTCTCTAAAGCGAAACCCGAACCTACAGCCATTATCCATGAATGGCACTTGCATCACCGAAACCGAAAGACTTTCCATTCTCGGTATGTGCGTCCATAACAACCTTTGTTGGAATGACCATATACACGAAGTCGCCAAGAATGCAGCGAAATGTCTAGGTTTTCTCAAACGGTGCAAGAAATATTTTACCCCTTCTGATCTGGCTACAATAAATAAGGCGTTCATTCGCCCATCTGGTGCACCGAAAACTATATTGCACTCACTGGATAGGATCCAAAATCGTGCGTTAAAACTAATCGGGCACACGAATATTGCGAATTCTATTCATTCGCTTGAACATCGTAGAAACGTTGCGTTTCTTTATAGTTGCTCTGTATTATAGTTTTTTTTTAACAAACAGTGCTCAAACGATATTGCCAGCTGCATTCCATCCCTTCAGCATTTCAACCGAAATTCCTTAATGCCCGCGCTGTGTAAATCACATTACACTTAAGAGTAGTCATAACCCCTTTAGCGCGTGTTGATTATAAAAAAAATAATAAAAATCTGCGGATGATGCTTTTGATCTTCTTTGTTGCTTAACTGTTATTGCTTATCTGTGGATGATGCTTTTAATATTCTTTGTTGCTTAACTGTTATTGATTTTCTTTCTTGCTTAATTGTTATTGATTCTGTTGAATCTGAAGTCAAGCGTATGTTTGCTTGGTATTATATTGCATTTATCTTTTGGGGACGCTTTAGAGTCTTCTAATGTTCGAGAAGTGACCGTTGGAAGATTTACATTATTTATAATCTTCTTATTCCTATTTCTTATTTTTAGATAAACATAAATGAATACAATGATTATAATAGTTACAAAGATAGTCAAACTTGACCTTTTATGCTTAAAATGAAGTTCTTGAATTTCTTTCAAATTATTTAGGCTTTGATAATGTAGTTCTTGGAAAGTTAAACCTTCGGTTTTAGTATAGGTAATTGATATCCAAAATGGTATTTAGAATTAATGGTTCATGCTTATAATATTTCTTTTATTGAAGTTGTTATTATGTGTGTTATACGGCAGTGAGTCGGCATAGGTTTCCTGGTCATGAGGCTGTTTCAACGATTGCGTCCCCAGTTTCGATTAACACATAAGTTGTCTCGAGTGTAGTCGATGATTTCTGCATGAGTTGTTATCATGAATGTTATCAGAAGGGTGATTCTTTTGCTACACTGTTTCATTGGGTTTGACTTCTTTAGATTTCCGTTCTTTATTAAGGGCTTCAAGCATTTTATCTTGGGCCATCGCTAGTTTTAATGGAACATCGGAATGATTAATTCTGTTAAACAGAACTTCTGCGGGTTTCTTTTCTGCAGAAGAATGAATAATTTAAGCTGCTCTAATGAATATTTCAACTTTATGTAATAATTTAAACTTTTCTTTAACGCATCTGTCTATCTCCTGAAGGGTACTATAAGATCGTTCCACTTGACCATTGGTCGTACTGTGGTTAGCTGGTGTATAGTATACAGAGATTTTGCTTGCAGTAGTTCGAGAACTTTATTTTGTATTTCTTGACGATTGTCTAGAATTTTTAAAGTTAGGAATTTAGAATATGCGTCGATGCATGTGAGAATCTTTATTTTCTCTGCAAACATTACATCAATATGTACGCACTGTCCCTCTTTTACAGGAATTGGTGCCTCGCCAATTGGTTGTTTATTAGGATGCCTATTGTATTTATTTATGTTGCATATCTCGCAGTTCCTCGTGAATTGTTGGAATTCGTCTTACATACCAGGCCAATAATATTTATCAATAACTTGTTTAAGGTTTTCTCTGAAGTGCGCGAGTGTGCGTTTGCTCCACTATTGATACCTGATCATCTTTATTAGAAATATCGTGGGCAAAATATTTTGCCTGTATGAATTTATTTTTGAAGCACTCTTTCAAAATGCTTTTAGTTTCATAGATTGTTTCGGGGGTAGCAAACAAGGCTACTTCCTTCTTTTATAAATTCCTTGAAGGTTCACTATATGTTATGATGTGTCTAACTTTTGTAGGGAAAGGTTTAAGATGTTCGTGAATAGTTTCTATTCCTTTCTCTATTGTTATCTGTTTGTTAAATTGGTTTAGAGGTCTATTAATCAAGTCAATTTGATATTCATCACTACTTTCGGCTGAATGCTGAGTGGCTTCAGAAGAGCTGTCCGAAATCTGGTTTCAATTTTGTCTGCATAGGGCGTCATCCACTATGTTTGTAGTTCCAGATTTATAGACCATTTTCGGTGCATGTTCTTCAATAAGAGCATGCCAGCGTTTCATTTTAGCATTAGGGTTTCTGGGTGAAACCGCAAATGTTAAGGGCTGGTGATCCGTATGAATTTCTTTCACTCCACACAAATAATTGCGTATATTTTTTAGAGCGAAAACTATGGCGTAGAGTTCCTTTTCCTTTGCCGCATAATTTCTCTTAGTTTTGCCTAATGTTTTATATATAAAAGTAATAGGTTTTCCGTCTTGCGATAAGACCGCTCCGATTGCGTCGGCAGCAGCATCGGTAGTGAGTTGAGTAGAGTTGCGCTAAACAGTTCCAATGGTGGAACGAACATGGAACGATTCTTTTTTTGACCGGAACTAGTTCCTGGAAACATGTCCGAAGAACTATATAGTTCCTGTTCCACAGACATTTTCCGAATGAACTGGAACTTCGAATAAAAGTTATATGATGGAACTGGAAGAACGAGAGAACTGTAAACATGATAATGGTACTGGTACGTATGGATATGGATACAACATGTTGTATCATGGGCATGGATGTATATTTATATTCGAATTCCGATACGGTGCACACACACTTTTCTTGCCCATTAAGGGGGAATTTCGCCCTTTGTTTATATGTAATACAAGTACGCTGTATGCAGTATGCATGCATGGTGTTTTTTCTGTATCTGTTTTCGTACACACATTTTTATTGTCTTTCGTTCGTTTACGTTCAGTTTCATTTATCTCTTCTCTGTGTTGGATTCGGGCAGAGGACATAGTTTCTTGCACTATACAGGTCCGGAACGACCCATCTCTAGTAGTGAGGACAAATTTTTTTGAAAAGTCGGGCTGGGTAAGTTCAGTCTCAGTTATTAGGTGGTTAGTGTATTAAATGCTTGCACCGCATCAGCATCTAATTTTATATTGGTCTTTTTGCCATATGGGTAGACACTTGCCCGCTCTCGCTTTGGAGATATTTAGTTAATGGCTTAGCTATGCTTGCATAATTCTTTATAAATTTACGGTAGTAACCAATCATGCGTAGAAAACTTCTAAGTTGAGAGTCTTTGGTTCAGGGTATTCTTTGGTTGTTGCTACCTTGTCCGGGTTTATTTTGATAACGTTATGTCCCACGACATAACATAAGAAGTCTACCTTTTCTTGGTATAACATCGACTTTTCAATTGAAATTTTCATATTCGCGTTTTTAAGCACTTGGATTATGGTGTCCAAACGTATTGTATGTTTTTGAATACTATGGGAATACACAATTATGTCGTCTATATAGACATGACATATTTTGCCAATATATGTTCGGAGAATGTCATCCATTGCTCTTTGGAAAATTGAAGGAGCATTCTTCAATCCAAAGGGCATTCGTATGTATTCGTACTTGCCATTATTGACAGAAAAGATAGTTTTTTCTATATCGGATTCCTTCATCTTTATCTGATGGAGCCCTGATTCTAAGTCTAATGTGGAAAAATATTTAGCTTTAGTTTTTTGCACTTCGTTGTTCACAAAGTTATTTGCGGATAAAGGGTACGGATATTGTTTACTCCAGATTGGTTTATCGTTATTGGTGCGAATTTCTGCCAAAACGTCCGTTCTGAATGGTGAAGTAGTATTAATGTTACTATGAATATTTTCTATTTTCTTCATCATTGATTCAGAAAGGTAATCCGTATTCTTCTCCTGAATATTATTAATTTTGGTTGAATCGTTAAAATAAATTTTCTCCTTCTTGTCGCCGTAGCTAAGGATACTTTTTTCGAAGTCTATTTTATTTACTCGATTCAATAAATTAGCTCCGATCAGAGCTTCATATTCTAAATTTTTTAAAATATAGAATCTTGTTTTTGTCCCCGGAATTAAAGCTTCATGACAAGATTCAATTATGGTCTCACCATTGACTGTACATACTCTTTTTTTACGGGCAAAATAATCTCATCGCTGAGAATACCAGATTTGCAGTAGTTGCAGCTAGCTCCGGTGTCGATGAGTATTCTTATATTTTTATTGTTTATTCGTCGGCGTAAGTGGGGTAGCCCTACTCTTCGCCTAAAAAATCATCATCTTCGTTTAAATTTAAATTGTTGATTCTCTCATTTTTTTTGTGGGGAAGGTTGAGCAGAGTATTGTGCAATCGGTTCTCTCTCTCGTTTAAAGTTTTGACGCGTATTATTGTTGTGTGCGTTGTACTGGGGTGTTTGCCAGTGTGGGTTTTTGTTATTATTATAAAAATAATTATTTTTAATTATATATTGTTACCACGGAATTAGTGGGCATTACTTGTCTGCTGATGTATTTTTTTAATCTATTCAGTTCGTGAGAACTGATAGGTTTGTTAGCGCAGCTGCCGAGAACCATTGGTTCACAATGCTGTGGTAACTGTCTATGACCATTGCTATTTTGGTGTTGTGAAACTTGGGCATAATTATTCCGCGTAGTGTAGATCCTAGTTTATCGTAGGATCGATAGTCTGTACTTTATACTCCATAATAGAGCTACATAGTAATTCCCATTGATGATATGAGATTCTCTAATTTATTAATTTCCTTTTGGTGTTAATTTTCTTGTTCTTGCCATGAACTTGGAATAGACTCGTTATTGAGTGTTATTGTTTTTTCTCTCTTATAATCTCACAATTCTTAAAAATATTTCTTACTATTATTTTCCCCGTTTCTGGATACTTTTCCTGGTTTTCAAAGCTGGATATTCGGTCGTCTCGATCTGATGAATCCTTTGCTTTTATTTTTAAGGTTCCGTTTCCATATGGAGGAACCTTATTGCTTTCGCTACGATGTCTGTCCGAATAAACTAACCCATTTTTTTGATTTGCTCTTTCCTCTGTCGTTCAGAGTATACTTTGGCTGTTTATTTGGCGATGCACTGAGTTTAAGTTTACTTTATTTTTTCAACTCTAATTAAACTTGAGCATCATGGTTGAGCCCCCAATTAACAATTAACAAAACGCAATTTAACTTTCAAAAGACAAAACAAATTTTATTCACAAAAAACAACAAAATGCTTCTTATGTAAGTCGCACTGATGACTGACCTTCTGGTTCCCGTTGACGTCCCTTTTATAGTCGATTCGGGTGTGTCGCTCGGTGACCTTTCGCCAGATGTTTAGTGTTTGGGCACTATGTAAGGTGTGATCAGTTGGGAGAGACAATTTGAATAAAAACTGAATTTGGCTTCCTTTCTGTCGTTGCAGAAGATTTGAGGATTGGGCATAAAATAATGTATGTTAGAGTCTCACTATTTTGCCTATAAAACTGCATTTGGCTTCCTTTCTGTCGTTGCAGAAGATTTGAGGATTGGGCATAAAATAATTTATGTTAGGCTCGAAACACACATGTGATTTCAATCGCGCGACTTAATAGTCGCAAAAAATGAAACACACACATTTCAATGTGAATGCGCGCACATAAAATCCAAAATTATGTGCGCGCATTCACATTGAAACGTGTGTGTTTCATTTTTTGCGACTAAAAAGACGCGCGATTGAAATCGCATGTGTGTTTCGGGCCTTAGAGTTTCACTATTTTGCCTATTTGTCAAATATGCATCGATTTAAGTGATTCTTTTTTTAATTGATTCTAAAATATTATAGGCATGTGTCTACAGTCTACATTATGAGGTATATAATTTAGAAGCATTTTATATCGGTAAAACGAGCTGCTAACTGTTATAGATATCTATCTATATTCTACATCTCTCTTTATATAAAAATCAATTGCTGTGTGTTAGGCTCGCAATTCGCAAAACTCGAGAAAGGCTAGATGCTAGACCGGTTTTAATGAATCTTTTTATTGTTTTGTTCGTCTTGAATCAGGGTTTGGCAAAAAAGAAAATTCGGAAACCCCCAAATGAAAAGCGGGCTTAGATTATCCGTTTTGGGCTGTGCATTGATGACTTAGTTATTTAAAACAAACAATAGCTTACTTAATTTCATAGCAAGAATCTAATCTGAATTGCAAGTTTCTAAATACATATTCATCCATTTCCTACATACCTACTACAATAATCCATATTTTAAATGTATATAGGGATGATTTGGATAATTGCTGCAATAGCATTCAGCGTAGCACTGCGACCTGCGTATAGCTACTCCTAAAATAATTGTATTTAAATACAAAAGGTTAATTTTGGGTTTAAAATTAAAATAAACAAATGAACTAAAACTGTCAGCCTACAAATCGCATACCTACGTATGCACAGTTTGAAATAAACTACTAGAGGTACAAACAAATCCGTCCTGTGGTTAAGAATACAGCTACCTATCACCACGCAGACAAACAGACAGACAGAATTGCGAGACTCCGTTTTTGAACTTAAAACAATATCTTTCTCACACTACCTACAAAATGAGAAAATTGAAAATTTGGATCGATCTAGGTACGTGATTTTATTTGCTAAGATCCAACCAAACTTTCCCACTAGTGCACCTCACATGTTCACCCACCCCATAATTTTCAAATCATTATAAACTACCCTTCACACCTAAGTCCAAAAGCCACGATCATGACACCACTGCTGCCCAAAAATCCAAGAAATACAAAATATGTATTGTGTAGTATTGTAATTAAAAAAAAAAAAAAACATTTTATTAGTTCTGTACGCATTCATCGTGGATGGGGGCGCTAAGTGTCGCTGGATGGCGCCACTAAGATCGCTGCTGTCAGTTGCCTGACGTGGCGGCCATTAAGATAATTCTGAATCTGGCAGCCAACCGATTGAGTTCACAGAACAGAATTTTAAAATTATATTTAAATAAAGAAATACTGAAATAAAGTGACAAAAACCTCAGATGTGGGGTCCTGCAAACAAATAAAATATAATTTCGCGCGCAGATTAATCAAAACTTCGAAGATTCGATAAGATTAAAATAACCGCATGTACAGCAGAAATGTAACAAAGCAACAGCTGTCGGAGACATTGAAAGCTGCAGGCGTGGACGTGCCGACTTCAGCCACACTAACAAGTGCGGAATCTCTACGATCACACATTTCCGAAGAATGAACTTACTTCTGCTGAAGAGACCTCTGCGACGACTTTTGAAGAGGAACAGGAACTTCGGAGATTTCAGCAACGCAAGAAAATTGCTGATCTTAAGAAGGAGTTGGCGCTAGCCGAAGCTGAAACCCAACTCGACAGGAGAGTCGATTTTGCTGATGTTGAAAACGCCGTTTCTGTATTTACCGGCGATAACTTTTATGGAATTCGTAAATGGATACTCGACTTCGAGGACGTTGTGCATTCACTGAGATGCGATGAGCGGCGCAAATATCTCTTTGCTCGTCGTCTGCTACAAGGCACCGCCAAAGTTTTGCTTCGCACCCTTCGAGCCGACAACTGGAGCGATTTAAAAAGACTGTTGATAAATGAGTTCGACGGAGGAGTAAGTCGACATGAAGTTTATCGCAATTTGGGTCAGAGGTTCCGACGTCGAGATGAATCCCTGTTGCACTATGTGCTAATCATGCAAGAAATAGCGACTCAAGCTGACATCGATGATATGGAGTTAATTGAATTCATTATAGACGGATTGGGTGATACACCATCAAACGTATCAATTTTGTATTCAGCGAAATCGATCCAGGAACTTAAGCGACTTCTACCACGTTACGAAAAGAGAAGAGTGCCAAGACCAACGGTATCAAATAAAATTTCGAATTTGCATTCAGCGACAAACCCTGTAAGCAGAAATACAACAACAGCTGCTGCTGGGCAAATAAGATGTTTCAACTGCTCAGCCTAAAGAAAAGCGCGCTAACGGGTCATGATTCCGTTGTGGAGACCCAAGACACGTATACAAAAACTGTCCCACCGCACCCAAACGAGTTGCAGCCATCAAGGGAGACAAATTAGATAAAGAAAACTCTAGTGAAGACGAATTGGTACACCGGCTGGATGCCGTACAGTTGGTAAGCGTTACTTTTTTATCAAGTGGTTCTAAGGGTTCAGATTTAATAAATTGTTTCTCTCTTTTGGACACCGGTAGTCGCGCTAGTTTTGTACATCGGTCCTTACTGCCTGAAGATATTTCCCTGAAAAAACCAACTTATTCGAAGTATAAAGGACTAGGAGGAATTAAACTTTACACTTACGGTACGATATATTGTTTTATCAAAATACATAATCAGATAAAGAAAGTTCCCCTTATGGTAATTTCAGATGAGACCATCCCATTGCCGTTGTTAATTGGCCGCGATATACTTAAGCTATTTAATATACGTTTGCAAATGAACTTCTGTAAAAATGAAATATCTTCAGAGCAAAAATGTATTTTTTATTTTAACAATAAAATACCGATTTCGAATCAATTGCATTTGTGCACCTATGAACCAGTTGATGTAGAGGGTGGGGAAACCGTTTCTTCAAGTTGTGTTAGTAGAGTTATAGATAAATCGTTTACCGGGGACATAGATGCGAATTCCGATACTATTTACGTAGAGAAAAAAGTGCTGAAAGACGATTGTGTTTCTGGAGTTGACATTGGGGCTAGTGAAATTTTCCCGAAAGAGACGGGGATGGATGAGGAGATTAGTATATGTCCGAACCTTGACCTGGTGACCTTAAGGCAAATTAAATGTATTGTTGCGGAAAATTATACTCATTTTGACCGATCGAAAGCAGTGCCTATTGACTATAAAATGCGTATTCATCTTACGACGGATGTCCCTTTCTTTTCTCGCCCACGTAGATTGTCCTTTTCTGAAAAACAAGAGGTCAAAGAAATTATAAGAGACATTTTGAATATGTGTATTATTAAGCCGAGTGATTCCCCTTATGCTTCGCCGATAGTCTTAGTGAGGAAGAAATCGGGGGAAACCCGTATGTGCGTGGACTATCGTGCCCTTAATAACCAGACGGTTCGCGATAATTACCCACTTCCAGTAATTGAGGATTGCATAGAGTTTTTGGAAGGGAAAAATATATTTACCGTACTCGATCTTAAGAGTGGATTTCACCAAGTCAAGGTTGCTCCCACATCGACTCATTTTACTTCTTTTATCACGCCTGATGGGCAATTCGAGTTCTTAAAGATGCCATTTGGTCTTAAGAATGCTCCAACTGTATTTCAACGATTTATTCACCGAATATTTCGGAAGTTTATAGAGGCTAATCAAATTACATGGACGATATAATTATCGCAAGCGAGAATATGGTTGACCATCTCCAGATACTGGCTCAAATACTGCAATGCATTTCCGAGAATGGATTAGAGCTAAAATTGTCGAAGTGCCGGATTGCATACTCTACGATAGAGTACCTAGGGTATAGGGTTACTGAACATGGCATTCAGCACCTTCAGTGATTCACACCTTCACGCCATTTCCAATTATCCTATTCCTAGTGACGGAAAAAAATTGCACTTATTTCTGGGCTTGTGTTCATATTTTAGACGGTTCGTTGAATCATTTTCACGAATAGCGAAACCTCTGTACAACTTGTTAAAAAAAGATGCTCCTTTTAATTTTACTCCGAAATGTTCGAATGCTTTTTATGAACTTCAGAAACGCTTAACTTCCTCACCAGTACTAGCGATCTATAGTCCCAAGCGGGAAACTGAGCTACACTGTGATGCTAGCCCTTTAGGCTATGGAGCCATTCTCCTTCAGAGACAAGATGATAAAAAATTGCACCCGGTAGCCTACTTTTCGAAAAGTACAACTGCTCAAGAATCGAAGTATCACAGTTTTGAGCTTAAGACCCTTGCAATCATCTCCGCCCTTCGCCGTTTCAGAGTGTATTTACAGGGGATACCATTTACTGTTGTTACCGATTGTAGTTCACTTACCTTGACTCTAAATAAGAAAAACGTGAACCCAAGAATAGCAAGATGGGCTCTAGAACTCGAAAACTACAACTACAAGGTAAAGCATAGTAGTGGATAGAATATGAGTCATGCTGACGCGTTAAGTAGATGCCATGTAGTTTCCGTCGTTAGTTCGGAAGATATCGACTTCCAGCTAAGAGCGGCCCAAGGTCGTGACCCTCATGTCTTAGAATTGAAGAAAAGATTGTGTTCTGAGGACCTAAATTCGTTCGCCCTGCAGGATGGTATTGTCTTTCGAAAAATTTGAGCCGGTGAATTACGGTTTTACGTCCCTCCGGATATGGAAACCAACCTAAATAGGGATATCCATGAGAAAATTGGACACTTAGGGGTAACATAAAAAGGTGGAATGTTTTATAAAGAATTGTATCCGATGTATTATGTATTCGTCTTCTGCACGATCGAATGAGCGAAACTTGTTCAACATTCCAAAAGAACCACTTCCGTTTCATAATCTTCACTTGGATCATTTTGGTCCGCTTCCGTCTATCCAATCGAAGCGTAAGCATATTCTTCTGGTAGTCGATGCATTTAAAAGTTTGTAAAATTGTACCCAGTCATATCAACAAGCACGAAAGAAGTATGCGCCGCGCTTGGCAAGTATTTTGAGTATTATAGTCGACCATCTAGAGTAGTAACTGACAGAGGCTCTTGTTTTACCTCTTTAGAATTTAGTTCGTTTATGTTAAATCATAATATAACTCACGTTAAAGTAGCTGTTCATTCAACGCAGGCTAATGGCTAAGTTGAGAGAGTAAACCGAATTCTGACGGGTATGATCGGTAAGCTTAGTGAATCGCTACAACATTCTGATTGGGTTCGAAAATTATCCCAAGTTGAATATGCACTAAACAACACAGTTCATAGATCGATTCGCACCACCCCAAGCTAACTTCTGTTTGGGGTTAATCAACGGGGCGCGGTAATTGACAAACTGACTGAGTTTCTTAGGGAGAAATTGTTAAAAAGAAATTAAATGCTCCCGAAAGAGACTTAAGTCGGCTCAGGGAAGCTGCTTCCGAAGAAATTTTAAAGGTTCAGGAGTACAATAGTAAGCATTTTGAGGAGCACAATCGTCCAGCTAGCACTTTTGAGGAAGGAAACTACCTGGTTATTTAAAATGTCGATACGACGCCCGGTACAAACAAAAAGTTTCTCCCCAAATTCAGGACCTTATGTTATCTATAAGGTATTGCCAAATGACAGATATGTCATTCGTGACATCGAAAATTGCCAAATCACCCAGCTCCCTTATGATGGAGTAGTCGAATCGAAAAACATACGTATGTGGAAAACAGACACTTGAAGATTGCGGTTGCCTTAAGTAACGCTTATCATTGTAGTCGTAATCATTACCTGTATGAGATATTTTAAGTTGATTAAGCCCTATGCATTATATTCTATGTTATGTATATCGTATATGTATAAGTCTTGGAAAATGGTCGGCGGCCATAGGTAGGTAATTGATCGAGGTCGATCAAACTGTCAGATTGACCGAGATGTAGTATTGTAATTAAAAAAAAAACATTTTATTAGTACTGTACGCATTCATCGTGGATGCGGGCGCTAAGTGTCGCTCGATGGCGCCACTAAGATACGCTGCTGTCAGTTGCCTGACGTGGCGGCCATTAAGATTATTCTGAATCTGGCAGCCAACCGATTGAGTTCACCGAACAGAATTTTAAAATTATATTTAAATAAATAAAGAAATACTAAAATTGTAAAAAATCCGATCTATGATTTAATATTTCTCCTTCTTAAATATCAATTCCAATCGTCATCACTCATCAGTCATCAG
Source organism: Cheilosia soror (assembly GCA_949372485.1). Taxonomy (NCBI): domain Eukaryota; kingdom Metazoa; phylum Arthropoda; class Insecta; order Diptera; family Syrphidae; genus Cheilosia; species Cheilosia soror. The sequence goes on along the minus strand of OX443561.1, from coordinate 57,226,752 downwards.
CATCACACTCACAAACCAGTAAGAATATATTGTCGACTCCTCCCACATAACGGGCTTTGCCTACAAGCTGCCGGCGGGCCCAGGATTTTTTATGTATTGGTGCTGTACAAAATCAAAGGAGCGCCATTAACGCACGCATACTTGAAAAATCCTAGGCCCATGGTATAGCATGGAAAATCATTGTCGCCATTAATTTTGACATTTACGCCAGATGTTTTCTCGCGATCGTTATCTCGTTCCCAAATAGTGTGGGAAATCGATTCAACCTCCTGCATTGCTCTATTTTTGTTGTTGTTTGAAAATGGATAGCTCAGTGGGAGAACTAGAGTGTTAACTTATATATGAACACGCTAATGTAGCCGTTTTTTTTAAAGCCCGTGTTCTGATCCTGATCAGACCAGAAAATAGAAATAGAAAAGAAAGCTAGATCGCGTGTTGTTGTTGCAAATTAATGTTAAGTAGTGATCTGGATCAGATCACGGGTACAATAAAATACGGCTTATATAACTTAACATTGAGTAACATTTTTTTTTTGTTCTTTACAGGCTATATATAAAATGGTTGGCTCAGTTATGAAAATGCCAGAAGACGAAAGCACTCCTGAAAAAAGAACTGATAAAATATTCCGGCAGATGGATCGAAACAAAGATGGGAAACTAAGTCTCGAAGAATTTATAGAGGGTGCAAAGAGTGACCCATCAATCGTTCGCCTTTTGCAATGTGATCCGCAAGCACAGTAGAACTAATTTATAATAATAGTACACTTAATTTAAATAAATTGTCCGAACGAACGTTGGAATAAATTTAAATAACACTGAGTGGTAATTAAAGCAAACACTATGTTTATTAATATTTACACAAATTTAACTAGATATGAGTGTATACTGTATTTCGTATTAGCAATTTCGTTTTAATTTTTAAATATGTATCATATAAAACTATAATTCAAATTAAATCAATTTATGGAATTAAGAATAGTTGATTTTCTTAAAAGTAAATCGGTTTGTTTAAATAAACATTTTAAACTTGCTGAAACGTAATAACCGTTATATATTACTTGCCTACTTTATGTCAAATTTTAAGTTTAGAATTGTGTCAACACGATTTCCAATTTTTTTTATCCCTGGTTGCGAAATGCTTTATTGTTCGATGTAACGCCGAGAAAAACTGCTGGTGGAGTATAATATAAATTTGAAACGTATCACTACTACGCTACGATTCTTTGAACGTCGACGGCAAAATTAATTGAAATTATCATCATCATCATCATTTTCAATGGTCCGCTTGTCCATTAAGTGGGTCGCGGGTGCAGGTTGCTCAAGTGGACCCTCCATAACTCTCGATTCTCCGCCAATCCCCATACAGGTATAGGAGAGATTATGGACTTGATCTAACCATCTCATCCTTGGTCTACATAGAGGACGCCTACCTGATGGTACAGATTCCATAGCTCGTCGTGGAATCCTGGTCGGGGACTTGCGTTTAACATGACCAAACCACCGAAGCATGGATAGCTCCGTCCGGAGAAGTAGCTGCTCAACATTGAGTTCCTCGCGTATTCTGGTATTTCTGATGCGATCTCCACGGGTCACACCAGCAATACTTCGGAGAAATCTCATTTCGGCAGCTTCTATCCGCGATCTTATTCTTTCGGTCATTACCCAAACATCATGACCATAGGTAAGAGTTGGAACAAACACCGAATTAAAGACTGACAACTTTGACACCAAGTTCAGTCCTCTTAATAACAGAAATTATTATGTCAAACATTTATTTCAAATTCTAAATTAAAAAAAATATATATACATAATCAGCCTTATTTATAAACTTTATCGCTCTCTATAATAACTCTAAACGCAAAAACCGACTATATATATTTTTGCGTTTAGACCTATTATAGAGAGTATATAAAGTTTATAAATAAGGCTGAATATCTATATATATATATATATATATAAATCTCTATTGTGCCCATATTAACAGAGAATCTTAGGTATTAGCCCAGGAGCAGGCCGGTTCCAGCCAAACTAGCGCCCTGTGCAAGATTTACAGAAAGCACCCTTTTTCATATTTGCACACGTACATAAGTCTTTTCCACATCACCCAGGAAGTAGATTTTCAATGCGTTTTATTATTGAGGTATCTAATATTGGTTTTGTATGTGTTCGAAAGAAAAACTCATAAAAAGAAAAACGGTGGATTAAAAAGACGAATAAGTAATTCAGAATATAAATTCAAAGAAATTTATTAACGCTGGAAATTGTGACTTGCCTCTTCGACGATAGAATCCAAAGTGAGTTGAATTCAATATGATTTACATGTAACTATTATCTATGCATATAATGCATGCTTATGGCTGTAGGAATGGGGTGGGAGTGGGACGTGTTAATTATCATAACAGAGTGAGAGGTTGTGGGAAATTGTGAGCGACTGGAAGGTGGAAATTTATTTGGGTGTTGCCAATACACATACTACTTATAAATTGAATACTAAACATACCGCCGGGCAAGAACAATTGTTCTTAACTTAACTTCAATCTAATTGAAAATAGTTTATATCTATTACATAAATAATAAGTATTATTAAACTGAATATATGAGCATTTCCTCTCATATAGAACTACTTAAATGTTTGGGACCAGGTTTTTAAGCGCCTGATACTCGCTACCGTTGAATAAAGTTGAATGATGATGATGATTATAGCTGTGTGTTGGTTGTTGCAGTAGGTGGGTCGCTGGATGGTAGTAGTCGGAGTTTGGTAATAGGTCGCTTGATTGTTTTTCCATTGGAGCTTATAGAGACAACTCTACAGATATCATCTGAACCAGTATGTAGATCAACCACTCTTCCCAGTGGCCATTTCGCTGGAGGGTATCTTGCATCCACGATGATAACCAAGTCGTTGATCTTCAAGTTTTCTTGTCTGTGTGTCCACTTAGGACGTTCTTGGAGACGGGACAGAAACTCCTTCCGCCACCTCTCCCAGAAATGTTGGAACATCTGTTGAATGTGCTGCCATCTCGATAATCGGCTGGTGTTGACATCTAATAGTGATGGTTCCGGAACTATGTTTGTTGGCTCTCCTATGAGAAAATGTGCAGGCGTCAGCACACTTAGGTCCGTGGGATCATCACTCAGTGGGCTTAGGGGTCTGGAATTCAAAGATGATTCTATTTGAACAAGGAGGGTATACATTTCTTCAAATGTTAATATTCTATTTAAAAGAATTCTTTTGAGGTGGTACTTAACTGATTTTACCCCTGCTTCCCATAAACCACCAAAGTGAGGAGAAGCAGGGGGAATGAAGTGCCAGGTAGTTCCTTCGGTTGATATTCGCTCTCTAACATCATCTGGCAGCAGTTGTCTGAATCCATGGTGCATTTGTGCTAATTCTTTATTAGCGCCAACGAAGTTGGTACCGCAGTCACTATATAGATCGCTACAGCTACCTCTTCGTCCCGTGAAGCGGCGAAATGCCGCAATAAAACCTTCCGAAGTCATGTCAGATACAATCTCAATGTGTATCGCCTTGGTTACTAAGCAAATAAACAGACATATAAAACCCTTGTAGGTCTTGGGGGATCTGCCCCTTGAAAGTCGAATATCGAAGGGACCAGCGTAGTCGACACCACTATGGCGAAAAGGTCTGGTTTCATTCACCCTTACTTTTGGAAGAGAACCCATAAGCTGTGCAGAACGCTTGTTATTAAAACGAATGCATAAAGTACATGAATGAAAAATAGATTTTGTTAGGTTTCTCAAATTCACAATCCAAAATTGTCTTCGTATATAAGCGATCATTTGTTGTGGACCACCGTGAATGGTTTTTAAGTGCGCATCCGCAGCTATCAATTTAGAGAGATTGCAATTGTTTGACAATATGATGGGGTGTTTAGCAGAATCATCAAGATCGGCAAATCTCAATCTGCCACCCACACGCATAATGTTATCTTCATCTATAAACGGATGTAAATTTAAGAGTTTACTTTTTGAGGACACTTGCCCTTTATTTTTCAAGCTCTTAATTTCCGATGAGAACTGGTGCCTTTGCGATAGAAGTATAAGCCTTGAAAAGGCAAATCGTATTTCGTTGGGTTTCAGGAAACCAGTAACCGTAGGTTGATTACGCGCAAAGAAGTTGTAATAAATACGGAAAACGTATGAGGTTACTCGAAGTAACCGATTTAACGAAGAAAATTTAGAAAGTAAATCAAATGAAGGCTCGGTTAAGGTTGACACAAGACTGGTGGTGTCTGATTTTTGTTCAAGTTTGGTGTGGAAATCTAATGATTCTTGATTCGGCCAAGAAGATTTAGGAAGGCTGAGCCATTTGGGACCAGACCACCAAAGTGGATGATGTCGTAAATCACGAGGTTGAACACCACGCGAGGCGCAATCAGCCGGATTGTCTTCCGACCGGACATGATACCAATCTGCTATATTTGTCATTTCCTGGATCTCACTTACTCTGTTGGCCACGAATGTTTTCCAGCGTATTGGGACTGCACGTTCCCATGCCAGAACGATCTGTGAGTCAGTCCAAAGGTATGTTTTTGGTGGAACTAGTTGTTTTCCGATTGCCTTCAAATATTTTGTATACAACTGCGCCAAAAGGACTGCACCACATAACTCTAATCGAGGTAGGGAAATTTGCCTTATGGGGGCAACTTTTGTCCTAGCAGTTATGAGCCTTACTGATATTATGCCATTTTCAATTGAACGGCAATATAATACCGCAGAGTAAGCAGAAGCTGAGGCATCACAGAAGCCGTGTATTTCATACACGGTAGTAGATGTGGTTCCCAGCCATCTTGGAATTTTGATCAATTGTAAATCAGGAAGCGTGTTGCGATAATTTTCCCATTCAATTTGAAGGGTAGGGGGTAAGGGATCATCCCATCCGATACCAGCTCGCCATAGCTTTTGAAAATACATTTTAGCTAAAACAATCGTTGGAGCTAGCCAACCAAGAGGATCAAAAAGCTTTGATGCATCAGAGAGCAAGGTTCTTTTGGTATGTGATTGGCGAGTGGTAAGTGCTATTTTGAAAAAAAAGTTATCAACTCGAGGATTCCAATAGAGGCCAAGTGATTTTATAGCTGACTCTGAGTTGTTATCAAAATCAAAGTTGAATTCGCAGTCTTCTGAGGGTAATTGAGATAAGAGCTCTGGAAAGTTAGATGACCACTTTCTCAGCCTAAATCCTCCAGAAAGTAGGAGCTCTTGGAGTTGCTTTTGTATGATTTTTGCCGACTCTACATTGTCTGCACCAGAAATGATGTCATCGACATAGATATCCCTCTTTAGGATTGTAGATGCAATTGGATAATTTTGCGACTCATCGTCGGCTAGCTGCTGTAACACCCGTATGGATAGATATGGTGCACAGGTTGTTCCGTAAGTAACAGTTTGCAGCTCAAAAAGTTGAAGAGGAAGGGAGGGATCAGATCTCCATAGGATAAGTTGGAATTGGGTTTCAGCAGGATGGATCAGAATTTGTCGAAACATTTTTTCTATGTCGGATGTAAACACGACACGGAAAATACGCCATCTTAATATGACGGAAGCCAAATCGTTTTGTAATCGGGGGCCTGACAATAACTCTTCATTAAGAGCCGTAGAAAATGAAGGTTTGGATGACCCATCGAACACCACACGAAGTTTGGTAGTAGAACTGCTTTCCTTCCAAACTCCATGATGTGGTAGTATGAAATTATTTTCGGATTTGCTTAGATCCTCGTAATTACATTTAAGCTTCATATGCTCAAGCTCAATATATTCTTGCATGAATTTGCAATATTCCAACTTAAGGTTTGGATTTTTTGGAAATATCCGTTGCTCACTTTGAGTAAATCTCTTCAGAGCATTCTGGCCGGAATTTTGAAAGATTGGGTAGTCTCCACCGGAGACTTTTGTTTTAAAAGGGAGTTTCACTATGTATCTTCCTGTGGAAGAACGGGAGTGTGTATCTTGGAAGTACGTTTCACAAGCAATCTCTTCACGAGTTGGAGTGCGTTTTAAGGACACCTCTTCGAGTTCCCAAAACCTACGAAGAGATTCGTCGATATTTACATATGAATGTAGGGACAAGGTTTTTGGGCGGCTGCTTAGTTTCGCATCCTGTGCGGAGATTGGCCCTGAAAGAATCCAACCTAAACGGGTACGCTGTGCCAAGGGACCGATACTGCTTTTGATGATACCATCAAGAATGATTTGGTGAAAGACGTCAGCTCCCAGAAGAATATCGATCTGCCTTGTTTCGTTGTAAAAAGGGTCAGCTAACGTAATGTGCTCGAACGTCTGTGGTAGATTAGCTAATAGTTTATGGTTAGGACGGTAACTGCTAATTGAACTCATTACTAGAGCCTTAACTGTAGTTTCGAAGTCGGTATTTATACAAGACTTCATTCGGAATTCGACACTGCTTTTACAAAGTTTTGTGGCTGTAGAACCAATACCACTCACTACACAGTGTAGAGGAGATTTCTTAAGACGAAGCCGTTGGACGCAGTTTTCTGTGATAAAGGATGTTTGCGATCCTTGATCGATAAGAGCTGTCAAGATATGATCTCCAGAAGATGTCGAAACTTTCACATTAGCCGTAGCAAGCAGTATTTCAGAAACAGGGACCGAATTGGTGGAATGATACGAAAACGACTGACCGGAAGTTGACGGAATATTATCAGAAGCCAGCGAAGAAGAAGAGTTTAAATTTGGAGAATTCTCAATGTGCATTAAGGTGTGATGACGTTTACTGCACTTGCGACAAGATGATTTGCTTCTACACTTAGGTACCGTATGTCCCGGTACTAGACAATTTAAGCAGAGATTTTTAGATTTCGCTATCTCAATCTTTTCTTCATGAGATAGTGACTTAAACTTAGTACACAAGTATAAGAAGTGTGGTTCAGAGCAGCATGGACAAGGAGGGGTTACTTTTGAAGCATGAAAAGTGCGAACTTGTAGTGGCTTTTTGTATTGTGCTGAAGACTTGTCCTTCTTTTCGGTAGAAAATAAGACTACCTTATGATCTACTGCCTCTAAGGATCGAAAAGAATCATCTAAAAACTCATAGAAATCTTGGAGTTTGGGGAGTTCGTAAGAATCGGATCGTAAGACTGTTTTTTGAGCACTCTTCGAAGTTAAAAAACGTTCCCAATTCCTTCTAGTTTGATGGTCCAGCTTTTGAGCCAGAATGAAAATAATTATAACATCCCAAGACTCAGTCGGTACCTCAAGATTTTGGATGGAGGTTAGACACTCTTTCGTAGTGTCAAGGAGTTTCCTAATGTCTGATGCGGATTCTTTATGTAAAACTGGCTGCTCACATAAAGTTTTCAAATATGCATCAACTATGAAACGCTTTTTGTGAAAACGGTCATAAAGAGTTTGCCAAGCAGAATCGTAGTTAGCGTTAGTACATGGAATAGAACGAATTAATTGCTCAGCCTCTCCAATTAGACATTTCTTTAAATAATAAAGCTTTTGTACCTTGGGCAGGCTTTCCTTATTATGAATCATTCCAATGTATAGATCATGAAAGTCTAACCAATTCTTATAATTTCCATCGAATTGCGGAAGTGCAATGTTTGGAAGATTGATGCTATGATTATCACCATTGATAATACCAACAACAGGGGAGGTGTGAGAGGATGAAGTGTCGTTAGAACTTTTGGTAGAGGTACCAGCGGAACTTTCAGTTGAATTTCCTGTAGGAACACTAGAAACGGGCTTAAGAAGGTTAATTTTCTCGATTATATCGGATTTTATTTCTAGATAAAGGTCTTGAAACTTCTCGTAATGACCTTCAATGAAGTATACATTATCTTCCTCAGCATGGTCTACTGATTTGACAAGCAACGAAACCTGAATATGATTCTCCTTAAAGGTAGACATCATTGACTCCAAAAGTGCAAGGCGTCCATTTAGGTAGCTAGGTTTTGCTAGGAGATCTTTATTAGTTTTGTGATAATTTTTCCTGAATCTACCTAAATCGTCCATAGCATTACGTTGCTGTATTAAAAGTTCAGCAATCGAAGACATTTTGTCTAAAAATTCGAATAACGAAGTAAATGTAAATTTAAGAACACGATAGAAACGCCACCAAAATGAGGAAGAAGCAAGACACTGGAAAAGATACAGTAACTCGAAAATAAAACTGTAACGAAATGTTACTGTATAATGCCACCAAAATGAGGAAGAAGCAAGACACTGAAGCTCAAATTCCACCAATAGAATACAGTAACGTGGTTAACCGTAAATGCGCAAAACCATGTAAAAAGTACAGCAACTCGAAAATTGAACTGTAACGAAAAGTTACTGTAAAAAGTTTCACTGTATAAATCGGCGTGTTTCCTGAACAACGGAAAATTTGGCAGAAAAAAAGGAAAAATGATTATATTTCAGACCTGGAGTCACAAACCAAAACTATAGAAATTAATTCAAATAAAAAAAAACATGAATTTATAATTCAAGAATAGACTGCGAAGAAAGATGAAAATTAACCATTTGCACTTGCACTTGCATAGCGAGATCAAAAGAGAAGAGAACTGTATTTTCACCACGCACTACAATAATCGCACATAAGCACATCAAGATAAAAGTATATGGAGGTACCCACAAAACATACGATTAATTTACTAACTGAATAGACAATCAATAAAACAATTTGTAAGGTAGCTGATATCTAATATTATTATATCCGGCTCGAAGGACCAAAATGTTCGAAAGAAAAACTCATAAAAAGAAAAACGGTGGATTAAAAAGACGAATAAGTAATTCAGAATATAAATTCAAAGAAATTTATTAACGCTGGAAATTGTGACTTGCCTCTTCGACGATAGAATCCAAAGTGAGTTGAATTCAATATGATTTACATGTAACTATTATCTATGCATATAATGCATGCTTATGGCTGTAGGAATGGGGTGGGAGTGGGACGTGTTAATTATCATAACAGAGTGAGAGGTTGTGGGAAATTGTGAGCGACTGGAAGGTGGAAATTTATTTGGGTGTTGCCAATACACATACTACTTATAAATTGAATACTAAACAGTATGGGAGTGGGAGGTAACCGAACTACTTTACCGACATTGACCATTTTTAATATCAACCTGACAATCGTAAAAAGAAGTCGTCTCATAAAATTCCATTCGCCTATGTCGATTCGTTTGGACGCCATCGTGTTTTCAACAGAAAGAGAGACACACGGACATGGCTGAATCGATTCGGAATTTGATCCTGATCGAATCCGGTGACTCCTTCCTGATGATACAAATGTAATGACAAAGTGAATATACCTTCCTGTGGAAGGTATACAAAATGTATTAACTCATAAATAAATTTACATATAACAATCTCTCTGAGTCTTCTCATCACTTGCATCTACTCTTATGTCGGATTTTTTATTGCTGCTCTTGTAAGTAATATTAGTAGGTACTTAGTTGAACCTCATACAACAGCAGATAGGTACATTTTCAGCTTCAAACATCTTTGTAAGTTAGAAAAGGCAAGTACTTGTGTAAATGCAAACGCATAAATTGGTTCATTTTAGGTATTTCAAGCTCAGAGCCAAAAAATTAAATTCGAGCAATATTTGGTCTTCTTCTTATTTTTTTCTATTGCCACTTTTAGTTTAAAAATTTATACTGATAGAAAAGAAATTACACGAAACATTTAAAAATAGTCAAATATAATTCGTAGATATCCAGCTAAAATGCTGGATTTTAAAAAATGTTCCAGCTAAACGCATTTTAATCCAGTCAGCTCTGACTGGATAGCAGTCAAAATGGCAACGCTGCTGAGAAGTGGAAGAGAAGAGAATAGGTACTATATTTTCATATACAAAGCTACTTGTTCTCTTTGTAAGAGAAATTTGTTACTTTTTTTTCGTAGATGAAAAATCTCATATCCATATGTGCTGAATCAAAAAACATGCACGTTCAACACAAACAATAATCTATATTGATATTAAAAAAATAATGTTTTTTTGTAAAATGTAAGTGGATGTGCAAGAAATATAGGTAGGTACTTACACGAACAGGGTGGAATATTTTGAGATAAGGTAGGTAAGAAATGAACTTGCATAGGCTTAGTGGGATTTTTTATTTTGCGATATTTTGAGTTAGATTCTCCCTGAAGTTGCAACATTGCACATTAACTCACATTACTTGCAAAGTGCAAGAAATATTTTAGCACAGGTGTGGTGAATGTTGTTAATTTGGAATTTTTTGAATAAGCTTTTTGTTTATAATGCAAATGGCAGTATTAGTTCGCGGAAGGTAAAATTAATTTTTTTTTGGCCTACTGTCCACGTAGCTGCGCTTCATTTCGTAGTCGCACATGCGACTTTGCCGCTCCGTGGACAGAGCTTCGTTTGTTTATATAAAAGCTGCAAGGAAGCTGCAAGCAAGCGTTCGTCAACAAGCTGCAAATGACGAAAGCGTGCAAATGAAGCGCAGCTACGTGGATAGTCGGCCTTACTCCTAGTAATGCGCCCACCCAAAGCAGCTATAAAAACAAACTAATAAATAAATTTCGATTCGTAAATATCTTGCGGTCTAGGAAATATAATTGTACCCATCCCTCGGGAAAATAATTTGTGAAAAATGCGCGATAATTGAAATTAAATTATGTTGAAGTTAATATTTTCATATATTGAATAGATTTTGTGGTCAAGTGCAAGAATGATGGCAGAAGACACTACATTAAAAACTGGGAACACAAATGGGGGAACACTGTGAAGTTCCATGTTGCACATACTACTGGCATCCAAATCAGCCCTATCACGAATTCCGTCGTAATCAAAAATCCGCTACGAATCCCGAAAAATACATCATGGAATCCATTTGTAGTAGATTCATAGTGGAAAATCTGCTACGAATTTCGAAATTCGTAGAATTAGGTATCTCTGAATCCGAATGAAACGGAAAATTGACATCTTTTTCTACGACAAGTATTTTGTGTCGGAGACGTTGGGAAAAACGATGTTTGCACAGCAATAGGTTGTGTTTTGTATAAAAAAAATAAGAAGAAAAATAAAAATTTTATTTTTTTTTTGGTTCTTAATAATATTTGTTGCTTTGATAGGACAAACACATAAGCCAATGTTATGTTCACTTCAATTAAGTTAGGCAGTAAAAAACATTAAATTCAATAGTTCAATTTTAATTATGTAACTCGTATAATTCAGATTAAGATAGGTAATTATAATTACAACTATAAGTAATTGGGAAGGTACTTCTACTTCTAACAGTGGTTGACAATTGAATGATCTCTTAGCATATATGTATCTATATTCTGAACATGATCTTTATATTGTATATTAGGTAGGTATGCTGTACTTTGTATATTAACTACTTCATACATCATACCTCATACGTGTTAGGTAGTAGGTACATATTATTATTCTTCCATTTATTAATGTAATAGTTTTAGTTTATACATATTAGTCGATGTAAGGGAATGCAATATATAATTCTTAATGACTTACATATAAACATAACAATCTTCCCCCTTTTAAATAAATCACCGCTTATTTTTGTTGCAATTCATTTTCGAATATTTTTTCTTAATTCCTTCAGATCTCCGAACTTCATTCAATTTAACACTTTGTCTTCTGTTTTTCTTTTTCGTTGATTTATTTAAACGTGAAGAAGACTGATTAATTTGCTCCGAATTTTTCTTCAATTTCATTTCTTAAATACGTGTACAACCGAATATTTTTTCGATCGCCAACCGCGGGATCTCTATGTGATCTTTAGTAAGATAGATAGATCCTGGGTTGGTGAGTCGTTTGAACGATTGACAAACGGTGGCTAAATTAAATTCGAGATTATTTTGAGACGACGACGACGATGTAATTTTCTAATCTTTCACGGTTTCCTGATAGAGGATTTGCGAAGGCGATTAGACAAAGAAAATTCCCAAGTAAAAAGACAAGAGTTTCCCCTAAGGGTTTTAACAATATTGATTTAAAAGCTTTATTTGCTGAGGGTTTATATACAATTTTGAAAAAATAGTTTTTTTTGCTTTCAGAGAGAAATTCTAATATTATATAAAAATTTGGGATTGTGGCGAATTCATAAAAATGGTAATTGGTATACCTAACATAGGCGCAAAATTCAAATGTATATAATTCAAAATGAAAATAATGACTATTATAATGACAATTATAATAACGATGAAAATGACAATAACAATGACGACGATGATGACGATTATGATGACTATGACGATAAACCAATATTCCGCCGCCTTTGAAAGCATAGGCTTTTAAGAGGGTATGATAGCCAACTTGCGAATCGGACGTCTTACTTGTCCCTTAGACGTTTTGACATCAGTTACTCTGACTCGTCCGTCAGAGCCAGGGATTATGGCAGTTATTCGCCCCATTAGCCATCTTTGGGGTGGAACATGGTCCTCATGTATGATGACTAACAGCCCTATTATGGCTATTTTATCGATAAACTTGGTATTACGATTATCAAAAAATTTTATATTCATCAAATTTTCTATCAACCACAAATTTCTCGTTGATACGTATCAAATATTCGGGCGCATCAAATTAAAAAATGTATATCCTCGTTTTTACTGTAATATAAAGACTTTAGGGCGAAATGTAGACATCCCAAATGTACATATACTACGAGTAGCAGCGATTTTAAAATTATTTGCTAGTAAGGAAACCATCAACTGAGCGTTGGGAATAACTTTAATATTGGCATTGCACAATCAACAGCGTTGGTCGTTCCTTTGATTTGCGAAAAAAGCGACTGTTGTTTAATAAAAACAATTAACCAAAACTAGTCGTCAGCCATAAAACAACAACCAACAACAAATCAGAAACGTCAAACGTCAAAACAGAACCCATTCTCAATGACATTTTGATAAGTATTCACAATGGTGTAAAATTTATCAATTGATATTCATAATACCAAATTATCAATGAATTGATAGATGTTATCAAGTATCAAATAATTGATATTTGATAGCCATAATAGGGCTGTAAGTCGCCAATGTTGATGTTTGGGCTAGCGGAGGTCCACTTCGCTCTATTTTGCAGCTCCTGGATATATTCAGTGGACCATCTATTCCAAAAATGCGTTTTGACTGCATGGATTCTTCGCCACCTCTGGATGAAACTGATTTCAGCTACTTCGTCCGCAGGTTCGGGGATAGCCTTGAGGGATGAGCCGATGAGAAAATGGGCTGGGGTCAGTGCTGCGAGGTCGTTGGGGTCCGATGACATTGAGGTGATCGGCCTGGAGTTCATCACTGCCTCTATTTTCACCAGCGCTGTTGACAGCTTCTCGAAATTAAGTTTGGCACCTCCGAGGCTACGGTGCAGGTGGCCTTTTGCGACTTTGAGAGCTGCCCCCCAAAGTCCTCCAAAGTGGGGTGCCCTGGGGGGTATAAAATTAAAATTTATGCAAGCATTAGAACAAAAGTTTTGAATTATGTCTTGAGACGATTTTTTAAATAGCAAATTGTGCAATTCAATTAGTTTGGATTTTGCTCCGACGAAATTAGTTGCGTTGTCGCAATATACCTATGTCTTAAGGAAGACCTCTACGCCCTATCATCCTCTTGAGAGCAGCAAGAAAGGCGTCTGTAGAAAGGTCAGATACAGCCTCTAAATGAACCGCCTTGGACGAAAAGCACACAAAGACCGCTATATAAGTTTTGTGGGGTACCTTTCCTCTGATTTTATAATAAGTTAGAATCGATCCGCAAAAGTCTACCCCACAGTACAAAAATGGACGCGAAGAAGTTAGTCTTTCTGGAGGCAAATCTCCCATCACCTGCTCTAATAGCTTTGGACGATATCTCACACAGTGAACACATTGCCTAACAGTCTGTCGAGCGATTTCGATAGCGTTGACAATCCAAAACTTATTCCTGATCAGTGAAACTAAAGCCTTTGGACCAGCGTGGTAATTGGAAATATGAATTGTAGATGCCGAACTAGGGATTTGGTGAAAGTACTGTTTTTGGGAAGCAATAAGGGGTGTTTGGTCTCCTCTGGGATGTTCGCGTGTTTTAACCGTCCGCCAACACGAAGTAACTCAATACCATTTGTTTCCTGCAGAAAAGGATTCAACCATTTTATAAACCAGTTTGATTTTCAAACAATGTGTGCGATGCCGGACATCGCAATGCACGGATTTACCGCAAAATCGTGCCTACGTTGGACATCTATATTTCCCAACATATGTTTGATTTTGTAATCTGCCCGCATTACCCGCACTTCAACGCACGCACCGCATTTCTCGTGTCTACGCTGGACAAGGCGTAATGTACGATGCCCCTAATTTTATTCAACCAACGCCTTTGATGAGATTGGACATCGTTGCTCATCGCGTTGCTAAAGAAGTGTGCGGGTAGCTGACGAGCTCTTGTTGCTCGTTGAACACGCTTGTGCAACGCGTTGAGACACGATTTTACAATAATGTGCTACACATTATCTATCCAAGTCCAACCCACTGTTCAGCTTCTTAAATTTTTTGTTGACTCGAGTTGTGTTGGGTGCGACGAAACTTGTGTGCCTGTGCTAATTGAGCCATTGGAATCAATCAACTAACATCTGTTCATGCACTGTGTACGGCTAACCATTAAATTGCAGATCAGTTGCCTAGAATAAGACGATGGTCTAGAACTAGATCTGGACAGCGCGTATCATTGCGGAAACACCAACAATAAAACATCTGCGCGCACAAATAATAGGCGTATCAAAAAAACATCCCTAACTCACTTTTAGCTCACTTTAATTTTATTTGGAAGTTGGTACGCGTGTTTTCAACTTGACATATTAGATATCAAAATTATTTAAATCGGTCAAGAAGAAAAAACATTTGAATAAGGGTAAACGAATGAAACTAAAATGGATAATGAAATAAAAGAGGTACGAAACCATAAAATGAATTGTTTGTAAGCTTCGAATAATCTTTTTAACTGCAGGTCTTATTGCAATTAGTGGAATCATCTAGCGATGAAGATGATGAGTTCAGTAATTATTTCTTGGGTGCACAGAAAATAAGTGATTCTTCTTTCGAGAATGAAAACCACACCAAAATAAACAAATTCATGGACACTATTGCCGAAAATTCTTCATTCCTTGCACTATAAAAGTGTAAGAAAGCCAATGTTTCTTCTCCTGTCCAACGTTTTGATTCTTTAAAGTATAAAAACATTACGTGAAATCATCAAAATTGTTTTGATTCCATTTTGTTTACCTTTTCTTACTTACTTATTGGGCTCCCGACCCGTGAAGAGTCTCTGCCTGAGACACTGCAGCCTTCCATCCTCTACGATCCCGGGCACGCTGCTTCCAATTGTCCAGACCAAGCATTCTGGCATCCGCGATGGCTTGGTCTTTGAAACGGAGGTTCGGTCTTCCTTGTCTTCTCGAACCTGGGGGCTGGGATTCGAAGACCCTCTTAGCTGGAGCATTATTGTCCATTCGCTCGATGTGGCCGAGCCAATGTAGTCGACGTGTTTTGGCTTTTTGGACTACATCCACATCTTGATACAGCTCATAGAGTTCGCGGTTGTATCTTCTCCTCCATTCGCCCTCCTCGCACAGAGGACCAAAAATCCGCCGAAGTATTTTTCTTTCGAAGGAGCCCAGTATCAGCTCTCCCTTCTTGCTTATCGTCCAGCACTCGGCGCCATAAAGCAGAACTGGCAGGATAAGGGTTTTGTAGAGCACACATTTCGTCCTTCGAGTTAGGAGTTTAGAACCCAGTTGTTTTGCCAAACCGAAGTAGCAACGGTTTCCTAGGGTAATTCTTTGCCGGATCTCCACTAGGGTGTCATTCGTGGAGTTTACGTTTACTCCGAGGTAGGTGAGCTCCTTAACTACCTCGAAATTGTTGCTATCAATAGTGACGTTTTGTCCAAGGCGGTGGACAGATGCTTGTTTGTTTGTTAATAGCATGTACTTAGTCTTGTCCTCATTTACTTCAAGCCCAACGGATTTCGCCTGTTCTTCAATCGCCGTGAACGCTTCTATCACGGCACGCTGGGAGCGACCGATGATGTCAATATCGTCCGCATAGCCAAGCAGCTGGACGGATCTGTTGAAGATAGTGCCTTCCGTGTTGACACCTGCCCTGCGCACTATCTGCTCCAGTACGAAATTGAAGAAGTCGCAGTATAGAGCGTCTCCTTGCCGAAATCCGGTGCATGTTTGAAAAAGTTCGGAAGAGCTGCTTCCAAACTGCACGTTGCAGCGCGTGTTTTCCAGCGTCACGCGACACAGCTGAATCAGTTTTGCCGGGATTCCAAATTCGGCCATCGCCATATAGAGTCCTGACGATGTATGCTATCACACGCGGCTTTGAAATCGATGAATAGGTGGTGAGTTTCGACTTGAAATTCGTTGGTCTTTGCCAAGATTTGCCTCAGTGTGAAAATTTGGTCTATAGTCGATCTGCCGGGCAGGAAGCCACACTGGTACGTGCCGATTAGTGTGTTGCAGAACGGTTTTAGACGTTCACACAGTACGTTGGATAGGATCTTGTATGCGATATTTCAGGGATATGCCTCGATAGCATCGCCTTTTTCGTAGATGGGGCATATGGAGCTGATATTCCCGTCATCGGGCATGTTTTCTTCCATCCATACTTGGTTGATGATTCGGTTGATGCTCCCTACCAAAACATCACCACCGTATTTAAAGAGCTCCGCTGGTAGACCATCAGAGCCTGCGCCCTTGTTGTTCTTAAGCTTTTTTGTAGCTAAGCCAACTTCTTCTATAATAGGTGGTGGAACTAGTTCTTCATTGACTGGACGTGGGTTCTCTTCTTGCCTTATCACCCTTTCTACGTGATGCCCATTAAGCAGCTGCTGGAAATGCTGCTTAAACACATGTACTATTCCCTGCGCTTCGGTGACTAAGTTTCCTTCGCTGTCTCGAAGAGCCTGCATTCCGGTTTTGTAGCCAGCAGCCAGTTGCTTAGCTTTGTTATAAAACCTCCGGATGTTATTACGATTGTGCGACTCTTCGATCTCTTTGAGCTGGGAGGCTGCGTAAGCCCTTTTCTTTCTACGCAGGATATTCTTTTCCTCCCTTCTCCTGGCTCGATACTCTTCTCTTGCTGCCCTTGTTTTGCGCTGCAGCGCTTTCTTGTGTGCATCTTCTGTCACTTTTTTCCTGTACACGCATTCTCTGGAGTGGCTGGTACCCTACAGTAGTTTCGAATACCTCCTTGATGATGTCGCGATACTGGCACCACTGGTTGTTGACGTTTGTGGTATGTGAGTGCACAGATAAAAGTTTCGTAGTCCGGCGGTCCCTGTAGGCTCTGCTAAGGCGTCCAACGTCGAATTTCTTCTTCTGGGCGGTTCGCAGCTTCTTCTCGTTGGACAGTCGAGCTCTGAATTTAGCCGCGACAAGAAAATGGTCAGAGTCGACGTTTGCCCCTCGGAATGTGTGTACGTCGAGGATGTTGGATGCGTGCCTCGCATCAATTAGAACATGGTCAATTTGGTTGGCGGTTCGACCGTCTGGAGAGCGCCAGGTTGCTGTGTGGATCCTTAGCCTTGGGAACCTAGAGCTACTTATCACCGTAGTACGAGCTGCTGCAAAATCGATTAGTCGGTAGCCGTTGTCTGTTGTCGTTTCATAGATTCTGTGCTTACCAACTAACCTGCCAAAGATGTTTTCCTCTCCGACTTTAGCATTGAAATCCCCGAGTACAACTTTTACATCATACTCCGGACAGGCTCCGTAGGCTCCATCCAGGAGATCATAGAACTCCTCCTTGATGGGATCTTGAGCCTCGTCGGTAGGGGCGTGTGGACATATTAGGCTTATGTTTTGGAAAGTAGCTTTGATGCGGATCACAGAAAGGCGATCACTTATCGGCTTGAAGTCAATAACTTTTGTCCTAAGCCGATTTCCCATGACGAATCCGCATCCTAATA
Source organism: Cheilosia soror (assembly GCA_949372485.1). Classification (NCBI taxonomy): domain Eukaryota; kingdom Metazoa; phylum Arthropoda; class Insecta; order Diptera; family Syrphidae; genus Cheilosia; species Cheilosia soror. The sequence goes on along the minus strand of OX443561.1, from coordinate 57,208,825 downwards.
CATGCAGCCTTTTGTTGCAGCTGTAATAAATGTCGCAATCTTTTCTTTTCATCATGCCTGATCCTATCCATCGTATCTCTTGGATCGCGGTAATATCTGCCTTGTACCGCATGAGGACAGACTCAAGTTTTTGAGTGGCACCTCAGGCACCAGGTACATACTCTTAAATCATAGTCCATTGACGTTCCGGGTCTGGTTGCCATTTGAGGAGTTCCGTTATCCGAGGCTTGTTGCGTCTCACTCATAACTATTTATTTTTTCCATGGTCGTGAAGTTACCCCGACGGCACAACCCACAACCTGGAGGGCCAGGCCCTGTTTTGACCCTAGGACAGCCGGTCGGATATTCCGATGTCAGTAACCCAATTTTGGGATATGAGCGCTGCCGTTGAACCGTTTAGGGTTCGTCCGCAAATTGAACAGTTATTATATCATATAGGTAAGTATATATATACTATTAACACATACTATTGGTAGGGTGTGGTTTTTTTTCGAGATTCCTGTTCCCTTTTCGGATTCGACGATACCAAAACATTCTTTTCCGTGAATAATTCCCCCCGGTGGATTCCACGATAGGGGTGATTGTCTTTCGCTGGGTTTTACCCCTGTAGCCAGTAACGATAATCCTTAATTAGTTTACGACCCCTAATGGTGATGGTGCAGATGTTTTATTGCTGGCCAAGACATATACATATCCGGTTCTAGACAAAGTTTTATATATTTTAAAACAACAAATCTATCGTCTTATGTAATTAAATTACTTACTTATACTTTTTGAAAAATATCTTGTTTGAAGGTGGAATAAAACAAAACAAGAATTTGCTTGAAAATTAGCTTTTTTTTTATCCAATATGAGCATCAAAATTGAATACGCCGTGTTTACGGGAATGTGTAATTTTCTGTTTATAAATGCATAAAAAGTGGTTTGTTCGCATTTCATCAATTCGTTCGTTCGCTCCCATGTGAATGGTCCTTAAATGTTCATGTTGCATTTTGTTACCTTGAATACAACAAATTGCAGTAAGTCCATATTAACATCTCTATTTTTCAACAAAATTTATGCAGAATTTTCCCTCGTATTCAAAATATTGTGTAAGAATATAAAGTATTAAAAAGTATAAATGCATTTCAACCAATACGAGAATTGCAAAATATTTACCAATTCAGACAACAATCAATGAACACACTCAACCCATTAGTTACAAATAACAAGGCTCTCAACGTTCAAGAAAAAAAAATAATTCCTCCTTATTTACAACACCGCCATCTATGCATGCAATTTTCCAACTTTCCTATCTCCACTTTATTACTGCGTTAATTATAGCCACTTTTATACCCACTTTTGGACTGGGCAAAATCCTCTACTTGTTGTTCCTTCTCGCGGGCGCCCGTCCGAAAATGGCTAATCAACTTATGTCTGGTTAGTGTCAGCCAAGGGTCACACTTTCATATCGGCCGTACGCTGTAACTTGTTGCGACGTACGACTGATGTGAAAGCGTGAACCATTAGTATGAGGTGGGAGACAACCCTAAAGGTCGTCTGCTGATGCGACTCGTAATGATCTGGACTCTACTTAGATTCTCATGGGATGCTTCTTGCATGGCATAAAATATAACATGGGAGTCTGTGTGGAGCCTAGATCATTGTGAGCCGTATCGGCAAACGGCCCTAAATCAAGGCCGAATCAAGGTGTCATACGACCCGTGCCGATGGTTAACCTGGCTGGGGGCCATAGCTCAGTCGCTAACGGAGTATCCGGATACCTGGCGACCTCCGGATCAGCTAGCCTTATCTGCGTATTGCGGATCTCTGCGCAGACGGACATTCATTTCTCCGCTACTCGTGGGACCTATGAATTCCAAAACTAAAATAACAAAAAAACAAAAAACTGAGACCGGTTCTCCTTTAAAACCGGGCGGTAGTACGGCGATTCAGCTGTCTACCGGAAAAGCTCCGAAAGCGCTGGAAAGTAAGAAGACTGTGGATCCACATGGTCCAACTACCTCCAGTAGCCGAGAGGAGCCCAAGGGTACTAGTACCCTCCCACGTGCCATCAGGGACTCTTCGGGAACAAGGCCTACCCTTGCTCCCTCAAAGAAAATTTATAAAGAACGACGCACAGCCATCCGCCTTCTGGAGTTCTTTGGTAATACACCGGAGAGCAAAAGAACTGGCAAAATGAACGCCCGTTTAGCATGGGCCCAGAAGATCGTCAGCGAAGAAGCTGGGACGAGCAGCGACTCCACGTCAAAGCGACAGCGATCGTTGGAAGAATCCGTTTCGGAACCGAAAAGGGCCAAGGTACACAACACCAGTACCTCCTCCAGGCCATCCAACCCTACATCGAAGTCCTACAGCGAAGTCCTTAAAGACAAATTGATGCTGGCGGTCATAGATAGAAGCGACGTAGACGGATCCATCGCACCAGACAAGTGGAAGCTAATTCCACCTAAGCTTTCATCCGTCTTTCTGGATATTATGAAGGAGAATCCAGGTCCTCCTCCTCGATGTTGCGATGGTGGCTGGCATCAAGGCCATGTCAAGCTAATCGCCTGCGATGAGCAAAGGTCTTACGACTTATACAAAAGTGCTATATGCAAATTGGGGGAGGTATGGCCAGGCGCTAAGCTCGAGGTTGTTGCGAAGGAGGACATCCCAAGTCGACCAAGAACTCGCGTTTGGATCCCAGCCGAACCCTCCGATACCGATAAGATCCTCGAGATCATAAAGACTAGCAATCCTGAGCTGCCGACGTATAACTGGAAGGTCGCAAAGCTGGACGAGCCTAGGGGTCTTTACAGATGTGCCATCGTCATCATCAACAAAGAATCCTTGGCTCCTTTGGCGAAGACTGGAGGCGTTATATATTACGGCTTCGATACCATCACCATCAAGGTATACAAAAAGGACGAAGAGTCTGATTTGGGAAAACTTCCCTCCCATCCACTGGACCCCACTCCCGCCCCCACAAACGACAAGACGGAGCCATCTATCTCCTTTCCATCTCTGGAGAGTGATGATTCCCAAACGTCATTCACCGAACAGCATCCGCCTTTAGTCGATGACGACGTAGTGTCGGACATGGAGACGGATGAAAAGTTCAACCAAATGCGCCCACTACTTTTGAGTGAAGACGAATTACTTAAATCGTCCTCAGACTCGGAAGACCTTAACTCCACCGTGAGGGAGATTTCTCTACCTGATTGTAGCGCCAATGCTGCAGTTAGTTCAGATTAATCTCCACCACTCCATCACGGCATCTGCCGACCTTCTTCTCCGTCTATCAAAAGACAGGGAAGATATAGTCTTGGTCCAAGAACCTTGGGTCGTTGAAGACTTGGTATGTGGACTCAAGACTCCAAACTACTTTAACCTGTACAAGCCGGCAGTGGGTAAGCCCAGATCGTGCATACTGGTGAAAAGAAACCTAAAATTAACTTTACTCCCTCATTACAGCGATCGAGATACAACGGCGGCGAAGTTGGAAACACCAGGTGGCTCCTACTACGTGGTGTCGGCGTATCTTGCCCATGAAAATATGGACTCTCTTTTTGGGGACAACCTGGAAAGATTGGTCGCTGATGCGGGGAGGCAGAAAACCGGCCTTGTTATAGGCTGCGACGCTAACGCTCACCATACTGTTTGGGGAAGCTCCGACATCAACAAAAGAGGTGAGATACTGTTTGACTACATTTTAGGTACAAACCTCATTTTGTGCAATATAGGCAACGAACCAACATTCGTGACCAGAAACAGGCAAGAAGTGCTGGATATCACCCTTGCCTCCGACAATATCGTGCAGCGTATACGGAACTGGAAGGTATCCAACGAACCCTCTTCTTCGGATCACAGGTACCTCCAATTTTCTTTATATGTAGACTCTATAAGCCCTCCGGTTTTCAGAAATTATCGCAAAACCGATTGGCTCAAATACAGGACAACTCTGATTAACACAGTTTCCCCCATTAACCCTAACTCCCCCTGTAACCCCCAAAAACTTGATAGCATGGTTGAGACCCTAACCTTCGCTCTCAATAAAGCAATGACCTCTTCCTGTCCGCTGGTCCAACCCAGAGGTAAGAAGAAGCCGCATTGGTGGAATGCAGGTCTAGGCCCTTTTAGAACTAATTGTAGAAAACTATTCAACAATGCCAAAAGTACGAGAAACGCGTTAGACTGGGACTTGTACAAGGCATCACTAAATATATATAAAAAAGAACTGAGAAAAGCCAAACGCAATTCTTGGAGACTCTTCTGTGACAAAATTGAAGAAGCCTCTGAGGCCTCAAGGCTGAGGAAAATTCTCTCCATGAACCCAATAACACCCAGCTCCCTTAAAAAAGACGATGGGTCCTGGACGACCTCTAGCGAAGATTCGCTCAATCTACTGCTTGATACTCATTTCCCAGGCAGCTCCCATGTGGTTAACAATTCGAACTACAACAGTCCATCGGAACCAATAACCATCCCTTCTAATATAATTACAAAAAGTAAACTAAATTGGGCAATCCATAGCTTCAAACCATATAAATCCGCGGGACCGGACGGCATAATACCTGCCGAATTGCAGAAATCATCGGATATAATCTTGCCGATGCTTCAGACAATCTTCAAAGGTTGTCTAGATCTAGTTTATATCCCAAAGATATGGAGAGAAGTTAAAGTTGTCTTTATACCCAAAGCAGGTAAATGCTCCCATACAAATCCTAAAGATTTCAGACCCATTAGTCTATCGTCATTCCTTTTAAAAACACTAGAACGACTGATTGATATCCACTTACGCAACAGTATCGATAAAACACTACTGTCAGCGGCCCAGCATGCATACTGTAAAGGTAAATCAGTGGAGACGGCATTACACACTTTAGTACGTAACATCGAATACTCACTGTTCCACAAGGAGTACACAATGGTTGCCTTCCTTGACATAGAAGGCGCTTTTAACAACGTCAACACATCAGCGATAGCAGACTCGCTTTCAGCTCTGAACGTCGACAGCTCTCTTGGCGAACTGATTAATCTACTGCTCAAAGGTCGGATTATCAACTCAAAGCTGGGTGTCGTGTCGGCGAGAAGATCTGTTAGCAGAGGCACTCCGCAAGGTGGTGTTCTGTCCCCCCTTCTTTGGAATTTGGTGGTCAATGAACTACTGATAATCCTGGAAGGTGAAGGATGCACGGTGATCGCTTATGCAGATGATGTTGCTATCGCCGTCTCAGGAAAGCACTTAAATACTCTTAAAGAACTCCTACAAAATGCTTTAAATAAGCTAACCAGTTGGGCGGGTCGTTGTGGCTTAGGTGTGAACCCCCACAAAACTGATTTGGTGCTCTTCACCAGGAAATACAAGATTCCGACAGTCGACCCTCCCTCACTCAATGGTACCAACCTAACTTTCTCTGACAAAGCGAAATATTTGGGGCTTATCCTGGATAAGAAGCTTAGTTGGAAACTTAATATCCAAGAAAGAGTCAAGAAGGCTACAGTAGCACTCTTCTCTTGCAAAAAAGCTATTGGGAATAAATGGGGTCTACAACCTCGAGTAACCCATTGGCTCTATATCTCAGTTATAAGACCGATACTCACCTATGGGATAATTGTCTGGTGGACAGCATTGGAGAAGGCCACATACCGCGACCATATAAGCAAGGTCCAACGCACAGCTTGTATGTGCATAAGCGGTGCATTACGCACAACGCCCTCTGCGGCACTAGACATATTGTTCCATCTATTACCCCTCGACATATTCAGCAAGCAAATGGCAGCGAGTGCAGCCATTCGCCTTAAAGCCATCTCACAATGGTCAAACAAAGACTTTGGCCACGCCTCTATTCTGAAAAAATTCGAGATCTCAACAGAAAACACTGACTACACCACCCCATCTCTATACTTTGACAAGAACTTTCTCGTCACAATCCCATCCAGAGCAACCTGGGATGAAGATACCTTCCCGGAAGATGAATCAATTCACTTCTATACTGACGGCTCAAAAACCAAAGATGGAGTTGGTGGGGGTGTTTTCTCCGAAAGTCTTAATCTCAAGCTCTCCTTCCGTCTACCAAATTACTGTAGCGTGTTCCAGGCGGAAATTATGGCGATTAAAGAAGTCTTATCTTGGCTCAAGAAAAACGTCATATCTGTTAAGGATATCTACATATTTTCGGACAGCCAAGCAGCCATCAAATCCTTGGACTCGATCTCTACAACTTCTCTAGTAGCCCTCGACTGCCGATCGTCTCTTACGGAGATGGCCGAACAGTTCAACATTCACCTAATCTGGGTGCCTGGGCATAGAGACATTCCAGGGAATTGTAAGGCCGATGAACTCGCTAGAATAGGAACAACTCAACCCATTCTGTCTGATAAAGGCACCCTAGGGATACCAATCGCTACTCGTAAACAAAAATTGAAGATGAATGCTATCGAGAGTACAAATCTTAGGTGGACAAGTTTAACCACTTGTCTAGCGACAAAACAAATTTGGCCTAAACTGGATTTGAAACGCTCTAAGAAATTGATCTCTCTCAACAGATTGCATATCGGCACCACAATAGGTGTCATTACTGGACACTGCCTGATAGGCAAACATGCCGCAAGGCTGGGTCTTTTCTCTAACGACTTTTGTAGAAGCTGCATGGATGAGGAGGAGGAGGAGACTATCCCTCACCTTCTTTGTTCCTGCCCAGCTCTCTCCCGCAGAAGGAAGCTTCACTTAGGGGCCTTCCATTACAACGACTTGGGTGATCTGACAAGCATAGACATCAGAAGCCTCTTGCGCTTTATAAAGAGCTCAAAATGGTTCAACTAGTGGGGAGATCTTAGATCCTTATTCGTGGCATCACAATGGACCTATACTGGTCTAAGTGTGTTGGCGTTTTTAGCCGACGGCCACTTTCAACCAACCAACCAACCATACCCACTTTTGGTTTTGCATGTAAAAGTAAAAGCGAGCTATCTATAGATTCTCAAAAAAACGCCTAATTAGTGCTAGATAACGCAACTACCCTTTATAACACAATAAAATCATTAGGTCTGTTCCTTTACTTTTGTAGTAAAAATGGAAAAGACTGTCAAAATGGCAGTGGTCGGGATGAAGTGTCTCTCAAAAAGAAAAACATACGAAAAAGTTAGGGAACGCTTTTGTAGTAACTATGAAAACTGACAGATGCATTTTGTTTTTCAATAAATTCCATGTCAGTATGTATCCATGTGTGTGGAAGAGTTTCTGAACTACATGAATTCGAGAAGAGAAAAAGAGCTACATTATTTTCCCGCCTTCTGATACCATTTTTATACCAATTTGTTTCTCATATCGCAGGAAATCAAAAGAAAAATGCAAATAGTCGTTTCACGCGGTTCAAATCAAATTTCAAATCTCTGTCAATTTGCAGGCGACTGACAGTTGTTTCAATTCTTACTCAAAGAAATTTGATGAGTATTTTACTAGTAAGATTCTCAGCGGAGTGGTTATATCTGCTTTCTCGAAGCCACTCTCTTTTACGAATTTTTCAAGTTAGGGAACGACATTGAGTAAAAATGCGTAAGAATTCGTAAGATTTAAAAGTAAAGGAACAGACCTATTTTGAGGAAAATCCAGACAGTGAAAGGTTGCAGTACCTGTAATCGTAGGTACTTTTTTTTCACGAGAAATCATAATTATAGCAATGTAAAATAAAGTATGTAAAGCTTTCAGTCACAAATCGATTGAAAAAAAACAGAAAAAAAGGAGGTGGTGTAATGGCATTAGGAGCAATAAGCTATTACGGAACTGTGGAGCTGGATTTCCAGAGCTCCAAAATAACGGCAATCACAGTATCACAAATCAATACTGGAAAGAGCTTTTCCGCAATTTTCGGAGATATTTGGTGTTCAGCGATGGACTTTCCAACAAGACAATGCACCAACACATACCGCACGGACAACAAAAGCCTGGATTCAGAACCAAAATGTAAACTTACTTGCATGGCCTCCATATTCACCCGACCTGAGCATCATGGAAAACGAATCTTCACACAGCAGGCTACTTGAAGTGATTTAGCGATCAGGTGGTAGTACCCATGACACAAACTATTGCTAGTCTTTGAATAAAACCAACATATTTATACAAATAAATTTTGTTTTGTTTTTTTTTTACCTATTAACAGGCTTCTAACAGGTAGATTAAGCTACTGTTCGTAATCAAGTGAGACGAAAAAACAGGTCAATTTTATGACGCTTTTCCCAAAAAGTTGCATTTATCAACTCAATCCTGTCGTGTCGCGAGTGCGTGTTCCATTCGTGTGTTTTTTTCTGTTCACCAGATGTGTTGGCGATTTATTCGCTACTGGGGTGAGTAGTCACTGAATTGCCTTATTGCCTTGCAATTCCTTTTTAATTACATATAGGCGTGTTTTTTTTTGCAATCCTATATAGGCTTAGACAAACACACAAACAAAAACGCTTTACTGTGACTTGGCATCACTATGCTAGTTGACATTTGACTTTTAAGCTGTTTTTTTTTTTCACAAAAAAAAATTTGCAGAGTCAATTAGTTTTTAAAATTAAAAATGACGAGAACAAGTTAGCTGTAGGCATATTAAAATAGTTTACAAATGAGGAGAAATACATTTAGTTTCAGATGGTTTATTTATTGTTGGCAAGCTCTGCAGCAACAGCAAGTTCCAGCCGTAAGAGTGAATTGCAAGACGTATTGGGTGTGTGCGAATCAGTGGCAGTGCACAACTGCTTACGTGCACTATAGCATTTCAGCAGTCCCAGTCTGGTCCCAGTGTTTCTTCCTAAGTCCAAATTTTGAGTTCCAATTTTTCTTGTCCATATTTTGATTTCTGATGTTTGTTTTCCTTTTTTTTAGGGGAGACTGGGGAACCTTGATCTGGTGGGCTGAGCAGTTTTCAACTAGCCTCGGACACTTTTGAACGGCAGTATTTGAAATTGTTTTTGGCAGCTAATAAGCTACTACAGGCTTTGTAATTTGTTAATAAAAAAAATTAACTTAATTTTTTCAATAATAAAAAAAAACAAAAACGACTTAACAGAAGCCAACTGAAATTCACAAATTACAAAGTATTTTACAAATGTCTAAAAAAAACTCTATAAAAACTAAAATGAGTTAGCTGTTCAGGAATTTGGGTGTTCTCGATGTTCCCGGAGTGTTGATGGGTGGTGGTAGCTTAGCCTTTATTTCAATGCCACTTAAAGACCACTTGTTCAAACGTGTACCGTAGCGTTTTGTTCAAACCTGTCCCAATAGGTTAAGCGACAAAAAAAAAAAGTGGTTTCAAATGAAGTTGTGCCTTAAAGATATATGTATTTTAAATACATAAAAAGAAAAACTCGCCACAAAATGTTTACACTCTTAAGGACCATTCACAAGAGAGCGACAAACTATTTACCTGCGAACGAATATTCGCAAGTTTTGACGGTCGGTTCACATGTTTTATTCGCTAGTTTGGGGAATGCGAATTAAATGATGTGGATTGCGCATAAGCTTGGACAATTAGAGGCAAAGGTGTTTTCGTTCGCGACAAAAAGTTTGGATAATTCGAAATTTCGTTATCTAGAATGTTTATAAATTTGTTTTATTAATATTTGTTGGTGGGATAATTAATTATCCTCCTCTTGGAACAATAAAATGTGCAATTTTCTGTTTATAAATCCATAAAAAGTTGATTGTTCGCATTTTATAAATTCGTTCGTTCACTTCCATGTGAATGATTCTTTACAAATAGAAAAATTAAAATATGCAATTCCACGCTTCCAAGTATTACCTACCTAAAAAGTTTAAATTTTGTTTAATATGTAATTTTAAATATTTTTTAAATGTTTTCTTATTACGAATGTTCAAATTAGCCTCAGGATTAAAGGTGCCCCAGTCTCCCCTAATAATTTTGGTTGTCAAACTAACGTCATTTATGACACAATCGATAGCACTTTCGATAGCTCTTTCGATAACATTTATAGCAATCGTAGATTGGTAGCACAGTTTTTATCTGGGCTAAAGCATAAGCCCCGATGATTTTCCGGGCTAACGATTCGTATGGAAAACTTGCTAAGCCTATATAGGATTGCAAAAAAAAAACGCGCCTATGTATAATATGTATACTTGTATATATTTGAAACTTAATAATAAGTTAGTCGGGTAGTTGTTTTATTCGGCATTAAGCGTTGTTTAAAACGCATTTGCCTGTATGTACAATATGTGTACGTACATATATTTGTCCGATTATGTGGCGATGGTATTCTGTGGTGAGATTACATCCTTTCGAAACGTCTCTTTTAATGTTTGTTCTTGTATTGTGTGGTTATGGTATTCTCCGCACATTTGCCGTGGGGATATTATGCATTTGATGGTGTTACTCATGCATATTTCCTCCTCTCTTTGCTTGGAGTTTATAGTTTTGTTATATCATGGTATGTGTTGATGGTATTTCTCCACATCCGCTCGTAGGTCTCTTTTTCCTTAGCGTGCGTATCTGAGCCACGTCATTTCATTTTTTGGGGATGGTGTTCTCCCTCGCGTTTGTTTATGGAGTATGTTGGGGATTTTGTTCTCCTGCATATTCTTTTATGGTTGTGGTTGTTGATGGTTTTCTCTTCAATCCGATCATGGATGGACATGGTATGGTTTTTCCCATGCTCTCTTCAACCCCTTCTGTTGAGATGGTTTGCTCCTTCAGAAGTGTGGTTGTGTTTTATCTTATAATAATTTTAATTTCTTTAAAATATAAGAAGAAAGATCTCAAAATGTATGTCAACAAAATTGCAAAGTATCGCGTTTAGCTGATTATATCGTGCTTGCAATTTAGTTCTGCAGCTTAAAATTATAGTCTTTTTTGTATAATATTGTCATAGGAATCATATTATTAGATTTTTAATCACCCAAATAGTATATTACATATTAGATATGCTTTTTAACAGGACAGCTTTGTTTTTATTTGGTACATATGATAGCAACGTAAAGTCTTTCGTGAAACCATAGAGGGAACTCTCCAATTCTCTATTGATGTTCGGCAAGAAGCATGGTGGTATCTCAGCTTTATTCTTCCTCAGGGTACCTAAGTAGGTAAGTCAGTCCTCTTTTCAGCAATATTTCCATAAGCGGAATCGAACTGAACCAATTGTCAGCTGTAATGTTGCGGTTGGAGTTTTCGACAACTTTAACAAGTCTCAGAACAGATTGAGTTGGTATTGCCATTTTTCTTTCTTGTTCAGTCAGGCCTATGCCATCTGAATTTTTGCCGTGGTAGATGTAGGCATTGTAAATGTAGTATGTGCGTGCATCTACCAATAACTGGAGTTTGATACCATATTTTGCTGGTTTCTGGGGCATATAAATAATAAATCTGCAGGACCTCTAAATGGCAGCAACATTTCATCGATGCAAAGGTATGGTCCAGGGGTATATTGAGACTGGCTGTTTGAGATGAACTTGTTGAACATATCTGATATTGGGGCAAGTCGATCTTCCTTTAGACGTTCCTCTCTGGTAGTGGCATCATCAAATCGGAGGCAGTTGACCAAACAAGAAAAACGCCATTTGGGCATTACACAGCGGAATATTTCGTGGCCAGTTCCATCGGTGGCAAATATTATGCGAAGATCAGCGTCATTACACTTAAGAACTGACGAGTAGTACATTAGACCTATAAATGCCTTCATTTCGGTGACATCTGTGTCCATAAGTTCTATCTTAGTACTATTTTTGAACTGCGCTCGATATTTATTGAGTTTTTAATTCGTAAATGTCACCAAAGATTCCAACATTGAATGGTCAAAAATGTTGGACCAAAGTTCAAAATAGCCTTAAAATTAGGAGTGTGCAAACGGCCAGGTAATCTTATTATGTTGTGGGCCGCAGTTCGTTACGTTCTAGGGCACCCTTGTCTATTCCAAATAAATTCTTTCTTACCTTTGTAATATCCAGATGGCTCTCTTGAGGTTTCTTGATCCAAATTTTCAGTGGTGGGTACTTGTGGCACTTCTGCACGTGGTTCTTGATTCTCTTCCTCACCTGAAACTTCGTCGGCTTCCAAGAATTCAGTTTCTGGCTCAAAATTCGGGTCCACATCTTCATCGTAAAAATCACTGAACTCGTGCTCGCTTTCTTCGTCCAACCACTGTTCTATTAGCTGGTCATGACTTACAAAAGTTCCAGTCGACGTTCTTTTAGACCTAGAAGACCCTTGGTTGTTACTTGAGTGAGCCATCTAAGAAACAAACAATAAATTTAATTTAACAAAACAATTTTACTGACATGTTGTTTAGGAGACACTATGCAGATATAATTATTTCACTGAGGTGGTTGTTTCTCAGACACATACCTTAACACTGACGTGGTTGACCAGGGTTGCCAGAATTTTGTTTGCTTTAATCGCCCAAAACTCAAAGAAATGTAGCCCAATATCGTTGCCAAGAAAGAAGCCCAAAAATCGTTGAGAATAATTCGGTTCTTGTATTTTATTATAAAACAGGTACACATGCGTATGCGCTTCAAAGCATATAGTGAGATTCCGTTGACAATCGTTTTCGTGGTTTGGTCTTAATTAAATTCATAAATAAAAACGCTCGTTCTTCTACAGCCGAGTAAAAATTCAAGTGCTCCGCGGAAAGACGAGCGCAAAATATTTCTTATGTTAGATAACACGTAAGCCCAAAAATGTTCAGGTTTTTGGTACGTGTCAAATAAAAAGGCCTGCAAAATTAATTAGAGTGCGTGCAAGTTGAACGACTGTTCGATGTTACTTGACTGTAAGAGTGCTGCCCGTGCTGCCATGTTTTAAAAGTGAGGGTTTGTCCAAAATATTTATTTTTTTTAGTTTTATGAAAGAGTAAAACAAACAAAATTAAAACAAAATTTGTAAAACGATATATAGCCCAAAATTGTGTTGGGCGCTCATGGAAGAAATTTCTATCGTTTTTTAAGCAAAAAGATAGCCCAAAATACGACAAAGCGCCCAATCTGGCAACAGTGGGTTGACTTATGCCCAAATCACAACGGCGCTTTGCCGCATGCGTGCGTTGACAGGCGTTTTAGAAACTTTACCGTACTTTATGCCAACGCACGCAAGCCGCAGTTTTCCAAAACTAAATGCCGCTTCAGAGTGTTGGCGCGTTGAGAGACTAGAGTATGAGAGATTGAAAGTTCTGTTTGGTTTATGTTAATATACCCGAATTCAGAGTAGAATGCAAGTTTACTCCTTTTTGCTTATAATTGTTATTTTAATGCACGAATTAAAAGAAAATGTGTTTAAAATAGTAAAAAATGCATAAATAAATAACAATAAATACATAGATATGGGCGCAGTAGCGCAGTGGTTAGTGTGTTGGACTACTGTGCGAGGGATCCCAGGTTCGATCCCCGGAAAAACCCAAATTACATCTTAAAGTTTTTTTTCTACTGCGCCACCTCTCGCGAACGTCTGACAAACATCCGAGAGTATGACTGTCATGAAAAAGCTTCTCAATTCAGCCGTTCGGACTCAGCATAAAATTGTAGGTCCCTTCCATTCGTGACAAAAATAGAAACTCACACAAAACGAATGGTTGCGAGAAGCTAGGCCTTGGGTGTCACCCGCCTGTTGCGCCACCTATTTATTTATTTTTTTAAATACATAGATACACAGGTACATGCCTTCCCATAACAGTCCTTTCAGCGAGACAGGTAGATTTTTAGTTTAGTTGAGAAAATATGGGCAAATTACATTAAAAATCCCTTCCCTTTAAATTGTGAATTGATTACTTTGTGGAATACTTGAAAAACGATTTAAGTGAGTAAGATTACCAAAAAGCCAGCATATTTTATCTGCTCTGTGAAAGGAAGTTCAGTCACTAAAATAAGAAGGTGCAATTTTGTTAACAACTTGCTTTGGCTATTTAAAAAAAAAAAAACCTATTAATAAATACTCAAATATGGATACCGACGATCTACTCGAATTTTTAATTCATATTAATATTTAATTTCAGTTACATTTATACATATGCTGGTATGCTGGACATTCGGACGAATGCGATTGCAGGTACTGCTTCTCGTCGCTCGCTGGGATTTTACCGCATCCGGTCACCCATCGCCAGTAATGACAATGCATATTGAAAGGATTTTTTGACCCTCTAATTAGGGTCATTGCCTGTGTATCAATTAAGTACACGGAATTTTGTTTGCTATATTTCCGCGAAGATCTTTGCTGTCTTGTCCAGATATTTTTTTTATATTCCTATGGCTGGACTTCAAAACCTTCCCGCCTATTGAGTTCAAATTTACAGGGAATCTTCAATATAGGACGGAGAATTTCCATGAATTTGAGTCAAAGTCGGACAAAGGTACGCATATTCATGTACATTGTACCGACAATAAAAAATATGTAGCTATATCTACCTATGCATTGCAATACATTGGCACGAGCAAATGAGCGGGTACACCAAGTAATAAATTAATACCTATCATTTGCACATCGCAGAAAATTAGATTTTTCCTCGACTAGAAAAAGAAACTATAAATATTCTAAACAAAAATGTTTATTTCGTTTATAAATTGTATAAAGCACAGAGTAGTTTCAGACAAAATTAAAGTATCAAAAGCGTGCACATAACATTTGAGCACATATTTTTCTGTTCAACAATCTAAAGAATATATTTGCGATCTAAACGCGACCCGAAGCCTGAAGCCGCATTTTGGCTTGCACCATATGAAAGCATTGGTTCTACTTTATCTGTCAACGCACGCACGCCGCAAAGCGTCGTTGTGAATTGGCCATTATAGACACCCTCCTTCACACAACAATGCACGCACACGCCACGACCGATCGCGTTATGCCCCGTTCACAATGCGCGCGTGATAACTAGACGAGAGCAAGGCGAGAATCGCGCTCGCCTCGTTCTCGCTTTAACCTCGTCCGGCAATTCACAATGAAAGGAGAAGGCGTCGACGAGGCTTTTTGACAGCAAAATGAGACAATTAATTGTATAATATTCTTTTCGCTTATACCATGTTCCCACCAACGTGATTTAGCTAAATTCACTTGATTCACTGCAAAAAAACAAAATTGGTCCGGAAAAGACTTGCTCCTGGAACTTTGGAATGAAGAGCTTCAGGAATTGACAGTCAAAACAAAGTGTCAAAATGAAACTCTTTTCGTGATTTATTTTACACTTTGGTTTATTCACATAGTAATTCTTTATTTGTTATTTTGATTTTGTTATTAGACCTGGTTTTATTGCACATCTATCTCAGTGAAGTAAAGTAAAGTAGAATTTTTAACACGCAATTACAACAACTACAAACTGTTTGACACTTTCGAGACTCTATGTAGTTGTTGTAATTGCGTGTTAAAAATTCTACTTTACTTTACTTCACTGAAATGGATTGCCAATAAAACAGGCCTATTGTTAAATATGTTCCCAAAGCAGAACAAGCAAAATGGGCAATTTGGTCAGAAAAGACTTCTTCTTCTTCCTGGAAATTTGTTTCACGAATTGACAGAAATGTCTTCCGGGAGTCAAATTCCGTAGACGATCATTATAAAAAATCAGCATGCTAGTAGTATTATATAGCATTATATGAAATAGTACCTAACACGAAAACGATAAAAGAGTAGCCCTGTTTGCTAAAGAAACTTTAATGGCAACTCTTATTATGAATTTATATTTGACATTTGACAAGCAAAACAAAAGTAGAGCACGTTTCGCGAAACACGGTATAGTTAATTCGATTACGGGAAACACAATTTTTAAAATAAAAACATTCACATTCTGTTTTGTGTAAAGTGACACATTGATGTGAGAAGAGAATAGATAAGTGATTATTATTTTATGAATGTGGAATTACAATTTGTTTCATTGCAGGTATATTGCACATGGTGGTTCCCGGCAAGTTTATGCTTTTAGCTTCAAAATAGGTTTGAGCACTTTTGCAAACTTTTTCTGGAATAAGCACAAAAAATATAATTATAACAAGGAAAAAAATACCGTTTTACATACCATTGGCATACCGACATATTCTGCAGTTTCTTTCCAAATTTTGTCCTTCATCTGGACGTGCTTATGTTGTAATAAAAGGTTATTCTACTACCTTCGAATTATATTTCCATATTTTAATGTCTTAACCTGCTGAACTGCACCACACCTATGTTGGTTATCTTTTTTTTCATTATCTCTGAACTGAAATATATTTTGTATTCTCTTTGTACAATTGTTAAACTGGACTCGTGTTTTATTCTTTTGCTGCGTTTAAACAATTTTTCAATAGGTTATGAGCCCAGTCCATGCTTAATATAATTTGTGTTTGCAAAAGAATATATTTAAAAGAGTTTGGCGTAAAAGAGTTCTCATAATTTTATTGGATGCTAAAGAACTTCGCAGATTTTCATTATGTCACAGAATGTGCTGCCATCGATCGAAAAGCTTAAGGGTCGCGAGAATTGGGATTCCTGGAAGTTTGCGGTAAAGACGTACCTCGAACTGGAAGACCTTTGGGTCTGTATAGAACCAGGCACAATAGACGACGCCAAGAAAGTGACGAAAGCCCGAGCGAAAATAATTCTTTTGATTGAGCCAATAAATTTTGTTCATGTCCAGTCTGCTAAAACTGCGAAAGAAGCATGGAATAATTTGGAGCGAGCTTTTGAGGACTCAGGATTGACGCGCCGAGTTGGACTTTTACGGACATTAATCACTACACGGGCAAAACAAAATATATGCTGTCAACTAGAAGGGACACACAACATCGACGAATCGGACAGAACGTCACGATAGACAGCTATAACTTTGAGGTAGTTCGGGACTTTGTCTATCTCGGCTCCGCTATTAATTCTGAAAATGACATCACATCAGAAATCAAGCGAAGAATTACACTTGCCAACCGCTGTTACTTTGGCCTAAGAAGGCAATTGATTAGTAAGGCCCTGTCGAGAAACACTAAGGAGACTCTATATAAGACCCTCATCATCCCAGTCCTGCTTTATGGCGCAGAATCATGGACGTTGTCAAAAGCGGATGAAGATCTCCTTGGTCGCTTCGAACGCAAAATTCTTCGAGTGATTTTCGGTCCCGTTTGCGTTGACGGGCTTTGGAGGAGGAGATTTAACAGCGAACTCTACGAGCTGTACAGCGACATCGACCTTGTCAGAAAAGTACGTATCAGTCGACTAAGATGGCTAGGACATGTAGAGCGAATGAACACCAACGCTCCGGCCCGAAGAGTCTTCGATTCCAACCCTGAGGGACAACGCAGTAGAGGAAGACCTCGCCTTAGGTGGCGCGCACAAGTGGAAGGGGACCTCAACCAACTTGGAGTGCGCAACTGGAGGCAGTTAGCCAAAGATCGTGCTAACTGGAGAGGCGTGTTGGTTGAGGCCCAGGTCCACCCCGGACTGTAGCGCCATCTAAGTAAGTAAGTAAGTAATCACTACACGTTTGGAGAATAGTGATTCGGTGAGTCATACGTAAACAAAATTGTAAGTACTGCGCATAAGTTAAGATCAGTAGCCATGGATATAAGCGACGAATGGGTAGGTACTTTACTACTTGCTGGGTTATCAGATGAGTATCATCCGATGATAATGGGACTTGAGAGTTCAGGTACTCTTATCACTGCGGATGCGATTAAAACGAAATTGCTTCAAGATGTCAAAGGAGTTGGGGGTGATTCTGAAACTGCTGCTGCACTCTTCGGTAAACGAAAGCCAACGAAAAAATCCCGTGGACCAAGGTGCTATGAATGTAGAGAATATGGACATATCTCTCGAAACTGTCCAAGGAATACAAAAAGCAGCAATGATTCTAAAGCAAGAACCAATTTCAAAACTCATAGTTTGTACACTGCACTTGTGGCTAGTGCGGGAAACGATGACTGGTATGTTGATTCGGGCGCCTCTGCTCATATGTCTATGAAGCGCGACTGTCTAATAGGTATTGCTCAACCAGCTAGAAGCGAAATAGTATGTGCCAATAACTCACGCCTGTCTGTAGAGGGCATGGGCGATCTAAGTCTGCGTGTTGCTGTTCAGAAGGATGTTCGAGATATTGCTGTTAACAACGTGCTGTATATTCCTGATTTGTGCGTCAATTTACTGTCAGTCAGTCAGATGGTAAAGAAGGGTAACTCTGTGTACTTCGATTCAAAGGGCTGTAAGATTTTCAGTAGCGATAAACAGTTGATTGCTACCGCCTCGCATGTTGGTGATATGTTCCGATTGGATCGACCGAATTCGAGTGCAAACGTGAGTCTAATTGCAAATGTTACCACGAATAAGGCTAAAGTAGACGACAGTAAGTTGTGGCATCGTCGCATGGGGCACCTAAACTTTGATGGTCTGTTAAAGTTAAAGGAGTGCGTATCTGGTGTTGATTTTAACAAAATCGACAAAGAGGTGGTGAAGTTTGTGTAAAGGGCAAACAAACTCGAATGCCTTTCAAGGAAAAGGGGACACGAGCAATTGACATTTTGGAACTGATCCACTTAGACCTTTGTGGTCCTATTGATGTCGTTTCACGTGGTGGGGCACGTTATATAATGGTGCTTGTTGATGATTTCAGTAGAAAAGTGTTTGTTTATTTTTTGAAAGCAAAATCGGAGGCTTATCAAAAATTCGTTGATTTCAAAAATATTTCTGAAAGACAAACTAATAAGAAAATAAAGATCTTACGCACCGATAACGGTACCGAGTTTTGCAATAGATCCTTCGAAAAGCTGCTGAGGGAAAATGGCATACGACACCAAACAACTACACCGTATACTCCAGAACAGAACGGTTTGGCAGAGAGAACCAATCGAACCATCATTGAAAAAGCACGGTGTATGTTATTTGACGCTGCACTTAATGTGAAGTTTGAGGTGTTTACTGCTAATTTCTCTTGCCACTTGCCAATAGTTGTAACATTGGAATTTAATTGCCTTCAGGAACACAGCGTACCATCTAATTGTGCTCCCAACCTTAGATGGGTTGAAAGAAAAGCCAGTTGTTTTAGAAATAAATTGAATGACCAGGTTTTTAATCTCCCGAACCCTCTCACATCTACCATTGATGTCACGACAAATTCAGTCTTTTGTGCGATACGGGAGGCTGCTAAGGGGATGGAAAGCTCCCAGTCAGTCCCTTTTTCATCGAAGTGGTACGACAAAGATTGTATTAAGCTAAGAAAGAAATCATTTACGTTTCTTAAGCTTTTTAAGAAAACTAACAACTCTTTTTTTAAATCTTTGTATCTAGAAGCCAACAAAAACTACAAAACCTTATGTAAATTGAAAAAAAAAAGTTATCTCGAAAAGTCAGCGTCTACTTTATCACGGTGCAGAAACTCTAGAGATTTCTGGCGCAATGTTCGTATATTGGGAGAGTGCAAGAAAAAGATTTCGACTTCAATTAGTGTTGAGTTGCTCGCAAATCACTTTCGAGATCTCTTATCTCCAGACCCGAATCAGAAGCTGATTTCCTTTGCCCTCCCTCGAGTCTATATTGAAGAACTGGACTCCACTTTAGTCACGTCAGAAATTTCGGCAGCTCTAAAAAATATGAAAAATAATAAAGCCTCAGGGCCAGATGGAATTTCAGCTGAGTTTTATAAGCAATCGACTGAGTCATTTCTTGCATATATTTTAGAGCTTTTCAATAAAATTTTTCTGGATGAGGCGTTCCCAGAATGTTTTAAAACCTCTAATATATGTGCCATTTTCAAAAAAGGTGATCCTTCTCTGTCTGAAAATTATAGAGGAATCTCAATGCTAAGCTCGCTAAGAAAACTCTTCACTCAAGTTCTTTACCATAGGTTAGTGACTTGGGTCGAACGGAATAGCGTTCTTAGCATTTTCCAGGCTGGTTTTCGAGCCAATCTGTCGACAGTGGATCAGATTTTTACACTTACAACTATCGCAAAACGGTTTATAGAGAAAAAAAAGAAACTCTACGTATTTTTTGTGGACCTTAAAGCTGCTTTTGATACCGTCAACAGAAGGTCATTACTATTTAAGCTAGCAGCGTTAGGCCTATCGACAAAAACGATTAGACTTTACGAGCAACTTATTGCAAATACGTCTGCAGCGGTCTGCAATGGTAAAATGAAATCATCCACTTTTCCTACAGAATCTGGAGTTCCACAAGGATGTGTTCTGAGTCCTTTAATATTTTCTCTTTTTATAGATGACGTGTGTGACAGCATCCCAGGTGGGATTAAGTTCGGAGATATAGATGTTAAAGTATTGCTTTACGCGGATGATCTTGTCATCCTGTCTGACAATCCATTTACTCTCCAGCTGCAAATTAATAAACTAAAGGATTATTGCGATACTTGGGATCTAAAAATAAACACAGCGAAATCAAAAATACTTGTATTCAGAGCGCAGAATCGTGCTGGTAGAGAACATGTTTGGTCACTGGATGGTACTCGAATTGAAGTTGTAAATGAGTTTAAGTATTTGGGATTTGTATTAACATACAATCTTAACATAACAAATCACATCAAGGAAAGAATTCTAGTAGCTAAAACAGCAATCAACACCATGTGGTCTAAGTTCTTTTCGAATAAAGACGTGGATCCTGCTTCCAAATTCAGAGTCTTCAATGCCACCATTAATAGTTGTTTTTGCTATGCGAACGAGACTTACGGTTATCAAAGGCGTGATGAGATCGAAAGCATACAGAGATATTTTTTCAAACGGATTTTTAGGCTTCCACAATCTACACCAAGCTACGCAATTCATGTAGAATCAGGGTTACCCTATATCTTTACAAAGAACTTAAAGGCAAACGCCGATTACATCACCAAAGTTATGCAAAGATCTAGGAACAACTTACAAAAAAAAGTCCTGCTTATAGCTCTAAGATGCAGCTACTCTCCAATCAAAGACTGGTACGAATTAGCCGAAGCAAACAATGTATCTATTGAGCTAAATGAGAACAACGCTTCTGAGTGGAGGGGTAATCTTTATGATTGCATCGCTGCTGTCGACAGCAATCTCTTTAAGCTTTGCTTGGATAGAGCAAAAGAGTCATCTAGCAGATCAGTATATAGGCAGCTTAATCTTACCTTGGGTTCAAACAATTACTTTAAAAATAATTTAACAGTTTTGGAAATGAGTTTGATTTTCAAAATTCGAACAGAAATTCTAGAACTGAACTTCAGACCGCATAGAAGCGATTTGAACCCCAGGTGTTCACTATGCAACCTTGATCAGAACGAGAATGTGTTTCACTTTCTTGCATTATGCCCAATTACCCAGGAAATTCGCAGACTGCACTTTGACAAAAGCTTTTTAACGTTTGATGAATTTGCTCAAATCCTTAATGGATGTAGTGGATGGAGATCGCTTATCCGATTTGTCGTGCATGCAATGAATTACCGAAATTCGTTTGCGACACTGTAAATAATTTCTTTGTTTTAACTAAACTAAAAGCCCGGACTTATTCAATGTTCTTCCCCCTAACTTTGTTTTAGCTAAACTAAAAGCCTGTCAATTTTTTAAGATTCTGTTTTTACTTTTGAATTTTTGTTTTAGCTAAACTAAAAGCCTGTACATTTTTTAAGATTGTGTTTTCACTTTTTAATTTTTGTTTTAGCTAAACTAAAAGCCTGTCAAATCTGTGAAGACTCTGGTTTCGCTCTTTAATTTTTGTTTTAGCTAAACTAAAAGCCTATGTACTATTTAATACAAAACTTTTTGTCTCATCTCAATATATTTTATCTAATTGCAACTCTCTGCTTCCAATTATTGTTATTTTTGTTCACTTTGGATATAGTTGAAAAGCCCTTATATATAAAATTAACTCACTTGTAATGTGTGTAATACATATATATTCCGAGTATAGGGATAAAAAAAATGTACTTCTAATAATTGTATTCTCTCTTTTCATAATTTTAATGTTCATAAGTTAAAGCGGCAGACGGCAGATAAGCCAAGCTGTGAATCAAACTTTATTTCAAACAAAATTTGTAACCTCAATGAAAATGAAAATAAAGATTACATAATAATAATAATAATAATAATTAATGTGAAGTTTTGGGCTGAGGCAGTATCCACCGCTGTCTATGTAATCAACAGATCTCCAAGTAAGTCGACAACTGGTGTCACTCCTGAGGAAGCATTTTCTGGACGAGTACCGAATCTAAGTCGCATTCGTGTGTTTGGATGTAAGGCAATGGTCCATGTGCCGAAACATTGCCGGAAGAAGTTCGAAGCGAAGTCCGAAAGTTGCATATTTCTTGGATACTGTGAGGATACGAAGGGCTACCGTTTGTACCAACCCGAGAAGGATAAAATCATCATCAGCCGAGATGTAGTATTTTTCGAGAATTGCGAACTGGAGAAGAGTAAGGTAACCGAGGCAAATAATGCTAATTATTCTTATATATTCTCAGATGACGCAGCTTCAGTGGGGGATGGTGGTGACGGTGAAGCTGATAGCACCAATGACGAGGAGAGTTCCAGCAATAGCACCGAAGAAAGTAGTGTAAATTCAACTCTATGTGTAGACCCCAATGGAAATACATCTTCAGAGGCAGACGAAACGATGACCGAAACGTATTATTCCGATGAGGGAGAAGTCAACGAAAATTCAGAAAGTGATGTGACTTACTCGCCATCGATTCCAGTGCATGAGGTTAGCGTCGCTGAGCCGCGACGTAGTCAACGTACACCGAAACCCGTTCGAATGGATGATTATGTGTGCCAAACTAAGTCCATTGAGCTTTACGATCCGTTGACAGTTGATGATGCATTAAATCGAAGTGACTCAAAATTCTGGAAAGATGCTATGAAAGAGGAGTACGACTCGTTAGTTGAAAATGAGACCTGGATGTTGACAGATATTCCATCCAATAGGAGACCTATTGATTGCAAGTGGGTTTTCAAAACGAAGAAGGATGCAAAAGGTAAAATCTATCGCTACAAAGCCCGCCTGGTTATTAAAGGTTGCGCGCAAAGAAAGGGGATCGACTATGAAGAGACCTACTCCCCTGTGGTGCGATATACCTCAATCCGATTTTTACTTGCAATGGCCGCCAAATACAATCTTGATATCGATCAAATGGACGCTGTGACGGCATTCTTACAAGGCGAGCTGAGCGAAGACATTTTTATGGTACAACCAGAGGGCTTCAGCGACAACAGCCTTAAAGTCTGCAAGTTAAAAAAATCCCTATACGGCTTGAAACAGGCAAGTCGCATTTGGAATGAAAAACTAGATGCAGGATGCAGCACTGCAGAGGTTCGGTCTGACAAAATCAAAAATAGATCCCTGCATCTATTACAAAGTATCTGCTGGCAAAATGATATATGTAGCAGTTTATGTAGATGATCTACTTATTTTTGCAAACGATTTACAACAGAAGTTGGAGTTAAAAAACAACTTAAAAAACACTTTTAAAATGAAAGACATCGGAGAAGCCCGGTTCGTTTTGGGCATTCAAATTAACAGAGATCGCAAAAAAGGCTCAATATCGTTGGATCAGGAGCTTTACATTCATGAGATCCTAAATCGTTATAACATGCTTGATTGCAACTCAGCGAAGACACCTTTGGATGCCAATCAAAAACTGACAAAGCAGATGTGCCCACAGAGCGAAGCAGAGCGTGCTGAAATGAGAGATGTGCCCTATCAACAAGCTGTCGGTAGTATCATGTTTGCGGCTCAAGTTTCACGTCCCGATATCAGCTTTGCTGTGAGTACAGTCAGCCGATACAACCAGAACCCTGGAAAAGCTCACTGGACTGCGGTCAAGCGCATTTTTCGCTATCTGAAGGGAACTGCCAATATGAAGCTAGTTTACACTGCTGGAGAAAATAACGTTTCCGGATTTTGCGATGCTGATTGGGCAAGTGATGCTGATGAGAGACGGTCAGTTACCGGCTACACTTTTTTGCTACATAATGGTGCTATCTCCTGGAACTCGAAAAAACAGCCCACTGTTGCCATATCCACCACCGAAGCTGAATATATGGCCTTAACAGCCGCGGCCCAAGAAGCAAGTTGGTTGATCAGTTTACAGAAGGAGCTTATCCCGAACTCACCAGATTCGACTACAATTCGATGCGATAACAAAAGCGCTATAAGTTTGGCCCTTACCAGCACATATCATGGAAGGACCAAACACATCGATGTCAAACATCACTTTATACGAGAGAAGATCAATGAAGGCACAATACTTTTGAAACACGTTAGTACGGAAGACATGGCAGCGGATGTGATGACCAAGGCTCTTCCGGCCCCGAAGCACGTCACCTGTTCAACTGCATTGGGTCTTCGCTTTTGAGAAATCTAATTCAGTGGGGGTGTTGTAATAAAAGGTTATTCTACTACCTTCGAATTATATTTCCATATTTTAATGTCTTAACCTGCTGAACTGCACCACACCTATGTTGGTTATCTTTTTTTTCATTATCTCTGAACTGAAATATATTTTGTATTCTCTTTGTACAATTGTTAAACTGGACTCGTGTTTTATTCTTTTGCTGCGTTTAAACAATTTTTCAATAGCTTATAATATTTATCGCCTTTATTATACATAAATGTTTTTTCTTTAATAAACTCGATTAATTTTTCAACTTCCAACGACGATAATTTATTCATTTTTAAATAAAATTTCAAACAAGAAATCAACACAGCAACGAACCGAACTACAAAACCTACGAACCTACGTCAAAATAGTAAACAACATCGCCGTTCAGCGCGAGTTTTTTTCCAATTTTCCGAAATGGTCGCAAGACGAGGCAACGAGACTCGCGCCATTGTGTATTGCTGCTGCATTTGACAACTCGCGCTAGACTCGCAGCTAGGTTCCAGAAATCGAGTGAAATCGAAATTGCAAATCGAATGAATTCGTTTTCAGTGTTCTGCATTTCGAGCGATTCGGAAGCTTCGAAATTTTTTCGAAATCGCAATTTCACTTTGTTTCAATTCCGAAAATTTTGAAATCGAAATCGAATACAGTGAAATGTAGAACACAAAAATTCATTTCGAGTGAAAGTGAAATGTGGAACCTAGCAGTCGATCTCGCTCTCGTCTCGCTCTCTCGCTGTATTGTGAATTGGCCATTACACTAACACCGCGTCTCCGCAAGCAATATTTTATAGCTTGCCATCTGTCATTTCTCATAGAAAGAAATAACGATAGTATGCAATAAAATGTAGGGTGGGCATTTCATATCTTACTATTTCCATAGCCATCACACGAAAACACATGCGTCACAACAAAAAAGTACACCCCATAGAATACTATCGATAGCAAGCTATGAGCTGAGCAATAGATGGAATACCATTTTTCATAGAATACTATTTGTGGTCTCCACAAGCAATTTTCATAGAATACTATATGGCAAGCTATGAAATATTGCTCGTGGAGACGCGGTGTAATGCAGGATCGAGCATACCACAGAAAGGTACTGAGAGCGAGAGAGTCAACATTTGAAAAATAACGACGCAATACAACTTGTTCCATATTGTGGTGTCTGTCATACTACCACGTCAGTCGCAGAGGGTTAAAGTACCAAATAAAATGATGCCAAGGATTAAAATATATAAAATGAAGTTTATTAATAATGAGAAAGAAATTATCGAAAAATTAAAGAAACAAAATAAAATGTTTGAAAACAAAGAGATTAAACTAATTAAGTACTACGAAACAACAATAAATAATTATAAATTCTTTAATGCGATTATTGACATAGACGAAGAATCATTTCCAAAGGTTATGGACAGAGGTAAGGGAGACTCTCCCTTACCTCTGGTTATGGAAGCAGGTAAAGTTAATATTGGTTGGGAGCAATGTAAAGTTTCTGATGGCATTAATATTTTGAGGTGATATAAATGTAACGGATACAATCATAAAGCAGTGGACTGCAAGAGTGGAGAAATATGTGTAAAATGCTTAGGAAATCATAAAAGTATTGAATGTGACAAAGAAGCTATAATGAAATGTATAAACTGCGTTAATGTGAATAAAAGGCTAAACCTTGGACTTGATGAAGATCATCTAACTCGTGATAAAACATGTCCCGTTTACTTAAGAAAACTAGCAGAGAAAAGGAAAAAGATTGGCTATTAGCAACCAAATTCAATCAGCGTTTTATGCTTGAATATTCAAGGTCTAATCAATAATTTTTATGGACTGGAGACTTTACTAATGGGAAAGGATTATGATATTGTAATCGTAACTGAAACACATATTACCAAAAAAGTAGAAGACCATGAAATTCGACTTACAAATTATAATATATCTAGGTGTAACAGTATATCAACTCGTACGGGTGGTGTAATAATGTACACTAAATATGGAATTACTATTAATGGTAGTGAAAATTATGCTAATGGAATGAACTTTTGGTGGTTAATAAATAGCGTTACCATAAATAATTAGTTATTATTTGTGGCAGGTGTCTACAGATCGCCTAACTTTACCTGAAACAATATTCTGTGATGAATTTTTAATATTTATGGAAGAAATAAGTGAATTAAAGAATGACTTAATAGTGTTAGGTGATTTTAATGTTAATTGGTTTAAAACTAGTGATACATATAAAAAGCGTCTGGATAATATTATTAAAGATAATGCATGCAGGCAAATAATAAAACAAGCAATAAGGATAACGCACACATCAAGAACGTTGGTTGATTATGTAATCACCAATAGTAAGTTCGTGAATTAATGATCAGTGATCACCAATCTTTACTGGCAACTATACAAAATAAGGAAAGACATGAACCATTAAGACAGGGTAAATGTGTAACTCAGATGGTTTATAATAAAAATAATTTTTTGATGAACTTCAAAAATAGTAAAATGAGATGTATTAAAGATAATATCAATGTAAATCATATGGGTGACCTCTTTATTGAAGGGATAAATGAAACGGTTACAAAGTTTTTGAAAAAAAAGTGGTATACTGGCAATAATAAAGAGTGGTTCAATAGTACTCACATAAAACTAAGAAAAGAAAAAATTTCAAAATACGGTACGGCAACGGTAACAAATACGGAGGAAGATTGGGCAGCATACAGACATGCAAGAAATAAATATAAATCAGAGCTCAAAAAATCCAAATGCATATTTTTAAAAGATAAAATCAAAAAATCGACCGACCAAAAATCGATGTGGAAAAATCTTAAAAGGTATGTCCTCAAAAATCAAGTGAAATCGACGATATCCAATTCGAAAACCACACTACACTGATAAAAAACAAATTGCCAATAAATTTAATGAATATTTTATAAAAAGTGTAATAGATATCAATAGTTCTATTTCAAAAGTGCTTTTACTAGCTACGTAAATGAATCAACTACTACATTCAAATTTCAATTAGTTTCCGTGCAAGATATCCTATATTCAATCGAATCCAGCAGTTTACCTGACTCGTGGAAAAAGGCAATCATTACACCGATTGAAAAGGTTGTTAACACGCGTTTGTGCGAAGAATTTAGACCGGTCTACGCAATGCCCCTCTTTGAAAAACTTTTCGAAAAAATCATATCTAAGCAACTTAATAATTATTTCGAAGAAAACAATTTAATAGCAGATTGTCCATCAGGATTTAGAAAAAATCATTCGTGCGAAAGTGCAATTAATTTTGTGGTTACGAGTTGGAAAGAAGAAATATCCAAAAGGATTATAGTGAACTGTGTGTTTTTGGACTTTAAGAGAAACTCCAACGTTATGGTATTAAAAAAAAAAGAGTTAAAGTGGTTTTCATCATATCTTTCGAATCAGACTCCATGGAACATGGAAGTGAACTTAGGTGTACCGCAAGGAACTGTGTTAGGTACTCTACTATTCATTGTACAGTAGAAATCGGTTATAACAATACCTGATATATCGATTAACCGGATATAACGATATATTTTCAAAGTCCCGGCACAACTCCGTTTATTTCAAAGTAATTTGCAATCGGTTATAGCGATGAAAATTTAACAGATTTAAGTCTAAAAACTGTTTTTAACGATAACTAAAATCTTATTTTTACATGTTCTTATGTTTACGAGTGTCGATTCTGATTAATAATTATTTTCGGATAATTGTCTGAAACTATCATGATGAAAACGAATTCAGATTTCAAAAAATTACCCTGTTTCCCGAAGATAATAAATTATCCCATAGGAAAATTGTTTGCTAGAATATTGAAGACAAAATAAAACACAGAATTTCAATTACAATTAGTAGTTGCCTCAAATAATTTTTTTCTGTTTCAAGACTGAAGGTTGGTAAATTAGCCGAGGATAATTATCAAAAAGAAAACAATTTTTGGTTTTTGATTTTTTTAATGTACCGGATATAATGATGAACCGGTTATAACGATGCAATTCTAAGGTCCCTTCAACATCGTTATAAACGATTTCTACTGTATACATAAACGACATCGAAAATGTGTTACAAAATTGCAAACTAGCACTTTTTTGCTCATGATGCCGTAATATATGTGAGTGCAAAATGTGTAGAAGAAAGTCATAGATTACTTCAGGAAGATCTAGGACGAATAAATATATGGCTCAAACAAAACCGACTGAAGCTCAACATATCGAAAACGAAGCAAATGGTGATCAACAATAGACAAAACTATGTATAATGTAAGAATATCTATTGATGGCGAGGATATTGAACAAATGACGGAGATTAAATATTGGAAAAAAATTGCTAAAAAAATTGGTTTCTTAAAAAGAATAAGACTTGAAATATCTACTTTAAGTCCAATTCATATTTTCAATGTAATAGTAAAACCTCACTTTGAGTATTGTTCATCGATTTTGTTTTTGTGTAATGATAGTTTGATTCATCGTCTTCAATTGTTACAAAATAAGGCTATGCGAAGTATTTTAAAATGCAATAGATATGTGTCGATTAATTGTTTATTAAGTGTATTAAATTGGCTCTCTGTTAAACAAAGATTAATAATGAATGTTGTAATTTTTGTATATAAAATTAAAAACAAGTTGATGCCTAAATATTTGTTAAATTATGTGCAATATGTAGGTGATGTTCAGCCATATCATCTTAGAAATACATATTAATAATTTTAGATTACCCTACCTAAGAACAATTGGCACTTAAAACTCTCTAATAAATAAAGCATTTAAGTTATTTAAAGAAATGAGTGATGAAGCTAAGAGTAAACCAAATATTTATTATTTTAGAAAAGAAGCTATTAAATTTGCAAGGCAAAAAATTATCCCATGTTAAAATGTTACTATAATTGGTTTTTCTTCTCTTTCTCTTTATTTATTCAAACTTTTATAAATTTAAAAATAATAATTACTATGTATCTATGTAAAATGATATAATTAGCTATATAAAGCTAGTAAATAAAGATTATCTATCTATCTACGTCCCGTAGCTGTGCCTTAATCCATCGTGTGCCTAGCATAAGTCCAATGCAGTTACATAGGCTGCTATTTAGGTGGGCTTTCCTCAAGCTGCGCAGGATTGCGTCAGCTTCTATGTTGTTGAATGCCCCCTCAATGTCTAGGAACGCGCTCAGTGTATATTCGTTATGTTGTAGGGATTCTTCTACTACCGATACTACCTTGTGTATCGCAGTGTCTACAGATCTGCTTTTCATGTACGCATGTTGTGATTTTAATAGATAGTTATTGCCGATCACCTGCCTTATATACAGATCGATTAGTCGTTCCAGTGTTTTCAGCATGAAGGATGACAGACTTATGGGTCTGTAGTCCTTGGGTGTGGTGTGGCTAGCCTTCCCTGAATCTGATCTCTTTTTTCAGGAGTTTAACACTCTCCCTGTAAGTTGACCATTTAATGTGTCCCTCTTTGGCGAGGTTCCACTTGGACCTTGAGCTCCAAGCGATCGTGGGGCTCCACCAGGGGAAGCGCTTCTTCCCTCCTATTCCGCTCTTCGGACATGATTTTTCAAAGTATCTGTAAAGCACCCCTGTTAAAGTTTCGACTGCATCGTCGATCTCTTTCTTGGAGGTGTGATCTCTTACCGGACAGAGGTTTTTGTGGTTTAGCACTTCCTGGCTAAATTTTTCCCAGTTCGCCCTTTTGGGGTTCCTAAACTGTTTCTTACCCTGTTGAGTCATTTTCAATTCATAGAGAATCCAGCAGTGGTCGGATAGCGACGCCATACTGGATACTCTACAATTAGAAACTTGGACAGAATTGTTTTGTGACACAAATGTTACATCTAAAACTTCCGTTCTACTCGCCGTAATGAAAGTGGGATCATTTCCCCGATTACAGGTGAGCAGATTGGTACAGAGAAAGAAATCAAACAAAGCCTCACCTCTAGCATTTATATCGGAGCTACCCCAAATAGTATGATGGGCGTTAGCATCGCAGCCTAAGACTAAGTTTTTTTTACCTTGTTCTGGCGCCGTTACTAGCGCCTTTACCGGTTCTGGGGGAGACTGGTGTGCAGTGTTCCCAGGTTGAGGGGAAAATCACCATTTTTGCCGATTTTTTAAGACGAAAGGGAGAAAAAAGGGGAAGGGGATAAAAACGGGGAAAAAATTCAAAAAGGGGAAAATCTTAAAATCCTATCAAAAACAGTTTGTAAGAAAATCTTCTAGAATGAATACCTACAAAACAATCTACAAAAAATAACCATGCTCAAGAAATGTGCCCATGCAACACCCACTTAATTTTTTGTTTGGTTTCTGAATGCATTCATTCTTTTGACATTTAATAAAACTATAACCATGGCCATACACTCCTTACCATGAACGTCATGTACAGAGAGACAGCTAGATTTTGAGTGAGTAGAAAAAAAGAAAGGTAGTACAGAAAATGGACCAAAAATCCACTTTCAGAAATAATTTTCACATGAGCATGGCGCATGATTACGAAGGTTATTTTCCGGAACCATAGCGCTTTCGATAAAAATCTTTAATTGGTATTTGCGTTGGTGGAGTGAGGACGTAAAATCGGGCGTCCGCTTCGAATTTACCATCAAATTTTTGTATTTTCGATTTCATTACTCCTGTACCTGTCAAATTTTATTTTATTGCAATGAGGGTTTCTTTTTGTGTGTAGCCAAGTCGTTCATTAGAATGAAAGTTATGCTACACATCCCTTCCCATGAAAGTCGTTTCGGGCGAGACAGGTCGATTTTAAGTGAGTAGAAAAGAGAATGGATCTGCAGTGTAATGTACGCTTCTTTTCTCAACTAGATAACCTAAAAATCTACCCGTCTCGCCCGACACGACTTTCATGAGAAGGCATGTGTGATGTGTGGCTCAGCACATAGTGTGTCCTTGAACTATGCCTTAATTCAAAATATTACGCGAATTTCTAAACAACGGCGGCACAACTTAATGTGTAATAATTCTCATTTTATTTTGGATTTTGAATGAAGAAGGAACTAACAAGCAATTAGAAGCATTGCTCGAGTTCAAAACATGGTTAAGTATGATAAAATTTTTTCTTCGGAAAGAAAGGGATTTTTTTCTTTCTAAAGGGGAAAAAATATCATGTTGGTGTTAAAAAAAGGGGATTTCTTTTCTTAAACCCTGGGAACACTGCTGGTGTGTCACCGTCGTCTGGCATGTACGCTGACGTCACTCTGCAGCTCTCGCCCTTGCCCTCGATCTCCACCACTATCAGGTCACCTGTGCTGAAATGAAGTAGTATTCGTGCGTGAAGTTCTTTCTTAGCCATGATAGACGATCTTACCTTGCCTTTGTTTCCTACATATAGGGCCCTATTATCGTTCGCGAGTCGAATAAAAAAACAGTCGAATATGACTGTTTGGTATTGTGATTTGCGAATGTGAAAAATAATATTCGCCTGAATTGTCAAAAAGTTGGCGAATGTAAACTCACCGTATTGCGGTTAGCGAATTTAGTGAAAGTCGTTCGCCTCAAACATCAAAATCTGGCGAACAAAAATGTTGTGTGACTAGTAAGACGACTTTAGTTGATTGTGATAAATTGTCTGTTTTTGAGTTCTAGCATTAGTGAAAATAAGAGGAAATAATGAAAAAGGATGGTGTAAAATATTAGAAAATATAAAAGCATTGTTTTTCATATTTTTATCAATTTATTTTAAACGAAAATCGGTAGTAAAATTTTTGCGTCGATTGGAAACGAATGCTTTTCCTTTTTGTTGGAAGGGCAAGAATCATTTATGTGCTGGTTAATATAATAATTTAAAACAAATGCAATGTTTTATCCGAAATATAATTGTGCAAAAGTGAAAAAGTAGATTTCTGATAGCTATGGGTCTGTAGTCCTTGGGTGTGGTGTGGCTAGCCTTCCCATTTGCGGTGCATTTGCATGGTGAAAAAAAATATAAGTAACAAAACGACAGCGAAAAATATTGTGATTTCTTATATTTTCTTTGCATTTAGGGCAGAAAAACAAACTACAACAACTGAACAGTTCATTTGCTTAGTTCAATTTATGAAAGAGCACGACCAGCTTGCGAAAGGTTTGTTGCGCCAGTCCGATGTGCGTGTCTTGCCCCATGCTCTTTTGATAAGATCCTTCAGCAAGAAATCGAAGCGTTGCTGCTAGTTTTATTATTATGGGCGTTGCAATACTTCTTCGCCTTGGAAATTCGTCTTTTATTTTTCCAGCACATATCTAAGATAAAAAAAAAACTGCACTTTTACCCGTTTTCAAAACAAATTAATCTTACTCGTTGTGCGGAAGATCCAGCGGGGATGAACCACTTCTTATTAGTTTCCGTTGTAAATTTAAATTCGAAGACACATCGACTTCATCCCTTTCAGCATTTAAATACACACCGATCGAAAACATTTTTGTTTTAATATCCAATTTACTTGTTTATTTAAATTTCGCGCAATTATTTGAACAAAATAATAACAACATTCCAAAGCATTTTGACAGATGAATGGGAAAGTTTGTGGAAATACCAAGGGAAATGTGGAAATGTCTTGGAAGGTCGACATTCCAAACAATCGTTTTGCATAGTTGCCATGTCCGCCGCGAATCGAACGGAATGAATCGCAAATTATGCGATTCGCGGCGAAGTGCATAGTTAGCCCCCTGATTTTTATTTATCCATGGTTCTTGGATTAGGGCCAGAGCCAGCTGTTTCTTCTCGAGGAGAAGCTTCAGGTTGGATGAGGCGGCCTTACTATGATGAAGGTTTATTTGGACTACTCTCATAACTGGTCGTAGCCATCACCTCCTCCGTCTCGGTCGCCTTTGGGTTCTCTGCAGTCCGCTTTAGGAGCTTGAGAGTCACCTCGCTCGCTGCAAATTATAGCAGCATCTGCATTTCCTTTTTCAATACTGCAGGTGGCTCATCGAACAGTACGATGTACCCTCTTGCACCAATCTGGGGGTTCTGTGCCTGCAGGATGCTGAGGATCTTCTCTTTCTTTACCCCTATCTCGGGGATGGAGATTCTGCCCCTCGATTTTTTGGGCACTTCGTCTGTGGGTACAGCCTTTAGCAGTGCTCCCTCCCACAGTTGTGCGCCGTTTAGCGCCGTCTTGGCGTCATTTGACACCTGGTCCTTGCAGTCGTAGGTGATGCCTTTGATTTCCGTAAGCGGGGATTTTTGTATCCGTCTTTGCTCGAATGTGGGAGATAATCGCTACACCTACCGCGTTCTCGATGATCTTGCCACATTCTACGGAGTACTGTCCGCTTGGTTTCTGTCCGCTAGCTGCAGCGGGTTCTTCGTCACCTCGCTGTACTTCCCACTTGGGCCGGTTCCACGCGCGGGTGTCCTTTTGGGGGTTCCCGTGCTCGCTTCGTTCCTCTTTGCCTTCTTCGGAGCGTTGGAAGCGTCCTCTGGCGACCTCAACCTCTTCGCGGCAAGCTTGTTCTTGCGCCCACTAGGGCCCGGATTATCGTCGGTCACCCTCTGCTTCGTCCTCTTGTCCCCCTTCACTGGATGGCTGCAATGGGCTTTGGGGTCTGCCTTAGCGGCATCGTCCCTCGGCCGTTTTGCACCGCTGGCTTTGTCTGTTGAGCCTTCTCTCTTATTCGCCATTTTAGCGGCTGACGGTCTTATCGGCTCAGGCCTCGTAAGAGCGTCTTTCGCTATGGTGTCCCTGGCCCATTCCAGGGAGGCTCGCTCCTTCTCGGTAAGGGAGCTTTTCTCCTTAGCGACAAGGATGCCATAGATATGCTTGGCCTTTAGGTACTCCCGTTTCCTTAGCAGACCTGGGGGTACCTTCTTCTCCTTCGCCTTTTCTTTTCGGGTTCTCTCGTCCGAAGGTTCAGCCAAAAGCTTCTCCTCCTCCTCTTTAGAGATCTCCTCGTCCGAAGTTCCGGCTTCCAGAGCCTCTTGTATTTTAGTGAGGTCATATGGTTCCACGGGTAATGTGTCGGCCACCGTCTCACTTCCGGTACTTATCGCACCCTCTCTCCCTTCATCCTTTTTGTTTTTCTGTTTTGGATATATTTTGTTCCCACGAGTATGTCCGGAAGAACTGTCGATCCCGGCAGAGCCGACATACCGGGACAAGGCAAAAGAATCAGCCGACCTTGCCTGGGCATCGGAGGGGACCCTTAACGATCTGCATTTTTAACCACCTGCACCATGCAGCCCTCGGCACGGGTACATCAACACCTTGGCTTAAGTGGGATTTTTGCTGAGGTTTACACCCCGGACACCTTAACTAAAGGTGGAGTTGATCTTGCCCAGAGACAATTGATTGGCTGCAACTCACTCAGTGGGGTGGTCTTGCGATCGACCCTCTGTAGTTTGCGCCTTCCACATGTCTCGAGACTTACTACAAGCCCTTTCGCCCCGACAAGGCGTCAACCCGTATCCAGGGAGACTTTGAGTTTAGTTAAAACAAAAAAAATTAGCACGACAAATTAAAAAGGATTAATTTTTTTTAACCATTTAATGGACTTTTAGTTTAGTTAAAACAAAAAAAATTTTTTTATGACTTTGATTAGTTAAATCGTATCTGTTCAGGACTTTTTGCATAATTTGAATGGACTTTGAGTTTAGTTAAAATAAAATAATTAAGCAATTTGGCTACGCATTAAAAGCTTTCACTGTTGATTCTCTATCTATAGGCATACGCTTCCTTGCAGTATTCATACAGTATAAGTTAATCTGCTCCATTTAAGTAGCTAGCAACTTCTTCCCATCCCAACGAAATAGAGCCGAAATAGAGCCGCCTCCCTCGGGCGGGATGGGGCAAACGCCAATGAAATGCATTACGTCTTCCCTCTCTCGAAGATTACAGAGCATACAAACATCGGATCCCTCACTTCGACGTGGTATGTAGTTCAGATTCACTAAATCGCTTCTTATTTTAAAAATTATTCCAATAATGTATCTGTTTGTACCTAGCCTACTATTGAAGCAATTCCTCTCGTTCAGATTTAGCTCATACCTGGAATAAAATTGCCTCACCGTAGATGCTCGTGCTTTTTCTATAAACGCATATCGTTCATTTTCATCAGTAATAGAAATTACTTCATGCAATGCCGTTTTCCAAACCCCTGAGGTTCCCTGAGCGTAAAATGAAAATGATCGAACGACGTCGTTTCGATACTAGCAGTCTCTGTCTATTGTCACAGATATGATAGAGATAGCTTTAGTGAAAACGACGTCGCTCGATTGTTTTTATTTTACACGATCTGGCCCCAGTCCTTGACGAAAAGTGTTTTCTGCCGCACTGCATATACTGCAGAATCATCTTCGGAAGTTTTCGTTGATCCATATGCAATACTCTAATAATGTAATCCGCATTTAGTTTTAGCGGCGAGATAAACATTGTCGGGAGCCCAGTTTCCAAATAATACATATATTGTGGTGTATTGATTGGCAAGATAAAGATTTTTCGAAGAAAAAAACGTAGCAGAAATTCCACTTGCTGGTATTTCTGTACACCCCACACTTGAGCCCCATAAAACAGAATCGCCTTGGCCGTTGCGTTAAAAACTCTGTTGAATATTGGGTGATATGAGTTCGTTGTTGTAGATTTTCTGCCAGTCAGCGCATATTGCAGATTTATCCTTGTTTAATTTGATTTTTAAATGCTTCTCCATCTTCAAGTTGTAAGTAATCTCCATTCCTAGGTAAGAATACGCTTTCACTACTTCACAAGTGCTAGTATCGACCGTTAAACCCACAAACATTATCGAAAATTGAATCAATAACTCTTCACGTTTTACTCAGCTTATTCGTAAATTTACCTTTGTATATCGCTTTATTTTTAATTCGCGCGTGAATCCTATTTTAAGACGAGTGGGGTTGTTAACTTCAACTGAACTATCATTCGCAAAGACACTGTTTCCCCAGCGAATGAGATTTTCGGTCCTAGCGAGGTATCCGTCGGAACGGAAAACTCTCCGCAGCGCATACTCCGTCGGAGACTCAAATTGCATTCGAGGTGTCGACTTCGGAAAAGGATAATAAACAATTGCGACGGCACACCACGGCGCATTGATTTAACATGCGACAGATTTAATGTTCTAAAAGAGATGTGCAAAATATATTGAAGTATCGATAAGTCGATATGTCTTCCGATATTTATATATATAAAGACTAAACGAGCTTTAAATTATCATATAAATATAGAGGGAGTTTAATTTTATAGTTTTTTTTACAAGAAAGATGTCACTTTGTGAATAAATTGCACGCTGGCGTTAACTAGAAAACAATTCGATTTACCAATATTTCCATTGGTTAGTTCGCTATGTTTATGACAAACCTATAGAAGTGAATGCGCTGCAATTATATAGTTTTTTACAAGTGGACTTAAAATATATAAATGATTTCTTAACACGTCATTGTATAGAGAGTAAAGTAAAATCAGTGTTGACTGTATGAGTTTTAGTATTCCTTTACTCATTCTATAAAGAAATGAATAAAAAAAAAATATGAAAAAAACTGATTACAGAATATCTAATAAATTAGTCTTTATATTTTAGTGCCGAAAGCTATTATTTATATAGACTTTTGCATTATTTGCATTGATTTAATTCTAACTTTCCACAGTTTATATTGGTTGTGTGCAAAGTTTCGGTTTACATTCCCTTTAGTTTTACATTTGATAAATAAGAATATCTCACCTCTCTGTGCTTCTAAAATTGTTTCCCAAATGCCTTAAAGAAGCTGTTACTGTTTTCCGTGCCGGGAAAAGCTAAGGGTGATTCAACTGAACCTTCATCACAGCAAAGCAGCGTCAGCGATGATGACTAAATGTTTTGAGGAGGGTTCGTTTGACATAGCCCTGATACAGGAGCCTTGGATTTTAGAGGAAAGGTTAGAGGACTCCCAAATAGTATAGCTGAATTGCATTATGAGCAAAACAGCGAAAGAGTTAGGTCCTGTATCCTGGTAAGGCACGGAGTTCAGGCTTATAAATTGCATGATCAGTGTGCCCCAGACCTAGCAGCAGTACGAGTAGGATCAATTTGCGGATTCGACGAAACCAAAATATTCTTTTCCGTGAATAATTCCCCCCGTCGGATTCCATGATAGGGGTGAATATGATAAAGTGGTTATTTTAAGAGCATAATACTAGTATAAATCATTTAGACTATAAAATCCTTTCCTATTGTAAAAGAGATGTCTGTTTTGCGTTGGAATCTTGATGGCAATATGGGTTCCATCAACACACATTACCACTCCTGGGATTCGGACTTTTGTCGTAAAAATATATCTTTGCTTCTGTTTCTTCTTCGTCGCTCATTTTCAAAGTTATTCATTTCGGAAAAAGTTTCCTTTCTAGAATCTCCAGCACTTGCTTCAGCACTTCAGAAAATGTTGACTGGACAATACATATGTTGTAGTCCCTACCAGTACCATACTGATAGTTTCCTTCAGCAAAAAACCGCAAGCAAGCTGCGGTTCTGAGGCATTTGAGATATAAGATTTTGAATGTTTTTTTTTTTGTATGGGCGGTGCCACGCCCCTTTGTCCAATTTGGCCAATCTTCACGGCAACGCTAACGGGCCAATACCTAAGATTGTCTGTAAATTTGAGCTCAGTCAGTTCAGCGGTTTTTTAGATATAAGATTTTGAATGTTTTTGTGTGGGCGGTGGCACGCCCCTTTATCCAATTTTGACCAATCTTCACGGGAACGCTATCGGGCCAATACCTAAGATTGTCTGTAAATTTGAGCTCAGTCTGTTCGGCGGTTTTTTAGATATACGATTTTGAATGTTTTTTGTGTGGGCGGTGCCACGCCCCTTTGTCCAAGTTTGACCAATCTTTACAGCAGCACTCCTGGGCCAATACCTAAGATTGTCTGTAAATTTTAACTCAATCCATTCAGCGCTTTTTGAATATAAAATTTTGATTGCTTTTTAAGGTTCCGTTTCCATATGGAGGAACCTTATTGCTTTCGCTACGATGTCTGTCCGATTAAAGCCTGAACTACATCAAAACAAAAGTGAAAAAAAGTACAAAAAAGTGAAAATAGCGAAACTCATCGAAAACACACGCATATTTACGTGACATCTATGAGCAAAAACTAAACAAATAAAGCTCAGAGCTTTTAATTGTTTTTTCCATCGAAAACACATGACTGTTTGCAAAACATCTATGAGTAAAATCTGAACTAATAAATCTAAGAGCTTTTACTTTTGATACTCATAGGAATTATGTGATTTGAACGGGATCTAGCGGGAAGTTCGTAACGATTTTTTTGACTGTATTGGTTATAAGAACTTTGTGAAAATTGAAAGCTGGAACATGTTCAAGCTTTCGGCACACACAAAATTTTAAATTGAGAGAAAATATACAGAGATTACTATATGATAAAGAAGGACGAATGATTTTATTTACTTTTTTGTACCTTTTTCCACTCTTGTTTCGATGTAGCTCAGGCTTAACTAAGCCAATTTTGTACCTAGGTCTATCTGAAGAACTGATTGACGTAGAAGGCTGAAATTTACACACAACATCCGGTATAACCCCTAGTTAAACGACAAATACCAATGATAGCGACACATTTATTAGTTTTGGAGTAATAAGTAATTTAGCGAAAAAAATATTTTCAATTGCACAAAAAACAGTTTTTTTTTTTTACAACAAAAAAAATGTTCCTATTTTGTAGATCATATTCGTAGCTATATATGTGCTGAAGACTGTTTTGCTGTTACTGTTTTGCCGAAAAGTTAATATTTTACCAGATATTAACAAAAATATGTCCAATATGTCATTCATAAGCGTGTTATCTTAAACGTTTCCTTTCCAATTGGAATTAGAACTCCAAGAAATACTCATTTTCATACAAACACAAACATAATGTTGTTTCTTCTTCCGCTCTCGGGTGTCGGTGTGT
Organism: Cheilosia soror; assembly: GCA_949372485.1. Taxonomy (NCBI): domain Eukaryota; kingdom Metazoa; phylum Arthropoda; class Insecta; order Diptera; family Syrphidae; genus Cheilosia; species Cheilosia soror. Next base: position 57,169,659 of record OX443561.1, on the reverse strand, counting down.
GTCGGTCGGGGGCGGGGCATCGGCATGGCATGCATCGGCTTCGGCACTTCGGCTGTTCTCTTAAACTTAATCCTTTCCAATTGGAATTGGAACTTCAATAGATTCTCTTGTACACATAACATACACACTTTTGTTTCTTCTCTCGCGCTCGGCGTTTTTTTTTAATTTCGCTACTGTTTATTTCTTGATTTACAAAAAATACATTTAGGTACTAATTTTATGAAGATCATGTTCGTAGATAGTATGTGCTGAGGCCCTGAGGGCTATTTTGCTGAAATTTTAATATTTTAGAAGATTTACAAAAATTGGTCAATTTCCATAATGCCATAAAATACGCTCTAATTGGAACTTCTATGTTTCACTTCCTTTGCATATCCATTACCCATTCTCCATTCATCATCATCATTATTGGTTGATGAATGATGGTGCTCTCGGATCGGCCGCGGTCCTCATTTTTGTTCTCATTCATGGGTGCTCTTTGTATTTGTATTATTGTTATTGTTAGTTGCGTGGAGCCGAGTCGGTGGATTTAACTGATGAGTGACGATGACGGCGTTCTTAACTATGCATGTACAGTACTGTGTAGCCAATAATACACTCTTGTTTTATTTATAGAAGTCCAAGCATTGACCGTTCATCTACTTTTAACGAGTTTGATGAGCTGTCTAACTCCATCTTAGGAATTGTTTCCCAGTATCCTCATACTGAAATTGTCATTGCGGGCGATTTCAATATAAACAATTTCGATTGGCTTCGCCATTCTGGACATACAACACCCGAAGGAAGAAATGTTAGGATTTTCGCTGAGATTAACAGCTTAACTCAGCTTGTAAACGAGCCTACATGGATTCCGGATGCTGCAGATCATGCCGCTAATGCATTGGACTTGTTCCTCACCTCTCATCCAGATAAATACTCTATTGACGTAACGTCGCCTCTAGGTTTGTCGGACCATTGTGTCATTTCAGCTAAATTCTCATACACAAACCACACAGTTAAAGAACAAGCTCCCAAAAAACAGTATGGCATTATTAGAAAGCCAATTGAGACGGCCTTAACTTCTTTTTTGGCAGCTTTAACTGGTCACTATGCTTCCTCGATAGTGAAATTGTCATTGCGGGCGATTTCAATATAAACAATTTCGATTGGCTTCGCCATTCTGGACATACAACACCCGAAGGAAGAAATGTTAGGATTTTCGCTGAGATTAACAGCTTAACTCAGCTTGTAAACGAGCCTACATGGATTCCGGATGCTGCAGATCATGCCGCTAATGCATTGGACTTGTTCCTCACCTCTCATCTAGATAAATACTCTATTGACGTAACGTCGCCTCTAGGTTTGTCGGACCATTGTGTCATTTCAGCTAAATTCTCATACACAAACCACACAGTTAAAGAACAAGCTCCCAAAAAACAGTATGGCATTATTAGAAAGCCAATTGAGACGGCCTTAACTTCTTTTTTGGCAGCTTTAACTGGTCACTATGATTCCTCGATAGGGACGTGGATGCCGCCGCTGATATGACGACAAACACCATTCTCCTGGGTATGAGATCCTTTATTCCCAACAGAAGAAAGAGTATTATACCTAAGGAGAATACTTGGTGCGACTCGAGCTGCAAGGAGGCTATCAGGTTGAGAGAGTTAAGATTTTGGGCTTATAAAGCAAACCCAACCGAGGAAAACCGAAAAAAGTTTCGACGAGTCCGAAATGACTGCAACTCCGTGATACGACCAGCAAAATTTTCTCATGACCAAAACCTACGACAAAAAATACTTCACTGTCCCAGTGGTAGTAAACAGTTTTGGTCTTTCGTGAAAAATATTAAGAACTCCACCACGTTGTCAATTCCCACACTCGTTTATAATGACAGTCCAGCTGTCAGCTCTTTGGACAAAACAAATCTGCTAGCTGCGCAATTCGCCGCAAGCTCCAACATTCAAGATTGCATCATGTCTCCACCTGTGCTCGAGAGCGTCGAATATTTCATGGGACAAATACATTTTCGCACTCGCACAATAGCAAGATTATTAAAAGATCTTAACATTCACAAATCCGCTGGTCCAGATATCCCCCATAATTCTGAAGAGGTGTTTTTCAACGCTGGCAAAACCACTTCGTAAGCTTTCCCACTTGTCCTACTCTTCTGGACTCTTTCCGACTAAATGGAAAATTGCATTTGTCCAGCCCGTTCCTAAAAAAGGCGATTCTTCTCTACCCATCAACTACCGACCCATTGCACTTACGTCCATTCTTTCCAAGGTCATGGAATCGCTGATAAACCGTCAGCTTATGAAATATCTTGAATCACGAAAACTTCTCAATGACCGGCAATACGGTTTTCGTAGCAGCAGGTCCACTGGTGATTTGTTGACTTATCTCACCGAAAAGTGGAACCAATCTCTTCACCACTCTGGTGAAACGAAGATTGTTGCGCTTGATATTTCGAAAGCATTTGACAGAGTTTGGCACCAAGCTCTTTTGTCGAAAATGCGTGCCTATGGGATCGACGCGTCTCTTCTTCAATGGATTAGAAAGTACCTTTCTGGCCGTTCAATTCAAGTTGCTTTGGTCGGATTCAAATATGCAATTCACCATATAAATGCTGATGTTCCCCAAGGCTCTGTTTTGTCTCCGACACTCTTTCTCATATTCATCAATGATCTCTTGTCTGTTACTTCTAATTCATTTTTTTCGTATTCTTTGTACAGTACATGTATATGAACTAAAAGATTATGTAAATGTAATTCACTAGTACTACGTACGTACGGAACCTTCGGTGCGCAAGTGACTCACACTTGGCCGGTTTTTTTTATGGGCGACGCCACGCCCCTTAGTCCAATTTTGACCAATATTCACGGGACCGCTAATGGGTCAATACCTAAGATTGTCTGTAAATTTGAGCTCAATCGGCTCGGCGGTATTTGAGATATAAGATTTTGAATGTTTTTTTTTGTATGGGCGGTGCCAGGCCCCTTTGTCCAATTTGGTCGTACCAACTCAGAAACCTTCGTGGGCTCATGCACAACAATTTTGCTAAAGATTATCACATGATCAAATGCATAGTTTACGATTCTATAAAGGACAGACAAACATTCATTTTTATATATATAGATTGGAAACTTTACACAAATACAGAATTTTTTGCTATTATATACTCTACATCCGAAGTCCATGGATTTTTAAATGCCTTCCATTCGCTCTGTAATTGAATAAATCCATTTTCTTTACATCTGAATCTATAAACTTGTGTTGTGACCTTTTCTGTAGTTTGTAAGACCATTTTATGAGATTCCGCTAGTGTCGGTATATCCTCATGATGAAAATATTCATAGAAACTTGTTCCCAGTAGTTCTTGTGGCAAAAATCCTATCACAAGCGTTGCCCTGAAAATAAATTATGTATATTATGTTAATTAAGTCTTATTTATTAGTAGGCATACAGTAATCTTATTTGTATAGGGTTTTCGGGCTATGGAAATTAATTCGACTGGAATTCTTTGGAGTAACGGTAAAATATTATGGTAGGGTAGTGTGGGGTACTTTCGACTTTCGTGATTACAGAAAGGCGGTTAATTTTTAGACAAAATGTTTGATGGCAAATCATACCACACTGTTATCTCAGATCGTGCACCAACTATGACAGGTCTACTTCAGCAGTTGTGGTTGTCAGACAGCTTTTTAATTTTTTTAGTGATTTTTCGTAATTTTTCTGGTATACAAGGTAAGTGATATTTAATTGCTTCTTATGGGAATTCTTTGGTGAGTGTCAAAAGTTTGTGTTTATAATACATTTAAGTTAATTATAATATTTCATTGAATTTTCATTATAAGTTTTGTGAAAAAAAATAACGGATAAGAGAGAGTATCGTCATACTACTGAGCGTACGACTGTACTTCTCTCTGCGTATCACTTCACTTCTGGACAGCGGCTAATAAACATGGGTTTTTTTGAGAGCTTGCTCTTTTTTCCCACAAAAAAATATCTCGTGTTTTTATTTCCTAAAATTACAGTCCATTATTATACATTTTGGTCCACGTCGAGCCAGATATTCTGAGCCAACGACCTATGGACAGCGGGAATAGTGAAATTTCGGGAAAAAACCTAATTAGTGCCAGCGTAAAACATAAATCGGAAAGTGCCGCCAGCGTAAAAACTGCAAGCGTAAAAAATCCCGAAAAGTGCCAGCGAAAATACTGCAAGCGTGTTAGATTCAAGTGCTGGCGTAAAAGGGTAATAAAAACCCAAATAAAGAATCAGTGCCAGCGCGAAAATAATTTAAATCAGTGCCAGCTTGAAAATAACTCAAATCTGTGCCAGCGTAATAAAATAAATAAGGTGCAAGCGAAACCCCTAATAAAATAGCCAGCGTAATAGAATACCTAAAATGTGCAAGCGAAACTAGTAAAAGTGCCAGCGCAATAAAAAATCATAAAAATGCGCCAGCGTAAAAAATTAAACCAATTCAGTGAAAATTCCTGAAAAACATACGCAAACAAAAAAGGGTAAAGACGCAATAAAATTGCACCCGCAAAACAGCCAGCGAACACAAAAAAAAACAGCCAGCTAAAAATAACCCACATAAAAAACGGCACACAGGCAGATGGAAATTATCGCCAACGCCCAATGCATAGCAAAGCAAACGAACAACCACCAGCACACACATACACGGACAGCGAGAGAGCTAGCGAACCCATTTTGGGGATATTTCAATCAAATGGGGAGATGGGGAAAAACACACTTGAAATGGGGAAAAACCAAATTCTACTTTTCCATTATTTATTGTAACTTTAAAATAAAATGCTCTCTCATTTAGAAACAAAAATATGCATTTTAACGACGACTCTTATTATGAACTTAAAAAAATTTTCCTGATGACGAACATGTATTTCAATAGGTGGATAGAGCTTCCCGCGCAAGCAAATTTGGTATGGTTCGCAGAAAAAAAAGCAAAAAGTAAATACCACTTGAAAGGACAACAAATTCTGTACTGACTTATATCTACTTAATATCCAAGTTTATCTGGCAACCCGTATTTATATAGGTAATATGTCAGAGGTCTTTAAAATGCATTTTCACAGAAATAACTGTAGATTTTAGTCTTTGGAATACTTCCAAATATGTAGGTACTTGAATAAAAAACAAAATACCTTAAATTTAAAATTATTATTAGACTAAATTACATAATTTTTTTACATAAACTGAAATGGGAGAAAAAGTGGGGAAAATCGCAAATCAAAATGGGGAAAACCTCTTATTTTTGCCTCCAAAATGGGGAATTTCCACTGAAAAAATCTAGCAACACTGCAGCGAACACACAAATAAGTATACTGCCAGCGAATACAAAAATGTACAGCGCACACAGGTAAGCCAGCCGGCTGGGTTTTTTTTTCTATTTTTCTTTCCCCTTTGCATTGCGAATATATAGATGAATATCGACGCACACGACGCATTACCAGTATAGACGTCAGACTGAACAGTCATCGGAAGGGCGAAAAATAATTAAAAGAAAAAAAGTATTGTTTTGTAATTTGTCAAAGAATTTAAAATTAACAAAAACAAAAAGTAAGTGTTTTTAAACAATTGGATAGCTGATTATAAACAATAAAACTGTGAAGTGGAAAGCGAATTGGCAAGACGAGCAGTGGCAACGAGTGTTTTTGTTTTTTGTTAGTTGAGCTTCGTTTTATCATTCTGTGTTGTCATTTTGACGATACGGACTTAGGGGTAGTGTAGCAGTGTTTTTTATATTTTGGTGTATAATATAGGCAGGAAGTGTTTGTGAGTGTGCAGGAAGGAAGTGTTTTGTTTATTTATGCCGGCATAGGTATAGGAATAGCGACAGGAATAGCGAAATGGATAGCGATAGGAAGAGCGAAATGGAAAGAGAGGAATAGCGAAATCGAATAGCGAATATGTGAATTTTCTGTGATCCATGTATAATTCGGACACAAGGCCCAGCGAATTTTCGATGATCTGTGGATAATGCAGACATCAGGGCCAGCTTTAGTTTTTCTGACATGCGCATGTCAAGTTGAGGTAGCGTACAGCTTAGCCAGCTTTCCAAGTAATGAAACTCGAGGGCCAGCGAAGAATAATAAATCACGAAAGCGTGCCTGCAGGCGGACAGCGATAGTGCCAGCGGATAGCTCAGCCAGCGATGAATTGTAAAAACAAATTCAGGAATGCATATGCTCGTCTTTGCCACCGATATCAAATCAGCCAGCGAAACGGAAAGCATAGGGATTATTTAGTTTCACTCGTTTACTCGGAACGTCTCGGACTATCCAGTTCAATCAGGCTTTTACAGCAGCGCATTCCAAGCTGAGGTACTGGCAGTGACAACAGCTGCTAAACAGGTTGCAATGATGGCAATACCTCATGCTTATATTACCTTTTTCATTGACAGTCAAGCGGCAATAAAAGCGATCTCTGCCGTTGAGTTAAAATCAAAGCTTGTAAGTTGTTTCCTTGTTATTTATGTCGATGCGATGAATTTTGTGCACAAATTTCAGCAGTGTTGATCGGAGGTTATTTTAGGTAAAATTAATTAATTAAATCTAATCAATTCTTAGGCTTTTGTTCGTTTTATAAATTTTAGCAAACATGTGTGTAGGTTTTTATGAAATTTAGCAAATTGGATAGTAGGCAAAAGATTTAGGTATGTATATGTATGTAATATTAAGTTTTTTTTTTTGTTTTTGTTTTAACTGATGTGTTGTACACATTTTCACCATATTATATTTTGCTGCACAAATGGAACTGCGATAATGATTACGATGGCGGGATGGGTAAGATTGCGGGTGGGTGGTAAAGATGATATTGTTTGCTCTACATGAATGTGATGACTCGAGGAAGCTTTTTGTTGAGTTTGGTGAATGATTGCAATGATCTTTCAGATTCCTATTGGAGATACCAAACAAAATGGAGATTGGGGTGTTCTGCTTTCGTGTGGGTGTACCGTGTACGCTTATATACTTTGGGGCGGACCACTTTCTCACACGAATAGGTGGATGTAGCTCCCAATATATTAGAGTATCTATCACCTTGTAAGGGTATATTGTGGATGCGGAGGCTCTGGTAAAAGTTACCGTTGTGTGTCCCTCCAATCGTACCACTACTTTGGATGTATGATTTATGGCATTGGGGAACAGGGACATTTAGGACGAATACCAGAACTCACCCGCTTATAACTGCAAAGATTAAGTAGCTAAATTAGAAAAAAACACACAAAAAAACACTTTCCACTAAATTACCTTGTGAAATAGGTATTTACCGCACGTGCAAATTGTGCAAGTCGACTATTCGCATTGACGTAAATTGGATTTCGTGTTCCCCAATTGTTCCCTTTCTTTCCTGTTTCCAAAAAAAAATTCGGCCGACAGCTTAATAATTATTTTGCATCATTCATTCATTCATTTTCAATGGTCCGCTTGTCCATTAAGTGGGTCGCGGGTGTAGGTTGCTCAAGTGGACCCTCCATAGCTCTCGATCCTCCGCCATCGACTCCAAATCATCAGGGGCAATCCCCATGCGGGTAGAGGAGAGATTATGAATTTGATCTAACCATCTCATCCTTGGTCTACCTAGAGGACGCCTACCCGATGGTGCGGATTCCATAGCACGTCGTGGAATCCTGGTCGGGGACATGCGTTTAACATGACCAAACCACCGAAGCATGGATCGCTCCGTCCGGAGAAGTAGCTGCTCGACATTGAGTTCCTCACGTATTCTGGTATTTCTAATGCGATCTCTACGGGTCACACCAGCAATACAACGGAGAAATCTCGGCAATTTCGGCAGCTTGTATTCGCGATCTTATTCTTTCGGTCATTACCCAAACCTCATGACCATAGGTAAGAGTTGGAACAAACACCGAATTAAAGACTGACAACTTAGCTTTGACACCAAGTTCAGTCCTCCTGATAACAGAATGACCAAGCTGTCTCAAAATCGATCCAGCCTGACCAATCCTACAGGAAAACTCGGCATTGCTCCTTCCATCACTCGTGAATAAGACCCCGAGATACTTAAACTTCTCATCTTTGCATCATCTTAAGGCAAAATTAAAGGAAAAAAAACCCTTTAGGATGATGTGATACGTAAAAAAAATCAACTTACGTGGCTTCAGACCCACACGACATACACACAAGAAATCTGGAAACAGAAAAGAGCCCAGCAATTTTTGTTCGACTTTTATACTATATCGAATTTGGGGTATAATGAACATAGAAAATGGTGGATCCTTTTCGAAAATGGTGGCAATGTAATACGGGCTGTGTTCACACATAAAAACCGGAAGGAATATCTTATCTACGTAACTGACGGTTAATTTTCGAAAACATTTAGATAGTGTTGTCAAGTACGGCACAAATATTACACGAAAAAAATAAAACCATTTCTACACAAATCTTACAAAAATTAGTGTCGCTGGCTCCCGGACTATAAGGAGATCTTCATACTTTCCAAAAATTAAATCCACAATTACTCGTATCATCAATAATTGCGACGTTTGCAAGAAATATAAATACGACCGAAAAAGAGAAAGACTCAAATTTGAAATTTGGTAATTCCCAATTGAGAGATTCCATTCTACACTAACGGAATTAATTCCAATTATAAAATCTGAAAAATAGTTAACCTTTTAGTGAAATTGTTGATGAAGCTGTCATCACATAAATAATAATAGCATTCATTCTACGACGAAATTATCTCCTTTTGAATTACTTAATGGATATAGCCCACTAGCAATTACAAATTCATACGAAACAAAACAAGACTACTTACTGCAACATACTAAGAATTATAAAACCTTAGCGAAATTAGTTCGGGGACGTAGCTTAAACTATAAGCAGAACACTATCAATAGACGCAATGAAACACGTAAAGACCCACCTGACTACGAACCAACTGAGACAATATACGAATTGGACGATAGAAGAAACAAGTTGGCTCCCAAATTTAACGAACACAATATTATAGTTACAAACCATAAAATAACCGTAGATACTAATAAAAAAAGGTACACAAACAGAAAATAAGAGAGAAAAAAAACGTGTGCATATCTTAGATAATGGTGAATTGTACAATTGCTCTTCTTTCGTTTCAGTCAATAAAAAACGATATTTTAAGGTAATAAGTAGGTTTGCCATATTAAAGAATTGATTAAGTGACAGAAGTACGCACATAAATATGTTTAGTAGGAAGATTTCGATTATTATCATATTGAAGCAACCCAACTGAAATGTTTGCCTTTTTTTTCTCGATACATACAGCCTTATTTATAAACTTTATACACTCTCTATAATAACTCTAAACGCAAAAATATATATTAGATTTTTGAGTTTAGAGTTATTATATATAAAGTTTATAAATAAGGCTGATAATGTTTACTTAAAACTAGCTATAAAATACTTTATAAATAATTCAAATAATACCTGCTGAGTTTTCGGTACATAATCCCCCCCTCACAATACCGTCAAAGAGATATGACAAACATCTAAATAGGCCGAGCCCTTCCACCCACGATTTATATGACTGCCTATTCAACGATTCATCTGCAACACGCCGCCCGTACAAACGCTTAATGAACTTCGATCGCTCATATTCTCAGTTCATTCTTAAGGTGCTAGCACACGATATGTAGCACGCCACATATTATATGTGGCTCTGACGTCACCAGATAGTGTACACATATGGTACACATTTAGTTTTTCCTATGTAGCGCAGTGGCTACATAAAATTATGCTAGTACACGGAATGTAGCACAGCGCGCACATATCGGTTGGCTGTTAATTATTCGTTTATGATAATGCTATCCGCAGTTTTATTGTCCTGTGTGCAGTTTTGCACTAGAACTGTAGTTATTGTTACACATTACGATATGTTTATCGGCGTTTAGCGTTTTTATATAGAAGTCCTTACTTACTAATCTACATAACTTAATACTATCACTAATATCTAGGTAACTTACATTAATAGGTGGGACACGTACTTTTTTTGCTTGTTGTTGTTGTTGATGTTGCGTCTGCTGGTGCTCCTTTTGTTGATGTTGTTGTTGTTGCAGCGGCTGTTTGCTCTTTAGCTGCTGATTCTGTTGTTGCTGTTGTTGTTTTTGTTGTTGCTGGCTTTGCTGCGATTGTTGCTGCTTTTGGCGTTTGCTTTGCCTTTGCAGCTGCTGCTGTTGTTGTTGCTTTTTCAGCTCTTATTGTTGCTGCTGTTTCAGCTGTTGTTGTTTCTGTTTTTGCTGTTGCTGCGCCGCTTCAATTTGCTTCAGCTTTTGTTGTTGCTGAAGTATTTTCTGCTGACGCAGCCTTTCCCTCTTTTCGAGGAGCTCATTGATTAGACGATCGAGCTGGGCTTCCTCATGTTCTTCGTCTTGCTGTTGTTGTTATTGTTGTGCTGGTTCATCTTCGGCGTCCAGTAACTCTATGAACGAGTTACCTTAGCCCACGGTAACTCGTACCCCCCTCTGACTCGTACGAGTAGCTGAGTCTGAGACTTGTGTCAGAGTCTATGGTCTTATCCACGGCGCCAAATGGCTTACAGAATCTTTTTGATCAAAATCACTGTATCACAGTTGTCTTCGCTATTTCACTGCATCACTAACGAAGTCGACTATTCACGTTGGCTGCTGAAGAGCGACTTACACTGTCACAGTGGAGGTAGAGTGGACACACACACACACAGTGATGGAGAATTGAGACATACTCGCTCTCTTATACGCTCACTGCTTTTTCAACCACTATGTTTGAAGAAGCTAATACTTAATAGCGTTCAACTGAGTAAGTCAGCAGTGAGAACCTATGAACACTATAAATGCTCTGCTCACTGCTCAGTAATCAAATAAATAAATAAATAAATAAATAGGTGGCGCCACAGGCGGTAGACACCTTAGGCCTATCTTCTCGCAACCATTCGTTTTGTGTGAGTTTCTATTTTTGGGACGAATGGAAGGGACCTACAATTTTATACCGAGTCCGAACGGCTGAATTGAGAAGCTTCTTCAAGGCAGTCATACTCTCGGATTTTTGTCAGACGTTCGCGAGAGGTGGCGCAGTAGAAAAAAACCTCAAGATGTAATTTGTGTTTTTCCGGGGATCGAACCTGGGATTGCTCGCACAGTAGTCCAGCACACTAACCACTGCGCTACTGCGCCCCTCTGATCAGTAACCACTGCTCAGAAATCACTGCTTTTTAATCACTGTGGCAGTGGCTCTGTAGGTATGTAAATGCTCTGTTGTATGTTCTTTGTAATGTAGTTTAGGTAGGGATAAAGAAAAAGAGGGAAAAAGTAGGTTACGATTTACGATTACGAATGCAGTACAAACTCGATTTAGGCAACTAATAGGCATTAAAGTAGATGCAATTATAAATTTTTTTTATATAAAAAGTATAGTTTAAATGGCCATGTTTCTGTAGATATATTTGACAATGTGATTAAATAAACATTTTTATCACAACAGATAGGTAGCTATTGCTGAACAATTTTTTTTTAATCAGAAAACGAAAGCACACTGGAGAAACGTACCTACGCATATGCATATATGAATGTATGTATTTAGTTCATATACGCGGGATTCAAAACAGTGTAGACAATCTTATACCTATACATTTTTCCGTAACTGATATCTAATTGAATAGCTGCTGCTTAGAGCAGCTATTTGTGTATACTGCTCTCTGCGATCGCTGCACATTAAAAATAGATCTTTAGCACAACCTTAGGCAGCATGAGGATGAGATATATGATCAAGGAAACAATTAGAAGAGTGTTTCCATATTCATTTGCAAAAATTTCATTACGGGTTTTTCTATGGATTTTGTCAAAGAACTTTCATGTTTCGTTGCTTTTTTAAGTTTCTAATACCCGATTTCACATAATAAACTCAGGATTAACACAAATTTGGTTTCCACAGTGCAGGTTTAACGATAAACTTCGGCACGAGTACGATAACTTAGGCGCCAAAAATTGATAACGGTATTTTGTAGAGGGGTTAAATACAAGCATTGAGTTTATATACATAGAGGAATCATCATTGCGATATCGAAGTTTTCTATTATTGCCGATGAGCCGATGATGTCGCTTCAATCGACGACGTTCTCCTGGTGGATGAGTACATTCTTTAAGTTGAGTTATTTTCTCAAAAGAACCAAAGAAGAAAGAAAGGGATGAACAACACCAGCCAAGCCAATATGTATCTGTTGTGTTGACTGTTATGTTGTTATTCTTTCTTCTTGTAGCGAAATGCAGGAAAAAGTGAGTTTTACGATCATTATTATACCCGGTACCACACTGTGGGGAGGGTATATTCACTTTGACATTCCATTTGTAACGCACATAAGGAGGCGTTGTAGGTATGACATACTCACGCTTATTTTGAGATTCGAATTCATTCGAATGTTTGTCGAATTAGAAGAATCTGTATTTTGACATTCGAACGAATAGAAAGTTCATCGTATCAATCGAAAGTTCATTTGTCATTCGAATGTTGATGGTATTTTGAGATTCTAATCGTTCGAAACAAATGTCATTTTTTATTCGTGTGCAATTTCCTGTCGCTTAAACAGCGACTGCTTTTATTTTGCTCCATATTCCTGGCGAATAGGTTAATTTATAAAATTGTGAGTAGTAACTTTTTATTTGCTCTGTACAGAATACAAAAAATAACCTCTGTTTAGGTATATACGATGCATTCCAATTGAAAAAATCGCGAGCAAAAGGAAGAGTTGGTCAGAGGTCAGGCTAATGGAGTGGAGGGAAATCACGAAATCTGAGTATCAACTGGCACTTCAAACAATAAAAGAAATAATTAATTAAATAAACACGTTTTTTATTGTTAAAATTATTCTGCTTTTCTGTCGCGAGTGTTTTTTTTTATTTTATTTGATAGGCTTTAACTTTAATTAACACAAATGTTTTGCTTTTGACAGCAACTGCCAGCCAACTAATGCAAGTTAGTGTGACCAGACTTGTGTTGATTATATGAAAGGGGGAAACTTTTATTTCAATTTATTATAACTTTTTTTTTATAAATATATTACTAATAATATGAATGTGGAATTTAATAACAAAATAAAAAATAATATTGTTTATGAGCTAATAATAAAATTTCAATATTAACTCAGTAAAATATTACTAATAATGCATTGTAGTATTTTTGCATACACAACTTATACAAGATATCACTGTACCTCAACAATTTTGATATTCTTAGCACTTATTTTTCAATAATTTGTTGAAATTTTCAATATTTATTACGATTTACCAAAACAATAAAAAACAGAGTCTCAACAAAAAACCAAAGAATGGTCACTCTATATAAAACAGAAATGTGAAACAGCTGAGAATTCATTTGAGTTTATTTTATGACATCTTTCGATAATGAATATTATTCGTTAGAATGTGTTATGAGTCAAGCATGGCCACAAGGGCATCTTCGGAGTAGTGGAGGAGGACGGTGGCACGCTCGCGGTTGCACGGCTATCGCTCGTCGGACGGGGTAGTTCTTGTCCACTCGCACTAAACCACTTGCTCAATAACAAAAAAAAATCGTGCCAAAAAAAAACTGTAGAAGGACAGGCAGAGAACTATCTTTAACTGACATCGGACGGACATAAAATGATAGGAAAGAGAAAGAAGAAGGCGACAGGAAAGCGGAAGAAGAAATTCTCAATAACCTTTGCCTCACCAAGGAGAGAGGCCAGAAAGTCAGATGCATATTCCAAAAATAACCTAACTATCCTAGACTAAATCTACGCTAACCTAAACCGTAAGCTAAACCCTAATATCTATATCTACTCTAACTTACATCTATCCTATTCTACTCCATTGCATCAACTGCTTTCCACGGTCGCTCCATGGTGAGGTTCGTCTCGTTCCAGAGACGTGCCAGGTGATGTTGGCACTGGCTTGGCCTACCCACCCAATGTCTCAAGGGACACATCCATGGCTATCTCTATGGCCGAGGAATCCGAGAGATAGCCCCTAAATACCAAAATCCAGTCACTCATCAGTTCGATGTCTACGTAAAGGAGAGTTCGTACGTCGTCTCGTCCATGTACCGCGTTCGTCGGTCGTCTATGTAGCGTCTATGTTATTGCACCAGCGGAAGGACGGCCTTCCCTTTTCACCACACACCAAATCACTTTTTGTATCTACTCCATGAAAAAAACACTAAATTCACTCATTTAAACCAAATATAATTCATAAAAAAACTTAAAAACTACAAAATTACGTTAAACTACGCAAAAAGATACCGGTGTTCGAATCGGCGAGTAAAAATAAACAAAAATTATACGACCCTTGGAGGCTCTATTCTGCCCCGAAAACAAAAAAATTCAAACAAAAACTTACAGCGATCTATTAGCGTCGTCCCTCGTTGTCCTGCCGGCAGCACGCGGAGCGATGAATGCTGAAATAGGTGCAAAATTTGGCTCCTACCGCCTGTTTTCCGCGTACTCACTTTCACCGAACACTATACCCTAACACAATGAAATTTAAACTACAAAAATTCAGAAATCAATCAAAAAAAATTCACTTAAACTACTCTAAATTCGATCTGTAATTCGATCGTTCACTTTTGTGACTATTAGTCGTTAGATATGAAGTCGAGCGTCAATTCTGCATCGACAGGTTCACTTTTACTTTTTGTTTTATATTATTGTCTTTTTGTCTCTTAGCTGTATTTGTTTTGGGGATATATCATCCAGTCCGGAGCGTTGAGACCTATTGGTGACTTTATCCTTTGGCCAGGCGAAGAATTCCTTTGTCTTTTGTACGGGCGATGACAGTAAATTTGCGAAGACCGATGCAGAAAACTGCTCAAGAACCTTTGTACCCGTTGCTTGCGTTGGTGCTTATATGGCCGGTGCCGTAAGCAATCAATCGAACGCAGAGCGAACGGTTTTGAGTACGGTGGTATCGGTTTTTTTGTTCTTCTTTTGTCACCCGGACAAAGAAACCACTGCAGAGGTGAGGGTCGTCTTTCGACAATTTGCCCCAACCCAATACCTAAGGGGAGCACTGTGTTTAATAAGGCTACAATTATAATTCCCAAAATATCACATACCTCTGCTATTCCTTTCTTTAGGTTTGATTTGGATTTCCTCTGTATCTCCTGGCTCTAGATCAATATATCTACCTATTGGATTTAATCGTATTTAGTCGTTTTGTCTCCTTTCTGTTTTGTATCTTTCTATACTAACTCACCCTTTGTATTAATTTGAAATACTTCGTAATACGAACAAAGATTTCTTTTTTTTTTTGATCACAAAAGAAGGTTCGCGAATTTAAAAAAGTTATTCACTCCTCAACCGAATAATTGTTTAAATTGCTTGGATTTAGCTGTCACTAGTAGCACTGATAGCTTCACAATGACCTAGCTATGACCCTCAACCGTCTTTGTCCATAAAATTCAAATTTCCCATCCAAGTATGAGCTGTATGGCAGCATCGTTTTGTCTCTATTTCTTACTGGTGTAGACTTCTTTTCTTCTTTTTCATGCTACTCTATCCCTTGCAACATGTTGACCACTTCAACTTGACATATAAACATAAAAACGGCTACGGATAAATCTACCTTAACTACCAAATTAATCGCCTTAAACTAAATTGCACCTTCCTTACTTAATCTGATCTACGATCTTATCACAATTCCTATACTTATATAAAAATAACTACCTAAATATTGCCTAGTTCCTATAATTGCAACTTCCCACACATAAACTCTACACACTTGGTATCACTTGGTTTTATCCACATTATCCGCAACGTGCGAACAGGCAAACCAGTATACCGAATTGAAACAACTATTAAGTGCACCCGGCCACTGAAATGTCATTGCAGTTGCACTTTGCACATCGTGTTTTCATTTCACTCTTTTTTTTTTTTCTTCAGCGTTGTGTGGTTATTTGGATGCGTCGTCAGGTAAGTAAATTAATTTTGTTATTATTCTTCCCTAAATCCTATTAATTGATCATTTATCTTTTCTTATATTGCACGTTAAAATTTGGTGGAAATGTTCCATCGTTCAACCTGGGCTGAAAGTTGGACAAATTCCCACCCCATAGGCACATTGTGGATGGAGTATGAAGATCGCGATCAGCAGGAACGATTACAGGGTAGGTTTTATTCATTTTGTGTTGTGTGTGTACTTTTATTTACCTGGAGATTACAAATTCAAAACAATTAAAGGGATTGATTGTTTTGGACAGGTAATCTGGTTTTTTCCACCTCCTTTGATTGTGGCGGGGAGCGGTAGGGGCGTGAATAGTAGTGATAGTGTGTGTGTGTGTGATTATTGTGTTTCTTTTTATGCGTTTATTTCTTCTTTTCCTTCTAGGACATTAATGAGGTCATTGACTACCGGCTACCGGAAGGGGATGGTTTGTGAAATTACATCACAGGTGAGTGGGTATACTTTTTCTGCTATACATAATATGTATATATTTAATTACCTTTGCCTTTTTTCTTTTTTTTTTTTTTTTGTTTAGGTCAAGGTTGCAAATATGTCGTCATGGTCATCGCTGGAGTTTGGTTCGCGCTCGGGCCCCGTAACAGGATCGACGGCGGTTGGAGAGCGGTCGTGAGCCCACCGGCCTCGTAATAAAAGGGTGCCTGAGACGAACCACATTTGGATATGCATATTGTAGTGCGAGCGTGCCGTGTTTTATTTTATACGATCGTGTGGCAAGGGCCCGCGCCTTGAGATGTCTCTTTTAGCCGGGGCAATTGGTGAGTTTAGGATTACCTTTCCATCGTTTGCTACACATGTCTGATTGTCTGCACGTCGTGACTTTGGGATCGCATGGAGGAAGTGCGATTGTGCTAGCGCTTAATCGTTCGCGTTAACAACGTTTGGATTTTGAGTGTGTAGCAAGCGAGGTTATGGTTGGATATTATCGTATGCGGTATTTCGGATATCGTATCGTAAATGGTTTTCGATTCTATCTAATCATCGTGCATTTATTGCACGTTTTGTATTTGATAATAAAATAAATAATCTCAGGTACATTAGAACATAGATATCTTGATAAATAATTAAATAAATAATTGCCTTAACCCTAGATAAATAAATTACTCTGTCTCTATATACACTAACTAAATAAATAAATATATATCTCTGGACAATACTAAATAAATTAACACATACTTAAGGAACTGTCACTAACTCTCTTCTTATACAGCAACGGCAGCCTGAGTGCGTCATTTTCTTTGGCGTTGTTATGTATGGAGATCTTTCGCGTGAAAGACTCCTACCTTTTCGCCTCGTTGATTCCCTATCTCGTAAAGGGAGTTGCCTATTGCTTTAAGCACTATTGCTTTAAGGAATTTTGGCCCTAATTTTGCATTATAGCTATCAGGTTGGCTACTTTGCTTGAAATTGCGTCGATAAACGACTTGTCCTACTGAATATTTTATGTCCCTACTCCTAGTGTTGTATACTTTTGTAGCCTTGTGGTGTGCTACCCTTAAGTTGTCAAAGATCTTATTCCTAATTAGTCCTAACCTATCAGTCTTATTTGTGATGCGAATTCCAGTGTCCTTTAACATGTCTAATCTGCGTAAGATTTCATAGGCGCTTGCATGTTGGATCATAGGGACTCCGAATACCGAGTAATACGGTTCTAGTCCGGTTGCTTCGTGAACAACGCTTCTCAAAGCGAATGCGGCATTACTGACATGCAAGTCCCAGTTTCTTTGGTCGCCATCTATATATGAGCGAATTTTGGACAGCAAAGACCGGTTCACTCTCTCCGAAGCATTTGCTTGCGGGGAGTAGAACGCGGTTCGTATGTGTCTAACTCCATACTTCTTCATGAAGCTGGAGAACAATTCTGACACGAATTGTTTTCCATTGTCGGAATGGACAAACTCTGGTACACCGAACACATGAAAGACACCCTCTTCTAAATATTTCACTACCTCAGCTGCCGTTGCTTTGCGAATAGGTCGCAGTAAAACATATTTACTGAAGTGGTCTAACACGATGAAAATGTGAGTATTACCTGTTCTAGTTCGTGGATAGGGCCCTAAGAAATCGATGTAAAGACGTTGAAAAGGTCGCTCCGTGATCGTTTGCTGCCCCATCGGCGGTCGAGAAACAACATTGAGCGGCTTGGAGCATTTACATACCTCGCAAGCTTTTACATGTGCTTGCACGTCGGCAGCCATTCCTGGCCAGAAATATTTTTGTTTGAGTTTCGCCAGCGACTTATTTACACCTCCATGACCCGCTGACGGTGAGTCATGGACAGTTACCAAAAGGCCCCCACGCAACTCCCTCGGCACCCAGAGTTTCCAGGCCATATCTTCCTGTAGTTCGTCTCCAGTCCGTATGTCCGTCCGTTTGTAAACGTAGCCGTCAGATATACATAGGTCAGGTAGTTTGTCTTGATTCTTCTCGATAGTCTTCCTCAACTCTTCATACTCCTCTGAGGAAAAGTGTGATGAATTGAGATCGACTTCCAGGAGAATAGCATCAGACTTGAGCTCTTCCATATGGACGCGTGAGAGAGTGTCCGGGACTACATTTTGGGTGCCCTTCCTATGTTCTATCACGAAATCAAACACTTGGAGTTTGAGGCTCCATCTAGCCAAGCGGCCAGACAGGTCTTTCTGTGTCATTAGCCACTTGAGGCTAGCGTGATCCGTGATAATAGTGAATGGCAATCCCTCAACGTAGGCTCGGAACTTCTTTACGGACAAAACGGCCGCATAGCACTCAAGTTCCGTTACGCTATAATTCCGCTGTGCGGAATTAAGCTTCTGGGACATGAATGCTATCGGTCGTTCGTTATTCTCCGCGTCCCTCTGAAAGAGAACACTTCCTACGCCGGTTGTCGAAGCGTCGCACTGTATGTAGAAGTGTTTAGTAAAGTCGGGGTTCGTTAGGATTGGCGCTGTAACCAGTGACATTTTGAGCTGGTTGAATGCTCTTAGCGCTTCGTCCGTCATGTTGAATGTTTGGCCCTTTTTCAGGCAGTCGGTCATGGGGCTTGACAGGGTGGCAAAGTTTGGTATAAACCGCCTATACCATCCCGTCATCCCTAGGAACCGACGAAGTTGCTTGGGGGTCTTCGGCACTGGGAAGTTTTCGACCGCCGACACTTTATCCTTATCAGTTCGCAGGCATCCATCCCCGACTATGTATCCTAAATATCGAATTTCTTTATAGCAGAACTTACTTTTCTGCACGTTAATGGTAAGCCCCGCTTCCCTCAAGCATTTCGCAACCTCCTCTAGCAATCTGGCATGTGACTCGAAGTCTGGGGAGCAAACCAAGAGGTCATCGAGGTAGACAAAGACATACTCCTTCAATCTGGAGGGTATGACTTTGTCCATAAGCCTACACATTCTCTGGGCAGCGTTGCACAACCCGAACGGCATCACCGTGAATTGGTACAACGGCCGCCCAGGGACTGTGAAAGCCGTCTTCTCTCTTGATTCCCTCTCCAGAGGAATCTGCCAGAAAGCGTCCTTCAAGTCTATACCTGAAATGAATCTAGTGTCCTGCAATCGACTCAGCAGACCCTCAATGTGGGGAAGCGGGTATGCATCTTTCTTCGTTACTGCGTTCACCTTCCTCGAGTCCAGGCACAATCTGTTTTTTCCTGGCTTCCTCACCAGCACCACCGGGGAGCTCCAAGAGCTATTGCTTTCTTCAATAACCCCTAATGAAAGCATCCTGTCGAGCTCCTCAAACAGCAGTTTCTGTATTGCGGGCGAGATCGGGTAATGCCTCTGCTTGATGGGAATTTTGTCGTCATCCACCTCGATTACGTGTTCTTCGAGATTGGTCTTACCCAGACCCCGCACCGCAAAAGATGGAAAGAGCTGTTTGATTTGCTCGAGCCTCTGCGCTTGTGCTGGTGAAAGTGCCTGGACTGGTGGATTTTCGGTTGTCGGTGATGGACCCTCGATTTCGTTGATCACATTTGGGGCGACCCTAAACGCGCTCCAGAAGTCTACACCAAGATATAGTTGTTGTTGCAGATTTGGAACAACATAGAGCTCAATCTCTCGTGTTTGGTTCCCCCACGAAACGTGTGTCTTGAAACGTCCCTGTATTCGTTGTTGATTTCCGTCTGCTGTCCTAATGTCAGTGGCCATAGTTGTCATCGTCAAGTCATGTCTTTTTAGGAATTCTGGTGCTCCTTTTCCTAGGCAGCTAATGGAGGCACCGCTGTCTAATAAGCCTAATATCTCCTCTCCTTCTATGGTCACTTTTGCGTACGGTCTATTGTCATCTGTTGTGTTTAGTATTGTCGATTCTATTCTACTCTTTCGTCGTCTATATATTGCACATTTGGCCCTTAGCCTTAAAATCTTTTTAAAATTCCTATCTTTCTTAGGTCGCGTCAACTCCTCTCCAAATATTCTCTTTCTAACTTTTTCATATTCTTGCAATCGTCTGTGAAGGCTCTTTTTGGCCGGAATTTCTGTTCTCTTAACGGGAACAGACAACTTAGGATCCCTTTTTAGGATTCGGACTGGTCCGCATCCCTCTGTGTGCCCGGGATCGAGCTTGATATCGACGGTCTGTTCCCGGACGTACCGCCGATTCTCAGGTTTTCCTGGCAACTTGCGCAGTTGAAGGCCAGGCTTCCCTGTCCACAACTAAAACACGTCAATGTGTGGAAATTCGAGAGACATGTTGCCCGCGATAGCGGTGTATCTCTCGCTCTAATTTCCGCCCTATTTTCTCTTGTCGGTTGCGTTGTTCTGTCTGTGTTAGTGTAGTTTGTCGGTCTGTTAGTCCTTCTATGTTGGAGTGCAGCTACCTCTTGTTCATCGTTCCCTATTGCCTCTTGCTCCACTTCACTTCCTTCGTCGAACCCTACACTTCTCACTTCGCTCACATTTCGTCGTGTTCTTGCGTCTCTAGCTGCGATATGACTCTCCGCTCTTCTACATTCTTCCCGTAGTTCACGGATTGTCAAAATATTACACCCGAAGATTAAATTTGCTACCCTATCTTTTAGATTTTGACGAAGGATTGCTAGCAGATCCTTTTCGTTTGGCCTCTGCCTCATCTGTAGCGTTAATGTCCTTATGTCCGTATAGTACTCGTCGAATGTTTCGTGGGGTAACTGCCTTCGATCCATGATTTGACGGAGAATCTCATGGTCTCCTTTATTGTTCCTGAACTGGTGTTGTAGCTCGGTTTTCAGGTCATAGTAGTTCAAGAGTGTATCACCTGCGTTTTCCTCCATGTACTGCCAGTACCAACACTCAGCTGGCCCTGTCACTAAATGGTGGAAATTTGCGAACACCTGATCGTTTGTCAGGCCGCTCTGACGTTGGAGAGTCTCTATTCTAAAAATAAAGCTCTCCACTGACATGCTTTTACTAGTTCCATCAAACTTGATGCCCCATTTGTGGATGTCTATCCTTCTTCCTACTTCTTGTCTCGAAAACTCTTGCCGGGAGGGGTCCTGTCTAAGAGAATCCTGTCTAGGACGCTCTTCCCGACTGGAATCAAGTAACCCGCTGGTAGCTGGTGGCTGTGGTGCTGGAGGTTGGAGATTGGCCTCCACAATGCCACTTGCTTGAGACGCTGGTGGTCTGGGGGTAGCCGGTGCTTTAGCGACAGCCAATTGCGCTATGCTTTCCTTAAGCGCCTTCATATCCTCGTGGAAAGTATTCTGAACTCCTCTTAACCCCCCTGCGAAAATTGACAACAGTTCTACTCTATTCTCTCTAATCGCTATGGAGACTTCTCTTTGAACATGTTTTGAGATACGTTCCTCTAATGACCTACTTTTAGCTTTCGCCTCTTCCTCCTTATCGTCGTCAGAATTATGTTCTAGCGACTGTTCGTTGTCAACTTGGCCTAAGCCCTTCCTCTTTTTATTTGTTAGACCCTGCTCTCCTCGGAACAGGCTCTCCCCATCTTGCTGCAGTTCACGACCCCACTCTGCGATTTCCCGGGCAGTCCGGTTTAGGTCATCCGCGTCTTCATTACCCGTCGCCGCAGTAGTGGCTTGGGCCTTTGAGGTCCCCATTTCCCCCACTGGTAGCCCAGGACCTGGAGATAATCCCAACTCCTGCATCATCTTCCTAGTAATCCGCACTGGAGGCGGTTCTGCTAATTGGGCTAAGGCTGCTTTAGCAACCGCTCCCTTACCTTCCATACTTTTTTATTTGAGCTGACTTGTAGCTCAATATAAATCAAAATTTTCTTAGTACACTTGAAATTCAAAAAAAAAACTTTGTTCTAAAATTCCCAAATCACCAAATAAAAAAATAATAATATTAAAGACTAATGCTAAAATTCAAAAAAAAATTATGTAAAAATTCAAAGAAACGTTAAAATTCAATAAAAATGATTATGGTTTAACTTTTGACCGTTTTGATTCTTAATCTTTCGACGAAGTAATAAACTTTTAAAGGTTTTCGATAGTATATTAAAATATGTTTTTATATTCTTTGTTTTGAAAGGTATTCGTGATGGTGTGTGGATTCTGGGTTGGTTTTCCTGTACCTTCCCGCTGATGCTTTGGCTTAGTTTGTCGTCATCGTTTCTGTACGTTCTGTTAGGTCTGTTAGTCCTACTAGTCTAGTTGTGACTGGGCCTCTGGAACTACACGAGTGTCAAAAGTATACCCTTCTGTTCCCTACCACTACTTGCTGTCTAGTGAATAACCTGACAGAAGGCTGGCTAGAATCTCCAGATATACTCTCGACACGATCAGGGCTTCCAGACCGATGCTCTTGCCTCACGAAGAATTATGCTCTTGGCATGAGTTCCTTGGACAGTCTTTAGAACATTGGTCTTTTCACCCCGATCCTCTCTTCGTTCTAATATAGACTTCCGACTACCTCACCTGATCCTTTGGCGCTTGGCCTTCGGATTGGACAGCCATCTTCCATCTATATATAGAACTCCGAGCCTACACGGTTATTGAGAGAAGAGAGAAAGACAGAATAGTAAAATTTGAAAAGATAAAAGAGAAAATAAACTACAAATCGCGAAATAATAAAAAAATTTAAAAAAAATCAAAACAAAATCTGTTGCCAGTCCAAGGTGACGACCTTTGCGATAAAAATCGTCCCCTTGGAAGAGAAACTTGACTTGCTATACTTAAATATCGTTGGGCGCCATTGTTATGAGTCAAGCATGGCCACAAGGGCATCTTCGGAGTAGTGGAGGAGGACGGTGGCACGCTCGCGGTTGCACGGCTATCGCTCGTCGGACGGGGTAGTTCTTGTCCACTCGCACTAAACCACTTGCTCAATAACAAAAAAAAATCGTGCCAAAAAAAAACTGTAGAAGGACAGGCAGAGAACTATCTTTAACTGACATCGGACGGACATAAAATGATAGGAAAGAGAAAGAAGAAGGCGACAGGAAAGCGGAAGAAGAAATTCTCAATAACCTTTGCCTCACCAAGGAGAGAGGCCAGAAAGTCAGATGCATATTCCAAAAATAACCTAACTATCCTAGACTAAATCTACGCTAACCTAAACCGTAAGCTAAACCCTAATATCTATATCTACTCTAACTTACATCTATCCTATTCTACTCCATTGCATCAACTGCTTTCCACGGTCGCTCCATGGTGAGGTTCGTCTCGTTCCAGAGACGTGCCAGGTGATGTTGGCACTGGCTTGGCCTACCCACCCAATGTCTCAAGGGACACATCCATGGCTATCTCTATGGCCGAGGAATCCGAGAGATAGCCCCTAAATACCAAAATCCAGTCACTCATCAGTTCGATGTCTACGTAAAGGAGAGTTCGTACGTCGTCTCGTCCATGTACCGCGTTCGTCGGTCGTCTATGTAGCGTCTATGTTATTGCACCAGCGGAAGGACGGCCTTCCCTTTTCACCACACACCAAATCACTTTTTGTATCTACTCCATGAAAAAAACACTAAATTCACTCATTTAAACCAAATATAATTCATAAAAAAACTTAAAAACTACAAAATTACGTTAAACTACGCAAAAAGATACCGGTGTTCGAATCGGCGAGTAAAAATAAACAAAAATTATACGACCCTTGGAGGCTCTATTCTGCCCCGAAAACAAAAAAATTCAAACAAAAACTTACAGCGATCTATTAGCGTCGTCCCTCGTTGTCCTGCCGGC
Organism: Cheilosia soror; assembly: GCA_949372485.1. Lineage (NCBI taxonomy): Eukaryota > Metazoa > Arthropoda > Insecta > Diptera > Syrphidae > Cheilosia > Cheilosia soror. The sequence goes on along the minus strand of OX443561.1, from coordinate 57,145,564 downwards.
AGCACGCGGAGCGATGAATGCTGAAATAGGTGCAAAATTTGGCTCCTACCGCCTGTTTTCCGCGTACTCACTTTCACCGAACACTATACCCTAACACAATGAAATTTAAACTACAAAAATTCAGAAATCAATCAAAAAAAATTCACTTAAACTACTCTAAATTCGATCTGTAATTCGATCGTTCACTTTTGTGACTATTAGTCGTTAGATATGAAGTCGAGCGTCAATTCTGCATCGACAGGTTCACTTTTACTTTTTGTTTTATATTATTGTCTTTTTGTCTCTTAGCTGTATTTGTTTTGGGGATATATCATCCAGTCCGGAGCGTTGAGACCTATTGGTGACTTTATCCTTTGGCCAGGCGAAGAATTCCTTTGTCTTTTGTACGGGCGATGACAGTAAATTTGCGAAGACCGATGCAGAAAACTGCTCAAGAACCTTTGTACCCGTTGCTTGCGTTGGTGCTTATATGGCCGGTGCCGTAAGCAATCAATCGAACGCAGAGCGAACGGTTTTGAGTACGGTGGTATCGGTTTTTTTGTTCTTCTTTTGTCACCCGGACAAAGAAACCACTGCAGAGGTGAGGGTCGTCTTTCGACAATTTGCCCCAACCCAATACCTAAGGGGAGCACTGTGTTTAATAAGGCTACAATTATAATTCCCAAAATATCACATACCTCTGCTATTCCTTTCTTTAGGTTTGATTTGGATTTCCTCTGTATCTCCTGGCTCTAGATCAATATATCTACCTATTGGATTTAATCGTATTTAGTCGTTTTGTCTCCTTTCTGTTTTGTATCTTTCTATACTAACTCACCCTTTGTATTAATTTGAAATACTTCGTAATACGAACAAAGATTTCTTTTTTTTTTTGATCACAAAAGAAGGTTCGCGAATTTAAAAAAGTTATTCACTCCTCAACCGAATAATTGTTTAAATTGCTTGGATTTAGCTGTCACTAGTAGCACTGATAGCTTCACAATGACCTAGCTATGACCCTCAACCGTCTTTGTCCATAAAATTCAAATTTCCCATCCAAGTATGAGCTGTATGGCAGCATCGTTTTGTCTCTATTTCTTACTGGTGTAGACTTCTTTTCTTCTTTTTCATGCTACTCTATCCCTTGCAACATGTTGACCACTTCAACTTGACATATAAACATAAAAACGGCTACGGATAAATCTACCTTAACTACCAAATTAATCGCCTTAAACTAAATTGCACCTTCCTTACTTAATCTGATCTACGATCTTATCACAATTCCTATACTTATATAAAAATAACTACCTAAATATTGCCTAGTTCCTATAATTGCAACTTCCCACACATAAACTCTACACACTTGGTATCACTTGGTTTTATCCACATTATCCGCAACGTGCGAACAGGCAAACCAGTATACCGAATTGAAACAACTATTAAGTGCACCCGGCCACTGAAATGTCATTGCAGTTGCACTTTGCACATCGTGTTTTCATTTCACTCTTTTTTTTTTTTCTTCAGCGTTGTGTGGTTATTTGGATGCGTCGTCAGGTAAGTAAATTAATTTTGTTATTATTCTTCCCTAAATCCTATTAATTGATCATTTATCTTTTCTTATATTGCACGTTAAAATTTGGTGGAAATGTTCCATCGTTCAACCTGGGCTGAAAGTTGGACAAATTCCCACCCCATAGGCACATTGTGGATGGAGTATGAAGATCGCGATCAGCAGGAACGATTACAGGGTAGGTTTTATTCATTTTGTGTTGTGTGTGTACTTTTATTTACCTGGAGATTACAAATTCAAAACAATTAAAGGGATTGATTGTTTTGGACAGGTAATCTGGTTTTTTCCACCTCCTTTGATTGTGGCGGGGAGCGGTAGGGGCGTGAATAGTAGTGATAGTGTGTGTGTGTGTGATTATTGTGTTTCTTTTTATGCGTTTATTTCTTCTTTTCCTTCTAGGACATTAATGAGGTCATTGACTACCGGCTACCGGAAGGGGATGGTTTGTGAAATTACATCACAGGTGAGTGGGTATACTTTTTCTGCTATACATAATATGTATATATTTAATTACCTTTGCCTTTTTTCTTTTTTTTTTTTTTTTGTTTAGGTCAAGGTTGCAAATATGTCGTCATGGTCATCGCTGGAGTTTGGTTCGCGCTCGGGCCCCGTAACAAATGTCAAAATACACTAAATTCATTCGAACGAATAGAGACATTCGTTCGAATTGACTATTCATTCGAATCTCAAAATAAGCGTGACTATATATATTATTGATCAGTATCACTTTCTTAGTCGATCTAGCGATGTCCGTCTGTCTGTCCATCTGACCGTCTGTCCGTCCGCACAATTACGGCCGTAATTTAAGAGCTATCGACTTGAAATTTGGTACGTAAGCTTTTATCCACCAAACTGAGGCTAAGTTCGAAGATGAGCAAGATCGGATGAAAACTACTACTACCTCCCATACAAAAATATCGGATTTATATAGCTTTTTGATGTTAAAAATTAAATTTAAATAATTACAATAAAGATAGCAAGTTTAAACTTCGCACATATTGTTTTAATAATATTTAAAATTTTTTGACAAAAAATTAGCTTGGTCGAATAAAAACTACCCATACCTCCCATACAAATATATATTTTTTTAGTACTAAAATATTTTTTTTTATTTTTACAATAATACAGTACCGGGTATTTGAGCTTCGGCATAGTCGAAGATAATTGTTTTACTGGTTTTTATTTTATTTAGTCATATTCTGCGTCTTGCTGGTGGAGGTTGTGCTGGATTCGGCGCGTAGTTTTAAGGGTTGAAAAAATGCCGATGCTACAGCACAGCTTCGCATTTGGTTGGATTGTCCTTTATTTTATGATATGATTATTCAATTGATTATAGGCTTATGCATTCCGAGTGTGGATGGGGTAGGCCAGGTCCAGGTGTAGGTTTTGGTGCCATGAAATAAAGTCTTATGCAAAAAGGTCCAAAACGTAATTTTGTACTTTTTTGGACTTTATAGCACTTTTGAAATTGCAATAAGATCCAAAACTGGTTTTGGACTCTATTTCATTTTTGAAAGTGCAATAAACTCATTGGACATTATTGCACTCAGCAATGTAAAAGAAAGATGAGCAGGGGGGTTGCAGGGCCCCCATACATGTTCTACTGTTTATGCATTCTGGATTTTATTTCCACTTCGATTTGGACTTTATTGCACTTTTGAAAATGAAATGAAGTGCAAAAATACTTTTTGGACCTTTTTGCATAAGACTTTATTTCATGGCACCGTAGGTTTTGTAAATATTTCTTTCTGTTGGATGAGTTGAGTAGGCAGTTAGGTACATTTTACATTCTTTAAGTTGAGTTATTTTCTCAAAGAACTCCATCCAGGTGTGGGATTGGATTGGGCATTGGGGTTGGGGCAGTGTTGTTATGAAGAGTGAATATCTTCTCATCTGAAGACCACCTCACCTCAATATCTTAGAAAATAAGATAACTAAGATCATATAACAACGCTGGGTTGGGGATAATTATGAGTGGCTTTGTTTCTTGGTGTTGATAGTTGATTGGGTTTTCTGTAGCACCCCTAAGTAGGTAATCCGAAAATAGGGATAAAAATTCAATTGCTGAACACCAATCCCATGTATCTATGTTCAACACCCAACAAAGCTAGAAAGAATTTGAAAAGAAATTTCCTTTTATGGCCGAAGTGAGTATGTACTAAGAAGCGAATTGGAGAAATTCGAACTCCAAAAGGAGAAAAAAGGGTGGGCGGTCAAATTTTGTACTGGAAAATTCTTATTTCTCACCCGATCGGCTTCAAACTCAGTTTGTGTAGCTACTCTATAAAAGAAATAAAGAAAATCGTACCTAGACGGAGAAATAAAATGTGAAATATAAAATTTGCAACACCATGTTAAACACTATTGCTCTATGGATTCAAGATTCCACTTGAAAAAACGTATTCAGAATTCCATGATCAGAACTAACCGCGGATAATAATATAATATAATAATATGAAATAAATCCATAGGCATGTGAAATCTAATAATTTTATAGTCATCGCTTTTGGCGAAAAATATACAAACCCAATTTAAGAACAATGTTCTTGTAAATAAATCATATGTAGGGATAGGGAGTAGGGACATATCCACATATTTATACTATTGTAATAATAACCATACACAACACCAAGCACATCAAGCATACATACAGCACAATCAAGCACATGGTTTCAGTTCATAATTTCCATGAAGAAGGTAGAATCATACACATCCACACCGAATTCCATAAAAAAGAGGAAAATACAAGAAATGTATATCACCAGTTCCAGTACCTACCTACATTCATTTACTTCGACTCGAATGGAGTAAAATTTGATTGAGTGGGGTGGATTTCTTAAGTTTGTCTTTGAGTGTTTCTATTAGTTCGCTCTCTTTCTTTCGATTATATTAAATTTTTCCCGATGTGGTAATGGTAGCGACATCTATTATGAGTATTGGATAATTAACATGATCCCTCTATGTGTATAAACTCAATGATACAAGCATTTTTTTACTATGGAATTGGGGGGGGGGGTCTATCTCGCTTCGTTTAGGCGGGAGAGGTAATTTAAGAAAAATAATACTTAAAATGAACAAAAAATATATAAAAAAAAAACAATGGCAACACCTACAACAAAGAATGTTGGCATTTTTGAAAGCCAGGAATCTTTTCTTTCATATATGTAGGATAGACTAATTTACTAATTTATAACTTTGCCTAACAAACTTTGGTTTACCCTAAACTTAAACTTACCATTATGTAAACACTTAAACAGTTAATATCATTGTATCATATCATTTTTTTTTTCACAAGCGTAAGACAGTTGCAAATTGAAAAGAACGAAGTCAAGTCGCGCAACTCATGTTAAGTCATCTCATTTTCATTTTTTTCTTTATATTTTTCCCCATCAACTTTTTAACTTTCTTAAAATAACCAATGAATTAAATGTTTAAACTTTAAAAAAAGTGTTTCTATTTACGTTTACCCCCATTCCCCTCCCACAAATGGTGTCAGAAGTTTTGCTGAAGTAGTGCCGCGTTGAACGAAAATCGAACAAAAAATCGTGTACTCGGTTTGCTATATGTATAAAAAATAAACAGAAATAGTGTTATGGTAAAGTAGACATGCAATTAAAAGAAAATTAAAGTTATTAAATACAAGTGTGTAATAATTGGATATAAAAAAGAGGAAAAGTGAAAGAATATAAATTTAAAAACGAAAAGTGTATCATCTAAAAAGAAAAGTACCTACAAAGAATATTCAAGTATATAAGAAGAAAATCCCAGTGAAAATCCCATAAAGTTAAAAAAAAAAAAAAAAAAAAAAAAAAGTTAAGAAATTATCTGCAATATAATTAAGTGATTATAGTTTAGCCAGAAACGAAATTTAAACGGAATATATGTACATATGTGAAGTACATAACACAAACCGGTGAGATCGTTCGATTTTATTTGCACAACTATTACATTATCTATGCACAAACACTCACACTTATCTATATGGTTGCGTTGAGTGAAAGCTCGCAAATTATTTTGAGTTAAACTATTACTGCATGCTTACATTTAATTTTTTTTTCCTCGCAAGAAGTAAACTTTAATTTTCCAAAAACACTATACAGTATACAAGTCTATGAATTTATTAATTTCGTTGGGGAGGTAACGTAGGTAAATGGATGATTTAAACAAATTAACTACGAAAGAGCTTCAAAGTTTATTAAAAGAAAAAGGCCTACCATCCTGGTATAATTTAAAAAAGGATTTAGTGGAAAGAATAATACTTAATTCAATTGTGGAAGAAGAAGAGGAAAAGTCAACAGACGGAGAAAACGAGGAGTCTGAGAAACAGAAAAGCTTCGAGCAGCCGATAATAGAAGATAAGATTACTTCGGACGTTGTTGTTGTTGTTAGGCCACCACCTGTCACTGCTGTTAATAAAATGTCAGAATCAAATACTTTTGTTTTTAAAGATGTTGAGGAGTCATTAGATCAGTTCACCGGCGAAGCAGGGAAAAATTTTACACTCTGGCTAAAGGATTTTGAAGATATAGCTAATGTATGTAAATGGAATCCAATACAAAAGTACCTTTATGCGAGGCGTTTATTGAGAGGAGCTGCGAAGCTGGCTGTAGAGTCTAAGAGTGGTATTTGCAGTTGGGACAATTTGAAAGATTTTTTGAAAACTGAATTTGACGACACTCCTTCCTGCATTAGTATTCATAAAACCTTACAATCTCGTAAAAAGAAGCCAACTGAGACGTATTTAGAGTATATGTATTCTATGAAGCAAATCGCGATGAAGGGAAAGTTTGATGATGAGTCGTTAATATCATATATTGTGCAGGGGATATTAGATAGTCCTTCTAACAAAACAGTTCTTTACGAAGCAGCAACTCTGGAAGAGCTCAAGAAAAAGTTCTTTATTTACGAAAATATTAAAAGTCAGTCTAGTTCAAATCATTATCGTAATCAGAACTTTAGTAATACTCATGCTGCTAACGCATCTTCTTCAACTACACCTAAAAACGTTCCAAATCAGAAACGGTGTAAAAATTGCGGCTCGCTTTCTCACCATCAAAGTGGATGCCCAAATAAAAGTAAAGGCACTAGATGTTTCTCATGTAACGAGTTTGGTCATATCGCTGTAGATTGTCCTATAAAGGATGCTAAGAAGCCAAGTAACAGTCAAATGAATGTGAAGCGTATCAGTAAGCTGGATTATTGCGTCAAACTCATTGTTGCTGGGAAACAACATGATGCCTTGGTTGACACAGGGGCAGACGTGTCTTTAATGAAGGAAAGCGCTTGGAGAAAGTTCGGGGCTGTTAAAATTGATGGATTGGGAGAATCTTTATTTGGATTTGGCGATTGCGGAGCGAAGCTCACATATGGTTCTTGTGTGATTACGGTTTTAATTGAAAATGATCCACATGACATCAGATTCCATATTGTTCCCGATGAATGGATGTCAGACGTAATGATTTTAGGGAAAAATTTTTTGCAAAACGCCACTATCACTATTGAAAACGGTAATATACAAGTAAAAAAGAAAGCTTTGAAGACCAATCTCGATGAAAACGACATTACCAGGATTGACGTGGTCAATTTAATTCATAGGGATGTTGAAGAAAACGTCAAACAAATAACTGATATTAAAATTCGTAAGGAAATCACTGAACTAATAAAAGCCTATGAGCCGAAGAAAATAGAAAAGTCTTGTGTTCAAATGCAAATAGTTCTTACTGATGAGCAACCAGTATATCAAAAGGCTAGACGTTTGGCGCCTAGGGAAAGGGAAGATGTCAATGTTCAGATTGAGGAATGGCTACGAGAAGGAGTTATTCAGTATAGTAAATCCGATTTCGCAAGTCCAATCGTTTTAGTTAAAAAGAAAGATGGCTCAAACCGGCTATGCATAGATTATCGGAAGCTCAACACCAAAATTATAAAGGACCGCTATCCACTTCCGGTAATTGAGGATATTTTAGAAGAACTGTATGGAGCCCGAATTTTTACTACCTTGGACTTTAAAAATGGATTTTTTCACGTCGATATTCACGAAAATAGTCGAAAGTATACTTCATTTGTGACGCCAGACGGACAATATGAGTTCAGAAAAGTTCCTTTTGGTTTATGTAATTCTCCGTCTGTGTTCCAGAGATTTATAAATACAGTTTTTCAGCCGCTTGTACGAAAGGGACTCCTGCTTGTATATATGGATGATGTCGTAGTACCTTCCGCTACCAGGGAAGACAATTTAAAAAAGCTAATTGGTGCTAGATGTTGCCGCAGAAAACGGACTTATTATAAATTGGAAGAAATGCAATTTTGTAACACCATCAATTAAGTTCCTGGGTCACATTATTGAGAACGGGTTAATGAAACCGTCGACTGAAAAAATCGAAGCTGTGCAGAATTTTCCTAAACCGGATACGACAAAAAAGATACAGGCCTTTTTAGGTTTAACGGGATTTTTCAGACGATTCATTCCAGGCTACGCGGTAATCGCCAAGCCACTGTCGGATCTTCTTCGTAAAAACACTCCACTCTGTTTTGGGCCTGATCAAATCATAGCGTTTAATACTTTAAAAGAAGCACTTTGCAAAGATCCAATTTTGAAACTTTTCAACCCATCGCTGGACACAGAACTGCATACGGATGCAAGTAAGGTCGGATACGGAGGGGTATTGTTACAGCGCCATGATGACAATGCTCTTCACCCTGTTTTCTATGTTAGCTATAAAACATCACCAGCTGAGGCTAACTATTCTAGCTACGAACAAGAAGTTCTTGCTATTGTTAAGTGCTTAAAAAAGCTGAGAGTGTATCTTTTAGGCATTCAATTTAAAATATATACAGACTGCAAAGCGTTTACTGCAACGATGAAGAAAAAGGACCTTTGTACACGAATTGCCAGATGGGCATTGTTCATTCAGGATTATAACTGCGAAGTTCTTCACAGATCTGGTTCAGCCATGAAACATGCGGATGCGTTAAGCCGCTTTCCAGTCGTTATGAGGATTGAAGATGGTGTTCTTCATCGTATAAGAAAGGCTCAAGGAAAGGATGAGTTCTGCCAACTGATTAGTACGATTTTGAAACACAAAGAGCACGAGAATTTCATCCTGCGAAACGGCATTCTATATAAATTTATCGAAGGCGACTATCTACTTGTTGTACCTAAGAGCTTACAAAAAGAAGTACTGCGAAATATACACGAGCAAGGTCACATAAATGCTAAGAAAGTTGAACTGTTGGCAAAGAAGGAGTACTGTATCCCAAAGATCTCGGCAAAAATTAAACAAATACTTTCAAATTGCATAGCTTGTATCCTTGCAGCGAAGAAAAGTGGAAAACAAGAATGCTTGCTAAATTCCATCGAAAAGTTCGATTCGCCGTTGAATACATACCACCTCGATCATCTCGGGCCACTTCAATCAACTGCTAAGAGTTATAAGCATTTGTTCGTGATTGTAGATGCCTTCACTAAATTTAGTTGGATATTTCCTGTCAAGTCTACTGGTGCCGAAGAAGTAATTAAGAAGCTGTTGGTGCAGAGCGAAGTTTTTGGAGATCCAGCACGAATAATAACTGATAGAGGGTCAGCGTACACATCTAACGCATTTAAGGACTATTGCAGCGAAAGAAACATAATCCATTCGTTGGTCACTACAGGTGTAGCTCGTGGCAATGGACAGGTTGAACGTATCAATAGAACTATAATTGAAATGCTTTCAAAGTTGTCAGTTGATGCTCCTGATAAATGGTTCAAACACGTTTCGAGACTACAAAGAGTTTTAAATTCCACTATCAATAGGAGCACTAACAAAACTCCATTCGAATTAATGTTTGGAGTCCCTATGAGAAACAACGAGAGCTACGATTTGGGTAAAATGATGGAAGAGTTATTAATCGACGAATTCGAGGAGGAGAGAAGAGATATGCGTTGTCAAGCAAAGGAGCAGATTGCTAAGGTCCAAGAGGAGAATCGCAAGGTATATAATCGAAAACGAAAACCAGCTACAAAATACGAACTTCAAGATTTGGTTGCCATTAAAAAAACCCAGTTCGCGCCTGGGACAAAGCTATATCCATCGTTCCTGGGACCGTACGAGATCGTTAAAATTAAAAGAAATGACCGATACGATGTTCGCAAAGTGGGTAGTCACGAAGGCCCAAATGCAACATCTTCGTCAGCTGACTTTATGAAACCCTGGCGTGATGAGACTGATAGTGATCCTGATGATGATTCCGATGAAAGCGATGTCGATGATGTTCCGAAGCCGACTCAAACATGACGGATGCGACCCGATAACAACCAATAGTCGTCTGAGGCAGCCGACGAGCAGGATGGCCGGGTGTAGGATAGACTAATTTACTAATTTATAACTTTGCCTAACAAACTTTGGTTTACCCTAAACTTAAACTTACCATTATGTAAACACTTAAACAGTTAATATCATTGTATCATATCATTTTTTTTTTCACAAGCGTAAGACAGTTGCAAATTGAAAAGAACGAAGTCAAGTCGCGCAACTCATGTTAAGTCATCTCATTTTCATTTTTTTCTTTATATTTTTCCCCATCAACTTTTTAACTTTCTTAAAATAACCAATGAATTAAATGTTTAAACTTTAAAAAAAGTGTTTCTATTTACGTTTACCCCCATTCCCCTCCCACATATATACTTGAAATTTAAGGAAAAAAATTAAAAAAACATGTTTTATGCTGAGTGGGTGCGAGTTTGAATATATGCAATCTTTATTTAAATCAAATTAGTTTAACCGATTTTCAACAACATTCTTTAGCAACAGTCTTTGGCCTAAAATTTTACATTAAAGACAAAATTTTGTTGATTATAGACAAATCAGAACAGATTCCTGGTTTTAAAAATGCTATAGTACTTTTTTGTAAGTGTTGTCATTGTATTTTATTGTTTTATTTTCACTTTAAGTAGTTTTTTTTTTCATTTCCCCTCCCGCCTAAACGGAGCGAGATAGACCCCCCCTTCCCATAATAAAAATGCTTGTATTTAACCCCTCTACGTAAATCCGTCATTAGAACAGATTCCTGGCTTACAAAAATGCCAAAATCCTTTACTGTAAGTGTTGCCATCATTTTTTTATATATATTTTTTTTAATTTTAAGTATTATTATTTTTAAATTACCACCAAGTATTCTACCCGTTTTTCGTGCATCTTCTTCTTCTTTGTCGGAGGTTGTTACTATCCGATGGAGCACTCAGACACAACTACTGGTCCATTGTACTGCCAAACAGACACCTTACATTGCTGTACTTAGTTTTCCCGTCTTTCGAAGAAAGATGAGAAGGAGCTTCAGTGATGAAGAGCTTAGATGTTCGGCACTCACCACGTCAGCCCCAAAGATCCGCCACCTGATGCGAGCAAAGGCAGGACAACTACAGAGGAAGTGCTCCGCTGTATCGTCATCCTCTCCACAAGCAGGACAGATGGTGGTGTTGCTCAAGCCCAACACATTTAAGTGTTTGGCAAAAGCTTGGTGGCCCGAAAGAACGCCGACAAGAAGTCTGCAGTCGATTCTCCTGAGAGACAGAAGGAAAGACGAGGACCTCTTGCAGATGTCCGGACGCAGTCGTTTGGTCTGTCTACACCCAGCACAGTCACGCCAACGACGCTCGTGTTCACGAGAAACCCAAGTATCAATGGATGACCTAACCACAGATGCAGGCAAACCCAACGCAGGTTCAGGTCCTAAGAAATCTTCTTCTGAACCCAACCTGGCCAGCTCATCAGCGGTCTCGTTTCCCTGGATACCAGTGTGACCTGGAACCCAAACAAGTTTGACCGTGTTTAGCCTACCGACCAAGTTCAGAGAAAGCTTGAGTTCGAGCACTAACTTGGACGAGGTAAGAGGGTTGAGCAGCGCTTTTAATGCAGCTTGGCTATCACTGCAAACGCATATGCTTCTAGCCCTCCACCTGTTTGTCACAATATAGCGCATAGCCATAAGGATAGCGAAAATCTCCGCCTGGAAGACAGTCGCATGGTTACCCAAGGGGTAGTGTAGTCTAATGTTCTCGCTTTCCACGAAGACTCCAGAACCAGACCCCTGCCCGGTTTTAGAGCCATCCGTGAATACACGATGGCATTCCTTCCCTGGCTCCGAGTCTGGCCGAAGCCATTCTGTTGCCTGAGGAAAGTTGACGTGGTAGTTTTGTCGCAGTAGGATTTCTGGTGTCATTGCGTCAGACGGCATATCCATAAGACAGGGGTCAAAGGATAATTCTCGCACAAGTTCTTCAAAATTCCAATGCGTGTGGTACCAAAAGCCACCTCTCTTTAACCGAGAGATGGTTTTCAGCGTACACCCCATGATAAAAATATCAAGGGGGGGGAGGTTCATCAAAGCATCTAGAGCAGAGCCCGGAGTGCTGGGGAAGGCCCCTGTGCAGCCAAGGCAAACCGTTCTTTGGAGTTTGGCGAAAGAGGCCATAACACGTTTCCGCGAAAGCCTGTTCCACCACACAACCGATGCATATGAGAGAAGTGGTCTTACCATTGCCGTATAGATCCATAGGACCCTTTTAGGAGATAAGCCCCATGTCTTCCCAAAAACGCCTTTGCACTGCCAGAAAGTCGACAGCGCTTTATCGGTTTTTGATTCAACATGCTTGGACCAAAGAAGTTTTCTATCGAGGATTACTCCCAGATATTTGACTTCATCAGAAATCGGAATTGTGACACCTTTTAGCACAAGTTGAGACAGACCAGTGATATTCCTCCTTCTCGTGAAGAGAACAACCGTAGTTTTAAGAGGGTTCACTGAAAGCCCATTCATTGTGCACCAATCATCGATCAAACCCAAGGATCTCTGCGCCAGAGAGCAGACAGTCCCAAGGTCTGAACCGACAGACAGAACGGCGACATCGTCCGCGTATGCTTGTGTATAGGTTCCAGGAAGATTGAGAGTCGTCAGCAGAGAGTCTACTACCATGCACCATAAGAGGGGAGACAAAACACCACCTTGAGGGCAGCCCCTGTTTACCCCTGTCATGACGCATTTGCCACAATCCGCTTCGGCAATCAACGTTCTGTGCATTAGCATTGCTTTAATCCACAACACCAACGTTTCATCTATACCGTGATGTCTGGCTGCATTACACATGCTATCAAAGGTCGCATTATCAAAAGCACCCTCAATATCGACGAAAATACCCAACGCGTACTCCTTCCGATCAAGAGCACTTTCGATCCTACCAACGAGGTTCTGAAGCGCAGTTTCACAGGATTTTCCGCGTTGATAAGCATGTTGCGTCTCAGAAAGAGGATGCAATCGAAGAGCAACATTGCGCATGTGCAGCTCAACCAGTCTCTCCAAGCTTTTCAGCAAGAAGGAAGACAGACTTATGGGTCTGAAACTTTTGGCGAGAGTATAGTCAGTCTTACCGATTTTTGGTATGAACACGACTTTAACCATACGCCAAAGGGAAGGTATGTAGGCCAAGGCCAAGCTAGCGGTGAAAATTCTTTTCAACGTCGGCATCAGCTGACTAAAACCTTGTTTCAGCATAGCCGGGTAAATTCCATCTGGACCAGGTGACTTGAAGCTGTCAAATGATGCAATTGCATATTTGATAGCGTCATCCGTCACCACTCTGGATGCAATATACCAGCTGCGCCGCGTGGAGTTTGTCAGTTCCGTAGTGGCCACCGTTACCGGTACCACTGAAGAATGCGTAGTGATCTGATTTCCCGGGAAGTGAGTCTCCAGCAGAAGACTAAAAGTCTCCGCCTTTGTCTCAGTGTAGGTGCCATCAGATTTTTGGAGCGATTCCAGTTTACTTGGTCCGTCCCTTTTGAGGACTTTAACAAGCCTACTGGTTGCACTTAGTGATTCGACCTCCTCACAAAATTTCCTATATAAGAGTCATTTTTCGATTTTCGAATAAGTCTCTTAAATTCTTTTTGCTTCGATCGATAGAGATTCCAGTCTTCCTCCAAGTTGGTTTTTAAAGACCGATTTAGAAGCTTCCTGGTTTCTCTACGAATACACAGTAGTTCGGTGTTCCACCAAGGTACCGGTTTTCTACAGGAGTTTTTTGTAACCGGACACGCTTGTTCAAAACAACGGATAAGGACGCTGTTCAGCTCCTGAGCAGACCTCTCTACCCTTTGTATTGATCTTAATTTAAGTGGAACTTTAACAGAATTGCCAAGTTCCTCCCTAAACCGTGCCCAGTTCGTTTTTCTCGGATTTCTCCTCTCTTGCGAAGGCGAAACTTCACAGTAGATTTGAAATTCGATGTATCGATGATCTGACAAAGTGCTATCTGGCGATACCTTCCAATTTTTGATAGACTTGGAGTGCCTGTTGGACAGAGTAATATCGATTACTTGCTGTCTCCTGGCTGTAACAAATGTAGGTCGACAACCCACATTGTTGATGGTGATGTCAGACGAGAGGATGAAGTCCAGAAGACGATCTCCACGTATATTACATTTGCTGCTGCCCCAAACAGTGTTTTGGGCATTAGCATCGCAACATAGGATAAGACCAATCTTTTTAGACTCGCAGTACTCTATGAGCTCAACAACTGCCTTTGGTGGTGGAGGAGTTAGAGAGTCATAGGGAAAGTAAGCCGATGCAACAACAAAGGTTTCCCAATTGCCGTTTGCATGGTAAGTGATATCTGCAGCAACCAAATCTTGGCCACAAAACCGTTCGATTTTAACTGCCGTGAGGGATTTCGATACAACAAGACATGTCCTAGGTCTCTCGGACAGTTTGTCGTAAAGAACGTGGTGAGAACCGCTCAATTCACTCAGGCCACAGATGCGATTTTTCCACACCCATGGTTCCTGGATGGATGTTATGCGGTTTTTTGTCCTACTGACAGCAAGTCTCCTACTTAGAAGAGCGGTAGCAGCCTTGCAGTGCTGTAGATTGATCTGAGTAAACAAAATGGATGTAAACTCTGGTGTACGAACTGCCAAAGAGGAGACAGCGGCATCCTTATATGACGGCCTCTGATCTCGCACCTCAGCTGTTCTGCGTTCAAAACTATCTCTCTGACCGTCAGAGCCATCCGCGACGACAAAGTTCTGTCCGCTGGTACTGAAACCTGAATTGATTTCAGCACCTGCATCATTCATTACCAGTGCACGGGCAGCTCCCACGATTGGAGAGCCTGAGGAGCTCTCGCCTGTAGGTGAGATCGCGACGTCCAGTTTCCGTCCGCCAGTACTACTTCCATTGCTGGTAGTAGCACCGGCTTCATTTGGAGACCGTGCACGAACAGACTCACAGACTTGAGTGGGGTTTATTCTCTTTTCGAGCTTGGGTCGCTTCTTCTTGCTTTTCGGGTTAGCAGAAGAGGAGGCAGTGCCCGATCCAAGGGGTTGGTTAGTTTCAGTTGTTGAGACCTCCACCGACCTGTTCCTTTTCAAAGGCACCGCCGAAGAGCTGAAAGAAGTGCTAGCGCCTTTAGCAGATAGAGCATCTTTGCGCCGCAGGTCCATCAGCTTCTTTCTTTTCCTCTTCCGCTGTCCCTTAGACAGGCGCAGCTCAAGGACCGCCTCATCAGGAGCTCGTTCAACCATGAAGGTATCCCGTGTCTGACCGTCAGTAGCAGTGCAGTGAGCCACAGCTTGTCTCATGCTCAGTCTGCCGAGTGAATCGGACATAGAGCTGCATGAGTCGCATGTGGGTTCGGGTATGAATGTTGGGGCCTCCAGAATCCGTGCCCCGGCCGTAGTCGAGAAGACTACTGATGGATTATGGCTATTGCCATTACCACCTGGAGTAGACAGTTCCGTATGGTTCTCCATTCATATCCAGTTTTGAGTGTTAACCACTGGCTCCTGTGGGTGGGATTTACTGAGGATAGGCTAGCCGTTACCTCAAACCTCGTGCATAGCAGCATTTAGAAAATTATTCTAGTTTTGTTCTTGCTCTACAAATAATATTTGTAGGTTACAAAATTGGACAAACAATTTACTAAAACATTTTTTTCACGTTTAAGGCAAATTTCAACAACAAAATGTCTGAATTGTGTTGAAAAAAGTTTTGTTGTTGTTTTGTGGTGTCGAAAAATTCCGTAAATTGAGAAAAGAAAGAGGACAAATTGCATATTTTTCCAAAAAGGACTTTTAGATAAAAAGAGGACGTCAGGTCAGCCTAGACATGAGGTTTATTCGTTAGGTGTTTTAATGCATTCAATTCATTGTCAGTGCAACAAGTGATATTGTGATAAATTAATAGTGATTATTAGGGCAACTGGATTCGTACCCAAGCATGTTTTTTGAATACCTACAAAAAATGTGTTTTACACAAAACTGGGCAATTTGAGCCCTATTCTTTAGGGCATATTTGAGCATATTTCGGAATAAATGTATATTTTCTGTTATTTAATTTTACGTTAAAAGAGATTGGGCCTTCTGGGAAACTCTTTAAAAAAAGCGCCTACCATCTTACAACTTGGTGGTGTGGAAAAGATAGATTTAATTTGACTTAGATTTTGTTTAATGTTTAGACATGTTTCTCTTCATGAAATCTTAATAAAGAGTTTGTAACCCTATGGATATTTGTAAGAGTATTATGCCCATCAGGCCTATTCGGCAAAATCTTTTATCTATTTTTCCTTACTGTTATGTTATGAATTTCCATACAAAAGTTCGAACTGTCAAAAAATCTTTTACGATCTCCAAAATTGGTATTCTGCGTGCAAAAATCTTTTATGAAATCGGTTATAAATCATAACAGAATAAAAGACAGAATTTTCTGACTTTTATCATAAAAGATTTTTATTTATTAGAAAGTTTTGGATTGAAATGGATGTCTATACAATTTTTCGTCAACGAAATGTTTACAAAAGAAGATAAATGTGTATTAACAAGTGGGTATGTAATTGAAGACAATTTAGTAATGTATATATTTGGTTTAGACGAAGACACCAACCACTTTTGCTGGAACTAAGATTAAATAGTGATCCATTTGATATTCCTGATATGCGTTTTATTCAGCTCTTTAGATTAAATACGGTGAATGCTAGAGTTCTAATGAACAAATTGAAACAATTTACGCAAAACACGAATACAAACATTCCATTATAATGATGTAATAACGATTTAAATTTGGATATTTATTTCAAGTTTCTAGCGACATTTTTACGAATACGGTTCATATCAGGCATCAATAGGAAGCAAACAAAGAACCTACTAAACAGAACCCGCCCAGACATCGCCAAAATCACGGCAATAACCACGGGGCATTGACCAATTGGAGACCATGCGGCCAAACTAGGTATTCCATACAACCCTCATTGCCGCAGTTGCGGAAATACAAATGAGAAAGAAACTCTCTCTCTGAGCCAGACTGCGCGCACTGAACCAACTATTCTTTGACGACTTTAGCGACGTCTCGGGCAAAGTGATACTGCATCTTATTCGCTTTATCAATTCTACAGGCTGGTTATAGGTGCCGGCCGCATCACATCCTTAACAATCATCACAAAGTAGGTCACACGAGTCGTGGTAACAAAACGGCGCATCCTAGTGCTAATTGGTTTCAAAGGCATGAACCGCCACTTCTACCTACCTACCTACATTACATAGGAAGCAACCACATTTCTGGTTTATCGCATTTATCGCCCATTACAGCCAGATTGATTCATTTGGTTACTGATTTAAATGGTGTTTTCTAATTGGATTTAGCTCAATGTAAGAGCAATATATTTGCTTTATCTCGGTCGTGGTTTTTTGTTGTCTTTTTCCTAAAAATATGTTCCAGTGTTTATTACACAATTATTTAGTTTGTAGTAATTCACAACTCACGGAAAAATCTTTTATTCTGTTATGAATCATAAAAGACTTCGACCATAAAAGATCTTTTATAAATCGTATTCGGGGTTTCGAACTTTTATGAAATTCTGTTATGGAACTTCGAAAATTGAAGCTGTCAAAACAAACCACGAGTTTTTTTTTATTCATAGTCGGTAGGCACCTGGTCAAATTTGTGCAAAAAACATATTAAAATGCAGGCTGAAATGAATAAGTTATGAATTACGACAAACTAAATAATTGTGTAATAAACAGCGGAATATCTTTTTAGGAAAAAGACGACAAAAAACCACGACCGAGCTAAAGCAAATACATTGCTCTTACATTGAGCTAAATCCAATTAGAAAACACTGTTTAAATCACTAACCAGCTGAATGAATCTGGATGTACTGGGCGATAAATGCGATAAACCAAAAATGGCCTACTTTGTGATGAATGTTAAGGATGTGATCCGGTCGGTACCTATAGCCAGCCTGTAGAATTGAGAAAGCGGATAAATAAGATGCAGTATCCCTTTGCCCCAAACGTCGCTAAAGTCGTCATAGAATAGTTGCTTTAATATTAATGAGCATGAAATATTGTTCATGTTCACTGGCTATTAAGTTTTTCTTCTTTGTCATCATCATAAAAAGGAAACAAGTTTAAAATAGGCAAAATCGAGGGTATACTGCCTTCCACTAGGTACTAACTGTATCTACATACCTCAGAGGTTTCAGTCTTTCATCATCAAAATTAAAATGATTTTTTATTTGTTGTCAAGCCTCGATATAAAATTGCAGCACGAAGAACCCGATCAAGCTAGAAAATATTTGTTCAGAATCGACGCCTAAATTTGACCTGTTGTTGTTCAAAGACATTGTTTGCTGAAACAGTTTCCTTCGACAATTTAAGCCAGGAAAACTCAGTTTCCCAAATTGGCTTGTATTTCTGTTTGTATTTTATCTACTATTTTGGATCTGGCTTCCTCATTTAAGCTTTTACAAAAATGCTGTAGATTTAATTTGGTGGCAGTAGATTTAAATTTTGAAAAAAATGAAGTAGATCTACTGCAATTGCAGCAAAGTGGCAACGCTGGTTCTGTTTAATAGGTTCTTTGTTTGCTTTCTATTGATGCCTGATATGAACCGTATTCGTAAAAATGTAATTAGAAACTTGAAATAAATATCCAACTTTACATCGTTATTACCTTATTAGTAATGCATTTGACCTGAACTCTAGCATTCACCGTATCCAATCTAAAGATCTGAATAAAACGCACATCAGGTAGATCACTATTTAATCTTAGTTCCAGGAAAAGTGGCTGGTGTCTTCGTCTAAACCAAAAATATAAATTGATAAATTATTTTCAATTACATACCCACTTGTTTATACACATTTATTACATTTGTCTTCTTTTGTAAACATTTCGTTGACGAAAAATTGTATAGATATCCATCCATTTCAATCCAAAACTTTCTAATTAATAAAAATCTTTTATGATAAAAGTCACAAAATTCTGTCTTTTATTCTGTTATGATTTATAACAGATTTCATAAAAGATTTTTGCACGCAGAATACCAATTTTTGGAGATCGTAAAAGATTTTTTGACAGTTCGAACTTTTGTATGGAAATTCATAACAGAATAAAAGGAAAAATAGATAAAAGATTTTGCCGAATAGGCCTGATTGCCATATTTTATTATATTTATACGCTAGTGATATACCACCATGAGAAGTTTAATATCTCAGGATGACTGCAGAGTGAGTTTGTAATACATATATGAGAGGGATAGAATTTATGTGTATCTGAAATGCTGATTGTACCAACCTTTGATCAATGAATAAAAATTTTCCATCAACAGAATGTCTAGATATAAATACGACTTTTCGAATATTTGGATGATTATCCAGTGATGATGGTATACTAGATTCGTGAACATTCTGCGGTATTCTTCCAATAGCGATTAAGCATGACAAATTTGTAGATTGTTCATCCAAATCTCCATCTTGATCTTCAATTTTGATTGGTATCCATGATTTCAAGTAGCCCGTGCATTGAATAACACGATACTTTTGCTCTATGTTAAGTTTGGATTTTTTTTTATCTGAACTAATTGAACTTGAAGATGTATCTGACTCATCCTTAACCTGTGGCTTGGGCAGTTTTAATTTCATTCGGCAAAAGAATGACCTCCTTGCACCTGCACAAAGTTGGTATAAGTTAGGCGGTACTTCATGTTTGACTGGAAGCATTGCTGAAAAAAATCATTACAGACAATTATATATCCAATACAGGTAGGTAGGTAGGTACTTACTTTTGGCGTCAACAAATCTTTCTCTAGGAATTGGTTCCAAAGAAGAGAGCTGCTCCTTTACCTTTGCGACGTCTTTTGGGTGAAGAATGTCAAACCAACTTTGACCAAGTAAGTCATGCTGGGTGCAGTTTAATACTTTAGAGACTGATTCCGATACGTACAAAAGTCGTCCACGGTCACACCCAACGACAAATAGAAATCCGTCTGAAGCTTGCAATATAAGGACTTTAAGTTCCTGTTCAGAAAGAAATGTTTGTTTGTAATTGCTTTCATGATATGAGCTTATGGTTCCCCGAATGCTTTTTAGATGTTGTACGGCCATACGTAAAACGGTCAGTTTGTCTAACTTTCTGTGCATTGAATAGCACATTGGGATCATAGAAGAGAGCTCATTGATGTAGGTGTTCATTTTATCGCGCCTTCGTTTTTCAATTTCGCTGTGATTCTGTCTGTAAATTACGAATAAAGATTAGTATATTTGCATACATATATTGGTGGTTGTGTGTTGTCAGAATAGGGTAGACTTTAACTCGTATCAACTTGACGATGTCCAGTTGTCGAAAGTATCATATACACATCAATTGTGCTTATTTTACATCCTCGCGGTAGCCACCGGGCGAGTGTTGAACACGTAGGAAATAACAACAAATAGCTCTGTCGCAATTGACTGGCTGAATTAGTCTAATCAGAAGTCTAATATGAGCCCCTCAGGACGAGGACGTACGGCGGATGGTTTTAATGGAATGAATCAAAGACGTCGTCAGATATCTCACGTGAGCTACTCTGACATATTTGGAGCTTAGATCAGTTAGGACTATCTTGTCTGTCATGTTTGATGCATTTACAGGATATGTCAAGTACATACTTCTATATTTTGTCGTACTTTAGCCATTACATTTAATTGGCTATGACCATCATGCTATGACCTAAGATGAACAATTTTTGAAATGAGTAAACTAAAGAAAATGTTCAAATAATAAAATCAGAGTAAAGATTAAAGTTTCTGGTAATATTATTAACTACCTATATGCTTTGACGTTCGGATCTGCACGTGGAATGTTCGAACCCTGAACAGACCGCGTGCAGCCGAACAATTAGCGGATGCCCTAGACTGTTACAAGGCAGATATTACCGCCATTCAGGAGGTGCGGTGGGATGGGCCAGGCAAAAGAAGGATTAAAACCTGTGACATCTACTATGGTGATTGCTACAGAGAACAGAAGCAGCGTCTACTTGGATGCGGATTCGTTGTAAGCGGCAGACTTAGGCAAGAAGTCTTGAGCTTTCGACACGTAAGTGAGCGCCTTACAACTATCCGCATCAAGGCTAAATTCGCCAACATCAGCCTGATATGCGCTCACGCCCCCACACAAGATAAAGACGATGCTACCAAAGAATGTTTCTATGAGCTCCTCGACAAAACATATGAGCAATGTCCTAAATACGACGTTAAAATCGTCTTAGGTGATTTTAACGCCAAAATAGGAAAGGAGAACATCTTTGTAGCACAATCGGAAAGCACAGCCTACACGACACCACGTCTGGAAACGGACTTAGGCTAATTGACTTTGCTGCGGGACGTAATGCTACTATAGCAAGCACACGGTTTCCACACCTCAACATTCACAAAGGAACATGGCGGTCACCAGACCATCAAACGGTCAATTAAATTGACCATGTTGCGATCGACGCAAGGCACTCCTCCCGTATTCTAGATGTCCGAACTTTCCGAGCGGCCAACATAGACTCGGATCACTACCTTGTTGTAGCCAAGGTACGTATGCGGATATCCCAGACACCACAGCAACGAGGAAATACTGCGAGGAGATTCAACGTTGAACGGCTACAAACGCAACAAACCGCCAGAACTTTTGCCGATCGCGTCTCCCTCAACCTCTCGAGAAGAAGAAGAAAAAACACGAGAAGCTCGCGATCGAGGAAATAGAGAGGTGCTACTCCAGGAACAATGTTCGGAAGTTTTACCAAAAGGTAAAAAGAACGTGTCACGGGAACTAGACCCGAACAGAAACCTGTAGAGACGAACAAGGAAACCTTGTAGTAGTCACAGTCGGTGCTGAAGACATGGAAAAACCATTTCTGCAGACTGTTAAACGGCGAAGACGACACAAATTCCGCTGTCAGGCAGAATGAACCATTCAACCTGGGCGATGAAAGCCAAGACTTCCGTCCACCTGACCAAAATGAGGTAAGGATAGCAATATCCAAGCTGAAGTCCAACAAAGCTGCAGGACCGGACGGTTTATCGGCCGAGCTTTTTAAGGCAGCGGGGGATGACTTGGTAGAGAGCATACACCAACTCGTTTCTAAAATTTGGTCAGAGGAAAGTATGCCTGATGAATGGAGCCTCAGCATTGTTTGCCCGATCCATAAGAAAGGAGACCCTGCGCCAACTATAGAGGCATCAGTCTCCTTAACATCGCTTACAAAATTCTGTCTGCTGTACTGTGTGAACGCCTGAAACCATTTGTCAACGAACTGATTGGACGTTATCAGTGCGGTTTTAGGCCCGGTAAGTCCACAACCGACCAAATATTCACACTACGGCAGATCCTGGAGAAAACCCAAGAAGTCCAAATCGATACTCATCACCTATTTATCGATTTTAAAGCCGCATATGACAGCATTTATAGAGACGAGCTATACAGAGCCATGTCTAGTTTTGGCATCCCTGCCAAACTTGTCAGATTGTGCAGAATGACGATGGAGAACGCTCGCTGCTCCGTAAAGGTCGGAAACAGTCTCACCGAGACCTTTGATGTCAAAAAAGGATTTAGACAAGGTGATGCGCTGTCATGTGACTTTTTCAACATCATTCTTGAGAAAATTGTGCTAAACTCGCAAGCCAACACCAGGGGCACAATTTTCCAAAAGTCTGTGCAACTACTTGCATACGCTGACGACATCGACATCATTGGCAGAACACAGCGAGCTGTCACTGGTGCGTTTGCAAGTATCAGTACAGAGGCGGCAAAAATGGATTTAGTGGTGAATGAGGGCAAAACAAAATTTATGCTGTCAACGAGAAGGGACACACAACATCGACGAATCGGACAGAACGTCACGATAGACAGCTATAACTTTGAGGTAGTTCGGGACTTTGTCTACCTCGGCTCCGCTATTAATTCTGAAAATGACATCACATCAGAAATCAAGCGAAGAATTACACTTGCCAACCGCTGTTACTTTGGCCTAAGAAGGCAATTGATTAGTAAGGCCTTGTCGAGAAACACCAAGGAGACTCTATATAAGACCCTCATCATCCCAGTCCTGCTTTATGGCGCAGAATCATGGACGTTGTCAAAAGCGGATGAAGATCTCCTTGGTCGCTTCGAACGCAAAATTCTTCGAGTGATTTTCGGTCCCGTTTGCGTTGACGGGCAAGGAGGAGGAGGAGATTTAACAGCGAACTCTACGAGCTGTACAGCGACATCGACCTTGTCAGAAAAGTACGTATCAGTCGACTGAGATGGCTAGGACATGTAGAGCGAATGAACACCAACGCTCCGGCCCGAAGAGTCTTCGATTCCAACCCGGAGGGACAACGTAGTAGAGGAAGACCTCGCCTTAGGTAACGCGCACAAGTGGAAGGGGACCTCAACCAACTTGGAGTGCGCAACTGGAGGCAGTTAGCCAAAGATCGTGCTAACTGGAGAGGCGTGTTGGTTGAGGCCCAGGTCCACCCCGGACTGTAGCGCCATCTAAGTAAGTAAGTAAATGGCTTCTACCCTAACCGGATCTGGAGTCGTACCTTCCGCCGAAAAAATGTGTCCTAAGTACCTGACCTTCTCGACCCTATACTGACTCCTCATCTAAGAGTAGCTGCCAGAACCCTTCCTTGAAATCTAGGACAGTGAACACTTTAAAATCTCTCATTGAATTTCGAAAATCTTCAAATGTTGGCAGCATACAGCGCTACATTTAATTCTTTTGGATCTAGGCAGATTCGCAGTGACCCATCTTTCTTTTCTACTACAGTAGAAGTTCGGAAATGTTGACTCTCAGAAAAGTTTACTATGCAGAAAAGTTGACCAAATTTTAGCTACCATACGTTACCTTAAAAAGTTGACTTTTTAGTCCAGACAAAGTTGACTTTTTAGTCAACTTTTTAGAGCGTGACTCTTTTTTTTACTTCCATTCGGTTTTTTATATATCAAATTTAAATAAACGATGTAAAAAAAATAACACAGCAGCTACGCATTCCGAAGAAATGTATGTTTCCATGGCAGCTGCGTGCCAGTTACAGTTAATTTAGATTATAACCGACTTTTTCTTACGTGTATTGTCCATTCGCACAATTAATTTTATTTCCTGTCCGGTAATTAATTAAATTTTGGCAAAAGAATGGCACAATGGAACAAAATACCTACTGATTTTCTACAGATATTGAAGTGTCCAGAAAAGTTGACTTTTCGGAAAAGTTGACAAGCTCTGGGACATTTCGATCAACTTTTCCGAGCTTCCACTGTATAACCATGTTATGCGCCCATTCACATGGACCATCCACTTTCGCAATAATTCCTCTTTTCTCCATCTTATTCAAAGTACTCTTAACTCGATTTCTCAAACTTAATACCCCTATTATGGAAGACAACTACAACCAAACCAAGGTTGTCTTTCTCCAATTGGTATTATCGATTACAACTAGTTGTCTGTCAAAGGACAACCATCACCCTATGAGTAGACAACTAATAAAATGGTTGTCTTTTCAGTTGAGTACCCGTATTATATAAGACAACTGAGTTGTGTTGGAGTTGTCTAGAATGTCAAAATGAGACAACTGTTTTTAACCAGTTGTATTGCATTTGTTGAACCAAAAAAATCGGCATTTTTAATGAAAAATGAACAAATAAATGCAAGTTTAGGAACTAGAATATAACATAATATAAGAGGATGATAGAATGTGTGTTTTTAAATTTTAAAAATCACCAAACTAGAACAATTTGATCGGCTCATTGGGATTCTCCAGGAACAACCTGATCACTGGCCAGGGGAAGGTTAGGTAGGCAGTTTGGTTCGAAAAAAAAAATATTGATGATATTTTTGATGATGAATTGGAGCTCAATAGCATAGAGCATCCTTCAAGGTCAGCAAAAGAATTGCAATTCTTCACATTCGTTAGTAATGTGAAATAAGAATGTTTCTAAATACGAACTCCTAATTTGAAGTCATTACCCACTGCACTTCTGGTAACTTTCTTCTGCTATGTATGTAACGAAGAGCAGTGACAAGCAAGAATAGGTCGAATTGCCGAAAATCGATGACTGTTTCAAATAATAAATTATTTTGACCAAATCGTACACGAATGCTTCCTTTAGTAACTGAAAACCTGAAACCGAAAGAATAATCTTCAGGTTTAGTATGCTAACTTTGTATTTGGGAATTCTAATGGATCGGAGTGATCATGAATACTTTTCTCTTTCGTAAAACATTAACCAAATTCTCAACGTCCTCCTCCAAGCCACCAAAAAATAATTCAACACTACTTTCCATTGTTTTTTTAACTTTCTCGTGTGAATTACATATATTTTCTTCATTCGATTTCAATTTCCACAAATAATTTCACAAAACTGACATTTAACAGCTGATTTCGATTTTAATATGCTCCTAAAAGAAGGCAATTTATTTTCTAAAGACAACTGAAAAGAGTTGTCTTGCATAATACGAAAAATCTGTTTGGTTGTCTCAAAGTTGAGTTGTCATGAAGACAACACAACTAAGTTGAGTTGTTATCCATAATAGGCACTTAAAGGTATTCGTCTTGGTGGTTTGTTCACCGGGCATGCGTCCATACCCCATGCATGCATTTTGAACTTTCTCGTATACGTAGTAAGAGAAAGATATTGTTTTCGTACAAAATTTCGAACTCGAGATTTTGATCAATTCTGATATTACGCTGATAGGGGAACTTAAAAAAGTGGGTCCCGCAATTCTGTCCGTCCGTATGTCTGTCTGTCCCACCCCTGGGGAATCTGAACGCTTGGACGGATTTGCTTCAAACTTCGTATTTAGAGTTTGTGGGCTTCCTAGGAACGTTTTTTTCTTTATGCTAGCCCTAATATTAACGGTACCTCCCATATAAAAATTTTACGAAATATTATGAAATATGTCTAAATTTGGATTTCTTCGAAAACGGCTCTAGCGATTTGAACCAAAATTGATCGTTGAGTTAATGTAGGCATGCTTAACATGACTGCATACTCAGTTTTTCGCTAAAAAGTCCAGCAACGGTAGTTTTGAAAATTAGCTTTTTCTCGAAAACGGTAAAAATTTAAAAAAAAAAATATTTTTAAGGTACTATTGTCATTATTAACTTGATAGTAAGCTCAGCTTTTCTCTAAAAAGACTGCGTCCTTTGATATCCACCCAAATCCCTAATAATAGTTGTACATACTTTAAAAAACTGCTCATATCTCTAAAATGCCGTTTTCGATTATGATAAAAATGTTACTGTCAGGTAAGGCTTAAATCCATAGTAATACCACTGGCTCAGTTTTGAGCTAAACAGTTGAAAAACAGTGTTTTTTGAACCATGAATGATTTCCACCCCAATCGCTAAAAACGGTACTTTACAAACTACATACACATATCTCGAAAACTCCACTTTCGATTTTGTTAAAAATGTAACTGCTAGATAATGTTTATATCCTGAAGAATACGTCGTACTCAGTTTTCAGCTAAACAGTTTAATAACAGTGCTTTTCGAATCCAAATTGTAACATTTGTCAGCATAATTTTACAAAAAACCGCTCTAACGATTTTGATAAAAATACATATTTAAGACAACATAGGCATTCTAAACATGATCACGTACTTAGTTTTTCTCAGAAAACTCGAATCCCGACCATAGAGACCACTTTGTTTAAATAATAATCAAAAATGAGAATTCGAAATTCATCGGCTCCTTGCCTCCTTCAAATGTCAGTTGGGGTGAAATTTGAAAGTAAGTAATAAAGTGTTGTAGTTAATACGTACATAATGTCTTTGTAGTATGTATTACGTGTTTAGTTAACAAGGGTTCAGTTACTAAACCTACGTAAGATGTAAGTAAGTGGAAATAATTTTAAACGTAAAATTTGTTGGAACTGACTCTGAGATTCTGCGAGATTCGCAATAAACGAAAAAGTTTCGTGCGACCCAGTCGTGCACATTTTTTTATAGTTGGGCCATACCATATCTACTTGTGTAGCGGTACATCCCAGCAGCCAACTCGATCAACCACAGCATAGGCTTAGCCACAGGCAACGCAATATGCTTGGGTGACTGCAGATCCTATGGCTGACACACAAACCTGTGTAAAAGCATAGGAGAACTTGTTTCGTGGCGAGGTAGAGGTAACTTTAGCTATGTGGGGTATAGCATGGTAATGGAGGAGAAAGAATGCCGCATCGTATGTTGATGTTGGCTTGGTTTGGGTGTAGATTTTTTTTTTGTTGAGCGGGTATAAAAGGAGGTGAAAATTTTTGCGCGTCAGTTAGTAGTTGGGCCTTACCAATAAACAATCACTAAACTCGAGTTTTACTAATTTCGAAACTAACTTTCGACTTAGTTTCGACTTTTAATTTTGCCCTACCAATAACCAATTTAATCGAAAGGTTTACTAAACACGACTTTAGTACAAATTCTAGTACAATTGATGTCAAATCTTGTACGAATTTGGAAAAATTGTCAGATTTATTCGAGCCAAATCAGCTTTTACATTTTTTTTTGCTGAAATGCAATTATTTCATACAATTTCTTGGTAGGTATAAAGAGTCAGCACGCAAATATAAATACATCATCGGAAATAAATTGAGCAGAGATTTCTGGCTGCATAATGAAATGTACAAAACACATTTTTGGTTTGGGTAAACATTTTCACATAATTTAATGTATTCTATCAAACCAAAAAGATTAAAAATGTTCCGATGGTACCGAATAATCACAGTCACTTTACAAAACAAAAACTACGAAATAAAAGAAACTATTAGGGTTGCTTGACAAAAATTTGTCAATTTATTTTTGGAAAATACAAATTCACTACTTCACAGGCTGCTGCTAAATTTTTGTATAAAGCTATCACATCAAATTAAATCATACAATTACTTATTAAAGAATTTGAAATGAAAAATAAAAATATATGTGCGGAAAACAGACACTACTACGATGACAATTATACTTAAACCATGACTTAGACACGACTTTCTCAGGATCGAAAGTTAGAGTTGACATTAGGGTTAACTCGAGGATAAAGTGGTTATTGGTACGCAATATTTTTTAGTTTCAACTTTTGCATTAAAGTCGAGACTAAATTTGATTGTTGGTAAGGGACATTGCTTATAACTCATTGCATTAGTTAATTTTTGGTATTCAACATGTGAAGTCAGTTCAAGTTCGGTTCTCGGTCGGTAGTCAATTCTGATACTCGCCGCGAATACATAATTAATTAAGTTTTTGTTGCTCGATACAAATCATTCGACAGGCAAACTATCAGCTAGGTTCCAGAAATCGAGTGAAATTGAAATTGCAAATTCAGTGTTCTGCATTTCGAGCGATTCGGAAACTCCGAAATTTTTTCGATATCACAATTTCACTTTGTCTCAATTCCGAAAATTTTGAAATCGAAATCGAAAATAGGAAAATGTAGAACACAAAAATTCATTTCCGATTTCATTTCGAGTGAAAGTGAAATGTGGAACGTAGCAGTATATCATGACTCGAATATTATTTTTTATTTTTGTGCTTCCGAAGGGGATTTAAATTTAAACGATCAATCGGAAAATTATAAATGGAATTTCGTCCAAACATTTTTTTTATTCAATCGCCGTTAGTCGTAGTGCGCTATAAGCCAATTCAGTGATCGATTTTAAGTAAAACACATTCTAGTTCCGCATTAAGTCGTGTATCGCCATAAGACGGAAAATATTATCTACAAACATATCATTTAGTGTCGCAGTAAACCGTAATCGCAATAAGCCGAAATTTCATAATATAATATATCTTTCTTGTGTCGCAATAAGTCGTAATCGCAATAAGCCGAATTATTTTATCCGCAATCTTATCGAACCAAACAATTTATGTCGCAAATCGCATAAATCTATAATTCCTATATCAAGAACTTATCTTTATTGGGCCTTACCAATAAACAATCACTAAACTCGTGTTTAACTAATTTCAAAACTAACTTTAGTTTCGACTTTAACTTTTGAGCTACCAATAACCAAATTAATCGAACGTTTTACTAAAAACGACTTTAGTACAAATTCTAGTACAACATGAGTCAAAGCTAGTACGATTTTCGCAAAACTGACATTTTATTCGAGCGCAAATTAAAATTTCAATCAAATCATAATTTCAATTTTTTCTTTTTCTTCTTTTTTTTATGAACCTTTTTATTTTGAGAATTTGCATCAATAGTTTCACACAATTTGTTTGTAACAGGAGCCAGGGCGCAGATAAAATGGACTACTTACATATTTGAAAATAAATATTGCAATTTAATGCACACAGACACAGCACATTTCGTAGCTTGAATAATTCTTAAGTGTATCCATCTGCAATAAGTTGAAAAAGGCGAAAAATGTGCTGTAGGTAATCATACTCTTATCGCCTTTAGAGATGATTAAAATAAGACGCTTTACAAAACAAAGATCCCAAATACCAAAAAGAAAAAAGAAAACATTCGGCCTTACTAATAATCAAACCCTAATTCCGACTATTAGTTGGCTGCCAGGTTTAAATAAAATGTATAGCTTTATTGAAATGGTACCAATAAATATTTTGATCTCCACATTTACTAGTGCGACAACTTTATTGGGATCTATTACATTTTCTGTCATTGCACGACTCAAATTCCATAATTTGGTTAATTTCGCCGAAACAAGACCACTGACCATGTTTATGCCGAATAAATTATTCTAAACGAATTTATACCCAAATAAATTCGCCCATCAGATTTCGCCCAAAGGCTTTAAAACGCTTATTAAAAGCAAAAACCGAAACACGAATTAGGAAATCTACAAATTGTCAGCTGTTTTGTCAAATTCATACGAAAATTAGTAATGCCGTATCATACAAATAGGGTGTGACATTTACACCAAAAAAGTATCAAAATCAAACTCTTTGTCTACGTTATAAATGTTTTATTTCATGTTAACTTATATGCTACCAAAAATCGAATGATCTGCGCTTGCGTTAGATCTTAGGTACTTATGCAAAAAACAGATAAGTACATAGTGTGTGTAAGTACATAATTCATACAACGCGCCAAGGTTCTAAAGCAAGTGCAGATTATACAGTGAATCACAACTCTAAGCGTGGTAAAATATTTTAACATTTGTTATTTCATAATTCTTAATATACATAACATTTTCCCCTTTTTAATGGTAGAGTACCTACTTAAACATTGCTGTGATTCATAAAATTCATGTAAATATTATAGTACAAATATATATCTATTTAAAAATATAATTTTAATATAACATAGATTGAATTCAAATTATCAAAATTTGTTTTAATTTTATATATATATTAACATAGGCATTAATAAATAGTTTTAGAATATTTTAATGTTTATTCAGTTTCCTTTTAATGCGTTCAGATCTACGCAGAGGAAAACAAGATCTATCAAAAATTCGTAATCGTGTGCCTCTACGTGTCACTGACGGCTTATTATGATCATCAGATCTTTCGTTTTCATTTAAGATATTTTCATTAGTGTAATTTTCATTTTGGATAATTGCATGATGAGAATCTAATAAATTTGAATATCTTAACTGATTTTTGTGTACAAATCTAATTGTGTTACTTAAATTAATTAAATATGTACATGGACTTATTACTTTGAAAACAGTTGCAGGTAACCACTTTATAACATTTTTAAAATGATTTCTATATAGTACTTTCTCCCCCTTCTTAAAATAGTTATCTTTTTTATGAGATTGAGAATTAGGTTGAACTGAACTCTTTTGCTTATTTATTTTAAAACAATTATTACTTAGGCTATCCTTATATCTTAACAATAATCGATTTGAATCCTGTAAAATATTTAATTGTGTCTTTGGATTATAAGAAAAAATCATGCTGGCCGGCGTTTGATTCGTTGCAGTACAAGGTGTGTTATTATAACAAATTAAAATCTTATTTAATTTAGCTTCAATGCTCTGGGACTTTAACTTTTCATCAGCCAAAAACTTTTTTAAACTGTTTTTTATGGTTTGAACACCTCTCTCTGCTAAACCATTACTTTGGGGATGGTACGCAGGGGATTTAGTCAGAGCTATATTCCACTCTTTTGCAAACTTTTGAAAATAAGATGACGTAAAAGGCGGTCCGTTATCGGACACTATTTCGTTTGGACAGCCAAATGTTTTAAATATAGATAAAAGAGCATTACACAACGTTATGGCATCCGTTTTTGGAAACGGTTTTACCTCAATAAATTTGCTGTATGAATCAATATAAATAAAAAATGTCCTGCCTTCGAAGTAAAAGAAATCCATGTGAACCCTTTGAAATGGAAATTTACTTAAAGGCCATTTTGTGGTAATTATCTCCTTAGGGACTCTTTGGGTTGACTGACATGCAAAACAACTATTGACAAATGTTTGAATGTGGTCATCAATATTTGGCCACCAAACCATACTTCGAGCTAACATTTTCATGCGGACAATTCCATCATGGTTTTGATGTAAAGTGCACAAAACTTTACTTCTAAAATTGCTCGGTATTACTAATCTATCGCGATAAAATATACATCCATCTTCAGTCGACAAACTGTTTTTATGTCTATAATACGCTTGCAAAACGTTTGCAACTTTGTTTGGCCAAGAATTATTTTGCAAATGTTTTATTACTTTCGATAAGACATCGTCTCTTATCGTATGTTGTCTAACTTGTTCAATATTTAAAGGCAGATCAAAAGAATTTGATAGTGAGTTTATGCACTCTATACCTGTTTCTTCATTAAGCGGCAATCGCGACATAGCATCAGCTGGTGCATTTCGCTTAGCCGGTCGATATTTGAAATCGTAATTGTAAATAGAGAGCATCACTGCCCATCGCTGTAATCGAGAAGCAGTTATACTTGATGTGTCTCTATTAGGATTAAATATTTCTCTCAATGCCTGGCTGTCACTACATAAAGTGAATTTATGTCCATAAACATACTTATGAAATTTTTTCATACCAAACATTACAGCCAAAGCTTCGCGGTGAATTTGAGAGTAATTTTTTTCCGATGGAGAGAGAGTGCTTGATGCAAACAATACTGGCTTTTCTTCTCCATTTACAACATGTGCGAGCACCGCTCCGACTCCGTAAGGGCTTGCATCACATGTAATCACAATAGGTTTGTCTGGGTCATATAACTCTAATAAATTATTTTGTAATAACAACTGTTTAGATTTCTCAAAACACTTTTGAGCAGCTGATGTCCAGTTAAATGTAACACCTTTTTGCAAAAGATAATAAAGCTCTTTTAGCTCGGAAGACAAATTCGGTACAAAATTACCATAATAATTTATTAATCCAAGATAGGATTGAAGTTCATTCAAATTTCTTGGCGGTGGAGCATTTTGAATGGCTTTTACTTTTTCTTTATTAGGACGCAATCCATTTTTTGAAATGGTATGACCCAGATAGTTTATTTCCGTTTGATAAAATGAACACTTTTCAATATTTATTTTTACATTATACTCATTGAGTTTCTGTAAAACTTGGAAAAGCTTTAATTTGCACTTATGGACTGAGGAAGCGCCTATCAAAATATCATCCAGGTAGCATGAAATATTAGAAATTCCTCTTAGGATTTGATCCATTACCGATTGAAAGATCGAGGGTGCACTAGCAACTCCAAAAGGTAGACGTGTGTACTGATATAGGCCTTTATGCGTGTTTATAGTGACGTATTCTCTTGAGGATTCTGAGAGTTTAAGCTGCTGGTAGGCACCTGAGAGATCGATTATGCAGAAAAACTTACAATTCGATAAATTTGCGAAAATGTCGTCCACACGAGGTAATGGATAGTGCTGAGTTTCAATAAAACGATTAATAGTGACTTTGCAATCAATGCAAATACGTATTTTTTTTCCTGGTTTGGACACTATCACTATTGGAGATGCATGTCTACTATACTTAACAGGTACCAATATACCTTCTGAGCACAACCGATTTAGCTCATCCTCAACTTTTTCACGTAGCTTATACGGTACATCGTAGGCTTTACGAAAAATTGGTTTAGCTTCGGGTTTTAGAATTATCTCCGCTGTAAAATGCTCTATAACCTGATTTGGCGGATTATGAGAAACTATACGTGGAAATTTGTTTCCAATTTCATTTATAACACTACAACTACTATGTTCAAGATTTACTTGATTTACTAAATTTGATTGGAATACCTGTCTCCATTGTGGATACAATTTATTAAGCCAAGTTCTGCCGAGGAGTGAGTTAAAGTCCCTTTTAGCATTTATTACGAATAGTTCAAGGTTTTCGACTTCGTTTCCCGATCTTCGCACAGCCACCATTATTTTTCCTGCACAATTTAGTTTATTACCTGTCACAGAAATAAAGGTTTTTTCAGTTTCTAGCAATTTAAATGTACAAAAGAGTTCTTTATACTTAACTAAAGAAATAATAGACGCACAAGCCCCCGTATCCACCTCAAACCGCAACAGCTTCCCAGACACCAACAACTCCACGCACTCCGGATTTCCAACAGCATTTATTTCCAACTGGTCATCTATACTTTTGAGATTTAATACATTTGCTCCTTCCACCATCTCCTCAACGCATTTGAATTGATTTTTGTTAAATTTTGTTTGTTTGTACTGCTTCTTTAGATTGCATTGAGTAGCAATGTGACCCTTTTTTTGGCAGTTGTAGCATGTCCATTCCTTACTTGGACATTTATCTGAATCATGATCACTTTTACCACAACGATGACACTTCTGCTTCCTTGTCTGCATAGGTTTACAAAACTTAGCTGACGATGACGATGACGGAGACTGTACTTTAAATTTGTCATTATGACCTTGACGTATAACACACGTGTTCAGCATTTCACTTTTTGGTGCGATCTCCTTGCTCTCACCTTCGGCCATTTCCCAATTTAAAGCGATTTCACAAGCCTTTTTAAAACTTAAGCCAGATTCTTTAAGGAATTTGCTCCTAAGTTGGCTATCTCGAACTCCGCAGACAAACCTGTCCCGCAAGGCTCTATCCAAAAAATTTTCAAAGTTGCACTTCTCGGCTAAATATTTGAGCTCTACTATATACTCCATCACAGTTTTAGATCCCTGTTCAGCCTTATAGAACTTAAAGGACTCCGCGATTTCATTTCCCACAGGCTCGAAATATTTTTTCAGTTCCTTTACTAATTCACTGTATGATTTAGTACTCGGATCGTCTGGGGAAAATAGCTTTCTCAAAATGGAATAAGCATCGGCTCCAATATACGTAATGAAAAGAGGCACTTTCTTTGCATCTGTGACATCGTTCACTATAAAGAACTGCTGCAACCGCATCTCGTACTCCACGAAGTCATTTCCCATGACGAAAGGATCCATGTGTCCGATCATTATTTTTGATGTTAATATACTATTTTTTGATTCGATTTCTATTTCAGCTTGTTCGCGTTTTACGTTTGTCATCAGTCAGATGAACTAAAATCCATTAATTTTAATAAATGAGATTTTCCTCGTCGCCAATTTGTGACATTTACACCAGAAAAGTATCAAAATCAAACTCTTTGTCTACGTTATAAATGTTTTATTTCATGTTAACTTATATGCTACCAAAAATCGAATGATCTGCGCTTGCGTTAGATCTTAGGTACTTATGCAAAAAACAGATAAGTACATAGTGTGTGTAAGTACATAATTCATACAACGCGCCAAGGTTCTAAAGCAAGTGCAGATTATACAGTGAATCACAACTCTAAGCGTGGTAAAATATTTTAACATTTGTTATTTCATAATTCTTAATATACATAACATAGGGTATATTTTTAGTACTATTTACAATACGTTTTCCTATGCATTTCGGAACTTTTGTATTAATTTCGAAAATTGAGAGCTGTTCTAATAAAAGTCATTTCAGATTATTGAATAATAATAAGAACACAATTTTTTAATTATTCGTAGGCTATTGATGCAAAACGAAATCTGTCTTGTAGTATACAAATCACAATTACAATGTTACAAATAGAAAAACTACTAAAACATCACATGAATATGTGAACACGTGTAGGTACTTTTTGCGGATTTCATGGAACGTTGTTTATTTTGTACCTACATTTACAAAAAAAATCACACTGATATATAAAATATCATTTATATGATCCAGACTGTTGACTTCGTTTTTTAACTTTCAGAATGAAAGCGACACCAAATAAAATATAACAGCATTCTTCATTAGATTATAATTTAATCTGTTAATTATCAGTGTCTCAGCTAACTCGAAACTGTCATTTTAATTAAGAATTAAAAAAAGTTCATTCATAAAACGCCATTATGATTTAAGCAAATTGTATTACGCAGTTGTCATGAGATTTTTTTTTTACAGAATTTTGTTATTTAAATTTGGATAACACTGTTTTTTGTTGTGCAAATGCACAAATCAATAACTATTTATAAGATATTCGGTAGTGAACTAATAACATAATAATTATTATATGCCATGATTTGAATTAACGAACAATTTAATTCAGAGTTAATTTGCTACTGAATGCCTATTTTGGCATTTAAATTTTTGACACTTGATTAAATGAAAATTTGAAAAAAGATTATGAATAACGTTTTCTGCAATTAAACCTACATAAACTTTAAATCAGATTTAACTAAGTGTTATTAATAAGGCTGTAAGTGTATAAGCCATTACATTCTATAAACTACTGCTTGTAGTTGAAAAAAAAACTTTGCTTTGACAGGTAATTTAAAATGTTAACCAAATGTTCTTAATTAAAGACATCGACAGAAAAGATCCCTTTTGTTTTTTATTGTGTTTAGGAATGGAATATTCTATTATTTGGTGTGTATTTTAATGATTTTGCTCAATTTCAATTTCAGGCTCAGCAAACATTTGAATTGTTTTATCACAACCAATAAATTAAGGAATCATGTTACACAATTACCAAAGTTAATTAATATATACAAATGATCTGTACAGGCAGATCAGATGCAGGGTATTTAAATACACTCCTATTACAATTTTTGATACTCTAATTTTGATTGCATAGGCAACACTTCTCTTGAAAATGACATAAGGGTAGACTTATTTAGCTAATGGCCGAGATAAACATGACTTTCTCAACATTAACATTTAACCCTACAGTTAACGATATTCTGGGAACTACATATTTTTATTGGTATGAGCATTTTGGAAAGTGTGTAGTCTTTGTGTTAGCTGCCAGACTAAAGTTGATTATTGGTAAGGCGGATTGCTTTTAATGAAGGATTATTTGCCGCTTTATTTTCAACACAAAAACAGATTTCATTCTTTCACTTTACCGCCAACACGATCTATGCAATTTTAAAGATAATTATGAAAAAAATCTAATTAAATCACTGCTACCTAAAGAATTTCAAATGAAAAATAAAAAATAAAATATATTAGCTGGAAAACTGACATTCCACCTTTGAATGACACTACTACGATGACACTTATACTTAAACCATGGGTTAGACACGACTTTCTCAGGTTCGAAAGTTAGAGTCGACATTAGCGTATCCTCGAGGATAAATTGATTATTGGTACGCAATATTTTTTAGTTTCGACTTTTGCATTAAAGTCAAGTCTAAATTTGATTGTTGGTAAGGCGCATTGTGTCGCAATAAGTCATAATCGCCATAAGCCGAATTTCTTTTAATCCGATCTTATCTTTTTGTGTCGCCGTAAATCGTTAATCGCAATAAGTCGAAATTCTGAACGTTTAAACCTATTCTGTGTCGCCATAAGTCGTTAATCGCAATAAGCCGAAATTCAACATGTCGAGCATCCTGTGAAGCTGAGTGCTGATTTGAAGGACGATCATTATCTCAACATATGCAGTGAAGCTGAGATCCTGATTTTTTTTTTTATTAAATA
The DNA here is from genome assembly GCA_949372485.1 of Cheilosia soror. NCBI lineage: Eukaryota > Metazoa > Arthropoda > Insecta > Diptera > Syrphidae > Cheilosia > Cheilosia soror. Next base: position 57,108,842 of record OX443561.1, on the reverse strand, counting down.
ATGCGTTGACGTGGTCATTAAATTTTAATTAAAGATTAATTTTACTTTTCTTTCTTCATGATATCTGACTATGTAATAATTTCAATAAGATATTTTGTGTTTGCTACGCGGAAAGCTATATATATATTTTTTTTTTTGCAACTATAAGTTCAATAAAAGTTTAATCTTTCGAAACTTGGTTTTGTTTCTTTTATTGAACAACACCAAGGTAAATCATTTTAACTATTTGGGTAAGATCATCTATAAGATTAGGTAGTGTGGATGCTATCATAGTAAGTCATCCTTAAGGTAATAATTTCTATCTCGCGTCACGTTTCCAGCACTGAGCTACAGGATTGGAGAATGCATTCGCCAGCAGCAGATCAGGTAAGTACATAATTACATATTATATTATATTTTGCCCTCATCATTTGATTTTTTTAAGCTCTTTAGTTAGATCCTTAAAACGAATCTACCCATAATTATCGTTATATATAGATGAAACCAAATACCGCAAGCACTTTTTATCAATTTAGATTCGAATTAACGTAACTTTTAGTACCTAAGTAATTAACGTAATCATAAACCCCGATGGGTAAATTTTTTCTTTTTTTTTTACTTCTCTAATATGAGAATTTCTTTTGCCTTTTTAGTAAAGAATAAGTAATTTGAATGCTAAGATTTTTTTTTGAGATAGGCACATAACTAAGTTACTTTTAATTTTTTTTTGTAAATGTTTTGATAATCGCAGAACCAATGGAGAACCATGAGGGTGGGTAAGAGGCAGGTTGACCGCTCTATCCCGGTCTAACCGCAACGGTGAGTCAGAAAGGTGAGAAGGCATAATACAATAACTAGGGAAAATAAAACAATATCACTTGTGCACGTAAATTTTATTTTTAGTAATGTCCTTATGACCAGTCGCTTATCGAGCCACTTAGAGTGACAATCTTAAAGAATCCCCCCAGCCGTAGCTTAGCCCAGGTTTGCAAGACGTGCACCAGGTTGGCACATAAGTTAAAATTCAGTGCTCGCTCGATGTATAAGGTAGAGAAACCTCTGGTTGGACGCAGAGACGTTCAATATAAAGAATAAATAATCCGTAGGTAGCCGCATCGTGATGCACTCAATCGAGGAATCAAGATCATATTTGACGTGATCTATTCCGACCGCTTGTATATATTTTTTTTTATCATTTTACTCTCTTGCGCCTAACACCTTATATTGAAGTCGTATATTCAAAATACACAATCACCCGTATTCCCGTTGGCGTTTGTCATAAACGACTCGTATTTCACTTCATTTTTTAGTCGATTTTTGTAACATTTTTTAAACAAATGAATTGAAATAATGGTGAACACATAGAAAACAAAACAAAACTGTTAACAAAAGTTAAAACAAAAATCTGCACATCGTTTTACAACGACACGAAAGATGAGTCGTATACGACAAACGCCAACGGGAATAGGGGTGAATATTACAAAAATTGGCGCCAACGTGAGGCAACCGAAACAGAAGAGCCTTAACCACGTTTGGTCGCTTGTTGAATGTTATGTAATTTTAAAAGCATATTCGTAACACATGTCTCAAGAACGAAATGTAAGCGAGCAACCTGGTGCAGGTCCTTCTAGTGCTCGAAATTCTAATTGCGATGATTTGGCTGGCAAGATCGAACGCAACCTAAATATAAACCAGATCAGATTGTTTCAACAGATGGATTTTTTTTTGAATAGGGTATTAGACCGGATGGACAACATCTCCAACCCTGCAAATGCGCAAATTAATCCATTTGCTGGTGACATCCCTGAACAATGCCCACCACAACCAACAAGTGTTATACCTGCTGTTCCAAACCCCAGACGTTCTCTTTCTCGCGCTGCTTCAAATGCACAAAGCGGTTCTAACTTTAGCGCGTCTGAAAATTGCAGATTAGATCGCTGGAACGTGAAATACGATGGAACAGAAAACATCGCGGACTTTCTGTTTAAAGTCAACCGTCTACAGGATTCGTCGTCGTACAGCGACGAACAAATAACGGCTAACTTCCATACGCTTCTGTTTGGAAAAGCGAATAAGTGGTTCTGGGCGTTCTTGCGTAAAAACCCGACGGCGAACTTTGCCGACGTTAAGACTGCGATGAAGAAGGAGTTTGGTCGCCCAGAGAGTGACGTGAACATTTTTATGAAATTGCTGACTAGAAAGCATCAATACAAGGAATCGTTCAATGATTTTTATTTTCGATACCAAAAAATTAATAGATGTCATTAGGAGTAACGCAAGGGATAAGTTAGGTGAAGTGCTTCTAGCTGCAGACATCAAAAGCCTAGAGCAGCTTCGAAATAAAGCTAGGGAAACAAAACGGTTCCTTGCAAAGCGGTCTTCATCTCAAAGGGCGGTTCATGAGATCAGGGTAGAAGAAGAGACAGAAACATCTGATCCGAACCTAGAAGTCGCTGCCTTAACATCTGGCAGTAGAAGAGTAAGCTTTTTTGGTCTTAACTGTTGGAACTGTGATCAATCTGGTCACACTTTCTACCAATGTCCGTCTCACGTCCGAAATCTGTTTTGTTTTCTATGTGGTAAAAAGGGTGTGGCAACTCCGGAATGTACGGATCATTCGAGAAACTACCGCAGGAACGAAAGGAGAAGCGGGGAGAGTCGTTGCTGGGAGAACAACCCCGGCACATCCCCATATGCTAAATAAGAGTAGTGAGCCCTTTTTAAAAAAATGCTCCAATAAAAATTTTAAAACGTAAAGTAGATACAGATTCTTATTTAGATAGTCACAATATTAGCACTTTCGCTCTGAATCTCTGCACGAACGAAAGCTGAACTACCATAAGGTTCGTTCTCAGATAATGGGAACTTATAGTAGTCCAGCAAGCAAACATCAAATTCGGAAATGCAGACATCGGTTCCGGAACCGACAACAAATTCGTAAAATGATTGTGGAGACTATCATTTCTTCAGACACAGATGGTCGGATGTATGCCAACGTTCAGCTGGTTGATGAGCAAGTTTTCGGCTTACTCGACAGCGGAGCATCCATATCTGTGCTAGGTAGTGGGTGTTGGGATTTAGTGGAGCGAAATGCGATTGAAGTAAAGCCTTACAAGAACCATGTGCGAACCGCTGATGGCACAGCGCATGATATTGTGGGCTTTTGCGAAGTTCAAACTACGCTGAACGGCGTTACTAAACCCATTTTGTTCTACTTGTTATCATGTTAGAGCTTGGTGTGATCGAAGAGAGTAATTCTCCTTGGTGTTCCCATACGGCGCTCGTCAGGAAGCCTGGTAAGGTCCGGTTGTGTTTGGACTTTCGAAAAGTGAACGCTGTGACCGTAAAAGACGCGTATCCGCTGCCACATATCGACGGTCTTCTAAGTAGACTACAGGACACATTTTTCATCACGGGGCTTGACCTCAAAGATGCCTTTTGGCAAATTTCACTTGATAAAGAGTCCAAAAGCAAAACTGCATTTGCAGTACCCGGTCGACCACTCCACCAATTTACGGTTATGCCTTTCGAGCTATGCAACGCCGCACAGAGGATGTGTCGTCTTATGGACCGTGTTATTCCCTCACGTCTACGAGAACGTGTGTTTGAATACTAAGATGGCCTGTTGATATGTAGAGCGGACCTCGATTCCCATATCCTTGTACTGAACGAGGTGGCAGGCTGCTTACGTAGGGCGAATCTCACCATTAATCTCGACAAAAGCAAGTTCTGCATGCGGGAAATTAATGCCCCTATTATGGAAGACAACCACAACCAAACCAGGGTTGACTTTCTCCAATTGGTATTATCGATTACAACTAGTTGTCTGTCAAAGGACAACCATCACCCTATGAGTAGACAACTAATAAAATGGTTGTCTTTTCAGTTGAGTGCCCGTATTATATAAGACAACTGAGTTGTGTTGGAGTTGTCCGGAATGTCAAAATGAGACAACTGCTTTTAACCAGTTGTGTTGCATTCGTTGAACCAAAAAAATCGGCATTTTTGGTGAAAAATGGACAAATAAATGCAAGTTTAGGAACTAAAATATAACATAATATAAAAGGATAATAGAATGTGTTTTTAAATTTTAAAAATCCCCAAATCAGAACAATTTGATCGGCTCATTGGGATTTTCCAGGAACAACCTGATCACTGACAAGGGGTAGGTTAGGTAGGCAGTTTGGTTCGAAAAAAAAAAATATTGATGAGGAATTGTAGCTCAATAGCATAGAGCCACCTTCAAGGACAGCAAAAAAATTGCAATTCTTCACATTCGTTAGTAATGTGAAATAAGAATGTTTCTAAATACGAACTCCTAATTTGAAGTCATTACCCACTGCACTTCTGATAACTTTCTTCTGCTATGTAACGAAGAGCAGTGGCAAACAAGAATAGGTGGAATTGCCGAAAAACGATTGCTGTTTCAAATAATAATTTATTTCGAGCAAATCTTACACGAATGCTTCCTTTAGTAAGCCTGAAATAACTGAAAACCTGAAACCCAAAGAAACACTTTAGGTTTAGTATGCTAACTTTGTATTTGGGAATTCTAATGGATCGGAGTGATCATGAATACTTTTTCTCTTTCGTAAAACATTAACCCAATTCTCATCCTCCTCCTCCAAGCCACCAAAAAATAAATCAACACTACTTTCCATTGTTTTTTTTAACGTTCTCGTTTAAATTACAAAAACTTTCTTCGCTCGATTTCAATTTCCACAAATAAATTCACAAAATTGCCATTTAACAGCTGATTTCGATTTTAATATGCTCCTAAAAGAAGGCAATTTATTTCATAAAGACAACTGAAAAGAGTTGTCTTGCATAATACGAAAAATTTGTTGGTTGTCTCAAAGTTGAGTTGTCATGAAGACAACACAACTACGTTGAGTTGTTATCCATAATAGGCACTTAAGGCTGGGTGTTCGAGGGTATACGATTTTTCGCCCCGATGGGGCTTGCAGGGCTTAAGAGATAATTGATTGCAGTAAACGGCTTTCGACAGTAAATAAATAGACGCTGTTAGTGACCGTCTTAGAATTTTAATTTTTTTGACTTTTATGTACCATAAAGTCCCAAAAACGTCACTTTTTGGGTGTTTTTTTTTCGCCCCGGTGGGGCAATATCTAAATGTAACTTTTTTATTTTTTTTATGATTTTATTTTATAGCCAATGGGTTAAATTAGTTAGTGACCGTCTTCGAATTTTGATTTTTTGAGTTTAACTATTATAATCTGCAAATTAAGGTGACCAAAAGGAAACAGTGTTTGTAGAGCAACCAGAACTTATTTTTGTCAGCTTTTCAAAACAGAATAACATTCAAACATTTATGTATCCGTTCATTGAATACAAATTAAAGATTTGGTTCATAAAATAGTTAAAATTGCATTTTGAAAAGTTAACAATTTAACAGCAGTTTCATTTTTGTTTCAGAACTCACGCTCGAATATGCAATGTAGTTCACAAAATATCCGACACAGCGCTAATCGTTTTCTCTATAATTTTGCTCTCTCGCGAGAGTCTGTAATTTGCAGATTGTTGTTTTGCCGCATTCGTTGCCACTGGGATATGGAGAAAACAAGTTTGGATCCTTTTTTTGGTTTTCTGATAGATACATACTAATTACTTAATAATATTATTGTTGTTGTTTTAAGTCAATCGAGCATTGTGATGTGAGGCATAGAGGCAGATTGGATAAATATCATCGTAGACGTTACCTACAAAACGGTACACGTACGTAACATAATTATGAATATGATAGGGAAATCAAATCGAAATGAAAAATTATATTGAGAGCGGAATATTTTTAAGGGATGATGAATGATGATTGATATGGATTGAGGGTTTGAGAACATTTGAGAATATGTATGGGAGTGGGAGTGGGAGATGGGAGGTGAATGATGATTTTTTTTATTATGAGTTGAGTTCAAATCAAACTACCTAAATGCAATTTTGGGTCATCGTAAATAAAATACCTACTGTATGAGGAAAGGGGTTGGTTGCTTTGCTGTTCCCTATTTTAGGCCGAACTTTTCAAAATAGATTAGTGGTTGTGTGTTTTAATATTTTGAAAATTATTGTGTGTAGTATAAGTATATAGATTTACACAACATCCGCTTTTATTGTTGATATTGAAATGGTCATCTATTCATAAATCATAATGATTGGTCAATGTTTTGCATGACCAATCTGGAGAAGATTGTTAATTTGTGTTGAGGTTAAAAATTCTAGACACAACAATAAAATGTGTTCCTGTGGCCAAACTCATTGTTTGTTATTACAAAATTTTAAGGCAAATTAGTACATATATAGAACTGGGTAATGTTTTGTTGAACTTTAAACGTTGTCCAGGTAACTCATTCACGATATAAAAACAGTGTTCTACAGGATGCTATTTTTGTATTTCATGCCGCATGTGGTTGGTTTGTAAGGCGGCCCTAGATTTGGTGCAGCTTTCAAAGCTCCTCTAAAAAATATCATTAGGGGTAACCCAACCTTTTCAATGCCTACCGACTTCACAGTGTTTAAAATACTTAAAATGATAATACATACTGTTAACATGCAAACCAGGTATAGCTTCATTGAGCAGGGAAATCCCTCCTGCTCAAAGGTGTCATAGGATTAGTGTAGGTCTGCACATTGCAGCTCGTCAAGTGAGTCAGACGTATTGTGTTAAGATCGCAGTTCGTATATGATTGCAAGGGCGCTTGGCGAGTTCGCGCAGTGCACATTAAATTTAGTTATTAATACATACTCAATATCTATCTTACTCAATATCTATCTACGTACTAGCATGGCAGTCACACCCGGCTTCGTTCATGTTATTTTTATACCCTCCACAGGAAGGTACATATCACTTTGTCATTACATTTGTAACGCCGAGAAGGAATCACCGGAGACCCTATAAAGTATATATTCTGAATCAGGATCACATTCTGAATCGATTTAGCCATGTCCGTCTGTCTGTCTGTTGAAAACACAATAGCGTCCAAACGAATCGACATAGGCGAATGAAATTTTGTGAGAAGACTTCTTTTTACTGTCGTCAGGTTGGTATTGAAAATTGTCTATGTCGGTAAAATAGTTCTGCTACCTCCCAGACAAAACCACTATTAGACCAAAGTCTCTCTCTGTCTATTGAAATCACGATAGCGTCCGAACGAATCGACTTAGGTAACTGAAATTTTATGAAAGGTCTTATATTTATGGCCTTCAGTTTTCTATTAAAAATGGTCCATGTGGGTCAAGTAGTTCTGGTACCTCCCATACAAAACCAATATTAGACACATGCGTGTACCTATACAGTGCATACAGTGGAGGGTATCAAAGCATCGGCCAGGCCGATGATAACACTTTTACTTGTTTTTTTTCCGCATGATGCTGCCGTATATCTACAAAATTGATCTCATTATAGTCATATCCTCGGTCATATCTCTGTAGAGTGAAGATAATTACAATAAGTAATTTTTCTCTTCTAAAGGGTAGAGGGGGGTAATTAAAAAAAAATGCAAAAAAAGCCAAAAACTATTATTAGTTTTTTTTTTAAACACTATTTGGCAGTAGTACAATATATGTATGTACATATAGGACATACATATGTACATATATCCATCCATCAATCGGATGGAAAATATGAATTTTCCTATATAAACTTTGATGAAACTTGAGTTTGGCTCTTACCATTTGGGCTAGGCGTCCCCAATCAGTCAGGACAAACTTTTTATTAAATTAGATAATCCATACCTACATCCATAAATGGTGCGAGCAGGGCTGCAGCCGTTTGTTTTTGGATAGGATTTATATCCTATATAAATATATACCTAATATGTGTACTAAAAAGGAACCCAAACCCACAAAACAAAGCAATAATAACAAACTAGCCATAACAGGTTTTTATAAACAGCCAGCATAAAATGCCAAAAAATAAAAGCTAAGGTCAGGAATGAAAATTTGTATACATATTATGGATTTTGGATATTATTATTAAAATACATATTTCGATTTGATTTGTGCTTACGATTGCGATTGTACGAAGGCGATATTCATAAGTGTGCGTTAGGAAATTCTATATCACACACACTTTTGGTTTCAGTGTATTAGATAAACAACGTTTGCAGCAACAGAAGCAATAGCAACAGCAAGCACAGCTTGTCTCTTTCCCTTCCCTTTGGTTGTTTTGATTTATTTTGTTGTGCAGACAATTTTGTATTATTTTTATTAATTGAGCTGAGCGAGTCTGCACTCTGCAGTCACGATTGTGATCTTGGTAAGGGAGGGTGTGCTCGGCTATTTTAAATTCTGTGCACTAATACATGTAAACACGTTTACTTGAGCACAGAGTTCGTAGCTGAGGGAGACCCACCCTTAAGTATCTCGGATACATTGTCGGTCAGGGTAACTTGAAGACAAATCCGGACAAAATCGAGGCAATGGTTGAATTTCCCGTTCTTAAGACACCAAGACAAGTTCGGAGATTTTTAGGCTTAACCGGGTGGTATAGGCGATTTATCAAGTACTATTCGGATCTAGCTGCTCCTTTATCAGACTGTCTAAAGATGAAAAAGGTTTCGAAATTACACCTGAAGCTGTAGAAGAATTTGAAAAATTAAAATTGGCGCTTACCTCTGCTCCTGTGCTATCACAGCCAGGTTTTAGTAATCAATTTATCACTCAGTGCGATGCGTCCTCTGAGGGCGAAGGTGGTGTTCTCTTGCAACTTGATGAGAGTCAACACGAAACTCCGATAGCTTTTATGTACAAAAAGCTCAACAAGGCACAAAAGAACTACACCGTCACGGAGCAGGAATGTCTTGCCGCTGTTCTAAGTGTGCGAAGGTTCAGAGCCTATGTTGAGGAATCGCCTTTCCGAATAATAACATATCACTCCAGTCTAAAATGGTTGATATGGCAAAAAGAGTTAAGCGGAAGACTTGCGAGGTGGAGTTTAGAGCTCCAACGATTCGATTTTGTTATCGAACATCGGAAAGGATCTCTCAACATAGTCCCTGATGCTTTATCACGAGACGATATGGAAGAGATTTCAGCAACGTCGATATATGTAGATGTTGATTTGGCTTCGGAGGAGTTTGACTCGGAGCAATATGCCAAGTTGAGAGAAGACATCATCAAGAACCAATCTGCTCTTCCTGACCAAGTTGTATCGGAAAAATATATTTACAAAAGAGTTAGGTTCAGGACTGTTGAGGTTGATGACGAGGATTCGTTATGGCGTTTTTGGTTGCAAGAAGCACTTACACAGATTGTTATAGAAATGGCTCATAGTACCAAAATGTCCTGCCATAGCGGCTTCGCCAAAAATTATAGCCGCATTCGCGAAAAATATTAAAGGGTCCATCTGACCATAGGCCACTCAGTTCTGTATCACACTTCGTTTAAGCCCAAGAGTTCCCCCCACCAGTGGTAAGGGATCTGAAGCTCAATAAAAATATTAAAAACTAAAAAGTTGCTTCATTTAAAAGATGGTTTCTGTTCGTTATGAACAGAAAAAAAAATATTTTTTGTGTTCAATAAGAAACACAAATAAAAGTTATATAGCTAATTTGTTTTACTCGTCTCGCTTACCTAAAATACCACATACTAAATATTTTTATACACTGATAATAACTAAACGCAAGATCGATTTAAGTCAAACTGTATTGAATAGCACCATATTGAATAAACTGATTTTTTTTTTATTTTACTGGTGAACTCGTTTGTTGTTCCTTGGACTTCGCTTGCCTCCATTGGATGAACTAGATTGCTAATCGAATTGAATCAACTTTTATTTCATAGTTGAATTGTTTAATATTTTATTATTTCCATAAGAAAAATCTGGATTTGCTTATCGTAGCCTTTCATCTACGGAATTGGAGTCTGGAGTCCTACTTTAAACAAGGGTTATCATATCAAACCCAGTTGGAACGACTACTACCAACGAACGATGGTGAAATTGAGGAGTTATATATAATAACAAAAAAAAATTCTATCCTTGTTTCCAGATAGAAGACGAGGTTGTATGCATGAATCAACTTCCAGCATGCAACCATCCACTAATAGGTTACCTTTTCCCAAATTGCCTAAGTATAGCGGTACTTATTTAGATTACAAAAAGAACTATTGGTACGAAATGAAACTTCGCTCACCAATGTAGATAAATTTAACCGGAAAGTTCGTGTGTTCCACGTCCCAGACGAGAATTATAAAAAAAATCTTTAGCTTTAAAGAACGATACGATAATAGACGTGATTTTTTTGCAATCCTATATAGGCTAATGTCGATTTCCATTGGGCTTTTACCGTTTTGCTATCAAATCTCAGATTTTTTCTGCCCCAACTGTGACTTACTGTGACTTGGCAGCACTATGCTAGTTGACATTTGATTTCTCAGCTGTTTTATTTCTGTCTTCACCAAACAAATTTTCAGGCAATCAATTATGTAGTTTATAAAATGATAAATGACGAGAACATATTAGCTATAGGCACATTAAAATAGTTCACAAATGAGAAGAAATACATTTAGTTTCAGGTGGTTTTTTTATTGCTGGCAATCTCTGCACCAACAGCAAATTCCAGCCGTAAGAGCGATTTGCTGTACGTAATGGATGTGCTTGCACTTTTATCGGATTTTTCAGGATGATACAAGTTCCAGCGGCGAATCAGTGGCAGTGCACAACTCCGTACGCGCGCTGTAGCATTTCAGCAGTCCAATTCTTATTCCAATGTTTCTTCCAAAGTCCAAATTTTAAGTTGCAATTTTCTTGTCCATATTTTGATTGATTATGTTTGTTTTTCCTTTTTTATGGGAGACTGGGTCACCTTGGTCCCTGACAAGCTGAGCAGTTTTTAACTGTGGCGCTTTTGAACGGCAGTATTTGGAATTGCTTTTGGCAGCTAATAAGCTCTGTAATTTTTTTTAAAAATAAATTAACTTAGCGTCCTCTTGTAGCTGACCTTCCCTGTGGTGGGGGCGGGCAACATATCTGGGTTCACCTAGACATGGCTGACGAAGCACACACCAAATGATGACAAAGCGAATAAAGCGAACCTCGGATATTGCCAAGCCTGCCAAAATAGGGCGCCCTTTGGAGCCAGGCCTGAAGGCTGGCAGGCTACGAGCTTCCCATCAATGGTCTCGCAAACCATTATGGTGGTCAGAGGCTGGATGCGCGGACTTTCGGCTACTCGGGAACGGCATCGACTTAGGATAAACACGTGGAACATTTTTCGCTCACGGGAAAAGACCTGGAGCTTGTTGGGGAGGCTGTCAAATATCGACTAGATATAGTTGGTGTCTCCTCAAGAAAGCATAGGGGTTCTGGTACTGTGGACCTTGCGGATGGGTGGAAACTCTTCATGTCGGGAGTAGTACCTTCGATGTCTGCTTAGGCGGGAGTGGGGATATTCACAAGTCCCAGGTTGGCAGGCAAAGTATTGGAGTGGATATATCTGCGATTTTAAAGCTTAACCTTGACTTTTGTCAAGCTGGACTTTTGTTGTTCAAATGGAATATCCATTATGAACAGTTGAACACTGGCTGAATTCCAAAACGTCAAAAAAAATGCGCATTATGAATGCACACTGCTTTTCTGATGCGAGGTTATGAATGCTTTTGCGCTGCTTTGCATTTGTTATGCTTTGCAATTTTTGACGTTTTGGAACGACTTTGATGCGAACTATCATAAAATGTCTCAAACACCAATTAATTAATTTTGTTGACCTCCTCTAAAACTACTCTCCACAGCACTTTTTTTTCCTTCTTTTGTTTCGAAAATCGGGCTCAAATTGAATTCGGGTACTCGCCAATAATAATTTAATGGACTCATTCGTCCACTTTTTATTACTACAAATCAAAGTAAAATTGGCAAATTATTACAAAATATATTATTTTACTACGACTTCAGCGATGAATCCATTTTTAATGGCGGTTTAAAATTAAATGTAATTTGCATCATAATAATTTATGATGCTCTGTTTGCTTTTGTTTGCGCAGTTGATGCGTTCACAATGCGATTTAGAAAAGTATGCATTGCATCATAGTAACCTGTTTGCGTTTTGGAACGCTTGATTAAGCAGTAATGCAGTAATTCTTGTGTCATTAAACATTAAAGTGGCCTGAGAATGCGGCGAAACACACAGCGATTGGCAGATTGGCAACCGACCAGTTATTCACTCTCAGAATGGTACTTGAGAAGGATTAGGTTAGGTTAGGTTAGGATAATAATAATCTGAGGCTGAACTTCAACGCGCACTCGATCGGTTTGTAGCCGTTTGTGTTGAAGCTGAGATGAAGTAAACGGGAACAAATCTGAAGTGATGGTCGTCTCCAGAACGCCTGTTCAATGCACTCTGCATCTTAGTGGATGCCCATTAAATAGGTGGAGAAGTGTAAGCATCTCGGGGTTATATTCTCGAATGATGGAAGGAGCAATGCTGAGTTTTCCTGTAGGATTTCCTATTAGAATTGTTTAAAGAAACTTTTTGCATCAAAACATTTTTTTTTAGACCGAGGAAAAAAGTCAAAAAAGTTACAAAAGTTCTTAAATTTCAAAGGGTACTTAATGGGTAAAGGAAAGTTTTGTATCATTCAAACGGAATTTAAATGATACATTCATCAAAAAAATACATTCAAAAAAGGCGTGTTCAATATTTTGTAAGCAAAGTTCAATGGAATTCCATTCTCTTTCAGTTTTACTTTGTCTTTAGTTACAATAAGTAGAACTTATTATTGTCATGGTAATTTTGATTTTACACTTCAATTGTTCAGTTTTTAAAAGATTTATCTGTACACGCATAAATAAATATCAAACAAAAGTCTCATTTTAGATAACCGTAAAAGATATTACATATTTTAAATACGAAAAAAAATATTTCTCCAAGTCAAAAAAAAAACCTAAATCTATGGGAAAAACCAAAAAAAAGTTGTTTAGTCTGAACAATATAATTAATTCTTTAGAATTGCAAGCTAATGTCATTTTTTACTAAAAGACGTTTGATTAAAAAAGCATAACTCTCATAAATAAGTTAGCAATTCATTGCCTAAACTTGCTTAAACTGGCAACCCTGCCTTTAAGTGGCAATCTATTATACTTATACTTCATATGTACATATAAGTAAATACAGTAATGTCTCGCTAATCAGAATTACTTATTGCAAGGAGGTATTCGGATTATCAAAATATTCGGATTAATGAGTACAAGGCAAGAGGGTTATTAAACGAAAATAATGCATAATTATGGCTGCTTAAGACCAATGTTACTGTTTTATGCTTCATCTATTAACATAATATTGGTTAGCTGTAATTCGTATTACAGCGTACAAAAATCGGTGTAGGGTTCGGAATACATATTCGGATTAAAGGTGGTTCGGATTAGCGAGTCATTACTGTATATAATTCGTAAAAATGGGTAACTTTTATTCTTACTTTTTGTTTTCATCAGAAGTTTTTGTGGACTTTGCATCACAGTTTTCATCATCTCCTTCGTCAATATCACTAAAAGAGAAAAGATGGATGGATTACAAATATGAACGCTAAAGGAAGAAAAAAATTCCCAAAATTAGAGAACTTGATTTTCTTTATTTCTTATAGGTATAGAGTACACAAACCGAGTTTTAAGTGAATGGGCCTCCGCACACGAGATGATTTCTGCCGGCAGAAACCCGGTTTTATACCATACTTCGAGCGCACACGGGATGATTTCTGCCGGCGGAACAAATTATATTTATGAACCCCTTTTCATTGTGTAGTATTATTTTCACAATTGAAATATTTTCAAACTCGGGAGAACATTTTATTCCGTTTCATTCCCCTCACTTCAGTCCCCTCGCCAACAAAATCGGTTTTATGCCGGTAGAATTAATCTCGTGTGCTAGGGCCCAATCGGATTAATAATAAGAATTTTCCCATAGGTACAATCTTTGGAGTCATAATTTCCCCAAATCTTTTCTAAGAACTCACTCATTCATTCATTAATTTTCAATAGCCTACTTATTCATTAAGTTGGTCGCGGGTGTATGTTGCTCAAGTAATTCCTCCATATATCTACTCTTTGCCATCGACTCTAAATCATCAAAGGCAATCCCCATACGGGTAGAGGACAGATTATGGTCTTGAGCTAACCATGGTCTACTGATGGTACGGATTCCATAGCACGTCTTGCGATCCTGGTTTGGGAAATGCGTTGAACATGACCAAACCAACGAAGCATGGACCGCATGGCAATTTGGTTCAAAATATCAGCTTCAAAGCTCTGGAAGCTGATTACCAACCAGTCAGGACAAACTGTTTTATATATATTTTTTTCTTCCTTTATTCTCTTTAATAAATAAATACTTAACAATTTATTTAATTCAGGTTAATACTTCTACACAGTAGAGAATAGCTAGTGACATTTTTTACTCTGCTTAAGCAAACCAATAAATAGTGTTAAATGCCACTTAAAACATATAAAATTTATTTATTCATTCATTCATTTTCAATGGTCCGCTTGTCCATTAAGTGGGTCGCGGGTGTAGGTTGCTCAAGTGGACCCTCCATAGCTCTCGATCTTCCGCCATCGACTCCAAATCATCAAGGGCAATCCCCATGCGGGTAGAGGAGAGATTATGAATTTGATCTAACCATCTCATCCTGGGTCTACCTAGGGGACGCCTGCCTGATGGTACGGATTTCATAGCACGTCGTGGAATCCTGGTCGGGGACATGCGTTTAACATGCCCAAACCACCGAAGCATGGACCGCTCCGTCCGAAGAAGTAGCTGCTCGACATTGAGTTCCTCACGTATTCTAGTATTTCTAATGCGATCTCTACGGGTCACACCAGCAATACTACGGAGAAATCTCATTTCGGCAGCTTGTATTCGCGATCTTATTCTTTCGGTCATTACCCAAACCTCATGACCATAGGTAAGAGTTGGAACAAACACCGAATTAAAGACTGACAACTTAGCTTTGACACCAAGTTCAGTCCTCCTGATAACAAAATGACCAAGCTGTCTCAAAATCGATCCAGCCTGACCGATCCTACAGGAAAACTCGGCATTGCTCCTTCCATCACTCGTGAATAAGACCCCGAGATAGTAAAACCTTTCTACGTGTTTTAATGGAACTTCACTAACATGCAGAGTCCATTGAACAGGCGTTCTGAAGATAACGATCACTTCAGATTTGTCCACGTTAACCTTCATCTCATCTCAAACCGATCGAGTGCTCGCTGAAGTTCAGTCTGAGAGGATCCAAGGATGACCATGTCAGCAGCGAAGAGCAGATGACTTATCCTCAGATCTCCCAAATCGAAACGTTCTTCGCCAATACTGCGCTGTAACAGCCAGTCCATATAAGTATTAAAAGACAAGTAAGTATTGTCCAAGGAGACAAGACGCACCCATGGCGAAGTCCAATGAAAGGTATTGATTTAACGCTGTTCAATAATTTAATATGTTGTTTTTAGGTCCTGATTACGTCATTGTTAAATAGTATAAAATAAATAGTACATATACGGAGCAATTTGATAAGTATCAAATTAATCATTCATTTGGTTTTTCAATTTAATTTTTTTTCTTATATTTATTCACATTTGCATACATATTTTAATTGCCTATTCCCAATTTCTTCCTTTGTTTCAGTTCAGTGTAACCCTAACAAGTGTCATATATTTCCTAAATTCCTTATTTCCCATCATCAATCAAGTTCAAGATCTTCAATCAAGATATCTACAATCAAGATTCGCACATACATACATACTCGTTCATAGGCGTACAGTCAAAAGCAGTGCAGTGCATATTTCCACTCCGTTTCGATTTATATAATATACGACTACATAGGTCAAGTGAAGTTTCGTTCGATTTCTATTTGAGTGCATATACCAAATAATAATACATAAATATATTTACAAATGCGTTTGTGATCTTTTTTGCATGATTTAAATTATAGGTACACGGGGTGAAATCATAGTAGTGGCTGTGTTTTCTTTTTTTGCATATTTTTTCAAGAAGAAAATTGCTATTTTTTAGCACAAGTTTTAATTGCAGTTATAACTGCATGCATGCAACTGTAATTGTATATACTCGTTTCAACAAGCCGTTTTACGAATAAACGGTGTTCCGAATAAGCGGTAATATAAGTAAGCGGTATTACAAACAAGCGGGTTTCTATATACACAGTACATTTAAAACCGTTTGATTTCGTATTTCGTTCAACTTAACTTTTTTTTTGCATAGCCTTGCCTAATTTCAATCTTATCGAAAGCAAATTTTTAGAATTATTCTAATAATTTTAACATCGATTCAATACAAATTTCAAGAAGGTACATTTGAGAAAGAAAAAGAAACGGTTTAGCTCGGTGATCTTAATTAAAGACTTTTTTTTCTCAGTGCATAATTGCAATTAGGCCTATTCGGCCAAATCTTTTATTCTGTTATGAATTTTCTGTTATGAATCATAAAAGATTTCGACCATAAAAGATCTTTTATAAATCGTATTCGGGGTTTCGAACTTTTATGAAATTCTGTTATGGAACTTCGAAAATTGAAAATCTGTTACGAAGCTGTCAAAACAAACCACAGAGTTTTTTTTTATTCATAGTCGGTAGGCACCTGGTCAAATTTGTGCAAAAAACATATTATAATGCGGGCTGAAATGAATAAGTTATGAATTACTACAAACTAAATAATTGTGTAATAAACAGTGAAATATCTTTTTAGGAAAAAGACAACAAAAAACCACGACCGAGCTAAAGCAAATATATTGCTCTTACATGGAGCTAAATCCAATTAGAAAACACTGTTTAAATCAGTAACCTGCTGAATGAATCTGGATGAACTGGGCGTTTAATGCGATAAACCAAAAATGGC
Source organism: Cheilosia soror (assembly GCA_949372485.1). Taxonomy (NCBI): domain Eukaryota; kingdom Metazoa; phylum Arthropoda; class Insecta; order Diptera; family Syrphidae; genus Cheilosia; species Cheilosia soror. Next base: position 57,092,013 of record OX443561.1, on the reverse strand, counting down.
CTACTTTGTGATGAATGTTAAGGATGTGATCCGGTCGGTACCTATAGCCAGCCTGTAGAATTGAGAAAGCGGATAAATAAGATGCAGTATCCCTTTGCCGCAAACGTCGCTAAAGTCGTCAAAGAATAGTTGGTTCAGTGCGCGCAGTCTGATGCTGGACATTTGCAGAGGAAATGAGTTTTTGTCTGATTGTGGAAGTTTTCTCATTCGTATTTCCGCAACTGCGGCATTGAGGGTTGTATTTGTATGGGATACTTTGGCCGCATGGTCTCCAATTGGCCAATGCCCCGTGGTTGTTTGATTTTGTTTGTTTTGTTTTGATTTTAGCGATATCTGAGCGGGTTCTTTGTTTGCTTTCTATTGATGCCTGATATGAACCGTATCCGAAAAAATGACATTAGAAACTTGAAATAAATATCCAACTTTACATCGTTATTACATTATTAGAAATGCACTTGACCTGAATTTGAATGAAATGTTTGTATTCGTGTCTTGCGTATTGTTCCAATTAATTCATTAGAACTCTAGCATTCACCGTACACAATTTGAGCTGAATAAAACGCACATCAGGAAGATCAAAGGGATCACTATTTAATCTTAGTTCCAGGAAAAGTGGCTGGTGTCTTCGTCTAAACCAAAAATATAAATTGATAAATTATTTTCAATTACATACCAGGGTTGCCAGAATTTTGTTTGCTTTAAGCGCCCAAAACTTAAAGAAATGTAGCCCAATATCGTTGCCCAGAAAGAAGCCCAAAAATCGTTGATAATAATTCGGTTCTTGTAAATACTTGGTGCTCCGCCATAAAAATTTAAGTGCAAAATATGAAAATTCCATCAGGCTAGCTAATGTTGTGCTTCTGGAACCTTGTGTTGTTGTTCGCAACAATATAATTCGTGTATTGATTACACAGTACAAAATTGGTTAAAAATAAATCGTGTACTCCAGAACTTCCTAACTATCAAAATGGAAACGAATCAATGGCGTTGATAGCGAAAAGTTATGTTTTTCTACGAAGCTTGTTTTTGGGGAAATAGAAGTTTCTAAGAAGACCGGAAGTTTTGAGATTGGACGCAAAACTACTCCGAAGAAAGATTTGCCGGACAAGTAGAGCCAATCCAATTTTAATGTCCATTAAAATTAAGTAGATTGTTGCACCTAAACTCCATCAAGAACTCAGGGCGCTGTGTCGTAGAACAAAATCTTCGTGGATACATATTCCACAAAAAACACACATTATGTCAACAAAAACCTAAGCAAGAGCCGGAATTTTGAAAGACTCCACTTAAAAAAAACATTTGCAATTTTGGAAAAAAGTTCTTTGGAGTGCTAAATCCAAGTTTAATTTGTTTGGATGCGACTACTGTGCGAGAGGTCACAGGTTCAATCCCCGGAAAAACACAAATTACGTCTTCAGGTTTTTCCACTGCGGCACCTCTCGCGAACGTCCGACAAACATCCGAGACTCTATGTCCTGAATCTGTCCTGAAAAGCTTTTTAAATCAGCCATTTATACTCGGCCTAAAAATTGAAAGTCCCTTGTATTCGTCCCTAAAATAACGTAAAAAAACAAATGGTTGGGAGAAGCTTGGCCTTGGAACATCTACAAAAAAGATTAACTGCCCTTTTTTTTTTTGGAAACTGGAATTTTTAAGGCTTTGTTTTTCTGTGGCCAACTCGAAAATGAGTTAAAAATGTTTCTGAATTATTTCTGTTTGTTTTTAATTTTTAAATATCTACTAGTTTAAATATTTGATAAAATGCTAAAAGTCACAGCACGTTACTTATTTCTTTAATGTAATAAAATTAATAAGAAAACAACTAAAAATAGTTATGGTGTTTTCTATAACTACGAAAATGGGATACTGACAGCGAAGTGCTCTGCGAGGAATTTCTCTCCAGAAAAGTGCTCCGCGACCAAAAAAGATTGGGAACCGCTGTTCTACGGCATTGCTCACTGGAACTGTTAGCAATTGGGATCTGGCAACAGTGTTACATACCCACTTGTTTATACACATTTATTACATTTGTCTTCTTTTGTAAACATTTCGTTGATGAAAAATTGTATAGATATCCATTTCAATCCAAAACTTTATAATTAATAAAAATCTTTTATGATAAAAGTCACAAAATTCTGTCTTTTATTCTGTTATGATTTATAACAGATTTCATAAAAGATTTTTGCACGCAGAATACCAATTTTGGAGATCGTAAAAGATTTTTTGACAGTTCGAACTTTTGTATGTAAATTCATAACAGAATAACAGGAAAAATGGATAAAAGATTTTGCCGAATTGCTTTTTTTTTTGCTGGTTCGTATACATTAATCTAATCAGTGTTACTCTTGCGTATTATTAGTACTTTTTGCAAACGTAAATTAACTTTTACACCTTTTTCATTTAAATTCATTTATATTTGAATAGTTTTCTTTTGTTTATATTATTCACTGCTACGACATGGAACAAATCCAAGAATTGATGAATGAACAGCTACAATGTAAGGCTGATTTAGTAAAATATAAAGAAAGTTTTGCCACTTGTATTCCTAAGCGTCTTTCTAAAATGGGTTATCTGCGTAGCCGATTGGAACTTTGCAAGACTTATTTGAATACCTTTCAAGGTAATCATATTAAGATCCACAAACTTCTTAACGTCGCACAGATATCTCAAACGGATTATGCATACTTTTCTGAGGAAGAGCATCATAAGTTTGAGGAGATTTTTGCTGATCTGAAGGAAGATATTTTAGATGAAAAATCCCTTCTTGGTGTGCAGGATATTCAAAGCTCAAACCCAAATAATCAGACCGCTGATAATATAGCGAATCAAACACTTTTTGAACATACTTTTCGTGAAGAACATTATATTCATCTTCCAACCATTAAACTGCCGGAATTTGATGGAAGTTATAAGAAATGGTTTACCTTTCATGACCTGTACGTTGGCATGATCCATAATAAACATAGTTTACCAAACGCTCAAAAACTGTATTATTTAAAAAAGTGCCTAAGCGGTGAAGCCTTTCAACTAATTCAATCGATTCCTTGTACAAATGCAAATTATGATACAGCTTGGAAAAATCTTTGTGCACGCTATAATAATAAGCGTTTTCTCGTTGAGTCTTACCTAAAATCACTTTGCGAGCAACCAGAAATGATAAAAGAATCTGCTTCTTGCATTCGAAAGTTGTTAGATACAACGAAAGAGGGCCTAACTTCCATTAATAACCTAAAGGTTAAAACGGATACTTGGGATATTTTTGTTATATTTTTAGTATCTCAAAAATTAGATAATTCTACGCGAAAGCATTGGGAAGTATATTTATCCGCGAAAAACTCAGATTCCGATTCTAAAAATAGCGAACTACCAAAGCTTGATGACTTTTATAATTTTCTCGAAGATTCCTTTCCTTCCTTGGAAGCTTTGGACAATAGAATTCACTTATTCTCCAAAGAAAAGACATCGACTCAGAATAAATCTTCCTTTCGGACTCGCTCCCTACATACAACCAAATCAACGAAGAAATATCCATCGTGCCCTTGTTGTAATGAAGAACATTATCTATATTCTTGTGGACAGTTCAAAACAATTACTCATGACAGAAAAATCGAAATAGCAAAGAACAAACATCTTTGTCTTAACTGTCTCGTTCCAGGACATGTAGTACCTCAATGCAGAAGTAAGTCGAATTGTCAAAAATGCGGTAAACGTCACCATACACTTTTGCACATTGAGAATACGAGCTCAACATCTTCAAATAATGAATCAAATACTGACTTACCATCAACTTCTCATTCATTTTCCCATTCTTGCGCCGGTGCAGCACAACATATTCTTCTCGCCACAGCAAGAGTAAAGATTTCCAGTATCACTGGTGATCATGGCGGTATGTTCAATAATTTAATATGTTTTTTGGTCCTGATTACGTCATTGTTAAATAGTATAAAATTATGCCCCTCACCTGCTTTCTAATTCATGGCAATGCCCTGATCGCACCTCTATGACCCATTCCACCCATTCCTTTATACCACCCAAAGCTATTCAGTTTTTCACCTCACTTGCATTCATTAGGTCTGTTTTTTTGCACATCGATCTCAGTGAAGTAAAGTGAAGTAGGATTTTCAGCACGCAATTACAACAACTGCACTCAATTTGACACCACTGAGATTCACACAAGCTATTCATTTCCAGCAGGACCAACTTTGGAGCATTCTTCAATTCTGAACACCAGGGGAACACATTTTTGTGTAATTTGGATCTGTTCACAGAGTGTCTCCTTTTATGATACCTACTATTTTGTTGGCTGTCGTGGGTGTAAATGTATAAGGAATTGCATATTTTAAACAACTATAAAAATGACAACTGAATATTACTGAAAGTAGTAAAATACTAAATATTTTCCGTTTTTATTTAAGTTGCATTTTGTTTACAAAATATAATTAATATACACATAGACTTATAATAATTGAAAACTATCTTTGATATGTCATTATGGGATAAATTGTTTGTAGATAATAAATAGCAAATCCTTCCATTTTGTATTCTCTGTTGATTTTTTAACTGAATTTTTTTTTTCTACTGCGCGAGAGTATGACTGTCCTGAAAAAGCTTCTCAATTCAGCCGTTCGGACTCGGCATAAAATTGTAGGTCCCTTCCATTCGTCCCAAAAATAGAAACTCACACAAAACGAATGGTTGCGAGAAGCTAGGCCTAGGGTGTCTACTCGCATGTTGCGCCACCTATATATTTATTATTTATGGAATAAAGGTTAAGTATTATTTACATAGCTACTATTTTTTTAAGTGAAAGTCATTCGATTTCAGCCAATTGACATTCCAACTTTTGATTTCGATGGAGATTTTTTTTGTTCATTTCTCCGCACATTCTCATTTTCGATTGCACTGAGTTAAAGTTATGAGTTTTTTCGACTGAAAATTTGTGGTTAAGTCTTTATTTAAAAAATGTTTAAAGTGAAATTTACAAAAAAACATATAAAATTGGAAGCAACATTTGTTCGTCTTATGGAAATGCTTATTTATTTAATATTTTTATTGCATTTTTTCTGTTTAATTTGATCGTTTCTTCCTCCAAGAATGTGTAAATAAACCCATCCTTTCTCAAATTAAAGTCAAAACCAACGCAATCGACAGTGAAATATTTATACAGCTGATTTCGAAAATAAAGTTCATACAATTAAATCATTTGGTAATGAACTTCTTTCCTTCAAAACATAGATTGTGAGAAGTTCATTCGATTGAAAGTTTTAAATTCGAGGAATACTCGATTCGATCGAATCTCAGAATTAGCAGGAATGTTCTTTACTTTAGGACTCACCTAATAAACACACCCACGCATGTTTTTGTTTTTTTTTTCTTTGGCAATTAATTTGTGATTTTATTTCATAAACATCAGACCATACAAGACGGCAGGAAGAGAAAAAAAAGTAAACAAAAAAAGTAAATATTCTGAAGAAATTGATAATCACTATTTTTTTTTTTGCGCTAAAAGGTTAATTATTCATTTTTCTAGAAGTATTTTGATTTTGAAATTGAGTTTTCATTGATTGGAAATTTTGACAGCAATGCCAGCTGCTAAATTTTCAGGGGTAAGACCGACTGTTCAGAAAAGTGGTTGGGGACTGTTTTTTTACACATTTTCTTACTTTACTTTACTTCACTGAGATGGGTGAGCAAAAAAACAGACCTATTGTCATTCTATCCATACACCGCGTCGCGTTAAGACATACCTACTTCTTGTACTCTTGAAAGTAAAATTAAAATTACATATTTTTGAAATTAAAAACAATTTTTTTTTCTTTTTTTATTCGTGCTATCGAACAAACGCCGATTGTTTAGTGACAGGGTTAAGTCGAGTAAATTTTAATTTCTAAATATTTTTTTTGTTTAAGGTTTAAGACAGGCGTGAGCTATTTCTATTTGGCTCGGAGTATTGAGCCAAAGTTGAAATACTTGAGCCAAATTACCCAATTGGGTAGAATTATGACGCTATTCCTTTTTCAGTCGTGAACGCGAGCAGCATACTTGTTGGCTTTCGTCTTCCGTTTCACTTTCGAGTAAATACGCTGCCAAAATAACCGCAACACATTTTATAATCAACTTTGTTAAATTTGAAACCTGACCGAATCCAAGCAATTTTTTATTTATTTTTATTGAATATACGTCAAACACGAGCGAATCAAAAACAATCTGACCAATACACAAATTCTTCACAAATTCCATTTGTGTAGGAATACACAAATCGTCTGAGCCACAAATCTGTATACATAAATTGATTTGTGTATGGGACACTTTTTCAAAATATAAAATTGGAGCATAAGCAGCATTTCGGAAAACGGAATTTTGCATTTACAGTCGGCCCTAGCGAGGAATCCGTCGGATCGGAGAATTCTCCGCAACGCATACTCCGTCGTAGACTCAAATTACATTCGAGGTATCCGCATTCGGAAAGAATAATTAAAATGCGGCGACGCATTATTTGACATGATGTTGTTTCGTGGTACATCGGGGTTTTCCTATTTAATTCTTTTTTTTTCGTTTGTTTCTGCCCTGGAAACACAAATGTAAGCAACAAATACAACCAATTACTTTGCTAAAATGTTTTTTTCTTTATTTTTTTCATTTATCAACACTTCACTGCAAATCGTAAACAAATTCCGCAACAAATTCCTGTCGGAGCATATCGGAAGAAAATTAGTATGAAGCTGTCAAAAATATCAGTAAAAACGCACTTGATCGCACTGAAACGCAATATGCCAGTGTGCGTTGCATATTTGTCGGAACAAAGTTCCGAAAAGCTGTTCCGAAGTATACCTCGAAGCAAAAATCCTTGATCAAAAATTTTCATATGAATAATTTCTTTTCACGCCCTCCTTTGCAAGTGAATGATCTCAGTGAAAGGGTGAAAATGGCGATCCTAAATAAAAAAAAAGAGAAAAAGCGTCACACCAATTCAAAGGAGTATTTAGTGAGCTTTTTAAAAATAAATTAGAGAAATGCAGTCACCGACTGACCTCCAAGCCGACAGCATCGATTTGCTTATTATTGGTGTCTAACTCGCTTATTCCGTGTGTGATTTTCCCGCTATTTCAATAGCAAATCAATTTTTTCTCTTTTCTCTCTCTTCTTTGTTTCTTTCATTCCCGTGAAAAAAAAAAAAAAAACTAGATTTATAAAAAAAAAACTGTGCAAAAATGGCCCCTGGGCCACAAGTGCTTTCAGGTAACCGGTTTAGTGGCCTTGATTTAGACTCACTTGCCGAACCTAGAATTAAAAAAAAAAGAAAACCGAACAATTACTCAAGTTTCGATCTTAATCTTAATCCCTCTGTACCAACATCTACAACATATGCTAGCCCTAAATTTATAGTTAGTAGACAGTACGAAGCCATTAACTTCTTTTAGTGTATTCCTATTAAAAAAAGCAATAGATAGCATCAGTACTCAATACGAATACATAACCCAACTAAGAGATGGTAATTTACTAGTCCTCGCCAAATCCAAAAAAATAGCTGATATTTTCCTCGCAAAAAAATCACTTTCTAACCTTTGTGACATAAACGTGTCTCTTCATTCTAACCTCAACTCCTGCAAAGGTACAGTTTACGCGCCTTATCTATCTGGCGTTCATGAAGATGAAATCGTTAAGGAAATGAATTCACAAGGCGTTACAGAAGCCTATAAATTTAAAAAAAATATTGACGGTAAGGAAACCCCTACTGGCCTCATTCTTCTTACGTTTGATCTGTTCCGTCCACCGAGTACAGTTGATATAGGTTGGTATAACTGCAAAGTCGTTGAATATTTCCCCAATCCCATGCGCTGCAAAACGTGCCAACTGCTCGGCCACACCGCAAAGAGGTGCAAAAATACCGCTTCCTGCGTAAACTGCAACCTTCCTCCAAAAGACCCTCACACATGCACACGCACTTTCTGTGCAAACTGCTCCGAAGAACATCCTGCGTCTTCAAAAACTTGTAAAAGTTTCTTAAAAGCAAAGGAAATCCTAAAAATAAAAACGTCCAAAAAATGCACTATGTATGAAGCTAAGCAAGTTTACTATGAGTTAAATCCTTCATTCTCTTCCGTTCAATCATATGCTATAGTTGCTGGCAACGCAACGCAATCGAAACCAACCCCAGTCAAAAATTCAACAACTGAAATACTCAACTCCACTTCATACAACAGTCCTCAATCTCAACCACAAGTTCAATATGCAAACCAAACAGTAACGACATCCACTCACTACGACAAAAGCTCTCAACATACACAAATAATCACTTCAAACTCTACTTCTAACACACCATACATCTCTAATACTCTTCCACCTCAAACAAAAAATACAGAAAATACATCAACACTCACTCAAAACCTACCAATCATAACAAACTCTACCTCAAAAACACCCTCAATTTCTAACACTCTACACCCATGTACATCCTCAGAAAACACCACAATTAACAATCAAAACTCAACAAATATTCCTCCCCGTACAACAAATCAAATGTCAACCAATTGTACTTCACCCATATCTAAAGTCACCCAATCACTTGTAAATACCGGTAAATACTTCATTAAACCCACAGAAACCGAAGATGAAGACATTTCATAAACAAAATTGCACCAACAAAGTCGACTCCGCTGCCCACGGGCTGGGACAGCCGGGAAACTCAAGAGTCCCGGCTGGCCCAGGCTTTGGACAGCGGAGTCACAAAAACCCTTTCACCAACAACTATAACACCAACTCTGGCTTAACTCAATATAACTCAGTGTATATTGATCAAAAGACCAGAAATAAATCCTTTTTAAAGATTCTTCAATGGAACCTAAATGGTTATTTTAATAATTGGCACGAACTGCAATTATTAATAAATGACTATAACCCCTCAATAATAACCCTACAAGAAACCCATCTCCAAGCTAACTTCTCTCCTCATCCTCCAAAACAATACTCACCATACTTCCACAATTTAGAAACCAACACCTCAGCAAAACAAGGCACTGGATTACTGATTCACAGCTCTATTCCTCACGACCCCTTGGTTATTAACTCCAACATATCCATAGTAGCAATAGAAATCTATCTTAGCACCAAAATCACAGTTATCTCGCTATACATTCCTCCTTGTCAATCATTTACTTCCAGAGAATTAATAGACATTACGAACACCATCCATACCCCCATTTTATTAACTGGGGACGTCAATTCCTGGAACACGTTATGGGGCTCCCCCGTAACCAACTCCAGAGGCAAAGAATTCGAAAACTTTCTTTCAACTTCTAACCTTGCCATTTTAAATGACGGTAGCCCTACGCATTTTTCGACCCATAAAACATGGACACACGTTGACGTGACAGCAATATCACCTCAATTACTACCCAATGCCTCGTGGGAAGTTTTCAATGACCTACATGGAAGTGACCATCTACCGATACTAACGCGTATAGATTTAGGGTGTAAAAATACTATGAAAAAAACCCCATTTAAATTTAAAATTGATTGTGCTAACTGGTCTCTATACCAAACAAAAATTCTTGACTTGACTAATACAGCTCCACAGTCCTTAAACATAAATAAAGAAGCGGCTTTAATTACCAAAACATTGCGAACTGCTGCCAACATAGCTATACCCCAAACAAAAAACACTCCCCACAAATCGATAGTCCCATGGTGGAATACTGAATTGGCTGCACTACGTAATAATAAGATCAAGCTGTGGAAAATTTTCAAAAAACACCCCTCCGATTTCAATCTCGTGAACTACCGTAAAGCTAACGCTCTATTTCGCTTGAAAGCGAAAATAGCGAAAAAAGAAAGTTTCCAAAAGTTCACATCCAACATAAATCCCAATTCAACTAGCAAAAAAATGTGGGCAGACATAAAAACCCTTACAGGTAACTACACCCCACTTGTAATTAACACGTTGATCACGGAAGCAGTAACAATCACAAGCCCACCAGATATCTGTGAACATTTTGGAAAGTCTTGGTCTGAATATTCTAGTGACTCAAACTTCTCATCAGTTTTCCTCGAGTCTAAAAGACTTGCTGTAACCAGAGAAGTGCACGTAGAAAACTTAACTAAATCAGCAAAATATATTGAAAAAGAAATTAGTATTCTTGAACTAGAAAACTGTTTAAACTCCTTGAAAGGTAAAACTCCAGGCTATGACCGCATCTCATACCCTATGCTGAAAAACTCCCCATTGCAGTTTAAACAAAGATTATTAAATCTATACAATAGTATACTTAATCAAGGAATACTACCACAAGCATGGAAAGTAGCTAGTATAATACCAGTTCCCAAACCCACAAAAAAAATGACAGATCCCTCGGGTTATAGACCAATCTCCTTGCTGCCATGCTCAAGCAAATTGTTAGAAAAAATTGTATCTAAACGAATTCTCTGGTACATTGAAAAAAACAACTTTATTAGTCCAAATCAGGTTGCGTTTAAACAAGGACGTAGCACCACTGACTCTCTTCTCCACCTAGACGAAGAGAGCTCAGCTCTATCATGCAAAAATCATATATCTGTCTTGTCTCTTGATTTTGTAAAAGCATTTGACAGGATAGGTACACATATAATACTTAATAAGCTTGTTCAGTGGAAGATTGGTCCTAAAATGTTTTCTTTTATAAAATCATTCTTATCAAACAGGCAATTCAGAGTTAAAGCGAATAATTGCTACTCAAGCGTATACAACTTGGCAAACGGTATTCCGCAAGGTTCACCGCTCTCAGTAACCTTGTTCATCATAGCATACAATGATATTAGCGAAATCTTATCTAAATTTAATAAATTAAATCACATCCTTTACGCAGACGACTTAATATTACTCTCTAAATGCAATGACAATAGTCGTACTAAAGAAATTTTCGAAAACGCACTTGCAGAACTAAATGAATGGTGCTCCCTCTCAGGCTCCATCATCTCACCTGATAAAAGTAAATTTTTACACATTTGTAAAAAAAGGATATGCAATCCTATTAACATAAATTTGCTTACTTATCAAATACCAAATGTAAACAACTTAAATATTTTAGGTATAACTTTTGATAAAAAATATTGTTTTAAAGATCACTGTTTAATGCTTAAAAAAAAACTAGCTACCAGGCTAAATATAATAAGATTTCTATCTTCAAAAAATAGTTTAGTCCATCCAAATTCACTTACTCTTGTTACAAAAAACATTGTACTATCCAAAATTGATTATGGTCTGTTCGTCTATGGTAAATGCGCTAAGTCGACAATACAAACAATCAAACCATCTTATCATTCCGCAATCAGAAGCAGTTTGAAAGCGTTCGCAACCACACCAATAAAAAACATCCTTACTGAAGCTGGCCTCCCGTCCATTGAACACCGCAGAGACCTTCTAACATCCCGCCTCGCCCCGAAAATCTGCCAGTCTTACAAATCCCCGATAGTTGAAGATGCTAAGAAGATTCTTCTCCGAAAAAAAACACCAAAACTCCCGTCCTCTATATACATTGCCCTTAACGCTGCTAGAAATATTGGAATACCTCCAATAATCAACACAATTACACTCGAAAACACCCCTCCATGGATCCTACCAAGTGACGTCATAAACACCAATATGTCAACATTAAAAAAGGAATCAACAAACAAAGTAACATACTTGCAACTCTTTCATGGTATTATAGACAAATACAGAACTTCATCATGGGATATCCTGTATACAGATGGCTCTAAATCTGATAATAGCACAGGACTTGCAGTTGTCTCTGAGCGTGGTGACGTTATCTATGCTGTAAGATTACCAAATTTTTTCTCAACATTCTCCACAGAAGCCTACGCAATCCTCAAAGCTACAGAAATAGCCCTCACCATAGCTAAAAACGTCGTTATTTGCTCTGACAGCCTGTCCACTTTAAATGCCATTGGGAATATCAAAAACCGCACTCCATTGATTATCAAAATTAGAGAAAACATCCTTAAGAATAAGAAAAAACTTATGATTCTCTGGGTTCCAGGACACTCAGGCATCAAAGGGAACGACCTTGCAGACCAAGCAGCCAAAAACACTTCTGAACTAAACATTACTCTACTTCCACCTACGAAAAGAGACTTCCTCAATGAAATCAACAAATACTGGGAACATAAAAGAAAAGAAGAATGGAACGCATACATCCACCACTACTCGTCCTTAAACCCTATGGCTGTAAAAAATGTGTACCCAACAGAAACATCCATCAAGATGAACAAATGCTTCCTACGTCTCCGTCTCGGCCATACCCAGCTAACTCATAGTCATCTCCTTAAGAAAGAAAACCCTCCAACCTGTCACCTCTGCCAGAGCAACGACATTTTAACGCTGAAACATCTTATCTCAGACTGTTCCAAAATAAACGATCTTTGTAAATCACTTTTTAATAAAAAATTAATTGACCTTTTGTCAACCCCTACTATTATAAACATCAAAAATGTATATGAAATTCTATTAAAAGTCAAAATTGAATCTGCTATATAACAAAAACTTGTATGTACGTATGTGGGGGGTTGTCGATGTTTCTTCGGTTTACGTGGTTGCCCAAGACTCCCCGACGGCCCCATACATGCAGAATATCTATTATCTATATTGTTATACTCCCTTTTTCTTATGTACAAGCCGTAAGCCCTGGTAGCTAGTGCTTTTGTAAGTTGTATTACTATATAAATTTATTTGTATTGTAATAAATAATAATAATAATAATAAAATAAATTAGAGAAATGTTCACGCAAGATAAAAGAAACAAATTTAAAAACCTATTTCACCAAGATCTTATTGTTTTTGTACATTCTACATTGAGCAATGAACCGCACTGCTCAGCAATAGCATTTGAGATGCGATGGAAGAGCATGAATTTTTGATGATGTTTTAAGGAGCGGGATTAGTTCATCAAGCAGGGTTCTGCACAGATGCTTAGGAAAGTGGTGCAATTGTATGAAGCGTTCTCCGTTATCAAAAGGATTTCTGTCTATGAATTATTGTTTGAGAGAATTACATTAACAACAACTCGTAAAGAGAGTCACTTTGGTAGGAATGATAGCTTTTTCCAACTACACCACTAATTCATCATCAGACTCCTTTTAAGTGATTGTTTGAATAGTTTTTTTTTTGAATTCTGACATTCAATTCTCCGCATATAATTCAATTGGGAAGACATTTCTGCTTTCCCCTGTCAGGAAGAGAACCTGCACTTTCGCTAATTGAGCGACGAGTACAATGCACATTTCTTCGCCCTGTTTCAATAGTCATATATATACATATGTAGGTATAATTATGAAAATATTTTATAATATACAGATGCATAAGCAATTGACAAAATTAATACATATATGCAACAATGAACAAATGCTGCTTGCTTTTAGATTCACAATTTGTAAAAATGAGAGCAAAAGACGAAAATGTAATCACTACTGTGTACCTACCCCCTAAATCCCTTATGTGTCTGAGCTAAAAAAGAAACACGAACTTTTTTTACAGTTCAGGCTCTGCTCTGAGTCAGGGGTTCCCTAATGTTAATTTCGATTCGCCAGAAAAAAGCACTTTTTCTTTCCCGAGATCAATTTTTTTGTTCGTTTGGTACAAAAAAAAAAACAATCTTTTTCAGAGTCGAGAGCACTTTTGCGAATCTAGATTTTTTCTCAGAGTCGCTCGAGATTTACCAATACACTTACATATGATTTGACATTTGTTTGTTTACGTTTTATGAAAGTCGGTCGAAAAAGTTAGAGCTACTGAAAAACCATATTAAAATAAATAATTTAAACCAAAATTTGATAAATATGAAACAAATAATAGAGGTGTAAATTTCATCTTCATCATGTGGCACATCTTCATCGGCGTCGTCGTCCTCTTCGGATAATACTGGCTCGTCTTCGTCATACGAGTAATTTATGCAGTTGCAGTATTTGTTCTTTGCAAGGGAGAAAAAGCATCGATTTTGCAATTTTGTGAAGGACGTGGACCGTGGTGAACATACACTCGGAATATTTATTATGAGATTTATTTTATAGTTATTTGAAAATGTATGGAAATCTTGGAAGTTGCAACCACTCTAAGAAAAAAAAAATCTTCACAACAAATAGACCAAGAGCCCACAGCAAATTTTGGGCGTGAAAGTATAACCAAAAAGCTGATACATGAACAGAAAGGTCTCCAAAAAGTAAACTCAAATGTCGAAGTCTGGCAGCGCTTAGTTGCAGCTGAGGTTAGTAATAGTGGGTTGAAAATGTGTTTTTTTCCAAAATCTGAATTTTTTATATAACCACTTGAATATAGTATTAAATGAAAGAGCAGACTGCCTTGATCACAAAAATATAGGTCCCAGACGTCTTACGTGCAGCCATACCCTTGCCAGACGTACTAATAGTATGTTAAAAATCACATTTTGAAATAATTGGTATAACCAAAATTTGGTTACACCAAAAAATTTGTGGGAACGCCCTGATCACAAAAATATAGGTCCCAGACATCTTACGTGCAGCCATACCCTTGCCAGACGTACTAAAAGTATGCCAAAAATCACATTGGGGAGAGTACGATAACTACGGCGCCAAAAATTGATAACGGTATTTTGTAGAGCGGTTAAATACAAACACTTTTTACTATGGGAGGGGGGGTCTATCTTACTCCGTTTAGGCGGGAGGGGTAATTTAAAGAAACTGATACTTTAATTGGAAAAAAATACATTAAAAAACAATGGCAACACTTAAAATGAAATAATATATCACTTTTAAAAGCCCGGAACCTGTTCTTTCATATTAGTTTTAAATCAAGTTATTTCTGTTTACAGTTTTTGAAAAAAACAATTTCAAAGTTGCAATTTAAGAACAAAAATTGGGGTGAGTACAATAATTTTGGCGATGAAAACTAATGACAGATTTATATAGAGGAGTTAAATACAAGCATTTTTTACTATGGGAGGAGGGGCCTATCTCGCTCCGGTTAGGCGGGAGGGGTAATTAAAAAAAATTATACATAAAGTTAAAATAAAATATTAAAAAACAATGGCAACACTTACAACAAAGAACTATAGCATTTTTCAAAGCCAGGAATCTGTCCTAAATTGTCTAAAATGCAAATCCGCAAAATTTTTTCTACCAATGTGAAATTTCAGGCCAGAGACTGTAGCTGGAGAAAGTTGTTGACATTGGGTAAACTAATATAATTTAAAGAAAGTTTGCACATACTCAGCCTTGCACCCATCCCAAAATCCAACAGTGACCCCTAGCAGGGGGGTTGCAGGGGGGCAGCATGCCCCCCATACACATTTCAAGGCGCAAGGGTAACAATTTGTACTCTAAGCGGAGCGACATATAAAGTAATTTTCAATTTTCTCAAAAATTAGAGGACATAAATCAATCTGGTTTTCAGTGTTCGATTAAGAATTGATTTCTACAGTCAAAACTACAAAGAAATTAAGTATCTATTTTCTCAATATTGAACAAATCAGCATACAACTTTTATTTTTTATTTTTTTTTCCTTAAATTTCAAGTTTGAAATCATTTTTTTCAAAAACTATTATTAGAAATAACTTGATTTAAAAATAATATCAAAGAACAGATTCCTGGCTTCCAAAAATCCTAAAGTTCTTTATTGTAAGTCTTGCCATTGTTTTTCAAAAATTATTTTTTTTTATTTTAAGTATTATTTTTTTAAATTACCCCTCCCGCCTAAACGGAGTAAGATAGACCCCCCCTCCCATAGTAAAAAGTGTTTGTATTTAACCGCTCTACAAAATACCGTTATCAATTTTTGGCGCCGTAGTTATCGTACTCTCCCCAATGTGATTTTTGGCATACTTTTAGTACGTCTGGCAAGGGTATGGCTGCACGTAAGACGTCTGGGACCTATATTTTTGTGATCAGGGCGTTCCCACAAATTTTTTGGTGTAACCAAATTTTGGTTATACCAATTATTTCAAAATGTGATTTTTAACATACTATTAGTACGTCTGGCAAGGGTATGGCTGCACGTAAGACGTCTGGGACCTATATTTTTGTGATCAAGGCAGTCTGCTCTTTCATTTAATACTATATTCAAGTGGTTATATAAAAAATTCAGATTTTGGAAAAAAACACATTTTCAACCCACTATTACTAACCTCAGCTGCAACTAAGCGCTGCCAGACTTCGACATTTGAGTTTACTTTTTGGAGACCTTTCTGTTCATGTATCAGCTTTTTGGTTATACTTTCACGCCCAAAATTTGCTGTGGGCTCTTAGACTAAAAAAAGGTAAACAACTTTTGGCAGGCACACCACCAACACCAACACCAACAAAGAACAGCTCAGTATACTTCTTTTTGTTCGATTGGCCAGACAAAATCTAGAGAAATATAAAAAAATCTCAGATTGCCAATCGAATTCAACATAACTATCCTAAAGCTAGCATTGTTCGTGCGTGTTCGTATGTGTTTACACGAGTGAAATTGGTACGAAATCGTATCCAATAGCCTAAGGCGAATACCAAGAGCTGACTTGGCTTCGGAGCGTTGGAAGAGGACCAATTTTTGCCGAAAAATCATCTTTAACGACGAGGCGCATTTTTAAATGAATGCGGGTATGTTAATAAGCAAAATTACCATAAATATGGGACGACGATATCTCTACGTCGACCCGTATTTATTGAAAAAATTTTGTGAATCTTCAGCAAGATCGGCTTTTAGAAGGGCGTCGCAAGCATAATTCAACCTCTCTAGGGAATCGCAATATGAAAAAGATTGGGAACCCCTGGCTTAGGTTCTAATACCCTATTCACACCAAGCCGAAAACTGGGTTTTCGCGAAAACAGTCGAAAACTTCATCGAAAACAGAAGTTTTCCCATACATATTGCAGTTTTCAAAACGAGTTGTTTGAGGTCGTTTTTCATGAAAACGCCACGAAAACGAGTACAATCGTTGGGTTGTTGAAGCAGGATGTGAGAGACTAAGTGAGAGTGAGAGTTTTTTGTTATCTTTGTATTGCACCATAAGAGCAAACTAGGTGGTATTTTCAGATGTTTTGATTTTTATTATTATTTTCCAAATTTATAAAGTACTAATTGTACAAAGTTTACAAGTTATGTAACAAACAATTTTAGTAGGTATGGCCTTGGCCGTCACCTCGGATGGCAAATAAAAAGTTCAATTTAAAATAAAGAAATACAATTCAATTCTTTTAAATTTAAATTATTGGGTTGGGAAACTAGTTTAAGAAGCAAAAAACAATAATATAAATATACCGTAGCACCTCAAAGTTGCACTTCTAAATATCATAGATTTAAGCTAAAATTCTTCGGCTATTATTTTGGATCTGTAGACAGCTGCTTCCCTGCAATATTCGAAGAGCCGATTCCAGCCTTCATCTCCATTAAGGATGCTGAACGTTCTTTCCATGGACATTACAGTGCTCTCGAAGTATATTTGTCGTATTTCCAATAAAATAGGACACACCGACAGGAAATGGTATACATCTTCGCGTACAGCAAGATTACAAAGACCGCATAATATAGGGAGATCCTCTCTGTGTGGCTTGTAATAAAGATGAAGCAGTTCACCTCTGGCTTTAAAAATAGTTGAAATGCTAGTTACGTTTTTATCTTGAAAATAGTTTTTCTCCATCAAGTCATAGTTCAATTTATTGTAGATTTGCCTATATAAGGACGATCTGGCTTTCTCCTTGAATTCTTCTCTAAGTTTGATGTCCAAGTTTCGTAAGAAATCGTATAAAATCATTCTCCAACTATTTACATTGTCCAGCGTTACAATTAGCTCCAAATTGTACTTTCTTGCTAAATCGATCCACTTTTTGAAAAAAATAGTTTTTGTCGAAACAGCATGCTCTACTGTAAGCCTTGTCAGTTGGGAGCATGACTGGGTCATTGCTTTTATCACATAGTCGAAGTGAAGCTTTAGCGTGGATATAAATAACGGAGATAATCCTGTCTCTAGAAACAGCATGTAGTTCGGAGCGTTAGAAGGAAGACGGAACAGTCTTTTCAAGAAAAATCTAAGCAACTTTTCAACTTCCTCATGCTGTTCACATCCCCAAATTTGCGCTGCATAAAACATCACAGATCTCGATGTCGCTTCAAACAATTTAAACTTAGCACTTGAGCTGAGAGTTTTTGAGCTCATGCAGGTCCTCCATGTTGAATTTAGAGCAGTCTTGGCTAGTTCTAATTTCTTGGCCAGATGGCTCTTCAGGTTGAGGTTTGAAGCTATTTTCATGCCTAGGTAGTCGTATTCCTTCACAATCTCGATTTCCTGTCCAGCAAAGTACCAGCGTTCGTTGCGGCAGTAGCGACCACCTCCCTTCCTAAATATCATAGCCTTAGACTTACATAAATTAACAGTCAAGTTCCATTTCGCGCAATATTTTTCAAGGGCTAATATGATTTGCCTTAGTCCTTGAGGGGAGTCCGAAATCATGACTATGTCATCAGCATACATAAGAACTCTGATTCGACGCCCACACCAGAAAACGCCTCCACAAAGCTCATCGTGTAGATCATTCAAAAACAAGATGAATAAAAGTGTACTCAAAATACAGCCTTGCTTTACTCCCATTTTTGTTGTTGTTGGAAACCAATCAGTTTTGATTTTTAATGTTGCTTATGTTAATTATTTTATGAATTTAACCATAAGTTAACGATTATCAAGTAGCTTAAATAATTTTGTCTTTATATTATGTCAATACGAGCGAAGTTTATGTCGATTTCCAATGGACTTTTACCGTTTTGCTCTCAGATCTCAGATTTTTCCTGCCCAATGGAACATGAAATGAGATCAATTTTTTTTGCATTTGTGTTGGTGTGTGATTTGACAGTCAGCTGTTTTTACATTCCAATTTGTGTTTATAAAATTGAATTGTTAATTGTTAGGTTTTTACTTGTACTTGTACAATAACTACTTACTTGTTTTGTTTTGAATTAGAACTTCGTTCTTCCCCATGAAAACAACCTTATACGACGATCTATTCGTCTACATTAATATCCATTTTCAATTTTCAAATTTATTCCTCAATAGGTAGGGGAGACTGGGGTACATTTGAACACTTTTTGCTTTAAGGTCTCATAAAATCACATTTGCTTAAATTATTAGACTGTAAAGTATTCTCACTTTAAGAAATGCAAATAAACTTTGATTTGGACAAATAACTACATAAATTTAGTAGGGACATATAATTTATTTTTATTTAAAAACGAAGTAGGTCCTTATGTTCAAAGGTACCCACCATGTGGGGCACTTTTGAACAGCAGTATTTGTAATTGCTTTTAGCACCTAATAAGTTACTACAAGGTTTGTATTTTTTAAATAAAATAAATTAGCTTTAATATTTTAATAAAGAAAACAAAAAAGAATTAGCAAAAGCAAACTGAAATTTTGAAATTACTGAAATATTCTACAAATACTTAACTGAAGAAACTTTATAAAAACAAAAAGGAGTTATTTTATTAACCCAACAGAAGTTTTGAAAAAATTAAGACAAAAATTATCACCGCAGCTGTCCTCGATGTTATTGGAGCGTTAAATGGTGGTGGTAGCTTAGCCTTTAGTTCAATGCCACTTACAGAACGCTTATTCAAATGTGGCCCGACTGTTTTGTTCAAACCTGCCCCAATAAGTCAAGCAACAGAAAAATTCGCGCAAATATTTATATTTTTCATATATGTCAAAAAACGTACCTTTATACTTTTTCAAATGAAGTTGTGCCTTAAAAATATATTTTACACAAAAAGAAAAGCTCACTATAAAATGTGTACACTCTTACAAATAGAGCAATTAATATATGCAATTTAAGCATAAAACCTCCTCATGCGTCTACTTCCAGGCGACACGACTGCAAAGACATCCGAAATTCATTGACAACTAAAGAACACGGTATTACCAAGTTTAAATTTTGGTTTATATGTAATTTGAAATATTTTTTAAATGTTGCTTTATTAGCAATGTTCAAATGTGTCTCACGTTCAAATGTGCCCCAGTCTCCCCTAACAATAACTAACCTCAAAGTTTGACAAATGTCACTTGTTTTGGTATTGGTGAAAGTATGTGCGAATCTCTCTCTCGAATCGAGATTCGCAAAAGTGATCTGGGGGTCAATTCTCAAAAATTCTCGCATACGTTTATCTGTCAAAATCTCCAATTTCATGCGAAAGACGGAAATTTGCAATTCTAAAAATCCGCATACGAGAATTTCTCTTCGAATGTTACTCGTCTGCTTTTTCTAGGCGGATTTGCTTCTTGCATACGGAATTGTAAGTTTGGCACTTGAAATAACGATTTGTTTTTTAATTTCTGTGTGAAATAATTTATTGTGACGAAGCAAAGACATGTAGAATTAAAATCGAAGTAAAACAAAGGAAAAATGTGACCAACGACTAAAAAGAGGCACTTATTGAAGTGAATATTACTTTTGTCGTGCAGCATTTAACTCCTGTAAATTCCTCTGAAAATTAATAAACAGGTTCGTCGAGAGATCTACTTAAGCGGACGGCCTCTAACATTTGGTGTAATGTATCCCAATGTAGCCATTGTAAAAACGCAATTAATTATTAACTGAAATTAGAACCATTCAGACACAATCACAAAATGTTTTTTTTTGGTTTTTGTTAATCGCAAAACAAAACCCAAGTCCACAATATTTCTTAGCCAATTTGAATAGAATTTTTTGTTCATGGTATTATTTGCACAAAAAGTAGCTACATTTTGACGTAAAATTTTACCACATGCGAGAGGTGAATACAATTTTCGCAGAGGTGGAAAAAACTTTGAGAATACAAATTTTTTTCGTATGCGAAAATTTCAGGCGGATTTGCTCGTATTCGAGTTGTGTTATGCGGAATTTGAGAATTGGGGTCCTGAATCTTTAAAAAAAAGCGCTTTTTTTTGCCCAATGGAAATTGATTTTGACAGACAGCTGATTTCTAGAGAAGAAAAACTGCTCTGAATCTTAAAAAAAAGTGCTCTTTTTGCACAATGCAAATCGACATTAGTAACTAAAATAAAAGTCTAGTCGCCACAAACATTTTATAGCTAGTTTCACAGCTAATTGAAACGTCAAACAAACACGAGTTGGTGTTCGGTGTGAATGCATCTACGAGTTTTCTAAACTTTTTTGACGAAAACTCGGTTTTCGGCTTGGTGTGAATAGGGTATAAGGGTCTAAGAATAAGAAGTACAGGAAGGGGCATATTGAGGAAACAGTGAGGCTTTTTTCAAAATAGTGTGAGTTACACTAACACAAATGCATTGACAGAGGGCCGGCCTAAGGGGCCAGCGTAGAGTAAGGACGCCAAAGTGCTGGGGCGCACGATGCAACTCTTACCCGTTTCTTTAAAAGTGATAAAGTAGGAAAATATGTAGCTGAGCTTTAAGAGAGCACTAGGTTATGGTTTTTTTCTTCTCAGAAGTACTTAGGCACCTTCAAAGAATCACAGCTATTATTAATTCTTAATAAATAAAACGTACATTTTACAGAAACCTAAAAATTTTAAACGTAGGTATAAATAAAATTCAGTTTTTAGTTTTAGGTTTATTTTTAATGCAAAAACACTATCACATATATTTTCCTAGTTGAATAAATTTTAGTTAGGTACATTTTATCTACATCCATCTGATAATAATTCGGTCATACATCTGGGGTCTTCGCGTAACTTTTCAGACGATCATCGTCTCGACGATTGAACAAAACGTAACGATGTAACTATTGTTAAATTCTGAAAGAAATGTGAACCTTTTGAATAAGTTTTAGAACGCAAGAAAAGCAACCATTTTATTTAAAACGTAAAAGAAGAAGAACACAAAAAATTAGCAGAGTTGCCAATACAAAATTCATATTATAATACTTTGACATATTCTTAATGTCATTGCCAGAATGCAGTTTTATATTTAGAATGATCTTCAACACCCCTTCTCATTCTATATCGGCCAAGCCAAGGCTAGTACGCATGTTGACCACTCTGCTCGCTTTTAGAGGTTTGGTTAGCAAATCAGCAAGCATATCCTCAGTTGAGCAATATTCACACTTGATCATTTTCTTTTCGACGTAGTCCCTAACGAAATGATACTTTATATCGATGTGCTTGGACCTATTGTTAAATTTGTAGCCTTCGACCATTTTAATACAGCTCTGGTTATCCTCGTAGATAAGTACAGGTTGATTAATTGGTTCGTTGAAGTCATGTAACAGCTTGTTTAACCATATTGCTTCTTTTGCAGCTTCAGCTAAAGCAACAAACTCCGCCTCCGTTGATGATAATGCAACACACGTCTGTTTTCTGCAACTCCAGGATACGAGACCTCCATACACCATAAATAAGTATCCACTGTTCGACTTTCTGTTAATTCTATCTTCGCCCCAGTTAGCATCAGAGTATCCGAAAAGTACGCTATCGCTCCTTCCACCTAAAAATAACTTTAAGTGTGATGTACCTTTAAGATATCTTACGACTCTTTTCAGCTCTATCCAATCTTCCTCCGTAGGTTGACTTGTCTTTTGGCTCAGGATACAAATAGCTGCACTTATGTCTGGCCTCGTATTTAGTGTCACGTACAGAAGGCTACCGATCAATTTTTGATAGGCTTTATTGTTTTGTAGCCCCTTCTGCACATCTGCTGACTTCCCGTATGATGGCTCCAAAGGAATTGGTGAATTCTTCGCAAGTGATAAACCGGTATCAGAAACTATTTTTTCAATATAAGCTGACTGTGAAATTGAAAAAATTCCTTCAGCATCCCGTTCAACTTCCAATCCCAAATAACTTTTGACTACTCCTAAGTCCCGAATCTTGAAATTGCCTTTTAGAGTTTCCTTAAATTTGCACATTTCCAGTTGGCTGTTTGTAGCTATGAGAACATCGTCTACGTAAATTAAAACGTAAACCGCCGCCTTTTCTCTGAACAGTGTATACAAACAAGGATCCAATTTACTTTGCGTGAATCCTGCCTTCACCAACACATTGTGAATGTTCTTGTTCCATGAACGCGCCGACTGCTTCAGACCGTAAATTGCCTTATTTAATAGGCAGACTTTGCTTTCTTCCCCTTTCTTTTCGAAGCCGGTAGGCTGTCGCATGTAGATAACTTCACTTAAGTCACTGTTGAGGAAAGCCGTTGTGCAATCGATGTGATGAACCATTAATTTTCGCCTTCCAGCTACTGCAAATAACGTTCTGAGCGTTGTATGCGAAACCACAGGCGAAAAGACCTCTCCGTAGTCCACCCCATATCGCTTCGTAAATCCTTGTGCTACCAGACGCGCTTTAAATCGAGTTCCACCGGGCTCAGCTTTACGTTTGAAAACCCACTTACAGCCTACGGGCGTGCGATCCTTCGGCATGTCCACCAAACTCCAAGTGTTGTTCTCCTTTAACGACTCCATCTCCTTAACCATAGCATTTAACCAACTATCACGATCAGTACCACAAGTAGCCTCCTCATACGTTTCTGGATCAGATTCCTTGATATGATTGAGATATCTCGCTGGAGGTATTCCTCTAGTTGCCCGTGTCGATCGCCTTAGCTGCCTCCTGGTTGTCTGTTGAGTTGAGTCTTCATCGCTGCTTTCAAAACCATGAAATGAATCAAATGATGAATTGGAATCGCTGTCATCCGCGAATTCAGTATTTGACTTTTTAGGAAGTTATACAACTTCATTATTCATGGAAGATAATCCCTCGCCGCATTCACCTTCGCTATCTCTCAGTTCTCTCTGAATTGTCGTGGGGTGCGCATCTCTCAGAGACCTTAATTAAAACTATTTAAAATGAATTGCTCCGTGTGTTGTCAAAAAATTGACCGTAACTGCTTAGCTAAAATAAATTGCAGTGATTGCATGCATTTTTTTCATCACTCATGTGTTAATATCACTGATCAAGATGCTGAGTATTTTAAATCGAGTGGTAATCCATATCGATGCGATAAATGTGCAGTGCTAAGACGCCGCTCTTTACGTGCGCCCGTATCGTCAGAACGTTTGCACAACAACAATAATGCACCGCCTTCTACTTCTACCAACAAACATCTATCGGAGAACAGTAACGCACAAACAACATCGAGTGCTTCGTCAACACAAATGGAAGACAGCGGGAATGAATGTACTCTTCAAATGATATACGTAAAGCTCTCCAAATTGGAGGAAACAAATCAACGTTTTCTACAAGAACTGAACGAGTTACGTTCTGAAAATGCTGAACTGAAATTGAGAGTAGGTACTCTAGAGAGCAAACTAAACTGGCAGCAACAGCACCTGTTAAGTAATTGCATCGAAATTGTTGGAGTGCATAATGCCAATGACAATAATGCAATCAGCAAGGCAAAGCTAATCTTCAACAAAGCCTTGTCAATCGATGTTAATGATAGCGAAATTGAAAATTGCTACGTGAAGAAAGTACATGCTAAAACAAAAAACAACAGTGCGTTCGCCAATTCACCGAAATCAAAATCCATCATCTGCATGAAATTTTCTGATGTTTCTACGAAGCTGCGAATTATGAGCGCAAAGAGGACGAACAAAAGAAATCTCAACACGCTTGTGACTGGTGTCGATGGTGTGGGCGACAATAGCAGCAGCAACAACAACAGCAGCAACAACAACAGCAGCAGTAGCAAGGGAACCGGTATTTATATAAACGATTCTCTTACTAAGTACACACAGGCACTATTTTATAAGGCAAAACAAGCAAAACTGAATAAAGTTGTTAAATATGTATGGTACAAAGATAACAAAACTCTTGTGAGAAAGGTTGAGGGTGGAAAAGTCACTTCAATTAGATCTTTTAACGATCTTGCACTTATTTAGTGCATTTTCCATTTATATTTCGTAAATGAATGATGTAAATGATTTTGTCGATGACTTTTCTACCCATGATCTTAGTAACACAGTCAGTGATAATTTGTTTAGAAATAATTCCTATTGCGATGACAAATTTTTTATTGTACACCAGAATGTTAGAAGTTTAAGAGAAAACTTTTCAGCTCTTGTCAGTCATCTAGATTCTTTTATGTGCATTCCAGATATTGTCTTTGTGTCAGAAATCTGGATATATGATTTCGAAAAAGGCGATTACTCTTTGCCCGGGTTTAACTTTTTTTGTAACACTAATGAAAATTACGCTGCAGGAGGTGTTGGTTGTTTTGTAAAAGAGGGTTACAAGATTCTCGATGTAGAGCGTGTTGATTTTTTGAGTGCTGATGTTTTAAAGGTTTCCATTGAAATTAACCATGAAGCTTACGTTTTTTTTTGTGTTTACAGACTGCACATGTTTAGCGTTTTAAATTATATAGAGGAATTTTCAGGTCTTTTAGAAAATGAAAAATCAAAAAATGTAGTTATTGTTGGAGACTTTAATATTAACACATTAGAAAATAGTGATACTGTTTCTAGATACTTGGCTTTACTATCATCAACTGTATCAATATCCCTTCCACTCCTCTTTACGAAAGTAACATCTCTTGATATCTGAATGTTATTATTGCCGTTCAGCATTCGATACGCTTTGGAATTTGAATCATAGCCAACCAACACCATCTTAACAGACTTGTCGTCAAACTTCAGTCGCTTTTGTTTGGCTACATGCACAAACCCTTCTTCACCAAATGGCCTCAGATGACTAAGATCTGGAACTTTGTTGTGCCAGCGCTCATAGGGTGTTTTACCTGTTGCTCGAGTCACCAATCTATTTTGCAAATAATTTGCTGTAGAAATAGCTTCGCCCCATAACGCCTTCTGTAGTTTTGCTCCACTTAGCATACACTTCGACATCTCGACTAAAGAACGATTTTTGCGTTCTGCAACGCCATTCTGTTCAGGTGAATATGCTGCTGTGTACTGAATTTGGACTCCTTCACGTGTGAGGTAATCGGCTACTTCTTTTCCTATATACTCGCCACCTCTGTCGGACCGTATTACTTTTGGTTTCGTGTTAAACATATTTTTAACCATTGCGACGTACTGTTTCAACTTGTCGAATACATCCGATTTATGTTTCAGTAAATAAATAGTACAAAATCGACTGTAATCGTCAATAAATGTTAACATGTACCTGTTTCCGGATGGAGTTGGCACTTCCATGGGTCCACATACGTCTGTATGAATAATGTCAAGTACCGCCTTTGAACTTAAGGAACTTTTCTTTGGAAATGGTGTCCGTGTAGATTTTCCGATTGGACATATATCACAGACAATGTCACTCTTGCAGTTCTTTATTTCCATACCTGTTGCGAGACCTTTGGATTTCATTTGTGAAATGGCAAGCGAAGAACGATGTCCCAGAGCTCTGTGCCAGTAATGAATGCATTTATTGTCACATTCCTTAACAACATTTATGTGTTCCTGCTTGTTAAGAGAATACAAATTCGACCGCATATGTGCTACACCAACTGATGCACCATTCTTGTTAATATAACAAGTATCTCCTTCAAACACTATGTCGCAACCTTTGGATGTCAGTTTCTTTACGGATAGTAAATTTACTTTCACTGACGGAACATATAAAACTTCCTGGAACTTTGCCACTGTCTGCTTGTTAAATCGATTTATAAGATTCAACCGAATAGCTCCTTGACCTTCCGACTCGATGTGCGCTCCATTTGCAAGTAGTACTTTTTTCTTCACTGATGGATCGAATTCAAATAATAACTCCCTGTCATTGCAAATGTGGCATGAGGCACCAGAATCTACAATCCATTTTCCGTGTCTTTTATCTGTTATCGTCAAACAGAACTCTTCATCCGTCTCAACTGCTGCTACGCTGACTTGCTGCTTTGAATGCTTTGCCTTCCATTCGATGTAATGTAGGCAATCCCGTTTGAGGTGTCCTTTTGAGTGACAAAAATAGCATTCGACCTGCGAAGTAGGCTTTTTGTTAATCCGCTTTGGTAATTTGTTGACTGTCACCAAGGCCTTGTGCGATTCCTTTTCTCCTGTAAGCTGACGCCGCTTGAACTCCTCGATTAATTTTGATTCAACGTAACCAATTGTCAATTCACTTTCTGTTCGCGATTCCAAAGCAGTAATTAGGGTGTCAAAACTGTGAGGTAAGCTGCTTAAAAGCATTGCCACGTTCCAGCTTTCAGTGAACGACTTTTCCCCGAGATTCTCCAATTTCATGAACAAATTCCGCATTGCACCAATATGTTTTTCAACATTAGCTCCTTCTGCAAGATGTAAACTACAAATTTGCCGCATGATGCTTACCTTATTGCTTAGTGTTTGTCGCTCATGATATTTTTCTAATGATTTCCAGGCTTCCCGCGCTGTTGAACAACTCCTGATGTGGTGCAGCTGGTCATCCTCCACACAGAGACAAATTGTGGCTCTTGCGATGTCATCTTTAGATTTCCATTTCTCTGTTATTGGGGTCGGTGCTTCTTGGCTAATGGTGTCCCATACGCTATCCTTAATTAGCAGCATCTGCACTTTGTACTTCCATACGAAGTAATTTTCATTATTTAGTTTTGCTACTGAAAACTTTATATCTGCTGCCATGTCTTATTCTTTTTTCACTAACACAGTTCTTAATATTTACTTTAATGCCTTAATGGGTGACTGGGCCCATAACCTATTGTTAAATTCTGAAAGAAATGTGAACCTTTTGAATAAGTTTTAGAACGCAAGAAAAGCAACCATTTTATTTAAAACGTAAAAGAAGAAGAACACAAAAAATTAGCAGAGTTGCCAATACAAAATTCATATTATAATACTTTGACATATTCTTAATGTCATTGCCAGAATGCAGTTTTATATTTAGAATGATCTTCAACAGTAACATCACATATCACAATAGCGTCGTTCAATCGAATCTTTTATCGTTTTCGTTTTGAACTGTGACAACTGAAAACTAATAAAAAAGGTATATATGCAATTTGTGTGTGTTTTTGTCTTTTATGTGGAAATAGGTAAAAAGGTAAACATTTTGGTGCAGGAAAATTTGTATTGATTAGGGGTCGTAATATAAGACAAAATTAGTGAATGCATCCTTTAAAGCCAATTTAATAAATGCAATTCTATCATTGCCTACTCCAAAGAGAACATAACAAGAGTGTGATGTGAACTTTCTAGTGTACCTGTTTCGTTTAACTAGAATGAAGGAAATGGATATTTTTTCTATATTTTCACATTTCACCGTACAAATGCATAATGGAGAGTACTATTTGTCGAATTTATAAAAGATTTGATAGAAACAATATTCTTTTAACCTTTGTTTTGCTTTAAAAGACCTTTTATGGAAAGAAAATATACCAAAAACGATGAAACGATTGCCAAAGACCCATGGTTCAATCGAATCATTTCGACGACAGTATTTGACAGTTAAATTGTTTACGTGAGCAACAAGAAAGGATGATGGTTCACTCGTTTCGACGATCATCGTTTTTTGGTTGTTACACGAAGTAGCAGCATCGACGACGTCGTTCGATCGTTTTAGCCTTACGCGATTAGACCTCTGTTCCGTAAAATTGTATATGTTTTGTCCATTAGTTTTGATTGAATTCTTAGCTGTTTCTCCGTTGTAAGACATATGTCTTCAACATCTTGACGACGATACCAACCGTCACGGTAACAGGCAACAGAAGAAATACCTTTAAACATATTTTCTATTTATAACAAGAAAACTGAACTAGGGCGCTCAACCGATTTTAGCGCCTTGCCCTCACCAACAAAAAAATAGTTCGTCCCTGAACGAGAGTTTACGATTTGACAGATGAGTTTCGGATATGTTGAATTCGATTGGCAATCTGAAATTTTTTGAGATTTCTCTAGATTTCCTCTGGCCAATCGAACGAAAAGAAGTATACTGAGCTGTTCTTTGTTCGTGTTGGTGGTGTGCCTGCCAAAAGTTGTTTACATTTTTAGTTGGGAAGATTTTTTTTTTCATCATAATGTAAGTGTATTGGTAAATCTCGAGCGTCTCTGAGAAAAAATCTAGATTCGCAAAAGTGCTCTCGACTCTGAAAATGATTGCTTTTTTTGTACCAAACGAACGAAAAAAGTGATCTCGGGAAAGAAAGAGCGCTTTTTTCTGGCGAATCGAAATTAACAATAGTTAGCCGACACATAACGCTTTCCACCAGATAAAAGTAGCTGATATTTTTTTTCTGTTTCATCGTCAAAGTCTCTGATAAACTATCCGGTAGAAAAATTTATCAGGCACTAATTGTTTGACAGGAATGGAAATGATGTTTTTTATCGTTTTATCACATTTTTAAGTGAATTGTGTTGTTCTAGTTTTTTTAATTTAGCATGGATAAATTCATTCATTCACTCATTTTCGATACGCCGCTTATCCCTTAAGTGGGTTGCGGGTGTAGGTTGCGCAAGTCCAAGTGCACCGTCCATAGTATCGATTCTACGCCATCGACTGTAAATCATAAAAGGCAATCCCCATACGGGTAGGGGAGATATTATGGACTTGATCTAACCATCTCATCCGGGGTCTACCTAGAGAACGCCTGCCCGATTGTAGGGATTCCATAGCACGTGCGTGGGGGACATGCGTTTTAAAATGACTAATCCACCGGTACGTCCGGAGCAGTAGCTGCTCGACATTGAGTCCCTCATGTATTCTGAGGTTTCCACCATCTCTACGGGTCACACCAGCAATACAGCTGAGGAATCTCATTTCGGCAGCTTGTATAGGTAAGAGTTGAAACAAACTCCGAATTAACGACTGACAACTTGACAATTTAGCTTTGACACCAAGTTCAGTCCTCTTATAATAACAGAATAACCGAGCTGTTTCAAAATTGACGAAGCTGACCAATCCTACAGATAAACTTAGCATTGCTCTTGGTCCTTCTATCACTCGTGAGTATACATTAAACAGGCGTTCTGGAGACGACCATCACTTGACATTTGTTTACGTTTACTTTCATCTCAGCTTCCACATAAGCGACTACCAACGGATAGAGTGCGCATTGAAGTTCCGTCTAAGAGGACCAAAGGATGACCAAGTCATCAGCGAAGAGCAAACGACTTATCCTCGGATGTTCCAATTCGAAACGTTCTTCGCCAAGACTGCGCTGTAACATCCAGTCCATATAAGTAATGAAAAGGAGAGGAGACAAAATGCACCCCTGGCAAAGTCCAACGCCCACGGTGAAAGGTATTGACTAGGCATGGATATACCTAGTTAAACAAAATAGTGAAAATTCAGAAATCTTCATCATCGTCGAGGGTTTCTAAAAATAATTTGAAATACTCTGTTCCTACGGGGCCCTGTAATATGGTTGTAATATTCATCTGATTCGACATTTAAGAATTCAAATAAATGCATGACATAACACTTCTGACTGCTGTCTACACCCGTCAACGAAAGAATGCTCTGAAACTATATTTTTTCCAGCCACATCAAATAAATATTTTGTTTAAATCTTCCGGATAGAACCTTTAACAGCCGGTTGAACTGGCTGATAGACTATCCGAGACTTTATCTGTCAGCTATTACTATCCGAAACCTTTGAAACCGAAATATTACGTTTATCTAACATATAAATTTCGGATAGGCTATCCGAGACTTTATCAGCTAGTCTTGAAACTGGCCCTTAGAAAAGTACATAAATCTAGATACAATAATTACAAAATGAAACCAATCTCATTTTATGTTCCAGTTTTCATGCGCAATGAAAAATCTGATGTGCCCAATGGAAAGCATTAACAAATTTTAATTATACATTCATAGCGATGTAAGTTAACAAACAATAATGTTGTACCTTGCTGCAACTTTTTATTCAAAATAAACGCTAATTTTTGTTTATGGCCGGTCGATCGAAAATTGAATTTCACATTTCAGGTCGAATTCATATCAAAAGAAAAATAATTCAGGTCGAAACTTACCAACATTCCATTTCCCTTTGTATTTGTAGGTAAGTAGAAAGAAACTAGGGTACTATAGTTAGAGTTATAATAATATTTACAGCTAGCTAATGCATATGCAATTCACTAATCTAATCACTATTATTTATACCTACTACGAACAAAACAACTACGAACCAAGAACTATATACAATTAGACTGCCGAGCCGACCACAAACCAGAGAGAATATACCACCAGCTTCGGCCAAAAATGAGAGATCCATAGAGCCAATTTCAAAAAGTTATTAGGTGGTCAAGTATGAGTGCCATGTTAAAGTAAATGGAGGGTGAATTTGTCACGCATACACTGGCACCTAATAACATTTACTGTTATTCGGTGGTAACTTTGAAATAATTCAAATAATTGGCCGCTGCCGGGACGTGTTAAGCAAATTGTGTGTTCGGTGTGGTGAATTTATTACCAACTTATATTTCATTAAAATGCATGTTAATAAAAATGGGTAGTTACTGTAATAATACGCGTATTTTTTTGAGAATCTATAGCTAGCTCACTTTTACTTTTACATGCAAAACTTCTATATTTACTTTTGGTTTTGTTATACTCACTTTTGGTTTTGTAAATACGCCTAATGTGAATTTCTTTAATATTATTACGAAAAAATATTAGTTTAAGCTGCAAAACTGATGTTGATTTTGATTCGAAAAAAAAAACACTTTTTCTTGCCCGAGATCACTTTTTTCGTTCGTTTGGTACAAAAAAAAGCAATATTTTTCATAGCCGAGAGCACTTTGCGAATCTAGTGGACACAGTGGTGAACATATACTCGGAATATTTATTATGAGATTTCTTTTATAGTTATTTGAAAATGTATGTAAAACTTGCAAATTGTAACCACTCTACGAAAAAAAAAAATCTTCACAACAAAAAAGGTAAACAACTTTTGGCAGCTACACCACCAACACCAACAAAGAACAGCTGAGATTACTTTTTTTTGTTCGATTGGCCAGACGAAATCTAAAGAAATCTGAGATTGCCAATCGAAATTAGCAAACGGCGCGCGGACGGACAAGGGACAAAGAAATCAAAGAGAAAAGAAAGAGAAATAGGAAATAGAGTCTTCGTCAACTCAATTGTCATCTGCTCCGGTAGCAAGAGCGGATTCGCCTCTTTATTTGTGCACTCAACAAAAAGACAAAACTAACGCCATGTAGGCACCTAAACTCATATTTATCATATGTATGCTACTGTATGAGATGGCCATACATTTCAGCCTCTCAAACTAAATTTATGTAACAGTATACTTTCGTTAAGTACCTTTCATGTACACAATATTTGATTTTTAAGTCTAATAAAGAATTCAATTCAATTCAATTCAATAGGAAAGAGGAAGCGGAAAATGCTCCATAGATCCTATGCCTATACCGAGGAACAATGACGGAAAGTCAGATGCATTAGAAGCTAATCCTAAAATATCCTAAAATAACCCTATTATACCCGACACCGAAAAGTAAACGCAAAACTAACCTAACTCACTTACATCTAGCCTAATCTATCCCTATGCATCTTTCCAGCTTTCCATCGGTATCCCTCCGCATAGGTTCGTCTTGTTCCAGAGACGTGCCTATTGTTGGCGGCACCAGCGTTGCCTACCCACCCCATGCCTAGAGCGACATATTCTTGGCTATCTTCTTGGCCAGGAAAATGAAGATAACACCTTGAACGCCAAGATCTAGTCAATAGTCTGTCTAGTAGTTGTCTAAGTCATTGTTTGTTACGTTAGTTCCCGTCACATCATTGTCTGGCCGAAACAGCGGAAGGACGGCCTTCCCAGTCATCCACACACCACATCACTTTGAACCTATTCCATATTCAGACAATGCAACATCTTTACTCAAAATTACAGATCACTTTATTGTCCATGCAAGCCCAAAAAGGAAAAGGTAATTCAAGAAAACTAAATCTAAAAATAAAATAATGCAAAACAAAAGAAAATCTAACTTAAACCAATAAAATCACCTGTTTTTCATCAAAATTATGTCGATCTGTTCTTATATATATATGTATATAATTATAGTTTATGTATATAAATAATTAAACTAATATTCAAAATCGTTAGTGGTAAGGATCCCTCGTCGTCCTGCGCGCAGCATTTCGAAGAATCGTCGACAGCACCTGTATTGAGAAAAATCCTAAAAAAACTAATCGCGACCGATAAATACATAAAACCAGACCCGAAAACTAATCAAAAAAAAAAAAATAATTTCAATTACTTTACGTGAACAATATTCACTAATAATTCAAAAAAAAAATTTAAAATTAAAATACTTGGTAATTATAGCACTCGCAAAAAAAAATACTCCTTTGTCTGGACGACCTCTATGTAGATCGTGCTATCTCCTTCTTCCAGGTGACTGCACTTGAAATGTACAGGGTCACTGTGCTGAATTTGTGTAGAGTGACCTTTAATTGTCCTGCCAGTGGAGCACCCGATGTTGAGTAGAGAAGCGAAGTTGAAAAAAAACTTCAGTATATTGTGGATATCGATAGGGGATCGAAGGTTGAAGGATTTAAATGTGCTTGACCTACGGTTCTTGAGACCGTTGCCTACTCGAGAACTGTATTGGCTTTGTCCGTTGGCGTCGTTACACAAAAAAAAACGCAGAGGTCTGAGCCGTTTTTCGACCAGGGGCCTCAACCCAGTACCTGCCAGAGGGAAATCACGAATTAGTCGCCCAAATCCCTTACTATCACCCCCCACATACCTCTGCACTTCGGTTTACGAATTATCGTTTTCCTTCGGGAATCCCTATTTCACTTAGGCCTGAAACACACATGCGATTTCAATCGCGCGACTGTTTAGTCGCAAAAAATGAAACACACGCATTTTAATGTGAATGCGCGCACATAATTTCGGATTTTATGTGTGCGCATTCATATTGAAATGCGTGTGTTTCATTTTTTGCGACTAAACAATCGCGCGATTGAAATCGCATGTGTGTTTCAGGCCTTAAACGGTCAAGATTTCCTTTCACTCTCCTACAGGAAGTTATAAAATGTACTATGTGACTTTCCGACTGGAGGGAAAAATCACTTACCTCACTCAAACTCTTCACTTTTATTCGCGTTGATTTATTTCTAACTTTACATATATATATTATATAATTTACCTTTTTCTATTGCTCGAAATAAAAAAATTTCTGATCGAAACCTTCACTAGGGAGGGAGACTGGTGCGTAGCAGAGGTGGCCGATTCCAGTCTGCCCAGCTGCTTGACCAAAAGTCAGTGGATGGATTGTCTGTTGGAAAAAGGATGGGGGCAACCGTAGCAGTCTGCCTCCCTTTTATTTACCTTTGACAATCAGTCCACATGACAGATTGGTGCTGAGCAGAAAGGCCTGATTGAAACTTCAACCTGCTGCATGGCACCGACAGTAGATGTCGCGATTTGTCTTCGGTAAAAAGGGGTGACCGTAGCAGGCCACCCCGCCGTCTATTGCCTCTGACGGTGTCCTCGAATTGTCGAGATGGGGTTGATTGGTGTAGCCAGCTACTTCTGTTGGCGGTTAGTCTTCGGGGAGAGCAGAGGAGTGACCGAAACAGTCTAACACCCAGCCTATCCCCTCTGACGGAGTCCGAAAGTTCCGCGTTTGAAAGTGAAAATTGATTAAATTGATTCAGAAAGCCGACGAAGGGTGACCGAAACAGTCAAACCCCCCGCTGGTAGCCTCCGACAGTTCGTTAATAAGGAGGGTGGCTGTTATAAATCAGTTAAAGAGACTGCGGTAGAAGAGAGCGACGAAGGATGACCGAAACAGTCTAACCCCCGCCTATCTCCTCTAACGGAGTCTGAAAGTTCTACGTGCGAAGTTGAAATTGACTAGACGTGGTCAACCCTTCCCGTTGGCGGTCAGTCAGAGAGTGACCGAAACAGTCTAACCACCCGCTGGTATCCTCCGACAGTTCGTTAGTAAGGAGGGTGGCTGGTACAGATCAGTTAAGAAGACTGCGGTAGGAGAGAGCGACGAAGGGTGACCGAAACAGTCTAACCCCCCGACAAATCATCCCGACGGGGTCTGAAAGTTCTACGTGTGAAGGTGAAATTTACTGACTTGGTCAGCTCTTCCCGTTGGCGGTTAGTCTTCAGACAAGCCGACGAAGGGTGACCGAAACAGTGCAACCCCCCGCTGGTATCCTCCGACAGTCCGTTAGTAAGGAGGGTGGCTGGTACAGATCAGTTAAGAAGACTGCGGTAGGAGAGAGCGACGAAGGGTGACCGAAACAGTCTAACCCCCCGCCTATCCCCTCTAACGGAGTCTGAAAATTATACGCGTGAAGGTGAACTTGACTGACGTGGTCAGCCCCTCCTGTTGGCGGTTAGTTTTCAGAAATCAGACAGAGAGTGACCGAAACAATCTAACCCCCTACTGGTAGCCTCTGACAGTCGTAGCTGGTGCAGATCAGATACGGCAGGGGAGACAGACGAAGGGTGACCGTAGCAGTCTAACCTCCCGCCTGTCCCCCTGACGGAGTCTGAAAGTTCTATGTGTAAGGGTGAAGTCGATTGACATATTCAGCTCTTTCTGTTGGCGGTTTAGTCTACTGAAGCAGACAGAGATTGGTGAGTTGCGTGTTGACTTTCAGTGAAGCCAATTGGACTTTGTAACGAACTCGCTAATGCAGAAAATATCGCAGCGAGCCAGATCGCTCAGGTCCTCAAAGAAATAAGCCCCTAGCCTTGCGCAAGGTGGCAAGAGCAGGACAGGAGCAGAGGAGATGAACGGTGGTTTCCTCTTCCTTCTCGTCCCTGCAACTTCTACAGAAGTCGTTATCAGGTACACCCATTCTACGGGCGTGTCTCCCTATAAGGCAGTGTCCCGTTAATATTCCCACTACGGAGCTGATTTTGTTTCTGTTAATACAAAGAAGTTTCCTAGTTCTTTTGCCATCTAATTTCGGCCAAATTTGTTTGGATGCTATGCAAGTGCTAATGCTTTTCCATCCGTTGTTGGTGGTTTTTAATGCTTCCTCGAGGAGCAGGGTTTTTATTGATTGCAATGGAGCGTGCGGTTCTTCGCTAATACCAGTTATTTGGAGGCCGCTGTCTCGTCTAGCTAGTTCATCCATCTTGCAGTTGCCAGGAATGTCACTGTGACCTGGAACCCAGCACAGGGTAACTGAACATCTATCCGCAACCTCGTTAAGAGATTCCTGGCATTGTTTTACCATCTTTGATCTGATTGTTGGTGTATTTATGGCTGCCTGACTGTCTATGTAAAAAGTGATAGCTTTCCCATCTATCTCATACAAGGCAGATCGGCATGCTGCTTCGCGAATGGCCATAATTTCCGCCTGAAAGACGCTACAGTGGTCAGGAAGGCGTAGGGCGAGGTTGAGTGCAGGTAAAAAAAACAAAAAAAATAAATATTTGGCGCAACAGGCGGGTGACACCCAAGGCCTAGCTTCTCGCAACCATTCGTTTTGTGTGAGTTTCTATTTTTGGGACGAATGGAAGGGACCTACAATTTTTATGCCGAGTCCGAACGGCTCAATTGAGAAGCTTTTTCATGACAGGCAATACTCTCGGATGTTTGTCAGACGTTCGCGAGAGGTGGCGCAGTAGAAAAAACTTTAAGATGTGATTTGGGTTTTTCCGGGGATCGAACCTGGGATCCCTCGCACAGTAGTCCAACACACTAACCACTGCGCTACTGCGCCCACAGGTGACAATGGTAACAATCCGCGCGCGCGAATTTTTACCACTGTCTCAAAAATTCATATTAATTCATGATTAACTCATATGCAAAACTATTGGAATTGCATGTGTATGCAACAACAATATGATTCACTGTTCCTGCAAGCAAATGAGTCAGCTAAAAAATAATGTCTAATTCTATTGATGAAAGTAGGCTCTGAGCCTTTATTGCACAATATGAGATTAGTTGTCATAATAAAATGAAAAAGACACTCACCTCTGTTGATTATGTCGCTGCTGCCCCAGAGGGTGTGGTCAGCGTTGGCATCTGCGCCCACCACAAGGGGAATAGAGTTCTTATCGGCCGTTGCTATCGTATTGCGCACGATGTTTGCGGGAACGGGCCCTGTGTCATCATAAGCAATGTATGCAGATGCTAGCCATAGCTTTCCATTGCTGCCTCTGTCTAGCTGTACACAGACAAAATCGAAATGGCTGAAATTGGACATAAGACAAGCTTTTAAACTATCCTTTGCCAAGATGCATGATCTGCGTTTACCTCCGTTTTTTGTATAGAATAACGTGTAGTCCAAGTATGTGGCCTTTTTGGTTGATACACGGTTCCTGCCTTAGGACGATGTCTTCTCCACCCGTTTGCAGGCGGAGCAGAAGGTTAGCCGAAGCTGTTTTGGAGTGATGGAGGTTAATCTGTTTTAGTCGTAGCAACATTGCTGACCGGTACAGATGCCTCTATCACTGTTTTGTTGCCGTCATCCGAATCAGATGAAGGCTCGCTGCTGACGTTGATTGTCGTGGGTTCCACGTTGGTCTTGGCGCCATCCGTATCAGCTGGCTGCCTGACCACCGTCTGGTTGGCTTCTTTCCCTTGAGAGGAGGTTGAGGGACCGTCATGCTCGGCATCCAAGCCAAGGTCACCCGGCGAAGATTGACCCCGTTAGTGTAATACCCACCATCCACGAAGGGTTCTCGTCCAAGTATTTAAGGACTTCGCCGGCAAGGAACGCTTTGAGGGTCATCCAATTCTTCCCGCTCATTTTGCCCTCTTCGTGACTATTGTCACAGATGCCATAGAGCATATGGTCCTTGACGACCTCATTGAAGGGTCTGAGCGCCGCATCAGCATTCTTCTCCTTCTTTGAGGTCATCGAAGTTTCTTCCATCGAAGATGGCCTTGGTCTTTTGGAAGTAAAGTCCTTCTCGGCAGCAGCCGCAAAGGGTCCTCCCGAAACAGTAGGGCTTCTCTGTTTGCTGCGAACGGTATCGTGTGCTCCTGTAGCAGGTGCACTCGTCGTCGTTTTAGTGGGGCCTGTCCTCTTGAGCGGAGGTCTTTGTCTTGTTTTGGGCCCTGTGACCGAACTTTTCGACGGTTGGTTACATCCACTAGATGAGGGGAGTCCTCCCGCATCAGGTTGACTGTCCTCCTCATTCAGTATCGCACCCGCCCATCTTATAGTCTCCTTGTCCTTTTGATCCCAGGAACTATCTGGTTTCGTAAGGACTAAGGCCAGCTTGTGCCTAGCGGCGCGTAGCTGCTTAGATATTATAGCACTGGGGGTGAACTTTTTTCCCCGTCCAGCCGCTTTGGCTTTAGTTCCTAATTCCGCGTCCGAAGCAGACGCGTCAATGGATTTGGAATCGGAATCCGATGGGAGTAGTGATTCGGTGTCGTCGCTGTTTGTTGTCCTGTAGTTCGTCGTGTCAGTCGGTGCGTTGTCCTTTTCGTCGTCTATTTGTCCAGCTTTTTGAAGGGTTTTGTTTGTTTTGAAGGTCCATGTAATTCCCACGAGTAAGCCGGTGAAGAAAGGTCCGCCCCAACATATCCGGTTCTGCTGGGGTAAGGCGCTAAATACGACAGGCCCTGCCAAGGCACCTGAAGGAGCTCGTTAGTGACTGACTAAAACCCGCAGTCTTTCATCCCTCGGCACGGTTTGCATAAAACGCTCACACCACCACTGGAGTTGTGTTGACTATCTTTAAGTTTCGGACTACCCTCCTCCGGAGACCTTACAGTATGGTATCACTGGGTACCTACTAAGCATCCACACCACGGCAAGGTAAATAGTCGAAGAGGATGAAGTGATATAGTTAAATTTGTAGAGATTGTGTGCAAAAATACAAAATAAAATCTTTGCATCTGCTGTTTTTGCTTTTTTTCATAATTATTGTGTTTTTAGAGTTTTTAGAGTTGGATCTGTCATTTTCGATTTTAGTTTTGGAAATAAGTGCAGTTTTATGTCATTATTTTTAGATGTGATGGTTGCACAGTTGCTAATGCAACAATTTGTCGGCATTTCTCCTTATTTTATTACGTATATTAGTTAGTTTTCGAATGTGGAAAATTGTAAAATTTTAAATGTTTTCAATTTGAATTTCGCACTTTATTATAAACTTTTCACCAATAACCCATGTAAATCCTATCCCCCGATATCTAAAATTTGATTTGTTTTCCTACAAGTTTTTTGACGTTTAAGTGAAAGAGATACCGCACTTCTGAAAGAGAAAACTTCGCGAAATACCCTATTGCCTCTTTTTTGCTCTCAGCTGGCAAAAAATGCTGGGCTGCATTCGAGGTTTGACTATTTTAACTAAATTAACAGCGATTGTTTATTTAGTTACTTTTTGGAATCTGGGACAGCTATTGTTACTAATGACATGTTGTAGTATTATTGAAATGAACCACACTTTTGCCTCTCGTTAATTTAGTTAATTTCCACTCCTCCTGTCACAGCTTGTCAACGCTGTAGTTAAAATAGTCAAACCTGGAATGCAGCCCTGGGCTGCAGCGATTGTTTATTTAGTTACTTCTTGGAATCTGGGACAGCTATTGTTACTAATGACATGTTGTACTATGAACGAAATGAACCACACTTTTGCCTCTGTTTAATTTAGTTAACTTCCCCTCCTTCGAACTGTCACAGCTTGTCAACGCTGTAGTTAAAATAGTCAAACCTGGGGCCTGTTTCTCCGCTACTACATCAGCTACAATGTAGCAAATTGACAGTTGTACTACATCAATTCTGTTTCACAGAGTCGTTGTAGTATCTGTTGTACTACATCAGTGTAGGCACGGAGAATCGACTGGAAGTATTGGAAGAATGTATGTGTTTCACAGCTTTTTATACTACATTGTTGTAGTACAACAAACGATAAATTTTTACTACATTCATACAGCAAAATATTTTGATGTAGCAAAGGTACAAACGTGTTGTAATTAAGATTATGAGTTGATATAAGCGAAATATACAAAAGTAAGTTATTTAATTTGTTTTAACAAAGCAAATTATTTATTTTATATGTTTATTTTTATATTTTTTAGACAATGAATAATGTCTGGGCGCAGTAGCGCAGTGGTTAGTGTGTTGGATTACTCTGCGAGGGAATCTTAGGTTCGATCCCCGGAAAAACACAAATTACATTTACATCTAAAGGTTTTTTCTACTGCGCCACCTCTCGCGAACGTCTGACAAACATTCAAGAGTGTAACTGTCTTGAGAAAGCTTCTCAATTCAGCCGTTTGGACTCTGCATAATATTGTCATTCGACCCAAAAATAAAACTCACACAAACGAATGGTTATGAGAAGCTTGGCCAACTATTTATTATTATAATGGTTGCAATTTATTGGGTGTGCACAAATGCACATTATATAAGCGTTCAGCCAAAAATTCGATACAAAAAATGTTTGGCATTTTAAAAACCTCTCAACCTCATATTTTAATATGGATCGTCCATATTATTACAATTTATTCTTTCAACGAATATTTAGGTTTTCTTTGCACACGTATAAATTTAACTCAAAATCGTCGTCAAAAATATTAAAATCAAAATCCTCTATTTTATACTATCCTTTATGTATAATGTCAAATCAACTACATCAACTACATCAATTAGCTACATCATACAACACTTCCAGTGTGATGTGTGAAACAGAAAAATGTAACTTATGTAGTGTAGAATCGATGTTGTATGATGTAGTTGATGTAGTAGCGGAGAAACAGGCCCCAGGTGTAGCTTTAGCTTTATAGAGTAGTTTCTCTTGGAAACATTACCCACGATTCAAAAAAAATACTGGAAAGTAATTGGAAATTATTTTTTAAAATCATTGTATATTGTTCTGAATTCTGATTCTGATAAGATAATTTAAGAAGGTTCTTGTTTCTTGTAGTATATAAATATAGAAAAACATAGAAAGAATTCCCAGAAGTGAAGAAGTAGGTACTTGGAAAGCAGTGATAAAAAATATATCGGTTTAGCAACTGAAATAATGGGTGATAACAAAAGGGATGCTGCAGCTAATCAGCTTCTGGAATATCAAAGAAGTGCAGATGTAAGTGTTGCTTTTGATCACTAATTTTTAAAACTGTCTGTACCTATGTACAATGTACATTACAAAAAAAAACTAATTTTTCTATGTACAATGTACATTACAAAAAAAACTCATTTTTCTAGATTGCTTACAGAACGCAAATAGTCGATATGCTTATAAATTATAATATGTAATCATCTTAATGCATTGTTCTTTTTAATTAGTTTCCCATGTATTTAGGTAGTAAAATATCTTTGTCTGCATACATTCTCAAACAGTTAGTTTATTTTTTTTTTTTAATTTTTCTAATAATGACTATAATCGTTCTTTGCTCTTAATTATATCGGTTCTAAAGTAATTTTCACTTTTTTTTCCATTAAATGATCTTGGGCAATGACAGTCTTATCTCATGAAATAGGTAACCTTTGAACAGTAGGCTACGGATAGAGTGCATGTAAAAAGCTAAGCGAAAGCTAAAGATAAGATTTGACAGGTAAAAGTTAATTAATGTCGTTTTTCATTGGTTTCACTCCTCACTCGAGGATTCACTCATTATGCTATTTGCGATTGGCAATCTCAGATTTCTTCTGGCCAAACAAAAAAAGTATATCGAGCTGTTCTTTGTAGGTGTTGGTGGTGTAGCTGCCAAAAGTTGTTTACCTTTTTTGCTGTTAACATTTTTTTTTCGTAGAGTGGTTGCAATTTGCAAGTTTTACAAACATTTTTAAATAACTATAAAAGAAATCTCATAATAAATATTCCGAGTATATGTTCACCACGGTCCACGTCTTCCACAAAATTGCAAACTCGATGCTTTTTCTCCCTTGCAAAGAACAAATACTGCAACTGCATAAATTGCTCGTATGACGAAGACGAGCCAGTATTATCCGAAGACGAAGAGGACGACGACGACGACGATGAAGATGTGCCACATGATGAAGATGAAATTTACACCTCTATTATTTGTTCCATATTTATCAAATTTTGGTTTAAATTATTTATTTAAATATGGTTTTTCAGTAGCTCCAACTTTTTCGACCGACTTCCACAAAACGTAAACAAACAAATGTCAAATCATATGTAGGTTAGGTTAGGTTAGGTTGAATAGGGTGTGAGTTCATCACATAGGACTAGGCACCATATTGGACCCATCGCCATCCCTGGGGAACCATAACGGTCAAATAACCTAAACCACTTCGCCCAAACAATTAATTTCCCTACAGAACCTGAAAATTGCCTCAATTTTGTTCGCGAGGCCGACCTCTTCCAAATTGTCGAAGAAGTACCTACCAAGGTATTTCCTCCTGTACCGAGCAATAGCTTGACATTCACAGAGGAGATGGGTAATATCCTCTGTGGCCTGTAAGTCTTCGCAATACCTGCACATGTCCGTATCTGTTAGACCTAATCTCTGAGCGTGCTTCCTTAGAAGACAATGCCCGGAGAGTATCCCTATTGTCATTCTTAGCCTTGATCTGCTGAGCTTTAGTAATTCTAAAGATTTTTTCCTATCTAGCTTAGGCCACAGAGCCTTTGAGACCCTGTGCCCTTCTATATTGAACCATCTCTGATCTGCCCTATTTTTCATATCCTCGAGAATAATTCTCTTGGCCACGGCTATTGGTGGTCTAATGCCCTCAATTGTTTCATTAGGTGGAAGCTCAGCTCCAGTTTTCGCCAGAACATCAGCCCGTTCGTTACCCTCTATATCGCAGTGTCCGGGTACCCAACACAATCTGACCTGGTTCTGCGCGCATAATGCTCTGAGCATTGTGCGGCAGCTCCTGACTAGTTCAGATTTGATGATGAAGGACTCTAGCGCCTTTAGCGCAGCCTGACTATCAATGTAGATAGCGATATTCTTGTTGGATATTGATCCCATATCAAGTAGATCCGCGGCTTTGAGCACGGCCAGAACCTCTGCCTGGAACACACTGCATGTATCCGGAAGTCGTAATGACACGTGTAGGTCTATATCCCTAGAGTAAATACCTGATCCTGTACCCTCCTTAGTTTTGGAGCCATCCGTATAAATCGAGATTTCATTGTCCTTCGATACCTCATTCTTTAGCCAGTCCTCCCTAACTGGGTATTGTACTTCGTACGGAGTATCGAAGTCAATTTCCCACAAACTTTCATCCGTTTTGTCGGGGATGTTGGAGAAGGATTCCATTAGTATGGAGCTATGTCCTACCTGTCTTGTTTTGAAAAACCCTGCGTTAGTTAGCCGAAGCGCACTATTGCCTGCTTGCAGTTTTATTTGTAGGTCCAGGGGTAAAAGATACATGAACGCCTCAAGTGCAGCTGTGGGTGTGGTGCGTAAAGCACCAGTGATGGCAGTGCCGGCTGTTCTTTGTACCCTGGTCAACATATCCCGTATATATAACTTATTTGTGGCTTTCCACCAAACAAGAGCCCCATAGGTAAGGATGGGTCTAACCACCATGATGTATAACCAGTGCATCATTGTTGGACTCAATCCCCATTTTTTTCCTGCTGTTCTCTTACAGACGAAGAGAGCATTATGAGCCTTTCGGACTCTTTCCTGAACGTTAAGTTTCCAATTCAATTTTTTATCTAGGACTATACCAAGATATCTTGCGCTATCCGAAAGGGAAAGCTCCACTCCACCAATCCTGGGTAGTTTGAAGGGTGGTATCTTGTATTTTGTACTAAAAAGTACTAGTTCTGTCTTTTCCGGGTTGACACGAAGTCCACACCCTTCAGCCCACTTTCTGAGCTTGTTGAGGGCTGATTCCATGGTTTCACTCAATGTGTTCAAGAATTTGCCCCGAACTAAAATCGCCACATCATCCGCATAAGCGGTTACGCTAAACCCTGCGTAACTGAGTTCTTTAAGAATATCGTCTATGACAAGAACCCAGAGAAGAGGAGATATAACCCCTCCCTGGGGAGTGCCTCTAGTAACCGATTTTCTTATTGAACTGTGTCCGAGAGTGGAATTGATATTTCTGTTGACAAGCATCGTGCAAAGCCAATTGGTGATGCTATGGTCTACCTTAATCCTTTCCAGAGCGCGTTTTATTGCCTCTGCCCTAACGTTATTGAAAGCACCTTCAATGTCTAAGAAGGCAGCTAGAGCAAATTCCTTATGGTGTAAGCTATGTTCTATCTTGCCTACCACTTCATGTAGAGCTGTTTCTACTGATTTACCTTTTAAGTATGCGTGCTGAGCATTGCATAGATTTCCATTGCAACACTTGCTTCTTATATGGATGTCGAGAAGCCTTTCGAGTGTCTTAAGGAGAAACGACGAGAGACTGATGGGTCTATAGTCTTTCGCAGAGGTATGGCTTGGTTTACCTGCTTTGGGTATGAAAACCACTCGTACCTCTCTCCATGCCGTGGGTATGTAGCCAAATTTAAGGCAATGTATAAAAATTTCCCTGATTCTACCTGTAACCATGGCCGGGGCATTTTGCAGCATAGCTGGCAGAATGCCGTCGGGGCCCGGCGCTTTGTATTGAGAGAAGGACATTATAGCCCAACGCACTTTTTTCCAAGTGAAAAGGTTTTCAATTTCCGCTTCGTCAGCGTACTCATGATACCCATTCGGGTTCGAAGCCGTTGGAGTGCCACTTCCTGGAAAGTGAGCTTCAACCAGAGCTACTAGAACTTCCTCACTGCTTTCAGCCCATGCACCATTAGATTTCCTAATAAAGCTGGGGACTATCGCATCCTTAGCAATAATTTTGCGAAGTCGGGAGGCTTCACTGGTATCTGCAATCGATTCACAGAAAAGCTTCCAGGATTTCCTTTTAGATCGCCTGATCAAGTACTTAAACTCTCTCTTGCTCTCTACATATTCATCCCAAGTAATATCGTCCCCTACCACTTTAGCTCTGTTGTAAAAGTG
Source organism: Cheilosia soror (assembly GCA_949372485.1). Taxonomy (NCBI): domain Eukaryota; kingdom Metazoa; phylum Arthropoda; class Insecta; order Diptera; family Syrphidae; genus Cheilosia; species Cheilosia soror. The sequence goes on along the minus strand of OX443561.1, from coordinate 57,047,294 downwards.
TCTGACCTGTTTTCTTTTGGAGCTTAGCTCCTTGTTCCACCACTGAGGTTGAGACCTCTTAGCCGTTTTTCTGAGTGGACAAACTTTTTCATATGCTTTATTCAAGGTTGTGCATAGGTTGTCCACCGCATTGTCTATATCCGGGGGATTGGTCATACGAGTTGGCCCCTCCCCCAGGTGTTGCCCTACCAAAACCTTGTACCTATCCCAATCAGCTCTTCTTGGGTTTCTATAGGTATTGTTTTCCTTATTTAGGAAGCTTATTTGAAAGCGAATCCATTTGTGATCCGATAGGGATGCCTCATCTAAGACCCTCCATTTACATATTGTGAGAGAATCAGTACAGGATGCTAGAGTGATGTCTAACACCTCCTGTCTGTTTCGCACCACAAAAGTTGGTGTGTTGCCCTTATTACATATAGTAAGCCTTGTTGATAAAATAAAATCAAAAAGTAACTCACCTCTAGTGTTTGTGTCAGTACTTCCCCACTGAGAGTGATGCGCATTAGCATCGCAGCCCACGACAAAAAGCCAATCGTCCCTGGCTATCAGCTGCCTCATCTTTTCAGACGGGACTTCCGTAGCCTCGTACGGGAGATAGGCCGATACCATGCAAATCGGTTTCTTCCCTTCTCGTTCACAGGAAACAGCTGTGAGGTCTCCATCACTGAAATTATTCAAAAGAAAAGCCCTTATATTGTTCTTTATAAGAATGCAAGCCCTGATTTTACCTTCGTTTGCCTTGAAATAAGGCGTGTAATCCCTGATGCTCAGCCCTTGGATGCGGTTTTTACTGCTGATCCAGGGCTCTTGTACTAGTATGACTGAAACGTCGTGCTTGGTTATGTACTCAACCAAGCACGCCGTCGCAGTCCTACTGTGATGCAGGTTGATTTGCATCACCTCCATCATTTGGCTCTTCCGCCTCCGCTCCCTTGGTCACGACCTTGATCATAACCTTCCCCATGCTGTGCCTCACCATGCCCTTTGTCTTTTCGAGGACCGGGAGCGATTCCTTGTTAAGGCTCAGCAAGAAGTGCTGGCCGAATTGCCGTCTGGGGCCTGTTTTTAACACCTTCCACGTGTTGGCCTGCAACTCCCTGTTCTGCATGTGTAGGAGGCCGAGCAGTTTTTCCGGATAGGTGTAGGGAAGCGGCACCCAGACCCAAGCTTTGGCCGGAGTGTACTTAGCCAACTCCGCCACCGCCACGCACTTGAGTTGAGCTCCACTCCACACTTCACCGACCTCCGAGATAAACTCCCTGAGGAACTCAGTGGAAGATTTGTTCCCACAAGCAACAACCTTGCGACCGCCATCCCATCCAGCGCCATCAAATTGAAGGTCGCAATCCTCTGTGGAAGACATCTTCTTCAAATCATATGTAAGTGTATTGGTAAATCTCGAGCGACTCTGAGAAAAAATCTAGATTCGCAAAAGTGATCTCGACTCTGAAAAGATTGCTTTTTTTTTGTACCAAACGAACGAAAAAAGTGATATCGGGAAAGAAAGTGTTTTTTTCTGGCGAATCGAAATTAACATGAGGAAAAAGTGAAGGCCCCGACCCATAGAATCCGTCACATCCGTTGCGGCAATGTATTCGACTGACAGGTTGATAGAATACACAGTAGCTTATGGAACGTGACCCATGAGCAACGAACGTGCCGGATGCGACGGATAAAGTAGGTTTACTTTCTACTTTTCTGTCCGTCGAACCGTTGACAGTTGGCAGAGCGTGAGAGTAAGCATTTTCATTGGTCGAAATATAAGATAATGAGAGAAACTGTCTCTCATATGTCATCGGCTGTCAACGTATGCGACGAATTCTATGGGACTGTTCGTTCCGTCGAATACGCCAATGCGTCGACGCAACGGATGCGACGGATTCTATGGGTCGGGGCCTTGAGGCTTTTTTCAAAATAGTGTGAGTTACACTAACACAAATGCATTGACAGAGGGCCGGCCTAAGGGGCCAGCAAGGGCCGGACCAACCATATGTGCAAGATGTGCAAATGCACAGGGCGCCAAGTTCTGGGGGCGCATTGCTAGGAGTAAGGCCTACTGTCCACGTAGCTGCGCTTCATACGCACGCTTTCTTCATTTGCAGCTTGTTGTACGCTTGCTTGCAGCTTCCTTGCAGATTGCATATAAACACACGAAGCTCTGTCCACGGAGCGACAAAGTCGCATGTGCGACTACGAAATGAAGCGTAGCTACGTGGACAGTATGCCTTAGAAAAACTAATTTTATCTTGAGCGAACTAATACTGCCATTTGCATTTTAAACAAAAAGCTTGTTCAAAAAATTCCAAAATAACAATATCCACCACACCTGTGCTGAATTATTTCTTGCACATGAACTCACATTACTTGCAGTGTTGCAACTTCAGGGAGAATCTAACTCAAAATGTCGCAAAATAAAAAATCCCACTGAACCTATGCAAGTTCATTTCTTACCTAGGTACCTTATCTCAAAATATTCCACCCTGTTCGTGTAAGTATATTTCTTGCACATCCCATTATATTTTACAAAAAAACCTAGTTCAAAAATCTCAAAACAAAAAAAGTTTCACCCCGTATGTGCAAGTTTTATTTCTTGCACAGTCACTCGCAATATGTTCATAGGAAAATATGTCAGACAAAAAAATTCATTCTACGCATGTAGAATGTGTTGAACGTGCAGGTTTTCGATTCTGCCTGCACATATATGGGGATGGGATTTCTCATCTACGAAAAAGAGTAACACATTTCTCTTACAAAGAGAACAAGTAGCTTTGTGTATTGTGTTTGTGTATATGAAAATATAGTATTCTCTTCTCTTTCACTTCAGACTTTCAGCAGCGTTGCCATTTTAACTGCTTTCCAGTCAGATCTGACTGGATTAAAATGCGTTTAGCTGTAAAATTTTTTAAAATCCAGCCAGCTGGGTTTTTTTTTAGCTGGATACGAATTTTGTTTTACTGTTTTTAAATGTTTCGTGTATTTTCTTTTCTATCAGTATACATTTTTAAATTAAAAGTGGCAATAGAAAAAAAATAAAAAGAAGACCAAATATTGCTTGAATTTAATTTGTTTGCTCTGAGCTTGAAATACCTAAAATGAACCAATTTATGCGTTTGCATTTACACAAGTACTTGCCTTTTCTAACTTACAAATATGCTTGAAACTGAACATTTATCTGCTGTTGTGTGAGGTTCAACTAAGTTAAGTACTAATATTACTTACAAAAGCAGCAATAAGAGCAGCATAAGAGTAGATGCAAATGATGAGAAGACTCAGAGAGATTACTATTATGTAAAGTTCATTTATGAGTTAATACATTTTGTAAACCTTTCACAGGAAGGTATATTGACTTTGTCATTACATTTTTAACGTCAGGAAGGAGTCACCGGATTCGATCAGGATCAAATTCCGAATAAATTCAGCCATGTCCGTCTGTCTCTCTTTCTGTCCAAACATGATGGCGTCCAAACGAATCGACATAGGCGAATGTAATTTTGTGAGACGACTTCTACTTACGGTCGTCAGGTTGGTGTTAAAAATGGCCAGTGTCGGTAAAGTAGTTTGGTTACCTCCCACTCCCATACAAAGCCAATATTAGATACCTCAATAAAAAAACGCATTGAAAATCTAATTCCTGGGTGATGTGGAAAAGACTTATGCATGTGAGCAAATATGAAAAAATGGCGCTTTCTTTAAATCTTGCACAGGGCGCTAGTTTGGCTGGGGCCGGGCCTGGGGCCAGCGTAGAGTTACACCGCGTCTCCACGAGCAATATTTCATAGCTTGCCATATAGTATGCTATGAAAATTGCTCGTGGAGACGCGGTGTTAGGACGCCAAAGTGCTGGGGCGCACGATGCAACTCTTACCCGTTTCTTTAAAAGTGATAAAGTAGGAAAATATGTAGCTGAGCTTTAAGAAAGCACTAGGTTATGGTTTTTATCTTCTCAGAAGTACTTAGGCACCTTCAAAGAATCACAGCTATTATTAATCCTTAATAAATAAAACGTACATTTTACAGAAACCTAAAAATGTTAAACGTAGGTATAAATAAAATTCAGTTTTTAGTTTTAGGTTTATTTTTAATGCAAAAACACTATCACATATATTTTCCTAGTTGAATAAATTTTAGTTAGGTACATTTTATCTACATCCATCTGATAATAATTCGGTCATACATCTGGGGTCTTCGCGTAACTTTTCAGACGATCATCGTCTCGACGATTGAACAAAACGTAACGATGTAACATCACATATCACAATAGCGTCGTTCAATCGAATCTTTCGTCGTTTTCGTTTTGAACTGTGACAACTGAAAACTAATAAAAAAGGTATATATGCAATTTGTGTGTGTTTTTGTCTTTTATGTGGAAATAGGTAAAAAGGTAAACATTTCGGTGCAGGAAAATTTGTATTGATTAGGACAAAATTAGTGAATGCATCCTTTAAAGCCAATTTAATAAATGCAATTCTATCATTGCCTACTCCAAAGAGAACATAACAAGAGTGTGATGTGAACTTTCTAGTGTACCTGTTTCGTTTAACTAGAATGAAGGAAATGGATATTTTTTCTATATTTTCACATTTCACCGTACAAATGCATAATGGAGAGTACTATTTGTCGAATTTATAAAAGATTTGATAGAAGCAATATTCTTTTAACCTTTGTTTTGCTTTAAAAGACCTTTTATGGAAAGAAAATATACCAAAAACGATGAAACGATTGCCAAAGACCCATGGTTCAATCGAATCATTTCGACGCCAGCATTTGACAGTTAAATTGTTTACGTGAAGCAACAAGAAACGATGATCGTTCACTCGTTTCGACGATCATCGTTTTTTGTTTGTTACACGAAGTAGCAGCATCGACGACGTCGTTCGATCGTTGCCTTAAAATTGTGTTTTTTTTTTTTTTGTCCATTAGTTCTGATTGGATTCTAAGCTGTTTCTCTGTCTTCAACATCTTGACGACGATACCAAACGTCACGATAACAGGACAACAGAAGAAATACCTTTAAACATATTTTCTATTTATTACAAGAAAACTGCGCTAGGGCGCTCAACCGATTTAAGCGCCTTGCCGTCACCAACAAAAAAATACTTCGTCCCTGAACGAGAGTTTCCGATTTGACAGATGAGTTTCAGTTAAATCAAATGCTATCAGATAAATAAAGTATATTTTTCTTTTCAACCAAACTCCCTTTTTTGCAACAAAATGTCATGAAATACCAATTTAAAAGTGTTCTACAATAATATATCTACCTAAAACACACTTATTAACATTATTTTATGGGGAATATAAGATAAAATTTACCTGTGAAATGAAAAATTTTTTCTCTCCTTATTATGCTCGTTTTTGCAGAATTTAACACAGCACCGCATGTTTGTTTTAAATTTCTTTCGGTAAATAATTGTATTTATTCACTGTATTCACTGTTTTTTCACTGTTTTATTAAGTCAAAAACGTAATTTCACTATTTTAACAATTTGAAATTTCAAACACGGCAAATTTCCCCAGCAAAATAACAGATGAGTTTCAATTTCTCTGATTTTTTTTCATATCTTGCGGCCTCACTCACGTACACTGTATATGTGATATACACTCTTTCCTGTACTTCTTATTCTTAGGCGATACCCGAAGATTACGTTTTTTTCTTTTTTAGGTTTAGGAATTGGAAACGCAGATGCTGTTTTACAGCTTTGGGGAATATTACCAGTGTCAAGGATGTTGTTTTAAAGTTGGATAAGTCTCTCTTTTGTTACACGGGGTAAATTTTTTAGCATTGGATATAATACCTTATCTCTGCCAGGGGTTTTACCCTTGACTTTGTTTAAAGCTGTTTCGAACTCTAGGTATGAGATGTTTTGTTCTATATGCCGAGCACTTGAGCTGCTGGAATGAAGCTGGTAGGGGGTTCTAAGACAAAGCGTTTTATTGTTGTTGAAGTTGTCGGAGAAATTTGAGTTGTTTGACTATCTCGACCAAGAGTTGGCAAAGAGGGTGCAAATTTCATGTGGATCGGAGATCTGGCCATTGGGTGTTGTAATAGAATTAATATAATGCGATGTAGTGTTTCCTGTGAAGCACCGTTTTTATATTTAATAAGATTATCTTGAGTAGGATTCTTTTGAAATTTATTAAAGGTATTCATCTTCTCTTTTCGTAAAGCTGATAATTCCGGATTCTACCATGGTACAACACGTTTTATATGTACAGGCTTTGTTTGTGGTATGGAGGAATTAGCAGCGTATCTGATTGCTCTAAGCAACACTGCGGCATCTTTGTTAGTATTCGACGTTGAGTTTTTGCCAGAAAGGAATTCGGAGATTTTTGAATTTTGAGCTTGGGGGGCTGTGTATAGTGGTGTGTCCTGTATTTATTGAGACCATAATAGAAAAATGGTCACTGTTATGGAGATCATCTATTCTTTTCCAGGATGTTTTTGGGAGCAGTTCGGGTGAACAGCAGGTTATATCTATATGGGTCAACGTATTATGCGTTGAAAGGTGGGTTGGGGAACCATCATTTAGTATTGCCAGGTTGAAGTTTAAGAGGAAATCTTCAAAGACCGCTCGGTTTTTGTTTGTAGATGGAGAGCCCAAAGAACACTCCATGCATTGACATCGCCGCCTAGTAGAACAGAGCTGTCTACTTGTTTAAGAATGTTTACTAGGTCATTTTTGTAGATTATATGTCCGGATTTAAGGGACAAATTTATGTAGGTTACTTTAAATTGTCCTTCCAGTTTAATAGCCTGCGCCAGAATGTTGGAATTAATAGGTATGAATCTATGCGGAATGTTTTGTTAAAATAAAATCCCTATGCCCTGCTTGGATGTCGTGTTGCAAAAAAAAATTTTAAAATCACCCAGATAAGATTTTGGACCAGTGGACTTTGGACTTTCAACAGTTGGTCTAATTTCACTTCGACAAAATGCAATAACCCCAAGTTGGTTTCATTGCGCTTTCAAAATATGAATTTGGTTTAATTTCAATTTAGGTGAGTGAAATAAGGCCATCTGCTTGAATTTATAGCTATTATTTTCTCAAATTCGAAAAATGCTTTTACAATTTTAAAACAGCGCAAGTTATATTTAATGCTCTTTTTGAATTTGAGAAAATAATCACCCCAATCATGGAATCCGCCGGAGGGAATTGTTCGCGGAAAAGAATATTTTGGTATCGTCGAATCCGCAAATTGAACGGTTATTATGTCATATAGGTAGTTATATACATAATATTAACACATACTATTGGTAGGGTGTGGTTTTTTCTCCAGATTTCTGTTCACTTTTCGGATTCGACGATACCAAAATATTCTTTTCCGCGAACAATTCCCTCCGGCGGATTCCATGATTGGGGTGAATAGTTTTAAAATCCTACACAACTTTGAATTGCATTTAAATTTACACACAATGTTTTCGACGCAGGGAATTATGTCCCATCTAACATGTTCTCGCAAAGTTCCTCTTTTATTTTCTTTAATTCTCTTATCTTAAATCTTATTTGACTTTGTTTTTCTTTGAATATGAAAAAAAGGAAATTCGGCTTTGTCACTTTCTACTGCATATCGGAATTAGGATTTTAAGAAGTTTAAAAAAATGTATTATTTGTTTTTTGCTGAATTAGAAATATATAATTTTTGGAAACCCTCTTTCATTTCTCTAATTCATTCAATATGATGCATATCACCCAAGACATAGCTAAGAAACCGTTTTTTACGGTGGGTTCCCTTTAAATGAACTTCTTGCCCAGTTTTAAATATCTGCAAGGCAAGCAGACTATTTCAAATGGTAGGTCCTGGTACACTGGACAATAGGAGCGATCAAGTTGGGCATGTAAATAAATCCAGAAGTCCATGTGAGACTCAATGTCATTATTCAAAGAGTAAATAGGGCATGCTTTATTTGTGGTGCAATAGAAAATGTTATTCAAGTTTCTCCTGAATGTCGAGCTTTCACTTTTATGAACTTCGATATTTTCATTAACGAAAATGTTAGGGTCTGTCCCCGCTATCTTGATAATAACGGTAATATTATTAATTGTCTTATACCTGGAGTTCGTTTTTTAACAGGCCGTATTCATTGGAAGGACCGCAATTACAGTCACTTTTGCGTGCCCTGAAAATATGGAAGCTTTGGATGATTCCGATTTTGAATGCTTATTTCCAATCAACAAGGCTAAATCTCAAGATATTTTTACCTATTGTGATCCTGTTCCCGACCAAGATGTGCATCGACATATCAGTAGAAAGAATCTTATGACTTTCTTATGCAGAATGCGTCAAGGCTTATCTGATGAATTCTTAAAAGTTTTTTACAATTATTCTAGCAGACAGTCAGTCAGTATGGCTATAAGCGTGGTGCGTAGATCCTTAACTGCACGATTTGCTCAGAGAAATATAGGATTACAAGCGATTACACGCGATGCCTTTATCAATGAACATATCATCCCATTTGCGAATGCTCTTTATAATCCCCAGCCTGACGTCCCGCGAGCGATCTTGATTACTGATGCAACATATGCGTACATAGATAAATCAAGCAATCATCGTACTTTACGGCAATCATTTTCGAGTCACAAAAGCAGCCGTCTACTGAAACCAACATTGATAGTAGGAACCGATGGCTATACCTTAGACATTTTCGGCCCCCATTTCTCAGATCACTATAATAACGATGCTGCAATTCTTCAAGATGCCCTCGCTGGTAGAACTGCATTGTCTGAGTGGATTCAGGAGGGCGATATTTTTTGGTAGATAGGGGTTGTAGAGATGTTTTACATTTGTTGGAAGACTTAGGCATGGTCTGCAAAATGCCAGCCTCATTGGAACGCGGTCAACGTCAACTGACGACGGAAGATGCGAACAGTACTAGGTTAATTACGAAAACCAGATGGTTAGTTGAAGCAAGGAATGGTCACATCCAGAGTATGTTCAAATTCTTTGCACATCAGTTTAATTTTCAAAACGCAGAACACGCTGGTGACTATTACAGGACCGCAGGTGCCATAATCAATAAATATCGTCCTCTTTTAGAAATGGAAAATGCAACAGTTGAAATGGCTACAGAAATGCTAGAGCGAGCGCGGACTGCCAATGTCGTGCAAGCTCGGATAGATGTTGATAATCTTTTAAATAGACCGGCACAATGGGAAAGATTGCAAGATCAAGTACCAGACTTTCCTCGGATGGACTTGGAAGATTTAAAAGCTCTCACGTTTGGTGTATACCAGGTGAGCTTATCCCCAGGCTATATTCAGGATAAAACAAGTCGAGATGGTGATGATGATTTGCAAATCGATGCGCTGCGCAATAAGGAGAATTTAGTTAGAATTCGTGTATGTTCCAGATTTAGGCGAGCTACATTACAAAGAGTCTTGATATCGTACATTCCCCAAAATGAAATGCAAGATAATAATGAGGCTATCACAGGATATTATAGTACGTATCAATCAAGTGCCAAACGAATCTTCTCCATTTGACCATGGATGCTGCGAATCGCCCACTGGAATAAGCTTGTACAGCGTGAGAGGCGAGGGGACTCACGGTATTAAGCACCCCGGAAGTGTATGGCGCGGGGACTCACGGTAATAAAGCACCCCAGAAGTGAGAGGCGAGGGGACTCACGGTAATAAAACACCCCGGAAGTGAGAGGCGAGGGGACTCACTGTAATAAAGCACCCCGGAAATGAGATGCGAGGGCACATGCACAGGCACATGAAAACTGTCAATTTTTCGATCTTGTGACCATGAGAACATTTGATCAGGAGCTCGACAGGAATAACATAGACATGAATAACAAATATCAGCGAATTTCACCGAGGGCGGTTTCTCATACAAAATAAGCGGGGTCCTACTCCAAAGTTCGTGTTTCTTTGGGAGCAACCCTGGACCCGACGAGTATGCCCCAGCTGAGGTAAAAAGCACATCACAAGTCAAAAGTCTTAAATATTTCAAACCTTGTGCCATTGATGGTATTCACATCCTTTATGTACATTGTACAACCGGCCGGCGGCAGAAGAAATTTTCCAAAACCAAAAAATGCTTCATTACTTTCAGACTAAGACAAATTATAGTTGGCGAGTTTTGGGAATGCTTCTTGATACTCTACTATGGCGTGAAATCCAGGTAGAGCTTTCAAAATAGTCACACCTAAATTACCATGTAATATGGTGACAAAAACAGACTTTTCACATTGCTACGTAAAAATACCGAGTATCAAGAAGCATTCCCAATTTGTCCGGGTCTGAAAGGAACTTCGACTGATCTAAGGGTAAATATTATATTATTTTTCTTTGTATGCGCACAATATCGTTGTTTTAACCAAGGTAGTTGTTAATGCTTCACATTAATGATTATTTAATTGATTTTCTTTTTAAAGTAATTTGTATTAAATTTTGAAGATGGTAACATTGTAATTCTAAACAACCATCTAAGTACTAATACCCCTATTATGGAAGACAACTACAACCAAACAAAGGTTGTCTTTCTCCAATTGTATTATCGATTACAACTAGTTGTCTGTCAAAGGACAACCATCACCCTATGAGTAGACAACAAATAAAATGGTTGTCTTTTCAGTTGAGTGCCCGTATTATATAAGACAACTGAGTTGTGTTGGAGTTGTCTAGAATGTCAAAATGAGACAACTGCTTTTAACCAGTTGTGTTGCATTTGTTGAACCAAGGAAATCGGCATTTTTAATGAAAATTGGACAAATAAATGCAAGTTTAGGAACTAGAATATAACATAATATAAAAGGATTATATAATGTGTGTTTTTAAATTTTAAAAATCACCAAACTAGAACAATTTGATCGGCTCATTGGGATTCTCCAGGAACAACCTGATCACTGGCCAGGGGTAGGTTAGGTAGGCAGTTTGGTTCGAAAAAAAAATATTGATGATATTTTTGATGATGAATTGGAGCTCAATAGCATAGAGCCACCTTCAAGGTCAGCAAAAGAATTGCAATTCTTCACATTCGTTAGTAATGTGAAATAAGAATGTTTCTAAATACGAACTCCTAATTTGAAGTCATTACTCACTGCACTTCTGGTAACTTTCTTCTGGTATGTAACGAAGAGCAGTGGCAAGCAAGAATAGGTGGAATTGTCGAAAAACGATGACTGTTTGTTTCAAATAATAATTTATTTCGACTAAATCGTACACGAATGCTTCCTTTAGTAACTGAAAACCTGAAACCGAAGGAAGAATCTTCAGCATTAGTATGCTTTCTTTGTATTTGGGAATTCTAATGGATCGGAATGATCATGAATACTTTTTCTCTTTCGTAAAACATTAACCAAATTCTCAACCTCCTCCTCCAAGCCACCAAAAAATAAATCAACACTACTTTCCATTGTTATACCCTCCACAGGAAGGTATATTCACTTTGCCATTACGTTTGTAACGCCAAGAAGGATTCACCGGAGACCCTATAAAGTATATATATTCTGAATCAGGATCACATTCTGAATCGATTTAGCCATGTCCGTCTGTCTGTCTGTCTGTCTGTCTGTCTGTCTGTCTGTCTGTCTGTCTGTCTGTCTGTCTGTCTGTCTGTCTGTCTGTCTGTCTGTCTGTCCGTCTGTCTGTCTGTCTGTTGAAAGCACGATAGCGTCCAAAGGAATTGACCTAGGCGAATGAAATTTTGTGAGACGACTTCTTTTTACCGTCGTCAGGTTGGTATTGAAAATGAGCTATGTCGGTCAAGTAGTTCTGTTACCTCCCATACAAAACCACTATTAGACCCATGTGTCTCTCTGTCTGTTGAAACCACGATAGCGTCCAAACGATTCGACATAGGCGAATGAAATTTTGTGAGAGGACTTCCTTTTACCGTCGTCAGGTTAGTATTGAAAATGGGCTATGTCGGTCAAGTAGTTCTGGTATCTTCAATACAAAACCACTATTAGACCCACGTCTCTCTCTGTCTGTTGAAATCACGATAGCGTCCGAACGAATCGACTTAGGGAACTGAAATTTTATGAGAGGTCTTATATTTATGGCCTTCAAGTTTGTATTAAAAATGGTCCATGTCGGTCAAGTAGTTCTGTTACCTCCCATACAAAACCACTATTGGACACACGTCTCTCTCTGTCTGTTAAAGCACGATAGCATCGAAACGACTCGACGGTAGTTTTGCTACCTACCATATACAAAACTTTTATGCAGTGGAGGGTATCAAAGCATCGGCCAGGCCGATGATAACACTTTTACTTGTTTTTTTTTAACTTTCTCGTTTGAATTACATATATTTTCTTCATTCGATTTCAATATCCACAAATAATTTCACAAAACTGACATTTAACAGCTGATTCCGATTTTAATATGCTCCTAAAAGAAGGCAAATTATTTTCTAAAGACAACTGAAAAGAGTTGTCTTGCAGAATACGAAAAATCTGTTTGGTTGTCTCAAAGTTGAGTTGTCATAAAGACAACACAACTAAGTTGATTTGTTATCCATAATAGGCACTTAAATCTATTTGAATTATATAAATGAATATCTTTGTAATAGTGTGGATTGTAAATCTTGTGAATTTATAAAAGAGCGAATAAACCGAGAAGAGCTCTCTTTTTCGTTTGAACCAGTAAAGTGAGAACTAGTCTTTTATTGTGTTGAAATTGGTTGAAATTTATTTAATAGTTGAAGTCCCAAAAACGCTTGTGGACAGTAGTTTAAAATTATTATTTTACCTATTTTGGGAATACTTTTTTGAAATTATGTATTATTCACGCATCTATGAGTGCTAAGTTTGGTAAAAAATAATAGAATTGGCTTACATTTAGTAGGGTTAATATGTAATACAAGAAATTGTATCGGCGGTTAATATATAGATCTCTTTTTCTCCGTTCCTAAAAATATTAGAAAAAAATAGACACTAAAAAAAAAAAATTATATTACACTGTTAAAAATACACACTTAATCATATTATTTGGCTATTTTTAGAGTACATTGAATATTGCTACCACCGGGTTCGGAGCACCAATTGATGTGAAAGATGCTGTACTTACGATTGGACCGAGAGGCCCCTTGCTTCTACAGGACGCTCTTTTTTTAGATGAAATGTCTCATTTCGATCGAGAAAGAATTCCTGAGCGTGTGGTTCATGCAAAAGGGGCTGGTGCATTTGGATATTTCGAAGTTACACATGATATAAGCAACTACTGTGCAGCAAAAGTTTTTGAAAACATAAATAAGCGCACACCAATAGCCGTACGATTTTCAACAGTCGGAGGAGAAAGTGGCTCAGCTGATACCGTACGTGATCCCAGAGGGTTTGCTGTTAAGTTTTATACTGACGATGGCATTTGGGATTTAGTTGGAAACAATACACCAGTGTTTTTCATAAGGGATCCAATATTGTTCCCAAGCTTTATTCATACACAAAAAAGAAATCCGCAAACACACTTAAAAGATCCTGACATGTTTTGGGACTTTATTTCATTGAGACCAGAAACAACGCACCAAGTAAGTTGAAATTTTAGATACGTACCGACATAATTATTTTATCTCATCTTCTCTATCTCTATAATATATGAAACAAGGTGGCAAAAAGTGTATGTTTCCCTCTGTCGCCCGTAATTTTCAACCAATTTAGTTGATTTTTTTTCAAATGTGGTAATTACGGAATCATTCGATAGGCCAAAAAACGGCCTGGCTATAAATTCATAAAATTATGTATACCCAAAGTATATTATTTACATATTCTGGAATTTAATTAGCAATACAAATACAAAAAATAAATAGTTACCTACCTACTTTTTTCGTAACTTTTTCGTTCATGAAAAAACTAATTTGGAAATAAATTTTATTTATTAAAAAAAAAACCACCATCTGCCGCTAATTTTAAAACAAAAAGTGACAGGAAATTACGAGCATTGAAAATGGAAAGAATGAATGACAAGCTGAGTTTCTTTCGTCCCTATCAGCGTCTCTATCAAGGATTGCCGAAAAAACGAACATCGAAGAATAAAAAATAAGTTCGCAACGCATCAATCTGATATGAAAAATTATATTGACAGTCAAATTTTAATTAAAAAAAAATTATAAGTGGAAAATTCAAAATTCTAATTCTAATAGGTACTTTTGATGCATTTATAAAGAGAAAATTTCACATTTTACTATTATAATCATAAGATAATTAATTAATCCATCAAATTGTATTAAGAAAACAAGTTTTAAAAGACTTTAAATAACGAAATTTCCAATTCCAAAAAGGCAACCAGTTTGGAATTAGAAATTTGCTCTTGACTTGTACTTTTCAACTGCCAATCTTTGCATTAATCCTGCGTTGTTGGCGATGATGGGGATGTATTCGTTCGAAGTTTTTTTTTTTGAATTTCTGAAGTTTTCTTTGCAGTTCCTGGATATAAGGAGTTGGCAGAATTTGTATGGCAGTTTTACTCTTACCTCAACTTGGGAATGCTCTTTTCCGGTAGCTTCCAGCACCTACTCCTTAAGCGTAGTCCAGCCCAATCAGAAAATCAAAAAAAAAAAAACGAAAAAAATGCTGTTAACATTACAGAAACAACAATCTAAAAAATACAGTGCTAATCTTCTCTGCTTTTGAGATAAAGCGACACTTTAGTTCTGTTTGAATGAATGAATGAATGTGCTTTATTTAACTTTAAAAGCCATTTAGGTTACAATTTTTACAATTTAGTTTATAACTAATATAACTTTTAATCCTATACACTAGTACCTATATAGTTCTAACATATTCCGTAAGTTTTCTTTTAAATTCATTTAAGTTATGTTGTTCTTAATGTCTATCGGAAGAGTGTTGAATCCTTGAAAACCCATGTAAAAAATGGTTCTTTGACCTCTTACTGTTCTTGTTCGATGTAATCTAAGGTCCTCATTGCTTTGAAGGTTGTATACCGACATTACATTAGTTCGTGTATTTTCACATAGGTATAGGCCGGATACATATTGTTCTTAATTTTAAATACAAATATCATAGTTAACATAAAAAGTCGTTGGTTTATATTTAACCACTAGTTGGTTGTACCCGCTTCGCTGGGTATGCAAAGTAATATTTGATAAACAAATTGATTTTATTTAAAGAACTTCTTTGAAAACTACATTGCGTGTAAATTGTCTCTGGTTAATTAATAATCTTCCTTGCTGTGGATTAGATTCAATATACACCATCTTTTGTCTTGCAACTCTTGATTGTGATAAAGCCACATACAGTTGGCCGTGTGAAAATACTCCGGTCTTCAAATGCATGCCAACGTGATCAAATGACTGGTCTTGAGCCTTGTTTATTATTATAGCGTATGCTAGAATTTATCGGAAATGGAATCATTGTGGTAATTCATGCTCTTATCAAATTTCGTCCAGGCTCTTCCACAATCAATCGAGTTCCATTGCAGTCCTTTTTTAGGGTTCAAGTTTTTCAGCAACATGATGATGACACCTTGCTTAAGTACAGCACATGAGGTGGCTTGCTGGATGGAGTTTGCTGATTGAGGAATTGAACAGGGAAAGTGCATCATTTGTATCTTCAGTCTTCACTGATAACAGAATCGCTCCTATTCATTTCTAATGTCTGCACATTTGTCAGCGCGGCAATGACTCGTTCTGAAAGTTCCTGCATTGACTTTTGCAGCAGATCGCCAAAAATTGTCTTAATTAAGTCTCCTGTTAATATAATTTCCGTGGGAATTTCAACAACGTCGTCTTCATACATTTATGCTACCCGCGGCAATTTTGCAATAATGAGAAGACTCATATTTTAATAACCCTCAGGATTTTGTCTACAGAGATTCCTTCACGATCGGTTATCAATGTAATAAGTTTCATATTGATACGACAAACTCCTTCGTGAGTTATGAAAAAGTTATCATTAAAATCATTGCCAATAACTCGAGCCCAAAGCAAAATACCTAAATATTTCTTATATAGAGTACACAAACCGAGTTTGAAGTCGATCGGATGAAAAATAAAAATGTTCCCGTACAAACTTTGACCCCCTAAGAAGTGTTGATTTTATTTGGCAATTTCCTTTTGAAAACACTTGCCGAGCATTACTATAGTAGAGTTTGAACCTTGAAGAAAATTAAAATATATGAAAAATAGGCGGTGCGTATTTGAATAATGAGAAAACACAAACATTGAAAATTTATTCAAATACCCACCGCCTACTTTTATTTAAAATAAGAAAAATAAGAAAAGTAAGGAGCGTTACAGAATCAGTAAGGGTAAATATATATATGATTTTAAGGCATTTAACATATATGTTATGGAGGTGTATCTACTACATTTTAGAATAATTCGCATTACCTTATTTTGCTGCACTTGCAATTTATTTTTTTGACTTTGTGGACACATATACAGTAGACTAGCACAATAATCAAAATGTGGCTTAATCAATACATTACACACATTACACAGCCGTACTCATAGAGATATTTTTTCTGATTTTTTGTGTATTACCAATTTTTTTTTTTAGATATTTTCGGGGATTACAACTAAATAACATACACTTAGTTTTTGAAACATTTAGCACAAGTCTATTCATTTTTAGCCATGTATTTATTTTGTCTAGAACTTGATTTATTTTATGTAGGCAGTCCGCAGTATCCTTTCCAGATATATACAGTAAGCCGTCGTCAGCAAATAGAATTAATTTTGAAAATTGGATTACTTTGCTCACATCGTTAATAAAGATTAAAAATAACCACACTCCCAGTATTGTGCCTTGTGGAATCACATTGACAGGGACCTAACATTCCACGTGCAGATCCGAAATTCGTTGTCCTTTATTCGTTTGCCAGGTTCGTCAACAGTAAGATTATCCGTATCCAAGGCTTGTGGTAGTTTCGAAACTAAGAATTGTTTCCGCAGTCGGGCAGTTACCCCGACGTACAACCCCCAACCTGGAGGACCAGGCCTTTTGTTAGACCCCTTTGGACGGAAGCGGCCGGATTCCTCCGGTGTCAGTAACCCATTCGGGGATGTGAGAGCTGCCGTTGGTCCATAAAGGGTTCATCCGCCACCATCTCTGTTTCAACACCCTGACTAGTCCTGAAAAATCCTCACTGACCTCAGCTCCAAATATGTCGAAGTAGCTCAAGTAAGGTAACTGTCATCTTGACTGTTGACGACACCGTTGATTCAGTCTAATGAATTCATCCGCCGTACGTCCTCTTTCTGAGGAGCTCATGTAAGACTTCTGAGACTCGTTCAGTCAGTCTTTCCGACAGAGCATTATAGTGTTGCTATTTTCTTCGTGTTCAACACTCGCGCTTATAAGTTCTGCAAGTCACACCCGGATGGGCAGACCAGTACCCGGTGGTTACCATTAGGAGGTAAAATAAGCACAATTGATGTGTACGAAAAGTTACAACAGCTGGGCACCGCCAGGTTGATGCCGATCAGCGCCTGCCCGATTCATACACACCCGTGTTCGGCTACCCCCTGCACTTTTCATCCCCTTTACCATCACATTCTCGACACTAAATTGAAAAACCGGTGCGTGTAAAACGGGTCAAAGCAATCCTACCACTATTAAAAATGCTTGAAGAATGACATTTGACAGCGCCGATGTATCGACACGTGAAAATAGATGGCATTCTACTGTCAGCGTTCGTTCGAGCAAGGTCGTACTCACAACATCCACAAAGTTCAGTCGACCGAAAAGCAGATCCCAAGCAGAACTTACTTACATGTCATGGTTGTGAAAATAAGCACTCCAGATCAGAATGTCCCTTTCGTTCCGCAAAATGCAATATCTGCGGTCGTATTGGACATATTAAGAGAGTCTGTCAATCCAAATCAAATCAAACCAATTCCAATCACAGTAAGAGTAGTAAACGTCGTGTTAATTCAATCCATCCTGTCGGAACTTAAAGAAAATTGCAACAACAATAATAAACGGAGTCCAGTGTGAATTCGAAGTGGATACTGGGTCTAATTATACAATGATGGCGGAAAACAATGCGAGTAAACTTAGGAGGAATAATCAACCATCACTTATCAATACAGGTTTGAATCTATTTGATTATGGAAATAACCCTATTCCAGTTATAGGTTTGATGTACGAACAAAACGATAAACAACCTTCCCCTCTACATTATCGCTGGTGATCGTACAAACGTATTGGGCTGCAACTGGTTCGACCAATTGGGAATAGCAATACAAGGCGTACATCGTATACACGCCACTATCGATCACTTGCTCGAAAATATGAACAATTGTTTTCCGAAGAGCTAGGTACTTATGTCGGTGTCGGTGAAGAGATAACGCTCAGTTTAGATCCAACTGTGAAACCGATCAAAATTAAAGGAACGAAATTTGCTAAAATTGACTTAGCACAAGCATTTCTGCAGCTGATCGTTGACGTGGAAACGTCGAACGCCGCCCGTCCACTTAGTGCCTAACGCAGCAACCAATTTTATTCAACAGTTTATTCAACTCTTCAGTTGAAGAAACAAGTTTTTTAGGCTCGTACACTAGTGCACAAACTCACGTTGTTCATGTTGAGCAACGTAATTCCAATTAAAGTTGAACATTTCTTTGTTGAACGCGTTGCGGGCCCCGTACACTTAGTTTATCAACTCATTCAACTATTGAATGACCCCGTGCACCTAGTTGACCAACTCATTCAATTGTTGAATGACCTCGTACACCTAGGTAATCATCATGTCTGATTTTGGCAAAAATCATTGATACCCTCGTACATTTAACCAAGCATCACTTGTTGGGCAACGCGTTGGACGCACTTGTTAGCTGACAGCTTCTCACACCCTCATGAAATGACAGTTTGGTAGTGATCTTCCTACATTGTTTCTTTTTTATTTTTTTTTTCATTTGATTTGTGACTGAAAGCAAAACATAGGTACTTCGTTTTACTTTCATTTTGTATCCTTTCCCTTTCTGGATTTTCCTCATGACTTTATTGCTTTATTAGGGGTAGAAGTGTCGTCTAGCACTAATTACTTGTGCGCGCAGATGTTTTATTGCTGGTGTTTGCGCAAAGATCTGCGCTGGGTAGATCTAGATCAGGGCTGGGCAAACCGTGCGTCGATCGCGATCGACCGCCAGCCCATTTTTGGGGGACCGCGCAAGGGTTTCAAGTAAATATTTTTAAATGAAATAAAAGCGAAACTTTTTCTCCTTCATTAATTTTTATACAAACCAATATTACATTAAATTTGTTTCTTGTAGAATTTCTATTTCTGGAACAAGAAATGTACTGCACGCGTTCATTGTTCTACATATTTGTTTTGTGAGGTGACAAATGTAAATTTACAACCAATGGTTGTTCAAAAATTCTAGCATAAAACCTTTTTTCGCACATAGTTGCTTGCGGTTGTTGAATTTTCGCAGCTGTCACTCTTATTTTTAAAGACTGAAAACTACTAGATCCCTTCCTTTACTTTTAAATCTTACGAATTATTACGAATTTTTACGCAGTTTTACTCAATGTCGTTCCTCAACTCGAAAAATTCGTAAAAGAGATCGGCTTTGAGAGAGTAATATCTTACCCCTCCACTGAGAATCTTACTAGTTTTTACTCAACAAATTTCTTTGCGTAAGAATTGAAACAACTGTCAGTCGCTTGAAAATTGACAGAGGATTTGAAATTTGATTTGAAATGCGTGTAACGGCTATTTGCTCTTGTCTCTGATTTCCTGCGATATGAGAAACAAATTGGTATGAAAATGGTATCAGAAGGCGGGAAAATAATGTAGCTTTTTTTTCTTCTCGAATGCATGTAGTTCAGTCAGTAAAAACTCTTCCATATACTTGGATTCATACTCACATGCAATTTATGGAAAACCAACATGCATATGTTATTTTTCATAGTTACTACAAAAGCGTTCCCTAACATTTTCGTAAGTTTTTCTCTTTCACAATTTTGTATTTTGACAGTCTTTTCCATGTTTACTACAAAAGTAAAGGAAAGGAATTATTTCACAATTTAAAAAAACGTTTCAATTTTTGAAATACTCTCATCAATGTGACGTCAGATTTTGTCTATGCACAACCTTAGGGCAGAATCTGACAAGATTGACAAGATTTTTGACATTGTGTATTGTGTAATAGTAGTCTAACCGCAAAAGAAGAATTATTGACATTTATACCTATAAAAGCGAAATCAAGAGGTGAAGACATTATGCTGCTTTTCAAAAAAAAAAAAAAGCAATCCAATTTATAAACTTAAATGAATCACAATAGATTGTGAATGACGGGCAGAAATAATGGGTTCGTAGGATTACTTTCAAGCTTTTTGTTATCAGTGTAATACGCAGTAAGAATCTCTGTGCTGTAAAATTTTGAATTTTCCGCATGTTATTGATACATGCAATAAAATTGTTCGTTTGTAGCCTAAGAAGACTTTTCAAGTAGAAGAAAACGAGTCCTTTCATGGGGAACCTGCTGTATTGCCCACACATTCGATGGTTAAGTAGGTTAAGTAGGCATAAGGATTTCGGGACTTATTTCACGAAATAAAACATTTTCTAACATCCACAACGAACTTGATGATTGGTTAGTTTTCTTGTCGCATATAACTAAACACCTCAATCACAGACAGTTGTGGCCTGTGGGCATGCAGATGCCAAACAAATTTGCAAAAAATTCAAGTTTTCCAAAATAAAGTACTGAAGAACTAAGAAGTAGACCTCTTAATCATGCAGACTCAGAAATAACATAACTTTTAAATACTGACAATGTAATCAAGAGATTAAGGCGGGTAAAACCTCTTGATCTATAAGAGTTAGCTAAGACCAAGAAAGTAAGGTAATATTTTCAATCAAAAAAGTATAGAAATCCGACAAACGGCGGACTTATCTTCTTATTTTTTTTTTTAAATGAATCAAAAATATATTGCCGATTTTAGTTTTACAAGATCTGTTTCGTGATGGAGCTCGTGGTGCAGTTTGACCACTTTCGATTAGTCGCGCTGATTGTCCACACAGCACCGTCATTGGCGTGTGCAAAAGATACACATTTACCCACCCCAAAGAAGAGGGAAATTTGCTGGGTGTTGCACTTCTCAAATAGCTATGTGTGTTTAGTAATGAAAGCCAGAGTTCTGAGTAATTTTATTATAACAGCGTGAAACCCACTATGTATTAAAAAGGGTTGAAATGGAATTTTCGGTATTCTTTGTGATAAAGTAGAGAAAAGCATTAACAATTCCATGCGATGAAAAATACCTTAAGGGAACAAATTTACCTTAAATAGTGCTACAGCGCATGTTGGGATCTTTCTTTTGCTATACGGGCTATACACGTCATTACAGTGTTATATAGATTCCGCAATGCCCTCACATCATGCCTCGTTCTTACATGTGGAATATTCATCAACTGGTTCATATTCTTCTCGATTAATTTATCGATGCTCCCGAATTCATATAACAGAAGTGCGATCGTAACATGGGCCACTTGGGGTCTACTATTCCCTGCGCTTCGGTGACTAAGTTTCCTTCGCTGTCTCGAAGAGCCTGCGTTCCGGTTTTGTAGCCAGCAGCCGATCGATCTCCTTGAGCTGGGAAGCTGCGTAAGCCCTCTTCTTTCTACGCAGGATCTTCTTTTCCTCCCTTCTCCTGGCTCGATATTCTTCTCTTGCTGCCCTTGT
This sequence comes from Cheilosia soror, assembly GCA_949372485.1. Lineage (NCBI taxonomy): Eukaryota > Metazoa > Arthropoda > Insecta > Diptera > Syrphidae > Cheilosia > Cheilosia soror. The sequence continues at coordinate 57,025,697 of OX443561.1, read as the reverse complement.
TTTGCGCTGCAGCACTTTCTTGTGTGCATCTTCTGTCACCTTTTTCCTGTACACGCATTCATCATCATATCAAGGGCTCTTTCTCACCTCCTTGATGATGTCGCGATACTGGCACCACTGGTTGTTGACGTTTGTGGTTGGTGAGTGCACAGATGAGAGTTTCGTAGTCAGGCGCTCCCTGTAGGCTCTGGCTACTCCAGGTGTGCTAAGGCGTAAAACGTCGAATTTCTTCTTCTGGGCGGTTCGCAGATTCTTCTCGTTGGACAGTCGAGCTCTGAATTTAGCCGCGACAAGAAAATGGTCAGAGTCGACGTTTGCCCCTCGGAATGTGTGCACGTCGAGGATGTTGGATGCGTGCCTCGCATCGATTAGCACATGGTCGATTTGGTTGGCGGTTCGACCGTCTGGAGAGCGCCAGGTTGCTGTGTGGATCCTTAGCCTTGGAAACCTATTGCTACTTATCACCGTATTACGAGCTGCTGCAAAATCGATTAGTCGGTAGCCGTTGTCTGTTGTCGTTTCGTGGATTCTGTGCTTACCAACTAACCCGCCAAAGATGTTTTCCTTTCCGACTTTAGCATTGAAATACCCGAGTACAACTTTTACATCATACTCCGGACAGGTTCCGTAGGCTCCATCCAGGAGGTCATAAAACTCCTCCTTGATGGGATCTTCAGCCTCGTCGGTAGGGGCGTGTGCACATATTAGGCTTATGTTTTGGAAAATAGCTTTGATGCGGATCACAGAAAGGCGATCACTTATCGGCTTGAAGTCAATAACTTTTGTCCTAAGCCGATTTCCCACGACGAATCCGCATCCTAATACATGCAGTCTTCTGTTGCAGCTGTAATAAATGTTGCAAGCTTTTCTTTTCATCAGCTCAACATACAATACGTTTCTAAATTAAGGCAACGGATGTACACAGCCATAGACTTCGGTTGAGCGAAGGGGAAATATTAATTTGCTTTGTATGCGCAGCGCAGAATGTTATTGTTGTAACCAATGTAATTTAAAAACACTAATTTACCTATTTTGCAAATACTTTTTCGAAATAATTATGCTTCTTAACACATCTATGAGTGGTAAGCTTCAATTCGGTAAAAAGAAAAATAGATTTGTTATACTTTAAGTAGGGTAAATGACTCCGAAGCGAAATCGGGTCGGCTTTTAATATTATAATAGAAATAGATTAATATTAAATATGAAATATAATACGCAACGTGCACCGATCCAGTTTTGCAACGAACCAAAAGATGACTGCAGGAAGAAAAGTGACAGCTAAGCGATGTCAGTGTTGGTTTTTTTGGTTTGTGCGAAAAGCGGTGTTGCCAACCAACTTCTAATTCATTCTATCGAATGCAACAGAATTGACACGGGGGGAGGGTGTAATCAGTATATTTTGGGATGGATTCTGTTTTCTCTAGAGTGGTCCTAAGCGCTTCACTGATTCAAACACATGCCGTTCTTTGAACACGACTAAGGTGTTTACAGTGAATAGCCTTCTCAAGCGCAGTCCACCAGAACAAAGATATGGATTTTGTACTTCCTTGTAAAAAGAAAAACCTTGGCGGTTGACACCAAGCCCGCATTTTTTGGTTCAATTAGAGAGCCAAGAGAGGGCATTCTGCATAAGATCCTGAGAGCGCGATAGCAACGTAGTCTGCATAGGCAATTGCTTTGCACCCTTCCCCTTCTAGTATTAAAAGTAGTTCATTCACCACTAGGTTCCAAAGAAGAGGAGAAATCACACCGCCTTGTGCCGTACCCCTACTGACGAACCTCCGAACCGATGATTCGCCCAGCCTTGAATTGATGAACCTGTTTGTGAGCAACTGATTTACCCAATCGACTTATCAATTCCAAGGCTCTTCAGTGCGCCAATAATTGCCTTTGATTCGACGTTGTTAAACGCTCCATCGATGTGCATTCTTTATAGTCTAGAGATTTCTCAATAGTTGATTCGAGTGATTGAAGGGCCGTTTCGACCGATTTCCCTTTACTGTACGCATGTTGAGAGACTGACAGAAGATTTGTATTAACACTGCAGCGTATATTGGAGTCTATCAGTTTCTCTAGAGTTTTCAGAAGAAATGATGACACTATCTTTGGGGTAGTATCTACAGGCACCAATGTTATTAAAAGCTCCCTCATGAGGCCTGTACTGAACTGACAAATTTTATTTGATATAGTATATCTCCCTCTATATTCTCCTTATAAACTTATTACAGCGCGTTTCAATTCACTTGGCTATTCTACTGCGCAGGTCTCTGTGTTTTGTTTTGTGTCATGTTTATTCTCTTAAATCCTCTCACTGCGTAAGTGACGGTTGGCCAAGTAAATTGAAACGCGCTGTATAAGGTCTTACGATTTCATATGCGGATCATAATGTAAGCGATCGCTTATCCGCTTAAAGTAACGCTGTTTCTAAGCTATCTTTCTATTTTTTTTCTGCCATCATATTATAGTCTGATTAAAAGAATTAATTTTCCGAGACCCTTGTTGTCGCTCTCATTACTATTTGTTTTTCACCCCTATTGTCGTCGTCGTCTGTCGCAAACAAAGCCGCAACTTTAAGTTCGCAATACCGACGATAGTCGTGGAAAAATACAATCCACAATCGTCGCCGGGACAAAAGTCGTTTATTTTTAGTCGCCAATACCAAACAGTCGTGTCGTTTTTTTTTTTAGAGTCGTAAACGACAACGACAATAGGGGTGTTTATTTTATTTTTATTTCTTTTATGCTATTCATTAAACAATGCACTTCACTTCGTAATTCTCTTTTTTTTATTTACTTTTTAGGTGGCAATTTTATTCTCTGATAGAGGCATTCCAGATGGTTATCGTCATATGAATGGATATGGGTCTCACACATTTAAATTGGTTAATAAAGAAGCGCAATCAGTTTACTGTAAATTTCATTACAAAACCGATCAGGGGATAAAAAACTTGGACGCCAAGTTAGCTGAAGAAATATCCGCAACCGATCCAGATTATAGTATACGCGATTTGTATAACTCAATTGCAAATGGAAAATATCCCAGTTGGACAATGTACATTCAAGTAATGACTTTTGAACAAGCTAAAAGCTACAAATATAACCCATTTGATGTAACCAAAGTATGGTCACATGCTGAATATCCCTTATTGCCAGTTGGAAAAATGGTTCTTAATAGGAATCCTACAAACTATTTTGCTGAGGTTGAGCAAATTGCATTTAGTCCAGCGCATATGGTTCCAGGAATTGAACCATCTCCTGATAAAATGCTCCAAGGCAGATTATTTTCGTATTCGGACACTCATCGTCATAGGCTGGGACCAAATTACTTGCAACTTCCAGTCAACTGTCCATATCGCGTTGCAGTAAAAAATTATCAACGCGATGGGCCAATGTGTTTCACAGATAACCAAGGTGGAGCTCCTAATTATTTTCCGAATTCATTTGCTGGTCCCCAAGAAAGTGAAGGTAGTAGGAACCTTCGTGGCAAATTTACAATATCTGGCGACGTTGATCGTTACCGTAGTGGAGATCTAGGAGACAATTTTACACAAGTAACGGATTTCTGGAAGAATGTTCTTTCTGCTGATGAGAGAGTGAGGCTGGTAACTAATATTGCCCGGAACTTGAACGCTGCTAGCCCGTTTATTCAGTCAAGAGCTGTAAAGAATTTTAGTGAAGTTCATGCAGATTTTGGAATACAACTTACTAAAGCTCTTCAACTATTGAGTTCTGCTAAGATGTAAGGCAATCTCATTAATTTTTCTAATAAATATACATATACGCAGGTAGTGGGTAGACATTTTTATAACAATTTTTTTATTCTGGGGTTTTAAAATATATTTTATAAAGGCAAAAGAAAGTGCATTTATTATTTCTTGCTTCTGAAATTAAAAATATTTGTCGTTAGTTAATACCTTTAGGTCTATGTGTTGAGCTTAAGTACAAAATATTTCTTTTGATCTCATAATTTTTATTTTAGTGTTTTAATAAATTATTATAAGTCGAGAGGTCGTTACAACTGCTAAATTAGAGCAACTATATTCACCACTACTCAACCATTAACACTGAGAGATCACACCCAATTTATCCCAGCTCTTCTTCAAAATCTATGAACACGACGCCACATTTTTTTAAGTCATACAGAGTTTACCCATACACACAATTATAATTCTTGTAACTCTCCTATCAGCATAAACCACATCTTAGGTATAGGAATATCTCCCTCATGTAAACAAACGGATCACCTTCGCAACCTTCTATTTACGAGATCTTAAGAAACCAAAGTCAAAGCATTGAATAACTACAAATAGAAGTGGACACAGCTCATTTTGAAGCGACATACGGACCTTCATTGCGGCGGAAATTTGTATCAAGGCCCTAGTTATAGCTATCATTCGAGTCTCACAAAAACATCCCTACTCACTTTTAGCTCACTTTAATTTTATTTGGAAGTTGATACGCGTGTTTCCAACTTGACATATTAGATATCAAAATAATTTAAATAGGTCAAGAAGAAAAAACATTTGAATAAGGATAAACGAATTAAACTAAAATGGATAATGAAATAAAAGAGGTACGAAACCATAAAATGAATTGTTTGTTAGCTTTAAATAATCTTTTTAACTGCTGTCTTATTGCAATTAGTGGAATCATCAAGCGATGAAGATGATGAGTTCAGTGATTATTTCTTGGGTGCACAAGAAATAAGTGATTCTACTTTCGAGAATGAAAACCACACCAAAATAAACAAATTCATGGACACTATTCTTCTTTCCTTGCACTATAAAAGTGTAAGAAAGCCAATGTTTCTTCTCTTGTCCAACGTTTTGATTCTCAAATCTCAAAATAATAGAAACATTACGTGAAATCATCAAAATTTTATCCAATATGAGCATCAAAATTGAATACGCCTTACGGGAAAATGCGGTAAAATTATGTGCATACATTCATCCCTATGCTTAATTCCGGGTGAAATTGAATTCGTGCGGATTTCCAATTTTCGGTGAACATTAATGACCTTAAGTCGCATTGACTTCTGTTTTCTATTTTCTTTTTCATGTTTTCTTAATTCAAACAAATCAAGTCAGCAATAGTAAAAAACTAAATATTAAAAGAACTGATCCGCACGAATTGAATGTCGGTAAGGAATTCAGCACAGGGGTGATTATCTTTACAAAGGAATCGCGTCTATTACATCCAATAAATGTTCACGTTGCATTATGTTACCTTGAATACAACAAATTGCAGTAGGTACATGTTAACATCCATTTTTCAACAAAATTTATGTAGCATTTTCCCTCGTATTCAAAATCTTCTATATATATAAAAATCATGTTCAATTGTTCATTCATTCATTCATTCATTTTCAATGGTCCGCTTGTCCATTAAGTGGGTCGCGGGTGTAGGTTGCTCAAGTGGACCCTCCATAGCTCTCGATCCTCCGCCATCGACTCTAAATCATCAAGGGCAATCCCCATACGGGTAGAGGAGAGATTATGAATTTGATCTAACCATCTCATCCTGGGTCTACCTAGGGGACGCCTGCCCGATGGTACGGATTCCATAGCACGTCGTGGAATCCTGGTCGGGGACATGCGTTTAACATGACCAAACCACCGAAGCATGGATCGCTCCGTCCGGAGAAGTAGCTGCTCGACATTGAGTTCCTCACGTATTCTGGTATTTCTGATGCGATCTCTACGGGTCACACCAGCAATACTACGGAGAAATCTCATTTCGGCAGCTTGTATTCGCGATCTTATTCTTTCGGTCATTACCCAAACCTCATGACCATAGGTAAGAGTTGGAACAAACACCGAATTAAAGACTGACAACTTAGCTTTGACACCAAGTTCAGTCCTCCTGATAACAGAATGACCAAGCTGTCTCAAAATCGATCCAGCCTGACCAATCCTACAGGAAAACTCGGCATTGCTCCTTCCATCACTCGTGAATAAGACCCCGAGATACTTAAACTTCTCCACCTGTTTCAATGGGACTCCACTAACATGCAGAGTGCATTGAACAGGCGTTCTGGAGACGACCATCACTTCAGATTTGTTCACATTTACCTTCATCTCAGCTTCAACACAAACGGCTACAAACCGATCGAGTGCGCGCTGAAGTTCAGTCTGAGAGGACCCAAGGATGACCAAGTCATCAGCGAAGAGCAAATGACTTATCCTCAGATCTCCCAATTCGAAACGTTCTTCGCCAAGACTGCGCTGTAACATCCAGTCCATATAAGTAATGAAAAGGAGAGGCGACAAGACGCACCCCTGGCGAAGTCCAACGCCCACGGTGAAAGGTATTGATTTAACGCCGTTTACCCGAACACAGCTTTTACAGTTTGTGTAAAGAGATTGAATGGCTCTCAAGAGAGAACCATCAATTCCATACTGCTGTAATACACTCCAGAGTTTCCCTCGAGGGACTCGGTCATATGCTTTCTCCAAATCTACGAAGCAAGCGTATGTTGTATCGCCAAAGTTCGTCGTGCTTTCCTGTCACCAGGAGAAGAACGAACTCGCGGAGAGGTTGGAAATAAAAGAAGTTTTTATTTTATTTTGATTAGTAAGGCCCGCTGTCTTATTGCTTGGCTGCAACCTTTACTAATTATTTGTTTATTTGTTTTTATTATATTTATTTATTTCAATGGTAAGGCCCGCTGTCTTATTGCTTGGCTGCAACCTTTACCATACAAAATCTATTTAACAACTCTCTGTTGCTTCCAAAATTCTCAGTCCTTTTATACGTCTTTTCTAGTTCATCCACTTTCATTTGCGTTCCCCTCCAACACATATTCTTTTGCACTTCTTGGAAGTGCGTTGCTCAACCATGCTGATGCAGTCCTTCATACCTTTGTAACCCAAAAATACCATCGATATCGCAACAAGTCATTGGCGTTTTGCCCTAGCTGCGCATAGTGCTTTGTCAGCATATGTGCGTCAGAATTACCAGCATGTCATTCACTCTTCGCCTTAGTTACACACAGTGTGATATCAGCATATGTGTACAGAACTGAAGTGGAGTTCCCTTGCTGTCCCATTACTCATATTGTTTATGTGTTTTGTCGGCGATATGTGTGATATGCTTTGACATTGACCTAGTGAGGCGAATTATTGGGAATATCGAATATATGCATTTTTGGTATGCGGTAATATGGGTCTGTGAGCAGTTGTGGTTGGCAGAATAGGAAATGTATAGGAATAAGGAAGCGCCGATGAACAGGTGGTGCGAGGTACTACATCCTTCCCCCCTTAGAAAAAGAAAATTGAGAGTAAAAAGATCAATTTTCTTTCAGAGAAGTGACTTAGGAGAATTTTAGAAACAATTTACAATTACTTTCTATTAGCTTATTTTCTATTACATAGTTCGTTTTTCTTTACTTAGACAAGATATTGTAAGCAAATTTTTTCTTATTTTCTTAGTTATTCTTTAAACAAAATATTGTATTTTCTTAACCAAATATTGTAAAAAATGAAGTATCGTAAAAAAAATTTCTTAATTAGCTTAAACAAAAATATCTTAGACAAAAATTTTCTTATTTTTTTCTTACATATATTTTTGATGGAAATTTATTTTTAGACAATGTACCAAAAATTATTCTTGTAATATTTTATGCAAAGTTAAGTTTGTAAGGTTATATGTTATTGTTATTTGAATTTATAAAAGTAGATACACATTTTCCTTTTTTTTTTTCTTTTTATTTTTAGGCCAAAATGAAGGTAGGGGTGTCCCTAATTGTTTCATTGCTGGACTTTTTTTTATTGTTTTCTTTTGAAGTATGTCTGAGTTTGTAAGACTTGTATTTTCTTAAGGATACAAGAATCAATATTGTTACGATTATTCCGTAAATTAAAATATAGTGGTGAACATCATTTTTATCCAAAGAAATAAGTGGTCTTGATTCTTCATTCTTTAGCTCGCTTATTCTTTGGGAAACAAGTTCTAGCTCATTTTGGCTTGAAAATCTTACAATTGCGGTTTTTTCGGTGAAGTTAGGAAAATTGATGGAGGGGTTAGTTAGGAATTTTGAGATATTTATTGGTGGAATGAAGAAGTTATTAATGATTGACGATTTTTCATTGTAGGCGTATAAAGTAAAATCTTTTGATTTGAGGTAGCAGTTACCGGATAATTCTATTATTGCCGGTCCCTGAAGAGTATGTCTTGTCATATTATCTTGACAGATTTCGTTAGCAATGCATGGTTCCATGGATGAAAATAGCCATTTATGTGGTTGGTGTGATTGTATCCATATGGTTGTTAAGTTTGCCTGTTTTATCACGCATGAATCGTGAAGCGTCGGATTTCCAATTAAGAGTTGGATTTCGCATTGGGGATTAGCTGTGTCGGTGTCAAAAAGTGGATGTGTAATAGGGCATAGGAAATCATTATCTTGAGTTTTGCAATTGCTAAGGTCTTTAAGGTACAGGGGTGAGTAATGTTCTCTTTTGTGATCTATTACTAAATAATCATTTGTTGGTTGTAAGTATACGAAATTGTTTTTGTATTTCATGGGAAAGGGGATAATTTTGTATATTTGAAAATTGTCTACAAGGGAAAGGGGTATTTTAAATTCGTAGATTATTTTGTCTTTGTTAGTTGCGACGCTAGTGGTACAAATATGGTAAAGCGAGATGATGTTATTTTCATTTGCTAGGTGCGGTAGTCTAAGACCGTTTGGAATTTGTTGTCTGATAGTTTTTAGTGCAGATTTTAGTTGATCTGGCGTTACTATGGCCGGGTGGGGTTTCCCATGTTTGACGTCTGTAGCTAAATCGAGAATATCGTCGATCGTGTTCTGGTATCTGATTATAATTAAAGTTATTAGTGACGTTAAAGATTCTATTTCAGTAAATGTATTTTGATCTTGAGTGAGACTCGCGAGGTTAGTCATTACTCCTTTTATGTTGGTTATTTTTGCATTTACCGCAAGCATTTGGTCTTCTATGTTTTTTTCCGATTTATTAAAAATATTTTTGGTAGTTTCCATTATAAATGTTTGGTTTTTCATAAGATCAAGTAAATGGTTTTCGTTTCTTTTGATTTTCTCTATTTGTTTGTCGTAGTGTTTTGCATCGTCTTCATTCAAGGTACCAAACAAGGATTTGCTTAATGTACCGACTATATTGATTAGGGCTCGTCTATATCGCTTTTGTGTGCCTAGGAGAATATATTTGTTTTGAAGGTTCATTAATAAGTGGTTGATTTCGCTTATTGCACCATCACAAATTATGCCAAAGTTAGCGTTTCCTTGTAATAGGCGGCACAAATCGTTGATTTCCACCACGTAATTAGTAGCATGATTTAGAGCTTTCGTGAGTTGCGTTAGATCATAGTAGACGACTAGTTTCCACTCACTGGAGTATAGTTCGGCGTTTCCTATTTTTTCGAAGTATACGCCTGCTTCGTTATTGATTGGAGTGACTTGAAGTTTTCCGCAGGTGAGCGATAGCCCAATCACTGAGATGAGAATAATTGGTGTCATCTGTAAAGGGGCATATGTTTATAGTTTATGTTTACAGTATTCGAGTCGATGTGGTGAAGTGTGGTCGTAGGTTTGTAAAGAAGGAAAGAAAGAACAAAAATAGTTGAAGTAGGTATACATTTATTCTACTTTTTCTTTTTTTTTATAAACTAATTGCTAGGCGGTTCCCATAATACGGTGTCGGAAGATTCGTAGCCTGATGTGTCGTCGTCGTCGTTGACGTCGTAGTCGATTCGGTGTGGTGGAGTGCGTGTAATGGGGTTATAGAGTCGTGGGAGTGGGCCTTTTAATACGTATGTGGGACAGAATTTTAATTCAAAATCTTCTTCGACTGTCCCAAAACTTATTATGTCTCCGAAATGGAGCTCTCTTATGGTACATGGTGGAAGTTTTTCTCTATTAATATAGGTTCCACGGGAAAAATGGTGGTCCACTATATGCACCTTTTGATCGTTAAGATCCACGTGGATGGCCGACTGGCCAGGAGACACAAGTGGTGTATTTAGTTCTATGTTATTTGCGTGCCCCCTGCCTATCCTAGTGGTTCCACGGCGCAAGCGAAGTACTTTTTGTGTTACAATATTAAATAGTCTCCATTCCGAGTCTGGTGTGTAATGTATCGACTCCATCTTTTAAGAGAGAAGAGAAGAACAATGGGGAAATGTTTAGTGGTCGTCTTAGCAATATGTGGAGAAAGATGAGTTTATATTCGTGAAGAGTCGTATGTGTGAGCGTGGTGAGTGTAGTTATTCGTAGTAAGACTGTAGATTGTTGTTGTGTATTAGTTTGGGTTTGTTTTTAACTTTAATTATAGTGTTTTCGTTGGATATTATTTTTATGACTTCGAATGGACCTTCCCATAACGGGGATAGCTTGTTTTTTCTGGCGTTATTTTTGAGCAAGACCTTATCACCGACGTTAAATATTTTGGTGTTGGTTTTTGCGTCAAAGTATTTTTTTGAGTTTTCCTTTTTCTTGTTAAGTATTTCTTTTGCTGCTTGGTATCCGTGTTGCAATCGTGACTTCAACTCGTTCGCATAGTTATCATAATTATATGAAACGTTTGGTTGTTGTGCGAACTTGCTAGGTACGTTTGCTGGATAACCGTAGAGCAATTCATATGGCGTGAAGCCTGTACTTGAATGAGGAGTCGTATTATACACAAACATCGCATAAGGAATCCAGGTATCCCATGTAAGTGGATCATGGTTGATGTAATGGCGTAAATACTCAGTCAAGGTTTTGTGGCTGCGTTCTAGCGCTCCATTTGTTTGCGGGTGATATGGTGTTGTATTTAGCTTTTTTATTTTCATGAGCGAACACACTTCCAAAAACATTTTGCTTAGGAAGTTTGCACCTTGGTCCGTTAGTAGTGAGAACGGAATGCCGTGTCGACAAACAATGCTTTCGACGAAAACTCTTGCTATAGTTGAAGCTTCTGTATTGGATAAAGCGTATGCTTCAGAGTATTTAGTAAGATCATCTTGGAATGTTAGAAGATATTTATGATCACCGTAACTTGTTGGTAAGGGTCCAACTATATCTAATGCGATCCGTTCAAATGGTTTTGAACTGGTAGTCGTGATTTTCATAGGTATGGGAGGATTTCGCCTGCTTTTATTAACCTGGCAGGAGGCACATTTTCGGATGTATTCATCGATGTCTGCTGCCATTGTAGGCCAAAAGTATTTGGACCTGATTCTCTTAAGTGTTCGAGTGACTCCTTGATGACCTCCGAAAGGTGAGTCGTGATACTCAGCGAGTAATTCTTGTATGGCTTTGGTGCCTGTTAAGAGAATTCTGTCGTCATCATAAATATGGATGTCTATATCAAGGGTTTGGAATGTTTTTTCAAGAAGATTTTTGAAAGTTTTCTTAAATTCATCCCCTATTACGGGTAAAGAGAATCCAATATTTTTTAAGCATTTTTCAAAGCATATTTCTTTGATGTCGTTTAGACATGTGCTCACGATTTTCTGATCAGTTGAGCTTCGGAATGGTACCGGTAAAGTTATTACACAGATTTGTTCTTGGTTACTTAACTGTACCAGGGTTCTCTTACCTAATTGTGGTTTAACAAACTGTGGTGACTTCTCTTTTAGCACCTCTTCCTCGGATGTATGTATTAGGGGTAACACTATTATTTTGAGTTGGACTAGTTTGTCTACAAAAATGGATCCCTTATGTTCGTGTAGAGTAATACTAGAAAGAACCTGAATGTCTGAAAGGTCGGAACGTACGTTTTGTAAAGGTTGTTTGTTTTGGCTACGTGTAGTTACCATGACAGTCTTGGACGTTTCTGCTATATTTTTGGGTATGCGGCTTAATGCGTCGGCATTTACGTTGGTTTTTCCTGCTTTATAAATTATTTGGTATTCATATTCGTCTAATAATATTCTCCAACGAGCCAATCTTGACGTCGGGTCTTTAAGGTTCATAAGCCATTGTAAAGGCCTATGGTCCGTACATATTGTGAATTTACGTCCATAGATGTAGGGCCTAAATTGTTGTACCGCGTAGACAATTGCCAATAATTCCTTTTCGGTTGTGGTGTACCGAGTCTCAGCGTCGTTGAGAGTACGACTAGCATAACAGATTGGTTTGTCTTGACCAATGTCTCCTTGTGATAATATCGCACCTAGTCCAACGTCACTTGCGTCTGTAGTGACTATGAATTCTTCCTTAAAATTTGGATAAGCTAAAATAGGAGGGTGTATTATTTTACTTTTAAGTAGACGGAATGCTTCATCACAGAATGCATCCCATTCAAATTTGATATCTTTCTTTAGTAATTTTGTCAAGGGTTTAGCTATACTGGAGAAGTTATCAATGAATCTTCTATAGTAGCCTATGAGACCTAGAAACGATTTTATACCTTTGGTGTTTTGTGGTGTTGGATATGTTTTGACTGCCTTTACTTTCTCTGGATCTGGTTTAAGACCGTGTTCGGAGATAATATGACCTAAATACGTTAGTTCTTTCTTCATGAAATTGCATTTTTCAGGCTGAAGTTTCAAATTATTTTTGCGTAATTGATCAAATACTCTTACCAATTTGTCGTTATGGTCTTTCAGGTTGTATCCGTATAGAACAATGTCATCAACATATACGAAGCAATCGAATCCTTGTAGACCAATTAATACCGTATTCATCAGGCGTTGGAAGGTTGCTGGGGCATTTCTTAGCCCAAATGGCATACGATTATATTCGTAGTGTCCATATGGAGTGCTGAATCCCGTCTTGCACCTGTCTTCCTTATCCATACGAATTTGGTGGAATCCACTTGCCAAATCAAGGGTACTAAAATACTTCGCTCTACCAAGTTGATCCAGTATATCTGTAATGTTTGGTAGCGGATATGCGTCAGCGACTGTTAGTTCATTTAGTCGACGAAAATCTACCACGACTCGCCATCGCTTATTGCCTTCTTTGTCTGGTTTCTTAGGAACCAGAAGCAAGGGGGAGTTCCATGGGCTTGCACTAGGCTGGATTATTCCTTCCTGTAGCATATCGTTAACTTGCCTATGGATCTCACTTGTATGTGCGTTAGGCAATCTGTACGGTTTGACATATAGTGGTGGTTTGTTTTGGTCAGTTATGATTCTGTGGCTTATGGCATCCGTGAAAGTAAGTTGGTCGCCTTCGAGGAAGAACAAATCATTGTATTCCCTACAAATGTTGTGGACTGATTCCTTTTCTTCTTGGTTGCAATGTTCGACGTCTATGATTGACTTAAGTTTGTCTAGTCTGCCTTTGATCTTGTCATTTGGTTTGTTAGATACCAAGTTAAAATTGTCTAGAGATTCCCATTCGGGGTTGATATTTTCGGTGTTTAACCTGTGCTCTGTTTCCAAGGTATTCATCATCAACACTTTTATCTTGGAGTCCTTGGATCTACTCAGGCTTTCACCGAGGTATACGCCTGGAATAATTTGTTTTTTTCGTATAATTAAATCGATATTACCTGTTTTATGAAATGGGAGTTCTACCACGCGCTGTGTTCGTGGTTTAAGTATGATGGTGCCTTTCTCAGCTTTTGTTTGGCTATTTGTTAAAATTTCCTCAGTCTTACTGTCTGCTAGGTTCTCTTTTGCCTTAGTCTTACGTTTAGCTGGGTTTTTATTTTGTTGCTCAGGCTTATTGACTATTGCTGAGTCCTTTTTATTTTGTTCAGTCTTACCTTCTGCTGAGGCACTTCTATCCTCAGTCTTACGTTTTGCTGGATTTATCATTATCTCAGGCTTATTTTCTGCTGAGGCACTGCTGTCCTCAGTCTTACGTTTTGCTGGATATTTATTTCGTTGCTCAGGCTTATTGACCATTGCTGAGTCTTTTTTATTTTGCTCAGTCTTATTGACCATTGCTGAGTCTTTTTTATTTTGCTGAGTTGTGACTAAGCCGTTTACTGGTGTTTTAATTTCGATTTCCCTATTTTCATAGTTAATGTAACATTGGAATTTGGTTAAAAAATCGTTACCGAGTATGCCATCATATGCTAAACTCAAATGGTTCGGTATTACTTGGAACGGATGGTCCAGAAGAATCAAGTGGTCTTCTGTTTGGAATTCCAAAGTTCCTATAGTTTCTCCTATAGTTTTAAATTCTTTTCCTGATATGGTGGATATAGTACATTGATTTCTATTACATATTTTTGTTTCGAATTTTGTTGGGTTCACAAGGCTGATGTCAGCGCCTGTGTCAATCAAAAATGTAGCTGATATTTTTTCTGATGGGTGAAATTTTATTTGTACCACTGGCTCCAGACGTTTGGGGCAAAATGGTACGTATATATTGAAATTTAGTTTGGGATTCTGTGCATGTCGACTTGTATTTGCGCTCGGGGCTGATTGTCGACACCATCTCCCCGAGTCAACCCGTTTCCCGCTTCATTTTCGTTTGAAGTGGTATAGTGTCGGAATTCTCGTCGTATATTGCGTGAGGAGTTATTATTATTATTTTGGTTGTGTTGCCTTTGTAATGAGTCTGGTTGTATATTTTGTGGAGGAACTCCAATTTGAGCCAAACGTGTCCTGCATTCATCCTGGTGATGATTGGGTTTGTTGCAGTAGGTACATCTTAAATACTGTATTTCTCTTTTAATTTGCTGAGGAGCGAAGTTAGGAAGATTGGTGTTTCTGTAACAGGTTGCGGACGTGTGTCCCACCTTGTTACAGGTTTGGCAGATAGGTCTGGGAGTGGGGACTATATTTCGATTTCTAAAACAAGTAGTGGATGTATGTCCTACCCTATTACAAGTTTGGCATGTGGGTTTTGAAGAGGAAAACTTTGTTGGATGTTTGTTGTTTTCAGAAAGGTGAGTTACTGCGGTACGTTCGAGGCGAACCGAATGTTCTTCCGCGTATGCTATGGCTTTCCTTAGATCGCCTTCCCCGTGGGCTTGAACCATGAATTTGAGATTTAGATTTAGAAGACCGTCTTCGAAAACCTGTATGGCTAGCCTATCATTTTCGTGGGAAAGGAACCTTCTCACAGCTTCGTCACTAGTGCTGGCAAAAGTAGCAGAGTTCAAGGAGTTTAGTAATCGATTGATGCGATCACCAAATTCCTTAACGTTTTCTCCTGCCTTTTGTTTAGCATTTAGTAACTCGTTCTGAGCTGAGGAACGAGATTTTTCTTCCTTGAATTGTCTTTCTAGTTCTGAGACTAAGTCATTCCATTTTGCAAAAGATTTTAACTGGACTAGCTCGAATGCCGGTCCCTGGAGCCTCGTTTTCACGACTTCCAGAAAAAGTTTATGTTCGGGGTCAGTTCTAATTGACGTGAACAATATATTCCCACAAGCTATAAATTTATTTAATTCTTCCGGGTTTCCGCTGAAAGCCGGGATAATGTTGTAAATGTCGTTAAGACTAATTTTGTATTCAGACATGGTGGTGCCGGATTCAGAACTCTCGGGTATTTCTACACAAAAAGGTAGTTGTTCGAAGAGCTGCACTATCGCAGCTTGCTTTCTTGTGGTAATATTGGGGGTGTAGGAAGAATAATGGGTAGGAAATGAAAATTCTGGGTTTTAGAGTTTTTTTTTTCTTTTTCTTCACCGAAATAAAAAAAAAGTATAAATATAAAGAAACGTGGCGTAACTAAGTCAAATGTGTTTTTTTTTTTTTGTGTAAAAAAAATATATATATATATATATAACTTCTTAAATACCTTAAATCTTAAATTTCTCTGCTGCGGATGCTGATGGTTTTGTTGTTGTCTTTTTTTTTCCTTAATTTCCTCTGCTGCTGCTGGTAGGTTTTCTGATGCCGATGGTGATGATGGTGCTGTATTTTTTTTTTTTTCTTCTTCCTCTGCCAGGCAGGCTTCCCGCCCTATAGGTGTGGTGGCCTGGTCTTTTATGTCACTGCCCAATTGTTTGCCTCCGGCGCCCGTATTCCAGGGATTCGCCAGGTCTTACAGTATTTGGGACTTTGCACTTTTTTTTCTCTTTTTTTTTTTTTTCACTTCACTTAACTGGTGTATGCCCCAGTACGCTTTAACACTTTCTCTGGTGTATAGCCCCAGAGAACGCTTCGGTATGTTGGTATGGTAGTCGGGACCTCTTTGGGTATCCCACCGCTGCCACCAATTGTTGTATCGCCAAAGTTCGTCGTGCTTTCCTGTCACCAGGAGAAGAACGAACTCGCGGAGAGGTTGGAAATAAAAGAAGTTTTTATTTTATTTTGATTAGTAAGGCCCGCTGTCTTATTGCTTGGCTGCAACCTTTACTAATTATTTGTTTATTTGTTTTTATTATATTTATTTATTTCAATGGTAAGGCCCGCTGTCTTATTGCTTGGCTGCAACCTTTACCATACAAAATCTATTTAACAACTCTCTGTTGCTTCCAAAATTCTCAGTCCTTTTATACGTCTTTTCTAGTTCATCCACTTTCATTTGCGTTCCCCTCCAACACATATTCTTTTGCACTTCTTGGAAGTGCGTTGCTCAACCATGCTGATGCAGTCCTTCATACCTTTGTAACCCAAAAATACCATCGATATCGCAACAAGTCATTGGCGTTTTGCCCTAGCTGCGCATAGTGCTTTGTCAGCATATGTGCGTCAGAATTACCAGCATGTCATTCACTCTTCGCCTTAGTTACACACAGTGTGATATCAGCATATGTGTACAGAACTGAAGTGGAGTTCCCTTGCTGTCCCATTACTCATATTGTTTATGTGTTTTGTCGGCGATATGTGTGATATGCTTTGACATTGACCTAGTGAGGCGAATTATTGGGAATATCGAATATATGCATTTTTGGTATGCGGTAATATGGGTCTGTGAGCAGTTGTGGTTGGCAGAATAGGAAATGTATAGGAATAAGGAAGCGCCGATGAACAGGTGGTGCGAGGTACTACACGTAAACAGGTGTAGCATACTCCCAAGCCTTCTCAAGTACCATTCTGAGAGTGAATAACTGGTCGGTTGTGCTTCTGCCGGGACGAAAGCCGCACTGCTCATCTCCTAAACGTGCCTCGACCACAGCTCTGCAACGCGTTTCCAGCACCTTGGCAAAGACTTTTCCGGGGAGACTTAAAAGTGATATACCCCTGTAATTGGAGCAATCCCTTTTATCCCCTTTCTTGAAAAGGGGCACAATCACCCCAATCTGCCAATCGCTGGGTGTTTCGCCGCATTCCCAGGCCACTTTAATGACACGAGAGAGCCATTTGACTCCCTCTTCACCTAAGGCCTTTAGCATTTCTGGCCGGATTTCATCCACTCCGGCAGATTTGCCAGCTTTTAGCGATTTGATCGCAAAAGTGACTTCCTCTACAGTAGGACTATTTTCCGCCCTGCTTAAGGCGATAGATGTGTCATCCTCAATGCCCTGGATTGGATTAAGCAATTCGGAAAAGTGCTCGCTCCATCTGCGCAAGATGTCCTCCTCATTAGAAAGAAGTGTACCATCTTTGGATTTGACTCCTTCGATAATGTTCCACTTCCTTCCTCTAAGACGGCGGATGGTCTGCCAGAACACCTTGCTTGCAGATCTGTGATCGCGGTCCAATTTTTCGCCGAACTCCTTCCAAGAATGTTCTTTGGCTGCTTTAACAGCCAATTTGCAAGTTCTTCGCGCCTCAATGTACCGGTTTCGAGAAGGAGAGTCCCCCAAGTGAATCCACACCTTGAAAGCCTTCTTCTTCTCTCTGATGGCTTCTTGAACTCCGGGCGTTTTAAACCACGCAGTTCTTTTCTCACCATCAGCCGCCACACCGAGCCGCTTCACTCCGCAAACATGTCCTGCAGAGGCAATAACTGCTGTTGAAAACAACTGCCATTCTTCCTCTACATTCAATGGAACATTTGGAATTTGTTCAAACCTTTCAGATACCTGCCGTGCAAATTCTTCCCGTATCTCATCGTTCTGTAGCCCCTCCCACCGTATGCGCGTAACCATTCTTGGTTTACGCTTTGGCAGGATAGGTATTTGATCGTTGAGATACAATTTGCACAACACCAGGTGGTGATCAGTTGACAGTTCAGCCCCTCTCAACACACGAACATCACAAACCATCCTTTTAATACACGATGGTACCACAAAGAAATCTATCAGCGATTTCTGCTGAAGACTTCGACGGTACCATGTGTATTTATGGATATCTTTGTGTGGAAAGAAAGTGTTCATAATGGACATTCCATTTGAACAACAAAAGTCCAACAACTTCTCTCCGTTCGCGTTCTGATCGGGGTCACCGTGTTTCCCAATCGCGCTGCCCCATGTTCAATTGTGTTTGTCGATAATGTTCTCTGTAATGCGTGAACCGATTTTGATTCTGGAAATTTCCCATGAAAGGCGACGTTGATACCATGGTTTATAAGTTCATACGGTCTTTGTAGGTGTATTGGTTCATGAGTTATAGGGGCGTGGCAGCTCCCATACAAAAAATGCATTCAAAATCTTATGTCTCGAAAACCACTGAATCGATTGAGTTCAAATTTACGTACAATCTTAGGTATTGGCCCAACAGTATTCCTGTGGAGATTGGTTAAAATTGGACCTAGGGGCGTGGCACCGCCCATAAAAAAAAAAAATTAAAATCTTATATTTCGAAAACCAATTTTCGTTGACCATGAATCTGTCCGTAAGAATTTGTATTTACGAGTCTATGTAATGCAAGGAATCAGTATATCGTATTTGTAGACACTTAAAAATAGGCTTCAGTAGAAAGGTTTCTGGATTAGAACGCGTTGTTTCTTCCAATGAAGTTCTTGGAGCTCTTAATTTAACTTCAAATAAGTCCTCTGCAAGTTGGGATGCGGATTGAAAAGTCTCTCTGAAAAAATCTTCGGTATTTTCTCTGATGTTCTTAAGACAATTCAGAACTTCATTTGTGCGGTCGTTTGCAGAAACGAAATATAAGGACAATTGATAAGGGCAGCGTTAAAGGAACAGTTTTTCGCATGCAATGAGGCGTACTAGGAAATTACTTTTTCGGACCGCTGCTTCCGAAGACATCGTTCTGCTCGTTATTTCTTCAAGACTTATTAAGATGCATTTGAAAAGAAATCAAAGGAAATAATACTGGCATGCCTTTCAATGAATCTTGTATAACAAAGGCGTATAAGGTAGAAGTCGAGTTTTTCAGCTCTCTGGTGCGCGTGCTTTTTAATGACATTTTTGAAAGTTATATAATGCATTTGAACAGTTGCGGAAGAAATTTCACTAACAGGCGTACTTTTTTGAGAATCTATAGCTAGCCCACTTTTACTTTTTTGTACATGCAAAACTTTTATACTCACTTTTGGTTTTGTTATACTCACTTTCCAAAAAAAAAACCCAAACTACACAAAGGCAATTGCGAATTGCAGGAGTTGACTTGGTAGAACCAGGTTAAAGATATGCCTTGCACAGTGTACATACCTAGTGTTTGAATACTGTATACCTACCGGGATAGTCTTCTTATTTTTATAGATTGGAATTTAGGGCTTAAAGCCCCATTTTGACAATCATTTCAGTTTCAGTTTCAGTTGAGCTATCAGTTAAGCTTTCAGTTAAACTAATGTTCTGCAGTGTATTTAGACATCAGTCTAATATTCAGTTGGCTTACAATTTACTCGTAATTAGCCGAAAGTTAGAAGATTTATCTACTAAAACTTCTGAAAACTTATGGGAATTCCATCAGTTTCAGTCAGGGCCGTAGCCAGGATTTTGGTTCGGGGGGGGGGGGGGGGGGGGGGGCTAGTTTCCAAATCTTACGAAACAGAAAAGCGTTGGTAAAACCGTAAGCAAGAAATTTATAAGTCTAAAGTAAGTCTTGTCACATATATCAAGCGATTTCAAAACTTCGGTAGAAGAGTCACTCGACGATTTTTTTTTGGCACCAAAGAATGTACTCAGCTTTCACAGCTGATAACGAAATTGCATTATCAAAGTAAAGTGTTAACTTTTCCAACTTTTCCCTTAGGCTCAACTGCAGCAAAACCTGGGAGAAGAGCTTGAAACGATGGTAGAACTTCTTCGTTGACCATGAATCTGTCCGTAAGATTTTGTATTAACGAATCTATGCAAGAAATCATTACCAGCACTATAAAATAGGCTTCAGAAGGAGAGGTTTCTGAATTGGAACGCGTTGTTTGTTTCAATGAAGTTCGTCAAATAAGTCCTCGGCAAGTTAGGATGCGGATTGAAAAGCCTCTCTGAAAAAATCTTCGCCACTTTCTCTGATGTGCTTAAGAGAATTCAGAACTTCTTTTGTGTGGACGATTGCAGAAACGAAATCTAAGGATTTGTTCTGTAGGGAAACTGATAAGGGCAGCGGTAAACTGAATAGTTTTTCGTATACAATGAGGCTTACTAGGCAATCACTTTTTTGGACCGCTGCCAAAAGTGTTGATACTTTTGAAGACATCACCCACGTTCTGCTTGTTATTTTTTCAATACTTATTGAGATGCATTCGAAGAGCTCTACAAAGGAACACTGTCATGCCTTTCAATGAATTTTGTTTTACAAAGGCGTAGAAGTCGAGTTTTTCGGCTCTCTAGTGCGTGTTTTTTAATGACAGTTTTGAAAGTTACATAATATGCATTTGAAAGGTTGCGGAAGAAATTAGCTATTTCACTAACTACACTAAGGCAATTGCGAATTGCAGGAGTTGACATGGCAGAGCAAGGTTAAAGCTATGGCTTGCACAGTGTACATACCTAGCGTTTGAATACTGTATACCTACCGGGATAGTCTCCTTATTTTTATAGATTTGATTTATATTAAGCCCCATTATGGTAATTTCAGTTTCAGTTGCAAACAAGACACAGTTCACAACATTTTCCAGGAAAAAATGCTTCAACAGTTCCTCAGATCCAAATGGATGACCTATCAGGATCACATACCCTATATCGTACGATCGGCGTCCGCTAAGTTGAGCTACCTACATATTTAGAGCAAAGAGGTACTTTAGCCCCAAGCAACTTCCGCTTCTCTACAAAGCACAGGTTAGACCAGGCCTGGAATATTGCTCCAATATATGGAGCTCGGCCCCAAAACATTCACTTAACCTACTTGACAGCATACAGAGACGAGCAGTTCGACATATTGGAGACTCTACACTCACATCGAATCTGCAACCGTTGGTGCACCGAAGACAAGTCGCTGACCTATATGCTTGTTCTATAGGTACTTCCATGGTAGATGTTCCGAGGAACTCAAGGGCATTATCCCTCGAAATGCAACTTTTGGGCGCCCCACAAGACAGGCTGCTAATGCTCATGACCATACAGTACACTTGAAAACCGCGAGGACATCATCTTTCCAAAACTCCTTCTGTTACAGGACAAGCAAACTTTGGAACTCGCTTCCCGGAAATATATTTCCAGAAGACTACAATTTGAAGCAATTAAAGTGCAGAACTAACAGACATCTGCAAGCATCTCGGGGCGCTGCTGAAGCGTTATAGGTTCGCCTTTCCCAGGAGAAGTATTTAAAAAAAAGAGTTGAGCTATCAGTTAGAAAATTTTAGTTTTTGTATTTTGTTTAAGACTTTCGGCTTCAGCTTTAATAATTAATATAAAAACTGTGTTTCACTAGTGCCCAAGTGACGGGGCACTTTAAATATTTCTTTTGTTTTAAACTCTTTAACGAATAAAACTTTGATTACGAAATTGTTTTATATAGATCTTGTATGCACATTACAAGTTAGGATCACCCTGTATTACTTATATTATTAAATATCAATAAAAGTAAGCTGTGATCACACCGATAATCGTGATAGCAGTCTGTTGTCTGCACACAGCTACAAAATATGGGCAGCCGGTATTACTCAAACAAAATTGTAATTTAAATTAAATCAGGAAATTTAAAATAAGTGGTAAATGGAGCAATCATTCCAACAAAAAATAGAAAACACGGATAGTGACGACGATATAAGTATTCTTTTTAAAGAGGAAGACAACAACTACAAAAATATATCTTGTAAAATAGACAGTGCATGTGAAGATCGACATTGCATTATGGAGTTTAACACGCCAAAACACGCTATTATTTGCTATATTTCGCGATTTCCACAACTACCTGGTGGCATCTGAAAAAAACAATAAGGCAGAGGAGATCAAAAAGCTATTTTACTCAACTTCATTGGACATGATGCGCGTGAAATGTATTATACGTGGGAAATTTAAAAAAACTCAGCAAAGACAATGAAATTACAAATTACAAATGTAACCCGAAAAAAATTCCGTATTTGAGCGCATAAAATTCTATAAAACGGTTCAACGGGAAGGAGAACCGTTTGACAAATTTGAGGAATGCTGGACGAAATCCTGAGAAACAAACTAATGAACACCACCAGTCTTACACTGAGCGTAGCCATTAATGAATGCCGAATCAGCGAATTAGAGAAATCGAGAAGTTTGGTATTGGAGACTACATCATCAGTAGAAACAGTCAACGTATGGGAGATGCATAAATTCAAGCAGTCTAACAACAAGAAGTATCATTCGAATAATTTTAGTAAAAAGAATTCAAACTTACATAATAAGAAAAATAATTCATTTTCTAGGAATCCCGCAGATAGTTCACAGAATAAAATAAACTGCGATCGGTGTCTTTCAGTTCATCAGAGGAACAAGTGTCCTGCTTACGGTAAACTTTGCAAAATTTGTAATCAAGTGGGTCATTTTTATCTTGCATGCCGAAGAAACAAATACCGCGGTGGCGCTGTTAAAGCAAACGAATTAGCAACAGTTGAATTGGAGCATTCGCTTACGGAAGGTATACACGTAAGTGATGATTGTGAAGCTTTGTTTTTCGATAGCTTAGAATCGTGCATTGGTGAAAAATGTAAAACACAATGGTTTGAAGACATTCAAGTAAATAACCTTAAAATATCATTTAAAATTGATACGGGATCAGAAGCCAATATTTTGCCTTTAAAATGCTTTAACCATAGTTATTGTTGAAAAAAAAAATGGTGATTTGCGACTCTGCTTAGATCCAAAGGATTTAAATACGGTTCTAGTTCAGGAAAAATTTCTTATTCCGAAGTTAGAGGAACTACGATCCAGGCTATCTGGTATGAGATACTATTCTGTCTTAGACATGTGCCACGGTTTCTGGCAAGTTAAACTCACCGAATAATCAGCCAACATATGCTCTTTTAGTACACCTTTTGGGTGCTACAAGTTTAATCGGCTACCGTTTGGTTTAAACATATCACCCGAAATTTTCAAAAATATACCTCGGAGGCATTTGCTAGTTTACTTTAGTATACATTGACGATATACTGGTTACAGGGAAACATATGGAGGATCATGATGAAAATCTAAAAAAAGTATTTGAGCGAGCCAGGAGTCTTAATGTACATTTTAATTCAGTCAAGTTTCAGTTAAAACTGGAATCGGTAAAATATCTTGGGCAGATATTTTCGGCATGAAATCTGATCCGCGCCGTATTGACGGCATTTTAAATTTAGAAAGTCCAAAGGATAAGAAAGGGCTGCAATCAGTTCTAGGGATGATTAATTTTATGAGAGTTTATACTCCAAATTTATCGGATAGGTGTAAAATATGCAGGATTTGCTCAAAAATGATAGAGAATTCCAATGGCTCCCAGCACATCAAGAAGAATTCAATAATGTAAAGAAATTGATTTCTAGTGCAATTAGAGTGTGTTATCCAATGTGATGCTTCGCAGTTGGGACTTGGAGCTTGTTTACTACAAGCAAATGGACCAATCTGCGTCGAGAAGTTTGAGTGCCAGTGAACAAAATTATGCCCAAATTGAAAAAGAGCTTCTCTCTATTACATTTGCTGTTTCTAAATTTGACTATTATATACATGGTCGTAAAGTCAAAGTTTTAACAGATCACAAGCCACTTATTCCAATTTTCAAAAAAGATCTGAGCAAATTGTATGCAACGCGATTACAGAGAATGAGGTTATTTCTTTTAAAATACACTTTGGATGTACAATATCTAGCGGGGAAATATATGCATATTGCTGACCTCTCATCGAGAAATATTGCTAAGCATGCTGAGGAAATTGATACATCTGTGGAATTTAGCAAGGTAGTGCATTCAAATTCAATTAACCTAAGAAAGAGTCGAAAACTAGAAGTCTGTAAGGAAATTAAACTGGATCCAGTGCTATCGAAAATGTATTTTTATTGCAAAAATTCTTAGCCCGCTCATATATCCAAGGTTCCGGATGAACTTAAAGGATATTTTAAGCAGAGAAGTCAAATTTACTTAGATGAGGACATATTGTTCTACGAGGATAGGGTTATAATTCCTTTTGCCTTAAGAATTCAAAAAACTAAAGACCGTGCAAAGGAGTTAGTCTATTGGCCTTCAATGAATAAAGAAATCGAGCAAATGATTCAATCTTGTACAACGTGTCAACATTTTACACGAAAAAATTGTAAAGAACCCATAGTGTTTCACGAAATTTCACCGTATTGGTTTTATAAACTGGGTATGGATATAATGGAATATAAAAGCATATTTTATTTAATCATTGGCGACTACTTCTCAAAGTGGATAGAAATTTTAGAAATAAAAACTAAAAGAGTAACCGAAATTATACTCAATTTAAAAAATATTTTTGCCACCCATGGTATTCCGAAAATTATTGTGTGCGACAATAACCCTTTCAATTCATACAAATTTAAGGATTTCGCAAAATTCCTAGATATTACATTAACCTTTTCCAGTCCTTATTACGCAAAATCAAATGGATTTGGGGAAAAACTTGTTGGTATTGCCAAGGGGCTGGTAAAAAATTCAAAAGCAGATAAACAGGAACTATATTTAGCACTACTTGAGTTTAGAAATACACCTATTAGAAGTCTTAATGCTTCACCTGCACAAATCCTTTTTAGTAGAAGATGTTGCACTTTGCTACCCATGCACAAAAGCAGACTAGAACATAAATTAGTAAGTTGAAGACATGCCACAAAAAATCAATCAATATCAGGAAGTTGTTACAGCACAATATGATAAATTGTCAAAAATAAGAAAAGATTTCAAAACTGGGGAGAATATTTATTTTAAAAAACAAAACAATCTATGGTATCCTGGTTTAGTCGTTGAGAAATTAGAAAGTCCAAGATCATACCTAGTCAAAGAATTGGATGGTGGACTAGTGTTGCCAGATTAAAAGCTACGAAAAGGGGGGGCATCGTAAGTTTTCTCGGGGGAACAAGTGTTCAAAAGGGGGACAACATTTTTTATTTATTTTTGAATACCAGAAAAAGCATCAACATTATTTATGTACCTAATTTATTTAAGAGAAACAAAAGAAAATAAAAAGTAATTAATAAGCATTCAACTAAAAAAAAATTAAATGGAACAAAAACAACAAAAATAAAGAACAATTTACTAAAAACGAATGAGAATCATTTTATTAAAGTTATTTTCTTTTATTGAATTTTGACTTAATAAGGGGACGGTGGTTTGTATTAGGGAGACAAACAGCGTTTTTGTATGAAAAAGGGGGACTGACCCCCCCCCCTAAAGGGGGACGTCTGGCATCCCTAAATGTGGAACGTATCGAAAAAACAAAAGCTTTATCAATCCGCGTTGCCCGTCCGGCGAAAAGCAGCCAAGCGAAAATGACCTTCAGTTAACCGACCTTGATAGAAATTCGAACTTTGAAGAAGAGGAAAGTGTCGAAAATCTACGATCTACTGATCCGAATTTTAAAGCCACACGTTCCGGTAGACGAGTAAAAGAACCCGAAAGATACCGACCGTAATTCATAATGTAATTTACACGTATAATTAATTGAATTAAATGAATTGCTAGAAACTTAAATTTACTTTGTAATTAAAAAAAATATACGTATATTATAATATAATTAGATTTATAGGATGAAATATTTGAATTTGAAGTACTAAACAAATGAATTTATTTAAGTTGAATAATGAAATATTTGAATTTAAAATACAAATCAAATGAATTTGCTTAAGTTGAATAAATACTTACCTACCTATTATTGTACTAACAATAATCCTAAAGTTTATATAAAAAAAACCCGGCCAAGTGCGAGCTTACCGAAGATTCCGTACGTACGTATAGTACTCTGTACTAGTGAATTAAATTTACATAATCTTTTAGTTCATATATAAAGGTACTGTACAGTGTACATGCATAGTTAAGAACGCGTCATCGTCATCGTCGCTCGTCAGTTAAATCCACCGACTCGGCTCCAACCAACTAGCAATAACAATAGGTCTGTTTTTTTGCACATCGATCTCAGTGAAGTAAAGTGAAGTAGGATTTTCAGCACGCACAACAACTGCACTCAATTTGACACCACTGAGATTCACACAAGCTATTCATTTCCAGCAGGACCAACTTTGGAGCATTCTTCAATTCTGAACACCAGGGGAGCACATTTTTGTGTAATTTAGATCTGTTCACAGAGTGTCTCCTTTTATGATACCTACTATTTTGTCGGCTGTGGTGGGTGTAAATGTACATAATATAAGGAATTGCATATTTTAAACAACTTTAAAATGACAATTGAATATTACGGAAAGTAATATAATACTAAATATTTTCCGTTTTTATTTAAGTTGCATTTCGTTTACAAAATATAATTATATATACACATAGACTTATAATAATTGAAAACTATCTTTGATATGTCATTATGGGATACATTTTTTGTAGATAATAAATAAGAAATCCTTCCATTTTGTATTCCCTGTTGATTTTTTAACTGAAGTATGTAATAAAGGTTAAGTATTATTTACATAGCTACTCTTTTTTTTAAGTGAAAGTCATTCGATTTCAGCCAACTGACATTCCAACTTTTGATTTCGATGGGGATTTTTTTTGTTCATTTCTTCGCACATTCTCATTTTCGATTGCATTACCTAAGTTAAATGCTATGAGTTTTTTCGACTGAAAATTTGTGGTCTAAGTCTTTACTTAAAC
This sequence comes from Cheilosia soror, assembly GCA_949372485.1. Lineage (NCBI taxonomy): Eukaryota > Metazoa > Arthropoda > Insecta > Diptera > Syrphidae > Cheilosia > Cheilosia soror. The sequence continues at coordinate 56,998,820 of OX443561.1, read as the reverse complement.
AATGTTTATAGTGAAATTTACATAAAACATACAAAATTGGAAGCAACATTTGTTCGTCTTATGGAGAAAAATTTCAAATGTAAATAATCGTATGTCACAATCAAAATGAACAAACCAAAACGATTTGAAGTGCTCATTTATTTAATTTTTATTGCATTTTTTCTCTTCAATTTGATCTTTTCTTCCTCCAAGAATGTGTAAATAAACCCATCCTTTCTCAAATTACAGTCAAAACCAACGCAATCGACAGTGAAATATTTATACAGCTGATTTCGAAAATAAAGTTCATACAATTAAATCATTTGGTAATGACCTTCTTTCCTTCAAAACTTAGATTGTGAGAAGTTCATTCGATTGAAAGTTTTAAATTCGAGGAATACTCGATTCGATCGAATCTCAGAATTAGCACGTTCTTCACTTTAGGGCTCACCTAATAAACACACCCACGCATGTTTTTGTTTTTTTTTCTTTGACAATTAATTTGTGATATTATTTTGACCATACAAGACGCCAGGAAGATACAAAAAGTAAACAGAAAAAGTAAATATTCTGTAGAAATTGATAATCATTATTTTTTTTGCGCTAAAAGGTTAATTATTCATTTTTCTAGAAGGATTTTGATTTTGAAATTGAATTTTTCATTGATGGCCATTTTGACAGCAATACCAGCTGTTAACTTTTCAGGGGTAAAACCGACTGTTCAGAAAAGTGGTTGGGGACTGTTTTTTTGCACATTTTCTTACTTTACTTTACTTCACTGAGATGGGTGAGCAAAAAAACAGACCTAATAATACAAATACAAAGAGCACCCATGAATGAGAAAAAACTACGAACATGATCTACATAAAATTTGTATATGTATTTCTTGTAAATCAAGAAATAAACAGTAGAGAAATTAAAAATAAAACCACATAAATGAATGGATGTTGTGTATTTTATGTGTACAAGAGAATGAGTATCTATTGAAGTTCCAATCCAATCCCAATTGGAAAGGATTCAGTTTAAGAGAACAGCCGAAGTGCCGATGACATGCAAATTTTCTGTATGTTGATTTCGATTCGCCAAAAAAAAACACTTTCTTGCCCGAGATCACTTTTTTCGTTCGTTTGGTACAAAAAAAGCAATCTTTTTCAGAGCCTAGATTTTTTCTCACAGTCGCTCGAGATACTTACATAACGTTTGTTTGTTTACGTTTTATGGAAGTCGGTCGAAAAAGTTAGAGCTATTGCAGGACGTGGACCGTGGTGAACATACACTCAAAATATTTATTATGAGATTTCTTTTATATATTTGAAAATGTATGGAAATCTTGGAAGTTGCCACAACTCTACGAAAAAAAAAAAAATCTTCACAACAAAGAAGGTAAACAACTTTTGGCAGGCACACTGTACTGGTTGCTGAAAGTAAAAAAAAATCTGAAATGGAAAAATCTGAAAATTAGTGGAAAATTACCACCATGATACCCCTTATAATCATACCACTGCGACAAATCAATTGTCCCAATAGCAGATTATCGCATACGCAGCGGTATCTTGTTTACTACAACAAGGTACAGCCGCGCACATTTTTTTTTTCCATACCCATAATACAATGGGATAATTAGGGATGCCAGACGCTCAGTGCGGGACTGCCCCGCTTTGAGCCTTTTGTCCCGCAAGTGTCCCTCAATGAAAATTGTCACGCAAAATGTCCCGCTTTTCAACTTGTCGCCCTATTATTATTACTTCATTTTTGTATATGAATCGTTTGTTTCTACTGATCCTTTTGTAGAATTAGTTTTTGTTTACATTTTCATTTAAAAATGGCTTATTCAATACAAAGACTGGTAAAATAACATCTTAATACATACATATAATACATATTCAATATTCATATAAAATATTTATTATCTCTTCTCTATCTCTATATTAGGCGCGTTTTTTTTTGCAATCCTATATAGGCTTGGATAAATTTCGATAACTGTTCGATTGTACTGTGACTTGGCAGCACTATCCTAATTGACAATTGACATTTCAGCTGTTTTTTTTTCTGTCTTGACAAATTTGCCGTACGGAAAATTTATTATCTGATTTTATTTTTCATTGTTTGTTTAATTTGTGCTAATAAAATGATAAATAGCGAGAACACACGGGTAGGCACATTAAAATATTTTGAAAGTGAAGTGTATCAGTGAATGAATTGTGCAGCCTCAGGAGTTTTGAGAAGAACTACACAAATTGCAATATACCTAACAAGTCGGATATCCAGTCAATACTCTGGAACTTGTGTGGAACAATCGACACAGAAAATGTCATCGACATAGTTTACCAACCACAAGCAGTGTTTAAGGTGCGCCCGGTTACTAGATGTACGAGTTCTATGCCCGGGCATTCAGAAGCAGTAGTTTCGATCAGTTTTAGTCCAGACGGTCAGCATTTGGCTACTGGTTCTGGTGACACAACGGTGCGATTGTGGGATCTAAGTACAGAGACACCACATTTCACATGTTCTGGTCACAAGCAATGGGTCTTGTGTGTTTCATGGTCGCCTGCTGGTAAAAAATTGGCAAGTGCGTGCAAAGCTGGAACTATTCTCATTTGGGATCCAGAAAGTGGCAAACAGCTGGGAAAACCCCTTTTTTTTTTTTTTTTTCTTTTGTCGGAGGTTGTTACTATCCGATGGAGCACTCAGACACAACTACTGGTCCATTGTACTGCCAAACAGACACCTTACATTGCTGTACTTAGTTTTCCCGTCTTTCGAAGAAAGATGAGAAGGAGCTTCAGTGATGAAGAGCTTAGATGTTCGGCACTCACCACGTCAGCCCCAAAGATCCGCCACCTGATGCGAGCAAAGGCAGGACAACTACAGAGGAAGTGCTCCGCTGTATCGTCATCCTCTCCACAAGCAGGACAGATGGTGGTGTTGCTCAAGCCCAACACATTTAAATGTTTGGCAAAAGCTTGGTGGCCCGAAAGAACGCCCACAAGAAGTCTGCAGTCGATTCTCCTGAGAGACAGAAGGAAAGACGAGGACCTCTTGCAGATGTCCGGACGCAGTCGTTTGGTCTGTCTACACCCAGCACAGTCACGCCAACGACGCTCGTGTTCACGAGAAACCCAAGTATCAATGGATGACCTAACCACAGATGCAGGCAAACCCAACGCAGGTTCAGGTCCTAAGAAATCTTCTTCTGAACCCAACCTGGCCAGCTCATCAGCGATCTCGTTTCCCTGGATACCAGTGTGACCTGGGACCCAAACAAGTTTGACCGTGTTTAGCCTACCGACCAAGTTCAGAGAAAGCTTGAGTTCGAGCACTAACTTGGACGAGGTAAGAGGGTTGAGCAGCGCTTTTAAAGCAGCTTGGCTATCACTGCAAACGCATATGCTTCTAGCCCTCCACCTGTTTGTCACAATATAGCGCATAGCCATAAGGATAGCGAAAATCTCCGCCTGGAAGACAGTCGCATGGTTACCCAAGGGGTAGTGTAGTCTAATGTTCTCGCTTTCCACGAAGACTCCAGAACCAGACCCCTGTCCGGTTTTTGAGCCATCCGTGAAAACACGATGGCATTCCTTCCCTGGCTCTGAGTCTGGCAAAAGCCATTCAGTTGCCTGAGGAAAGTTGACGTGGTAGTTTTGTCGAAGTAGGATTTCTGGTGTCATTGCGTCAGACGGCATATCCATAAGACAGGGGTCAAAGGATAATTCTCGCACAAGTTCATCAAAACTCCAATGCGCGTGGTACCAAAAGCCACCTCTCTTTAACCGGGAGATGGTTTTCAGCGTACACCCCATGATAAAAATATCAAGGGGGGGGAGGTTCATCAAAGCATCTAGAGCAGAGCCCGGAGTGCTGGGGAAGGCCCCTGTGCAGCCAAGGCAAACCGTTCTTTGGAGTTTGGCGAAAGAGGCCATAACACGTTTCCGCGAAAGCCTGTTCCACCACACAACCGATGCATATGAGAGAAGTGGTCTTACCATTGCCGTATAGATCCATAGGACCCTTTTAGGAGATAAGCCCCATGTCTTCCCAAAAGCGCCTTTGCACTGCCAGAAAGTCGACAGCGCTTTATCGGTTTTTGATTCAACATGCTTGGACCAAAGAAGTTTTCTATCGAGGATTACTCCCAGATATTTGACTTCATCAGAAATCGGAATAGTGACACCTTTTAGCACAAGTTGAGACAGACCAGTGATATTCCTCCTTCTCGTGAAGAGAACAACCGTAGTTTTAAGAGGGTTCACTGAAAGCCCATTCATTGTGCACCAATCATCGATCAAACCCAAGGATCTCTGCGCCAGAGAGCAGACAGTCCCAAGGTCTGAACCGACAGACAGAACGGCGACATCGTCCGCGTATGCTTGTGTATAGGTTCCAGGAAGATTGAGAGTCGTCAGCAGAGAGTCTACTACCATGCACCATAAGAGGGGAGACAAAACACCACCTTGAGGGCAGCCCCTGTTTACCCCTGTCATGACGCATTTGCCACAATCCGCTTCGGCAATCAACGTTCTGTGCATTAGCATTGCTTTAATCCACAACACCAACGTTTCATCTATACCGTGATGTCTGGCTGCATTACACATGCTATCAAAGGTCGCATTATCAAAAGCACCCTCAATATCGACGAAAATACCCAACGCGTACTCCTTCCGATCTAGAGCACTTTCGATCCTACCAACGAGGTTCTGAAGCGCAGTTTCACAGGATTTTCCGCGTTGATAAGCATGTTGCGTCTCAGAAAGAGGATGCAATCGAAGAGCAACATTGCGCATGTGCAGCTCAACCAGTCTCTCCAAGCTTTTCAGCAAGAAGGAAGACAGACTTATGGGTCTGAAACTTTTGGCGAGAGTATAGTCAGTCTTACCGATTTTTGGTATGAACACGACTTTAACCATACGCCAAAGGGAAGGTATGTAGGCCAAGGCCAAGCTAGCGGTGAAAATTCTTTTCAACGTCGGCATCAGCTGACTAAAACCTTGTTTCAGCATAGCCGGGTAAATTCCATCCGGACCAGGTGACTTGAAACTGTCAAACGATGCAATTGCATATTTGATAGCGTCATCCGTCACCACTCTGGATGCAATATACCAGCTACGCCGCGTGGAGTTTGTCAGTTCCGTAGTGGCCACCGTTGCCGGTACCACTGAAGAATGCGTAGTGATCTGATTTCCCGGGAAGTGAGTCTCCAGCAGAAGACTAAAAGTCTCCGCCTTTGTCTCAGTGTAGGTGCCATCAGATTTTTGGAGCGATTCCAGTTTGCTTGGTCCGTCCCTTTTGAGGACTTTAACAAGCCTACTGGTTGCACTTAGTGATTCGACCTCCTCACAAAATTTCCTATAAGAGTCATTTTTCGATTTTCGAATAAGTCTCTTAAATTCTTTTTGCTTCGATCGATAGAGATTCCAGTCTTCCTCCAAGTTGGTTTTTAAAGACCGATTTAGAAGCTTCCTGGTTTCTCTACGAATACACTGTAGTTCGGTATTCCACCAAGGTACCGGTTTTCTACAGGAGTTTTTTGTAACCGGACACGCTTGTTCAAAACAACGGATAAGGACGCTGTTCAGCTCCTGAGCAGACCTCTCTACCCTTTGTATTGATCTTAATTTAAGTGGAACTTTAACAGAGTTGCCAAGTTCCTCCCTAAACCGTGCCCAGTTCGTTTTTCTCGGATTTCTCCTCTCTTGCGAAGGCGAAACTTCACAGTAGATTTGAAATTCGATGTATCGATGATCTGACAAAGTGCTATCTGGCGATACCCTCCAATTTTTGATAGACTTGGAGTGCCTGTTGGACAGAGTAATATCAATTACTTGCTGTCTCCTGGCTGTAACAAATGTAGGTCGACAACCCACATTGTTGATGGTGATGTCAGACGAGAGGATGAAGTCCAGAAGACGATCTCCACGTATATTACATTTGCTGCTGCCCCAAACAGTGTTTTGGGCATTAGCGTCGCAACATAGGATAAGACCAATCTTTTTAGACTCGCAGTACTCTATGAGCTCAACAACTGCCTTTGGTGGTGGAGGAGTTAGAGAGTCATAGGGAAAGTAAGCCGATGCAACAACAAAGGTTTCCCAGTTGCCGTTTGCATGGTAAGTGATATGTGCAGCAACCAAATCTTGGCCACAGAACCGTTCGATTTTAACTGCCGTGAGGGATTTCGATACAACAAGACATGTCCTAGGTCTCTCGGACAGTTTGTCGTAAAGAACGTGGTGAGAACCGCTCAATTCACTCAGGCCACAGATGCGATTTTTCCACACCCATGGTTCCTGGATGGATGTTATGCGGTTTTTTGTCCTACTGACAGCAAGTCTCCTACTTAGAAGAGCGGTAGCAGCCTTGCAGTGCTGTAGATTAATCTGAGTAAACAAAATGGATGTAAACTCTGGGTTTCGACCACTATTTGCACTACTTAGCATTGAAATGGAAAGGAATCCTGCCAAGATGCAGATAGGGTCGCATGTCGTACCTAGACTTAATGATCTCAACAGAAGCCCTGTCTATGCCCACAACCAGAGAGCTACCATCTTCGTTGTGACGGTTTTTACTCTGTCTGTGAGAACGGACAATCCAGGCTTTTGTGTCAAGATCAGGATTCTGGGCGTGCAAACGCTTTAGCACATCCGCCGATTTCTCTAGTTTCCCAGGGATCCAGCAGACAGCTCGCGTGAGCTTGGGTGGTTTGTAGACCTCAAAAGTTGTGGTCCCGTGAGGAGGGATCTTCGGCACCATACTGCTGACCCATTCCGAGGTTTGCTGCGAGGAGGTCTTCACCATGAAGGTTCCGTCCTTGAACTCACATCCCTCAACCTGGATACAGGCATTTGTTGCCGTGGCAAGCTCCAAAAGATGGGCTTTGCAGTGTTTGCACTCTGCATCGCTCATGCTATTGTCATTGCCTGCTTTCCCTATACGAACTGCCAAAGAGGAGACAGCGGCATCCTTATAAGACGGCCTCTTATCTCGCACCTCAGCTGTTCTGCGTTCAAAAAAATTCTCTCCGACCGTCAGAGCCATCCGCGACGACAAAGTTCTGTCCGCTGGTACTGCAACCTGAGTTGATTTCAGCACCTGCATTCGTTACCAGTGCACGGGCAGCTCCAACGATTGAAGAGCATGGGGTGCTCTCGCCTGTAGGTGCGATCGCGACGTCCGGTTTCCGTCCGCCAGTACTACTTCCATTGCTGGTAGTAGCCCCGGCTTCATTTGGAGACCGTGCACGAGCAGACACACAGACTTGAGGGGGGTTTTTTCTCTTTTCGAGCTTGGGTCGCTTCCTCTTGCTTTTCGGGTCAGCAGAAGAGGAGGCAGTGCCCGATCCAAGGGGTTGGTTGGTTTCAGTTGGTGAGACCTCTACCGACCTGTTCCTTTTCACAGGCACCACCAAAGAGCTTAGAGAAGTGCTAGCGCCTTCAGCCGATAAAGCATCTTTGCGCTGCAAATTCATCAGCTTCTTCCTTTTCTTCTTCCGCTGTCCCTTAGACAGGCGCAGCTCAAGGCCCGCCTCTTCAGGAGCCCGTTCAACCATGGCGGTATCTCGAGCCTGACCGTCAGTAGCAGTGCCATGAGCCACAGCGTGTCTCATGCTCAATCTGCCGAGTGAATCGGACATAGAGCCGCATGAGTCGCTTATGGGTTCGGGTATGAATGTTGGGGCCTCCAGAATCCGTGCCCCGGCCATAGTCGAGAAGACTACGGATGGATTATGGCTGCTGCCATTACCACCTGGAGTAGACAATTCCGTAAGTTTCTCCATTCATAGCGAATTTTGAGTGTTAACCACTGGCTCCTGTGGTAGGGATTTACTGAGGATAGGCTAGCCGTTACCTCAAACCCCAAACCCTCCTCCTTTACCCGGGCTTGGGACCGGCATGCTACTACCGTAACAAGGCGGAGTTGGGAAAACCCCTTACTGGGCACAAGAAATGGATAAACGGCTTGTGTTGGGAGCCATACCATCAGAATCCCGATTGTCGTAAGCTGGCCAGCGCTGGTTCGGATGGAGATGTTAGGATTTGGGATACTGTTCTTGGGCATTGTCTTTTAGTTATAACTGGTAAGTTGTCTTTATTTTTATTTTGACATGTGAAATAAACCAACATTTTTCCTTTTATAGGACACGGAATGTCGGTAAGCTCAGTGCGATGGGGTGGTTGCTGGTTGATATACTCTTCGTCAAAGGATCGTACTGTAAAAATGTGGCGTGCCGAAGATGGTGTTCTTTGCAGAACCCTTACCGGGCATGCTCACTGGGTAAATTACATTACGTTAAATACAGATTATGTTCTCCGCACGGGCCCATTTCATCCAGTCATGGACAAGAAAAAGACGTATGCAGAAATTCCAAGTAATTTTCCACTCATTATCCTTGCAAACATGCGCTGAACCATTTCCCGTTTTAGAGAAAGAATTGAAGGATATAGCTCAACAGCGCTACGACAAAATCTGTCCCGATGGCGTCAAGTCATTTGTCTCGTGCTCAGATGCCTTCACGCTCCACCTCTGGAAATCGAATCAGAGCAAGTGTATCGAACGAATGACTGGCCATCAGAATGTCGTCAACGACGTCAAGTACTCCCCAGATGTAAAATTTATTGCTTCGGCATCGTTCGACAAATCAGTGCGTCTGTGGCGCGCCCAATGGAACATTCATTACAACATTCCGTGGACATGTTCAGGCGGTGTACACTTTAGTCTGGTCTTCTGATTCACGGCTTATTGTGAGCGGAAGCAAAGACTCAACGCTGAAAGGTAAATTGTTACTGGTCGGGCAAATTATTAAAACTAATTACTGTTTTTTCTTATTAGTTTGGAGTGTGCAGAACAAGAAAATGGCGCAAGAGCTTCCCGGTCACGCTGACGAAGTTTTTGGCGTCGACTGGGCACCAGATGGGGCTAGAGTTGCTTCCGGAGGAAAGGACAAGGTCGTTAAAGTGTAAGTGTACACACATCTTCTTGATCTCACAATTTACTATTACGAGTTTGCTTTCCAGGTGGCAGTACTAAGATGGAGAAAGCAAAAGCCATCAGGTTTTCTTTTTTTAGAAAATTAAAACTTTTTATTTACGTCTAAATAAAGCAATTTACACCAATTTTAACCTATAGTTCTTCCCATTTGGGGGTGTCTAGTGAAGGCTCCTTGTCAAAGTACTCCCTCGGAACGGCACCGTCTGTCTGCAGAGCCTTGTTGGCAGCAAATAGCCCTAGAGCAATGCATTCTTCTTCAGCTTTGCCCTTCAACATGCTTGCAATGAATCCACTAGAGAAGCTATCACCAGCTCCAGAGACGTTGACTAGTTTTGTTACTTAATCGAATAGAACGTTTGGCAGGTTCCTCGTAGTCATCCGGCAGGAGGTGCGACTTTCTCCGATCTACAACGGATATACCGAGACCCCCGACAGTCGACATCCCTCTGCTCGGTAATCTTCGACGCGGAGACTGCCAGCTGGTTCTTGGAAACATGGAAGTTAATCGATCCATCAGTCCGGATCTCATTGCACACTACCAGGACGCGTTAGCTCTGGCTCCTCTAATCGTTATGGACGCAAATCTTCCGCTTAAATCCATGGAAACTGTTCTACAGATCGCTCAAAAGCACCGCAGGCCGGTCTTCTTTGAGCCAACAGACATGAGAATCGCTGCGAAACCATTCAGTCTGCCAGAGGCCCTGCAAAATCAAATAAAATTCATTTCCCCAGCCCCAGTATCTCCTCCCGAGTCCAAATTTTGCGTTTTTCTTTTTTCTCCATTATTTTATTTTGAATTGTTTACGTTTGGGTTTTTTTTTTTCATTTAATTTTGGTTGTCAGATGTCATTTATGACATAATCGATAGCACTTTCGATAACATTTAAAGCACTCGTAGATTGGCAGCACAGTTTTTATCTGGGCTAAGTCATAAGCCCCGATGATTATCCGGGCTAACGATTTGTATGGAAAACTTGCGAAGCCCATATAGGATTGCAAAAAAAAACTCGCCTATTACATAAAACAAAGTGGAAAAAACTGTATGTTCCCTCTGTCGCCCGTAATTTTCAACCAATTTAGTTGATTTTTTTTAATGTCGGTAATTACGGTGGGCGCAGTAGCGCAATTGTTAGTGTGCTGGGCTACTGTGCGAGGGATCCCAGGTTCGATCCCCGGAAAAACACAAATTACATCTTAAGGTTTTTTCTACTGCACACCATCTCGCGAACGTCTGACAAACATCCGAGAGTATTTATTTAATTACGGTGATCAATTCATACGCCAAAAAATTAAAAAAAATAATAATGCAGATTTAAAAAAGTAAAAAAGGCCTGGCGAAGCCGGGGGGGGGTTCAGCTAGTTATTTATATACAGTTATGTTCATTCTGACTTTTTATTTTTTAAACATGTAACATGTAAGGTACATCGGGAAATTCCGACAACTAAATACTTTGTACGCATTTGCTTTAAAAAATTTACATATATACACTCCGCGCCACTTGAATTGCACACCCCCTAAGGAGGGTTTTCTATCGCCCACTGGTGCCAAACCAAGCATGCTAGAGACTTAATTTTTATTTTTAAATTAAAGTTCTTTATATTGTTGTGATTTGACCGGCAAAGTATGGGGTATTAATTTTGCACCACTTGAATAAAACACTTAAACGAAAAAAACATTTCAGGGAATTCTGCTTTTTTTTAACACAAACATTACTTAAATTAAGGTTATTAAAAAAAAATTTGAATTGTTTTTTGAGTCACCTTTCTGCTACAAAATTCTCACATCCGGTTTGGTAGGGATGCATATACAAATTGGCCAAACAATTTAGCAAAATCGAGCTCGAAGCCCTTTTCGATGGCTTGGTCTAGTTTAGATACAGTCGAATATTGTTGTCCCGATCCATAAACTTGACGTGTCAACCATTACCAAACATTTTCGATGATATTCAAGATGAGTAGGCCGGCCAGCTTAATGGCTCCACATATTGGCTCTCTATATACTTTTTAACAACCCGGGTGTATGTACTGGCGCATTATCATGTTGATAAATCCAAGGCAGAGGTCAAAAAAAGGTTATGAAAGTATGGAAAGGCCTCTTTTAATATGCCATTGTAAGGCAACGCATTTATTGCGGTTGACAAAAATATTAATTTGCAGATGCCATAATACGAAGCAGCCCCCACACAATCACACCTTCAACTCTGGTATGCAGCCGGTCCAAATGATGAGTTCCTTTGCGGAGGTTATGTAAATAGTAGCTGTAGCTATCAGGGGCTTACAAATTATTTTTGTTCGCCTGAGAAGACCACACAATGGCACTACGAAGTCCAGGTTACATGTGCGCGACAAAAACGGAGGCGTTGCGCTTTTCGAACCGGGTTAAGGGTGACTTCTTCTTGATTTTTAGTCTTTTTATATGCTTAGCATTCGAAGTAATACGACGAATAGTTGTGAGACTTGCTTGATAACACATTTTTCCTGATTTTTGGAAAAGAGTCGTGAAAATTTGATCCTTTTTTTTTAATATAAGTCGCCTTTCCGCATTAGCAAGCATACTGTGTATTCAGCAAATATTCTTTTTCAGAACTTACAATTTGGCACAGAGAAAAAAGAAGAGTTACAAAAAAAAAAAACGTTGAAAAATACCATTACTTTATCATTCTGCTTTGGAGATATGAAAAATTGTAGTGTACACTATAGGGTGTTCTATTCAAGTGGCAATGTACAAATAATATAAATTAAAAGACTTTTACTTAAACCAAATATTAGGTACTTATTACAAAAAATAAAATGTAGGTAAACTAAAATAAAAACGTTTTTTTCACTTCAAATGCAAAAATGTCGCGCCAGCTAATTTGTCAGATCTGGCATCCCTAAATGCACACCGTATCCCCCATAAATTTTTTTTTGTAGCCAACTCTCTTACCCACAGCAGGGCTGCATTCCAGGTTCGACTATTTTAACTAAATTAACAGCGATTGTTTATTTAGTTACTTTTTGGAATCTGGGACAGCTATTGTTACTTGACATGTTGTAGTATGAACGAAATGAACCACACTTTTGCCTCTGGTTAATTTAGTTAACTTCCCCTCCTTCGAACTGTCACAGCTTGTCAACGCTGTAGTTAAAATAGTCAAACCTGGAATGCAGCCCAGATGTTCAGCCACAAGCAACGCAATGTGCTTGGTTATCGTCGATCGTATGGCTGACACACAAACACGTGTAAGGTATGGGAGCAATCGTTTCGTAGCGAGGTCGTAGAGGTAGCTAAAGCTATGTGGGGTATAGGTTGATCATGGAGGAGAAGAAATGCCGCATCGTATGATGATGTTGGCTTAGGTTGGGTGCTTTGTTTTTTTTTTTTTGTTGAGAGAGTATAAAAGGTGGTGGGAATTGGTGCGCGTGGCGCGTCACTTAGTAAGTCATTATTCGTCATTCAGTTGGAGTTGAGTTTTTGGTATTCACGTCGGTCGTGCAGTTCTCGGTCGGGAGTTATCGCAGCATATGAAGTGAAGCTGAGATCCTGATTTTTTTTTAATTCGTTGACGTGGTCATTAACTTGTAATTTAAAATTAATTTTACTTAACTTTCTTCATGATATCTCAATTTGTAATAATTTCATTAAAATATTTTGTGTTTGCTACGCGGATCTTAATTTTTATTTTTTATTTGCAACTATAAGTCAATAAAATTTTAATCTTTTCGAACTTAGTTTTGTTTCTTTTATTAAACAACACCAAGGTAAATCATTTTAGCTAATTGAGTAAGATCATCTATAAGGTTAATTAGTGCAGATGCTACATTAGTTAGTCATCCTTAGGTCTATAATTCCTATCTCGCGTCATGTTTTCCAGCACTGAGCTACGATAAATTGGAGAATGCATTCGCCAGCAGCAGCTCAGGTAAGTACCGATTATTTGTTATACTATATTTTATTTTGCCCACCTATATTGATTTATTTTTCTAAAACTTGGTTAGATTTTAAACATATCTACCAGTATAAAGGGTTGATTCTGAACCATATACAGCGAGCACTTTTTATCAATTTAGATTCGAATTAACGTAACTTTTAGTTCATAAGTAATTAACGTAATCATAAACCCTAATGGGTAAATCATTTCTTGTTCTTTTTTCTTGCTTCTCTAATATGAGAATTTCTTTTGCCTTTTTTGTAGATGATAAGTAAGAGAAAGCTAAGATTTCTTCTTTTTGAGATACATAATTAAGATACTTTAAATTTTTTCTTTGGTAATCCACCAACGATATAGGATCGTATGTTTTTTTTGTTTATCAATAAACATGATTGTCACTGGGAGATGAATCCCTTAATTCGTTGATCTTTTATTTTGATGTTTTGATAGAGAAGAGAAGGAATAGTTAGCCTAGAGCTATTTGGGGTTCTCACAGAATCTAAAGAGAACCATGGACGGGTGGGTAAAGACAGGTTGACCATTCCATCTGGGTCTAACCGCAAGGGTGAGTTGAGGTAATTAACTAGGAAAAGAAACCATTGTATCTTGTGCACGTAATTTAATTTGTTTAACTTTTTTTCTAATGTTCTCACGACGGTTTTGTATCGAGCCACTTAGAGTGACAATCTTTGTAACCCCCCAGCCGCAGCTTAGCCCGGGTTTGCGAGACGTGCACTAAGTTGGCACATAAGTAGAACTTCAAACTGACCGCTCGATGTATAAGGTATAATTAGATCGTTGGTTTGACGCAGAGACTGTATGATTGAAATCTTATGATATCTAGGTAGCGTAGTGCGTTACTTCCAAAACGAGGAATTCAGTTCACATTTATTGTGATCTGTTCCGATAGTAATCCTTTTTTCATATGTCTCTAGCGCCAACACCCTATACGGAGGTCGTGTTGGGTTTCCTGTATATAAACTCAATAAATACTAGATATTTTATTACAACACCACCAACAAAGAACAGCTCAGTATACTTTTTTTTTTCGATTGGCCAGACGAAATCTAGAGAAATTTGAGATTGCCAATCGAAATAAGCATTAGATCGGGGAATTTGACTTTCATTTTAGAATTTAAAAGGAAGGCGGATCGAGTTTCCACATGCAAGAGCTCTTTCACAGGGAATAAACAAATAATTTTTTTTTCTTTCATATTATATTTATTTAAAGTAATAAATTAAACGTTTTTTACCCTTTTACCAATAAGTTTTTTATTTTACATAATATAAGCAAGATAGTGACATACAAATATGTTAATTCATACAACAAACAAGATATTAGGGTACCATCACTTTAACTAATCCAGGAAATATTTCTCCTTGGATACTGCCGTATTCAACTCTTTCTCCGTCTACGGTAAGTATACCTTCTGTTCCAGTTGGTTCAATTCTAAATGCTGATACTGGTATTATTTGTATAAATTCATTCGGTTTTGTAGGTATATGGGTTCCAGAACTCATATTCAAGAGAAAACTTAATAACTGTGATCGACTTACTCCGCCACGAATAACCACCAGCCATATAACTCCATCATTAAGTTTCGCAGAAGGAGCAAAAAAGCAGTCTATTCCTAAATGTGTCTGATATGCAGCATGTATCATAACATATTCCCCTTCTTCAGTTTTCCAAGTATTAGGTACCGGAGTCATAAGTGAAGGAGAGCAAGGACTTGGTCCGAATGTTTGTGAATTATTTTGACAACGTCCTCTGTCACTTCCATTTTCCTGACCACCGACACTTTGATATAGGCTTTCTGTTATGGAAAAGTAAGTGCTTTTGCGTGACGTAGCTGAGTACCAACTGTCAATTCGTTGCCTGAAATCTTCGTGATTTCCAGACGTCTCTAATGATATTACTTCATCGAATTCATTTTGAAGGTCAATTTCCGAATAGTCAGCAGTTTCAGTTTTTGCAGGGCACGTGTATATACTTGATCTTCGTTTATGGAACGTATTTGAGTCATGATTCACCTGAGTAAGATCAGTTCCAAATATCTTTGGAAGATAGGACAACTTCCCATGATACGTACGCAAGCTAATGAGCCGGTGAACTGACCAAACAGTAAATCGCTGGTATCCTATAGACCGTAAGCGCTCACTTTCGATATCTATGTCAGATATTAAGCCCCAGCCAATAGAGAGAAACGAAAACATTATCTGAAATTAAAAATAGTTTAGGGTAAAAAAGTTATCAAATAAAATTATAAAATTTGCATTCATAAACGAAAAACCGTAACTAATAGGTAGATATGCTATGAGTATGCATAGACGTATACTGTGTTCCATAGAATTTCGGTCAATTACACGTCGCAGTAGAGCGACATTTAAGCTACATTCGTCATTGGAAAAATGGCGATCACACGAAATGACTATCATCGCCATTTGTGTCCTGAAATCAAATGACGGACACTGCGAGTCATTTCGAATTTTCCGTTGGGATGCCATTTAAATGACGCAACAGCCAAAAAGTTTAGTCATTTGTCCTAGGCGTCATTGAAGAGCGATCACACGGCCATTTTTTCCGCCATTTAAATGACACAAAGCACATGTCATTTGGTCCGACATTTTCCTAGTCATATAAATGACGCCGAAAATGTTATCCCAAAAATGGCGATCACACAGAACGACATTTAAATGACTGCTTTGTGACGCGATTTTTACGTCAGAGCTTCATTTAAATGACTCAAAAAAATGGCCGTGTAATCGTAGCTTAAGAAGTGAAATATGTATTGCAACCACCTGCTGGTGGTCACTGTAGAATATGCAAAGTGGGGACTCATTTTACATAAAATGACTATCTCAGACTGAGAGAAATGTATTGGCTACTCGAAACTGAGCATATACAACAAACTGCTTCTGTATAAGCAAGTGCTAAAACCGTCATGGACATATGGTATAGAACTTTGGGGTTGTACAAAACCAAGCAATATGACTCTACTACAAACATTTCAAAACAAAACGCTAAGATCAATTGTGAATGCTCCATTGTATATCAGGAATAGTGGTATTCAGGAATTGCTACCGTGAATGACGACCATTGGTATCTTTTGAAGATTACTCACCTCCAGGCGCAACAGGAAAACAAAAAAATAAATTTTACATACCTAATAACAAAAAAAAATGTTCTCTCAAATGTTTTCAGAATACATTTAGAATAAACCGTTTTAAACAAAATCAAGTCAAGTGCAAAGTAATTTCCTATATTCTAAACTTCAGCCGATGTTCTGTAAACGAATTTCCATAAGGGCACTTTCTGTGGGCGCATTGGATCAGTAGTTAGTGTGCTGGACTACACAAAACACAAAAATTGATATATTTAAGGCCTAAAGGCAATAGTTATAAGGATATACAGTCATGTGAAAAATTATAGGGACACTTGCATAAAAATTGTTCAAAACACAACTCTGTTTCAATTGAAATAAATTGGTTAGAAACGGCACATTAAATTATTTTTTTGGGATGTCGATAAAGTCAATACCGCTATCATAACATAACATAAGCCAATTTAAAAATAAAAACATTACTCCAAACGTAATGAAAATATGCTTGTTCTTTGTATTTTGCTACGAATTTAAGTTTGTAGGGTATACGATTGTAGGGCCCTTCCATTCGTTGCAACTAATAAAAATTCAATGTTAATATTATATAAAATGGCCTTGATGCCTTGAGGGGTGTTGAAATAGTTTTTTGCACCACTACATACTTTTTTTTGTGTCGCTAGAATCCAGAAGGAGTTTTTCCAGATTTGCGTCAATTGCTCCGACGGTTTCTCCATCCGAGAAGGGTAGAAGCGCATCTTCCACTCCTTCTTCGTTTTTCCGATCAGTTTTTATTAAGCTAGGAGTGCCTGGTCGGTCCGCACTCTTCACTTTTTGAGTTTGTTTGTTTTTTTATTAAATTTGATATTTGGGTCCCACGAGTAAGGGGGAAGAAGATGTCCGCCTGCACTGACCCCCTGTATGCAGGTAAGGGGAATTGAAATTGAAACTAGAGGTCCCCAGGTATCTAGAGTTCACCGCTAGAAGACACATAACATGGTGCCATACTTCCCATGGGCACGGTTGTTCACCCGGGATTACGGGCTTTATCGAGTTATTCCCCTTTAGATCCGTTATATTTCGTTTAAAGCAGTGGCACCTCGTGTAGGATGTGGCTCTTCATCACGTATAACGGTCTTATACAATTAGTTTTGTCGATAGCCCCTGGTCTCTAGCCTGAGGAACTCACCAAAGTATATAAAGGGTCCGCCATCTAACTTTTTTTTTTCGACTAGTGCTTAATGGCGAATGGTAACACTTAGCTCATGTCTGATTTGACAGATAATTAGTTTTATCCTTCCGCTGAACGAATATGGTTGTGTATACGCTTGAACAACGCTGGGAAATATTGCGACATTACTTTGAAAATCATGGTAATGTTGCAGAATGTGTGCGAAAATTGCGTACGGATTTTGGAAGAAGAGAAGCACCGTCAGCTCCGTATGTTTGTTATCTTGTGAAAAAAGTGAAAGAAACTAGCATCTTCATCGATAAACCAAAGCGTGAAAAGCCAAAAACAGTGCGTACACCCGAGAAAATTGCTGCTGTGGCAGAAAGTGTGCGTGAGGCATAATTGGGCCATTTTTCTTCGAAAATGAGCAAGGAGTAGCCGTTACAGTCAATGGCGATCGTTATCGGGCCATGTTGAACGAATTTTTGTTCACAAAAATTGAAGAGGACGATATTGGCAACATTTTTTTTCAACAGGACGGCGCTACGTGCCACACAGCCGAAGCTACACTCGATGTTTTGCGAAGATCGCGTTATCAGCTGCAGAGCTGATGTCGTTTGGCCACCACGGAGCTGCGATTTGACACCGTTGGACTATTATTTGTGGGGTGCCGTAAAAGATAAGTGTTGCCGACATGCCAGAGACAATTGACGCTTTAAAGCACAATATTCGTGAAGCCATTGGTGAAATACAGCTGCACACAATCGATAATGTGCTTAAAAATTGGACCGATCTTGTAGGCTACTGCATGGCCAGCCGAGGCAGCCATTTGAATGAAATTATTTTCCATTATTAACCGGAAGGATTGTACTTTCAAATAAAAAAATAAATTTGAGAAAATATTCAGTAGTTTTTTTTATAGCATTTTCAAAAAAAAATGTTATTTGGAGGACCCTTTACTTCTCCCGGGAAAGGCAAACCTATAACGCTTCATCAGCGCCCCGAGATGCTTGCAGATGTATGTTAGTTCTGCACTTAAATTGCTGCAAATTGTAGTCTTCTGTACATATCCCCAGGAAGCGAGTTCCAAAGTTTGCTTGTCCTGTAACAGAACGAGTTTTGGAAAGATGATGTCCTCGCGGTTGTCAAGTGTACTGTATGGTCATGAGCATTAGCAGCCTGTCTTGTGGGGCGACCAAAAGTTGCATTTCGAGGGATAATGTCCTTGAGTTCCTCGGAACATCTACCATGGAAGTACCTATAGAACAAGCATAGGTCAGCGACTTGTCTTCTGTGTACCAACGGTTGCATATTCGATGTGAGTGTAGGGTCTCCAATAAGTCGAACTGCTCGTTAAGTGAATGTTTTGCTCCATATATGGGAGCAATATACCAGGCCTGGCCTAACCTGTGCTTTGTAGAGAAGGAGAAGTTGCTTGGGGCTAAAATACCTCTTTGGTCTAAATAGGTAGCTCAACTTAGCGGACGCCGATCTTGCGATATAGGATATGTGGTCCTGCCATGTGATTCCTGAATTGACTGTGACTCCTAGAAGGTGCATTGGGATAGATTGGATGGTCATCCATTTGGATTTGAGGAACTGTTGATGCATTTTACCTGGAAAATGTTGTGAGCTGTGTCTTGTTTGCATTAAATACAACCAAGTTGTCTTCTCCCCACTTCAAGATTTTGACCAGATCACCATTTAGAGAACTAATTTGTTCATATCTCTGACTGTGTGATCTAGCCGCATTCACAGGCCTACTGTTCGAGATAGAGGATATAAGAGTGCTGTCATCAGGAAAGCTGTAGATATTATTTGTCGATCCAAGCAAATCGTTGATGTGGAGAAGAAATAGAGTTGGGGAAAGAATAGATCCTTGGGGCACTCCTGCATTTAAAGCAAACGAATTAGATGATACACCATCTACCACAACTTGGATAGATCTTCCCAGAAGAAAATTTTGCATCCATCCGTAGAGTTGTTGTGGTAATCCGTAAGACGCCAACTTGCCTAATAGGGCTCTATGCCAGACTCGGTCAAATGCCTCTGGATTCGCCGTGTTGTTCAATTGCTTGCGTTACGTAGCTTAACAGGTCTCCAGTGGAACGACGGCTCCGAAATCCGTATTGCTTGTCACTTATTAATGGGTGGCCTTCTAGATATTTGATTATTTCGACATTTATTGCCTTTTCCATTACTTTTGAGAGCATTGAAAGTAAGGCTATTGGACGATAGTTCTGTGGCAGGCATTTCCCCCCTTTCTTTGGAATAGGTTGAATGCGAGCGGTTTTCCAGCAAGAAGGGAACGTCTTCTGGGAGTACGACATGCTAAACAGCTTACATAGTACAGGTGCAAGTTCTGGAGCACAGCTCTTGAGTACTATAGTCGGAATTCCGTCGGGTCCCGTTGCCTTATTGCAATCTAGTTCCTTAAGGATGCGTTGAGTTATTCGAGGCCGAAATTTCACTTCTGCCATCGATGTTTGCACCCTCGGGATATTTGGTGGCTCTAGTTGTGCAAAATCTAGGGTGGAGTTCAGTGAAAGCATGCTAGCGAAAAGGTCAGCCTTTTCTTTAGGAGTTGTTGCCAGCGTGCCATCTTCTTTTACTAGAGGTGGAAAGGAAGAGCAACTATAGTGACATTCTGTCCAAGACGTCCGTGTTGGGTGTCCTTTCTCGATGACAGTATATTGACCGCCAAACCCATCTTTGTCGCCTCCGTCTCCGTCTCAATGCTCACACGCTGCGTTCTCCCGATTATGTCGATATCGTCGGCGTAGGGGAGTAGATGGACGGACTTTTGAAAGATAGTGCCTCTGGTGTTAGCGTTTGAGTTTTGCACTATTCTTTCAAGAACGATGTTAAAGAAGTCACATGACAGCGCATCGCCTTGTCTAAATCCTTTTTTGACATCGAAGGTCTCGGTGAGTTCTTTACCGACCTTGATGGAGCAGCGTGCATTCTCCATTATCATCCAATGCTGAGGTTCTATTCATCGGGCATACTTTCCTCCGACCATATTTTACAGATGAGTTGGTGCATGCTCCTAACCAAGTCATCGCCTGCCGCTTTGAATAGCTCGGCGGTTAGGCCTTTGGACTTAAGCTTAGATATCGCTATCTTCACTTCGTCCAGGTCAGGACGTGCTCTTACTTTTTCCTCCTGAGAAGCCGGTGTTCGTCTCTTCTTTTCTGCGCGTAGAGCTCACGAGCAGCTCTAGTCCTTCTTTGCAGCGCCGCTTTGTATGCCTCTTGTTTCGCTGCATGTGCTTGCCGGCACTCGTCGTCGAACCAGGGGTTTCGTTGTGGTGGTCGAGTGAAACCAAGCACATCAGAGGCGGCGTCTCTGATGGCTTTTTGGCAATGTTGCCACCGGTCTTCAATACTTGATGCTGGCTGCATAGAACCTCTTGAGAGATTGAGTGAGACTTGATCGGAGAAGGATCTAGTGATCTCTTGCGATTTTAGCCATCCGACGTCAAACTTCCGCACAGTATTTACTTGTCTTGGCGGTGTTCGGGATATCCGAAGGCGTACCTTGGCTACAACAAGGTAGTGGTCCGAGTCAATGATGGCCCCTCGGAACGTTCGGACATCCATAATACTGGAGAAGTGCCTTGCGTCGATCGCAATGTGGTCAATCTGGTTGACGGTTGATTGGTCGGGAGATCTCCAAGTGCCTTTATGAATATCAAGATGCGGGAACCGCGTACTTAATTAGAGGTATCGCGAATAAATTCCGATGGAATTTTTTCCCTTGTCAGCAATGTAAAGCAAATTGCTGAATGGGAAACATTCCGGGGGAAATTTTATTCGCGATAGGGGTAAATATGACAACATTTCGCCCCGCCGCGAAGTCGATCAGCCTAAATCCGTTATCGGAGGTGGTGTCGTGTAGGCTGTACTTCCCGACAGTACTACCAAAGATGCCCTCTCTTCCTATCTTTGCATTAAAATCACCTAGGACAATTTTAATGTTATGATTAGGGCACTGCTCGTTTGTCTTGTCCAAGAGCTCGTAGAACCTCTCTTTGGTATCGTCGTCTTTTTCCTCCGTGGGGGCATGGGCGCATATTAGGCTAATTTTGGCGAATTTAGCCTTGACGCGGATTGTCGTGAGGCGCTCGTTCACACAGTTGAAACTTAAGACTTCTTGAATAAGTCTGCCTCCAACGACGAACCCACATCCAAATAAGCGCTGTTTTTGTTGCCGATAGCAGTCGCCATAATAAATATCGCAATCTTTTATCCTCTTCTTGCACCTGCATAACATCCAGGCAAATTTGGCCGAAGTACCCTATAACGATTTCTGCAGGAGCTGCATGGACGAGGACGAAGAGGAAACCACCGTTCATCTCCTCTGCTCCTGCTCTGCTCTTGCCCCCTTGCGCAAGGCTACCTTAGGGGCTTATTTCTTTGAAGACCTAAGCGATATGGCACGCATCGATATTTGCTGCATCAGCAAGTTCGTTGCAAAGTCGAATTGGCTTCACTGAAATATAAACACGCGACTCACACATTTTTGTCCGCTTCTGAAGACTAAACCAGCAACGGGAAGAGCTGACTACGTCAGTCAATTTCACCTTCACACGTCGAACTTTCAGACCCCGTCAGATAGATAGGCGGGGGGTTAGACTGTTTCGGTCATCCTCTGTCTGTTTTCTGAAGACTAACTGCCAACGAGAAGTGCTGAACGCGTCAGTCAATTTTCACCTCCAAACGTAGGACTTTCAGACTCCGTCCGAGGGGATAGGCGGGGGGTTAGACTGCTTTGGTCACCATTCGTCGATTTCTTCTGCCGCAGTCTTTCTTATCTGACCTGTACAGGCCACCCTCCTCACTAGCGGACTGTCAGAGGATACCAGCTGGGGGTTAGACTGTTTCGGTCACCCTCTGTCTGTTTTTCTGAAGACTAACCGCTGACGGGAAGGGCTGACCACGTCAGACAATTTCTACTTCACACGCTGAACTTTCAGACTCCGTCAGGGGTGATAGACGGGGGTTAGACTGTTTCGGTCACCCCTATCGCTCTCTCCTGCCGCTGTCTTCCTATCTGATCTGTACCAGCCACTAACGGATTGTCCGAAGGGATATGCGGGGGGTTAGACTGTTTCGGTCACCTTCTGTCTGTTTTTCTGAAGACTAACCGACAACGGGATGGGCTGAACACGGCAGTAAATTTTTTACCTTTAAACGTAGAACTTTCAGACGCCGTCAGGGGGGATAGGCTCTAACTCTCTCAAATCTTAACAGAACCTATGTAGGTACATTATTAATGCATTCATTTTCTTTTGCCCAAATAATTTTTTCTGTTTTACTCGCTTTCTCTACCCACTTGAATAAAGGTCATTGTTATATTATATTGAACACGGTTTGCGTTTTGTTCTGCAAGAGGTTATGGGCCCAGGTTGGAAGTGAACCAATCAATTTTTTTTTTGTAATATACAACTTCTGGAATTCGTTTGTCGAAAAGTAAATCATGCTCAGTGGAGAAAATTATTCTACATTCACAATCCAAATGAAGAGTATCCTGGTGTATGCGGATTTGTGGTCGTATGTGGATGGGTCAAATGTTCTCCCCACTGGGCAAATGACACCCAAGATGTCAATTGGACATTTTTAATTGGAACGGAAAACGATTAAGCAATGCCTAGGAACAATGCGTATGCATATATGGGAAACAAATAAGAAAAAGTATGGTGCGTGGAGGGGGAAGATAGGAGGCAGGTCACGACCAATAATTGTATAAAAGGTGATGGTCGTGACCAGGAAAGACAGAGTTAATTTAGAAGCAGAAACAGAAAAGGTCGCAGCGACGCAAAAGACGGCGGACCAATCCTTAAATAATCTTAAATAATAAATAAATTAATACAAAGTTTGTTGTAGTTAAACAAAATAAAAACTGTCTTTCATTTTACTCTCCGCTTTGCACTCTTCCCTCCTAATAAGAGGAAGCACGGTGCAAATCGTAACATTGGTGGCAGCGGTGGGATACCTAAAAAGGGTCCCAACTACCAAACCAAGAAACGAGAATTTTTGAAACCTCGATGCGTCTCTGGGGCTAAACACCAGAGAAATAAAAGTATAAATTATAAAAAAGTGGTGCAAATAGTGAAAACGTGATAACAGTGAACCGTCTCTGGGGCTAGAACACCAGATAAAGTGTATACAAACAAAGAAGAAGAGAACAAGAATCAACTGGAACATCTTTAACATATATAGCATCTTTTAACATCTAGAACATCTTTAAACATCTACATATAACATCTTTAATACAACAGCAGCAGGACATTCAACGATATAAATAACAGCAGAATAAGATTCAAGGCATTTAAATAAGACAAAAAAAAAAAAAAAACATTAAGACATATATATATATATATATGTATAATATATAATATAAAAAAAATTAATATTATATAAACGACAAACAAGTACAAAATTTTCTGTTATTAAATTTTGCTCATATCCTATAAAACAATTTTTTTTCCCTCATAAACCCATAAAAAATTGTCCAATATTTCCACGCGAATTATTCAAATTCCTGCCCTTCTCCGAGCCTGTAACCACTATGGAGTTTAAGATTAATGTCAGTGAAATTTACCAGATCGTCCCGCTTTTCAACGGGAACCCTAAAGATCTAAACAGGTTCATAACATGTGGAAACACGCTTTTCTCTTCAGCTAAAACCACTGAAGAACAAGCGTTTTATTTACAAATTATTAAAACGAGATTAGAAGGTCCCGCTTTCGAACTTATACAATTCAAAAAATGGACAGACTTCGTCCAGGAGTTGGAATCTCAATACTTGGAGCAAAAATCACGCTCCTCTGTACAAAACGAATTATTGTCCGCGAAACAAAACACCCGTGAATCGGTGAAAGAATTTGGCGATCGAATTAGCAACCTCCTTAGTCGTCTAAATTCAGCCACCTACGCCTCTATTACTGAGGATGCGGTAAGGACGTTCCTCGTTAAAGAAAATGAGAAAATGGCAGTAAGAACTTTTGAGGACGGCCTCAAAAATGAAAGCCTTCGTCTGATGATCCAAGCGGTTGGAGAATCAGATCTTAGAAGAGCCATTTCCTTTGCCGAGGAACATTCTACCCGCATTGAAAGGTGTGCAATGGCACATAGAAACACTCCTGTAAGACCTTCGTACAATTCTTTCCCCCCTAAACCCGTGTGCCAACTCTGCAACAAAATTGGCCTTACGCGGGAAACGTGTTTTAAAAACCTTCCAAACTTTTCTAGTATCCCCCCTAAGATTAAAAGGGAAATACAACACTTAACGTGCGACTATTGTAATCGTCGAAACCATACTCTAGAATCCTGCAGACTTAGAATTGCACACATAAATTCAGGCCAACTCAACCCTAACCAAGGGACTGCCCCCAGAAACCACTTCCCCCAAATAATAATAACACCACACAATCGTACGCTCAACATATCAGAGAGCCACAAAATCGGTATCCCCCTGACGATAGACGACAAATAAATTTTCAACAGATACCACACCACTTCTATCAAAATACACCTAAGCTTCCAGAAACCTCCCCTAGTAACGCGGGAAACGATTACCCTCGGGAAGGAACGACCGGTAACCTCTCTCGAGTAACGACCGAAGCCGAAGTCCACCGAAATAAAATCCCGCACACAAACTACACGTTTCCCTCATCCCAAACAACGAACTCTTCATGATCAGAGTTTCGCTCCAAATTGGTGAAGTAAAAAATGTATTAATAGACACCGGAGCGGAAATGTCTATCATAAAATCTTCTCCCAATAGAATCAAAACCATACACAATGATATGATTATCTCCAAAATCTTCGGAGAAAATATAATCGAATCCACTTCCACTATAGAAACCATAATATTTCAATCAGAAAGTCATCGCTATGAATTAGCACCCCCTTTTCATATCCTAGATGGTAAACTTAGTACGGATTTCGATGGAATAATCGGCAACGATTTCCTGAAGAAATACTCATGTACCATCAATTACGTAAAAAATACTCTGGAAATACATCCATTCACAATATCCGGTTCCACCGTTGTATACAACACCTCTGAAGGAGAGCCTTTTGCTGCTCATCCACAAGAACAGAGTAATAATACTAAAGCGGAAAATGGAATGTCGGGTGAAATAAGGAAAAAACCCAGGAGTGAGCAAATAGTAGAAATACCATTTAATTGCAATAACGATGGAGTGTTCCGAAAAAAACAGGTCCACCCTGGAGTCTTTATGGCCTCTTCCGTAGCCAAGTCTTGTCAAAATTGTGTTAAAATTCTACTGCTCAACGTAAATGAGAGTGAAGCAACGTTACAGATACCAGATCTAGGATTTGAATGGGGCATCTTGGACGATTTTGATTGTATTAATGCTCACCCTGAGCAAGACCCTATCCATAACCGATAAATAAAACTAGAATCCTTACTCAAACTAGATCACTGCATTTTAGAAGAAAAAACAGAAATTACTAAAACTTGCAGGAACTTTAACAATTTATTCTTTCTACATTATTAACATACACACGTTCTTGAAACCGAGCCGAACAAACCGAATATTGGATTTCATCAAATCCTTGTTGAGAACTCTGACTGAGGGAAAACCGCATTTAGCAGTCCCTCCGGACATTATGAATACAGCAGAATGCCGTTCGGATTAAAAAATGCCCGGCTACTTTCCAAAGAATGATGAATAATGTGCTAATGGGAATGATAGGAATAGGTTGTGTCGTCTATGTAGACGACATTGTCATTTACGGATCAGATCTCCCTGAACATAACGGCAAGCTAATAAGCATTCTGACCCGGTTGCGACAATATAATCTCAAACTTCAACCCGAAAAGTGTCATTTCATGCGAAAAGAGCTAATGTACTTAGGTCACGTGATAAGCGAAGAAGGAATAAAACCAGATCCTGAAAAAATTAAGGTTGTGAAAACCTACCCTATTCCTAAAAACGCTATAGGCATTAAATCCTTCTTGGGATTCGCAGGCTACTACCGAAGATTTATAGATCATTTTTCGATTATAGCAAAACCTCTTACGAAGCTCTTGAAAAATAATTCCGCTTTTAAATGGGACACCTTTTGTGACGAAGCATTCACAACGCTGAAAAATAATCTGATAAACCCTACAATCTCCATCTAGGCAGTCATGGTGACATCATCGCAAGTCTGGCAGAAGGAAGGAAGTCGCCGAAAGACCTGAAAAGGGAAGCAGACCAAACGGAAGAGAGTAGAAGAATAAACAGTCAACTCTGGGAAGCAAAGTTGCATCGTTACTCTTTAACGTTCATCATTGTTCTTATAGTAGCAGTAGTTGCCATAATGCTGATGAAATCCTATCCCTCACGGAGAACTACAAACAACAGTACCACGAATCCAACTCAGCTCGTTACAAATATAACTCATGCAATCCCCGACAAATCCGATGTCGTCGAGATATATAAACCTGCAGTTCCAGTTCGCAGTACTACAACCAGGAAGTCGACGAGAGGGATTACATTTGCTCGAGTGTAGATTAATATTTTGTAAAAAAAGGGGGAAAAATATGTATAAATATAGGTATATATTAATACATACTATTAAACCTGTAACATTAAAATTTAAGTTTATTATTTTGGTAAGTTTGTATTTAGTCGCAAGTCCTGGCAGGTAACGCTAGTTCATTATTAAATTAAATTACATTAATGAATTATAATAGCCATAATAAATTAGGCGTATTTTTTTGAGAATTTATAGCTAGCTCACTTTTACTTTTAAATGCAAAACTTGTATACTCACTTTTGGTTGTGTTATACTCACTTCCCAAAAAAATACGCCAATTGTTAATAATATAAATATGTATAAGTATTATATAGAAAATATATGTAATACATACTCATAATGAATTGTTCGATAGTTTGATAAAATAAATATAAGTAGGTATATATAGAAAATATAAATATAAGTACATGTAGAAGAAAGATGTATATATATTAAGTCTTACTGTCAAATCAATAAAAGTTTTCCTAATTATACGACCATAAAATGATATAAAATCAACTAAATTGATATTTTAAATTTTTACCATAAGAAATACAAAAAAATTCTAATGATGTCCTATTTTATTAAAAGAATTAACCTATAGTGTTAGTAAGTTTCAATGATATTAAAGCATAGACGTGTATCATTTTAAATAATAAAATAGAATGTTTATTTTTACAATTTAAATGTTAAATAAAGTGAACGAGTTGTCGCTTATTGATCTGGTTGGAACTTTTCCCGAGGGGGGAGGAATGTTGCGCCCAGAAATAGTGTCGTCAGCGGTGCAAGCCATAGGCCAATGCTCAGCATTGTTTCCCTACCAATGCTAGTGCACTCGAATAGCATCGTTGCAATTCGGCATTGGTTGGGCAATATACTGCAGTTTATTGCGATAAATCAGCATTGTCGCCAATCAATGCTATTGCCCTGGCTTACCCAGTGACGGCGACATGCTGACTGGGCGATATGACTCTGAAGTTCCACACAGACCGAGAGGTAAGCGACAAGTCTGTTTTGAACTACAAGGAGAGGCGGTTGTCGATTTATTGACTTTCGCGGTCGCGGTATTATTAGAATATACGAAAGAATACTATACGGAAGTATACTACATTCGGTATTAGAAAGCTTAATACATTTTTTTCCAAGTTATTACTCTTTCAAAGCCAATGCATCAAACGATGCATCTCTACAGACATTTTTGAGTGGCTGCTTCTCAATTTCAGCTGATAAACAAAATAAGTTAACTAAATTGTTTGTGAACTGTATTTTGGTTAAATTGTTTATAAAAAAAAAACCGGCCAAGTGCGAGTCACTCGCGCACCGAAGGTTCCGTACGTACGTACTACTAGTGAATTACATTTACATAATCCTTTAGTTCATATATATAGATACTGTACAGTGTACATGCATAGTTAAGAACGCCGTCATCGTCATCGTTACTCGTCAGTTAAATCCACCGACTCGGCTCCACCCAACTAGCAATAACAATAATACAAATACAAAGAGCACCCATGAATAACAAAAAAATGAGGACCGCGACCGATCCGAGAGCACCATCATTCATCAACCAATAATTATGATGTATGATGATGAATGGAGAATGGGTAATGGATATGCAAAGGAAGTGAAACATGTAGTTTTTGTAAATCAAGAAATAAACAGTAGGTAGCGAAATTAAAAAAAAAAACGCATAAATGAATGGAGATGGCCGAGCGCGAGAAAAGAAATAAAAGTGTGTATGTGTACAAGAGAATGAGTATCTATTGAATTTCCAATTCCAATTGGAAAGGATTAAGTTTAAGAGAACAGCCGAAGTACCACTACCAATGCCATGCCGACGCCCCGCCCCCGACCGACACACACAGACCTGCGAGTGAGCCAAAGCCAAGCCCAAGACCCGAGAGCGAAAGAAGAAACAATATTATGTGTGTGTGTGTGTATGAAAATGAGTAATTCTTGGAGTTCCAATTCCAATTGCAAAGGAAACGTTTAAGATAACACACTTATCAATGACATATTGGACATATGTATTTTTGTAAATATCTCGTAAAATATTAACTTTTCGGCAAAACAGGCTTCAGCACATATATAGCTACGAATATGATCTACAAAGTAGGTCAAAGTAGGTTTGTTGTAAATCAAGAAAAAAACTGTTTTTTGTGCAAATGAAAATATTTTTTTCGCTAAATTACTTATTACTCCAAAACTATTCAATATGTCGCTTCTATTGCTATTTGTCGTTTAATTAGAGGTTATACCGGATGTTGTGTGCAAATTTCAGCCTTCTACGTCAATCAGTTCTTGAGATAGACCTATTTACCATAAGAAATACAAAATTGGCTTAGTTTATCCGGACAGACATCGTAGCGAAACCTCCATATGGAAACGAAAACTGAAAAAAAAAAAAGAAACTAGGACAAGTCCGTCAGGTCTATATGCATATGGAATGATATGAAATGTATTTGTAATGAAATGTCCCACCCGGATATTATTGTCATTGCTGTTAAGGGAGTACAAGCCAGAGATACGAGACGATTCATTTAAAAATTAGGAACACTGCGTTTTGGTCGGAAACATGGTATGAGTTACAGAAGATCCTTTCGCTCGAACAAAAACCGGTGTTCTAAATTTGCAGATTAAGCATGAAAAAGGTATTATTCGTCTATTTGAAAACATTACCTGTGTCCGTGTTTCAACACGAACTAAATCCATTAAGGCTGTCCTTCCACGAACCGCATTTAGTGCAGCGCCCAAAATCGGATTCGGCTCGTACGGCTCACTGAAATGATATTTATGTGATTAAAAAATCAAAAATGGAACAGATATTATATTTGGATGAAAATTAAAAACATGTTGTCAATATATAGATGAATTATCGCCATACAAATGGATGCTTATACTTCTTTGCGATCGTCAAACACTATTTTCCAACAAATATATGGTGTAAAACAAAACCCACCATACCTCATTCGAAAAGGTTGGATTTGCTTTCTCAGTGAGTGCTATTGTTGTTTTGCTAATACATATTGCCTTTCCCTATATGAAGGAATGGGTTCGTGCTGCAGCATGGCACGGCGTATATTATTTAGTCTTCCTATAGGAGACGTATAGCCCGTCCATTTTTCCAAGGCATTCTTTGCACAAAAAGTAGGTACATTTTGACGTAGAATTCTATTTCATGCGAGAGGTGAATACAATTTTCGCAGAGGTGGAAAAAACTTTGAGAATACCAATTTTTTCAGGCGGATTAGTTCGTATACGAGTTGCGTTATGCGGAATTTGAGAATTATTTATTACATATAATGTCTTCACATTATATATAAATATTTATTTCCCAATAGATTAAAAATACATCTGTCTTAGAGAAGACACCTAATATTTTTACAATTAGATTTTAGGGATTTGGACTAAGTCGGCACAGTAGCGCAGTGGTTAGTGTGTTGGACTACTGTGCGAGGGATCCCAGGTTCGATCCCCGGAAAAACCCAAATTACATCTTAAAAGTTTTTTCTACTGCGCCACCTCTCGCGAACGTCTGACAAACATCCGAGAGTATGCCTGTCATGAAAAACTTCTCAATTGAGCCGTTCGGACTCGGCATAAAATTGTAGGTCCCTTCCATTCGTCCCAAAAATAAAAACTCACACAAAACGAATGGTTGCGAGAAGCTAGGCCTTGGGTGTCACCCGCCTGTTGCGCCACTTATTTATTTATTTTATTTATTTTTATTTGGACTAAGTGACCAATGTTCTTAGCCCTTTTCTAGGAATTTATAAGAAGTACTAACAATGATCTAATTATAAGAATTTGGTGTTTTTATTTAGGATGATTTTATGATGGTAATCAAGTCGGCGGGTCTGCTTCTCTTTAGTCGTCGTCTTCCGAAGATTTCTTTCATTTGTATTGAAATGACATCGTTGTTAGGGTGAACTACTATTTTTATGTAGAGCTCGAAAATAACTCTCAACCTTGATTTCAATTGGTTTCTTACTGAGAGATGTTACATTCGGCTTCGACATTAAGGACTTTCTCTGAGATTTATTTATATACACTTACCTTTTCGCTCTTTGCTTAATCGTTATTTTACAATTTTAAATATATCGCTCCTTAGCTAACTTTTTCCATAAAAATTAAATGGAAATGATCAACCAAAGACCTCATTCTTCGAAAGTAAGTTAAAGAAATCAAAATTGTGTTGTGTAAAAATTGTAATTGTGTAATAGTATTGAATTCAGTGTAGTCGTTCTTATTTAACAAAAATTATATTAGCCATATTATGAATAAAGAAAATGGATTAATTTGGGATATCATCATCTGAATGGGTAATAAGAAATAATTTAAGAACTTTAGAATTAAGTAGAGTAGAGTTGACTACAAGTAAACTCTAACGGGTTTTAGCAATACTTTTTCTCATTACTTGTGTAGCCGGGACTCTGAACTTCCTTCGACGAGTGTTAAGCAATGATTCTTCAAATCACTAATGCAATTTCGCATGCGCTGCTGACTAATGTCAATAGTTAGTGAAAAATGTAAAAATGAGATTTATTTTTTTCTGTCAGTCATATCTTTCAGGGGTTGACCGAAACCGTAAAAAAACAATAAAGGTTTTTCTCTGAGCGTAACCAAAAAAAAAATGTGCACGACTGGGTCGCACGTAACTTTCTGGTTTATTGCGAATCTCGCAGAATCTCAGTCATTTAAGCAAATTTTACGTTTAAAATCATACGCACTCAAGATGTACTCAGATAACTGAGCACTTGTTAATTAACAACGTAATACATACTACATAAACATACGTATTAACTTCAACATTTACTTTTAAATTTCACCCCGAACTGACACTTGAATTTCGAATTATGTTGCCACTGAAGTTTTGGGCTTTGCAAAAATATACCGTGTGTGAATAAAGATCGGGATTTGGGTAATCATTTTGAGAAATATTCATAAAACGGCAATATTCGAATTTTCTGGGAAAAACTAAGTACGTGATCATGTTAAGAATGCTTATATTGTCTTAAATAGGTTTTTTGATCAAAATCGATAGAGCGGTTTTTTGTAGAATTATGCTGACAAATGTTACAATTTGGATTCGAAAAGCACTGTTATTAAACTGTTTAGCTGAAAACTGAGTACGACGTATTCTTCAGGATATAAACATTACCTAGCAGTTAAATTTTTAACCAAATCGAAAATGGCGTTTTCGAGATATGTGTAGTTTTTAAATTACCGTTTTTAGCGTTTGGGGTGGAAATCGAAGGGCGCCTTCTTGGTTCAAAAAACACTGTTTTTCAACTGTTTAGCTCAAAACTGAGCCAGTGGTATTACTATGGATTTAAGCATTACCCGAAAGTAACATTTTTATCATTATCGAAAATGGCGTTTTTGAGATATGAGCAGTTTTTTAAAATACATACTATTATTAGGGATTTGGGTGGATATCAAAGGACGCAGTCTTTTTTAGGAAAAAACTGAGTTTGCTATTAAGTTAAGAATGATTAAAAATACGTTTTTTTTTCAAATCGTTTTTACCGTTTTCGAGAAAAAGCCAATTTTCAAAACTGCCGTTGCTGGACTTTTTAGAGAAAAACTGGGTATGCAGTCAGGTTAAGCATGCTTACATTAACTCAACTATCAATTTTGGTTTAAATCGTTAGAGCCGTTTTCGAAAAAATCTAAATTTAGGCATATTTCGTCATATTTCGTAAAATTTTTATATGGGAGGTACCGTTAATATTAGGGCTAGCTTAAAAAAAAAAAAACGTCCCGAGCGGGAAGCCTACAAACTCTAAATACGAAGTTTGAAGCATCCATCCCAGCTTGGTATTTTGTGCAACTGGTAAATTGACATCATCTGGCCTAATCAAGTCCGGCAGAAGAACATCGGCTAACACGTCACTTCCTAACAACAGATCAATTTTGGCTGGCTTCAAAAATGAAGAGTCGGCTAAGCTCAAGCCATCGAGGTGCCTCCAAACGACTACTGGAAGCGTGCGGGCCGGGATATGCCCAGACAGCGACTTATACACAAGGGCTTGTGTGGCGATCTTAAAGGCCGAATGGTGAGAGGCAATCGTTATGTCAACGACCTTTCTACATGGGCCGCTGCTGACCATACCTAGCCCGGACACCTCGACGAAAGTTGTTTTATGGTTAATACGGAGCAATTGAACTGCTGACTCGGTGATGAAGGAGGCCTCAGATCCCGAATCAAGCAACGCCCGAAGCGAAACAACCTGTCCTGATGGCCCTCCTACTTTTACGATTGCTGTGGCCAATATTACTTGGGTACTCGTATGTGGCTTAGCGTGGTATGTATTAAGAGATAAGCTGCAACAAGGCTGCTCTTCATTTGTCGGTTGCACAATCCGACGTTGAGTTGTGGAAGATGAACCAGATTGTTCTATATTGTGTGGTTTAAAACTTGGAGCTCCAGGATTGATTGTTGAGGTCAGAACATTTGTATTTTGTGAACCTTTTTGTGACGAGTTTTGACTATGGTTTGACGTATTACAAGAGTGAGACGGATGAGTGTTATGTGAAGAATTATGCAAAAGGGAATGGTGTGGTTGTTGACAATAATAACATCTACGAGTACTTGGACAATTAGCACACGAATGACTATAGGCTAAGCAATTTTTACACAGACCTAGTCTACCTATACTTTGACAGCGGTCATTAATGCTCATTTTGAGGAAACGGTTGCAGCGACGGATGGCATGTTGACCTTTATTACAAAGCTTACATGCATACTTTGGTGTATTTGCTTGCGCGTGGAAAGAATTACGTAGAAGTCCCTTTTTTGGGGGCTCTGAAGATATCTTTCCCTGTTGGTAAGAAACTGCCTCCAGAGTGCGGAACCTTGATTCGAGGAATTGTTTAAATTCCGCAAACGTCGGTAGCTCCTTGGTATCCTCCTTTGACCCCAGCTTCTCTTCCCACAGCTGCTGCGTTTTCGTCGGTAATTTTTGTAAAAGCACATAAATTAACACCACATCCCAGTGTTCTACTGGCACCTTCACGTTATCCAAGCTGTGAATTATTTCGGTAGACGTATCCAACTATTCCTTTATGGCTTCAGATCGCTCCTGGGTTATTGAAGGCTGATTGAAAAGACACTTCATTTGTGTGTTGACAAGAAATCGTTTGTGGTCGTATCTATCTTCCGAAATATTCCACGCCTTTGCATAATTTCCATTGGAAATAGATAAATGCGTCTGCTTCGCCTGACACACTGGTTTTGAGATAGTGCATTTTCTGAATTTCAGACAACGACGTATTCTGATGAACAAGCGAAAGAAATAAGTCACGAAATCCACGCCAGGATTCATACTTCCCCGAGAAAACAGGCACTGGAATATGAGTTAATTTAATATCTGCATCGTGAGACGGCTTTAAGTCGCTTGACTCTGCCTTCGTGACATCACTCTGGGTTTCTTTTGCCTTGACTTTGTCCATGGCATCAAGAAGAGAGGCTCTGTAATCTAAATACAACTCGCGCAATCTATCATACACTTCCTCTATTTTAGAACAATCACAATCCTCATCCTGACTATCTACCAAATGTTCGTACACTTTTTCAGCATTCTCCATTGTTTCTTTCAGCAAAAGCAAACGACCTGACAAGTAATTTGCCGTCCGAGTACTGGATGTACTTACTTGCAAATTCGGATCGATTGCAAATTCCTGCGATTTCGAATCCGTTCCTTCAAATCATTTGGTTGTTGAGTTCTTCAGATGACGGCGGCACACAGCACACAAAAAAAAGCAGCAAAATCCAGCAAATCCTCAATAGATTGTATAAAATCCAATGCGTAAACTCCAGCACACAAATTGCACACAAAAAAAAGCAGTGATTTTACAACAAAAAGGTTGTGTAGTGTCGAATTAAATTTCTTAAAAATCCGGCTCGAAGGACCAAAATGTTCGACTTTGAACTTAAAAGATCGTGTTATCCAACGGTTTTATTTTAAAAAGAAATTCTGTTAATGTTACGGAAAAATAAAATTACTGTCCTCGTAAAACGTTATAAATTGATTGTTTTATTATTTACAACTGCCCTGACTTATATACAACATTTTTGTTTACAAAGGTATGATAATTGACAGCTGATTAGAATTGGAGGTGTGCTTGATGCACACGATCATATAATTGATGACGTCACGCGGTTCGTTGATTGTGAAATCAACAATATGTATATTTAAAAAGCAAATTGCACAAAACATTGTAAATTTTTAATATACTTAAGAATGTAAATGAATCGAAAAGAGTTTTTACAACTAATTTTTCAAGACCGACCCGCCCGGCTAAACCAAAAATAAAACTCTATGCATAATTTTAATTTGTCTACTATATTATTTGAAAGAGCATGTCAAAAAGAAAAAAAGAAGAGCTAGGCATTAAACTAAAAAATTTGCA
The DNA here is from genome assembly GCA_949372485.1 of Cheilosia soror. Taxonomy (NCBI): domain Eukaryota; kingdom Metazoa; phylum Arthropoda; class Insecta; order Diptera; family Syrphidae; genus Cheilosia; species Cheilosia soror. Next base: position 56,963,728 of record OX443561.1, on the reverse strand, counting down.
GCATGATAGTTTCTTATAAACACACATTTGATTTTGTCAGTGTTCAATATTGGTTGATTCATTTTTAACCATCTATTTATTGCACTTAAGTCCCTATTGATATAATTTACACATGTAACAAAATTACTACCACTAAGAAATAACAAGGCATCATCAGCAAATAGAACGAGTTTGGAGTACTTCACAGTTTTTACAATGTCATTCACATATATAAGAAACATTAATATACCGAGAACAGTTCCTTGTGGTATTCCTACATTAATGTTTATGGTAGAAGACACAGATTCATTCACTTTTGTACGCTGACTCCTCCAGTAAGGAATGTCTTATATCATTTTAACTCTGTAGATTTAACACCACATTTGTTAAGTTTCTTTAGTAGAATCTCATGATTTACAGTTTCAAAGGCACGTTTTAGGTCTAAGAAAACAGCAATGACAAACTTCCTTCCCTTAATTTCACGTTTCCAGTCACTCAACACATAATTTACACAAGTTTCACAAGAATAGTTTGGTCTGAACCCTGATTGGTAAGGGCTTATAATATTTTGGGTTTCAAGGTGATCTTGCAGCTGCTTATGCACTATTTTTTCTAGAATTTTTTCATATACTGGCATCATGTTTATAGGCCTATAGTCTTTGCAGTACCCGGCATCATAACTTTTTTTATCGGTACTATTAGGGAGTCTTTCCATGAGTAAGCAAAAATACTGAAGTGTTTATTACACGTACGAGTACTGGACCAATAAAATTTATTGCATCTTTTAACATTTTAACATTACACAGGTTATAGTCATTTCTTTGGTCTATATTTTTTATTGCACTTAATATGTCTGAAATTTCAACAGCACTGAACTTAAAATCTATATTGCACTCATCCATTATATTTTCACATTGCATTGGTATTACAGATCGATTTAAATCTATTATGCTTTGCACAAAAAATGTATTAAATTCGTCACACAATATTGCACTATCATTAACTTTGACCCCATTTTTCAATTGCACTTCTAATATATTATTTTGTGGCAGTACATGTCTTTTTGATTGTTAGCAGAACTAATTTTTCTTCTTATAAAGTTAGATTTAGCTAGCCTTACATTGTTTTTGTAATAGTTTCTATACCAGCGAAAATGTTCCCAGTCACTACTATTATTTAATATCACAGCTCTTTTATATAAATTAATTTTTGTAAACTTTGCTCGTTTTAATTCGACGTCAAACCACTCGGCATTTATGTATGGAACTGTTTTGGTCACTATCATGGTATTTATCACAGATTTTAACTCTATTGCAAATTGGTCACTCAGTGTGTTTAAATTGTAACTACATACTTTCTTCACTATATTCTAAAAACAACGATCTGTTCATGAGTTCACTTATAAAAACATTAGAATCGTATTTACAATATTTTATTTGCTTTTTATTACTTGAATATTTATCAATACATACATGTTATGTATATCTACAATTGTTTCATGATCACTTATCTTTATGATCTACTTCAGCATTTACTATTTGACTGTTATTTGTTAAAACATAGTCGATTAGAGTTCTAGCACTTGAAGTTATTCGCGCTGCTTCTGTTATTACCATCGAAAGATTATTGTCGTTCATTATTTCGCATATACGTCTACAATATGTATCGTTATGCTCATACCAATTTATAATAAAATCACCAAATATAACGATGTCATTATTGCACTGTTGAATAGTATCTACGATTTGCTCAAATTTATCGCAGAACTGAGGCTTTGAGAATTTTGGCGTTTTATATATTGCACAAAGATTTATTTCAGCATTGCTGTTATATTGCACTTTAATAATTAGACACCACAGTTTCATACGTACAATAATTTTTTTTACAGCTGAACATTTAATACCATTTTTTATAAAAAATGCGACACCGCCAGTATGACCAGATTGACTAAAGACACTTAACAGATGATATCCATCAATTTCAAAATCATCTAAATCATGTTTTTGTTACATGTGTTTCACTTAATGCAATTATATGCACATCCTCTTCCTCAACTAGACATTGTAATTCACTGTAATTGTTATGTAGACCTTGTATATTTAAATATATACATCTGACTGACGATAATTGCTAATAATTAACTCGCTCCTTCGCTATTTTAAGTTTGCGCAACAATTGTTCGCAATGCAACAATTGACACATTTTTCTATTTCCCTTTTACAATCTTTTACGTCATGATTTTCAGAACATTTAATACAGGTTTCATTTTTTTGCATACACTAGCAACATGGTTATAGCCACAGCAATTGTAGCAACGCAAAACACTAAAATGATAATAAACACGACACCTATCCCATCCGATATTTAATTTTTCACTTTCCATAATTTTTTGACTGGCAATACTGTCAATTTCGATGACGGCGTTGTAACAATCTATTTTTTGGAGACTTGAATACACTAACACATTTAATATTGCACTCTTTTAAATCATTTTGACACTTTATGGACTCTATTACATCTGGGCTGCATTCCAGGTTTGACTATTTTAACTACAGCGTTGACAAGCTGTGACAGTTAGAAGGAGGGGAAGTTAACTAAATTAACCAGAGGCAAAAGTGTGGTTCATTTCGTTCATACTACAACATGTCATTAGTAACAATAGCTGTCCCAGATTCCAAAAAGTAACTAAATAAACAATCGCTGTTAATTTAGTTAAAATAGTCAAACCTGGAATGAAGCCCTGTTTCACTAATGTCGTTTTCGGTTGGTCGTCCAAAACCGTCCGGAAGAACTCTCCGCGATTCTAAATTCAAATCCAGAAGTAAATTTCTCTTCTTTTCAGTAGAAGAACTGTCAGTTGAGTGCCAATCGATTGTTCAACAATCTAAAGAAATCACTAGTAGCTAAACAACAAAAATAATATTCGTCATTTCCACACAGTAATGCTGCCCGTCCACCTAGTGCCCAACTCATCAATTTCGTATTCAACGCATTCAACTCTAATGTACGATGCCCTCAATTTTATCCAACCAACGCGTTTGATCTGGTTGGACATCGTTGCTCACCGCGTTGTTAAAGAAGTGTGCGGGTAGTGTACGAGCTCTTGTTGCTCGTTGAACATGCTTGTGCAACGCGTTGAGAAACGATTTTACAATAATGTGCTGCACATTATCTGTCCAACTCGTTCCTCAACTTCTCACATTTTTTGTTGACTCGAGTTGCGTTGGGTGCGACGAAATGTGTGTGCCTGTGCTAGTTGAGCCATTGGAATCAATCAACTGATATCTGTTTATGCACTGTGCATGGTTTATCATTGATTAAATTGCAACTCAGTTGTCTAGAAAAAGACCATACACAGTAGCTTATGGAACGTGACCCATGAGCAACGAACGTGCCGAATGCTCGACGGATTGGCGTATTCGACGGAACGAACAGTCTCATAGAATTCGTCGCATACTTTGACAGCCGACGACATATGAGAGACAGTTTCTCTCATTATCTTATATTTCCACCAATGAAAATGCTTACTCTCACGCTCTGCCAACTGTCAACGGTTCGACGGACAGAAAAGTAGAAAGTAAACCTACTTTAAGGCGCCGACCCAACAAACATCCGAGAGTATGCCTGTCATGAAAAAGCTTCTCAATTGAGCCGTTCGGACTCGGCATAAAATTGTAGGTCCCTTCCATTCGTCCCAAAAATAGAAACTCACACAAAACGAATGGTTGCGAGAAGCTAGGCCTTGGGTGTCACCCGCCTGTTGCGCCACCTATTTATTTATTTATTTTAGTTTTAAGGCCGCGTAACTTAAACACAAAAATTTGCGTTTAGAGGCTGCGTAGAGCTTGCGTAAATTGTTTTTTCTTTGGAAATGTCATTTTCGGGGTGGAATCGTGAATCGAGTCATCACAAAAATTTGCATTTATTTCGAGTATTCTTTTAAATCGACCTGCGTTTTAGTTTTTCGCGTTGTAGTCTGAAAAATCGAATTATATTTTCTATTTGAAAATAATAAAAATGCTTAAATGCAAATCGTGTTGAATTGTTGCAGCAATTTGTTTCATTCGTGCTGGTAATGTTATTCGTTTTGTTTTGATATGCATATCATTTAGAAACTTTCATTTCAGCTCTAATTATTGGTGTTCCTCGTCTGTGATAAAAAATGTTAAGAAATAATCTATTTTTGTGTGTGTGTGCCATGTAATAATTTTTACAAAATACCAAATAAATGGTCCTCCGGTATATTGATACCTATTTGTTCTGTGTTTTTTTTTGTATCTTCATAAGGCCATCAGGATCAGCAACATAGAGCTCAGTTGCTTTCAGGCACGGATTTTTTGAGTGAAAGTTTTCATTAGGTGCCTACATATTTGATTTCTTCATTTCAAATATTTTTGTTTACACAAAAAAATTGTCAGAAAACAGCTGATGTCGGTTTCAGCTCTCAGAGGCATTTTAAGGAAATCTAATAAATACGGCTGATAATTTCCATTGACTACTATGCATGGACTGCTAGCAGCCAATTTTTGGTTGAAGCAAAAATAAGCACTAGCTTTTTTGGTTCACGGCGGAGAGAAACGAAAACACTCAAATGATGTCATCGAGCAATTCGTGCGATTTGGTTTGTGTCGAGGTTTGTGTGCTGAGTCCTGAGTATGCCATACTGCCATCTATTATAGATCGTTTGAAATAATTTGAATAAGTCGTTATTTTTGCGCAGTTGCAATGTTTCTACAATGGATGGCACTGTGTTCTATGTAAAAAAAAAAAATAGCAAAGGCGCGCAGAGGTTGAAATCTCGTTCCTACTTTCGGCGCACTGAACCAAAAGGGCTAGTGCTTATGTTTGCTTCATTTTTCCTCGCAGGTTTGTATGAAACTGACATTTCACTAGCAGTCCATGTATAGTATGTCAATGATAATTTCTTCTTTTGTATCAATTGCCCATTGTCGTCGCTAAGCTCTGAACGTATGAATTAAATCAATATTTTTGAAGTCAATATTATGAATATGTACTTACTTATGTGAATATGATATCGACTTGGCCAGTCCGTTGCCAGACCCACAAGGAACAATTCCTATTGCAAGCTTATGAAAGATGTCTTCCCAATCTTGACGCTGCATTATTCCATTTATTACTTCCCAGTAAATTCCATCTCCTCCAACAACAAGAACACCTCGCCAGTTGTTCAAGTTTTTAGTTCGCATAAACTCTTTTGCGTAATTAGCATGTTTTGTAACGTATAAATCATAATGTATATCAGCTTCAACAAAGATAGGCACTACTACTTCGTGAAACAATTGACGAGCTTTTCCCGCTCCCGATTTTGGATTTAGAATTATCAACAATTTACCTTGGTTGCTATGAACTGAATTAACTTGATCAAGATTTTTTAGTTGCTTAATAACTGCTTGCCATTTATGTGCCTCACGCATATTATCTTCATATTTATCAAATGAACGAAATCTTAATGTGAGAACGGTTCTTTCGCGACGCAAGTGACTTCGTAAGTTTTTTTTTAAGACGTATGCATAGATGTATATGTAAGCACTTGAATCAATGTTTTCAGCTTCAATCACATTACTTTCTTCAGCAAAATTTTTTCCTTTATTTACATTCGGATTGGGTGATGAACAAGCACATGAACGGACATTTGTTTTTGTTTTATTCCGGTTTTGTACATAGCGACACCCAATTATATCATTTATTTGAATAACTTGTTCTTTTAAAATTCCACCCATGCACTTTTTTAAACAAAATCCTTTCTTAGAAAGAGAAACTTGATACACTGTATTCTTTTTGTTATTAATATAAAAAGTCTCGCACAGAACCATCCTTTCTGGGCAGGTGTCACCATCGTCTTGCATTTTATTAAAACCCATTTTTAAAAGAATAAATGATGATGAAATAAGTAAGTAGGTAAACAATAATGGGAAAATTGAACTTTATAATAAAGATATCCAGCAACACAAATTTTAATTTCGTTTTCTAGATACCACCACTGACTATTTGTATGCGTTTATCCAACAGCTGTGAGCAAAAACGATAATTTTCTATTTTCATAGAATTTGTTCATGTGTTGTGCCCATGTAAACAAAAGGAACGCTATTACGACGCATGCACACTTAAACAAATCCTGTGGTAGTAGCACAATGCACAGATGAGGCGAAACAGAGTTAATGGCCACGTTCAATAGTCTTTTGCTTAATGCCTAGGCATACTTCCACTTGGCGATTTTGCCTTATTTTACGGAGTGTCTATTCGCCCGTTCATTTTGACAGATTTTGTACTGAACTGACGTTTACCGATTTTCGGGACACGACTACGTAATCAACGTAACGTCATCGTATTTTCATTAAAAAAAAGATTTATAAAGATAAAAGTTGATCCTAAACGTACGGCATAATGTCCGAAAATTATTATACTGGAGTTTAGAGTCCTTGCCGCCAGCGTAGCGAGCCACATACCCCAACTTGACGCAATATAAACTTTGACATTTCGTTCCGTAGTCGTGTCCCGAACAACGGGCGATTAGAATCAGCCCTTATTTTATTACGTATATTAATTAGTTTTCGAATGTGGAAAGTGGTAAAATTTGCTACCACAACGCGCGTGATGATAAAAATTTATTTTGAATTTTTGTAAACAATCTGTACAAATTTATCTATTGAACTTTTGTATACACTCTTACCAAACATTAAATTTTAAGTCTACAAACTTTTCAATTAGAATTTCGCACATTATTATAAACTTTTATCCAATAAACTAGGCTGTTGCTATTCGCCCGTTGTTCGGGACACGACTACGTAACGAAATGTCAAAGTTTATATTGCGTCAAGTTGGGGTATGTGGCTCGCTACGCTCGCGGCAAGGACTCTAAACTCCAGTATAATCATTTTCGGACATTATGCCGTACGTTTAGGATCAACTTTTATCTTTATAAAAGAGTTCTTAATGAAAATACGATAACGTTACGTTGATTACGTAGTCGTGTCCCGAAAATCGGTAAACGTCAGTTCAGTACAAAATCTGTCAAAATGAACGGGCGAATAGACACTCGGAATAAACTATTTAAAGCCTATCCCCCGGCATGTAAAATTTGGTTTGTTTTCCTACAAGTTTTTTTGACGTTTCAGTGAAAGAGAAAGCACACTTCTGAAAGAGATAACTTCGCGAAATACCCTATTCGGAAAAATCTGTTATCCATTTTTCCTGTTATTCTGTTATGAATTTCCATACAAAAGTTCGAACTGTCAAAAAATCTTTTACGATCTCCAAAATTGGTATTCTGCGTGCAAAAATCTTTTATGAAATCTGTTATAAATCATAACAGAATAAAAGACGGAATTTTTTGACTTTTATCATAAAAAATTTTTATTTATTAGAAAGTTTTGGATTGAAATGGATATATATACAATTTTTCGTCAACGAAATGTTTACAAAAGAAGATAAATGTGTATTAACAAGTGGGTATGTAATTGAAAACAATTTAGTAATGTTTATACATATTTGGTTTAGACGAAGACACCAATCATTTTTGCTGGAACTAAGATTAAATAGTGATCCATTTGATATTCCAGATGTGCGTTTTATTCAGCTCTTTAGATTGGAGACGGTGAATGCTAGAGTTCTAATGAACAAATTGGAACAATTTACTCAAAACACGAATACAAACATTCCATTTCAAATGCAGATCAACTGTTTTTTTAATGATGTAATAATGATGTAAAGTTGGATATTTATTTCAAGTTTCTGGCGACATTTTTACGGATACGGTTCATATCAGGCATCAATAGGAAGCAAACAAAGAACCTACTAAACAGAACCCGCCCAAACGTCGCCAAAATCACGGAAATAACCACGGGGCATTGGCCAATTGGAGACCATGCGGCCAAACTAGGTATCCCATACAACCCTCATTGCCGCAGTTTCGTAAATACAAATGAGAAAGAAACTCTCTCTGATTTCCTCTGCAAATGTCCAGCATCAGCTGTGCCGGCCGGAGCACATCCTTAACAATCATCACAAAGTAGGTCACACGAGTCGTGGTAACAAAACGGCACATCCTAGTGCTAATTGGTTTCAAAGGAATGAACCGCCACTTCTACTTACCTACCTACATTACATAGGAAGCAACCACATTTTTGTTTCATCGCATTTATCGCCCAGTACATCTAGATTGATTCAATTGGTTACTGATTTAAATAGTGTTTGGATTTGGATTTAGCTCCATGTAAGAGCAATATATTCGGCCCTATCATGGTATCCGTTCCGAAAGAAAAATTCTCCGATTTTGTACGAATCGGAGAATTTTGCTTCATGGTAATCGTTCCGATAAGCTGTTCGGAACATTTCTCCGACAAAACGTAACGCACGCCGGTAGTATACGTTTTATTGCGATGGTTTGCGTTTTTTGCACCTGGTTTTGACAGCCACACGTCAATTTCTCTCCGATGGTCTCCGACATCTGTTCATTGCGGAAAGATTTTATTGAACAAAATGCGTTGATGCACATTCGGACAACGGATACTATAGGCGTTTTTCTTTTTTAGTTCAGAGCTGAGCTCTGAACAGAGCCTGAGCATTATGAGCGCGCTCTGAACTGAGCGTGCTCAGAGCGTGCTCAGAGCGCTCTGATTTGTTTATGAAACACACTTGAGCACTTAGCTGTCATATGGCTATCTGTCATTATTTACAAATTCGGCAGGGTACTTTTGGTGAATCAAAAAAACAAACAAAAATATAAAGCAAAATGGATAAACTAATTATTGTGAAGGAAGCATTTAATTTATTCTTCGAAGAAAATGAGGAAGAATATTGTGAAGTAAATAGTTTGAGAAAACAAACAACAATTGTTTGACAACAATTGGCGAATCAGACACGACGGCTACATCTTCAGTGGATAGGACTGCTGGAGGATTAATTTCTGGGGCTCTGAACATTATATCGTCCATCAGTTCATAATACTCCCATACTTTCCTCGACTGGCCCGCTGTTTTATTATCCTCTTTAATTTTTTTGTAGGTTTTCTTCAGCCCCTTCCATTTGGAGTCGACTTGTTCGTAGGATAAATTTACCCCGAAAGCATTGTTTACTGCTTTTGCAATTTCCACATATGCAGTTTTTTTAACTCCATTATTCAGGCGTTCTTAATTTTCTTTTATTAAGTGTAAAAGCATGACTACCATGGTTTTCGTCCATTTGAATAATGGAATAAATAAAGTATAATTAAGCATAAACTGAATATTTATTAATTGTTATTTATTATTTTCGTTTACCTTCTGTTCCAGAACCACAAGCCTCGTCCGCCATTTCCACACTTTTGTTTATCCAGGGTTTTTTTCTGTCAAATGTGACTGTAATCACCTTTTTACTCAGAGCGCTCAGTCAATTTATTCTGAGCTCGTAGAGCGCGCTCTGAGCGTGCTCTGAACATTCCCTGAGCGAAAAAAGAAACACAAATCTGAGCTCTGAAGTCTCTGAGCTAAAAAAGAAACACGAAATTTTTTTTTGACAGTTCACGCTCGCTCTGAACAAAAAAAGAAAAACGCCTAATGAACGAAAATGCAGTATCCGACTGGATTGGCGTTGCGGAGAAAATTACTCTCCGAACGGATACCATGATAGGGCCGATTTGCTTTAGCTCGGTCGTGGTTTTTTGTTGTCTTTTTCCTAAAAAGATGTTCCACTGTTTATTAAACAATTATTTAGTTTGTAGTAATTCATAACTTACTCATTTCAGCCTGCATTTAATGTTTTTTGCACAAATTTGACCAGGTGCCTACCGAAATCTTTTATGATTCATAACAGAATAAACGATTTTGCCGAATAGGCCTAAATGCTATACCATGGGCTTAGGTTTTTTCAAGCATGCTTGCGTTAATGGCACTCCTTTGATTTTGTACAGCACCTGGGCCAGCAGGCAGCTTGTAGACAAAGTCCGTTATGTGGGAGGAGTCGACGGTCTATTCTTATTGGTTTATGGCCATCATCTTGTAGGCAAAGTCCGTTATGTGGGAGGAGTAGACGGTCTATTTCTTACTGGTGTTATAAAAACGCGTTTAATTTAGAGAAATGAAACACTATTTTTATTATTTTACATATCTTACAAAAAATTTCAAATCTTCCAAGATAAAGAATGATAATTATGTTTAAAGTAGATAGTTGGCAGACGCCTCATCCTGTTTTTTATTCAGATGGATATATGCGTAATCTTGATCACTCCGGACCTCCTGGAACATAATCTTCAGATAAACTCTGCATTATAGATTTTGTTAGATCTGGACCAAGCCAGACGACCGACAGTAACAACGTTTCACAAATTCCCAAAGCTATGCCAGCGCATACATCGAGAAGGTGATGTCGGTACATCAACAGACGAGAAATAGCAACGCTGACGGCCCAAGCAAGAATTGCTGGCCTCATTATCATAGGCAAAGGATACAAAAATAAAAAAAATCCGACAACGAAAAATGCTCTGGACGCATGTCCAGAGGGGAAACTAAACTTGTCAGGGCCAATTGCAAAATAATCTTCGTGCTCGCTCACTGTTGGTCTACGGCGTCTCGTTATTGCCTTTAAAATTGCAACAATAGCAATGTCAATTAATAAACCGAAAAGCATATTTATTTGCATTTCGTAAAGCAAAGAATTGTTTATCATCCAACAGAACGCAAGCCAGCCAACTAGCCAAGCTATTCCGTGGCATGATATTTCAAGGAACTTGCAATGGGTTTTCAACGAACGAAAAGCTAGGAAATTTAGCAGAAAATAAACGAACGCTTTTGTGAATTTAACGTCGTATTCTAGAATTCGTTTGATGATTGTAGACGTCTTCCTTTTGTTTTCATTCATTTTGTAAGCCTATACAAATTAAAGGAAACATTTTAAACCATTACAGACTTTGGAGAGCAATACATACCAATATTTTCCAACTTCTTTACCTAAACTTAAATGCCACAGATTATTAAGTAACTAGATATTTAGCACAAACCAGAGAGAATAGACCAGCTTCCGCCAAAAAAGAGAGTTTCATAGAGCCAGTTTTAAAAAGTTATTAAAGTTGATTTCGATTCGCCAAAAAATGCACTTTTTCTTGCCCAAGATCACTTTTTTCGTTCGTTAGGTACAAAAATAAGCGATATTTTTCAGAGTCGAGAGCACTTTTGCGAATCTAGATTTTTTCTCAGAGTCGCTCGAGTTTTACCAATACAATTAAGGTGCTAGTACACGATATGTAGCACGCCATGATACAACAAGACAAGATAGCGCATTTAAGTTTTCATTTTTGATTTGTTCTGCACATGTACGTCATAGTTGTGGATTGAACATTTTGACACTTGGTATTTACGTGTGTTTTATATGGAACGAGTTGTGTTGGTTCTTTAAATGTTTAAATAAAAAGGAAAATATAGAAGATATAGTTTCGGAATTCTGTGAATGTGTTTGGAAAATCATTTATCGTCCATAACATGTGTCTTTTTTTGTTGTTCCTTTCAATTAACTGGCAGAATTACTTATTTTCTGCTCAGCTCGACGCGTCATATTAACAAAATTGATGAAAAAACTTGTGTTTTGAATCGAATGTGAATAAAATGTTTAAAAAAACAAGTAGTTTCGTCAATTATTTATTCTATTTTAGTATTCTTGTGTTTTTTCGTCCACTGTTTGTCGATTAAGGAAGCGAATGCAAGAGTGTTTTTGATACCGATATTGCAGTTAAGTCAAATCAGTGGTTAATATAGTTTCACTATTGTCTTTCACTATAGCTTCAGATGGCTTCGGAAGACCAACCATACTGCTTGCCAATCCGACTTCTTTAATGCCGAATGGGTGAAGGAAATTTAATGAAACTGCTACAAAAAAAAATCGATAATTAACTAAACAAAAAACTTGAATCAGGGAACCGATTTCTCCAAGCGAGAGGCTTTCAATTATGTTTACGCCGTGAATTTTCTCGCTCGTTTGTGCAAAATTCACCACACACGATACAGACATGTCGTTGCAGACCAAGAAAAATTCAAAAAATTTTGAATTCATGCAGACGGTCGCTGCAAACAGTCGACATGGATACACACGACACAGACGGACTGCGCGGACATGTGCACAACAACAAAATATATTGGTCTGCAGCGACGTGTCTGTGTCGTGTATGGGCCCTATTAGAAAAGTTAAGGAGCTGTTTCTAATGATTCTTTTTGTTTTACATTAATTATATTTGCACTCAAATAAAGAGCAAATATCCCTTTTACAAATGTACTATTATTTGTTCAATTAATAACAACAATAATTTAACAAAATCGCAAATTTGTACTTTCGCGCCAATGGATGTACTACATTGATTGATTATCTCCGCAGCTACTACGTCATAATCTGTTGACAGATGAATACCGATGAACAGCAAGAATGAACGACATGCGCAATGCGATATCTTGTCTTGTTGTATCATGGTAGCACGCCACATATATATGTGGCTCTGACGTCACCAGATAGTTTACACATATGACACACATTTCGTTTGTAGCGCAGTGGCTACATAAAATTGTGCTAGTAGACGGAATGTAGCACAGCCCTCAAATATCGGTTGGGTGTTGGTTATTCGTTTATCATGATGCTATCCGCAGTTTTATTGCCCCGTGTGCAGTCTTGCACTAGAATTGTAGGTACTAATTGTTTTATTGCTTTGGGTGTATTTAAGTTATCCCGTCGCGTTCGCTACTTTTATGACCCACAAAAAAATAAATACCATGCTGCTCGTAGGTACAAAACACACGCACACAAACTGAAATGCTGAAATTACATTCAAAAATCCATACGAACCGTGCAGGTGCAGGTAACCACTCGACATTACGTAGCGTATTGGCAGGGTAGTACACGGAATGCCGAAAAGCCACACACGAGTGCCTCATAACGTGCCTCATACGTATGAGTACCTTATGTAAGTGGCACAAAGGGGGCTAGTACACGGTATGTAGCCATTGGCTCCATACGCTGACGTCAAAATTACGTCAGAGCCACATATATATGTGGCTTGCTACATATCGTGTACTAGCACCTTTACATATGATTTTACATAAATGTTTGTTTACGTTTTAAGAAGCCGGTCGAAAAAGTTAGAGCTACTGAAAAACAATATTAAAATAAATAATTTAATTTGTTCGATTGGCCAGACGAAATCTAAAGAAATCTGAGATTGCCAATCGAAATTAGCATAAGGGGTTAAGAATGTGTGCCATGGACTGGCACCTAATAACATTTAAAGTTATTTCTGTGGTAACTTTGAATTAATTCAAATACCTAATTAAAATAATGGGCCGTTGTGGGGACGTGTTTAGCAAATTGTGTGTTCGGTGTGGTGAATTTATTAAAAAACTTATATTTCATTAAAAAGCATGTAAATATAAATGGGCAGTTACTGTAATAATGTGAATTCCTTTGACATTACTACAAAAAAATATTAGTTTAAGCTGCAAAACTAAAATGCATGAATGGCCTATTTGGCAAAATCCTTTATTCTGTTATGAATTTAATGTTATGAATTATAAAAGGTTTCGACCATAAAAGATCTTTTATAAATCGTATTCGGGGTTTCGAACTTTTATGAAATTCTGTTATGGAACTTCGAAAATTGAAAATCTGTTACGAAGCTGTCAAAACAAACCGCAGTTTTTTTGTTATACATAGTCCGTAGGCACCGGGTCAAATTTGTGCAAAAACATATTAAAATGCAGGCTGATTTTTAGGAAAAAGACAACAAAAAACCACGACCGAGCTAAAGCAAATATATTGCTCTTACATGGAACTAAATCCAATTAGAAAACACTGTTTAAATCAGTAACCAACTGAATGAATCTGGATGTACTGGGCGATAAATGCGATAAACCAAAAATGGTCTACTTTGTGATGATTGTTAAGGATGTGATCCGGTCGGTACCCCTATAGCCAGCCTGTAGAAGAATAGTTGGTTCAGTGCGCGCAGTCTGGCTTGGTCTGGCTCTTGCTAGAGCTGATGCTGGACATTTGCAGAGAAAATCAGAGAGAGTTTCTTTCTCATTTGTATTTCCGCAACTGCGGCAATGAGGGTTGTATTTTTTATTTGTATGGGATACTTATGTCGATTTTCTTTGGGCAAAAAAAAGCACTTTTTTTAAGATTCAGAGCAGTTTTTCTTCTCTAGAAATCAGCTGTCTGTCAAAATCAATTTTCTTTGGGCAAAAAAAAGCACTTTTTTTAAGATTCAGATCACTTTTGCGAATCTCGATTCGAGAGAGAGATTCGCACATACTTTCACCAATACCAAAACAAGTGACTCTTGTCAAACTTTGAGGTTAGTTATTGTTAGGGGAGACTGGGGCACATTTGTACGTGAGACACATTTGCACATTGCTAATAAAACAACATTTTAAAACTATTTCAAAGTACATACTTATAAACCAAAATTTAAACTTGGTAATACCGTGTTCTTTAGTCGTCAATGACTTTCGGATGTCTTTGCAGTCGTGTCGCCTGGAAGTAGACGCATGAGGGGTTTTATGCTTAAATTGCATATTTTAATTATTCTTATTTGTAAGAGTGTACACATTTTATAGTGAGCTTTTCTTTTTGTGTAAAATATATTTTTAAGGCACAACTGCATTTGAAAACGTATAAAGGTACGTTTTTTGACAAATATGAAAAATATAAATATTTGCGCACATTCTTCTGTCGCTTGACTTATTGGGGTAGGTTTGAACAAAATAGTCGGGGCACATTTGAACAAGGGGTAAGTGGCATTGAACTAAAAGCTAAGGTACCACCATCAATTAACGCTCCGGGAACATCGAGGACAGCTGCGGTGATAATGTTTGTCTTAATTTTTAAAAAATTTATGTTCGGTTAATAAAATAACTCATTTTTGTTTTAGAAAGTTTCTTCAGTCTGTAAAATATTTCAGTAATTTCAAAATTTCAGTTTGCTTTTGCTAAGTCGTTTTTGTTTTCTTTATTAAAAAAATAAAGTTAATTTATTTTATTAAAAAAATACAAAGCATGTAGTAACTTATTAGCTGCTAATAGCAATTACAATTACTGCCGTTCAAAAGTGTCCCCCGTATGGGGAAGGGGGGTTCCTTTGAACATAAGGACCTACTTCGTTTTTAAATAGAAATAAATTATACGCCCTTACTAAATTTACGTAGTTATTTGTCCAAATCAAAGTTTATTTGCATTTCTTAAAGTGAGTTTAATAATTTAAACAAATAGGATTTTATGAGACCTCAAAGCAAAAAGGGTTCAAATATGCCCCAGTCTCCCCTACCTATTGTGGAATAAATTTGAAAATATGAAAATGGATATTAATGTAGACGAATGGATCGTCGTATGGGGTTGTTTTCATGGGGAAGGACGAAGTTCTAGTTCAAAACAAAACAAGTAAGTAGTTATTGTACAAGTACAAGTAAAAAACTAACAATTAACAATTCAATTTTATAAACACAAATTGGAATTTGAAAACAGCTGACTGTCAAATCACACACCAACACAAATGCAAAAAAAATTGATCTCATTTCATGTTCGATTGGGGCAGGAAAAATCTGAGATTGAGAGCAAAACGGTAAAAGCCCAAAGAAAATCGACATTAGTTTGGCCGCATGGTATCTAATTGGCCAATGCCCCATGGTTATTGCTGTGATTTTAGCGATATCTAGGCGGGTTCTGTTTAGTAGGTTCTTTGTTTGCTTTCTATTGATGCCTGATATGAATCGTATCCGTAAAAATGTCGCTAGAAACTTAAAATAAATATCCAACTTTACATAATTATTTATTACATTATTAGAAATGCACTTGACCTGCATTTGAAATGAAATGTTTGTATTCGTGTCTTGCGTAAGTTGTTCCAATTTGTTCATTAGAACTCTAGCATTCACCGTATCCAATCTAAAGAGCTGTATAAAATGCACATCAGGAAGATCAAACGGATCACTATTTAATCTTAGTTCCAGCAAAAGTGGTTGGTGTCTTCGTCTAAACCAAAAATATAAATTGATAAATTATTTTCAATTACATACCCACTTGTTTGTACACATTTATTACATTTGTCTTCTTTTGTAAACATTTCGTTGACGAAAAATTTAATAGATATCAATTTCAATTCAAAACTTTCTAATTAATAAAAATCTTTTATGATAAAAGTCACAAAATTCTGTCCTTTATTCTGTTATGATTTATAACAGATTTCATAAAAGATTTTTGCAAGGAGAATACCAATTCTGGAGATCGTAAAAGATTTTTTGACAGTTCGAACAACTTTTGTATGGAAATTCATAACAGAATAACAGGAAACCTATAGAAACCCAAGAAGAGCTGACTGGGATAGGTACAAGGCATGATACAACAAGACAAGATATCGCATTGCGCATGTTGTTCATTCTTGCTGTTCATCGGTATTCATCTGTCAACAGATTATGACGTAGTAGCTGCGGAGATAATGGATGTACTATTGGCGCGAAAGTACAAATTTGCGATTTTGTTAAATTATTATTGTTATTAATTGAACAAATATTAGTAAATTTGTAAAAGGGTTATTCGCTCTTTATTTGAGTGCAAATATAATTAATGAAAAACAAAAAGAATCATTAGAAACAGCTCCATAACTTTTCTAAGAAAAAAAAATCTTTTAAGGCAAAGAATCTTTATCTTTAAACGATAAGACCCAATTAATGGGCAAATAAGGACTTTATAGACTGTATTTTGTGAAAAATGACTTAATAAATATTATTCAACATGGAAAGTGTAGGCAAACTGGCATTATAAATGCTGTTGCATTTATGCTTAGACACGCACTTTCTTTGGTAGGATTTAGAGTCTGCAGCATGGTTTGTCTTCCGAAGCTATGATGAAAGACAATAGTGAAACTATATTAACCACTGAATTGATTTAACTGCAATATCCGCATCAAAAACACTCTTCTTCCGCTCGCGAATGCACTTTTGCATTCGCTTCCTTAATCGACAAACAGTGAACGAAAAAACACAAGAAAACCAAAATAGAATAAATAATTGACGAAACTACTTGTTTTTTTTTAAACATTTTATTCACATTCGATTCAAAACACAAGTTTTTTCATCAATTTTGTTAATATGACGCGTCGAGCTGAGCAAAAAATAAGTAATTCTGCGACTTTATTCAAAGGAACAACAAAAAAAAGGCACATGTTATGGACGATAAATGTTTTTCCAAGCACATTCACAGAATTCCGAAACTATACATTCTATATTTTCCTTTTTATTTAAACATTTAAAGAACCAACACAACTCGTTCCATATAAAACACACGTAAATACCAAGAGTCAAAATGTACACTCCGCAACTATGACGTACATGCGCAGAACAAATCAAAAATGAAAACTTCAATGCGCTATCTTGTCTTGTTGTATCATGGGTACAAGGTAATAGTAGGGCAACACCTGGGGGAGGGGCCAACTCATATGACCAATCCTCCGGACATAGACAGGGCGGTGGACAAACTATGCACAACTTTGAATGAAGCATATGAAAAAATTTGTCCACTCAGGAAAACGACTAAGAGGTCTCAACCTCAGTGGTGGAACAAGGAGCTAAGCTCCAAAAGAAAACAGGTCAGACACTTTTACAACAGAGCGAAAGTAGTAGGGGATGATATTACATGGGATGAATATGCAGAGAGCAAGAGAGAGTTTAAATACTTGATTAGGCGATCGAAAAGGAAATCCTGGAGGCTTTTCTGTGAATCGATTGCAGATACCAGCGAAGCCTCCAGACTTCGCAAGATTATTGCTAAAGATGCGGTAGTACCCAGCTTTATTAGGAAATCTAATGGTGCATGGGCTGAAAGCAGTGAGGAAGTTCTAGAAGCCTTAGTTGAAGCTCACTTTCCAGGAAGTAGCACTCCAACGGCTTCGAACCCGAATGGGTATTATGAGTACGCTGACGTGTCAACCGAAGCCGAAATAGAACACCTTTTCACTTGGAAAAAAGTGCGTTGGGCTATAATGTCCTTCTCTCAATATAAAGCACCGGGCCCTGATGGCATTCTGCCAGCTATGCTGCAAAAGGCCCCGGCTATGGTTACAGGTAGAATCAGGGAAATTTTTATACATTGCCTTAAATTTGGCTACATACCCACGGCATGGAGAGAGGTACGAGTGGTTTTCATACCCAAAGCAGGTAAACCAAGCCATACCTCTGCGAAGGACTATAGACCCATCAGTCTTTCGTCATTTCTCCTCAAGACACTCGAAAGGCTTCTTGATATCCATATTAGAAGCAAGTGTTGCAATGGAAATCTATGCAATGCTCAGCACGCATACTTAAAAGGTAAATCAGTAGAAACAGCTCTACATGAAGTGGTAGGCAAGATAGAACATAGCTTACACCATAAGGAATTTGCTCTAGCTGCCTTCTTAGACATCGAAGGGGCTTTCAATAACGTTAGGGCAGAGGCAATCAAACGCGCTCTGGAAAAGATAAAGGTAGATCATAGCATCACCAATTGGCTTTGCACGATGCTTGTCACCAGGAATATCAATTCCTCTCTCGGACACAGTTCAATAAGAAAATCGGTTACTAGAGGCACTCCTCAGGGAGGGGTTATATCTCCTCTTCTCTGGGTTCTTGTCATAGACGATATACTTAAAGAACTCAATAACGCAGGGTTTAGCGTAACCGCTTATGCGGATGATGTGGCAATTCTAGTTCGGGGTAAATTCTTGAACACTTTGAGTGAAACCATGGAATCAGCCCTCAACAAGCTCAGAATATGGGCGGAAGGGTGTGGACTTCGTGTCAACCCGGAAAAGACGGAACTAGTACTTTTTAGTATAAAATACAAGATACCACCCTTCAAACTACCCAGGATTGGTGGAGTGGAGCTTTCCCTTTCGGATAGCGCAAGATATCTTGGTATGGTCCTAGATAAAAAATTGAATTGGAAACTTAACGTTCAGGAAAGAGTCCGAAAGGCTCATAATGCTCTCTTCCTCTGTAAGAGAACAGCAGGAAAAAAATGGGGATTGAGTCCAACAATGATGCATTGGTTATACATCATGGTGGTTAGACCCATCCTTACCTATGGAGCTCTTGTTTGGTGGAAAGCCACAAATAAGCTATATATACGGGATTTGTTGACCAGGGTACAAAGAACAGCCTGCACTGCCATCACTGGTGCTTTACGCACCACACCCACAGCTGCACTGGAGGCATTTATGTATCTTTTCCCCCTGGACCTACAAATAAAATTGCAAGCAGGTAATAGTGCGCTTCGGCTAACTAACGCAGGGTTCTTCAAAACCAGACAGGTAGGACATAGCTCCATACTAATGGAATCCTTCTCCAACATCCCCGATAAAACGGATGAAAGTTTGGGGGAAATTGACTTCGACATACCGTACGAAGTACAATATCCAGATAGGGAGGACTGGCAAAAGAATGAGGTTTCGAATGAAAATGAAATTTCGATTTATACGGATGGTTCTAAAACTAAGGAGGGTACAGGGTCAGGTATATATTCCAGGGATATAGACCTACAAGTGTCATTAAGACTTCCGGATACATGCAGTGTGTTCCAGGCATAGGTTCCGGCCGTGCTCAAAGCCGCGGATCTACTTGATATGGGATCAATATCCAACAAGAATATCGCTATCTACATTGATAGTCAGGCTGCGCTAAAAGCGCTAGAGTCCTTTATCATCAAATCTGACCTAGTCAGGAGCTGCCGCACAATGCTCAGAGCATTATGCGCGCAGAACCAAGTCAGATTGTGTTGGGTACCCGGACACTGTGATATTGAGGGTAACGAAAGGGCTGATGTTCTGGCCAAAACCGGAGCAGAGCTTCCACCTAATGAAACAATTGGGGGCATTAGACCACCAATAGCCGTGGCCAAGAGAATTATTCTCGAGAATATTAAAAACAGGGCAGATCAGAGATGGTTGAATATAGTAGGGCACAGGGTCTCTAAGGCTCTGTGGCCTAAGCTAGATCGGAAAAAATCTGTAGAATTACTAAGGCTCAGTAGATCAAGGCTACGAATGGTAATAGGGATACTCTCCGGGCACTGTCTTTTAAGGAGACACGATATGAGATTAGGTCTAACAGATACGGACATATGCAGATATTGCGAAGACTTGCATGTCACAGAGGACATAAATCATCTCCTCTGTGAATGTCAAGCTATTGCTCGGTATAGGAGGAAATTCCTCGGTAGGTACTTCTTCGACAATTTGGAAGAGGTTGGCCTCGCAAACAAAACTGAAACAATTTTCAGGTTCTGTAGGGAAATTAATTGCTTGGGCGAAGTGGTTTAGGTTATTTGACCGTTAAGGTTCCCCAGGGATGGCGATGGGTCCAATATGGTGCCTGGTCCTATGTGATGAACTCACACCCTATTCAACCTAACCTAACCTAACCTAACAGGAAAAATGGATAAAAGATTTTGCCGAATAGGCCTGATGATTCGTTAATTTTTGCTGATATGAATTTAGACCTTTGTCTATTTTTTCGAAAATTTATTTATTTTCTTTGATTGTTTAAGTTTTGGAGTTTTGGAATAAATAATAAAAAAAAGGATAGGTAGAGAAAATTTGTTTTCTCAGGCTTAATAGGTTTATGCAAGAACTATCGAGGCATATCCCTGCTAAATGTCGCATACAAGATCCTATCCAACGTACTGTGTGAACGTCTAAAACCGTTCTGCAACATACTAATCGGCACGTACCAGTGTGGCTTCCGGCCCGGAAGATCGACTATAGACCAAATTTTCACACTGAGGCTAATCTTGGAAAAGTCCAACGAATTTCAAGTCGAAACTCACCACCTATTCATCGACTTCAAAGCCGCGTATGATAGCATACATCGTCAGGAGCTCTATATGGCGATGGCCGAATTCGGAATCCCGGCAAAACTGATTCAGCTGTGTCGCGCGACGCTGGAAAACACGCGCTGCAACGTGCAGTTTGGAAGCAGTGCTTCCGAACTATTTCAAACATGCACCGGATTTCGGCAAGGAGACGCTCTATCATGCGACTTCTTCAATCTCCTACTGGAGCAGATAGTGTGCAGGGCAGGTGTCAACGCGAAAGGCACTATCTTCAACAGGTCCGTCCAGCTGCTTGGCTATGCGGATGATAATGACATCATCGGTCGCTCCCAGCGTGCCGTGATAGAAGCGTTCACGGCGATTGAAGAACAGGCTAAATCCGTTGGGCTTGAAGTAAATGAGGACAAGACTAAGTACATGCTATTAACAAACAATCAAGCATCTGTCCACCGCCTAGGACAAAACGTCACTATTGATAGCAACAATTTCGAGGTAGTTAAGGAGTTCACCTACCTCGGAGTAAACGTAAACTCCACGAATGACACCCTAGTGGAGATCCGGCAAAGAATTACCCTAGGAAACCGTTGCTACTTCGGTTTGGCAAAACAACTGGGTTCTAAACTCCTAACTCGAAGGACGAAATGTGTGCTCTACAAAACCCTTATCCTGCCAGTTCTGCTTTATGGCGCCGAGTGCTGGACGATAAGCAAGAAGGGAGAGATGATACTGGGCTCCTTCGAAAGAAAAATACTTCGGCGGATTTTTGGTCCTGTGTGCGAGGAGGGCGAATGGAGGAGAAGATACAACCGCGAACTCTATGAGCTGTACCAAGATGTGGATGTAGTGCAAAATGCCAAAACACGTCGACTACATTGGCTCGGCCACATCGAGCGAATGGACAATAATGCTCCAGCCAAGAGGATCTTCGAATCCCAGCCCCCAGGTTCGAGAAGACAAGGAAGACCGAACCTCCGTTTCAAAGACCAAGCCATCACGGATGCCAGAGCGCTTGGTCTGGACAATTGAAAGCAGCGTGCCCGGGATCGTAGAGGATGGAAGGCTGTAGTGTCTCAGGCAGATACTCTTCACGGGTCGGGAGCCCGATAAGTAAGTAAGTAAGTAGTAATAGGTTTATTGTTTTATTTCATCTACTAAGGAAAATGTGACGAATTGATTTTGAACAAATAAATAAGATGGTCATCGGAATTTGAGCAAATTGTACGTTTTAAAAAAGAAACACTTTTTTGACACACAGAAGACCAAATCGTTTCATATCGGCTTATATCACAAGCAATTTGTGTCAGGTGTAAATACGAATTTATTAACTTATATACATTACGCTTTCGCTAGGGAAAATATGAGAATTACAGGATAAATTTTTTAATACAATTCAGATTTTTAAAACTTGCTGTACCTATATGTTTTTGTATTAGCTAATTCGCTAATTTTTCACTACATATTCCCCAATATTTGTACAAAATAAAATATATTTTGAAATTCGTTAATGGAATATAACAGAATAATGGATAGGTAGTAACAGAATGGGTCGTATGAATAAAACCTAGCAATTGCTTTTACTCAAAATAAATGTCAAAATCGAAGCAATTGCTAAGCTTCGTATGAATAAAAACTGATTTGAGTTGACTCCAACTTTTGACATCTTCGAATAGCGGCGCCACGAACTTTTTACTCAGATTGGTATGAATAAAAAGTGGAAGACAAAGCAATTGCTACGAAAATTCCAAGTCTGCTATTTTGTTGACTCAGAGCTTTTGATAAATATTCTGCGCCCACATTTCTTTAAAAAAAACTGCATTTTTTTGAGTTTTCGGTGTTTTTTGTTTGTATAAATAGTTAAATTAATTTTTGTTTGTTTGACTGGCACAATAAACTTGTTTTAACTACTGTTGTTAACGTTCGTAAAAAAAACCAGTAAGACAATAATAACTTACATATTATGTATATGTTGTATATCGCCGTTGCCTTTACTGCTGGGCCTTGGGTTGCTGTGAGTTAATTTATGTACTCCTATGATTGAATTTGGATATATTAATAATATGTTATGATTGGGTATCAATGGCGCGGGATCCATATACCCCGATTCCTACCGGCATTGTATATACACACTATAGTATTCTCATCCCATCGCATTGAATTACGCGTCTTCGACGATCCAGGTGGCGCTTCAGTTGATTTAGTTTGGACACTGCCAGCCAACTCCGAGCATTGGGGAAATGTGTATAGAGAAAACCAAAAGAAACAAAACAAAGTCAAACTGGTTTGCCTCTTTCCTTTCTTCATTCATTATCGCCATTCCCATCCATCAGTATAAAATTATTTCTGATGTGAAATGTGATGTAACAGGGTAGAGAACTGCAACTGGTTTGGTTTTTCTTAGTGAAAGGAGAGGAGAATAGAGGAAAGGAGGTGCAATATTATGAGCAAGAGCAAATATAATTCAACAGCATGGTGGTGTAGGATAGGATGGTGGCGGTGGATGATTTGTGTGTTTGGAGAGGGGTGCACCATGCAAGGGGTGATCCTGATCAGTTGGGAAAGACAAATTGAATAAAAACTGAATTTGGCTTCCTTTCTGTCGTTGCAAAAGATTTGAGGATTGGGCATATTGGGCACTATTTTGCCTATATTTTTGTCAAATATGCATCGATTTAAGGGATTCTTTTTTTAATTGATTCTAAAATATTATAGGCATGTGTATACTTTATGAGGTTTATAATGTAGAAGCATTTTATGTCAGAAAAACGAGCAGCTAACTATTATAGGAGTCTACATCTCTCTCTCTCTATAAAAATCAATTGTTTGCAAACCTCGAGAAAGGATAGATGCTAGACCGATTTGGATGATTCTTTTTTATTTTGTTCGTCTTGAATCAGGGTTTGGCAAAAAAAACGAATTCGGAAACCCCCAAATGAAAAGCCGAAAAATTGCAAAAAATCTGAATTTCCATTTTGTATGAGAATATAAGTACATACCTACACCACTAATGATCGCAAATCTCGAAAACCACCGAACCAAACCCAAAGGTAGGTATTTCTGTGAAGTGTGGAAAATTAGACAATACAAACAAAAAATTTTAAACGCTATTCCTCAACAGTTTTTAAAATTTGCAACATTGATATATATGCATTGTGCTGATGGACACAAATATAGGTATCTGTGCAATAGTATAGATACAATTCCTAGGCACGTGCAAAGCCGGTTATCTTTATATGTAATGTAGTGCAATTATTGTTCCTTTCCCATAACCACTAATACATAATCATTTCGATAAAACTAATATAGGGCATTAAATCTAAAGAGTAGATATACATATGTACATAGGTACATATTCAGAGGATTTATGCGGAACTATTTAAATAAAAGTATGTTTTTCTAACAATGTAGGCACTACTATATATTTAGAAGAAGTTCTAAGTTTGATTATCATGCACTTCGTAGTGCAAAATAGAAAAATAAAAATATCAGTTTAAAGTTCATTTAAATAAGTGATAAACAGCTTTTATTGTAATGCTCCATGGTACACATTTTTGGGTTTTCCAGGAATCGTATTGCATAGATAGTATTCTTGTCTATCAGGACAAAGCATACCAATGTTACAAGTTTTACTAACTTTGGCTCCTGTGATTGTCGAAGAATTGCGCCACATCCCTTTGTCCAATTTTGACCAAACTTCACAGAATAGCCTTCGTACAAAGATTTTATCATTTTATCAAAATGTGAGTTCATATACCACGATTTTTAAATGGTCGGTGCCACGCCCCTTTGTCCAATTTGTTTTACATACAAACCTGCTACAGAAGAATATACCTTTATAGAAAAAAAGAATCATCAAATTCGGAGTAGCCAAACTCGAGTTATAAACGGAATATAAAAAATAGATTACTAGCAGTCCTGTGATGGTCTTGCTTGTGTTATTTGGGGTTACCCACCTGATGCTGTCATTTCTGGTCTGGAGATAATTGTGAGCTATTCGCTCGTTACCATTAACAAATTCTCCTACATATTTTTATTCCTTTTTGATTTTCATTTTCCCTCACTATCATGTGAAATCACATACCTACCTACTTATGCACAGTTTGAAACAAATTGCTAGAGGTACAAACGAATCCGTCCTGTCGTTAAGAATACAGCTACCTACCACCACGCAGACAAACAGACAGACAGAATTGTGAGACTCAGTTTTTGAGCTGTACCTACTATCATCTTAATACCTATCATAATTAATTGATCTAAAAATTTGTACTTAAAACAATACCATTCTCACACTACATACAAAATTGAAAATTTAGATCGATCTGGGTACTTGATTTTATTTGCTAAGATCCAACCAAACTTCCCCACTAGTGCACCTTACATGCTCACCCACCCCATAATAATTTTCAAATCATCATAACCTACCCTTGATACCTAAGTCCAAAAGCCACGATCATGACACCAATGCTACCCATAAATCCAAGAAATACAAAATACGTATTGTTAAAACTCCGATCTATGATTTCATATTTCTCCTTTCCACATTGTTATCCTCTTAAATATCAATTCCAATCGTCATCACTCAACAGCACCACATTCATCACCATGCTAAAAGTACTCCCCCCACACACCCCCACCATATGCGAAAAGTATAAATCGATCCGATTTTTCATTTCATATTGCTTCTTTTCATATTGTTATTCTCATAAATGCTAAAAGTACACTTCGCCTAACCTACGCACCACCACTACTAACTACCTACGAGTATAGGTATATATCGTATATGCGAAAAGTACCCGATCATTCATTTCTTTCCACTTCCACTCCTTACAATGCAATCGCTGGAGAAAAAAAGACAACAAAAATACTAATTGTTCTTTCTCTTTCATCTGCATGTTGTCAATGAGACGAATAAAAAAAGAAGAAGGCATCATTTAATTTCGTTTCAAATAACCCAATATAACTACCATGTTCGATGTGAGTAGTTGGTCTCAGAGGTGGTTGGTGGCGCTAGTGCATAAATGCGAAGTGATAGTACTATAGTGTCTATATACAATGCTACCGGGTTACTTTTTAAAGTTTCAGCTACGCAACAATTTTGAGTAAATAACGAGCAATATAAAACACACGGGATACACATAATTACCCCTATCGCGAATAATATTTCCCCGGGAATGTTTCCCATTCAGCAATTGATTTACATTGCTGACAAGGGAACAAATTCCATCGGAATTTATTCGCGATA
Source organism: Cheilosia soror (assembly GCA_949372485.1). Lineage (NCBI taxonomy): Eukaryota > Metazoa > Arthropoda > Insecta > Diptera > Syrphidae > Cheilosia > Cheilosia soror. Next base: position 56,937,682 of record OX443561.1, on the reverse strand, counting down.
CCCCTAAATATGTATCTATTCATTAACCTGCACAAGCTACACTCCACCAACTCAATTCAACTTTATTTACAAGCACACACGGAAACACACACACGTCATTATCCTAGTAATGATAATAGGTACTATAGAACTGCCCACACTCTCTGAGCATAACCCAAAGCTAAAATAACCCGAAATAAGTCGGGTTATAAAATCTCTCGCTGGATAGAACAAATTTGCCTCCTTTCTCTTTTGTACACTTGCGATTATTTGAGTTGGGTCCTCTCTGTTCAACGCCCGCTTTCTTATGCAAAAAAATAACCCGCTTTTCTTTGGGTTATTTGGTGAGTTTTGTGTGTATCTTTTATCGCTGCGCTGTGGTGTAATTGAGCACATATTTCTGTATTTGGTGAATTTGAATTGTGTGTGTATCTCCTATCGCTGCGCTGTGCTGTGATGTAGAATGGACCTACTTATTCTCAGTTCCCTTCACCTGATTTTCTGACTTTCTGAGGGGAGTATAATCTGTTCAAAGACCGCTTTCTTGCAATAAAATAACACGCTTTTTTCCGACTTGTTGGGGAGATTTTGTATCTTGTAAAAAATAAACAAACTGATGTGTTTATAAAGATTATAAACAAGTCGCTAAGTGATAAATCAAGAGTGTTTTGAGTCTTGGCTATGATCTGCGTAACTAAATAAGTTTGACGAAATTTTTCAAAGAGTAGGTAGATGATTTTGCTGATTTTGATTTAAATACTCATTTCAAGAACTTTCATGTAAAAATAAAGGAAAATATTATAGGACAAGATATCAATCGTTTACCCAAATAGTTTTTTTGATTTATTGAACAAATCGAAATATGGAAGTTTTGCACTATTGAATCAAGATGAAAAAGTATCTTCATTATCTAATTTAATTCGTTCCTATAGAGTTTTCGATTTTATGGTTTCAAAAAAAACTACTACTACATGTCCCCTTCGACATTTTGATATTTTTCGATTTCGACTTACCATTTAAAATTATTCACGCCACGCCACTGTTGGGTATATTATAGTTTTTGCACTGTTTAGACGTCGATCGTGCAAGCAAAAGGAAACGTAAGGAGTATGTTTTTGAGAATATATAGCTAGCTCACTTTTACCATTTAAAATTATTCACGCCACGCCACTGTTGGGTATATTATAGTTTTTGCACTTTTTAGACGTCGATCGTGCAAGCAAAAGGAAACGTAAGGCGTATGTTTTTGAGAATATATAGCTAGCTCACTTTTACTTTTACATGCAAAAAATTTGTACTCACTTTTAGTTTTACATGCAAAATTGTTATACTCACTTTTGGTTTTGTTACACTCACTTTCCCAAAAATACGCCACTAGTTGTGCAAGTGAAACAAATTAAGCTAAAGAAAAAACGAAGTGGCTATTCGCACGTTCATTTTGACAGGTTTTGTACTGAACTGACGTTTACCGATTTTCGGGACACGACTACCTAAACAACGTAACGTAATCCTATTTTCATTAAAAACTCTTTATAAATATAAAAGTTGGATCCTAAACGTGCGGCATAAAGTCCGAAAATGATTATACTGGAGTTTAGAGTCCTTGCCGCGAGCGTAGCGAGCCACATACCCCAACTTGACGCAATATAAACTTTGACATTTCGTTACGTAGTCCCGAACAACGTGCGAATAGCAACAGGAGCAATGCCAACTCAAAAATGATTTTTAAGTATTTCTAACAAAAGTTTGTTCAAAATGATTTTGTTTCTCCATACCCTTTTAGCATTGTTTGTTTTTGTTGATTATTTCAAATAAATATACAATTATTTTTAAAATAAATTACTATTCACCTAAAATGTAAGCGTAACGAACTATCTTTAAATCTAACGGCTAAAATATATGAACGCTGCCAAAAACTTTGCCCACAGTGAAAGGTAAACAGATTAAATTTAGCGTTTGAAATTTTTTGTTTTATTGCCTAATTTTCCACACTTCACAGAAATACCTACCTTTTGGTTTGGTTCGGTGGTTTTCGAGTTCTGCGATAATTAGTGGTGTACATATACCTATTCCTATTCAGGTTTTTTGCAATTTTTCGGCTTTTCATTTGGGGGTTTCCGATGCTTTTTTTGCCAAACCCTGATTCAAGACGAACAAAACAAAAAAAAAAGAATCATCCAAATCGGTCTAGCATCTAGCCTTTCTCGAGTTTTGCGAATTGCGAGATTAACGCACAACAATTATTGATTTTTATATAGGTAGAGAGAGATGTAGAATGTAGTATAGTTGCTCGTTTTACCGACATAAAATGCTTCTACATTATAAACCTCAAATGCCTTTAATATTTTAGAATCAATTAAAAAAAATCAATTAAATCGATGCATATTTGACAAAAATATAGGCAAAATAGTGAGAGTCTAAACATACATTATTTTATGCCCAATCCTCAAATCTTCTTCAACGACAGAAAGGAAGTCAAATTTTGTTTTTATTCAATTTGTCTGTCCCAACTGATCACCCCTTGCAACGTACACCCCTCTCGAAACACACAAATCCTCCTCCACCACCATCCTATCCTACACCACCATGCTGTTGATTTATACTTATAATAAGAAAACTGCACCAGGACCTAAGAATAATAAGTACAGGAAGGGGCATATCGAGGAAACAGTGAGGCTTTTTTCAAAATAGTGTGAGTTACACTAACACAAATGCATTGACACAGGGCCGGCCTAAGGGGCCAGCGTAGAGTTAGGACGCCAAAAAGCTGGGGCGCACAATGTAACCCTTACCCGTTTCTTTAAGAGTGATAAAGTAGGAAAATATGTAGCTGAGCTTTAAGATAGCACTAGGTTATGGTTTTTATCTTCTCAGAAGTACTTAAGCACCTTCAAAGAATCTCAGCTATTATTAATCCTTAATAAATAAAACGTACCTTTTACAGGAAACGTAGGTATAAATAAAATTCAGATTTTGGTTTTAGGTTTAATTTTAATGCAAAAACACTATCACAGATATTTTCCTTAGTTAAATAAATTTTAGTTAGGTACATTTTATCTACATCCATCTGATAATAATTCGGTCATACATCTGGGGTCTTCGCGTAACTTTTCAGACGATCATCGTCTCGACGATTGAACAAAACGTAACGATGTAACATCACATATCACAATAGCGTCGTTCAATCGAATCTTTCATCGTTTTCGTTTTGAACTGTGACAACTGAAAACTAATAAAAAAGGTCTATATATGCAATTTGTGTGTGTTTTTGTCTTTTATGTGGAAATAGGTAAAAAGGTAAACATTTTGTATTGATTAGGGGTCGTAATATAAGACAAAATTAGTGAATGCATTCTTTAAAGCCAATTAAATAAATGCAATTCTATCATTGCCTACTCCAAAGAGAACATAACAAGAGTGTGATGTGAACTTTCTAGTGTACCTATTTCGTTTAACTAAAATGAAGGAAATGGATATTTTTTCTATACTTTCACATTTGACCGTACAAATGCATAATGGAGAGTACTATTTGTCGAATTTATAAAAGATTTGATAGAAACAATATTCTTTTAACCTTTGTTTTGCTTTAAAAGACCTTTTATGGAAAGGAAATATACCAAAAACGATGAAACGATTGCCAAACCCATGGTTCAATCGAATCATTTCGACGACAGTATTTGACAGTTAAATTGTTTACGTGAAGCAACAAGAAAGGATGATGGTTCACTCGTTTCGACGATCATCGTTTTTTGGTTGTTACACGAAGTAGCAGCATCGACGACGTCGTTCGATCGTTTTAGCCTTACGCGATTAGACCTCTGTTCCGTAAAATTGTATATTTTTTGTCCATTAGTTTTGATTGGATTCTTAGCTGTTTCTCCGTTGTAAGACATATGTCTTCAACATCTTGACGACGATACCAACCGTCACGACAACAGGACAACAGAAGAAAGGCCTTTAAACATATTTTCTATTTATAACAAGAAAACTGAACTAGGGCGCTCAACCGATTTTAGCGCCTTGCCCTCACCAACAAAAAAATAGTTCGTCCCTGAACGAGTGTTACCGATTTGACAGATGAGTTTCAGTTAAATCAAATGCTATCAGATAAATAAAGTATATTTTTGTTTTCAACCAAATTCCCTTTTTTGCAATAAAATGCCATGAAATACCAATTTAAAAGTGTTCTACAATAATATGTCTACCTAAAAAACACTTAACAACATTATTTTATGGGGAATATGAGATAAAACTTACCTGTGAAATGAAAAATTGTTTCTCTTCTTATTATGCTCGTTTTTGCAGAATTTAACACAGCACCGCATGTTGTTTTAAATTTTGTTCGGTAAAGAATTGTATTTCTTCACTGTATTCACTGTTTTTTCACTGTTTTATTAGGTTAAATACGTAATTTCACTATTTTAACCATTTCAAATTTCAAACACGGCAAATTTCCCCGGCAAAATGACAGATGAGTTTCAATTTCTCTGGTTTTTTTTCATATCTTGCGTCCTCACTCACGTACACTGTATATGTGATACACACTCTTTCCTGTACTTCTTATTCTTAGGTAACAGTCCTATAATTTAAGTGGCGTGAGTTAGATGTTAAGTTTTATGATTTTTATTGATTTGTTTCTTTAAGCGTCGTGTGTTCTTTTCTCTGGCAACCTAAACTTAAATTTCCGTGGTCCATTTTGTCCTTTTCTTTGTGTTTTTCTTTATTCTCCCCACCCTCCCCCCAAACTGAGCTCAATCTGTGTAGGAAATAGTTGGGAATTAGGTAGCTTACAGAGCCCATGACCAACGGGAATTGTACGAAATAGATTTTTTAAATTTTATGAACAAAAGTTTAACTTACCTAATCAGTATGTATAATTTGTTTAATAAGTTCAATAATTAGTCTTGTTATATAATATATTCCTTGTTTTGTAATTTAGTTTATTTTTAAATTTTTAAATCTCGGTTGCCAAATAAAATTAATTCAATGGTAATTTTAATACTTAAACCAAATATTAAAACTAATAAATGTGCTTATCCACGCTGAAAATGAACGCTGAGTATTTTAATAGAGTACAGAGGTACTTGATGGATAACTTATCCTAAATTTCAGGGGGTGCGGAAGGGTAAGTAGCTGCTTTCGTTAATGGCTGGGGAAGTTGGGGAAGTTCGACAATGGCCACCGAACTTCCAGGTAGGGTGGGAAAAGGGCGCGCGGACAAACACCTACAGCGCCCTCTCAACGTGGAAAATTCCATCTGCGTCCAATCTAAAAAAAAAGGAAGAAAAGTTAATGTCGGCACGATAAATGTTTTGTAGTAGGTAATGTTGTTGTGTGAGGACAAGAATCCTCACCATTCCGGCGAGCAGAGTCGAGCGATGCAAGCGTGCCACGTTCCTCACACACAAAACTCTATAACGTCTCATTCCGTTCCTATCCAAAATCCCATCCATATCATTCTTCCTGTCATCATTCCGCTCCCAACGCTCTCTATAACTTCCTATTACAGCCGATATGGGCTTCCACTGTCAAACTCTTGTTACCTCGTTTGGTCTGGGAAACTTGAATTGTGGTCCTGGGGGCGTCGATTCCAGAGACCAACTTCTGCCCCGCGAAGTTCTTACGCGATAATTCTTCTTACTGATAATTTTGAGAAGAGTCATCCGCTGGACTCTCAGATGCCCCTTCATTATGAGTCCTAGCACAGCAGTGCGGATAACTAGCCTGTCTATGGAGCTCTGCACTGTCGCTGTAGGTGTCCTATCTTCTTGCAATTCCAGTATCGGATCGGTCCTCTGCGAGCACTGTTTCGTTCTACGACTTCTGCCCTTTGGCACGAGCATTCAACGGTTGTTAACTCTCTCACGCGGTGAAATCCTTGTGATGCTTGGTCGGCAGCTGTCATTGTCAGCGCTAATGCCAGTGCCTCAGGGAGAGTTTTCTTTCCAGCCATTCGCACAGCCATTTGCAGTTGTCGGTCCTTTATGGCTTGAATGAACGCCTCTACAGCCATTTCGTTGATGACATCCTCGCCGGCATTGGGATACGACAAATGTGCCAGCCGTTCGATATCCGCTTGCAACTGCTGGATCGTTTCTCCCCTCTTCTTGATTCTACTGCGCAGTTGTACCCTGTATACCTGCTGCATATGGTCATCACTAAACCGCATTTCAATAGCCTTAACCAATGCGTCATAGTTGCGTTGCTTTTCTTCGGATATAGTTTGAAGCAGCTCTGCAGCGGTGCCTCGAAGTGCTAGCGTTAGTGCAATGTACTTGCATTGCAGCTGCTTCGAACTGCAGCTTATAAATTGGCCATGATATTCTCGGGCTTTCTGTTTCTTGACTTTATCCAGTTCTCTAGCCAAGTTCTCGAAGTTTGTCTCATGCTCTCTTGCCAAGTTCTCGAAGTTTGTGTCATGTTTTTTTGTAATTTCTGATTGATTTCGTCGAAATGTGTCTCATGAAGGGTTAGTTTGTTATCAATCGCGTCGAATTTTACTTCTAGAACATTCTTAAACTCTTCCACGGAATCTTTTTGTGCAGTGACAATGGAATTCTTCTGTTCTTCTAGAGAATTCGTCTACTGTCATCATAGCGGTCATGTCAATGCCTGTACCTACTTGTTCTTCTTTTTCTTCTGCCACTTCGAATAGCATGGATTTTGGATCTCCTCCCTCGCTTTCGACAGCTTCCTGCAGACGAAGTATGAGGTCACTTTTTCCCCCAGCTGTGGAGAGATTCCGTTTTTGCAACTCAGTTTTTAACTGAGGAATGCTGAGTTGTAGTAATGCCAATGTGCGAACCATTTTTACTAATTCACTTTTTTCACACTTTACTACACTTCACTTCACTGTATTTAATTTTGTTTCTGTGCTTCACAAATTAATTCACTTTCACTTTTTTTTTTCTAATTCACAATTTAATTCACTGTTTTTTTCTTCACAACACTTCGCGCAGAATAAGTTTTATCCCACTTCTGACACCAATGTTACATTCGGCTGGGATTCGAAAAGATAAAACCATTGACATACTATGTATACTATGTGTGCTGAGTGTGCCATACTGCCATCTGTTATAGAATGTTTAAAATCATTTGAATAAGTCGTTATTTTTGCGCAGTTGCAATGTTTCTACAATGGATGGCACTGTGTTCTATGTAAAAAAAATAGCAAAGGCGCGCAGAGGTTGAAAACTCTTTCCTACTTTCGCCGCACTGAACTAAAAGGGCTAGTGCTTATGTTTGCTTCATTTTTCCTCGCAGGTTTGTATGAAACTGACATTTCACTAGCAGTCCATGTATAGTATGTCAATGGATAAAACCCTATATTGTTTACTTAACTTGAACAAATCACTATTATTTATAAGACCAACTTTTCCACTTATTATCACTACCGATACTCTTTCGAACTTTACTTCACACGGCTTAGTTTGCTGCTCGTTTTACCGACATAAAATGCTTCTGCATTATATACCTCATAAAGTAGACACATGCTTATATTATTTTAGAATCAATTAAAAAAAGAAGCACTTAAATCGATGCATATTTGACAAAAATATAAGCAAAATAGTTTATTTTACGCCCAATCTCAAATCTTCTGCAACGACAGAAAGGAAGCCAAATTCAGTTTTTATTCAATTTATCTCTCCCAACTGATCAACCCTTGCATCGTGCCCCCCTCTCCAAACACACAAATCCTCCGCCATCCTACCTATCCTACACCATGATGTTGATTTACCTGCTCTTGCTCATAATATTGCACCTCCTTTCCTCTATTCTCCTCTCACTAAGAAAAAACATTCGATTCTGGTTCTGCGAAAGAGTGAATCGAATAAATCGTTTTCACATTCGCTTTCAGGCATTGCTTTCATTTTTTCGATTCACTTTGTACTAAAATGCGATTCTCGTTCAATAAGTGAAAATGCTGTGGTGAATTCAATATCGGCCACAGTGGTGATTAAATTTTTGAATAAAATGCCTGACTTTTTATCGAAATAAGGCGAAGAAATGTGCAGAGGTTTGAAATTTATTTATTATTAATGTGCTGAATAATAGAACCCATTTTAAAAATAGTTTTCAAAAAAAAAAATGCCGATTATAAGGCCTCGTCTAAATAGAACTAAAATCCTTTTGAAGCGATAGTGGAGAACACTTCATATAGAATTTTATGGCTTCCTAAACATCTAAAAAAAAAAACATAAAACCTTAAAACATCATCAAAAATACGAGCTCTTCCATAGCGAAGTGCTATGACGCTATGAGCATGTTTTTTTTTACTGAGTGAAGTTCTCAACAAGCTATTGGTCAGGAGGACAATGTGGCTTTCTTACGTTTTGTACCAATATACATAAACAATAAATTTCCAAATTTATTTCTAAAAACTTCACTAAATACTCCTTTTGAATTGATGTGACGCTTTTTCCCTTGTTTTTTTTTTATTGGAATCTCCATTTTCACTCTTTCACTGATCTATTCACTTACAAATGAGCGCGTGAAAAGAAATTATTCATATGAAAATTTTTGACGTTTGGTTTCACCTTTTCATAGAACGAGAATCGAATTTGCGGTGAAAGAGTGAAAATATTTTCATTTCACTTTTTCGCCGAACCAGAATCGACCCCCTGGGGGGTCAAAATACTTTCAAAAAAGTATTTCGATCGACCTCTGTAAGCGGACGTGGAAAAAATGGGATATACATTTTACAAGGTTTGTTGAGTTTTACAAAAAATAAAGCTACCAAATTCAAAAGAAAAAAAAAAACACTTTTGACACCTATGCAGAAGAAAAAACGACTTGGGTGGGCCAAACAATGCAAAAACTGGACTTTAAGTCAATGGCGGTCTGTTATTTTAAGTGACGAGTCCAGATTCGAAGTCTGCGTTGGTGACGAATACATACGCGTGGCAAGAAATACAAAAGAAGCCTTTCACAAAGACTGCCAGAAGCAACAGTTAAGTTCCAAGCATCTCTAATGATATGAGGATGCGTGTCTGGGCGTGGCATGGGTTATTTACATTTTGTCAATGGACTGGTCAATGCTGCCAAGTACCAAGAGATTTTGGAAAAAGATCTTCTTTCATCAATCTTCAATCAAGTGAGGGGGACTATATTTTTCAACAGGACGGTGCTTTTTGCCACACTGCTAAACCGATAATGCCGTGGTCCTAGTTTTTCCATTTAAATATCAATAAGTTCCAGGTTTTTCCAATTCAAATTTCCAGTCTCAGTCAGCTGTTTCAAAAAATTTTAGAGTTGTTTCTCGGCATAGATTGCAAAATATTTTGTTGTGAAATTAATAAAAACAAATATGGATTCCATAAGTATATTTTTAAATGCTGAACGGGAAGAAGCAAGATTTAAAAAAAACAACTAAAAATACAAAGAAGATTGATAGGAAGTGGTTCTTCTCCGCTTGACGTTTCTCACAATGAGTAAGTATACATTTCATAACAATTTCAATCCTTTTATATTTTTTCATTAGGTTTCTTAAATTATTTCGTCTATCTAAGGAAGCATTTTCTTACATATGGAGTGAAACAATAAATATAATGGAGAGAAAACTTTGTCCGAAATTCATCACATTCAAAATGACCGAGGAAGAAAACAGTGCAAAAACATACTTTTATGAAAAAAGTGATTTTCCCGGACTAATAATGTGTGTTGATGGGGCGCATATTAGCATAATTCGTCCTTCCAATAACGAACACCTTTTTATTAATAGGATGGGATACCATAGCTTGAATGCAATGATGGTATTTACTCTTTCAATGTTGTGACAATTAAATTCAACCAACAGGTTTGTGATCATACACTAAGGATTACATGCGTTAATGCAAGCTATGGTGGAAGTTCGCATGACTCGGTTGTTTGGTCTATGAGTTCCGAACGAGATTTTATGGATGAAATGCTTAAAAGTGGAGATAAAAGCAAAATTTTTGGTAAAATGTTGATATATTATAAAAAGAAATACATAGTTATGTACATTTGAATTTACAACTATGTATTAATATAATTTAAGGTGATGCCGGTTATACTAGAGCCGTGGCTTATGACACCATATAGAGCAGCTTTAAGCAATAGTCCTGAGGCGAGATACAACTCGGTGCATTCAAAATGTAGGAGTGTTGTCGAGCCGTTTCGGTTTTTTTATTTTTAATTTTAAATGTAATTACATACTAAAGTTGAATTTTCCAATCCAGCTAATTGAATTGAATTGAATTTAATGTAATAGTCTTCAAGGGGTGTGATCCCACCTGAACTCGTGCGGCAATTATTTGCCTGAACTCTTCATTATAAGTTGCTCATTGCAGTTATCTCTTTTTCGCAATTGCATTTGTAAATCGAGCAAATTCTAATAAACGTCATTTTTGTGCACGTTGCCGGCCGGGTGGATGGCAAATTAACTTCTTTCGATTTACTTTATTTAAAGAAAAGGTTTGCTCTTTATATTAAAAATTATTATTCGCGTTTAATATGTAATTATCTATTTTCATATTTAGAAGGGCACGTTTGTAATCGCCGCACGAGAGTTTGGATTTAAGGGGAAAGTTGTCAGGAATGTAAGTCCTTTGTCTTTGCAGTATGTACATATGTATAATTAATATGATTTTCTACAGCAAATAAAATCAACCAAGTATCGGAATTGATCTTTATTTTCCGCAACGCAATTTTTCTTTTCCAACTTCAGCGATACAACACCATTTTATTTGATTCTGGTGCTGCCGGCAATTCGAGAACTCCTTTGGTCGTAAGTAGCGAGATCAACCATTTTGTTCGTGGTGAATTGAAGGCTATATTTGGAGGTTAGTTCTCGAACGTGCAAAAATTCTGAATTTGTAATATACGCTTAATAATGGAACATAGTTGTGCTTCCAAGGCTTGTAAGAAAGCTGATGATGACGACATGGTGTCGTGTGATCGGTGTAAGAGATGGTGGCACTATGCTTGTGCCAAATTCGAGCCCGATAAGTATGAGACTGCTACTCCATGGTTTTGTGAGGAAGCAAGCTGTGAATCTCAGGCTATTGGCGAAGGGAAGGTCGCTCCCATTGCGGACAATGCTCAGGTCATGTCTGCAGGCGATGACGGTAGGGGAATTTCGGTCGACCTTCTTATTGAAGCGGCTTCTGTAGCGCAAGCGACGGTGGCACAAAGAGACAGCGAGCTTCTGGCTCTTCGAAAGGAGATGGAGGAAATGAGGTTGCAGTTGGCCAAAGCCACGTCAGTTCCTGAACAATCAGCGGAACCTGTTCCAAAGGAAACGGAATCGGATATTGTTAGGGAAAGGTTAAAATTGATAAAAAAGATTCAGGAAAATCATCATTCATTGTTGGATAACGTTCACCAAAAGCAGTCGACACCACTACGTAACGTTGGTTTCACAACACCACCACAAATGGAAACTTCGTTCCGCGATGCAGATATGGCAAGTTTATTGACAATTTTGAATCGAAGCAACGTGCAGGAGTTGCCATCGTTTACTGGTGCCGACAAACGGGAGTGGCCATATTTCGAAGAGGTGTACAAATCGACCACAGTTGAAGGACGATACAATGGGAAGGAAAACGTTTCTCGGCTTCGCAAGGCGTTACATGGCGAAGCATATCAACTTGTGAGCGATCGTCTTAAGTACTCGTCAGATGCGGATGCCATTATGGATTCTTTGCGATCGGTGTTTGGTCGTCACGATGTTTTGGTTCATGACCTCACCGCTGAATTATTGAATCTTCCGCGACTTTCCTCGAAATGTGATCCCAAGCTGCGGTTATGGGCTGTGAAACTCAACGGCTTTGTGGCTGATGTTAAGTCGCTAAAAATGGATGAAGATCTCGACAATGGATATGTTCTTACCTGCCTCGGCTGCAAGTTGGGCGCTAGTCTCTATCAAGACTGGGTAAAAAGAAAATCATTAAACTCACGTGCCAATTTAGAGGACTTCGCAAAGTTTTTGACGGAGAAAGTTGTTAATCTTCCACCTGATCTACTTAGCCACGCTGAATCTACTGATGCTAGAAAACCTGCTAAAACACCGAGGCTTTCAAATCGAGTTTTAACTCATAATCCAGTGCCATCAAGTAATTCTTCAGTTATATGTGTGCGGTGTGGTGGGAGGCATTCTCTGAATCAATGTTCAGACTTTAAGGATTTGTCAGCAGAACAAAGGTTGGCTTTTGTCAAAGACAAGGGTATTTGTTTTTCCTGTCTGGATCCGATAAAACACAATTGGAGAGCCTGCCGACAAAAGTCAACTTGTCGGATCCTAAGCTGTACAGAACGTCATCACCCGCTTCTACATCAGTCAGCCATAAACAATAACTCTGAGTTGAACAGTTCTGCAATCCCTTTTGTGCCTCCGCAGCATATTCACTCGTCGCATGTGGGGACGGATTCTTCAATTTTGTTTAAGATAGCACCAATCCGTATTCATGGCATTAACGATACTTTCGTCGATACTTATGCGTTTTTGGACGACGGCTCATCGCTGTCTATGGTGGAGAAGGACCTGTTTGACGAACTTGGACTTAGTGGTGTTTCCGAGAGTTTGGTTCTTCAGTGGACCAAAGGAGTTTCCAGACACGAAGACTCTTTTCGTACTTCCTTGGCAGTCTCGGGGGTCCAGAGCCGCAAACGTCACCAGCTGAAAAATGTCTACACAGTCAAGAATTTGGAACTCCCCAGCCAGTCAATTGATGTGGCTGACTTGAAGCGATCGTATCCTCATCTACGAGGACTTCCACTGGCAGATCTAGTTAACGCCAAGCCAAAGATTCTCGTTGGCCTTGATCAAGCCAAATTCTTGTGGGGTCATGGTCAACGACATGGCACGGACGAAGAACCATGTGCTATTAAGACGCTGTTGGGATGGGTGGTTTATGGGAAATCGGCTCCTGCTTTGAGCGTGTCGTGCCTCAACCAAGTTGCCAAACCAACGATGCACCTTCTTTTTCACGATGCTATAAGGACTGAAGTTGACCTTCATGAACTTGTGAAGCACCATTTTTCAACGGAGGATTTCGGAGTTAAAGTTCCCCAAGGCGATTTGGTAAGCCAAGAAGACGCTCGAGCAGTCGACGTTATGCAGCGAACTCTAAGGCGAGTCGGTAACCAATACGAGATTGGCTTACTCTGGAACAGTGATGGAGTTACGCTGCCGGATAGCTATCCCATGGCTCTGAACAGGTTGAAAGGGCTGGAGAAATCTTTAAAGAAGAAACCTCATTTACTCGAGTGGAAAAATCATCATATGAGAGAACTTATTTCGAAGGGTTATGCCAGAATAGCGACTGCTGCAGAGTTGGAGAAATCTTGGAGTCGAGTTTGGTACGCGCCTACTTTCATAATAGAGAATCCGAACAAGTTATCGCCGAAACCGAGGGATGTTGCTGACGTTGCTGCCAAAGTGAAAGGAGTGTCACTTAACAGTTTCCTTTTAAAAGGCCCTGACAATCTAGTCCCGCTCCACGCTGGTCTTTTTAAATTTCGCGAGCGCGCAGTTGCAGTCAACGCCGATGTGAAAGAAATGTTTCACAGGATCCGTATTAAAGAAGATGATCAGCAATGCCAAAGAATATTATGGAGGGACGGTGACAGCAGTCGAGAGCCATCTGTTTACATAATGGAAGTAATGATGTTTGGGCCAAGGTGCTCCCCAACCTGCGCCCAATTTGTCAAAAATCATCACGCGGAGAAGTTTCGACTCGAATGTCCAGAAGCCGTGGACGGTTTGACGCAGCGAACATATGTCGATGACTATTTCAATAGCCACGACACTGTAGACAAGGCTATTAGCGTCACTCAAGATGCAATTCGTATTTGCAAAACTATGAACTTTGATCTTGTGGGCATTCAGTCAAACAGCCAAGTTTTTCTCCAAAACACTCCAGACAACAACATCAATTCGAAACTTGTAAGCATTGATCCAAGCGCTAGCGACACTATTATCACTAAGATTTTGGGTATGTATTGGCTGCCCTCATCAGACCAGTTCACTTACAAGTTATCGAACAACGAAACTTTGGAAACGATGCTTCTACCCGACTCGAAAATCACTAAGAGGGAAATTCTAAAGATGGTCATGAAAATCTTCGACCCCTTGGGTCTGATCTCTTTCTATATCATTCGAGGACGTATCACCCTTCAAGAAGTGTGGCGCGAAGGCTTCGATTGGGACGAACCCATTTCGGAAAAGTTAAGGATCCCATGGATAGATTTCATCAGAGAACTGCGAAATATCGAGACGCTTAAGATTCCTCGCCGATATCTTTCTTGGAACCCAGACGATTCAGAGGTGAGTTTGGTAGTTTTTGTCGACGCGTCAGAAAGAGCGTTCGCTGCAGTGGCGTATTTGCGATTCGAACAAGACAGCAAAGTAGAAGTGGTTCTTATCATGGCCAAGGCTAAGGTCGCTCCTGTGAAGAAGCTATCGGTGCCGCGATTAGAATTGCAAGCTGCAGTTCTTGGCGTCCGATTAGCGGACACAGTCAAGAAGTCTCATTCAATTCGTTTTCACAACTGCTTTTACTTCTCCGACTCGAACACCACGTTGTCTTGGATAAACTCTACCAATTTCAAATTTCCATCTTTTGTTGCTGTTAGAGTTGGGGAAATCTTAGAGTCATCCTCGCCACGCCAGTGGTATCATGTGAGGACCAAGGACAACGTCGCTGACGATGCTACGAGATGGAAGGATGCCTCAGTAGGTGACACAGATTCGAGATGGTTTAAAGGACCTGAATTTCTCCGTTTGCCAATTGGTTCTTGGCCGGTCACACCCGGAAAAAGTGCTCTCAGTTTAGCGAATCCAGAAAATACAACCTCCAACCAGATTTTGTTGCACGGTAAACAGTTCCTAGCTTCCTACAGCATTTATGAAGAGCTCAAGCCGAGATTCCGGGCAAGATGGTCGTCTACAGTTCGCGTTATGGCACTCTTACTTCGTTTTAGAGACATTCTAAAAAAAAGATGTTCTGAAAAGTTTACCTTCGTCACCCCGGTGGAGTACGCAAGAGCTGAAAATTGGCTATTCAGAAAAGTTCAGGCTGATGCTTTCCCGGAAGATGTAGCTGCTTTAACGGTTCGAAAAAGAGTAGGCACTTCGAGCAAAATCATCAATTTCTCACCGTTTTTGGACGACGAGGGCACAATTAGAATGAGCTCTAGGGGGCAAAAGGCTTTTGTCTCCTATGCAGCACGCAATCCAGCGATTTTACCAAAAACTCAGCCTTTGGTAGACTTGTTCATCACTCACCATCATGAGAAGAATTTACATGTAGGAACAGCGTCGGTCATCTCGGATATCCGGGAGCGAGCGTGGGTCATCTGTATTCGAGTCGCGGTGGAAAGGGTCAAATCAAGGTGTAATACATGCAAGCGTTTGAAGGCTAAGCCGGTGATGCCATTAATGGGTCAGCTTCCTGAGGCTCGCTTAGCTTTTCATCAAAAGCCTTTTACTCATGTTGGAGTGGATTGTTTCGGCCCTTTACTGGTGAAATTTGGAAGAGGCACGGTAAAACGATACGGCATGATCTTCACCTGCTTGACGTTTAGAGCAGTGCAAATCGAGCTGTTGAACGATTTGAGTTTAGACCAGTGCACAATGGCCGTCCGTCGTTTCGTCATTAACCGCGTTGTCACTCGTTACCTCTATAGTGACAACGGTCTTAACTTTGTGGGATCGAAAAACCAATTGGATAAAGATAAAAGGGATATGGAGGCAGCCTTAGGTGACTATGCAGCGAAGTACGAGGGCATTTTCTGGAGGTTCATACCAGCATACTCACCCTGGATGGGTGGTGCTTGGGAGCGGCTGATACAGTCCATAAAGCGAAGCATCGAGTTTATACTAAAGGGTGTTACCCCTAGAGAAGATGTTTTACGTAACGCGCTACTGGAAGCTCAAGGGCAGATAAATATGAGACCTCTCATATTCCTGTAGATCCAGAAGACCCAAAACCACTGACTCCCAATTCTATGCTGTTTGGCGAAGATTTACCAGATGTCACCGCGCCTGGCGTGTTTTGTGAGAGGGACTTGTGCAGCAAGCTCTACAGCCGTCGAGCTCAACATTTAATGGCTCAGATCATCAAGCGTTGGTATTCTGAATATCTACCAGAAATAACCCGAAGGAGCAAGTGGCATCAGAATACTAAACCAGTCGAAGAAGGCAACGTGGTCCTAATCATAGACCCCAACGAAATCCGATCGTCATGGCAATTAGGCAGAATAACCAAGGTATACCCTGGTCCTGATGGAGTTGTAAGAACTGCAGATGTTCAAGTCGCAAATGGGTCCATCAAGCTGAAAAGATCAGTCGGCCGGCTCGCAGTTTTGGATTTGTCTTCATCCTAGTTTCAGACGGGCCCCGGGATGTTGTCGAGCCGTTTCGGTTTTTTTATTTTTAATTTTAAATGTAATTACATACTAAAGTTGAATTTTCCAATCCAGCTAATTGAATTGAATTGAATTTAATGTAATAGTCTTCAAGGGGTGTGATCCCACCTGAACTCGTGCGGCAATTATTTGCCTGAACTCTTCATTATAAGTTGCTCATTGCAGTTATCTCTTTTTCGCAATTGCATTTGTAAATCGAGCAAATTCTAATAAACGTCATTTTTGTGCACGTTGCCGGCCGGGTGGATGGCAAATTAACTTCTTTCGATTTACTTTATTTAAAGAAAAGGTTTGCTCTTTATATTAAAAATTATTATTCGCGTTTAATATGTAATTATCTATTTTCATATTTAGAAGGGCACGTTTGTAATCGCCGCACGAGAGTTTGGATTTAAGGGGAAAGTTGTCAGGAATGTAAGTCCTTTGTCTTTGCAGTATGTACATATGTATAATTAATATGATTTTCTACAGCAAATAAAATCAACCAAGTATCGGAATTGATCTTTATTTTCCGCAACGCAATTTTTCTTTTCCAACTTCAGCGATACAACAAGGAGCATTATTGAAATATGTTTTGGAGTTCTTAAAGGAAAATTCAGATGCCTACTACATTCAAGAGAACTCCATTATCAGCCAGAAGAGACAGCATCTATCGTAAACGTGTGTGCGATGTTGCACAATATATGTATTAAGTTTAAAGTAGACTTTGATCACTTACTTTTGGTTCAAGATGTTGACGATATTGAGTATCAACCTTCACAGAATGTTTGAAACTACAAAAATATTGTCAAAAGAATTAGAGATGAAATCAAAAATGCTTTGTAGAATAACATTAATTTAGTTACCATCAAGACTTCACTTTTAATCAAAAAACAAAAACAATTCATTTTACTTAAAATAAATACATAAACATTAATACATATACATACATATGTAGTTTCTTTGAACTAAAATAATATCACTTCATTAATTTGATTTATGTTTTCGAAACATAATAGGAATTTAATAAGTGTTTCGATTCAGTCAGTCTGTATCTACAGCATCTTAACGTTTTATTACTGCTGCAGCTCCAATTCCTTCAAGTTTAGTTTCCTTTTTTTTTATTTCCAGCTCCTTTATTTTAAGCTTTCTCTTCTCGATGCTTTCCTTCTCCATTATTTCATTACTCCTTTTTAAAATTTTTATTTTTTCTTCTTCAAGACGTCTACTTCAAAAGGATTTTACGCAGATGAAAACGATGGATTTGAGCATTTACTGCGCCATCTTTTGAGTGACGATGATGATTCTATGCATGAGTTCGAAACTAGAAAAGATATAGAATTTGAACTGTGGAGTCTGGAGTGTCTTGTAGACATTCATTATATATGTACTCTCCCTCTCACTCTATATAAATTATATAGTTAACATAGTTAAGTAATCATGAAGATAGTCAATAAACTGAACTCATACAGAAAGGTTGTCTTTCACTTATCGTGCGAACACCAGATGGCAGCGGTGTCGGTTAATTAGTACATTTGAAAAAAAAGTAAATTAATATTCGGTTGTTCGCAAATAGAAAAAAAAAATGGTAAATGAAGACGCGCAGCAATCGTTCTCGGGCAATAACTTCACGGTTCAAGCGCCAGAAAATTTTTCGTTTAGTCCTACAGATTGGCCGCGATGGAAACGTCGATTTGAGCGATTTAGAATAGCTTCGGGGCTAAATAACAGAAACGAGGAGGAACAGGTTAATACTTTAGTGTACCTCATGGGCGATCAAGCAGACGATATTTTCCTGTCATTTAGTCTGTCTGCCGCTGATCAAAAGAAATGACGCGATGGAAACGTCGATTTGAGCGATTTAGAATAGCTTCGGGGCTAAATAACAGAAACGAGGAGGAACAGGTTAATACTTTAGTGTATCTCATGGGCGATCAAGCAGACGATATTTTCCTGTCATTTAGTCTGTCTGCCGCTGATCAAAAGAAATTTACATTTACAAATTTAAATGCATTTGAACATTTCTTTATCATAAATCACAACGTGATTTACGAACTGGCAAAGTTCAATTCTCGTTGTCAGTTAGAAGGGGAAACCATCGAAGACTTCATAACGGCCCTATATATGCTTTCGGAGAATTGCAATTATGGTACTCTGCGCGATGAAATGTTACGATATCGATCAGATCAGATCAGATCAGATCAGAGATCGCAAGATGAAAAACACCAAAGGGCAACAACAAAATATTCCATGTGGAGGAAGGAGACGACGACGAACGCTCATTGGTACGCTAACAAGAGGAGAATCTAAACGTTCAAAAGTGGACAGCGGAAGTTGCCGTTAATGGAAAAAAAATAGCACTTATGTTGGATACGGGGGCACCGGTTGACGTTTTACCACTTCAAGAGTTTAAATTGCAATTTCCACGAGAAAAAATAAACAAATCCAACAAAAAGTTATGTGGACCATCCGAAAAACGACTCGAGGTCAAGGGAATAATGCATTGCGATCTTAAATACGGGCTACGTGACTGTAAATCAGCTATAGTGAATAATTTAAAATTACCGCTTTTGAATTTAAAATCTTTTCAAAATTTGCAAATAATACAACGCATTAACGCGCTCAATACTATTGCCACTAAAGAGCAAACAAGTAGTGTAACAATCGAAGAGGAATATCCAAAGTTATTCAACAAACTCGGTTGTCTACAAGCCGAGTATGAAATTCAGTTACAGCCGCACGCGAAACTGTTGAAATAGTAAGAGTCATTGTGATTATCCCCTAAGTGACGACTTCACAATTGTCTTTCCTCCTGTCTAACTTCAAATGTCAAAAACTCTCTTTTACTTTCTCTCTTCTGTTTCTGACCTCGAATCCAAAGAAAGTCTAAATAAATTAATCCGCTTATAATTTATAAATCGATCGTTTTTCTTAACAGGCTATGGGCCCAGGATATTCTGAACACCCAATAATATATCAAGGATTTGATATTTTGTAGAAATCTTGGACCAAAAATAAATTAAGCAATTTTTCCCTGGAGTCCCCGCCTCATAACATCAAACAATGAGCACCAATATGATAGGGCGCATTCAACTCTTCAATGGAGAAAACTTTGCTTCTTGGAAGCCGCAAATGGAAGCAATTCTTCATAAAGCGAGACTAACTGGATACGTTTATGGAACTGTACAACGACCGCAGGATATAAATGCTCAACAGAGTTGGGACGACAAGGACATGGATGCAAGGGCGGAGCTTCTTTTAGCAATATCGTTTCACTGGTAAAAGACAAAAAACTGTCAAAAGATATTTGGAACTTCCTTGGCGAGACTTACGATCGCAAGGGACCCAGACAGAAGGCGGAGGAGTCTAGGCGTCTCATCAACATGAAGATGGAAGCGAACCAGAGCATGGACGAATTTATTCGTGAATTTAAGACGACCGTCAACAAATTGCAGGAAATGGAGGCTACACTGGATAAGGATTTATTGGTGGTTGTACTTCTGGACGGATTGTCTGACGAGTACAAAGATGTCCAAGCTGCATTCGACGCCCAAAGTACATATCCAGAGGTTGACGTTGTGTGTACTCGACTTTTGGAGGTAAGTGATCGGAAGAAAGAAGCAAATGGACAACCTAGCGCTGCGTTATACACCAAGTGGAAAAATAAAACTAAAAAGACTACGAACTACAACAACAAAACTAATTCATTTCCATTTAACTGCCGCGTATGTGGGAAAAAAGGCCATATGGCGAAGGACTGTTATCAAAATAAAGAAAAGGCAAAAACAACGCAGTCGACAGTCCTGAGGGAACTGATTACGGCTTCATAATAACAGAGGAATCGGCATTTCAAGTGTCCACTAACGATAGAGTCTGGTGTCTAGATTCAGGAGCTACCCGAAGTAGTGAGAACCGGCAATGGACCGCAGTTCGCCTCAGTCCAAACATCAGAGTTCCGTCAATTTGCTAAGTCTTGGGGATTTAGGCAAATTACATCAAGCCCACGTTTCCCTCAAAGCAATGGGTTCATCGAATCAGCGGTTAAAATAGTAAAATTGCTCTTAAAGAAAAATGAGGAAGATCCTCAATCGGCTCTTTTGGAGTACCGTGCAACGCCACTCGCAAATGGTCTAAGTTCAGCAGAGCTGCTAATGGGTCCGAAGATTCGATCGAGATTACTTCTGACAAGCGATCATTTTGTACCGAAACCTGCAAACATTGATCAAATCAGGAAGGCGGAAGATCAACTAAGAAAACAACAATCAGACAACTTCAATAGGCGGCATAGAGTTTCTAACTCCTTCCAACCCTAAATGATCAGACAATGATTGTTCTAGAAGTGTTACCGAAGATCCGCTATCTAAAAAGGCTATTGTTGGTCCAAATAAAACGCGCGGGTAATATACTTCAATTTAACGTTTTATTTATATAACAACTTAAACTTAGAAATTTTAATTTTAATTTTCAATGTGCGATATAGTGTGCGCTTTTACTTCCTACCCATCTCACGTTCTCCTTTCTTCTGCCATTAGGTACAATTCTTTTCTTTTACAAATAAATTACCAACCTCTTCCTTTTCTTCCTAATGTATTTAGCGCCATCTATGCGCAGAGGGATGTAATGTCGAATATCTCTCCATCTACATTCTGATCGCTACATCACCCCCTTCCCAGCGCAGCGAACCAGTTTGACAGCTAATGAGTAATGACAGACTATTCGTCTTTAAATGGTTTAATTCGATCTATGGCAACCGACAATGTTTTCCCACCTTTTTCAATAATAAATTGTTTTCGTAGTTTTCTTATTACCTTAAAAGGACCCTCATAAGGAGATTCGAGTGCTCGTTTTACTTTGTCGCTTCTTACCAGCACTTGGCTGCATGTATTTAAAGAGCTAGGGAGGTGGATAGAAGTTTGTGTTGTTTTCCGTGTTTGTAGTGTTAGAGCGGGATGTTTTTAAAAAAACATTTTAGTTGTTCAACAAAGTTAAATTCGTTAGAATAATCTGTGCTCGATGAAGAAAAATCTTGTGGCACTTTAATGTTTTCTCCGTATAGGAGTTCGGACGGTGAATGCTGTATGTCCTCTTTGGTAGTTGTGCGGATTCCGAGTAGGATTAAAGGAAGTGCTTGTGACCAGTTTATTTTGTCTCCAGAGGCCCGTATCGACGTTTTTAATTGGCGATGGAACCTTTCCACCATGCCATTGGCCTGTGGGTGGTAGGCTGTAGTGCGTACGCGTGTCGTGCCAAGAAATTTTGTCAATTCACTGAACAACTTAGACTCGAATTGTGAGCCTTGGTCAGTGGTTATTGTGTTCGGCACCCCGAAGCGAGAAACGTGCTCATGGACATATGTTCTTGCTATAGTTTCCGCGGTTATATCCCTAATGGGATAGGCTTCAGGCCATCTGGAGAATCTATCTACTATTGTTAGTAAATATTTGTAGTCGTTAGATGGAGGTAGCGGACCTACGATGTCCAAGTGAATGTGCTGAAATCTACCTGCCGGAATTTTTATCTGATCGGTTGGCGATTTCGTGTGTTTTTGCACTTTCTCTTTCTGACATGCCATGCAATTCTTAGCCCATGTGTTTATGTCATGGTTCATTTTTGGCCAGAAGTACATTTTCCGATTTTCTTTCGCGATGCTCTGATTCCGGGATGTGCAAGGGAATGTATTGCGTGGAAAATAGTTTTCCTTTTGCCTTGAGGGACGTATGGTCTATTGGTTTCGGTAGATGTTTCACACCACAAGGAGATATTGAAAGCAGGTATTTTAATGAATTCCAGTTTTATGCTGGACTGTGCATTAGGGTTGCGAATGAGCGATGCGAGTTCTTCGTCTGCGACTTGTGCCTCGGCTAATTTCTCGATTCCTGGAAGGGTAAGTTCGAGTGAAGCAGCGTCTGGACGCGAAAGGGTATCGGCTACGACGTTTAACGAACCCTCGACATATCGTATGTCGCTTGTAAACTGCGATATCAGGTCTAATTGTCGCTCTTGTCTAGGACTACGTTTGGTCTTTGTTGTAAGGGCTGTCGTCAGCGGTTTATGGTCTGTGAAGACTGTGAAATCTTGCCCTTCGACAAAATTTCTAAAGTGTTGTATAGCCAGGTAGATTGCTAGTAGTTCCCTATCGAATGCAGAATATCGCGATTGTGTAGGCGAAAGCTTTTTGCTAAAGAAGGCTACTGGTTCCCAACATTCCCCATTCCATTGCTGAATTACAGCGCCGATGTCCGTATTGGATGCATCGGTTGTTATGCTAAGTTTAGCATTTTCTTGAGGGTGGTTGAGAAGAGTAGCTTCAGCAAGTTGGCGCTTTGCCTTCGTGAATGCTTCTTGACATTCTGGGGGCCATGTGAAACATTTTTCCTTGGTTTTTAATTTGGAAAGTTTTGTTAGGTGGTCGTAGATAGGGGAAAATGTCCTTGCTAGATGTGGTATGAAACGATGATAGTAGTTTATCATACCGACAAATCCTTGAACGTTTTTAATAGACTTTGGTTCGGGGAAGTTTTCAATTGCTTCGACCCGTTCTTTAGATGGTTGAATTCCATCTTTTGAAATGTCGAATCCTAAAAACTGTAGTGTGGACACCCCGAATGTGCATTTGGACGCTTTTATGCGTAGCCCATAATCAGAAAGCCGTTCGAATAGCAGTTTAAGGTGGACTTCATGTTCCCCGTCAGTCTTGCTGGCGACCAGTATGTCGTCGACATAAACAAACACAAAGTCAAGTCCCCTTGTCACTTGATGCATGAACCGCTGGAAGGTTTGGGCTGCATTTCTGAGCCCGAATGGCATTCGGGTGAATTCGAAAAGTCCGAACGGCGTGGTCACAGCTGTTTTTAGGACGTCGTCTTGTGCCATTGGAATGTGGTGGTATGCGCGTACCAGGTCGATTTTTGAAAACACCGTACAGTCCTGAAGTATGGTGGTGAAATCGTGTATGTGTGGTAGAGGGTACCTGTCTGGTATTGTGATTGCGTTTAACATTCTATAATCGCCACACGGTCTCCAGTCATTTGCTTCCCGCTTGGGAGCCATATGAAGGGGAGAGGCACAAGGCGACGAGGATGGCTTGCAGATTCCTATCTGGACCATGTAATCGAATTCCTCTCTTGCTATTTTAAGCTTAGCATTGTTCAAGCGCCTTGGTCGAGAGTGAGGCAATGGGCCCTGTGTTAGGATGTGATGCACGACTGTGTGTTTGACGGGGAAGTTGAAGTCTGGGGGTTCCATCAGCGAAGGAAAATTCGTTAGGATGGAGTTGTACTTCTGTTCCACCGCAAAGAATCGTGGGCTAGTCACAGTTTGTTGGCAAGGTGTGCCGTTGACCCATGTGTTTGTGAGAGGATCTATGAGCCTTGAATTTTTTACATCAATTACTAGGCCGGTTTGTCTTAAGTAGTCAGCTCCAATGATGGGCTTAGTGACTGACGCGATTAAGAAAATGTGGTTAAAAACTCGTCTAAGACCTAGGCTTGTTTGAAGATATTTTGTTCCAAAGACCTTGATAGACGAACCATTGGCAGCGGAAATGAATTGGTCTGGTTTGGTGTTCTGGGTTTGAAAACATGAAGATGGGATTGCAGAAACGTCAGAACCTGAGTCTATTAAGAATGTGACATTCGACATAGGATCTTTAATGAAAAGACGGCATTGTATGTTATGTGTTCTACTACCATTCGCCGCCATGATGGTAGTAGTAATTAGTTTGGGTGATTGTTGAAACTGCATGGTTTGCTACATTTTTGTGCATTTTTTCCAAATCTTGAATGGAACCAACACCATTTATTTTCGTTCCTTGAACGAGATCTGTTACGTGTGGTAGTTGATGAACCACGCCTCCTGCTAGCGTTTCGAAAACGCGGTTTGTCGATGTTGAAATTTGAGAGCATCGTTTTTATTTCGTGTATTTCAGCTTTGAGATTTTGGTTGAGGCAGGTGAGTTCGTTAATCGTTTTGTCAGAGTGGGACGCAATGGAGAAAACAGAGGAATTTTGCTGTTGGTAAACTTCAAAAATATCGTCGGCTACCTCAAGCAGATCTTCTATTTTAGATTTGGAACTGGCCTTAATTGAAACTTGCACTAGTGTAGGAAGGCGTCGCTTCCATAATTCTAAGATAAGGCTCTCTGTTACAATCATTGATTGTCCAGCCAAGGTCTGAAGTCTGCGATAAAATTCCGATGGTCTTTTGTCACCCATCTCCTCACCTGACAAAAGTGCCTCTATTCTTTTACCCTCGCTCATGGAATGACGTTCTATTAATGCCTTTTTCAGATTTGTATACGGGGTTTGGGATTCTTGGATCAGGATATCATAAACACTTGCAGCCACGTCCTGGGGAAGCGATTGAACGACATAATGGAACTTTGATTGTTCTACGGTTATATTTCTAATTGCGAATTGGGATTCTACTTGTATAAACCAGATCGCTGGCATCTTAATCCAGAATTCTGGAAGTTTAATTGCAACAGCATTTACTGCCCCAAACGGTGCAGAGCCTGAAGGGCTGGCGGCTCGTTCCGGTGCATTTGGTGGGTTTTGCGGTACTGGTTGGTTGCGCGCGGTTGGGGGATTTGCAGCGATAGATGGCTCTTCCATCTTGTTTTAAAGGGTTATACGCGCGGATGGAAGAAAAGGGTTTGGTTTTACACGAAAATGAGAAATATGTGAACCGAAAGTACGTGAGAATCGATTATTTAAGAAGCACAAGAAATATTAATATATATATGTAGATGTAGATGTATAGATATACTTAATTAAAAATAATATATAAAAAATGCAAGTCTACAATGTAACTAGGATACAAGATATTTTGAAAACAAGAGAAATATACTTGCTAAGCTCCTAATTGTTGTATCTGCTGCTGGTTGATGATGATTCTGATGATGATGCTGAAGTTGTGCTGATGCTGACGATGGCGGTGCTGATGAAGATGGCGGTGCTGGTGCTGATGGTGGTGCTGATGACGGTGGCGGTGCTGATGGTGATGGCAGTGTTGGTGCTGATGACGATGGCGGTGGTGGTGCTGATAACGCTGGTGGCGTTTTTTATGAATGTGCGTGT
Organism: Cheilosia soror; assembly: GCA_949372485.1. Lineage (NCBI taxonomy): Eukaryota > Metazoa > Arthropoda > Insecta > Diptera > Syrphidae > Cheilosia > Cheilosia soror. The sequence goes on along the minus strand of OX443561.1, from coordinate 56,912,258 downwards.
GTTGCTGGGCTCTGATACTGTTGAGCAGTGCTGCGCAGTGCCAAGTCGTGGTGAGATGATTACTTGCGTGCGCAAAGCGAGTGCTGCTGCTGGTGTGTTGGTGAATCCAGCTGAGATTTGGGTGCTGGCGAGACGAATCGAGGAGAAGAGATGGCGTAGGTGGAGACACGGAGTGGAAAATGGTGGCGATGGCGAAACTTCGTGTGCGGATGTATTAAAATTGGTTTGCGCCAATTTGCGAGCGCTGCACACTGATAAAAATTGGATGTTGATGTCTTATATTGCACATTACCCAGGCACCCGGTGAGGTTAATTGAAGCGATGATTTTGTTACTTTGGTGCTGTAACAACGTGTCGAAAGCGTGATGGCGTTTTTCGAGGTTACGGTGAAACACGTGACTTTCGTATGTTGAGTCAATTACGCACCGGGGATGTAAAAATTGCAATTATTTTGTTAGGCTGAGCTTGCAATTACGATGGATAAAATATTTTAAGCGATATTCGCTTGTAATCCGTAAAAGCCGGTTGATTTTCTGCCTCGTGGTTTTGGTGCGAGCGCGGAAAACTCGTTCGTATAGATTTTTTTTTTGTTTGCGTGCGGGGTCACCAATATTGTTGGTCCAAATAAAACGCGCGGGTAATATACTTCAATTTAACGTTTTATTTATATAACAACTTAAACTTAGAAATTTTAATTTTAATTTTCAATGTGCGATATAGTGTGCGCTTTTACTTCCTACCCATCTCACGTTCTCCTTTCTTCTGCCATTAGGTACAATTCTTTTCTTTTACAAATAAATTACCAACCTCTTCCTTTTCTTCCTAATGTATTTAGCGCCATCTATGCGCAGAGGGATGTAATGTCGAATATCTCGCCATCTACATTCTGATCGCTACAAGGCATATGTATTTACAGATCTAACCCTACCATATACCGTAACAGGAACTACTTTAAACAAAACATCCCCAGAATAATTTTCGTGACAGGCATTGTAAACTCCACCAGTTGAAGTCGAAGGGTTGTTGACAGCATTATGAAGCAATGCATTGTGATTCTGATTACCACCATTCACCCCATATGTCAAATTAGATGTGCACCTTGAACGCTTAAAGTGCTTCAAACATCGTTCACAGATGTTATTTTCCCTTACGATATTCCATCTACGAGCAATAGATATGTCTCTCTAAATATGTCGCAATCCACAATACTATGGTCAAGGCGACATGCAAAACAATTAGTTGCCCTTGAGGCCCTTGATCGCGCTTGCATTGGTTGATGATTTGCATGCGCATTTAAATGTCCCATCCTTCGGTCAAGCCTTACGTCTGCTCCAGGTGTCACCAAAGTGTTAGCTGCTTCAGCCATCGAACCTACCCAAGCACTAAACTCTCGCAAACTTCACTTTTGAAAGTGAACTGCTATGCATCGCCCAATTCAACCGTAGTAGCGCTGGAAGTTTACCAACCAATTCCTGCAATAGAGTAGGATTATTTATGTGATCCTCTAATCCCGCCGCAATCATTGTTGAATAAAGTTTTTTAATTGAAAGCGCGAAACCCACCAATGACTCATATTTATCTGCTTTCGGTGGCGGTTCGCTCCTAACTTTCTTTATGAGACTATCTATTATCAACTCAGGACGACCATAAAGCCACTTCAACATTTGCATTACCTCAGGAACTGATGAAGGAAGCAGCAAAATACTACCTACGGATTTTAATGCATCACCTTTGAGTGCTCTCTGTAATCTTATCAAATTCTCTGCATCGGAATATCTGCAGAGTTCTGTGCTATGTTCAAAACTACTATAAAATATGGCCCACTCTTCAGGTCGACCACTAAACGTCGGCAGCTCCTTCGATAAAGCTTGTCTACACGCAATGTTGTCAGATGTCAATGTTCGCAGCACAGGCTTCGATTCTACTAATTCTGTTTTCATGCCGACATCGACCTTTTCAATATATTCTTTTTCGCTTAACGTCTTTCGTCCTCGCCAACAAACCGCTTGCTACCGTCGTTGTTGTCGACAGACTACCATCTGCCGTTGTCACCGCCCTCTTCCAGCATTGTGTCCTTGATGTACTCTGATTCTCGTTGGTGACGACTGCACCACTACCTTTTGTGCACTTCCTGCACTCCCAGGGTAGATCGGCCACCGTCGAATCCACTCCAACACAAGAGAAATGGTGCCAAACTCCACACTTATCGCACTGGACCATATCTTCGGCCGAATCTGGCCTAGTGCAACTCCTACATGCTCCTTTTTCAGACATGTTTCACCACGAACAACTAATTCTTTGCAAATGTCTTATTAATCAACTTTAAATTTTCTTTAAAGATTTTGTCAAAAAAGTAAATCAAACTCTCAATTTTCTCTTTTAAATTAAAAACTTTTATTAGCTCGCGAAATGCGGCTTTAAAGAAAATTATCAATCCTCAGAACAAAAATGGCGACTGTGCGCTACAAATCAAAAATTACCACCACCTTTCAATTTCAAGAGTGTATTCAGCCATGAATTACAAATTATGCTTTGACAGTTGAAACGTTTTTAATAACATCCAATGACTAAAGCATTAAACATCGTTTTACAGAAACTATAAATACAATTGTAAAGTTCTCACTTACGGCCAGGTATTTTAAATTTTTGAAAAAAGTAACTCTTGGTAACATTTTCTTCCAGTTCCGATGGCCATTTTATCCATTGGGGGCACAAAAGAGTTTCATGTAGAATTTTCGACAAAGTACTCTGTGCGAGAGGAGAAGCAAAATCATTACCCACTATCCACTGGTAACCACCTCCAGCCAGCACCTCAAGCGTGGAACATAGATTTAAAATAGGAGGGACGTATGTGCTTCGCCTTCCTGTACCAAGACAAATGTTGTCCAGCACATACCTAAAAGCGCTTTTATTCAACCGAAAACGTTGAAGAAAACTAAATAAAAAATTAAGAACATGTAAACTTACAAATCAATACACATCAATTAAACAAACCCTTCATCGGGTAGCGTAAGAGGATTGGAATAATCCCGAAGATTTTTTCGGATTTTTCTTAGATTTTGATCTTCTACACCGCTATCATCACTATCACTTGCTATTAACAAATAATTCGCCAGCATATTTTGTATTGAATAAATAACACAACCACCAATTTAGCAATAAAAGAAAATAAGAAACGTCAATGAATAAGCTGTCGTTGTTTTATTTTCGCGCGGAACGAAAATGTCATTCGTTTTTAGAGTTACATGAAGCAAAATAAACGAAAACGTAAACGAAATGGCTTTCGTTTTCTTGCTTTCGTACAAACGAAAATTCCTTTCGTTTTTGTAGTTACATGAAGCAAACCGTTCGTGCAAACGAAAACGATTGAACGTTTTCATCTTACAGAATCCCACCCCAGCTCTTCGCCGCAAATGGATCGGTTATCAACACCTACGGCACCGTTACGCTCGATCTCAATTTGGGGCTGCGAAGATCGCTCAATTGCCGTTTTATATATTTTTTAAACCATTTTGGTCGTGGATTTAAAGCAACACCGCATTATTGATGAAACCACTGGTTTATCTGCTTCCGGAAAAATTCCGCAAGGACAAACTGAATCTGTCCGAGCACTTCAAGCTGATGTCGATGAGCCGTATGCAGCACTCTTGCAACAATACTAAACAATTACTCAACCGAGTGGAACCCTCAAGTTATCAAATTACTCCACTGAACACCACATTAAAACTACAAAAGGACCACCAGTTTCAAGCAAATCCAGACGTCTTGCACCAGACCGGTTAAAAATCGCCAAGGCAGAGTTAGAGAAAATGATCAAACTAGGGATTGCTCGCCGCTCAGATAGCCCATGGTCTTCGCCTCTACACCTCGCTACCAAAAAATCAGGTGATTGAATTGAATCAGGTCACGAATTTCCATTCATGACGTTTGGCTTGCGCAATGCCGCACAAACGTTCCAGAGGTTCATGGATGAGGTAACATGCGAACTCCCAATAATTTTTACCTACATTAGGCGTATTTTTTTGAGAATCCATAGCTAGCTCACTTTTACTTACATGCAAAACTTTTATACTCACTTTTGGTTTTGTTATACAACTTACTTTTGGTTTTACATGCAAAATTGTTATACTCAATTTTGGTTTTGTTATACTCACTTCCCAAAAAAATACGCCAAAACTTGTATACTCACTTTTGTGTTTTGTTATACTCACTTCCGGTTTTACATGCAAAATTGTTATACTCACTTTTAGTTTTGTTATACTCACTTCCCAAAAAAATACGCCTATTGATGACCTGCTCGTCGCTTCTGGGAATGAAACACAGCACTTGGTGCACCTAAGCATTTTGTTTCGCCGTCTTCAGGACGCCGCAAAGTGCCTTTTCGGTAGAGCCAAAGTGAAATTCCTGGGTCATCTCGTGTCGGCTAGCGGCATAACTCCTCTACCTGAGAGAGTCTCTGCTATCTTCTACTTTTCCTAGCCTCAGACAATAAAAAGACTCGCGGCATTCGTAGGCACTTTTAATTTTTATCGCAAATTTATCAAAGGCGACGCACAACTTTTAGCTCCTTTCAACAAAGAACTTCAAGGACCGAATATCAAGAGTTCTCAACCTGTGAATTGGACCCCAGCTTTGGAACATGCCTTCGCAGCATGCAATCAAGCCATCGCGACGACAGCGCTACTCTCACACCCCAATATCAACGCAGTGGTCGATTTTTACCGACGCATCTGAACAAGCAATCGGAGCAGTACTGCAGCAGCGCTACCCGACCGGATGGCTACCACTCGCTTTCTTTAGCCGAAAACTTTCTCTTTCAGCACAGAAACAGTCGACTTATGATCGGGAGCTACATGCAGTCTACGAAGCTGTGCAGCACTTTCGCTTTCAAACAACGCCCTGAACGTGAATCTCCCTGGCAATTCCGAAGATTAGATTTTATCCGTTTACAACGGATATCAGACATATCTCGGGTGCTGATAACATAGTTGCAAACACACTCTCGCGCGTGGATGCGATTGTCGCAGCAGTCACTCCACAGGAATTAGCTCAAGCTCAAGCCCAAGATGGGGAACTTCGTGAAATTCTTAATAATCCGATGTCAACTCTGCAAATTCGCCACCTCAGACTACAGCACCTCGAAGTTGAACTGTATTGTGACGTTTTAACAGGTTCAATTCGTCCATTTGTGCCTCGACAGCTAAGAAGGCAGGTATTTGATTCACTCCATTCTTTGGCGCACCCTGGTCAACGCGCTTCGCTGCTCAGCGTTACGTTTGGCCGCCAATGAATAGGGACTGCGCACAGTGGACCAAATGTTGCATTTCCTGCCAGGCTAACAAAATGACACGGCACAATCTCGGCGATTGCAAACTTCGAGCCACCATCAAAACAACATCGAACATATTCACATCGATCTGATTACCCTGACTTCATCGAAGGGATATAGTCAGTGCCTGAGTATCATCAATAGATTTACACGTTTTCCGAAGGCCGTCGCACACGCACTAGAAAATGGAACTGCGGAAACCACTGCCCGCGCACTAGTTTCTTCATGGATCTCACGATTCGGCGTCCCACTTCGAATTACATCAGATCTAGGCCGACAAATCGAATCAGACACATTTAGGAGCCTCATGAAGATCCTCCGCTGCAAGCATCTTAGGACTACACCCTAATATCCCCAAGCAAACGGATTAGTGGAACGTTTGCACGGGCAGCTTAAGTCAGCTCTTTTGTGCCATGGAGAATCATGGTACAACGCACTTCCTGTGGTATTGCTTGGACTTTGCGCCGCCTGGAAAGAGGACCTAGAAGCTACTCTTGCAGAACTGGCTTACGGTGAACCGATACGGCTACCAGGTGAATTTCTACACCCTTCTTCAACAGACATCCCTGCTCCGGAGCTAGTGCGTACTTTACGCGACCATTTCAGAGAATTAACTCCTAAACAAATGTCGCGCCATGGACATCGAGCGACGTTTGTGTTTAAGAACCTATCAGATGCCTCCCATGTCTGTGTAAGGCATTTGCCACACCGTATGATGGCTCCTACCGAGTTGTGGAAAAGCATGACAAATATTTCATAGTCCATTGCAAGGGTAAAAACACTCCCATCTCGGTCGACCGTCTGAAACCCGCATTCATCCTCAGTGACGACTTGAAAAACGACAACCTCCATTCACAAGAACCTATAACAAGTCCACAGCCTTCGACCTCTTTAATAGCACTAACCAGGCAGCGAAAATTCGTCCATTTTACTAAATAACCGAAACTTAAGTTATTCTGAAAATGCTAATAATATTCGTTTCAGCATTTGTTCTTACCTTTTTTCACAGAAGGGGAGACATGTGGTGACCCTAACGTCAGACCATCACATACTACTACTTGCGCTGCAACAAAAAACTGACCGTCGACAAGTACCGCAAGAGTTTTTTCGCATTGGTAATGTAATGAATCACCTCATCAATCGCCTCATCATCAGCGCGAACACTCGACTTGCTCTTAACTTTATTCTACATATAAACTCATGTTCATTTTTCCTTTTTCCTTTTTGAAGAATACAACTTAATTATAACTGTTTGGTCTTTTCTTTTAACAACCACTACATATACATTAATGTGTAATAAAACATTTTTTATGTTATGTTATGTTATGAGCGCTTCTTTGCAAGCAGTACTGCAGATGAAACAGATGTGCAGAATTCAATCGGTTGCTGTCAATGCGGGAAAAAATACGAGAGTGCAACACCCACGACAAATAATTCCCGTCTCGCTTTTCCTCGTATGCATCAGTAGCTGAATTTGGAAATTCGTTGCTTCCAAGTCTATTTTTGGAATTGTTTTTAATATTTTTTGTTATCAAATTTATTTTGATATGTTACTATTTAAGAAAATGGAAAAAGTTAATTCTCCGCTTCTTCGTTAGAAAACTCAAAAAATTAAGAAATATAAGCAGACGATGTATTAAAAAGATGGATAAAATGTATATCGAAAAACTTTTATTCATTCATTCATTCATTTTCAATGGTCCGCTTGTCCATTAAGTGGGTCGCGGGTGTAGGTTGCTCAAGTGGACCCTCCATAGCTCTCGATCCTCCGCCATCGACTCTAAATCATCAAGGGCAATCCCCATACGGGTAGAGGAGAGATTATGAATTTGATCTAACCATCTCATCCTGGGTCTACCTAGGGAACGCCTGCCCGATGGTACGGATTCCATAGCACGTCGTGGAATCCTGGTCGGGGACATGCGTTTAACATGACCAAACCACCGAAGCATGGATCGCTCCGTCCGGAGAAGTAGCTGCTCGACATTGAGTTCCTCGGGTATTCTGGTATTTATGATGTGATCTCTACGGGTCACACCAGCAATACTACGGAGAAATCTCATTTCGGCAGCTTGTATTCGCGATCTTATTCTTTCGGTCATTACCCAAACCTCATGACCATAGGTAAGAGGTGGAACAAACACCAAATTAAAGACTGACAACTTAGCTTTGACACCAAGTTCAGTCCTCCTGATAACAGAATAACCAAGCTGTCTCAAAATCGATCCAGCCTGACCAATCCTACAGCAAAACTCGGCATTGCTCCTTCCATCACTCGTGAATAAGACCCCGAGATACTTAAACTTCTCCACCTGTTTCAATGGGACTCCACTAACATGCAGAGTGCATTGAACAGGCGTTCTGGAGACGACCATCACTTCAGATTTGTTCACATTTACCCTCATCTCAGCTTCAACACAAACCGATCGAGTGCGCGCTGAAGTTCAGTCTGAGAGGACCCAAGGATGACCAAGTCATCAGCGAAGAGCAAATGACTTATCCTCAGATCTCCCAATTCGAAACGTTCTTCGCCAAGACTGCGCTGTAACATCCAGTCCATATAAGTACCTAATGAAAAGGAGAGGCGACAAGACGCACCCCTGGCGAAGTCCAACGCCCACGGTGAAAGGTATTGATTTAACGCCGTTTACCCGAACACAGCTTTTACAGTTTGTGTAAAGAGATTGAATGGCTCTCAAGCACCTTGGCAAAGACTTTTCCGGGGAGACTTAAAAGTGATATACCCCTGCAATCCCTTTTATCCCCTTTCTTGAAAAGGGGCACAATCACCCCAATCTGCCAATCGCTGGGAGTTTCGCCGCATTCCCAGGCCACTTTAATGACACGAGAGAGCCATTTGACTCCCTCTTCACCTAAGGCCTTTAGCATTTCTGGCCGGATTTCATCCACTCCGGCAGATCTGCCAGCTTTTAGCGATTTGATCGCAAAAGTGACTTCCTCTACCGTGGGACTATTTTCCGCCCTGCTTAGGGCGATGGATGTGTCATCCTCAATGCCCTGGATTGGATTGAGCAATTCGGAAAAGTGCTCGCTCCATCTGCGCAAGATGTCCTCCTCATTAGAAAGAAGTGTACCATCTTTGGATTTGACTCCTTCGATAATGTTCCACTGCCTTCCTCTAAGACGGCGGATGGTCTGCCAGAACACCTTGCTTGCAGATCTGTGATCACGGTCCAATTTTTCGCCGAACTCCTTCCAAGACTGTTCTTTGGCTGCTTTGACAGCCAATTTGCAAGTTCTTCGCGCCTCAATGTACCGGTTTCGAGAAGGAGAGTCTCCCAAGTGAATCCACACCTTGAAAGCCTTCTTCTTCTCTCTGATAGCTTCTTGAACTCCGGGCGTTTTAAACCACGCAGTTCTTTTCTCACCACCAGCCGCCACACCGAGCCGCTTCACTCCGCAATCATGTCCTGCAGAGGCAATAACTGCTGTTGAGAACAACTGCCATTCTTCCTCTACATTCAATGGAACATTTGAAATTTGTTCAAACCTTTCAGATACCTGCCGTGCAAATTCCTCCCGTATCTCATCGTTCTGTAGCCCCTCCCACCGTATGCGCGTAACCATTCTTGGTTTATGCTTTGGCAGGATAGGTATTTGATCGTTGAGATACAATTTGCACAACACCAGGTGGTGATCAGTTGACAGTTCAGCCCCTCTCAATACACGAACATCACAAACCATCCTATTAATACACGATGGTACCACAAAGAAATCTATCAGCGATTTCTGCTGAAGACTTCGACGGTACCATGTGTATTTATGGATATCTTTGTGTGGAAAGAGAGTGTTCATAATGGACATTCCATTTGAACAACAAAAGTCCAACAAAAATCTCTCCGTTCGCGTTCTGATCGGGGTCACCGTGTTTCCCAATCGCGCTGTCCCATGTCGAGAAATCCGCACCCACGTGAGCATTGAAATCACCAATCAGGATATAAGAATCCATATCTGCAACCTTTTCAAGGGCTGCATCAACTTCATCTAAGAAAGCTGCGTACCCTGACTCCAGATTCGGTGCATACACCTGCACTAGAGCCAGAGTTGATCTTTCAAGCTTAAGCTTTAAGATCGCAACTTTCCCTCCTAACGGAATCCACTCCAATACTCTGCCTGACAGCCTGGGACTTGTGAGTATCCCCACTCCCGCCTGACAAGACATTGAAGGTGCTACTCCCGACATGAAGAGTTTCCACCCATCTGCAAGGTCCACAGTTCTAGAACCCCTTTGCTTTGTTGAGGAAACACCAACTATATCTAGTCGATATTTAACACCTCCCCAACAAGCTCCAGGTCTTTTCCCGTGAGCGAAGAGATGTTCCACGTGCCTATCCTAAGTCGATGCCGTTGTCGAGTAACCGAAAGTCCACTTATGCCCCTATTGGTGCATAGCGCATCCACCCTCTGACCCCCATAATGGTTCGCGAGACCATTGACAGGAAGCTCGTAGCCGTTTCGGGTTAAACCCGGCCGACTGCCGAGCGTGACAAGCCAACCACCAGACGCTCGCAAACTGCCACCCTTCAGGCCTGGCTCCAAAGGGCGCCCTATTTTGACAGGCTTGGCAATATCCGAGGCTCGCTTTCGTCGCTTTGTCATCATTGGGTGTGTGCTTCATTAGCCATGTCTAGGTGAACCTAGACATGTTGCCCGCCCCCCACCACGGGGAGGTCAGCTACATGAGGGGGCATCGAACAACTTTATTGATTAAAACAAATTAAAAGGTTAGCAAAACATAATGCTGCAGCCACCGTAAATACGCAGTTCTTCACCTTTCATTTCACTTCCTGGATATCGGCCTTGTACCTGTGTATGGTATCTACTAGTTAATCGGCTGCATGAGGTCTACCTAAGGTCCAGACATTCAATATGCAGTTCTGAAGCTTGTTGTTCTTATTTCGTTTCCAAGGGTGGGTCATTCATATCCGTTTCGTAACACCATTTTTTTCCCGTGGTAGGGAAGTTAAACCAATGCAGAGTCCCCATATTGAAGGGCAGATCCTTTGACGAAATAACACCGGATATTCCGGTGCCAGTAACCCACTTCGTAGATGTGAAAGATGTCGTTGGCTCATAAAGGGTTCATCCGCCACCATTTTGTTTCAGCACCCTGACTAGTTTTGAATAATTCCAACTGACCTCAACTACAATTATGTATGTCGAAGTATTATGTAGCTCAAGTAATGCATATGCCACGTATCCCGCTATATAGACCTCTGATTGTTTTTTTTTTTTTTGCAGTAGTCTCATTTGATGGTATTTTCGATGCATTCAGGCATTTACAGGAGTGGCTCCGGACCAATAGATTTTCAGTGCTTATCCCACCTTTTCATTGCCCTCGATTATTGTGTGCCATTCTAAACAAGCCAATTAGGCCTATTCGGCAAAATCTTTATGAATTTTCTGTTATGAATCATAAAAGATTTCGACCATAAAAGATCTTTTATAAATCGTATTTAAATAAAAAAATAAATAGGTGGCGCAACAGGCGGGTGACACCCAAGGCCTAGCTTCTCGCAACCATTCGTTTTGTGTGAGTTTCTATTTTTGGGACGAATGGAAGGGACCTACAATTTTATGCCGAGTCCGAACGGCTGAATTGAGAAGCTTTTTCATGACAGTCATACTCTCGGATGTTTGTCAGACGTTCGCGAGAGGTGGCGCAGTAGAAAAAAACTTTAAGATGTAATTTGTGTTTTTCCGGGGATCGAACCTGGGATCCCTCGCACATTGGTCCAACACACTAACCACTGCGATACTGCGCCCACCATAAATCGTATTTGGGGTTTCGAAATTTTATGAAACTCTGTTATGGAACTTCGAAACTTAAAAATCTGTTACGAAGCTGTCAAAACAAACCGCAGTTTTTTTGTTATACATAGTCCGTAGGCACCGGGTCAAATTTGTGCAAAAAACATATTAAAATGCAGGCTGAAATGAATAAGTTATGAATTACTACAAACTAAATAATTGTGTAATAAACACTGGAATATTTTTTTAGGCAAAAGACAACAAAAAACCACGACCGAGCTAAAGCAAATATTTTGCTCTTATATGGAGCCAAATTCAATTAGAAAACACTATTTAAATCAGTAACCAACTGAATGAATCTGGATGAACTTGGCGATAAATGCGATAAACCAAAAATGGCCTACTTTGTGATGATTGTTAAGGATGTGATCCGGTCGGTACATATAGCCAGACTGTATAACTGAGAGAGCGGATAAAAAATATGCAGTATCCCTTTGCCCCAAACGTCGCTAAAGTCGTCAAATAATAGTTGGTTCAGTGCGCGCAGTCTGGCTTGGCCTGGCTCTTACTAGAGCTGATGCTGTACATTTGCAGAGGAAATGAGAGAGAGTTTCTTTCTCATTTGTATTTCCGCAACTTCGGCAATGATGGTTGTATTTTGTATTTGATACTGAGATTGGCCGCATGGTCTCCAATTGGCCAATGCCCCGTGGTTAATGCCGTGATTCTGGTGATTCTGCTTCCTACTGACGCTTGATATGAACCGTACCCGTAAAAATGTAGTGTCGCTAGAAACTTGAAATAAATATCCAACTTTACATCGTTATTTATTACATTATCAGAAATGCACTTAACTTGAATTTGAAATGAAATGTTTGTATTCGTGTCTTGCGTAAATTGTTCCAATTTGTTTATTAGAACTCTAGCATTCACCGTATCCAATCTAATGAGCTGAATAAAACGCAACATCAGGAAGATCAAATGGATCACTATTTAATCTTATGTGGTTTTCCATTGGGACATAAGATCAATCTTTTTTTTGATCCAGATCACTTTTCATGTTCCATTGGGACAAAAAATCAATCTTTTTTTTTTATTCGGATCACTTTTTGCAGATCTCGATAATTTTCGAGATTTACACATACTCTCACTAATACCAATATACCTTGGTTTACGTCATTCAGAATTTGTTTTCAAAACAAAATTACGAAAAGCCTCGTGAAAAGCAATTATTCAGAACAAAAACGTAAATAATGGACATGGTCTTAATTTTGGAGCAATTCTATCATCTTCGTCATCTTTTTCTTCTTCTTCGTCATCTGTGGATTTCAAATCTTCGTTGATATGATTACCCACATTATGTTCGTATGTTTTCATCAAAAAAAGAAAAAAATTTGCACAGCTGATGTAGGTACAAAAATATAAATTGATAAATTATTTTCAATTACATACCCACTTGTTTATACACATTTATTACATTTGTCTTCTTTTGTAAACATTTCGTTGACGAAAAATTGAATAGATATCCATTTCAATTCAAAACTTTCTAATTAATAAAAATCTTTTATGATAAAAGTCACAAAATTCTGTTATGATTTATAACAGATTTCATAAAAGATTTTTGCACGCAGAATACCAATTTTGGAGATCATAAAAGATTTTTTGACAGTTCGAACTTTTGTATGGAAATTCATAACAGAATAACAGGAAAATGGATAAAAGATTTTGCCGAATAGGCCTGAAGGTCAGCTCTTATGGCTTGGCTCATATATATATACATTTTTCGTTTTCCATAAAAATACTCAACAAATTTTGATTGGAAAAGAGAAATCATTTTAGAAGTTCCAACTTTTACACTTTAAACAAACCTTCCGCAAACGCATTTTTACTTGTTTTGGCTCTGAAATTAAGGTAACTATTGAAATATGTCAAACTAATAAAATTCAAAATTCGAATATGGGTGTTAAAGTATTGTTATATTCGTTATAATTGTACGGGTGTATATTTTTATTATGTTGGCTGGTATATTAGGTCTGCTGTGTATCGGATTTTTCATTTAGTTTTAAATCAAACGACTGTAGGTTTTCTAGTGGATCTAAGTCTGCAAATAAATCATACCAATTGGATATTTGTTTTTTTTCATGTACTCCTGATAGCGTATTATGTTTAGTATTCTCTTTGTTCAAAAACGTTTTATCTTTTGACTTTTGTGTATAAGAATTTAAAATAGAGCGGTAAGGTTCTACGCTATATTTATCCACCGGACGTATTGGAATGCCTCTATCCTCGCACCGGTTTTCCAGCCCATTAGTTGAGTGTTCGTTTACTTCTAAGGATTTAGACATCTCTATTAATATGTTATCTGCTGAATTATCCGCGCTTGTAGTTTCAGCCGATTTAATTTCTTTATCATGGAAATCATCCTAGAAGTATAAAAAATGCACTTAAAATAATAAAGTAACAAATAATTAATTAAAAAAATGATAATTACAATATATAATTCATTAAGGGCCGGTTTGTTCAATCAATCAATCAATTAATCAATGGTTATTCCAGCTGATAATCATAGAATCTGTTTGTTCAGTCAAATTTTAACCAGAGAATACATGATATGGTTATTTAACCCAGCCGATTTTGATCGGTTAACGGCATTTAACCAAGCAATTTCTGAAATTTAGTTTGTTCAAGCTTTGATATATGTAGCAGTCAAAAACAATCTTTCTTTCAAAAACTGTATAAAAAAATGTGCACGACTGGGTCGCACGTAACTTTCTCGTTTATTGCGAATCTCGCAGAATCTCAGAGTCATTTCAACAAATTTTACGTTTAAAATTATTTCCACTTACGTACATCTTACGTAGGTTTAGTAACCCTTGTTAACTAAACACGTAATACATACTACAAAGACATTATGTACGTATTAACTACAACACTTTATTACTTACTTTCAAATCCCAACTGACATTTGAAGAGTGCAAGGAGGCGATGAATTTCGAATTCCCATTTTTGATTATTTAAAAAAAGTGGTCTCAATGGTCGGGATTTGGGTAGTCATTTTTGAGAAATATTCATAAAACGGCAATATTCGAGTTTTCTAAGAAAAACTAAGTACCTGATCATGTTAAGAATGCTTATGTTGTCTTAAATATGTATTTCGATCAAAATCGTTAGAGCGGTTTTTTGTAAAATTATGCTGACAAATGTTACAATTTGGATTCGAAAAGCACTGTTATTAAATTGTTTAGCTGAAAACTGAGTACGACGTATTCTTCAGGATATAAACATTACCTAGCAGTTACATTTTTAACCAAATCGAAAATGGCGTTTTCGAGATATGTGTAGTACCGCTTTTAGCGATTGGGGTGGAAATCGAAGGACGCATTCATGGTTCAAAAAACACTGTTTTTCAACTGTTTAGCTCAAAACTGAGCAAATGGTATTACAATGGATTTAAGCATTACCTAACAGTAACATTTTTATCATAATCGGAGATGGCGTTTTTGAGATATGAGCAGTTTTTTAAAGCACTATTATTATGGATTTGGGTGGATATTAAAGGACGCAGTCTTTTTAGACAAAAACTGAGTTTACTATCAAGTTAAGAATGATAATAGTACCTTAAAAAAAAAATTTTTTTTAAATTCGTTTTTACCGTTTTCGAAAAAAAGCCAATTTTTAAAACTGCTGTTGCTAGACTTTTTAGCGAAAAACTGGGTATGCAGTCATGTTAAGCATGCTTACATTAACTCAACTATCAATTTTGGTTCAAATCGTTAGAGCCGTTTTCGAAAAAATTTAAATTTAGACATATTTCGTAAAATGTTTATAAACACTGTTTTGAAACTGTTTAGCCCAAAACTGAGCAAGTGGTATTACTATGGATTTAAGCATTACCTGAAAGTAACATTTTTATCATTATCGAAAATGGCGTTTTTGAGATATGAGCAGTTTTTTAAAGAACTATTATTAGGGTTTTGGGTGGATATCAAAGGACGCAGTCTTTTTAGGGAAAAACTGAATTTGCTATAAAGTTAAGAATGACAATAGGACCTTAAAAATATATTTTTTTTTAAATCGTTTTTACCGTTTTCGAAAAAAGCCAATTTTCAAAAATGCCGTTGCTGGACTTTTTAGCGAAAAATTGGGTATGCAGTCATGTTAGGCATGCTTACATTAACTCAACTATCAATTCTGGTTCAAATCGTTAGAGCCGTTTTCAAAAAAATCTAAATTTAGACATATTTCGTCATTTTTCGTAAAATTTTTATATGGGAGGTACCGTTAATATTAGGGCTAGCATAAAAAAAAACAAAACGTCCCGAGCGGGAAGCCTACAAACTCTAAATACGAAGTTTGAAGCAAATCCGTCCAAGCGTTTAGATTCCCCAGGGGTGGGACAGACAGACATACGGACGGACATAATTGCGAGACCCACTTTTTTGAGTTCCCCTATCATCGTAATATCAGAATTGATCAAAATCTCGAGTTCGAAATTTTGTACGAAAACAATATCTTTCTCTTACATACTACGTATTCGAGAAAGTTAAAAAATTAATTTAATAAATAATAAACGCAAAAGATTGTGTGGTTTGGTATCCATCTGCTATGTCGACGAATTTTCAATTTTAACTGGCAGATTAATGCAATTCACAACAGTGTGGAATAAAAAAGTGCATGCTCTCTTCCACAAGCTGGATAGATTTGTTCCTGACGGGATATAGAATACGTTCGTCCTTCTTTCGCAGTTAACGTTTGCTTGGTGGCGTGCATCGGTTGTTTGTTAATTTCAAAGATAAGTAACTGCTACAATATTCTTATTAAAAACTGTTTATAAAGATAAAAGTTGGGTCCTAAACGTACGGCATAATGTCCGAACATTATACAACTTCCATACAAATAAAAACACCTCTTTCTTTGGGTGAAACTCGCTGACTCGATAAGCGCTGCGTAATCGACGCATGATTTTTTTTGTGTTGTTCATATTGCTGTATTTAGGTTTATGACATAAAAGAAATTAGACAAAAGGGCGTGGTACCCCATACAAAAAACGTTTTATATATCGAAGACCACCAAACTGATTAAGCTCAAATTTTAAGAAAATCATTGCTATTGGCAAGATTTAATCGTAGGTATAGGATTATTTGCCCGTGGCCTGCCGTAGTTTATACAAAATAGTTTAGAATAGCCGTTTTTTATTATCAGTGTGATCTGATCCGGATCAGATCATGAAAATAAAACAAACTGGATCATTGAAAGGTTTTATATTTAAGTTGTGGCAACAGTTGTTTTTCACATTCAAATCCAGTACCAATTATGACAAACTTTGTATTGCCACCGCCATATTGCAGCCACACGGTACAGTGTGACGTCACAACGCGATGATTTCTCCATTGCACTTGCTTATATTTGAGTTTGACATTTCGCTGTTGTGTCGGGGGTGTTACCATATGACTACAAAATACATTTTGCACTCAATATTTTTTTGTGGAAAACTATGCTCAAAGGTTATGTTCAAATACGCATCACAATTAACCGTATTGTACTGATAATATTTCCATTTATATTTCTGTGCTATATAGCGAAACAAAACATCTCGAAAGTCGGAGTAGTGACTTATTCGAATTTGAAAAAATGCTAATTGGTTTTATGTGTTGTTAATTTTGTTCCATATTTTTGTCTGGCAACATTACTGTATGGCTATAATTTACAGGGACACCAACATTTAGTGAATGAAATAAACAACGCCACGAAACAACAACGAGAAATAGTTGAATTAATTTTCAGATCATATTTCGTGATCTCGATGAAAAGTAGGATCACATGTTGTTGTTGTTAGTGCATGTAAATCGATGATCTATATGGATCACAGTTGATAATAAAAAACGGCTAATAAATTCAAGAAATGAATAAAGTTAGTGGTGTAAGCATTAAATGTTATTAAACAAATGGGTTTCGCCCCGATGTGGTGTTAGGCCTGCGTCCCGATTTTGGCGGGACAATCCCGACATTTGAACCGTGTCCCGATTTCTGTCCCGATATACAAAATATCCCGATTTTGGCCCGATTTTCTTTCTTTTTATTCTACTTCGTTTGAAAACGATCGGAAATAGCTAACAAATAAATTAATATAAACCTGTGTTACAAATCATAACGACTACAGGCAATTGCAATTGTTGCTGTGAATGCATTCTACCATATAGAAATATGAAATAATGAGCTTCCATTTGGGACTTAGTTCGTAGGGCCCACTTACTCACCACTTCACTGCGCGCCTTGATTCAGAATTTACCCATACAAACATTGTCCTCCTTTTTTGCCCTTTTTGAGTTTGAAATTACCCAAATCACTTCTAAGTTCTAAGTGCTGAATTTAATCAAAAAAGGAAATTTGTTTCAAAATATTCTTAGTTATTCTACGTGGCGTTTATGTTAAACGACAAATGGCGTTTTTTGAAATCGGTATTACATGTGGCGTGTTTCTAGGCGTTTTGTGTCGTTTAACGACATGTGGCGTTTAAGTAGTGTGGAACACAAGTTCTACGCAGTTTTTCGCATTCTGACTGTCGTTTTAGTTGCACAAAACGCCTCATAAAACGCCGATTATTGTCGATTACAAATTCTTAAACGACTTGGATGCAAATTTAAGAAAAAACATGTGAGTTTTGGTAATTGTTTATATTTATGCAGTGATTTCATTATTCTCATTATTAAGGGTGAAAATAACAAACCCCGATCAAATGAAATTCCAGCCTTTTGGTATAAAACATCATTTTTGCACAATTGCATTTTTCTGCCGTGTAATGCATGTTTATCCATTTTGGGCATATTCTTCGATAATGGTAAACATTTCTGTTAGGATTTTACTAAGGGTTGGTTGGGCAAAACCCAAATTAAAATCATTCCCCACACCGCAAGAAAGCCCAATATCGAAGCCAGTTTTAAAATGACTGGAACTTTAAAATACAAAACATAAATACCTACAACAGTTTAGAAGACGAACAGCTTATTAACCTCGTCTTCTTGATTTAAACTGTTTTAATATCGCGACCATTAGGACTGTTCAACAGTTTTTTCGTTTGGTTTTGTTTGGATTTTAAATTCCGTGTGTTAAACAATTTACCAAAAAAAATCCCTCTTTTTCTGCCATAGATACCTACTTGTCAACTATCAGTTGTTGGTGTGGAACTCATGTGGAATGTAAAAAAAATGAGAGAGGAGGCGTTCAAGGAATAGAATACCGATACTAAAACGACACTAAAGCGACTCGACTCGAAAAACGCCAGCTGTCGTTTAATATAAACGCCACGTAGAATAAAGGTGATTAGCTTCCTAGCTTTTATTGTATGGGCTGGACGTTGACCACCAATCGCCAATCAGTTATTAGAAACTGTTTTGTATATAAGAAGATGTATTTGATAATGGTTATTGTTATATTGTATTTGTCAGACATTATCCGTGGTTAACAAGGTTACCTTTTATTAAAATGAATTACAACTATAGTGGTAAAGATGTTTGCACAGGTTTTTTAAGGAAGATTTCATTAGTCAGATAATTATTTTTAAAATAAGTCCAAACGATAAATAAAGTTTCTGAATTATTATTACGTACGTATAGGAGAGGTAGCGTTAAAAAAGCGTTTAGTTTTCCTTAATGCGTGTATAAAAATGTATGTTTTTTGTATGTCCCGATTTGTCCCGATTTTCGGGCTTTAGTGTCCCGATTTTAATAAAATTTCATCTGGCAGCCCTATGTGGTGTTGTTTACTTTGTGTGCTTTTCACCCCTTTTTTCAGATTTGTCAAAGCAAAAATGTTTAAAACTAGAGAATACGTATACGCGCTTAGCGACAAGCAGACATTTCTTTAAAGCGAGCACAAGCGAGAGGTTTTTTTAAGAAAATTCAAGCCCCGTGATCATACAGAACGAAGGCAAAAATTGCTCACCACCAAAACGAATCAAAGACCAGAGAGACGGAAGCCCAGAGAGTACAACAAGAATATCCTTAGCACACAAGATAAACAAACAAAAAGGAAATTGAGAAAAATAAAAGATGAAAGAGAAAGAACGATTATTATTTTTGTTGTCTTTTACTCTCCACCGATTGCATAGTAAGGAGTGGAAGTAGGATATGCAAAGGAAAATGAAATGAATGATCGGGTACTTTTCGCGTATACGATATACCTATACTCGTAGGTAGTGGTAGTGTGTAGGTTAGGCGAAGTGTACTTTTAGCATTTATAGAATAACAATATGAAAAGAAGGAATATGAAATGAAAGATCGGATGGATTTATACTTTTCGCATATAGTGGTGGTGTGTGGGGAGAGTACTTTTAGCATGGATGAGTGTGATGCTGTTGAGTGATGACGATTGGAATTGATATTTAAGAGGATAACAATATGAAAAGGAGAAATATGAAATTATAGATCGGATTTTTGGGCGCAGTGGTTAGTGTGCTGGACTACTGTGCGAGGGATCCCAGGTTCAATTCCCGGAAAAACACAAATTACATCTTAAAAGTTTTTTTCTACTGCGCCACCTCTCACGAACGTCTGACAAACATCCGAGAGTATGACTGTCATGAAAAAGCTTCTCAATTTAGCCGTTCGGACTCGGCATAAAATTGTAGGTCCCTTCCATTCGTCCCAAAAATAGAAACTCACACAAAACGAATGGTTGCGAGAAGCTAGGCCTTGGGTGTCTACCCGCCTGTTGCGCCACCTATTTATTTTTTTTTTTTAGATCGGATTTTTAACAATACATATTTTGTATTACTTGGATTTAGCAGTGGTGTCATGATCGTGGCTTTTGAACTTAGGTATCAATGATAGGTTATGATAATTTGAAAATTATGGGGTGGGTGAGCATGTGAGGTGCACTCGTGGGGAAGTTTGGTTGGATCTTAGCAAATAAAATCACGTACCCAGATCGACCCAAATTTTAAATTTTCTCATATTGTATGTAGTGTGAGAAAGATATTGCGTAAAGAACCGCAAGAAAAGCAACTTCGATCGCAATTTCGTCAACCCCCTCCAATAAACGTTGTCGGAATAACCGAATATAATATGTTGCATAACCTCCTTAAAGGGACGATAACATCAACATTTAAGGTTACATCTTTGAGGAACAACACATGGAAAATAAACGTCGATAATCACGACGACTATCGAGCTGTATCCCAAAAGTTAAATACCGAGAAGATCCAGTGGTATACTTTCGAAATAAAGTCAGAGAGGCCACACCGCGTCGTAGCAAGGGGACTCCACCCCTCATGCACTAAAGAAGAGGTTATGAACGATCTTCAAGCCAAAGGCTTTAAAATTCTTGATGCCGTTAACATCATCAAGAAGGAGAAGCAACAAACAGAAATCAATAAGGACTTCCTGGTAAGGCGTGGACTTCCGCTTTTTATGCTTACCTTCGATAAGTCTGATAGGATCGATGAAATCTACAGAATTAAAAGCATACTAAATATCGTGGTCAAAATCGAGCCAATGCGTAGAAACTTAAGAATAATTCCGCAGTGCAAACGTTGCCAAGGATTTAATCATACGCAAATGTATTGCAAAAAAGAACCGCGATGTGTGAAATGCGCCGGGAATCACCTCTCCCAAGACTGTGGAGTCAAGAAACAAACATCCGCAACCTGTGCTAATTGTAAGGGAAAACACCCGGCAAATTATAGAGGCTGCGAAGTTGCTAAGGAGTTGCAAAAACGGAGAGATGCGCTCCTTAAGCCCCAAAATACGAATTCGAAACCACTAACTTATCCAAAGCGTAAGACCGCTAAAGAGGTTGTAGGCAATCCAAAACCAACGGGTCTAGAGCATGCAAATGTGGGAGTAAGTGTGAGGACAGAAAAGCCCTCGACCTCTGTCCACAAAAGAAACGGTCCCGGAAAGTTACCATTTGTAAAGCCATCGAGTGATGGCTATCAGACAGCGGGAGTGCAGACTTACGCTCAAGCTGCGGCGGCATTAGAAAACTCAAATAGCATTGAAATTTCGTCAGATCCTGTTGCTCAAGTTTTCTCAGTTATTCTCGCGAAATTTGAAGAACAGAGCAAAATAAATAAAATTATTCTCGATCAGTTGGTTAAGCTCGAAAGTAATTCTAGGAAAACGCGTACTTCAAATAGAATATGAATGAAAAACTAGTATTAAAAGTATGTACTTGGAATGCAAACGGACTTTTGCAAAAACTTAACGAATTGTAAATATTCATGCGAGAAAAAGATATTGACATTTGCTTGGTTTCTGAAACTCACGTAAAAAAAAGAGAAAAGAAATTGAATTTAAAAATAAAAGACTATAATGATTTCCACGCTTGTCACCCTTCGGGAAAAGCGAGAGGCGGATCATCCTTGTTTATTAAAGACTGCATTGAACAATACGAAGACCGAAAGATAGAGCTTGAAACTGTGCAACTGTGCACAATTCGAGTAAAGAATAACCAACGTATTCTTATAATCTCATCCATCTACTGCCCACCGCGTCTCGCGCTTGAAAAAAGTGATTTCACTAACTTGTTTAAATCGTTGAATCCTAATTTTATTGTAGGCGGCGATTTTAATGCGAAACATACGTTTTGGGGTTCTAGATGCATCTCGCAAAAAGGTAGAATGCTCTATGGGGCAGGTATGGAGTACAGTTGTGATTTCCACTCGACGGGCAAACCGACTTACTGGCCAACCGATACTTCGAAAATACCTGACCTAATCGATTTTTTCGTTACGAAAGGTATATCTACCAACCACATCAAAATTGAAGAGAGTTTTGATCTGTCCTCTGATCATTCGCCAGTCATTTTGATATTGAGCGTAAAACTAGTCTATTACCCAGAGCCAGCGAGATTGACTGGTAGAACTACTAACTGGAACGATTTTAGGAACGAAATCGAATCGAATGTTGAATTGACCGTTCCCCTTACGACACCATATGAACTTGAGGTTGAAATTGACCGCTTCGTTGAGATTGTACAGCTCGCCTCCTGGAATAATACGCCCAAACCAAGGAAAAAGCCGGACAAATACGGCTTACGATATCCTCCGGAAATAAGAGAATTGGTCAACCAAAAAAGGAAAGCGCGTAAAAAATGGCAACAGAATCGTTCTCCGCAACATAAAGCACATTTTAACTTTTTGTGCAACTTGTTGAAGGCAACTATTAAGGATTTCAAGAATCGTGCGATAGGCTCTTACCTCGAAAGCTTAACTGCGAAAAAAGATTCCAATTATTCACTTTGGAAAGCTGTAAAAGGCACCAAAAAGCCTAAAATCCCCGCGCCGCCAATTAAAATAAATCAAAATGAATGGGCAAGGGAAGATAAAGATAAAGCGGATGTTTTTGCAGCCCATCTGAAAGAAACGTTTAAACCGTACGTTGGGCAAGTGGTTAACGATAACAACGATGGGACTGAACTAATATCTGACGATTCAACACTCGCAAGTGCAACGCTAAGAGAACTAAAAGATGAAATCGAGGATCTTAAACCTAAGAAAGCCCCGGGCTATGATTTGATCACGGGAGAAGTTCTAAAAGCTCTTCCTAGAAAAGCACTAATCAAGCTTCTCCATATTCTAAATGCTGCGCTCAGATTAAGACACGTGCCGAGCCAATGGAAAGTTGCGGAAGTCATAATGGTTCTAAAACCAGGAAAACCGCCAAATGAGATAAAATCATACAGACCAATTTCGCTTCTTCCAATCATATCCAAAGTTTTCGAGAGGATACTACTAAGGCGTCTACAACCGGTTATAGAAGTCAATAATCTTATCCCTGACCATCAGTTTGGGTTTAGAAGTAAGCATTCGACGATTGACCAGGTTCATAGAATTACTGACGTAATCGAAAAAGCACTAGAAGAACGAAAAATATGTTCCAGCATATTCCTTGATGTCTCACAAGCCTTTGATAAGGTGTGGCACGAAGGCTTAAAACTAAAATTACGACAAGTTCTTCCCGTACGTCTATACGATATTCTCGTATCATATCTCGGCAATAGACTTTTCCGTGTAAGACATGGAAGCGAATACTCGGATCTAAAAGAAATATCGGCTGGTGTACCGCAAGGAAGCGTTCTTGGGCCGCTTCTCTACCTGTTATATACTCGTGATATACCAAAGGAAGATGACACTATTCTTGCTACGTTTGCCGACGACACAGCTATTCTAGCAGTTGGTAAAACAGTCGAAGAAACGACTGCAAAACTGCAAACCGCGTTAAATAAAGTAAATGAATGGACGAGGGTCTGGCAAATCGCCCTCAATGAAACTAAATCTGTTCACGTGAACTTCACATATAAAAAAACGAATGACTTGCCAATTTTTCTAAACTCCGACGACTACAAAGAACAAAACCTTTCGACTTGGCGATATAGGGATTAACCGCGTCTAAATTGCGGAACATGCAGGATCTTTCATTGGAGAGTAACCTGCCAAAAGTTTTCATTTCGTGATAGAAAAATTGCTTGATAAGTTATATCTTAGTTGCAGTATCTACAATTTATATCGAAGGGTGGTGTTTTTAGTCAGTAAGAATCTGACACTACTATGAGCACGCGTTGTTCTCATAGTGTCTATGCAAGATTTTCACCTACCCTCGGAAAAAAAAAAAAAAAAAAAAAAAAAAAAAGATATTGTTTTAAGTCAAAATTTTTAGATCAATTAATTTTGATATTAAGATGATAGTAGGTACAGCTCAAAAACTGAGTCTCGCAATTCTGTCTGTCTGTTTGTCTGCGTGGTGGTGTGCATAACTAGGTATGCGACTTGTAGGCTGACAGTTTGAGTTCATTTGTTTATTTTAATATTAAACCCAAAATTAACCTTTTGTATTTAGATACAATTATTTTAGGAATATGTCTTTAGAAGCTTGCAGTTCAGATTAGATTCTTGCTATGAAATTAAGTAAGCTATTGTTTGTTTTAAATAACTAAGTCATCAACACACACCCCAAAACGGATAATCTAAGCCCGTTTTCTAACCATTCATCAACGATCACATGAAAGTGAGGGAAAATGAAAATCAAAAAGGAATAAAAATATGTAGGAGAATTTGTTAACGACTTTAACATATAGACGCACTTAACCAATCAGTTGGTAACGAGCGAATAGCTCACAATTATCTCCAGACAAGAAATGACAGCATCAGGCGGGTAACCCCAAATAACACAAGCATGTCCATCACGGGACTGCTAGTAATCTATTTTTTATATTCCTAACTCGAGTTTGGCTTCACCGAATTTGATGATTCTTTTTTTTCCTATAAAAGTATTCTTCTGTAGCAGGTTTGTATGTACAAACAATTGGACAAAGGGACGTGGAACCGTTCATTTAAAAATCGTGGTATATGAACTCACATTTTGATAAAATGATAAAATCTTTGTTTTTGGTACGAAGGCTATTCTGTGAAGTTTGGTCAAAATTGGACAAAGGGATGTGGCGCTATTCTTCGACAATCACGGGAGCCAAAGTTTGTAAAATTTCTAACATTGGTATGCATTGTCCTGATAGACAAGAATACTATCTATGTTCCAAATTTTAAATACTGTTGAAGAATAGCGTTTGATATTATATTTTTGTTTGTATCTATTGTCTAATTTTCCACACTTCACAGAAATACCTACCTTTGGGTTTGGTTCGGTGGTTTTCGAGTTTTGCGATCATTAGTGGTGTACTTATACCTATTCCCATAAAAAATGGAAATTCAGGTTTTTTGCAATTTTTCGGCTTTTCATTTGGGGGTTTCCGAATTTTTTTTTTGCCAAACCCTAATTCAAGACGAACAAAAAAAAAAAAAAAGAATCATCCAAATCAGTCTAGCATCTAGCCTTTCTCGAGTTTTGCGAATTACGAGACTAACGCACAACAATTATTGATTTTTATATAGAGATGTGGAATGTAGATATGTACCTATAATAGTTAGCTGCTCGTTTTACCGACATAAAATACTTCTACATTATAAACCTCATAAAGTAGACACATGCCTATAATATTTTAGAATCAATTAAAAAAAGAATAACTTAAATCAATGCATATTTGACAAAAATATAGGCAAAATAGTGAGAGTCTAACATACATTATTTTAATTCCTTTCTGCAACGACAGAAAGGAAGCCAAATTCAGTTTTTATTCAATTTGTCTTTGCCAAACTTATCACCCCTTGCATCGTGCACCCCTCTCCAAACACACAAATCCTCCACCACCACCATCCTATCCTACACCACCATGCTGTTGATTTATAATTTGCTCTTGCTTATAATATTGCACCTCTTTTCCTCTATTCTCCTCTCACTAAGAAAAACCAAACCAGTTGCAGTTCTCTACCCTGTACCTGTTACATCACATTTCACATCAGAAATAATTTTATACCTACTGATAGATGGGAGTGGCGATAATAGCCGTTTTTTATTATCAGCGTGATCTGAACCGGATCAGATCATAAAAATAAATCAAACTGGATCATTGAAAGATTTTATATTTAAGTTGTGGCAACAGTAGTTTTTCACATTCAAATCCAGTACCAATTATGACAAATTTTGTATTGACACCGCCATATTGGAGCCACACGGTACAGTGTGACGTCACAACGCGATGATTTCTCCATTGCACTTGCTTATATTTGAGTTTGACATTTCGCTTGTTGTGTGGGGGTTGTTACCATATGAAAACAAATCTGCATACATGAATGAAGAAAGAAAAGAGGCAAACAAACCAGTTTGACTTTGTTTTGTTTCTTTTGGTTTTCTCTATACACATTTCCCCAGTGCTCGGAGTTGGCTGGCAGTGTCCAAACTAAACCAACTGAAGCGCCACCTGGATCGTCGAAGACGCGTAATTCAGTGCGACGGGATGAGAGTACTATAGTGTGTATATACAATGGTAAAATACATTTTTGTTGCGAATTATTTGTAGGTAGGTATTAGGGTGGTCGTTATTTTTAAAATTTCGAATTTTTTTTTGAGTACTTTTTTTTTTTTGTTCCTTTATTTTTTTTTACGACCACGTTAACACGTGCCGCACTGAGCTCAAAGTTTACACAGGGTTAGTGCACAGCACTTGCACACGTAGAACAAGACAATAAATTTAAACAACACAAGAAGGTAAGTAACATTTTTATTTATTAGACATTAATAGTTGACTAGAAACAAATATTTTACTAGTTGAACTTTATTCAACCTGTTCGTCTGCGGAAGAAGAACAGACAGTTCAAAATGATGTCCTGAACTCCGCGGTCCCAGGACCGTCAGGCGTAAAAAGAACAAGAGTACATATTTTAACTTCCAGGCTTTCGGCAGTACTCGACAGATGCAAGATTAGTGACAGAGATGCCGTTCATTTCTTGACAGCCTGTGTCGAAGCCACTTCCATAGATCCGTCAAAATTCGTTATTAACCGCACATCAATTCGACTATCTCGCCGATTTTTTCGTAAACAGACAGCTGCTGCCAACAAACAAAAAATTCTCGGCTTAAGTTTAGATTTCACTGTTATACATTGGCCGCCTTATTTATAAACTTTATACACTCTCTAGAATAACTCTAACGCAAAAATATATATTAGATTTAAGATTTAAATAAGGCTGTGGGACTCTAAACTTCTCCCTGACATTACTGGCCAAAACAAAGTTGACAGACTTCCAATTATTGCAACTGCTCCAAACATAGAGCAGCTTCTGGTACTCCAACTTTCAGCTGGAACTGGTATTGAGGTATCGTCTGCCGTGTATGATCTATTGGAAGATTGGCCAATGCTCGATAAAGTTCAAGCTTTTGTTTTTGACTCAACTGCCTCTAATACCGGACGTCTGAACGGAGCTTGTGTTCTTCTTGAAAATAAAATTGAAAGAGACATACTTTACTTAGCTTGCAGACATCACATTTTTGAGATTGTTCTTCAAGGTGTATTTAACGCAGCAAACTTTGACCCATCTTCTGGTCCTGATATTCCTTTGTTTAAAAGATTTAAGTCACAGTTGAAAAACATTGATAAACAACAGTTCTCTGTGTGGTCAATTGATAACAAGGCTGTGAACATCCTAGCCGATGTAAGGCTAGGAAGATGTAAGGCTAAGAAGATGATTTTCCTTGAGATGATTACAAGGAGTTTCTTGAGCTTATTGTATTTTTTTGGGGGGAACTCCCCCAGGTGGAATTCGATTTCGGGCACCAGGAGCCAATCATCTGGCTCGGTGGATGGCAAAAGCAATATACTGCCTGAAAATAATATTGTTCCAGCAAAAAATTAAATTGAACGCCAAGGACAAAAGATCTTTGTCGACGATATGCTGCTTTATTGTCAGCTGCTACACCGAGTCTTGGTTTTCTGCACCAGATGCCTTGCAAGCACCGTTAAATGACATACATTTTTTGGAAAAACTTAATTCATATAAAAAGCATGACAAGGCTATAGCTGATATTGCACTTAAAAAATGTTTGAACCATTTATGGTACTTAAATGAAGAATGTGCCGCTTTTTTATTTTTTCACAATAGACTGGATGTTGAACAAAAACGTAAAATGACTTTAAAAGCTTTGGAAGATGACGGACAAGAGGAAAAAGAAGCTAAAAAGGAATTGCATCTAACACCAGCTGAGGTCTCTTGAAAAAGACCTTCCATCAGAGCTGTTGTCACCTAAATCAATGAAATTGTTTGAAAGATTTGGATTATCAACAAGCTTTTTACTTTTGGATCCAATTCACTGGGATCACTGTTCGGTTCTTAAGTAACGAAAATAATTAATAATTCATTTTTAAAATTGAATAAAATAATCAATAATGTATCGTGCAAACTATTTCTGGGAGAATCGGCCATCGTCTTCGAGCAGCGAAGATGATGAGGAGATAGATAATTTGGTACGTGAGAGGCGACAATACAAGATGTCTCTCAAAGCGGACGACAATGATGGTGCTCCAGCAAATAATAAATTCGTTGCCGTGTGATAAGAGAAGGTATTGTACATCGCGAATTAGTCCGAATCGATTGAATTATAAATATTGGATTGAGTGATGTGCTTTTTTTCTTTGATAGATCGCGTGAATTGCGACCAATAACCCAGTTGCTAATCGTATTGCGGTAGGTACTATCCACTCGTATCAATTCAATTGGCGGTTGCCGATTTTATTGGAGTGAGCATTCGCAACCACCAGCGCCAGAACTAAGATTCACTGATATGCTGTCGGCTACGACTTTGGAAGCAATACCAACATACACTGACCAGTGACCACGTCTGCTTTCGATTGGTTCGCACTTTATTTCAGTCAATTTTAGATGTTGCTGAAAACAGTTCATTGAATGTAGTAGAAGAATGAATGAGGAAAATAATAAACAGACAAATTTATGTTAGATGTTTTTTAAATAAGAAAACATAAACTTAATCGAACAAATATAATTTTTTTGCTGCTGGTCTTGAAATGTTGGATGTAATTGCCGTTGCAATTCAATGACCGAACGTCTTTTGTCCAGCGCAGCTCAATCCTATTCCAAAAAGAGCCTCGTGAAAGCAATTACTTAGAATCAGAACAAAAATGTAAATAATGGACGTGGACTTAATTTTGAAGCAGTTACTATCATCTTCGTCATCTTCTTCTTCATCTATTAATTTAGATTTTTCGATATGATTATCCTTATAAAGTTCGTATGTTTTCATTGATAAACGAAAATAATTTGCACAGCTGATGTACTATCTAATAACGCACTAATTACTAATATAGCTTTTTACAAAAGCAGATAAATTTGCTTTCATTATTTTCACAATTGTAATGCACAGATGAAATTACGCGCGAAATGCAAATCTAAGGTTGAACTGACGTATTATGTGTCATCTGACGCAAATATCCCAGGGATATTTTACAAACTGCAGGTAGGCCAACTTTAGGATTTCAACTTCGGAGTTGCAAATTAATTTAGTGAATAAAATCAATTTTCAACTTGCTGTTCAACTCTCGATTTAAGATCAACTTCGAAGTTGGACAACTTTGGAGTTTTCGGCAAGTTGAACAATAGTGAATAAAACGGCCCTTAGAGTAGTCAATGATACAGCTGAACGTGGAGTTAAACTCATGGAGAAGTTCAATGATAAAATAACAAAAGACGAAGACCAAAAGCAATTCCTACTTCAAATGAGTATCTTTAATATTTGAATTTTAATTTCAATAATTTGACATTATTTCCTAATCAAATATCATTTTTTCAGACAGTGCGAAATTATCGCCAAAAATATCCTCGATGTGGCCGAGAAAGTCTCAAAATGCGCTACGATGACTTAGTTTACTTATTAATTTTTGTTATGCACTTATAAAAAAAATATCTATTACATTATTTAATACACTTATACTGATTTTCCATTACTATTTAAAAAAATATTACTTTGTAAATAAACATTAAACATTGATACGGTTTTTATATTATTCGTTCATCAGACAGAGGATGATTTCTCTAGATTTAAATGTCTCCGTTCCCTTCAAGCAAAATCGCTGACCCAACTTTTCACGTCATTTTTGGATCCGCAGAATATGAGGCGTTCAACGCACACATTTGTAAATTCGCTGTATCTACACAACAAGTTGAGCGAGAGTCGCGAGAATTTTTGTTTTGTCTTTTTTATGAAATGGATTGAGATAATGGGTGGTATGAATAAAACCTAGCAATTGCTTTTACTCAAAATAAATGTCAAAATCGAAGCAATTGCTAAGCTTCGTATGAATAAAAACTGATTCTAGTTGACTCCAACTTTTGACATCTTCGAGAAGCGGCGCCACCGACCTTTTACTCAGATTGGTATGAATAAAACGTGGAAGACAAAGCAATTGCTACGAAAATTTCAAGTCTGCTATTTTGTTGACTCAGAGCATTTGCTAAATATTTGCGCCCATATTTCTTTACAAAAACAGTATTTTCTTTTGAGTTTTCGGTGTTTTTTGTTTGTATAAATAGTTAAATTAATTTTTCTTTGTTTGATTGGCACATTAAACCTTTTTTAACTACTGTTGTTAACGTTCGTAAAAAAAAACAGTAGGTACTATAAGCAAAGACGAATTGGTTAAGATCACAACTTTAACCAACCGTATCGTTTCTTTTTATTAAATTAATTTAGCTTTTTTCCAAAAATCGTTTTCCTGATTCTAAATTCAAATTCAAAAAATTAACGACAAATTGTGACAGAAACTGCAAGGGAAGGACACATGCAGTGAAGTAAATGCTTTGTTCGAAACTTCGGACTTACTTTAGCAAAGTAGTTTTTATTCATACCGATTTAAAGCAATTACTCAGTGCTTTTACTTTGCTACAACCTTTTACTCAAAGAAAATGCTAGTTTTTATTCATACGACCCAATGAGAGAGTGAACATCAGCCGGTGATTAATCTTTCGTTGACGTTCGTGGTGATAATTTTATTGTTGCTTTTGGGTTGATTTTTTGCAATTTTAGCAGTAGTTGGTGCCTCTGAAATATTGTTGTTTGGCATGGGTAGAGTCGTAGGCTTAGCAGGCAAATGGAGAGAACGGCGTCTAATCACTCCACACTTATCACAGCGGAATGGATTACCACTTGAATTTATGTATTCCACGTCTTGTTCTGTGACATTTACATACTAATAATGAAAGAAATTTTTACAGTAAATACAGGGGGCCAACTATGTAATTCGATTCTACTTTCGATTCTATTCGAAAGTTGGTTCCGATTCTACTTTCAAACGGAACTATGTATGAAATTAGAATCGAATGTAAGTAATGCCAACTTTTTCCCAAACAATTTCCGACTTTCGAACGAGTCTCGCATTGGGTTTGACAGACTTTGAATAAAACGAAATAATCATTTGTTGTGATTCGTGAATAGGTGCTAAATCAACATGGACAGTGTCGCAATTTGATATTTTACCGAAGAAAATGAGGATTTCAATGATCAAATTGAGCCAAGGCGAATTCGGGATACATCCGATAAGTCGGGATGCATTGTCATGTATTGAACAAGAATCTCAAATTGAGATGTCTTTGTGTTTGCACATTTAGATGATTCCCTATGTCTAAATTATATTTTAATACTCTTAATAATATTTAATAAGTTATGAACAAATTTCTTACTCACATTTTTTTAGATTTCTGCAATCTACACAGCCTGTTCGCAAACACATTTGAATAAATTTTAAAAATTTTAGTTTTCTCATTATTAAAATACGCACCGCCTACTTTTTCATATATGTATTTAAATTTTCTTCATGGTTCAAACTCAATAAAACTAATGCTCGGCAAGTGTTTTCAAAAGGAAATTGGCAAATAAAACCAACCCTTTACCCTAAAAGCCTGAAATTTTGCACAGACGTTTCCTCTAAAATGTATAGGTACAAGCAATAAGGAAGGATATTTCAAGATTCAACCCCTAAAGGTGTAAAAAGGGGGTCAAAGTTTGTACGGGAACATTTTTATTTTTCATCCGATCGACTTCAAACTCGGTTTGTGTACTCTATATAAGAAATATGTAGGTATTTTGCTTTGGGCTCGAGTTATTGGCAATGATTTTAATGATAACTTTTTCATTACTCACGAAGGAGCTCGTCGTATCAATTTGAAACTTTGTACATTGATAAAGAAGTAAAATATTATTTATACTCAAAAATCTAAATTTAGATACAAAAAAAATAGAAACCATTTTTAGGCAATTTGCTTCGAATTTTTAGATCACTGACCTACTAACTGCCGGTTTAAGGGTAGTGATGCGATTACATGAGAACACAAGCGTTCTCACTCTAGCCTCTCACTATCAACTCCTACTCTCACCTCCACGTTGGTGACTGGTGGGTGCCTAGTACCTCGACTGGAGATGGGGTAACCAACCCCTGTGGAAGGTCGTTGGTGGCAGCGAACGAGAGAGGGGGGAGGAGTGTCTACGCACTAAGACATTTCCTCTTGTTTCAGGCGGCAGCGGACGAATTCCCTAGATTGAATCAACGGTGGCGTCTACAGTTCCGGTCAGGTCGAACTAAAGTGTAATCCCTGTATGAGCTGCTTCGACATATTTGGATACCAGGTTTATGGAGATCTCTAATACTGAGCCAGGGTGTTGGAAAAGAGTTGGTGGCGGACGAACCCTAAACGGGTCAACGGCAGCGCTCATATCCCAAAATTGGGTTACTGACACCGGAATATCCGGCCCGCTGTCCTAGGGTCAAAACAGGGCCTGGCCCTCCAGGTTGGGGGTTGTGCCGTCGGGGTAACTTCCCGACCATGGAAAAACCATATAGTTATGAGAGAGACGCAACCAGCCTCGGATAACGGAACCCCTAAAATGGCAACCAGACCCGGAACGTCAATGGACTACGATTTAAGAGTATGTACCTGGAATGTAAGATACGATGATCCAGGAGATACGATGGATAGGATCAGTCATGATGAAAAGAAAAGATTGCGACATTTATTACAGCTGCAACAAAAGACTGCATGTATTAGGATGCGGATTCGTCGTGGGAAATCGTCTTAGGACAAAAGTTATTGACTTCAAGCCGATAAGTGATCGCCTTTCTGTGATCCGCATCAAAGCTACTTTCCAAAACATAAGTCTAATATGTGCACACGCCCCTACCGACGAGGCTGAAGATCCCATCAAGGAGGAGTTTTATGACCTCCTAAATGGAGCCTACGGAGCTTGTCCGGAGTATGATGTAAAAGTTGTACTCGGGGATTTCAATGCTAAAGTCGGAAAGGAAAACATCTTTGGCGGGTTAGTTGATAAGCACAGAATCCACGAAACGACAACAGACAACGGCTACCGACAAATCGATTTTGCAGCAGCTCGTAATACGGTGATAAGTAGCACTAGGTTTCCAAGGCTAAGGATCCACACAGCAACCTGGCGCTCTCCAGACGGTCGAACCGCCAACCAAATCGACCATGTGCTAATCGATGCGAGGCACGCATCCAACATCCTCGACGTGCACACATTCCGAGGGGCAAATGTCGACTCTGACCATTTTCTTATCGCGGCTAAATTCAGAGCTCGACTGTCCAACGAGAAGAAGCTGCGAACCGCCCAGAAGAAGAAATTCGACGTTGGACGCCTTAGCACACCTGGAGTAGCCAGAGCCTACAGGGAGCGCCTGACTACGAAACTCTCATCTGTGCACTCACCTACCTATCATCAAGGAGGTAGCCGAAACCACCGTAGGGTAACAGCCACCCCAGAGAAAAAGCCCGTGGTCTGATGATGAATGCGTGTACAGGAAAAAGGTGACAGAAGATGCACACAAGAAAGCGCTGCAGCGCAAAACAAGGACAGCAAGAGAAGAATATCGAGCCAGGAGAAGGGAGGAAAAGAAGATCCTGCGTAGAAAGAAGAGGGCTTACGCAGCTTCCCAGCTCAAGGAGATCGAAGAGTCGCGCGATCGTAATAACATCCGGAGGTTTTATAAAAAAGCTAAGCAACTGGCTGCTGGCTACAAAACCGGAACGCAGGCTCTTCGAGACAGCGAAGGAAACTTAGTCACCGAAGCGCAGGGAATAGTAGACGTGTTTAAGCAGCATTTCCAGCAGCTGCTTAATGCGCATCATGTAGAGAGAGTGATAGGGCAAGAAGAGAACCGACGTCCAGTCAATGGAGAACTAGTTCCACCACCTAGTATAGAAGAAGTTGGCTTAGCTATAAAAAAGCTTAAGAACAACAAGGCCGCAGGCTCTGATGGACTACCAGCGGAGCTCTTTAGATACGGTGGTAATGTTTTGGTAGGGAGCATGCACCGAATCATCAACCAAGTGGAAGTGGTGGAAGAAAACATGCCCCATGACTGGACTATAAGCTCCATATGCCCCATCTACAAAAAGGCGATCCTATGTCTTGCAATAACTATCGAGGCATATCCTTACCATCTCATTTTTCCAGCCCAAACGTGATCGAAGACGATGACCAATTCTCCCAGAAATAGTTTGCACGATACATTATTTTATTAAATTTTAAAAATGAAATATTAATTATTATTTTCGTCACTTAAGAACCGAACTGCCAAACACAGAAGTAAAAAATAAAAAAATTCTGACGTTTGGCGTAAAACCCCAAGTTTGCTTTATAACTTCTACATTTTCGGGGAGTTGAGCGAATCGAAAGTTGGTCAACTCTTGGTTTTCTCAACTTCGAAATATCCAAAGTTTCTCAAGTTGAGAATAAAAATCTCCAAGTTGTGTTCAACTTTAAGTGAATAAAATGGCTCTTAGACTGCCGAGCAGTACACATAGCTACATGCTTCATTTGGAGACAGGTTACAAATTACACCTGGATTATGTGGTACGAGTTATGTCAATGAACGATGACAGGTTATCAAAAATAAAGGGTTTTCTAATAAAAGGTGTTATTTTGGTATTCAAAGGAAAATGCCATTTTTTGAGATAAATGATAGGGTGTTTATTTCATAATAAAGGGGAAGGTATGCCGTTAATAATGAAAAACAACATCAGCCCAATTGCCACAACAAGCACGCTTACAGGACCATATTATTTTCATGAAATTTTTCATAACCAAATCGCAAAGTGGCTGCCCTATGTCCTCGATAGTCACGAATTTTATCTTTGAGGTCTTGAATCGACGCTGGGCTGTTGGCGACGTTGTTGATGATCGGCCGGCTTGAGTTCTTGTGTTAACTGAACTTTATAAGCCTTAAGACCCAAGTCTTTATGCAAAATACGGTGTAATGACGTTTGTGGAATGCCCAATTCCAAAGAACGACGAGGAGTGGACAAACCTGGGTTTTCTTCAACACTTTGGGCTACAGCAGCAATATTCTCAGTTGTTCTTGAGCGACGTGCACGGGTTTTATTCTTCACATCACTAAGTTGTCCCAACAGCTCGAATTTTTCCACCAATTTCTGTATTGCGGTCCGACCAAAAAATGATTTAGTTTTGCGAACTCTGACTGCAAGATTTTCACCATTTTTGTAGTGAATTTTAATAATTTCAATGCGTTGTTGAAGCGTGTATCGTTCCATTTTTAGTAATGGCGTAGTTTCTACTTGTCAAATGTCAAAGAATAAAAGCCTCAAAAGTGACAGCTACCGAAATAGCGGGCCATTCACAATAACACCTCTCATTGGAAAACCCTTTAGTACTATCGCACATGCTATTGACCAAAGGAACTTGCGTACAAGAGTGGGAAAGGCTGGCATCTGAATGCGAATACAATCTATCTGTTGCACCCAATAAACAAATAGTATCTGAGGAATATGCTTCGCACCCTACTGAAGAAAACAGGTCAAAGATTATGATCAAGATTAAGGCATCCCAACACCGATCATACTACAGCAGACTAAGCCCTATCTACGGGATAAAACATATTTCATAGCTGGCAAACCAACGGATATGATGAGCACCATTTTTAGACTAAAGGTGCTAGTACACGATATGGAGCACGCCACATATATATGTGGCTCTGACGTCACCAGATAGTCTACACATATGACACACACTTCGGTTTTCGTTTGTAGCGCAGTGGCTACATAAAAAAAATGTTCTAGTACACGGAATGTAGCACATCGCGCAAATATCGGTTGGCTGTTGGTTATTCGTTTATGATGATGCTATCCGCAGTTTTATTGCCCCTGTGTGCAGTCTTGCACTAGAACTGCAGGTACTGATTGTTTTATTGCTTTGGGTGTATTTAAGTTATCCCGTCGCGTTCGCTACTTTTATGACCCACAAAAAAATAAACACCATGCTGCTTGTACAAAACACACGGACACAAACTGAAATTCTGAAATCACATTCAAAAATACATACGAACCGTGTAGGTAACCACTCAACATTACGTAGCGTATTGGCACAAATCGTATGTGCTATGGTAGTACACGGAATGCCTCATACGTTGGCGGTGCGAAGCGTGGTCAGATATCTTGGCATCTGGCTCGACCAGTATCTATATTTTGACAAACATATAGATGCTTGTCTTGCTGGAGCCAAGAGGGCTTATGCTCTGACAAGGAGACTGTTTCGCAGCAGTCAACTTGTTTACGCAATCGGGATGGTGACTAATCGAGAGATTGCTCATCACCCTGATTATAGGTAATTTAAGTTAAGTAGCTTAGGTAGTTTAAGTAGTTTTAGATAGTTTTAAGAAAAATAAAATAATAAAGCATCCAAGTTTTAGCCAGTTTTCTTTGAAATTAAAAAAACAGTGCAATAGATATAAAATAGATAGATTTAAGGCCGAAAGGCAATAGTTATAAGAATATAGTTAAGTTTAGAGTGCTCTTTAAGAGCCAGTAAGCTAGATTAAGATACATGCTAGTTTTAAATTAGATTTTGTCATTTTTGTCTAGTAAGTAAGTTTAAAGTTGACATCACCATCAACAATGTGGGTTGTCGACCTACATTTGTTACAGCCAGGAGACAGCAAGTAATCGATATTACTCTGTCCAACAGGCACTCCAAGTCTATCAAAAATTGGAGGGTATCGCCAGATAGCACTCTGTCAGATCATCGATACATCGAATTTCAAATCTACTGCGAAGTTTCGCCTTCGCAAGAGAGGAGAAATCCGAGAAAAACGAACTGGACACGGTTTAGGGAGGAACTTGGCAACTCTGTTAAAGCTCCACTTAAATTAAGATCAATACAAAGGGTAGAGAGGTCTGCTCAGGATCTGAACAGCGTCCTTATCCGTTGTTTTGAACAAGCGTGTCCAGTTACAAAAAACTCCTGTAGAAAACCGGTACCTTGGTGAAACACCGAACTACAGTGTATTCGTAGAGAAACCAGGAAGCTTCTAAATCGGTCTTTAAAAACCAACTTGGAGGAAGACTGGAATCTCTATCGATCGAAACAAAAAGAATTTAAGAGACTAATTCGAAAATCGAAAAATGGCTCTTATAGGAAATTTTGTGACGAGGTCGAATCACTAAGTGCAACCAGTAGGCTTTCTAAAGTCCTCAAAAGGGACGGACCAAGTAAAAAAATCCAAAAATTTGATGGCACCTACACTGAGACAAAGGCGGAGACTTTTAGTCTTCTGCTGGAGACTCACTTCCCGGGAAATCAGATCACTACGCATTCTTCAGTGGTACCGGCAACGGTGGCCACTACGGAACTGACAAACTCCACGCGGCGTAGCTGGTATATTGCATCCAGAGTGGTGACGGATGACGCTATCAAATATGCAATTGCATCATTTGACAGCTTCAAGTCACCTGGTCCGGATGGAATTTACCCGGCTATGCTGAAACAAGATTTTAGTCAGCTGATGCCGACGTTGAAAAGAATTTTCACCGCTAGCTTGGCCTTGGCCTACATACCTTCTCTTTGGCGTATGGTTAAAGTCGTGTTCATACCAAAAATCGGTAAGACTGACTATACTCTCGCCAAAAGTTTCAGACCCATAAGTCTGTCTTCCTTCCTGCTGAAAAGCTTGGAGAGACTGGTTGAGCTGCACATGCGCAATGTTGCTCTTGGATTGCATCCTCTTTCTGAGACGCAACATGCTTATCAACGCGGAAAATCCTGTGAAACTGCGCTTCAGAACCTCGTTGGTAGGATCGAAAGTGCTCTTGATCGGAAGGAGTACGCGTTGGGTATTTTCGTCGATATTGAGAGTGCTTTTGATAATGCGACCTTTGATAGCATGTGTAATGCAGCCAGACATCACGGTATAGATGAAACGTTGGTGTTGTGGATTAAAGCAATGCTAATGCACAGAACGTTGATTGCCGAAGCGGATTGTGGCAAATGCGTCATGACAGGGGTAAACAGGGGCTGCCCTCAAGGTGGTGTTTTGTCTCCCCTTTTATGGTGCATGGTAGTAGACTCTATGCTGACGACTCTCAATCTTCCTGCAACCTATACACAAGCCTACGCGGACGATGTCGCCGTTCTGTCTGTCGGTTCAGACCTTGGGACTGTCTGCTCTGTGGCGCAGAGATCCTTGGGTTTGATCGATGATTGGTGCACAATGAATGGGCTTTCAGTGAACCCTCTTAAAACTACGGTTGTTCTCTTCACGAGAAGGAGGAATATCACTGGTCTGTCTCAACTTGTGCTAAAAGGTGTCACTATTCCGATTTCTGATGAAGTCAAATATCTGGGAGTAATCCTCGATAGAAAATTTCTTTGGTCCAAGCATGTTGAATCAAAAACCGATAAAGCGCTGTCGACTTTCTGGCAGTGCAAAGGCGCTTTTGGGAAGACATGGGGCTTATCTCCTAAAAGGGTCCTATGGATCTATACGGCAATGGTAAGACCACTTCTCTCATATGCATCGGTTGTGTGGTGGAACAGGCTTTCGCGGAAACGTGTTATGGCCTCTTTCGCCAAACCCCAAAGAACGGTTTGCCTTGGCTGCACAGGGGCCTTCCCCAGCACTCCGGGCTCTGCTCTAGATGCTTTGATGAACCTCCCCCCTCCCTTGATATTTTTATCATGGGGTGTACGTTGAAAACCACCTCCCGGTTAAAGAGAGGTGGCTTTTGGTACCACGCGCATTGGAATTTTGATGAACTTGTGCGAGAATTATCCTATGACCCCTGTCTTATGGATATGCCGTCTGACGCAATGACACCAGAAATCCTACTGCGACAAAACTACCACGTCAACTTTCCTCAGGCAACTGAATGGCTTTTGCCAGACTCAGAGCCAGGGAAGGAATGCCATCGTGTATTCACGGATGGCTCAAAAACCGGACAGGGGTCTGGTTCTGGAGTCTTCGTGGAAAGCGAGAACATTAGACTACACTACCCCTTGGGTAACCATGCGACTGTCTTCCAGGCGGAGATTTTCGCTATCCTTATGGCTATGCGCTATATTGTGACAAACAGGTGGAGGGCTAGAAGCATATGCGTTTGCAGTGATAGCCAAGCTGCTTTAAAAGCGCTGCTCAACCCTCTTACCTCGTCCAAGTTAGTGCTCGAACTCAAGCTTTCTCTGAACTCGGTCGGTAGGCTAAACACGGTCAAACTTGTTTGGGTCCCAGGTCACACTGGTATCCAGGGAAACGAGATCGCTGATGAGCTGGCCAGGTTGGGTTCGGAAGAAGATTTCTTAGGACCTGAACCTGCGTTGGGTTTGCCTGCATCTGTGGTTAGGTCATCCATTGATACTTGGGTTTCTCGTGAACACGAGTGTCGTTGGCGTGACTGTGCTGGGTGCAGACAGACCAAACGACTGCGCCCTGACATCTGCAGGGGGTCGGCGTCTTTCCTTCTGTCTCTCAGGAGAATCGACTGCAGACTTCTTGTGGGCGTCCTTTCGGGCCACCAAGCTTTTGCCAAACACTTAAATGTGTTGGGCTTAAGCAACACCACCATCTGCCCTGCTTGTGGAGAGGATGACGATACAGCGGAGCACTTCCTCTGTAGTTGTCCTGCCTTTGCTCGCATCAGGTGGGGGATCTTTGGGGCTGACGTGGTGAGTGCCGAACATCTAAGCTCTTCATCACTGAAGCTCCTTCTCATCTTTCTTCAAAAGACGGGAAAACTATGTACAGCAATATAAGGTGTCTGTTGGCAGTACAATGGACCAGTAGTTGTGTCTGAGTACTCCTTCAGATAGTAACAACTTCCGACAAAGAAAAAAAAAAAAAAAAAAAAGAGTAAGTTTAAATAATGAATTAATAAAAATGAATTTAAAAGTTAAAAAAAAATGCCTCATACGTATGAGTACCTTATGTAAGTGCCACAAAGTACACGGTATGTAGCGTATGGAGCCTACGCTGACGTCAAAATTACGTCAGAGCCACATATATATGTGGCGTGGTACATATCGTGTACTAGCACCTTAAGGGGAGAACTCTTGCAACTTAATTATATTTATATCCCGCACTGCCCAGATCTTTCTATACTATGTAACATATGCAACCGGAAACAACGTAAGGATTTCTAGCAGTTTGCCCAATTCTTGAAGAATTTTGTTTGAATATATTTGGAGTACGTACGCTCGAGTTGGATGAAGCGATAAGCATACTCAACGGCAACAGAGGATATGACGCGTTATGTAGATAATAGATGTGTATACAACAATTGCCGATAACGTAGCTGCATAATTGGAGAACATTTTTAAATCTGAAATTTGAAATTTGTTAACTTTAAAAATAGGTATAGGTATAAATATTGCTTATATTATGTTTAAAATATCAGTCTGATTGACGGCCTCGGCCAAACCAATTAAGGACTAAGATATTGTATTAAAACAATGAAATTTATCTATATCTATATGTATATAATATATGTGTTTGTCGTCAATGTTCTCTGTAATGCGTGAACCGATTTTGATTTTGGAAATTTCCCATGAAAGGTGAAGTTAATACCATGGTTTGTAAGTATATACGGTCTTTGTAGGTGTATTGGTTCATGAGTTAAAGGTGCGTGGCACTTCCCATAGAAAAACTGCATTCAAAATATTATATTTCGAAAACCACCGAATCGATTGGGTTCAAATTTACACACAATCTTAGGTATTGGCACAGAAGTATACCTGTGAAGATTGGTCAAAATTGGACAAAGGGGCGTGGGACCGCCCATACAAAAAAAAAAACATTAAAAATCTTATATTTCGAAAGCCACCGATTGGATTGAGCTCAAATATACGTACAATCTTAGGTATTGGCCCAGGAGTATTCCTGTAAAGATTGGTCCAAATTGGACCTAGGTGCGTGGCACCGCCCATACAAAAAAAAACATTAGAAATCTTATATTCGTATTTCAAAAACCACCGAATCGATTGAGTTCAAATTTACGTACAATCTTCCCAAGTAGCATTCGAATTCACATTTTAGACCTGGCGACGTTCTGGTGTCAATTCGTGATCCCATTCAGGAACTTATGTTTCGAAACAACGAAGTAACAGATTCCTTTTCGTTTCGGAAGTGGCGCAACACAAAGTACGAATTTTTTTTGACGCAAATCCTATATACCATCTTTGAGCACATAATTTCAGCCCAAAGTGTCAAGTATTGTGCCTAAGTAGACGTGGGCATACAAATTTTCAACACAAATTGGGAAAAATGCCTTATTAATATTGAATTCTGTTATGGTGTATGTATGCCATATAATTTCTGATGTTATGATATGTCATTATTGTATCTACCAAAATAATATTCTGACTGGATAAAATATTTCATCAGAAAACAACTACGAAAATTATATGGGGAACATTATTTTGTTCTGAAATGTATGTTACTCTTGTACTTGGAAAAAAATCGTGTTCCTGACAAAATAAATAAGGAGCATTATAAAATCAGTGTAAAATAAATCCACGATATCTAATATGGACATAATAGTAACATTTTACTCTATTTAATTACACCATACCTACAAAAACTGTAATTTTAAAATTTCATATTTTCCATTTGCATTTTTTTTACAAATACAAAATGGGTACCAAACAAATTCCTATTTGGGAATAGTGGTTACAGTAAAAAATTCCCAATTAGGAATTTGGTCTTATTTGTGTAGTGAAGTTTCTTATTGAGAATTGTGGCTATTATGCGTGCTAAAAGCTTGGCATTTGGGAATCGCGTTTAATTTGCGTTGACAAGAAGTTTCTATTTGGGAATATGTTCTTATTTGCATGCTATGTTTCTATTTGGAAATTTTGGCTATTATGCTTCAACGCTTGTGTTGAAAAGAAGTTCCTATTTAGGCATTTATTCTTATTTGCGTGCAAAAAAAGCAAAACATCAAGCAGTGTTTAATTTATCGATATTAAGTTTTGTACATCCAGTTCTTTTTTCACTTTTTGATAAAAGGATATATGTACAACGTACATATGTATAGGTAGTTGTTTTTAAATGGCCTATGAATCGTTTTATGATCCTACCTAACTTTATAGGACATATTGTGATGTACAAGTTAGTTCAACAGAATACAAAATAGGACGGATGTGTGAATTATGTATGTTGTCCGGATGTATATGACATAAGAATTCTTGAGAATAGTTTCGCCGCTGTGTGGAACAAAAACTTTTTAAAAACAGGTACACTGCTACTTTATAGGAATTGGGTGCGCGAAGACACACCTCCACACATTTTACACACTGCGGACAAAATGTTTCATGGAAGAAAACATTTTGTCACAATAACGCATCTGCGTCGATATAAAATTCGTAGTTAAGAATATTCCTAATTGGGAAATGTTACCAAGCATTTGTCCAAAATGTTACTTGTTCGGAATATTTTCTGGTAAAAAAACCGACTTAACGACGTCGCGCATGACACATGAAGTCGCTAAATGCTCCTTGCGTTAGGTATTGGCCCAGGAGTATTAATGTGAAGATTTGTCAAAATTGGACAAAGGGGCGTGGCACCACCCATACAACAAAATCATTAAACAATTTTATATTTCGAAAGCCACCGAATTGATTGAGTTCCACAATCTTAGGTATTGGCCCAGGAGTATTCTGCGAACATTGGTCAAAATTGGCCAAATGGGCGTGGTACAGCCCATACAAAAAATACATTCAAAATCTGATATCTCGAAAACCAACGAATGGATTAGTTGAAATTCACAGATAATCTTGGGTATTGGCCCTGGAGTATTTCTGTGAAGATTGATCGAAATCGCACAAAGGGGCATGGCACCTCCCATAAAAAAAGTACATTCAAAATCTTATGTCTCGAACACCACCGAATCGATTGAGTTCCAATTTACACACATTCTTAGGTATTGGCCCAGGAGTATTCCTGCGAAGATTGGTCAAAATTGGACAAAGGGGCGTGGCACTGCCCATACAAAAAACCATTCAAAATCGTATATTTCGAAAACCACCGAAACGATTGAGCTCAAATTGTCAGATAATCTTAGGTATATAAAGGGATGTTGCCCTATTTTTCGACAGTCATGGAAGCCAAAGTTTGTAAAATTTGTAACATTGATAGCTATGCATTTCGACTCACACTCTGGTGTATCAAAAAAAAAAAAAAACGCATTCCAAAATTCAAAGGACCATACTAATTGATGGAAGTCTTACGCAATAACCCATATATCATCAAGGACGTTGACGCCTTTCAACAGTAGCGTACATACACACTATAAGGGTGTATGGCCCGTCGGAAATATGCGTCGGTGGCTCTGGGGACGTGAGGTGTCAAGCAAATAAAGTAGGTCGAGCGATCTATGTTGTCAGGAGGGGCTTATTGTAGCAACATTTATTTATCAATAGCAAGTAAGTATAAAGTCAATTCAAATAGCATCACTCTCTTTGAAATCAACAAACAACCGATGAAGAAGAAGTCGGAATAAAATTAACTCATTACAATATCATTACGTTGCGTTGATTACGTAGCCCGAAGTGTCCCGAACACCGGAAAACGTCAGTCAGTAAAAAATCAACGGGAGGCCATTTTCATTGTTTTTGTATGTTTTTTTTATCACTACCGAAACCCAAGCATAGCAGCTATTTGCAGCTATTTTTTGAAAAATTATGGCCTGTTCTTTTAAATGGCCCTGGATTCAACGGTTTGATCAGACCTGAACATATGTCGCGTTACGGTTCGGCGAATAGCCTCAGCCAAACACCGCGTCTAAACGAGGAATATTCATCGAAGTGATTATTCGGTCATTGATTTTTGTACTGCCTGACGTCGATGTTCCGGACAAGGCTACGTAATCAACGTAACGAAATCATATTTTCATCAAAAACTGTTTTTAAATAATAAAAGTTGGGTCTGTAGTATATTTAGCTCCCAGCAATAAAAGTTTATAAAAACAAATGAGTTATTTTCATGGACATGAGGTAAAAAACTATTTAAAAAAAAAACGACTTTAATGGGTCTATATCGACTTACAAAAGGAATATTCTACATTCCATTGTGCATACCTCCACCTTAATTTTGCGGAACGTGAGTTATTTTAACGCAAAGGTCAAGTGGAAGTATGGACAATGAAATATAAGCCCTTATTGTGATTGTCGATCAGCGATCGTCACGATAATTGTCGATTGCGTCGATTGGGGAGAGTACGATAACTTAGGCGCCAAAAATTGATTACGGTATTTTGTAGAGGGGTTACATACAAGCATTTTTTACTATGGGAGGGGGGTCTATCTCGCTTCGTTTAGGCGAGAACAACACTTACAGTAAAGGATTTTGGCATTTTTGTAAGCCAGGAATCTGTTCTTTAATATTGTTTTTAAATAAAGTTGTTTCTGTTAATAGTTTTTGTAAAAAACAATTTCGAACTTGAAATTTAAGGGCAAGAAATAGGGAGAGAACGATAATTGCGATGAAAACTAATGACGGATTTACGTAGAGGGGTTAAATACAAGCATTTTTTATTATGACAAGGGGGTCTATCTCGCTCCGTTTAGACGGGAGGGGTAATTTAAAAAAAAATAATAATACTTAAAATGAAAATAAAAAAATAAAAATCAATGGCAACACTTACAAAAAAGTAGCATTTTTTAAAGCCAGGAATCTGTTCTGATTTGTCTGTAATGCAAATCAGCAAAATTTTGTCTATAATGTGGAATTTTATGCCATAGACTAAAGAACGTTGTTGAAAATTGGGTAAACTAATTTAATTTAAATAAAGATTGCATGTATTCAAACACCTACCCCAAAATCCAACAGTGACCCCAAGCAGGGGGGTTGCACATTTCAAAGTGCAAGGGTAGCAATTCGCGCGCAGTAGGTGCTGTTGTCTAAGAAATTATCCATTTTCTTAAAAACTAAAGACATTAATCAATCTGTTTTTCAGTGTTCGATTAAGAATTGATTTGAACTATAAAAACTACTAACAAATTAAGTATTCAATTTCTCAACATTGAAAAAATCAGCATACAACTTTTTTTTTTAATAATAATCGATCAACGAATAACAAACCAGAAAAATATACAGATGTAGATGTATTTTCCT
This sequence comes from Cheilosia soror, assembly GCA_949372485.1. Taxonomy (NCBI): domain Eukaryota; kingdom Metazoa; phylum Arthropoda; class Insecta; order Diptera; family Syrphidae; genus Cheilosia; species Cheilosia soror. The sequence continues at coordinate 56,867,350 of OX443561.1, read as the reverse complement.
TTTTGTGTGTTTACCTTGTGTGCTGAGAATATTGTTGTTGTGCTTTGGGCTATGGCAGGAGTTCCCTGCCCCAGTGCGTCGCGACTATCTCGTGGGGCTATCCTAGGGGCGTCGCAATATGATACGCACAGGTCGCCTGCACACGACGTTCCATCAGCTTGAGCTCGATTTGAAAAAAAATTTCGGGTCGGGTTCGTTCGATGTTGGCCTCGCTAAATTTTTCTTGTGGAGTTGCCTGAAGTCGCAGCTCAATGCGAATAATCGCAATCGACCGATGTCCTTAAACCCAGCATAACCAATGCCATCGCTCAAATTAAGCCGAATCTATGCGGCAGATTGGACGACTGGGATCCGTGACAGCGTGAAAAGATGCGGCGGATATTTAGGCATGGTGTTATATTCCATACAATAATGACATACATGGGATTCGTTAATACCTTGCACACAGCTTGTTTTATTCCATTTCAATGTCGACCAATTCTTACCGCTTTAGTGGATCTTCAGTAAGCTCAGCTTATATTCACATATCTGTGCTTTGTTCCGTTGTATGTTTTTATAAGGGCGTCGCAAAAATAGTATAGCCTGTATAGGGAGTCGCAGTATGGAAAAGTTTGGGAACCCCTGGGCTTTGGGTTTCTGCCTTTCTGGTCCTGGGGCCGAATTCCGCAAGAGTGAGTTTCATTGTGTGCACGAAATTTTGTGTTCACTATCTTATTCCGAATCCGCAAGGGTGAATTTGTTTTGTCAGATGTTGTGTGTGTACACAACTAAATAAATGTATTCACTCTGTTTCAGAGCGTGAGTTTAAAAGGCATGACTGTGAGCAAAAATGAGAGCGACAGAGCGAGCAATTTAAAAAAGCAAGAATCAAAGGAAAACAAACGTAAAACTAAGTTCAGCTGTCTTAGTTGAAAAAAGAGCATTAGTTCAGCGCCTAGAAACTCGCGTCTTGCGGAATTGCGTGAATTGGAAATTGTGTAAAGATGTCATGAGGGTTTTCTTTTTTTTGGTTGCGCCAACGGATGTCGTAACCTTCTGAAGAGGCGGTAGCCCGTGCTACCAACATGCACGATTCGCAAACCCGAATAATCGATGCCAGGAGTGCGCCTTACGTACTAATCGACACCCTACGTCGTTCAACCACTCTCCCCGCGGGACTGCCGTTAGGTATTACTTCGCGGGGTTGGTTAGCAATTTATGCTTTAGTGACAGTGTTTGTTATGTCTTCTCGTCTTCTTCTTTCTATTCGTCGCAGCTCATTTTGTACACTAATAACTAGTGTGCTGATTTCCGTCCAGGTATCCTCCGAGTTCCGACACCCTACGTCCTTCAACCACTCTCCCCGCGGGACTGCCGTTAGGTATTACTTCTCGGGGCTGGTTAGCAATTTATGCTTTAGTGACAGTGTTTGTTGTTTCTTCTCGCCTTCTTTTTTCTATTCGTTGCAGCTCATTTTGTACACTAATAACTAGTGTGCTGATTTCCGTCCAGGTATCCTCCGAGTTCACAATCTCGTTTATAATTAGTGGCGGACTGGGCAGGTTATTTCTCCATTGTTAGAAGCGTTCGCAGTAGAACACAGCGTGTTCGGATCTTCTTCTTCTTCTGAGCATTCTGGACAAAGTGGTGAGCTGTCGTGTCCAAACCGGTGCAAGTATTTCTGATAGCCCCGGTCCAGACAGGAACTGTGTGAGGTGGTAGCTGCCGTTGCCGTTTGCTCGGTTTGTCCACACTTCGATGATAGGAATCAACTTATAGGTCCATCTGCCTTTTGTTGTATTGTCCCATCTAGCTTGCCACATTTTTCTTTATTGTTTTTATGTCAGCAGACTCTTGCTGACTTAAGACTCTTCTGGTGTAAATTCGCTGCATTTCATCTGCGAGGATGTCGATAGGAATCATTCCGGCTATAACAAAAGCTGCTTCATCCGAAATAGTTCGAATGTCGTTAATCTTTCTTAATGCACAAAATCTATATGATGATGTTAGTTTCCTCCTTGTCTCTTTTTTTGCTAGGGCGCCTGTCCAAACTGGTGCGGCATATAGCAATACTGAACTGACTACCCTGGATAGGAGAATTCTTCTTGCATATCCCGGACCTCCGATGTTCGGCAACATTCGAGAGAGTGCTGCCTGCAATAATGACGCTTTTCTGCTCACATAGTCAACGTGTTCTTTAAACTTTAGCCTATTGTCAAGCATAACTCCAAGGTATTTGATTGATTCCTTTGATCTTATTGATTGGCTTTCAACCTGGATGGTTATGTGCTCTACCGCCTTTCGGCTAGAAATAAGAACTGCTTCGGTTTTATGGTCTGCTAATTCCAGACCTGCTGATACTAGCCACTCTTTGATTCGTTGGTAGCTGATTCTATTTCCCGTATTTGTTTTGCTACGGTAACAACAGCGATGTCGTCAGTGAATCCGATGAGTTGGACTCCTTTAGGTAGTGATAGTCGAAAGACTCCGTCGTAAACTATGTTCCATAAGAGGGGACCCAGAACCGATCCTTGTGGAACGCCCGCAGAGACATTGTAGTCCTTCACTCCTTCCTCAGTTTCGTACCTTAGCAAATACTTACTACTTACAACCTACTTCACCAACAGGAAGATGAAGTAGTTTGTAACTATTTTTTTCAGGTTTTTTTTTTTTTTAAGTACTTCTCCCGGGAAAGGCAAACCTATAACGCTTCATCAGCGCCCCGAGATGCTTGCAGATGTTTGTTAGTTCTGCACTGAAATTGCTGCAAATTGTAGTCTTCTGGAAATATATCCCCAGGAAGGGAGTTCCAAAGTTTGCTTGTCCTGTAACAGAAGGAGTTTTGGAAAGATGATGTCCTCGCGGTTGTCAAGTGTACTGTATGGTCATGAGCATTAGCAGTCTGTCTTGTGGGGCGCCCAAAAGTTGCATTTCGAGGGATAATGTCCTTGAGTTCCTCGGAACATCTACCATGGAAGTACCTATAGAGCAAGCATAGGTCAGCGACTTGTCTTCTGTGCACCAACCGTTGCAGATTCGATGTGAGTGTAGGGTTTCCAATAAGTCGAACTGCTCGTCTCTGTATGCTGTCAAGTAGGTTAAGTGAATGTTTTGGGTCTAACCTGTGCTTTGTAGAGAAGGAGAAGTTGCTTGGGACTAATGTACTTCTTTGCTCTATATAGGTAGCTCAACTTAGCGAACGCTGATCTTGCGATATAGGACATGTGGTCCTGCCATGTGATTCCTGAATTGATTGTGACTCCTAGAAGGTACATTGAGTCCTTGGGATGGATTGGATGGTCTAAATAAAATAATAAACCATCCAAGTTTTAGCCAGTTTTCTTGGAAATTAAAAAACAGCGCAATAGATATAAAATAGATAGATTTAAGGCCGAAAGGCAATAGTTATAAGAATACAGTTAAGTTTAGAGTGCTCGTTAAGAGCCAGTAAGCTAGATTCATTTTTGTCTAGTAAGTAAGTTTAAATAATGAATGAATAAAAATGAATTTAAAAGTAAAGTTAAAAGTATGGATTGGATGGTCATCCATTTGGATCTGAGGGGCTGTTGATGCATTTTTCCTGGAAAATGTTGTGAGCTGTGTTTTGTTTGCATTAAATACAACCAAGTTGTCTTTTCCCCTTTCTGGTTAGTGACCTCCTAATGAAGGTCCAGTTAGCAGAATTAAAAGCGTTTCTTATATCCAGTGTTACTACAGCACAATACTCTTTGGTTCCAAATCGCATCTTTCTCCTTCTATCGCTTTAGCAGCTATATCGACTACCGATTTTATGGCGTCTACGGTAGATCGCGATTTCCTAAATCCGAACTGGTAATAATCCTCTGCAACAGTGAGCAATCTATTGTATATTATACAAGGATCTTCCCCGTTGTGTCCAGTAGACATATTGGACGGTATGAAGATGGTTCTCCAGGCGGTTTGTTCCCTTTCGGTAGCAGTACTAAGTGTTGCAGTTTCCACGGATCAGGGAAAATACCTTCATCTAGGCACTTTTGCATTGTTTTTACAAAAAGCTCCGGCCGTTTTTGAACAGCGACTTTCAGTGCTTTATTTGGGATTCCATCCAGGAGCTTTCTTATTGCCTATCTTTCTGCAAGCCTGGAAGAGTTCGTCCTGAGTAATGATTGGTATATTCTCCACTGTATTTGTTCTTATTATATTGCATGAAGTCGACATCCTTTGCGGAAACAAGTGCTCGGCAATTGCTTTCAGCACAACTGGACATGTTATTTGGGGGGACCTATTGCACTTCAGCTTTTTCATAACCATCCTGTATGCTGTTCCCCGGGGGTTGATATCAGCTTCGTCACAAATACGTTTAAAGCATTTTGTCTTGCTTTCTTTGATGGTGTTTTTAAGCGCGTGCATCGCGGTTCTAAAGCTCTCCAAGAGTTGTTGGAAGTTGGGACTCCCCCTGGATCGTTGGACTCTGCGTCGCGCTTTTAGACACGCTGCTTATCTCTCCATTCCACCAGTAGCACGGTTGGGCCCTTTTACTCCCTACTTTTCTGGGCATTGCTGCATCACACGCTGTGGTGATGGTGAGGATTAGTTGAAGCGAAAGGGTCTCTGCAGTTGCAACTCCATTGTTACCTTGGTTGCCGGTGCTGATCGCTTCCTCAAACATATCCTCGTCAATGAGTGTGTCCTTCCATTTTGGCCCCAATACTAGCTTAGGTTGTTGTACTTTTTTCCTTTCAGTGGTTTCAAAAATTATTGCCTGATGGTCGCTTTGGGTATATTCTTCGCTGACCCTCTATTTCAGGGAAGTACTTACGAAGGTGATGTCTATTATCGAGCCTTTTCCTGCTTTCCGAAATGTAAATGCCCGACCGTTATTTGCTATGCTTATGTTTAGGGGTTCAAATGTTTCCAAAAGCATACGTCCTCTGGCATTGGTGAGTCTGCTACCCCACTCTGTTGCCCACGGGTTAAAGTCGCCTGCAATAATGACTGGAACCCTCCCGGAAGCATCCTGTACCAGGATGTCTAACATCGACTGGTATTCATTCGATGTCCAGCTGCGGTGTCGAGCGTAGTTTTAGCTCGTACAAAGCCTTCAGCTGTCGTATGTATCTTGGAAAGCATGTTTTCCGCATATCCATATCGCAGCGTGATTTGTTTTGTCGCTGATCCATATGTTGCTATAGAGAGTTTTAAACGGTTCGCTGATCAAGACTATGTCCGCTCCCTCGTCTTTTGCTGACTGTGCCAGGAGGTCCAGGGCTGCTTCACAGTGGTTTAGGTTTATCTGCATTATATTCATGATCTCTTGTTGGTGATAGCTCTTCTGAAGAATTGACATTTCCTACTGCCGGCTATGTGCTTCGCGTCTTCCGGGTGATCATACAAAACATACATGATGGTGGCAGCTTACAATTCTTCGCGATGTGCCCGTCCGTTCCGCATCTTCTACATGGCTTGGATCGATCTTCTTCGCTTTTGCATTGTTTGGCTATGTGTCCAAACTCTAAACATTTAAGGCATTTTGTAAGTAGCGTCCGTTCGCGAATGCGGCAGACTAACCACCCACCCACCCGATTTTAATTTTTCCCCCTTCTAACAGCTTTTTCGCGGTTTGTACCGGTAGACTTACCGTCGCGGTTTGGGTGCCTCCGTAAGCTGCGCGCATTGATAAAATATCTGTAAGAGACACTTCGTTCATGCCAAATTGGGTTTTAATTGCCTCGCATATATCCATTTTCGTGGTAATTTCATCTACGTATTTAAACTCTATTCCCCGTATTAATAAATAACGAATAGCGGTGATTTAGCTTTATTACATCTAATAACTCGTAATTCTTATTCATAAACATATCTTAGCATAACTTAACTCATCAAATTCGGCGTAGAGAGTGGTTAATTTACTCACACACAGAGATAACCTTGTCCAACTGCTCTCCACACAATTTCAAATACACGTATGCAACAAAAAGTTCGATTGGACGCGAGAAATTTAAGCTGAAAGAGAATTTCAGAGAGAATCAAAAATCGCAAGCGAAAGCACATAACTTGCTCTGAGCATGATAGGGTCAGCTGATGGAATATGACAAATTTACAACCATGTTTAGTGCAGTTTGGACGCAATGCTGCCGTGCGTTTTATAATAAAGAGTGGATAGCTAATATGGATATAAGATGTATTTATAAATAATAAAAGTTATCAAACGAACAAATCCACTATCCGTCTGCTAGCTATCAGATGTATTAAAGGGCGAATAGGGCTTTTTTATTAATACCGCTGTATGGTTGTACGATGTGTGAGTGCCCTTACGCTCGCCTGCTCTCCTATGATCTTACTAATAGTGTCTTTATATGCAGATGCCTTTCCCCATGTCTCTTACAATAATAATAACATCCTTCGCTTTTCCGTCCTTCATTTGTATGACTGCAAGTTCATACAGCGCTTTAATACTTGCAATGGCATATCTCATCGGTTGATGAATCGAACGCCTTCTGCCTTCTTCTAGCATATCCACTAGTCTTTTAATCTGTTCTCCAAGGTTGTGTAAAGCACATTGCCGGGGGCTTGGGCTAGGTATCATAGCGCCTGCTAAGGGTGTATCGCGCTGTTGTGCATTGCACGGAGATACAGGTGCTCTCAGCATTCTCGAGCTACTTTGGAATGGGTTTTCCATTTTTCCTTCCACTTCTCTTCTTACGTTGTTGTTCTTGTTATTGTTTGTGTTCATTGCTGTTGGGTCCCCACTCAGAGTCGTTGTCAATGTCCGGATGTGTAGTTACCTTGGGATCCCATGGTTGTCTTTGTAAGCAGTGAGGCCATGCAGGGGTTGACACAAGCCGGATGAGGTGATGTGCCAAAGCCGGATCGGATTTAACAAGGAATATAACATCTTGACCATTGAATAGAGAGAGAGAGAGAGCTCGAAGAGTACAGACGTGTGTGATATATAGTGAAAGAATAAATAAACTTAAATTAATAATTAAAGGTGAAATACTGATCTTTGTCCGCGCATCGTGTGCCGGTTTCCTTTTGTGAGCGGCGATCGCAAAAGTTTGTGACGGAAATCATCATAAGGCGCTTTATTAATTTTATTAATTTAAAATGAAGAGCTGCAGTAAATGCAAAAAATCTGTTAGCGGTGAATCGGGAGTGGATTGCATGGGTGTGTGTGGCAAAAGTTACCACCTCACTGTCGCATGTAGCGGTCTCGATCGATACGGTAGCAATGTGTTTGACACTTCACCGATGGTGAGGTTTATGTGTGATGATTGCATGCTGTATATATCAAACGTTGATATGGTGCTAAAAGACATGCAAGAAGCGGTTAAAAAAAATAGTAAATACTTAGAAGAATATAAGAGTGAGTTTGGTGAAGCGCTGAAAAGAAATGAAGAAGAAATCAAAAACCTAATGCAAGCGATTGAGTCAACGTATATGGCTCGACTGAAGACAATGAAAAATGCACAAGAATCATGTGAATTGAGTGTAAAAGAAATGGAAAAAATTAGTGCTTATAGTGAGTGTGTTAAGGAACAGAGTGAAAAATTGTGTAACGATGTGGGAAAGATAACTAAAAATAATCAAGTTGTATTAGAGAGTGTACGCGACATAAAAAATGATATAGTGAGAGAAATAAAAAGTAATGTAAATAAAACGGTTTCGTATGTGTCAATGCTAAAACAACCTTCAGAGAAAGTAAATAAAAATGAACCAGCTGTTATTGTTTACCCAAAAAAAAAGCAACAATCGGAAGAAACGAGAAAAGAATTAAAAAGCAACATCGATCCGACCTATATCAACATCAACAAAGTAATAAATAAAAGCAATGGTAGTATTGTAATTAAGTGCGACGATAAAGAATCTTCGGAAAAACTAAAGAAGGAAATCGAAAACAAATTAAATGAAGGTTACAAAGTTGAGGTTCCCAAAATGATCAAATAGAAGTGGATACAGCTCATTTTGAAGCGACATACGGACCTTCATTGCGGCGGAAATTTGTATTAAGCTAGTGTATGCATTTACCACCTTTTTCTAGGTTCGTGCATTAAATAAAAATAATTTCCCAAAATATTCCAATGTTTACTTTTCTTGTAAATACGGGGTGGTATTTCTTCTTTTCTTATTCGTCTTATTGACAACATGCAGATGAAAGAGATTGCACCGATTGCATAATAATGGTTGTGGAGTAGAAGTGGAATATGCAAAGGAGAGGGTACTTTTAGCATGAGGAGACGAGTGTGATGAGCATTGGAATTTATATTTAAGAGGATAACAGTGTGGAAAGGAGAAATACATAATATGAAATCACAGATCAGATTCTTTACAGTACATATTTTGTATTTCTTCGATTTATGGGCAGCAGTGGCGGTGGCTTTTGAACTTAGGTGTTAAGGTAGGTTTTGATGATTTTAAAGTTATGGGGTGGGTAAGCATGTAAAGTGCATGGTATTTGTACTAGTAGGGAAGTTTGGTTGAATTTTAGAAAATAAAATCACGTAGGTACCTAGATCGATTCCATTTTTCAGTTTTCTCATAATGTAGGAAGTATTATACCAATAAGAAAGATATTGTTTTAAGTCCAAATTTAGATCTATTAATTATGATATTAAGAGGATAGTCGAGCTCAAAAAGTAAATTTCACAATTCTGTCTGTCTGCGTGGTGGTAGGTAGCTGCACTCTAAACGACAGGACGGATTCGTTTGTACCTCTAGTAGTTTGTCTAACCACTGATCAACGATCGCACGAAAGTGAAGGAAAATTAAAATCGAATACAAATAAGATATGAGATAGATTATGAGAATTTGTTAACGACTTTAACATTGACGCACAAAACAATCTTTTGGTAGTTCTTATAAAGGAGAATAGAGAATTGTTGATCAGTATACTAAATAGCTGGTTCGGGATTTCCTAAAATTACCCTCTACCTCCTTAAAGAAGGGTTATTGAGCGAACTCAAGGATTGCGAATTGCTCATAATTATCTCCAGACTAGAAATGGCAGCATCTGGCAGGTAACCCCAAATAACGCAAGCAAGACCATCAAGGGGTTGCTAGTAATATCTACTATATGAAATCGAACTTGGCATGGCACTTTAAGGAACGCCGTCCTTTTCTTAATATGTACATAGTTAGAAATACATACATACTTTTATTTATAGTTCCGTATAAATCCCGTGAATATGTAGTTACAAATTCCGGTATTTTCGGGACCAGAAAACAGGCGTGGTCCACAAATCGCAGGATTGTATTCGCTAGTATTTCTATCGAAATGATTTATTAGTGGTTATTGAAAAGGAACAATTCCACTATATCTAGGCGTTTTTCTTTTTTAGTTCAGAGCTGAACTGTCAAAAATAAGTTCGTGCTTCTTTTTTAGCTCTAGTCTGATGATCTGTTGTCTGACATCAGAGCTCAGAATTTGTGTTTCTTTTTTCGTTCAGAATCAGAGCACACTGAGTAAAAACGTGCTTACAGACTTTACAGTAACATTTGACAGAAAAAAAACAGGATAAAAATCAAAATATGTAGTTAAAGTGGTGGACGAGTGTTGTTATTCTGGCACAGAAGGTAAACCAAATTAATAAATAATAACAATTAATATCTAAACAAAAATATGACAGCTATGTGCTCAAGTATGTTTCAGTTCAGATTTTCAAAATGTTCGAGCTTTGTTCAGAGCTCAGCTAATACTAAAAACAAAAACGCAATATATAGGTATAGGTACTAGCTAAGCAACTCTACCCGGTCGGCTTTGCTAGTATGTACCTAGGAATTGTATTTTTTTTTGTAACTAAATTAACTACCTAGACCTACCCACTCTACGTCCAATACCTAAGATTGCCTGGAAATTTGAAATCAATCGATTTGGTAGTTTGCGAGATATAATATTTTTGAATTAATTAGAAAAAGAATCAATAAAATATATGCACATTTCAAAGACTAGCGTGCATCGGCACCACCAGTGCGATGAGGACAACTCCAACCGCAGGACTTGAGGCTATCCTCAACCTGTGTCCGCTAGACATTCATATACAACTATCGGCCGCAATTAGTGCAATGAGAATCAGCCAATCGGTAAAATGGAATTTGAATTTGAACGCAATATTTCGGCCATGTACCTGTCACGGACTACATTACGCCTTATCTAGAGTTGACAAGACCCTTCTCTAGCGCCTATCCCAGCAGGGAAGAATGGAGAGACGGACTCGTACCTAGCACACCAAACATAGCCGTATTCACAGACGGATCAAAAATGGACACTGGGGTAGGGTCAGGTGTCTTCTCTGAATCGCTGGGTATATCAAAATCGATTCGCCTCCCCGACCATAGCAGCGTTTTCCAAGCAGAGGTCCTCGCAGTGATAACAGCAGCCCGTGAGTCTATGGTAAGGGCAATACCACCTGAAGGTATTACCTTCTTTATCGACAGCCAGGCAGCAATAAAAGCCATAACTGTACCAGAAATAAAATCGAAGCTTGTGAAGTGCTGTCGCGAAGAACTCAAGGCTCTTGGTACACAGCACAAGTGTTATCACTCTGCTGGGTTCCGGGACATAAAGGCATTTCAGGCAATGAGAAAGCAGACGAAATAGCAAGACAAGGTTCGACAGCTGTTTCAGAACAAGCTGGTCCATCTGTGGACATCCCGCCTTGCACACTCAAGTTTGAAGCAGGGAGAAAAGCCACAAGTGAGGCGAACGCAAGATGGCCCACCCTAAACACTTTTTTTTTTTTTTTTATAATTCACACGCGCTAAAGAGTTTATGACTACTCTTATGGTGTAGTGTGATTTACACAGCGCGGGCGTTAAGGAAAATGGAAGAGAGAAGATAGGAGATTCCGATGCACATTGGTTTTAAATGTCTGTAAATTATACTGAGGAGGAAAGACAGAGCCGGGCAAGGCATTCCACATTCGTGTTGTTTGTACGGCTTATGAAAGAATCTCTATATTTCAAAGTACGGCCGAAGATAGGCTGGATGGTAAACTGATGGGCATTCCTAGCAAGGCGAGTATTGCGGTTGAATTTCTGAAGGGGCGGAATGCAGCTGGCAATTTCGTTTGAGCACTGTTTGTTAAAAAAGCGATAAAACAGCGAGAGACACGTAACGTTTCTGCGATGTTCAAGCGAATGAATAGAATAATTCGCGATATTCGAGTCTCCGATAAGTTTTAACGCACGATTTTGGATCCTATCCAGTAAGTGCAATATGGTTTTCGGCGCAAGAGACCAGATATGGGAATTGTACTCAAGTTTGGGCCGAATGAACGCCTTATATATTGTAGCCAGATCAGAAGGGTTAAAATATTTCTTGCACCGTTTGAGAAAACCTAGACATTTCGCTGCATTCTTGGCGACTTCGTGTATATGGTCATTCCAATGAAGGTTGTCATGAACACACATACCGAGAATGGAAAGTCTTTCGGTTTCGGTGACGCAAGTGCCATTCATGGATAATGGCTGTAGGTTCGGGTTTCGCTTAAGAGACAGCTGACAGCATTGTGTTTTTGAAGCATTAAATTCCACTCTATTGGCTAAACCCCATTTTAAAATGCTGTCAAGGTCGGAATTTAATGAGCTTAACATACGTTGCCGTTCCAGTTCTACGGCCGAAGAGCAGGGACGTGAGTCCTGGAAAGAATATGAGAAGCTAAGAGTGCTATCATCAGCGAAGGAATGGATTGGATTAGAAGTTGCAGACAAGAGATCATTTATAAAAATGAGAAAGAGAGTCGGAGACAGAACAGAGCCTTGGGGAACACCAGCATTTATATGGTGAGTTTCAGACTTGAAACCATCCAAAACAACATGAATAAGAGACGCATCGATCCCCTAAGCACGCATTTTCGACAAAAGAGCTTGATGCCAAACTCTGTCAAATGCCTTTGAAATATCAAGCGCAACAATCTTCGATTCACCGAAGTGATGGAGAGATTGGTTCCACTTCTCGGTGAGATAAGTCATCAAATCACCAGTGGATCTGTTGCCACGAAAACCATACTACCGGTCATTGAGGAGTTTCCGCGATTCAAGATATTTCATAAGCTGACGATTTATCAGCGTTTCCATGACCTTAGAAAGAATGGACGTAAGTGCTATGGGTCGGATTGGTCCCATGGTAAATTCGACGCTCTCGAGCACAGGTGGGGACAAAGCGCAATCTGGGAGCAACTAGCTGGCTGCAAAGTGTGCAGCAAACAGATTAGCTTTGTCTAAAGAGCTGACAGCTGGAGTGTCATTGTAAATGAGAGTGGGGATCGATGGTGAGGCCGAATTCTTAACATTTTTTACAAATGATCAAAAGTTTTTACTACCTTTGGGACATTGGAGTATTTTTGCCTCAGCTTTTGGTCATGTAAGAATTTAACACGCTTAATAAGGACATTGCAGTCATTTCTGGCTCGTTTAAACTTACTTCGGTTTTCCTCAGAAGGGTTGGCTTTATAAGTCCGAAAACTTAACTCCTTTACTCTAATAGCCTCTTTACAGCTCAAGTCATACCACGCGTTTTCTTTTGGTTTGATACTCTTTATCCTGTTGGGGATAAAGGATTTCATTCCTAAGGTGATTACATTTGACACCATATCAGCGGCGGCATCCACGTCGTTATCGAGGAAGCATAACGACCAGTTAAAACTCCTTAAGAAGCTATTAAGTTCGCCCCAGTTGGCTTTCTCGTATTGCCATACGGTTCTTTTTGGAGTTTTTTCTTTAACTGTGTGGTCGGACTACGAGAAATTAGCTGATATGGTGCAGTGGTCAGACGAGCCTAGAGGTGATAATACTTCAATAGAGTATTTATTAGGGTGGGGGTAAGAAACAAGTCCAGTGTATTGGCGTTTTGACCGTCAATGTCTGGAACGCGTGTTGGCTCATTTACAAGCTGGGTTAGTTGATTTACCTCAGCAAAGATCTTCGCATAAATTCCTTCGGGTGTTGTCTGTCCAGAATGTTGAAGCCAGTCAGAATTGTGGATATTGAAATCGCCCGCAATGACGATTTCTGTGTGAGGGTACAGGGATACAATTCTTGTTATGGAGTCAGACAGCTCATCGAACTCATTACAAGTCGAGTTGCTGTCAAAGTTGGGGCTTCTATAAATAAAACAGTAATGGATTATTTGCCTACGGACATGGAACTTAAACCATTTGAAATTAAATTCCGGATTGGAACAATGGCCATAATTTTTTGGAACTTGGTAGGCTACGTCATTGCGTACATAAATGGCTAGACCGCGATGTAGAAAGAATAATGGCACTAAGCGATACCCAGGCAGTTCAAATTCTGATTTACCAGATTTTCTACCCACCTGGGTCTCGCACAGTGCCAAAACAGCTGGTTTGTATTTGGAAATATGGGCGTACGCCGAAAAGAGATTCGATCGAAGCCCGCGAATGTTGCACATGTCAACCCTAAAATTCCTCATCAGAACAAAAAACACAACTCCGACGTTGCTACTAAGCAAAGTTGTGAAATAAAGATCCACTGTTAGCTTTCCAAATCAAGCCGTCATAGGTGTTATGCCCGTATGACAATTTGTTTTGGTCCACCAACAAAATCTTTACGCACAACCCGCTATCCGCCAGATGATGCTCTCACCCACTCATTGCAGTCGCTCGCATGTACAAACAGAATCGTTCATACGGCCACGAATTGCAATGATCGCGACAGTGCACCAGCAAACGAATATGGAAAGGAAAGAGGGATAAGCCAACGCTGTGGTATGCTGTAACTGCACTACACGATTGCTTTTTTTTTGCCTTTCTTTTGGCCTCTCTTTCACTGCACTGGACATGTACACTGCATAATATTCACTGAATAATTATTGGTCGCGGCGGAGAAATTTGATTTTTTATTCAATATTTCAGATTAATTGTATATTTATTGCTGAATTGAATTAACTGTGGGTGGTGACGTGATCTATTTTTTGTTTGTAATTTATTATTGTTATTGTTTTTTAATTTTATTCGTTTGGCCACTGCACAATTTACTGAAGGGAAGGGAGCGATGTTAGGAGCGTATGCACACGACGGGATGCAGATCGGAACTGTAATACCACAAGAATGCTATGGCCGTCCTTCAATGAATCCAAAACCGAGAAGATAATGCGGAAGGATAGGAAATCCCTGTCCACCCTCGTAGGTATCATAACAGGGCACAACACCTTGCGGTACCATATGAAGAAAATGGGCTTAACGGAAGAAGAACTTTGGAGAGGCTGCGGTGATGAGGAAGCTCTTGAGCATACAACCCACTTCTTATGTCACTGCCCAAGTCTCCAACATACCAGGTATAAATTCCTAGGGAGTCACTTCTTCAACGACCTAGACGAGCTTTCCAGCACATCACTAGACAAGATAATGAACTTCGTCAAATCAACAAGATGGTTTGTATGTAGCAGTAAGTAATTTGAATACAGGGTTATAATGGGTAAGGGATAACCTACTTCCCCCTATGGGAATCACAATGGGTCAGTATTAACCTGAGTGTGTCACGGAGAAAATCCTCGCCAGCCCACAAACCTAACCTAACCTACGTCATATCAGAAAGAATATGCCTTTTGAAAATTATCTTCAACTTCGAACTGTGACATTGTTTTCTAATATTTTGCTAACACAGAAACCTCAATACTGTTTTGAAAGAATTAGGATAGCCACCTCGCGGAGGTCTCGCAAACTGATTCATCCTCGTTTTTCATGTTTAACATCGGAACGTCAATTTTTTGTCAACGCTGCGCGTCTGTGGAATTCTATACCGCGTTACATTACTGAAACACAGAATACAACAAGAATTAAAATACTATTAAAGGATCATTTTACATTAAATAGATAAATATGTATAAATTGTAGATGTAGATATATCTAAAACTGAAGACATTGCACCTATATTTACATCCATAAAATTAAACTTTGTTACAATTTTTTTTTTCCTCAGCTTTTGTAAAATTAGCTTAAGACAAACTTATAAGATATTGTATCTTACTGTTTTTAAGCATTAACAAATAAATGAAATGAAAAAATGAAAGAATTTTATACTGATGGATGGGGATGGGAAATGAAGAAAGAGAAAAGGCAAACCAGTTTGTTTTTGTTTTTTTATCTATACACATTTCGACAGCAAAGTTAAGCATGAAATATCCTACCTCAGACTGGTTTACAACAAAAAATTACCCATCCAGCATTCCTTAGAGGGATATTTTTGTTGGGATTTTGTTTATTCAATCTTCAATCCCAGATATGCCCAGATCCATTTCACAAACCAGCACAAGCGATCGCAGCGACGTATGGACCACGTAGCGGATGATTGCATCGGTGCCGTTTCTATTTGTAGTTATTCAATGGTCTTGACCTACACCACGATCTTAATGGCGACGAGACATCGAGCGTTCTCTGAGGCCTGCCAAGGTTTTAACGGGACGGGGGCGCTCGCAGCATTTGCCTGGAAGCCATTTCGGTAGGATTTCACTCCTACTTACTCAGGTAACAGAATACTACGAGCGTCAGCCCTCAAAGCTATCGTTCAAATTCGTTTTCCAGTATGCCATAATTAAGACCTTACTGGGCTCCGTCTTAATGCCGAAAAAGGGTACCGATGTCTATCGGTAAAAGTTATTAAAATAGGCCCGACTGTTCCGCCGAGGGCAGATGCATCGCGCCGCTGTTTCACTACCTAGATATTTGTGTATTCCACGTTGTGGCGAGTACATTTGGATCTCGCCATTTACATTATACTGTATCCACGGTAGCCACCTTAAGAGGTGGGGGCACTTTATTGAAGACGGTGCCTATACGTCTTGTCACAGAAAATTCATAGGGGTTCCTTTGGCCTTTTAAGCCACGCCCTCCTTTCCTGTCGCTCTTGGTCGGAGACTGCTTATTGGGTATTCGCAGCTAACCTACATATCTGCATGCCGTCCACAATCCGCCACCTGTGACCCCACTGTGGCCTGAGCTCGGCCCGCCCATCCTAGTTGCACCGGCCCATCTGCCAAACTCCGAAACATAGTTGAGACTACTTTACGGAGCCTATAGCATGATGTGGTGGTATCTCACTGGACGACAGGGGGATGAGTCCCTGTCTGCCACCTGCGCGTGTCATGAGGGTGAGTTTTGCTAACTGTGTGCACGGGTAAAATATGCACGATTGCGGAATTTGGCCCCTGGACTCGTTTTGGTGGTGAAATATGTTTGCCTTTTTGCTGTATGAACACGGGGTTTGTATTTTCTTGATTCACTTTGTTTTCAGTGCAAATCCGATTCTGAGAATGAAAACGTACGCACTTGCCTTTTTGTCATTTTCAGATTTGTCAAAGCAATAACGTTTAAAACTAGAGAATACGTCTACCGTGTTAAGTGTAGCATAAACTTTTGTCATGCTGCGCTGCATTATCATACAATAATCAAAAAACAGAGCAGCTAGCGTCATCCAGAGTAAGGAAAAGAATTAAACTCGATGTGTACCATATTCTACATCTGTATATTTTTCTTGTACAGCAATTTACAGAAAATTATTCACCCTATCATAGAATCCGCCGGGGGCAATTATTCACGGAAAAAAAATGTTGGTATCGTCGAATCCGCAAATTGAACAGTTATTATGTCATATAGGTATTAACACATACTATTGGTAGGGTGTGGTTTTTTTTCCAGATTTCTGTTCACTTTTCGGATTCGAAGATACCAAAATATTCTTTTCCGTGAACAATTCCCCCCCGGCGGATTCCATTATAGGGGTGATTATAAAAAAAAAATAAATATATAAATAAATAGTCGGCGCAACAGGCGTGTAGAGTGCCTAGCTTCTCACAACCATTTGTTTATGTGAGTTTTTTTTTTGGGACGAATGAAAGGGACCTACAATTTTATGCCGAGTCCGAACGGCTGAATTGAGCTTTTTCAGGACAGTTATACTCTCGGATGCTTGTCAGACGTTCGCTAGAGGTGGTGCAGTGGGAAAAACCTTAAGATGTAAATTTGTGTTTTTCCGGGATCGAACCTGGGACCCCTCGCACAGTAGTCCAGCACACTAACCAATAAGCCACTGCGCCCACAAAATTATTATACTGGAGTTTAAAGTGATTGCCGCGAACGAAGCGAGCCTCATACCCCAACTTGACGCAATATAAAAATGTACATTTCGTTACGTAGTCGTGTCTCAACAACGGGCGAAAAGCAACACCCATATTTCATAACTTAATGCTAGCCGCATATTGGATATGAATTTTTATCGTACGTAAACGTATGAATATTGTCGTACGAATTGAGTGCGCATACTGAATACGATTTTCTCAGTTAAATAGACAGTGTCCCGTGTCCCATATCCTCTTTTGTGTCCATAAACATCCACCATAGGCTAGCCGCAAATTGGATGCGAATTTACATCGTACGCAGACGTATGAATATGGTCGTACGAAGAGAGTGCGCACACTGTTTCTCTGTAAAATAGACAGTGGCCCGTGTCCCATACTCCCTTTTGTGTCTATAAACATCCAATTTTAATGTTTCAACGCACGAACGTGTTTAAAAATCCCAACAAGTTGGGATTGTATTCGGACGTCGGAACTATACGTACGTATATGTACGACGAACTCGCATCCAATGTGCGCGCTGCCATACTACTTGGAAGGTTGGGATTGTTCGTGCGTGTTCGTACGAGAAAAATTCGTACGACATCGTATGCAATGTGCGGCTAGCCATTTTTAAGGGTGTTGCTATTCGGCCGTTGTTTGGAAGACGACTACGTAGCGAAATGTCGAAGTTTATGTTGCGTCAAGTTAAGGTATGTTGCTCGCGGCAGACTTTGAATTCCAGTATAATAATTTACTTTTATCTTTATAAACAGTACATACTTAGATATATGGCATTCTATGAAAAATATCTCATGCATACGCAGCGGCGGGTAAAAAAGAGACCTTAAATAGTTTTCAAATAAAATCTTACCGAGAAAAACATTGACTGATCGATATCCTCCAGCTGAATTTTAGGAATTTTAAGTTCATACTGCTTGCTGTTTTGAGAAAGATCTTTAAGTACACAGAAATCATACTGTGGATTAGGAATAAGTGACGATGAAACAGTTTTAAAAGTTGATGATGACTTCTTCGAAAACTGAAGAATAGCAGACATGTAGGCCACAAGACCGTGTGAAAACATATTGCATCTAGCTGCTGTCAAAAGGTCTATCTAAAATATTTAAAACATTTTCAAATCATTTTTCTTTATTCAATAAACAAAAAAATACCTTTTGAATGCAATCCATTGACAATTTGTCAAAATTTTCTTTAGCAATCCGAACATGAGACTGTGCCCGGCGGAATTTGCAAAGTCCTTTGCCGTTATCTGGATCCAATTGAGAACTAATCGATTTCATCCAACATAGTGCAGCTCTATATTCAGTCCTTTCTTTTTCCATACAGTTTATTGTGCTTAATGTATCACCTACGGCGCGACATCGAAATACATCTACCTCGTGTTGAAGGCGTAAAAGTGGTACTCTAATAGACATTCGCTGCTGCCCACAGTAGTATATTGCCTTTCCAGAATTAGTTATACTTGCGCCGGTAGTTTTGCTTCGTTTCCCAATTTCTTTTAAAAACCTACCAAATGTACATTCCTCTTGTGACAATACGCATAATCTTTCTTGGTATTGGTCAATAATTTTATTTAAGTTCAAACAAGTATCTGATATCGATTTAAACAAAATTATCTTGGTATCAAGATCTGCATCAGATGACACAATATATTCATCTTCCTTAGTGCCCAACTTTCTCTGCACCGCCTTTTTGGTGATCCAAAACTGATGATGAACTTCCGATTTTAACATATTGGACTAAGTTAAATTTAAAAAACTGTTTGTTCAAAAACCAACCAACCCAACCATTGACGAAGCCACAAACAACAAACAACTTTATTATAAAAAGACTGTGTCAAGTGTCAGCCCTCAGCCACAAACCAGAAGAATAGATCACCTGCTTCGGTCAAAAATGAGAGTTTCATAGAGCCAGTTTCAAAAAGTTACTGCGTGGTTAAGTATGCGTGCCATGTTAAAGTAAACGGAGGGTGAATTTGGTCACGCATACACTTGCACATAGTAACATTTACAGTTATTTTGGTGGTAACTTTGAAAAAATTCAAATAAATTGGACGTTATCGGGACGTGTTAAGCAAATTGTGTGTTCGGTGTGGGGAATTTATTACCAACTTATATTTTTTTAAAAAGCGTACAAATATAAATGGGTTTAAACTGCAAAACTAAAATGGATGATAAAAAAAAAACATCAAACATGATTTTTTAGTTTTGCTGATATAAATGTAGACCCTTTTCTATATGTTTTAACGAAAATTTATTTATTTTCTTTGATTGTTTGTTTTATTAAAGTGTACCTAGTGAGTTTTGGAATAAATAATTTAAAAAAAAGGAGGGAGGGCATTTTGTTTTGTCAGACTCAAAGAAAAATGTGATGAATTAATTTTAATCAACAAATAAATTGGTCAAGGAATTTAAGAAAATTTGCATTCTAAAAATGAAATACGTTTTTTGCACACCAAATCGTAAGTGCGCATTGTCATATCGGCTTATAACACAAGGAATCTGCATGAGGTGTAAATAAGAATTTATTAACATATATGTACACGTACATACCTAGGGCAAATATGCGAATTGCAGGAAATATTTTTAATACAATTCAATTTTTCCACTATATTTGAATGTCAAAACTACATAGAATCAAAATAGTAAAAAACGGGAATGTTATTCAAAATTTATGGATTATTAAATTATGTTATAATATCATTGTGAAAAACAAAAGAATACCTACACAAAAAGCAAAACTATGATACATAACATAACAAAACAAATAAGATAATTACATGTTTCAGTACAGTTTACTTTTCGCTTTAGTTTACGCGTTACTATGGAAACGAACTTTTTTTTTTTAAAATCAAAAATGCCACTTTTTTATATCAATTTGACGGCGTCCTGGCCTGTGTATACGCTATGCTATGCATTCCGTAGCGCCTATGTATGATGTTTTAAAACACGTTTTCTAGCAGGTTTTGTATTAAAATGTCCATGTTTTAAGTGACAAAATAATGTTGATTTTTAATTTTTGAACAACCAATTCTTTATAAAACCTAATTCAAAAACTACTCATCATATTCTCCTCATAGATAAAATAAAACAATAAACATGCCTATTTATATACGACCAAATTAGTTTTCGTTAACTTTATTTATTCCAAAATAGCTGTTCTTGAAAATATAAGAAGAAAGAGCTCAAAATGTATATCAACAAAATTGCAAAGAATCCCGTTTAGCTGATTTCATTATGCTTGCAATTTAGTTTTACAGCTTAAAATAATATTTTTTTTTGTAATAATGTCATAGAAAGTTATATCATTAAAAACAGTTATTACGCAAATATAATTATTATAATAAATTATTATGTGGCTGAGGCGTGTCAGCTTTCGTATGTCTCCTACTCCGCCCATAACACAGCGTCTCCACGAGAAGTATTTCATAGCTTGCCATGTCATTTCTCATAGAAAGAAATAATGATAGTATGCAATAAAATGTAGGGTGGGCATTTCATATCTTACTATTTCCATAGCCATCCCACGAAAACACATGCGTTACAACAAAAAAGTACACCCCATAGAATACTATCAATAGCAAGCTATGGCAGAGTGACCTTAATTATTAATTATGTTGATTTCGATTCGCCAAAAAAAAACACTTTTTCTTTCCCGAGATCACTTTTTTCGTTCGTTTGGTACAAAAAAAAAAGCAATCTTTTTCAGAGTCGAGAGCACTTTTGCAAATCTAGATTTTTTCTTAGAGTCGCTCGAGATTTACCAATTCACTTACATATGATTTGACATTTGTTTGTTAGTTTACGTTTTATGGAAGTCGGTCGAAAAAGTTAGAGCTACTGAAAAACCATATTAAAATAAATAATTTAAGCCAAAATTTGATAAATATGAAACAAATAATAGAGGTGTAAATTTCATCTTCATCATGTGGCACATCTTCTTCATCGTCGTCGTCGTCCTCTTCGGACAATACTGGCTCGTCTTCGTCATACGAGCAATTTATGCAGTTGCAGTATTTGTTCTTTGCAAGGGAGAAAAAGCATCGAGTTTGCAATTTGGTGCAGGACGTGGACCGTGGTGAACATACACTCGGAATATTTATTATGAGATTTCTTTTATAGTTATTTGAAAATGTATGGAAATCTTGGAAGTTGCAACCACTCTACGATAAAAAATCTTCACAACAAAAAAGGTAAACAACTTTTGGCAGGCACACAGATTTAGCAGATTCTTTTTTCAAACCAAATCCTGCTAGAAAATGTGCTAAATGTAGCGGTAGAGTGACATGGCAACCCAGCTCGCTAGATGAGAGACGGCACCAGTGGTATTTGCAGAAGAGAACAACAAACATACTGGTACCGTGACATGAAATGTAATTGGTGAGATGTACGAAAAGGACAATGATATATACATATGAATAAAGTTTGGTTGGTAAGTTTTATGTGGAGAGTTTGAGTTCAGTGGTAATACAACCAGTGGATGGAGAAGAAGCTCGAGGGTTTTACTAAAGTTCAGAAGTGGGATGCAACCCAAATTGCATTTTAATTATTGTGGAATATAAAAAACAAATAGACATTACAAGAGTAGAAAGAATAACTAGTGTTGTGTTACAACAGTTTAAGGACAAAAAAAAGGGGTTAATAAGAACCAAAGTGCAGTGAAAAAAAAAAAAAAAAAAAAAAAGCTGTATTTAACAAAAGATTGCGTCGTGAATTCAAGGTCAACTTAACCACAGGAAAGAAGGAATACTTAACAGGTTTGCGTTTGAGTAGTATAATTGATCATGGTCACAAACATGTTCTGTTCATTATTATTGCAGTTCATGATCGTGGTAGGTAACTGTATTATTCGTTACAAAAGCTATAATTAGCGTTGGCGTTACTGCCGTAGACAGAAACAGTATCTATATATTTAATAATACGTAATATGCATCACCGATATTCAAAGCAAGGCATGTGCATGTTGGTATATCGGATGTGTAGAAGGCAGATGTGGAAAAGACAAGGGCTTTAATACATACATAATATATGAAAGGGTGATGTGTCGTTTACTTCACTGCTCTGGTACCTATACTACAATGTCTTTTGTTTCAAGTTGGTATGGTGTCATGGGGGTATTGTGTATTGAGAAATGGAGAGGACACAATGATTTGAGGCATTTGTAAGAGAAGGCCAGGACTAGGTGCTGACAAAATTAGTGGTGTGGGGTAAGCACTAGTATGGAGAAACAGCAACAGTATGATCGGCAGGTATGGGAAAATGTGTGCGAACAGTATGTTCGGCAGGCCCGGGATTGCATTTTTGGTACACGAAAAAGTAATCCTGCGCATTGTGCCTGAGAGTAAATGGGTGTATTTCGATTTTGGTGACACGAATGAAAGTGTCCTGTACATGGAGTATTCCAGCGGGTGTTATCGCTAGCGTAAGAGCCAAGTTAAGTGGCTAGATTACGTATGGCAGAGTGCACCATTGTTCGACATTGACACTAAAAGGGGGGGTTGCGTTTTCGGTACACGAAAAAGTAATCCTGCGGTTTGTCTGAGAGTAAATGGTGACATTTTGACTTTCGTGACACGAATGAAAGTGTCCTAGGAGGACTCCAGCGATTGTTATCGCTGGCATAAGAGCCAAATTAAGTGGCAAGATCACGTATGGTAAAATGGACCATCGTTTGAGGGGTTGCGTTTTCGGTACACGAAAAAGTAATCTTGCGCATTGTTGTGTTTTAATTTTCATGACATGGACGAAAGTGGCATGAAAGATTGCAGCGGTAGTTATCGATGAGGTTAGGGCCAAGCTGGCTGGCAAGACTACGTAGCACGTGTGGTAGGATGGGCCATCGACAACTCTCGACACCGGGGGTGAAGATGCTGCTGGTCACATATGTTTTCGGTCCACGGAAAGGCATTGTGGCGGTCGGCGCACTTGCGGACCTGGTGTCGTGAGCATAGTGGGTCCCAAAATATATACAAGTCAAGTAATGAGGAGGGTATACGATGTTTATATGGATCGAGCATCCGAAATTGGGAAACCTATATTTGTTTCCAGAAATTATGTTTGAATAGTAAATGTATAGCTAACCCCTTACGACATCAAATAGTCAATCACTTTTATTTCTTTACTCAGGTGTGATGGAGGACATGAGTGTGAAACAGCTACAGGCTGAGCTGAGAGCTCGCGGACTTTCCATTACGGGATGTAAGAGAGAGCTGATAATCAGAATCAAGAAGTTCGACGCTAAGAGAGTGGACGCAGCGGTTAATCACCCAACCAACATGCAGCCAAGTGACACCAGTGTAACATCAGGGACGAATGAGCGCAGCGACATCGATCTACCCGAAGTGCACGATATCGCAACGAGTTCCGAGGTTGAGGTGCTGAACGATGAAACACTGCGGAATAAAGAATCGGAACTGGTAAGGCGTGAACGGGATCTCATTGAAAAGGAACGAGCGGTCATGGCAAAGGAAAGGGAGCTGACGGACCAACTCAGGACATTGTCTGAAAGAAACGCCCTGAATAACGACAGACCACGCGTATCCAATGTGCACTGCAGTATAAGTGAAATCTCAGATGTGCTGCCTTCATTCTCACCGGAAGATATCTCTTCCATGGCAGCAGATGGGTGGGCGGACCGCGTTGAGAGTCTACGTAAAATATACAAGTGGGACGAAAAAGCCCTGCTAATGGCTGCGGGATCGAAGATGCAAGGCCCAGCAAAATTTTGGTGGGACACGTCATGCGAAGTCTGTACGACTTGGGAACAGTTGGCATCAGGGCTGAAGAAAAACTTTCCTAGCGGGTACAATGAAGTAGAAATCCACCAGAAACTGTCGAAAAAGTCACGAAAACCTAACGAGCCGCTAGAAAGCTACTGTTTCGAGATGAACATGCTGGGCAAAAGAGTAAATTTGGCGGACCGCTCCATAGTTCAGTACATTCTGACCGGCTTGAATGACCCTCAATTAAGTGCGAGTCTGGCTACTGGGAGTTACAGCAGCATTGCCGACCTGATAGAAAAAATCAAGTGGTATGAGACTATACGAACAAACTCACGTCGTCTCACGAATTCATCTGGGGAACACCGCAAATCGACATCGTACGTGAACAGCGGCACGCGTACAAATTGGGAACTGAAGCCTTCCACTAGCAAACCAACAGGCTGGCAGGGACAGACACGCCGACCAACAGTCCACTCTGCGGCCACTTGTTACAATTGCAATCAAGTCGGCCATTTGGCCAGGCAGTGTACACTGCCACGCAAACGAGGATTTCCAGGAAAAGAGAACAGCTTCCGAATTCCGGCGAAGACAGAGAAACAAACAGACAGACATGTACGAATTAACGCCATCCAGAAACAAGTGAATCCGGACTGCTACCACAAACAAGTAACCATTGAAGGCAAGGAATATCAGGCATTACTCGATTCTGGAAGCGATCAAACCCTATTAACACAAACGGTTGCTGATGAAACCAAGCGTAAACTCGAGCCATGCGTTGCCACGCTGCATGGATTCGGCGGCGGAAAATGCCAAGCTAGCGGCCGGCTGGCCTGTGAGGTAAAAATCGACGACGCAAGCTTCCCGGTGGAGGCAATGGTAGTTCCGGACGAATTCCTATGGAGACCTGTCTTGATTGGAAGAGACGTGCTCAACGCTCCCGGTTGTTCCGTATCTAAGGAGGGAAATGTTTTCATTGTTCAGAAAAGCCAGGCGACGGGTACCAATGGGCACACTGTCATCACGGCTGCCGATCTCCATTTAAACAATGGATTCGACCCTCAAGAGTTGCTCGCGTTGCTGAACAGATTCCGAGGATGCATCGCAATGGACCAGAAGGAACTGGGTCGTACCGGACTGTTGGAAATGGAAATTGAGTTGACGAAACCCGGTCCAATCGCATATCGCCCGTATAAGGTTCCATACGCTAAGAGAGAGATACTCTCAACAATGGTGACAGAGCTATTGGACAGTGGTGTAATCAGGGAATCGAAATCCAATTTCGCATCACCTGTCGTTTTGGTTAAGAAGAAAGATGGAAGTGATAGAATGTGCATCGACTACAGGAAGCTCAACACTATAACCAGAAAAGTGAAGCACCCAGTACCTCTCATTGAAGAGCAAATTAACGATCTGGCTGGATACAAGTACTATATCGTGCTCGATCTAGCTTCAGGCTACTATCAGATTCCCATTAAGCAGGAGCACATCCATTTCACCGCTTTCATCACTCCGGACGGCCTGTACGAGTTTGTGGTCATGCCCTTCGGTATGGTAAATGCCCCTGCTTATTTTCAAAAGCTAATGAACATCATAAAACAGAAGATGAAGCCCGAGCCAATAATAAACTACATCGACGACTACGTAATACCGGCCAGAACATATCAAGAAGGAATGAGAAGACTGGAAAAATTCTTAATTTTGTTGAAACAGGCCAACTTGACACTAAATATTAAAAAGTGTGAGTTCTTTCGAACTGAAATCGAGTTCCTAGGTCATGTCATAAAGGATGGGACAGTGCAACCTGGAAAAGGCAAGACTCTAGCCATTGAAAGATTCCAGAGACCAACCACGGAGCACGAAGTTCGACAGTTTATAGGGCTGACAAGCTATTTTCGGAAATTCGTCAAGGACTACTCACTTCTCGCCTCTCCATTGACAGATCTAACTAAGAAAAACCGCAAGTTTGAGTGGGGTGAAAGAGAACAGACTGCGTTCGACAAACTCAAAAGATGTCTCTTGGACAAACCAGTGCTAGCCCTCTACAACTTCGCAGCTGATCATGAGCTGCACACTGATGCAAGTTCTCACGGTATAGCAGGAATTTTAATGCAACGCGATGAAAAACCACTACGCCCGGTTGCGTTTTATAGTCGCAAGACTACCAAGGAGGAAACAAGTTACCACAGCTACGAACTGGAGGCATTAGCTGTAGTGGAGGCGACCCAAAGATTCCGACAATACTTACTGGGAAAGCACTTCGTGGTTGTCACCGATTGCGAGGCATTGAAAACAGCGATGAATAAAAAGGAGCTTGTTCCCCGCATAGCACGATGGTGGCTACGCATGCAGGAATACGATTACGTCGTTGTTCATCGACCAGGAAAACAAATGAAGCATGTGGACGCCCTATCACGGAGTCCTTGCGAGGAACCGCAACAACCTGATGTTGTAGATTTGTCAATCCTCAGGGTGTGTATCGATGAGCCCGATTGGATATACTCCCTACAGTTGCAAGATGGGGAAGTTGCAGACATAGTAGAAGTGCTAAAGAACACGCCGGTTAATGACCAACAAAAGCAGTATCACCACGACTATGTACTGCAGGAAGGGCGTGTGTATCGCTTGGTTGATGGTGAGTTGCGGCTGTACGTGCCAAAAGGAGTTAGGAATCGGGTGTTGCGAAATAGTCACGACTTACTCGGGCATTTCTCTGAAAAAAAAACCATGAGACATCTCAAGGAAAGGTACTGGTTCCCGAGGATGACCCAGTTCGTGAGGAAGTATCTGCGAGCATGCGTCGAATGTGCATACAACAAGAAACAAGCGCAACCTCGGGGAGACTTGCACCTAATCGAAAAGGCGAGTATTCCATTCGACACGATACATATAGACCATCTGGGTCCGTTCGTCAAATCAACAAGGGGTAATCAATATGTTATAGTGCTCGTAGATGCGTTCACTAAGTACTCGATCCTTAAAGCAGTCAGAAATACACAAACTAAACCTGTGGTGTCATTTCTCACGGACGTCTTCTGCACATTTGGCACTCCACGTCGGATTGTGTCAGATCGGGGTTCTGCGTTCACCTCTAAACAATTCGAAGAATTTGCCAAAAATTATGTGATTTCACATGTCTTGAACGCAACGAGGACCCCTCGAGCAAACGGTCAAGTCGAACGCTACAATCGGACAATACTAAGTGCTCTGCTCGCGACAGTCGATGAAGAAAATAGGTGGGACCAGCATCTTAAAGTCGTACAATGGGGAATAAACAACACCGTCAATGAAGCTACCGGCAAGACTGCGCACCAACTGATGATGGGATATGCACCGAGGGACCCTGTGAGCAATGCTTTTAGTCAAGGAGTAAAGCTCAACCAACGAACCCAGACTATCGAGGAAATTCGAGAGGAAGGCGCTGATGGCATCAAAAGAAAGCAAAACTCGCAAAAATCTTTGCATGAATCGAGACACCGCAGAGCTAAGCTGTACAACGTCGGCGACCTGGTAATGGTCCTCAACGACAGTCCTATCAGCACCGGAACGTCACGCAAATTGGAGGCAAAATACCGTGGGCCTTATCAAATAACTGCGGTCCTACCACATGATCGATACCAATTGGAAGACATGCCGTTCGCTCCAAGAACCCAAAAGCCATATTCATCGGTATGGGCTGCGGACCGCATGAAAAGATGGATTGAGCTCGACACTACTTTCGACGAGGACGACGAAGACGACAGGATGGACGAATCTGTAGCGGTAGAGTGACATGGCAACCCAGCTCGCTAGATGAGAGACGGCACCAGTGGTATTTGCAGAAGAGAACAACAAACATATTGGTACCGTGACATGAAATGTAATTGGTGAGATGTACGAAAAGGACAATGATATATACATATGAATAAAGTTTGGTTGGTAAGTTTTATGTGGAGAGTTTGAGTTCAGTGGTAATACAACCAGTGGATGGAGAAGAAGCTCGAGGGTTTTACTAAATAAAATTTTTTTTGGCTTTTGGATTCTGCTATAAATCAAAAAAATCCAAAAATTAAATAAATAATCATCGGAATTAATTTTATTTTATTAAAACTCATAAAGGTAGGGTAAACCCATTTGACAATGGGGCACATTTGACTTTGCTAGTTTTGGTGTGAACACAGTCTTTAAGAAGAAAAGTTGGCATTGAGAACGAAGCCTAATTTGATTTAAAGGAACGTTATGAACTTTGACAGTTTTGCTTCAACTCTTCTCGGACTAAAGCGTGTTATTGTTCTTATTCGAAATTTGATGTAATTTTTGACCACCGGTAAGTACCTAAGTGATTGTGAACTTAATAAAAGTGTTTTCTTTGTTGTGATACAATATTATGATGGCACTATTCTTAAAGTTTTTATAAATTAAAGTCAGTTTTGTGAAAGAATAACATTAATTATTAAAAAAAAGAAAAAAAAGTTGTAAAGAACTTTTGGGGCACATTTGACTTTTGCAAATAGGGCACATTTGACATTTGTTAAATATGCCCACATTGATATCTTATCTTTATATTTGTGTTTTTGATTTTAGAAATGCGTAAAAACGTATGCTACATCAGTAGCTGATGAATATGGGGTGAATAGAACCACATTGATAATGCGTATGAAAGAGCAGGATCCCTTAAAAGCTTGGACGGATTCGGGCAATGAAAGTAGAGACCAAGATATCGCTTTTCTATCGAAATATAACCTTTAGCTACAAGAGAAGGAAAGGAACAGATAGAATATTTGAAAAAGTGTTCTTTTTGCCTTATCAAACGAAACTTAAAAAAAAAAATTATATTATGAATTTATCAAGAAAAATAATATTAGCTGCCCTCCAAGTTGAGAAATTTCAAAAAATCTGGAGACGATAGGCTTTACGGTTTCTTAAAACGAATTATTGAACTTTCCCTACGAAAGCCTTAACATATGAGCTTAGCCAGACTCAAAGGTTTTTTTTAGAAAAAAAAATTTTAAAAATGGTAAAGTTTGTTATAAAAGAAGTATGTATATGCAAGTCTTATCTCAAATAATCAACGCATCAAATCCAAAAAAAAAACATTGGAATACATCACTGGTTTAGAAATACAGACCTTTCAAAATTAATGGTCAAAAAACACTGTTTTTCAACTGTTTAGTTCAAAACTGAGCAAATGGTATTACTATGGATTTAAGCATTGCCTGACAGTAACATTTTTATCATAATCGAAAATGTCGTTTTAGAGATATGGGCAGTTTTTTAAAGTACTATTATTAGGGATAATTGGCTGAAAACTAAGTTTTTCATTTCCTTTTTCTAAGATGGAAGATAATATTTGCTGCAAATGCAAAGCACCGGTTCGCAGAGAGAGCATGAGATGCGCGGGTGTTTGTGGAAAAATGTATCATAGCGGAACAAAATGTAGTGGAATAGGCGCATACGCTAGTACATGCCTATTGAACCCTATGATAAAGTTTATGTGTGCAGACTGTGTTCAATACATACACGATATAGATTTAGTACTTAGCTTAGAGAAATGCAAGAATCAGTTTAAAAAAATAGCTGCTATCTTAAAGAGTACAAACAAGACTTTGAAGAATGTCTCAAGAGAAACCAAAGTGAAATAAAAATGTTGTTGGAATCAATAGAGTCGCGTTAGATGCTGAAAATTGCTCAAGAGACATGTGTGAAGAGTTTAAATGAAATAAAGAAATTAAATGACTACACTGAAGCATTTAGAAGTCAAAGTGAGAAAATATGCTTAGATGTAAGCAAAGCAAGTGAACATATAAAAAATGTTAAAGAAAATATTGACATTCAATTAAAAGAGAGCGCAACATCAATTTCAGTATCTGTTATTGATCTCAAAAGTGAAATTGCTTCGAATAAAATAAATAAATCAAGTGATATAAACCAGTGCATTAAAACAAGTGTGGATATATTATCTAAATCGGTTAATGAAATGGAAGCTGGAATAAAGAAAAATAATACTAATTATAAAAGTGAAAATATAGTAAGAAGTCAGAATAATAAATTATTTTCTGAAGTTTTAAAACAGAGCCAACCATCTCTCATTGTTTACCCTAGAAAAGAACAAGAAGCAAAAATGAAACAAGAAAAGAAATAACATTAAACATTGATCCGAGTGAATTAAATATTAACGCAGTGATAAACAAAAACAAAGGCGGTGTTGTCATAAAATTTGCAGATAAAGATTCAACCGAAAAACTAAAAAGTGTAATAGAAAGCAAAATGAGCAGTGATTACCAAGTGAAGTTCCCGGATATGGTAAAACCAAAAATCTGTATAATGAATGTGGAAAATGATGAAAATCCTGATGAAATATTAAATAAAATTCTAGGCTGTTGATATTCGCCCTTTGTTCGGGACACGGGTACGTAACGAAATGTCAAAGTTTATATTGCGTCAAGTTGGGGAATGTGGCTCGCTACGCTCGCTGCAAGGACTCTAAACTCCAGTATAATCATTTTCGGACATTATGTCGTACGTTTAGGATCCAACTTTTATATTTATAAAAAATTTTTAATGAAAATAGGATTACGTTACGTTGATTACGTAGTCGTTTCCCGAACATCGGTAAACGACAGTTCAGTACAAAATCTGTCAAAATGAACGGGCGAATAGACCCTCCGCAGCCTTTAATGTTTGTTAAAAGTGTATGCAAAAGTTCAATAGATAAATTTGCAGGGATTGTTTACAAAAATCCAAAATAAATTTTTATCATCATGCGCGTTGTGGTGCCAAATTTTACCATTTTCCACATTCGAAAACTAACTAATATACGTAATAAAATAAGCCGTAATTGCCGACAAATTGTTGCATTAACAAATGTACAACCAACACAGCCAAAAATAATGACATACAATTGCATTTATTTCCAAAATTAAAGGCTGTTGCTATTCGCACGTTGTTCGGGACACGACTACGTAACGAAATGTCAAAGTTTATATTGCGTCAAGTTGGGGTATGTGGTTCGCTACGCTCGCGGCAAGGACTCTAAACTCCAGTATAATCATTTTCGGGCATTATGCCGTACGTTTTGGATCCAACTTTTCTATTTAAAAAGAGTTTTTAATGAAAATAGGATTACGTTACGTTTATTACGTAGTCGTGTCCCGAAAATCGGTAAACTTCAGTTCAGTACAAAATCTGTCAAAATGAACGTGCGAATAGCCACTTCGAAAATTAAAAGCGAAAATTACGGGTCGAACTCTGTCCAAAAACACATAATATGAGAGAAAGCAAAAACAGCAGACACAGATTTTATTTTGCACTTTTGCACACAATCGCTTCAAATTTAACTATTTCACTTTTGCAAACACTTTTAGCAGTGTTCCAGTTCAGATTTAACAAAATTCCAAGAGAGGTTCTTGAAACTAAACGACCACCAACGAAGAGAGAAATGCTGGAAATAATAATCACCCAGGCCCTAGTTAGGCCCTAGTTATAGCTATCATTGAAATGCATCATTGGAACAAATCAGTGGAATAGTGGTTTCATTTTTTTGACAAGTCGGTTATAGCAATCATTGAAAAATTCCTGTCAGTGAAAGAACCTGTCAGTGACTTTTCAACAAACGAGTATAGCTTTTGAGGTTAGAGTTGATCATTGAAAGCAAAACTGACAGCTAGGAATAGGTGAAACGATTGGGTTCCAAATTGGAAAAACGAGAATCAGCTGTTCATTGAAATCGATTTCGATCAGTGAAATAATAAAATTGAATTTAAATAAAAGTTTTAGTCAGAATTAAGTAATTTCTTTCGTAAAAAAATTCCATAATTGATTACCTTTATTTTGATACCAATTAAAGCCAATATTGTTTGATTAATCGTCTTAAAATCGGAAAACAAAATTTTCTATGATGCATTTCAATGATAGCTATAACTAGGGCTGTTAAAAACGTTTCAACTGTCAAAGCATAATTTGTAATTCATGGCTGAATACACTCTTGAAATTGAAAGGTGGTGGTAATTTTTGATTTGTAGCGCACAGTCGCCATTTTTGTTCTGAGGATTGATAATTTTCTTTAAAGCCGCATTTCGCGAGCTAATAAAAGTTTTTAATGTAAAAGAGAAGTTTGAGAGTTTGATTTACTTTTTTGACAAAATCTTTAAAGAAAATTTAAAGTTGATTAATAAGACATTTGCAAAGAATTAGTTGTTCGTGGTGAAACATGTCTGAAAAAGGAGCATGTAGGTGTTGCACTAGGCCAGATTCGGCCGAAGATATGGTCCAGTGCGATAAGTGTGGAGTTTGGCACCAATTCTCTTGTGTTGGAGTGGATTCGACGGTGGCCGATCTACCCTGGGAGTGCAGGAAGTGCACAAAAGGTAGTGGTGCAGTCGTCACCAACGAGAATCAGAGTACATCAAGGACACAAGGCTGGAAGAGGGCGGTGACAACGGCAGATGGTAGTCTGTCGACAACAACGACGGTAGCAAGCGGTTTGTTGGCGAGGACGAAAGCAGCAGATGGTGGTCTATTGACAACACAGGCATTGGCAGACATGTCCACAACAACAACAACAACAACGACAACTGACAGCAAATACATCAACAAATAATTGTAACTCGTCCGGCAAGCACAAGCATTCTCTCAAACTAAAATTGAAAATGCTGAAGGAACAACGCAAAATGGAGATGAAATTCCTTGAGCAGAAGTATGCTCTCTTAGCGGATTCAGACAGTTCTAGTTCCAGTGATCTCGAAGAAATAGTAGCCAAGGGTGGTATGATTGAAGGCAAGGTAAGCGAAAAAGAATATATTGAAAAGGTCGATGTCGGCATGAAAACAGAATTAGTAGAATCGAAGCCTGTGCTGCGAACATTGACATCTGACAACAAGCTTTATCGAAGGAGCTGCCGACGTTTAGTGGTCGACCTGAAGAGTGGGCCATATTTTATAGTAGTTTTGAACATAGCACAGAACTCTGCAGATATTCCGATGCAGAGAATTTGATAAGATTACAGAGAGCACTCAAAGCTGATGCATTAAAATCCGTAGGTAGTATTTTGCTGCTTCCTTCATCAGTTCCTGAGGTAATGCAAATGTTGAAGTGGCTTTATGGTCGTCCTGAGTTGATAATAGATAGTCTCATAAAGAAAGTTAGGAGCGAACCGCCACCGAAAGCAGATAAATTTGAGTCATTGGTGGGTTTCGCGATTTCATTAAAACAACTTTATTCAACAATGATTGCGGCGGGATTAGAGGATCACATAAATAATCCTACTCTATTGCAGGAATTGGTTGGTAAACTTCCAGCGCTACTACGGTTGAATTGGGCGATGCATAGCAGTTCACTTTCAAAAGTGAAGTTTGCGAGAGTTTAGTGCTTGGGTAGGTTCGATGGCTGAAGCAGCTAACACTTTGGTGACACCTGGAGCAGACGTAAGGCTTGACCGAAGGATGGGACATTTGAATGCGCATGCAAATCATCAACCAATGCAAGCGCGATCAAGGGCCTCAAGGGCAACTAATTGTTTTGCATGTCGCCTTGACCATAGTATTGTGGATTGCGACATATTTAGAGAGTTTCCCATTGCTCGAAGATGGAATATCGTAAGGGAAAATAACATCTGTGAACGATGTTTGAAGCACTTTAAGCGTTCAAGGTGCACATCTAATTTGACATGTGGGGTGAATGGTGGTAATCAGAATCACAATGCATTGCTTCATAATGCTGTCAACAACCCTTCGACTTCAACTGGTGGAGTTTACAATGCCTGTCACGAAAATTATTCTGGGGATATTTTGTTTAAAGTAGTTCCTGTTACGGTATATGGTAGGGTTAGATCTGTAAATACATATGCCTTTTTAGATAGCGGATCTTCGGTAACACTTCTAGAACAATCATTGTCTGATCATTTAGGGTTGGAAGGAGTTAGAAATCCACTCTGTCTAAAGTGGAC
This sequence comes from Cheilosia soror, assembly GCA_949372485.1. Lineage (NCBI taxonomy): Eukaryota > Metazoa > Arthropoda > Insecta > Diptera > Syrphidae > Cheilosia > Cheilosia soror. The sequence goes on along the minus strand of OX443561.1, from coordinate 56,833,657 downwards.
AGCTGATGTTGCACGTTGGGAACACAACTCATGGTAGTTTCACTAGAAATTTCAGCAGTCAACGAAAACAACAAGCTGTATCGGATGGTAGATGTGCGCACAGTTCAGAATTTAGCTCTTCCTAGGCAAACGTTTAATGCTCAGGATGGTCAGAGGAAGTATAAGCATCTTCGAGGATTGCCGTTGCCATCGTATCAGGACGTGCAGCCCAGACTTTTGATTGGGCTAAAGAAGGAAAATCTTGCAGTAGCTTTGGACGTTGCAATAAGAACAAGATTGGGATGGCTAGTCTGCGGTGGACAAGAAATGTCAGCGAGTCAGGTGCATGGCTTTTACCATCATGTGAGTGTTTGTGAATGCGATCAGCGTCTTCAGGAAGAGATGGACAAATTTCTCGCGCTGGAGAACAAGGGATTTGGAAAAGATTATATGGAAACAGCGGAAGAGAAAAGAGCGAAGTTGAATCTGGAAGCTATGACACGGCGAGTTGGCGATCGATACGAGAGTGGACTTTTGTGGAGATATGACAAGGTGATTCTTCCAAATAGTTACTCAATGGCTCTAAAGCGATAAGAGTGCCTGTCACTGCTAGAACAAGATGTGCTCCACAAAAGGGTATGAGTATTCCCCGCCTTGAGCTGCAAGCAGCAGTCCTTGGAAGCCTTCTTGCCACATCAATAGAGAATTGTCAATTTCAATTGAACCGCATAATATTGTAGCGTGGATTGAAAAGCACTACTTATTGATCGCAGCGCCATCTAATGGAAGGTGGATGAACTTGTACTGAACGAAACTTATCGAATGGTTTAGAACGAAACTAGTACATTCTCGAATGTTCCGGTTGGAGTATGGAATATTCGAGAAGCTTTAGTTGGGACTATAAATAGGGTTGCGAAATGGGATGAGACTGCAGTTTGTTTTTAAACCGTGTGAAGTAAAGTTCGAAAGAGTATCGGTAGTGATAATAAGTGGAAAGATTCTAAAGCCTGAGCTACATCGAAACAAAAGTGGAAAAAAGTACAAAAAAATAAATAAAATCATTCGTCCTTCTTCATCATATAGTAATCTCTGTATATTTTCTCTCAATTTAAAATTTTGTGTGTGCCGAAAGCTTGAACATGTTCCAGCTTTCAATTTTCACAAAGTTCTTATAACCAATACAGTCAAAAAAATCGTTACGAACTTCCCGCTAGATCCCGTTCAAATCACATAATTCCTATGAGTATCAAAAGTAAAAGCTCTTAGATTTATTAGTTCAGATTTTACTCACAGATGTTTTGCAAACAGTCATGTGTTTTCGATGGAAAAAACAATTAAAAGCTCTGAGCTTTTTTTGGCTTTATAAGTGGAAAAGTTGTTATAAGTGACATTGATCTTATAAATAAAAGTCATTCGTTCAAGTTAAGTAAACAGAATAGTGTTTTATCTTTTCGAATCCCAGCCGAATGTAACAATATTTTGGAGCGATTCAAAAACAAATGTGCTCTGAATCCGCTCAAAAACTAGAAGATATAAACAATTTGTTGCATGCAGAATATCTGAAATTCTCAGCAGCTCGGAACCATCGCAGTGGAGATGGTTGCCATCAGAACTAAACGTTGCCAATGAAGCCACTCGTGCCCGCTTTCCTCCAAAATTTGAGCCAGTTGACAAACACACGTGAGTCTCCTTTCAATTCTCCTTTCCTTTCGCATGGGTTCTACGATTCGCCAACAACACTCGGATAAAAGAACATCGCGGTTGTCAGACAGGTGAACTCTCAGCTTCCGAGGTCATAGCTGGAGAAAAATCCGTCTGCCGACGAATCCAACAAGAAGTCTTTGCAAATGAGATTGCTAGTCTGCGTATTGCAAAAACAGTGAAGATATCAAGTAATATCTATGAACTAACACCATGCCTGGGCGAAGAAGGATTATTTAGAGTGAAGGGAACAATTGATGCCGCTTATTGTCAACCTCTTTCTGCATGTCGCCCAATAATAATTCCTCAAGATCATCCAGTATCACGGCTTGTAATGTACCACTTTCATCACTAGCGTCATCATCAAAATGATCTCTTGACAATAAACGAGTTGCGCCAAAAATGTTGGTTGCCACACGCTCGCGCCGTATTAAAATCAGTAAAAAAGAAGTGTCATCTATGCATCATTCTGAAAGCCACGCCAACCGAACCGTTGATGGGTCAACTGCCACCAGACCGCCTGACCCCATATATCCGTCTATTCAGCTACACTGGGTTAGACTACTGTGGACCATTCCAAATTGCCGTCGGAAAAAGAAGAGAAAAGCGTTGGATTGCATTATTTACGTGCCTCACAACCCGTGCGGTACTCTTACAGCCGATTTCTTGACAAAGTACTAGCGCTAGTACCGGTATTAGACCAAAAGTTGATACTCAAATAGGTATCAAGTCATTTCTTCACGAAGTACTAAGCTGAATTTGGTACCGAGTATTAGTTAGTACTCGGTATTAGCTGGACCCTCAAAATCGGCAGTCTAACGTCGTTAGTACCTGAATTAGATCGATTTCATTGCTTTAGCTCTTGCCTGTTTTTGTCAAAAAATAAATACATCGGAAGTTTAAGTCTATTGAAGTTAATTAGAAAATGGATTTCATTTTTGATAGGGATAATTGGTTCAATAATTTTGATGACGACATTGAGAATGAGAATGGTTAAGAAGGGCTGACAACTCGTTGATCTGAGCGCCGCATATACCATATTATACAATGGAATGCTAATCAGATCACTTTACGATTCATGGCAAGTGGATCGATGTAAATAGTGGTTGCCGACGTCAGCGTACCAGCTGCTAGTGTATGTCGCACACTGCCAAAAGTATGATGCATGGCCTTGACACGTCATTTGGACAGATTTATTCAAATGCCAGCAACATTGCAAGAACAGGAGGTGGCTGCTGCATTTTATCACTTTGCATAGTCTCCACGGGCAATCGTGTGAAATTGCAAACACCGAATTGGTGAGTGTGGTTCCATATATGTGCAATAATAGAAAACGAAAACAATCAATATACGGTATCATATGCTATTTCGTGCTGGATACCCCTAAACACACATATTTTTCGCATAACAGGGAAGCAACGAAAATATAAAAAAAAAATGCTCTTATGAATAAAAATCAGTCATCCTACAAAATGTTTGACGCCCAATGAGCATAAATGAGCATAAAATGTCACCGTTATGACATTTCATACTCAAAATTGGGTACTAGACCAGTTGTAGACGTATTAGTCGTTAGTACGATTGATAAATTTAGCTCCGGTACTAGCTATGTAAAGAAATACAAAAGTACTAAGTTTTCGTTGGTGTGAAATTGCAAACACCGAATTGGTGAGTGTGGTTCCATATATGTGCAATAATAGAAAACGAAAACAATCAATCATATACGGTATCATATGCTATTTTGTGCTGGATACCCCTAAACACACATATTTTTCGCATAACAGGGAAGCAACGAAAATATAAAAAAAATGCTCCGGTACTAGCTATGTGAAGAAATACAAAAGTACTAAGTTTTCGTTGGTACTGAGTGTCAGAGCTAGTACCAGGTCTAGCTAGATCGGGTACTAGTACTCGTGTGGAGGATTTATCGACAGACGCTTTTTGTTATGCCTGAGAAACTTCTTCGACCGCCGTGGGACTCCTGTTAAAATTCATAGTGATAATGGCACCAAGTGTGCGAAGTATCTTGATAGAAGCTGAGAATATCATCAACAGCCGTCCATTGACGGATCTACCGCTGACTTCAGATGCAGACGAACCATTGACGCCAAATCACTTCCTCCTTGGCTGTCTTAATTCAACACAAGCGCCGAGCACAAACGAAAATCGAGTTTGTTTGCAAAAGCAGCGGCGAATCGCACAAAATCTCAAGGACAGGCACAAAATACCATTGACTTATTATATATGGACTGTTATGAATCGGGTAGGTGTACGGGAAGTCGGCGGTCTATTCTTACTGGTTTGTGGAACAGACTACGATTGATAATGACCTACCTACATTTCCAATCATGTCAATGCTCTTTTGTTTCGTATTGTAGCACAAGAGGGACTCGACAACCCTGACTGCTGTGAGAAAGACGGCGGCAGCGGCCCAGCGGTCATCTGGCATAAGAGAACATCGAGAAGAGATGGTACGAATACGATATATATATATATATGTATTACAATACACATTAACACAGGTATGAAGTTTGGTTTTGGTTCTGAGTTGGTAAGTTTCGTGTCAAGTAGTACTGGTATTGTTTTGAGCTCCGCTTTAGTATTTTGTTTCTTTTTTTGAGTGATTCTTTATCCCTCTATCCGTTTACAGCACAGAGCATGCGCAGTTTGAAACGGGTGCCGAATCGTTGTGTGCGTAAGGCACTTGCTTTCGCACTTTGCACTTTCTGCCTGCCCCTTTTTTCTCAACAAATGAATTTGGTTCCGATCATGGATAACCTTGGAAAAATCCTTTTATAGCATCTATATCTATACACATCTCCATAATATTTATAAAATTCTCTATGTACGTACACAAAATCCTATTGATTTACTGAATTTACATGATATACATAAAACTAACATCTAATCTTACCCTAAGTGACATAAACTACATAAATGACTTTAAACTCACGTCGACCTAATTGGTATAATTTAACCATAGGTATGCAATGGATTAAATATTATTTTGATGTTGCGAAGAATCCATAATATTGGACAACAGGCGTGACTTGCGGTTTGACTAGAGCGAGAGAACGTACACACGTACACAAAACACTCAACACTTCTCAAAACAAATCGGAAAACAAAATAGCAACACGCGTTTGGACATACACTACAGGTAATTTGTTAAATTTGTATTAAAATTTCAGTTTTTTTTCTAATCTAAGCCGATCTAAGTTGTTCGAGTCAACTCCCTGTCGATATTTTGGTGTCTCTAATTTTGTTCATTTTTGTTTTGCAGGTATTGCAGGTACAAACAAAAAACTATTCAAAAGCCAAACCCACTGTTCTGTTTAGACGCAGCCATCACAGACTCTCGTCTTTATGGTGGATTTACATTACCACGCTCCGCAGTCTAGGCTAATGATGTGCAAGAGTGAGACCACGAGCCTAATGAATTGAATTTAAGCCGCCTTAACTTTTTTAAGGAGGTTTGTGGTCTCACTCTTACAGATCATTAGCCTTGACTGTATCAAACGAATCTCTCTCTCTCTGAAGTCATGCAAAATTGCATGGCGTGGTAATGTAAATCCACCATTACGTATCTCTCAGACCTGTTCGTTTTGTTGTTCAGCTGCTCTTCTCATTCTACTCTAATAGTATATTTATTTACACCGCACCTAAATTCAACATTTCAACAGACAACATTTCAAAATCCAATTTTGCGTTCCTACTGAAACTTCAGCATTTCAAGTGACAGCTATTATCACAATTGATTACCTACAGACGTTTTTTGTGTTTCGAAATCAAAAGTGGTTTGTACTTAATACCCTATTCACACCAAGCCGAAAACTGGGTTTTCGCGAAAACAGTCGATAACTTCCCCAAAAACAGAAGTTTTCCCATACATATTCAAAACGAGTTGCTTGAGGTCGTTTTCCATGAAAACGAGTACAGTCGTTGGGTAGCTTAAATAATTTTTTTTTGTATATTATGTCAATACGTGCCAAGTTTAGTAACTAAAATAAAAGTCTAGTCGCCACAAACATTTCATAGCTAGTTTCACAGCTAATTGAAACGTCAAACGAAAACGAGTTGGTGTTCGGTATGAGTGCATCTACGAGTTTTCTAAACTTTTTTGACGAAAACTCGGTTTTCGGCTTGGTATGAAAAGGGTATAAAGAATTAATTTGTTAGTTAATATAACTACCTGTATTACCTCCCACCGTTCGGACGTGTTTTTTTTTTGCTCCCGCTTCGCGACTTTAAATAAATTTAATTCCAATTTATTTATTTGCATACTTGCAACATTTTCCCCTAAACCTAAAAATTGGACATTGCCTTCCACCTAGTTCGCGAAACATTAATTGACCCAATTTAAGAACTATGTCAAAACAGTGCGGTAATATAGATTGTGTGTCAACATCGCAAGACTTTAGTGCTGATTGGGTAAATTGTAATGGACTATGCGGAAAATCATTTCATGCTCTCTGCATAGGGCTAAGTAAGCGCTCCATTACATACCTGAGTGACTATAACAATAATTTCCTTTTCTTCTGCGATGAATGCAAGGGCATATCTCTTTCCCACGTTATGCTCGCGATTAAATGCATTAGTGACTCCCTTAACATAAATTCCTCGGACTGCAAATTTTTCTACAAACAAATCGGGTCACAATTCGCAAAGTATGACGAGTTGTTCAAGAGTGTGGAAGAAATATCTAATAGCCTAGATGTCTCCACCACGTTTTTCAAAACGAAATTCAAAAACATAGACAAGCAACTCGCAAGTATCAGTGAAATAACCAAAAAGTTACCGGTTGAGTTTAATTCGAAGTGTTTGACTTTAAAAAGTGATTTGAAAAGTGACATTAATGCAACTCTAAACCCACATATTTCAACGATTAATGGCCATTTCAACTCCTTTCGAACCTACCTTGATACCAATCTACAAATCCCTTCATCACCAAATGCCTCATCCCATCAACTGGTCGACCCACTACTGCTTGACATTATAAACAAAATCAATGAGGTCAGCAATGATGTCGCAGCTTTCCGACTAGCTATGGGCGATATTGATGAAAACCTTAGACTGGCATCAAGCAAAATTGATTTCATACCAGAGCTCATTCAGCCACAATCAAGCCCAGTCTACAACACGTCAATACTTACCGAAATTCTGGAATCAGCAGAACACCCAACCCCATTTAATCCTCAACCAGCATCAACGACGACTTCAACAACACCAACAGCCCCTACAATCGCAGCGATCTCCACACCCACTCCGACAACAACATCAACGATGACTACAACCACATCAACAACCACTACATCTGCAGCACTGTCCACACACACCCCGGCCTCACCGTCAACTGAATCACGCACTATGCCACAGAGTGATTCGGTGCCCTTAAACCGATACGGCACACTTTGGACACTCGCCGAGTGGAATAAAAGACTCGAAAAATTACACAGAACTGCCTGCGAGTATTGTTCCTTTATAATAAATAGCGCTCCTCAGCATGCAAACTTCTCTCTGCAGAAATTTGGCATCTCTATCCGTAACTGCCAGATAATCTCTCCAACCAACCCCAAAAATAATCAATTCAAGCTCGACTTACCTTCCAAATACTCCTGGCTTTTTTCGAGCCCCTCAACCGACGTCTTCAGCTTGGGAAAGATGACTATCAGCAAGTTGAACAATACAGGACAGGTGAAGCTTAGAAATAACAATAAGCCTAGTATTAAGCCAAATAAAAGAAAACGTAAGTCTAAGAATCATAGCTCTAAATCTAGTCCCAACTCTGACCCAAACTGGAGCTTTAAAGTTGGAACATTTCCTCTATTCTCCCCTCTCACTTTTCAGCCAGTTACCTCTTTTACACCGTCAGTAACAAATTCTTCTCAACCAACCACTTTTCCTCACACATATTTTAACGGAGCACCACCTCAAGGTACCCCTCATCACCCCACGGTAACTTCAAACCCACCTAACGCCGCCCCTGCCTCCAATTATGCTGCTCATGTCACAAACTCTTCTCAACCAACCACTTTTCCTCATATGATCTTAGCACCTCTTCAAGGTACCCATCATCACCCCATCACAGCCTCAACGTAATCGCGTATCATTTAAATTAAATCCAGATCCTAGTCTCGCTTCTGATTATCCGCTAGCCCCAGTTAACTCTCAATCGACTTCCAATTACCCGAACTTCATACACTCCCATGTTCTCAATCCTGACCCGTCTACCTCTGCTGCCTCCAATTCTGCTCTTCCCACTATTTCCCCCCATAAATACACACCTACCTCAATCTCCAAGGCCCCCGCAATTTTTGAATCTGTGCTCCCCCCAGCAGTTAAACTTACTTTCAAGTTTGTAAATCATATGTCCTTCCCCAGCGACCTTGATGGCCGATATATTATGTCACGGCTGAGAGACCACAGGCTATTTGAAAATGTTTGACTTTACCTTGCCTACTTATTTGATAAGCCTGAATCCGTCTGCATTGACGGTAAAACCAAAACAAACGTTGAGGTATATATTCAAAAAGAAGGCCTTCCTATTGATCCTGCCGAACTGCTAGAAATCTACAACCGTTATCACGATGGCTTCAACATTTCGTCGGCTACCGTGGACAAAGACCTATCTGCCTTTGCTTCTCATATCAGCTCTAAACGTATATCGCACATTCACAGGAGCCATGCTGATCACAACAATTTTGTTCGTCCCTAACTCGATACCTGGAACACAGCCACCCCCCCCCCCCCTCCCCCAGCGCATAGCATTCCTCTAACCTTTTACTATCAGAACGTAGGGGGCCTGCATTCAAAAACCCAAGCTGTTCTGCGCCAATCTCAATATTTATGCATTAACTGAAACCAATCTGATTCCCGATATAAAGAACCCGGAATTATTCCCACCCACATTTAACGTCTTTCGGGACGATATCAGCCGCCCAACGGATGACCCCCCCTGTCGTGGTGTTCTTCTTGCTGTTCACAACGACCTGGACTCTTCCCAGATTGCCACCTCTTCGTCTGCAAAACTCGACTTTGTTGCAATAAAAATAACACTCCTCCATAAGTCCCTATACGTAATGTGTTTTTACATCCTTCCGGCCCAATCTATCGAATCCTACCAACTTGCTGTCAATGCGATCGATCAAGTAATAGAGTTATCTGACTCTTCTGACGACATCATTATTTTCGGCGACTTCAATCTGCCTCAATTGCACTGGGGTTTATCTGATGATGAATCGTTTTTCATTGCGTCAAATCCCAACTCAATCAAAGAATGTCTCTTCATTGATCGACTAACTGACTCGAATCTATGCCAAGTTAGCGGCATCTCTAACTTTACGGATAGGCAGTTAGACCTAATCTTCGCTACTGACCCTATCAACTCCTCTGTCTCGCTTTCCCCCCTTCTTCTTTCAACTATTGACAACCTTCACCCTCCTCTTCTTCTTTCTTTTTTTCACGACAATCCACTACAGCCCATACCGCCCGCAGGCCTCCCTTGTTATGATTTTCATAAAACCAATTTCCGCAAAATAAATGAACACCTCAGCAAAGTTTCATTTGAGTTTGCCAATCTCCCTGTAAATGATGCCCCCAGGCTTATAATTCCCTCTATCAACGATATATAAACGATGCGCAAGCGAAACTTATAAGCGACCCCAAATCTTCGTTTACTACAAGAAAAAATCAGACGGTTACCCCCCATCCCTCTCTTACGAAAATACAGCTTCAAGTGATCCTCACACCATTGCTAACTTTTTTGCCACCTTTTTTAAACAATCTTTTGCCGACAATTCCTTTGTACCCGATCCTTCTTATTTCAATTACCTACTCAACTACTCCAATGGCCCCTCCCTCTCTCAAACTTTTGAACCTATTGTAATTGAAAATAAATTGCAACAACTTAGTGATGAATATTCACCTGGCCCAGATGGTATTCCCGCTATATTTCTCAATAAGTGTTCCCTTGTTCTCCCTATCCCCTTTCGCACCTCTTTCAGCTCTCGCTTTCGATCAAAGAGCGAAGTTAGTAATTATCGCCCGATAGCCAAACTTTCGCACATACCCAAATTCCTCGAAAGCATTTTGCACGAATCCCTAAGCTTCCAATGCAAGTCTTTAATTTCCGCAAACCAACACGGCTTTCTCAAAGGTAGATCAACAACCACAAACCTCGTTGAATTCGTGTCCTCTGCCCTATCGGCCATGGAAAGTGGTAAGGAAGTTGATGTTATTGCAACTGATTTTAGCAAAGCTTTTGATAAGATACCGCATAAATTAATTCTTTTCAAATTGTCTGCCCTCGGCTTCGAACCAATACTGCTGAAATGGTTCTCATCTTATTTGGAAAATTGTTTTTATAGTGTTCGCTTCAGGTCCATCCTATCCGCCCCTTTTCTTGCAACCTCTGGTGTACCACAAGGCAGTCACCTAGGTCCCCTTCTCTTTATCTTAACTATAAACGACCTTGAAAGGGTCATCAAACACTCCTCTATCTCTCTCTATGCCGAAGATACCAAATTTTTCAAGCACATATCTTCACCACAAGACCCCTGTCTGCTGCAACAAGACCTAAATAGTTTTTCTATCTGGTGTCTCAAAAATTGCTTAGAGCTCAATATTCCCAAATGCCAATCTATCACCTTATCACGTAAGCACAACAAATCACCTCCCCGTCTATACCTACTTAATAATCACCCTATATCCATCGTACAGTCTCTTCGCGACCTTGGCATATTGTACGACCACGAGCTTAATTTCCGTTCGCATATCGAAGAGATAATACGTAAAGCCAATTCATCCCTTGGATTCATTAAGCGATGGTCAAAGGAATTCTCCGACCCCTACGTGACCAGATCTCTCTAAACCACTTTTGTCCGCCCACTCCTCGAATACGCCAGCCAAACGTGGTCACCCTTTCAGCAAGTGCATATAAGCAGAATCGAAAACATACAAAGACGTTTTCTTCGATTTGCATTCCGCGGTCTTTTTTGGGACGATCCCCTTATTCTTCCTCCCTATCAAGACCGCCTCAAACTCATTGCCTTGAATAGCCTTGAGGATCGCAGGGATACTGCAGACATTTTCTTCAATCATCGACTCCTATCGGGCTCTATCGACTGCCCGTCTCTTTACAACTCAATCTTCTTCAATACAAACCCTCGTAATTTAAGACACCCCCGCCTATTCTATCTACCAACCCACCGCACGTCCTACGGCTCCAACGAACCAATTTCCCGTATGCTACGGAAGGTAAACTCAAACATTTCCATTTTCGATTTTAACCGCAGCACTCCCTCCATTAAGCTCAGTCTCCTTAACTCTAAACCCTAGCTTTAAGTCCTAGTTATAAGTCTTAGTTTTTAGTTCTAGTATTATAAGTTTGTATTTCTAGCTTGTACTAAGCCTAATAAATGTGGACATTGGTCCCCACCAAAATTAAATTAAAATTAAAATTAAATTAAACATAACAAAAGTGTGATGTGAACTTTCTAGAGTACATATTTCGTTAAACTAAAATAAAGGAAATTGATATTTTTTCTACATTTTCACATTTCACCACACTAATGCAGAATGGAGTGTACTATTTGTCGAAATTATTGGAATCACCCTGTAAGCTTTCTACTTTTGTCTTTACTTTATTGTCTCTGAACACACACTGTATATTAATGTATGAATAAACTCTTTCTCTCTGTTCTTAACTTCCTTTGGATAATCACGCGCCTTTTAATCTCTGCTGCTTATAGGTTATGGGCCCAGGTTCCCTTACTAAAGATTTCAATTAAAATAATATTTTTTTAATAATGGCTAAATCAAAAGGTGGTTTATGCATCGAAAAGTTGCTAGGTCGGGAAAAATATTCCAACTGGAAAATAGCCGCGCAGGCATATCTAGATGTAGACAATTTGTGGGTTTCCACGATTGATTACGAGACGGATGCAAGCGGACAGCCGAAAGCTCCAGTAGATGCCGAAAAGGACAGAAAAGCTAGAAGTAAGTTGACCCTCGCGATAGATTCCGTGTGCTACGTCCATATTCAGAACGCGAAGACAGCCAAAGAATTGTGGCAAAAATTAGCAGAAGCCTACGAAGACAATGGTCTCACACGTAGAGTAGGTCTACTGCGCAAATTAATCACCACATCTCTGTCGAATTGCGGATCCATGGATAGATACGTAAAAGAAATTATTTCAACCGCACAATCGCTGAACGGAATAGGCTTCCCAATCAACGAAGAGTGGATAGGGACACTTCTCTTGGCTGGCCTATCCGAGGAGTTCCGTCCAATGATAATGGCATTGGAATATTCTGGAACCAGAATTACGGGCGATATTATTAAAACGAAGCTACTCCAAGAGGTTCGACCTGTTGAAGATGACTCGGCGTTCTACACAAATAAATACCAGCAGCAGCGTGGATCGCACAACTCTACAAAGCAGCAAAAAGTTCCCAAGTGAAGAAAATGCCGAAGCTTCGGGCACATTGCAAAGAACTGTCACGCTAAAAATATACGTTCGAACAGCAATGAAAGAAAATTCAATGCATTCCATACAGTGCTTTCCACAATTGGTGTTGCGAACAAAAGTGAGTGGTATTTCGACTCAGGCGCGACGTCTCACATGACTTTATGCCAAAATGCATTGAGAAATGTTCCAGAACCTGTAGGAACGGCTATCGCTGCTAACAAAGGTGCGATGCAAGTTAAAAGTCAGGAATTGTCACCTTGAAACCGAAATGCAACGATGAGCTGATTGAAATGAAGGACGTACAATACATTCCTGAACTATGTACCAATCTGTTGTCTGTCAGCCGCATTGTAAAACAAGGGCATACAGTTGTATTCGACAATAGGGGTGTCAAAGTTTATAATCAAAACCAAAACGTAATTGCAAGCGGTTCCCATACTAACGATTTATTTAGATTGGACTTGTCATCCCCAAACAAAGCATTCGCAAGTGCAACAATTGTTAGCCGGGAACTTTGGCATCGAAGAATGGGTCACCTCAACCACAGTAATCTCATGAAATTGAAGGGAGGTTTGATAACTGGAATCAACTTCACAAACCAGCGCGAAGTAGATTGCAAAATTTGTTCAATCGGAAAACAAATAAGACTTCCATTTAGCAAACAAGGTAAGAGAGCTAACGAACTTTTAGAATTAGTGCACTCAGGGCCCAGATCACGTAAAATGAAAACGATCGAACGACATCGTTTCGACAATAGCAGTCTCTGTTTATTGCCACAGATATGATAGAGACAGCATGCGTGAAAACGATATCGTTCAATCGTTTTTATTTTACGTGATCTGCCCCCAGATGTTTGCGGGCCGATGGAGCATGAATTCCTTGGAGGAAGTCGATATTTTTTAACATTCTTCAAAACAAATCGCTATACGAAGTCACACGTAGTTTCAAGCAATTCATTAATTTTGCAGAAACGCAATGTGGAAAAAGATTAAAGAAGCTGCGGATAGACAATGGAAAAGAATACCTCAACTGGAAGTTTCAACAAATCATCAAAAAAAGGGGAATTCACCATCAAACGACAAACGTTCACACGCCAGAACAAAATGGGCTCGCGGAAAGAAACAACCGATCGATTATGGAAAAAGCAAGATGCATGCTCGCAGATGCGAACATGTCAAAGGTGTTTTGGGCCGAAGCTGTTGCATATTCTGTATATCTGTTGAACCGTTCACCGTCGAAAGGTACTGGCATGACCCCCGAAGAAACATGGACTGGAAACAATCCTGATTTGAAACACATAAAGGTATTTGGAACCACGGCAATGACACACATTCCAAAGATTAGCCGTAAAAAATGTGACCCAAAGGCACATGAGTGCAAGATGACCGGATTTGACGAAAACACTAAAGGCTATCGACTTTATGATCCCGTGAAAAATGTTATTTTCAAGAGTCGTAATGTATCATTCATTGGCGAAAATTGCAGTGCTGGTGAATGTTTACCAAAATGTTGCATGCCGAAAACACTTAACCCAAGTTATGCACCAAGTAAACACCAACACGCAATAATTGAACTGAGTACTGAATACAACGATGAGGACTGTTCTGATTGTGAATCAATATCCTGCAAGAATAATTTATCCGAAGATGACATCAATAACTCATCGACAGAAAATTACCAAAATATGACGATTACAAATGCCGATGCGCTAGCTCAGCAAAATAACTCAATTGCATCGCAATCACCGATGTTGAGGCGCAGCAAAAGGGAGCGCCACCGTCCAGGCAAGTACAATGATTTTTTTATTGAAAACAATAGTAGCTCCTCGTTTCAAACTAGTGATGATGACCTATTTGATGACTGTGAACCAGAGCAGAACCAGGAAAGAAGTCAATCTTCGATGTCCGAAGCTGGAACTCAAGTGAATTCTGGATTTACTGGACTTGTGGCGTCTCCATCGTATCCAAATAGAACTGTGTCGGTTGAAAACCAGCAAGTGCTAAACCTTCACGATGCGAGGCGCGTACCCCAAGGCAAGTATCCGAAAGCATTTCCAGATCAAGTTCCAAATACTGCTAAGAACTTTTTACAGCAAAATATGGATGACACGACTACGCCAGAAGAGGCACTGTCACGCCCAGATGCAAGTCAATGGAAGCTAGCCATGGAGGAGGAATACCAGTCGCTAGTACAAAATAGTACTTGGTCCCTGGTAGATATACCGAAACATCGCAAAGCCATCAAATGTAAATGGGTACATCGCACCAAACGAGACGTTACAGGTCAAATCGACCGCTACAAAGCGAGGCTTGTAATCAAAGGATATTCACAGCGGAAAGGGGTGGATTACGCAGAACCGTACTATCCTGTTGTATGACACAGTTCCCTGCGATATCTCTTTGCACTCGCCGCTCAACTTGACCTGCAAATTGAACAGATGGATGCCATCACTGCCTTTCTACAAGGAGAACTAACTGAAGACATCTACATGGAGCAACCTACGTTTTTCGTAAACAAAAATTACCCAACCAAAGTATGCCATCTAAATACAGCGCTGTATGGACTGTAACAGTCAAGTCGAATATGGAATATGGAACTTTGGACTAGAGCAATCAAGGTATGATTCATGTGTATATCACAAAATTTAATCTAGAAAAATCATTATATTGGCCATATATGTCGACGATATTTTATTGTTTTCCAATGAAAATAATTGACTGAGGAGTCTCAAAATGAAGTTACATCAAAATTTCCAGATGAAAGAACTTGAAAAGGCCACGCACGTTCTTGGGATTCGTATCACCAAGGAGCCAGGTTACAGACCAACCGATTCAAAATGTTCCCTACCATGAAGCAATAGGATGTCTTATGTATCTGTCCCAATGTACTCGACCAGATATATGATTCACTGTAAATACTTTAAGCCGTTTCAACTCCAACCCAGGACAACAGCATTGGCTCGCTGTGAAACATCTACTTCGTTATTTACGTGGCACTTCAAAGATGAAGCTAGAATTTCGCAAAAGTGACAAAGATGACATCGTGGGATATACAGATGCTGATTGGGCAACCAACGTAGATGATAGGAAGTCTACAACCGGCTATGTTTTCCTAGCTCAAGGAGGAGCTATATCTTGGTATTCCAATAGGCAACATACCGTTGCATTATCAACATGCGAAGCCGAATACATGGCATTCTCGGCAGCTGTACAGGAGGCACTTTGGTGGAGCGGCCTCAAAACTGAACTTCTGAAGAAGCAAAATCCACTTCGAATTCTGTGTGACAATCAAAGTGCAATCGCTATTGCCAAAAATAGTGGATTTCACCCAAGGACGAAACATATAGATATTCGACATCATTTCGTACAGGACACTCTCAACCGAGGTGAAATTCAAGTGGAATATATCAGCACCGATCAACAAGTTGCAGATGTACTCACAAAGCCTTTGAACAAAGTCAAACAAGTATTCTTTCGAAAAGCAATAGGAATACAACAACAAACATCAGCTTAAGGAGGAGTATTGGAATCACCCTGTAAGCTTTCTACTTTTGTATTTACTTTATTGTCTCTGAACACACACTGTATATTAATGTATGAATAAACTCTTTCTCTCTGTTCTTAACTTCCTTTGGATAATCACGCGCCTTTTAATCTCTGCTGCTTATAGGTTATGGGCCCAGGTTCCCTTACTAAAGATTTCAATTAAAATAATATTTTTTTAATAATGGCTAAATCAAAAGGTGGTTTATGCATCGAAAAGTTGCTAGGTCGGGAAAAATATTCCAACTGGAAAATAGCCGCGCAGGCATATCTAGATGTAGACAATTTGTGGGTTTCCACGATTGATTACGAGACGGATGCAAGCGGACAGCCGAAAGCTCCAGTAGATGCCGAAAAGGACAGAAAAGCTAGAAGTAAGTTGACCCTCGCGATAGATTCCGTGTGCTACGTCCATATTCAGAACGCGAAGACAGCCAAAGAATTGTGGCAAAAATTAGCAGAAGCCTACGAAGACAACGGTCTCACACGTAGAGTAGGTCTACTGCGCAAATTAATCACCACATCTCTGTCGAATTGCGGATCCATGGATAGATACGTAAAAGAAATTATTTCAACCGCACAATCGCTGAACGGAATAGGCTTCCCAATCAACGAAGAGTGGATAGGGACACTTCTCTTGGCTGGCCTATCCGAGGAGTTCCGTCCAATGATAATGGCATTGGAATATTCTGGAACCAGAATTACGGGCGATATTATTAAAACGAAGCTACTCCAAGAGGTTCGACCTGTTGAAGATGACTCGGCGTTCTACACAAATAAATACCAGCAGCAGCGTGGATCGCACAACTCTACAAAGCAGCAAAAAGTTCCCAAGTGAAGAAAATGCCGAAACTTCGGGCACATTGCAAAGAACTGTCACGCTAAAAATATACGTTCGAACAGCAATGAAAGAAAATTCAATGCATTCCATACAGTGCTTTCCACAATTGGTGTTGCGAACAAAAGTGAGTGGTATTTCGACTCAGGCGCGACGTCTCACATGACTTTATGCCAAGATGCATTGAGAAATGTTCCAGAACCTGTAGGAACGGTTATCGCTGCTAACAAAGGTGCGATGCAAGTTAAAAGTCAGGAATTGTCACCTTGAAACCGAAATGCAACGATGAGCTGATTGAAATGAAGGACGTACAATACATTCCTGAACTATGTACCAATCTGTTGTCTGTCAGCCGCATTGTAAAACAAGGGCATACAGTTGTATTCGACAATAGGGGTGTCAAAGTTTATAATCAAAACCAAAACGTAATTGCAAGCGGTTCCCATACTAACGATTTATTTAGATTGGACTTGTCATCCCCAAACAAAGCATTCGCAAGTGCAACAATTGTTAGCCGGGAACTTTGGCATCGAAGAATGGGTCACCTCAACCACAGTAATCTCATGAAATTGAAGGGAGGTTTGATAACTGGAATCAACTTCACAAACCAGCGCGAAGTAGATTGCAAAATTTGTTCAATCGGAAAACAAATAAGACTTCCATTTAGCAAACAAGGTAAGAGAGCTAACGAACTTTTAGAATTAGTGCACTCAGGGCCCAGATCACGTAAAATGAAAACGATCGAACGACATCGTTTCGACAATAGCAGTCTCTGTTTATTGCCACAGATATGATAGAGACAGCATGCGTGAAAACGATATCGTTCAATCGTTTTTATTTTACGTGATCTGCCCCCAGATGTGTTTGCGGGCCGATGGAGCATGAATTCCTTGGAGGAAGTCGATATTTTTTAACATTCTTCAAAACAAATCGCTATACGAAGTCACACGTAGTTTCAAGCAATTCATTAATTTTGCAGAAACGCAATGTGGAAAAAGATTAAAGAAGCTGCGGATAGACAATCGAAAAGAATACCTCAACTGGAAGTTTCAACAAATCATCAAAAAAAGGGGAATTCACCATCAAACGACAAACGTTCACACGCCAGAACAAAATGGGCTCGCGGAAAGAAACAACCGATCGATTGTGGAAAAAGCAAGATGCATGCTCGCAGATGCGAACATGTCAAAGGTGTTTTGGGCCGAAGCTGTTGCATATTCTGTATATCTGTTGAACCGTTCACCGTCGAAAGGTACTGGCATGACCCCGGAAGAAACATGGACTGGAAACAATCCTGATTTGAAACACATAAAGGTATTTGGAACCACGGCAATGACACACATTCCAAAGATTAGCCGTAAAAAATGTGACCCAAAGGCACATGAGTGCAAGATGACCGGATTTGACGAAAACACTAAAGGCTATCGACTTTATGATCCCGTGAAAAATGTTATTTTCAAGAGTCGTAATGTATCATTCATTGGCGAAAATTGCAGTGCTGGTGAATGTTTACTAAAATGTTGCATGCCGAAAACACTTAACCCAAGTTATGCACTGAGTACTGAATACAACGATGAGGACTGTTCTGATTGTGAATCAATATCCTGCAAGAATAATTTATCCGAAGATGACATCAATAACTCATCGACAGAAAATTACCAAAATATGACGATTACAAATGCCGATGCGCTAGCTCAGCAAAATAACTCAATTGCATCGCAATCACCGATGTTGAGGCGCAGCAAAAGGGAGCGCCACCGTCCAGGCAAGTACAATGATTTTTTTATTGAAAACAATAGTAGCTCCTCGTTTCAAACTAGTGATGATGACCTATTTGATGACTGTGAACCAGAGCAGAACCAGGAAAAGAGTCAATCTTCGATGTCCGAAGCTGGAACTCAAGTGAATTCTGGATTTACTGGACTTGTGGCGTCTCCATCGTATCCAAATAGAACTGTGTCGGTTGAAAACCAGCAAGTGCTAAACCTTCACGATGCGAGGCGCGTACCCCAAGGCAAGTATCCGAAAGCATTTCCAGATCAAGTTCCAAATACTGCTAAGAACTTTTTACAGCAAAATATGGATGACACGACTACGCCAGAAGAGGCACTGTCACGCCCAGATGCAAGTCAATGGAAGCTAGCCATGGAGGAGGAATACCAGTCGCTAGTACAAAATAGTACTTGGTCCCTGGTAGATATACCGAAACATCGCAAAGCCATCAAATGTAAATGGGTGAATCGCACCAAACGAGACGTTACAGGTCAAATCGACCGCTACAAAGCGAGGCTTGTAATCAAAGGATATTCACAGCGGAAAGGGGTGGATTACGCAGAAACGTACTATCCTGTTGTATGTCACAGTTCCCTGCGATATCTCTTTGCACTCGCCGCTCAACTTGACCTGCAAATTGAACAGATGGATGCCATCACTGCCTTTCTACAAGGAGAACTAACTGAAGACATCTACATGGAGCAACCTACGTTTTTCGTAAACAAGAATTACCCAACCAAAGTATGCCATCTAAATACAGCGCTGTATGGACTGTAACAGTCAAGTCGAATATGGAATATGGAACTTTGGACTAGAGCAATCAAGGTATGATTCATGTGTATATCACAAAATTTAATCTAGAAAAATCATTATATTGGCCATATATGTCGACGATATTTTATTGTTTTCCAATGAAAATAATTGACTGAGGAGTCTCAAAATGAAGTTACATCAAAATTTCCAGATGAAAGAACTTGGAAATGCCACGCACGTTCTTGGGATTCGTATCACCAAGGAGCCAGGTTACATCGCATTAGACCAAGAACAATACATCGAAACAATTTTAGAAAAGTTCGGTATGCAAGAGTCTAAGCCAGTAAAGACTCCAATGAATACCAGTCAAAAATTATCAAGCCAAGACCAACCGATTCAAAATGTTCCCTACCATGAAGCAATAGGATGTCTTATGTATCTGTCCCAATGTACTCGACCAGATATATGCTTCACTGTAAATACTTTAAGCCGTTTCAACTCCAACCCAGGACAACAGCATTGGCTCGCTGTGAAACATCTACTTCGTTATTTACGTGGCACTTCAAAGATGAAGCTAGAATTTCGCAAAAGTGACAAAGATGACATCGTGGGATATACAGATGCTGATTGGGCAACCAACGTAGATGATAGGAAGTCTACAACCGGCTATGTTTTCCTAGCTCAAGGAGGAGCTATATCTTGGTATTTCAATAGGCAACATACCGTTGCATTATCAACATGCGAAGCCGAATACATGGCATTCTCGGCAGCTGTACAGGAGGCACTTTGGTGGAGCGGCCTCAAAACTGAACTTCTGAAGAAGCAAAATCCACTTCGAATTCTGTGTGACAATCAAAGTGCAATCGCTATTGCCAAAAATAGTGGATTTCACCCAAGGACGAAACATATAGATATTCGACATCATTTCGTACAGGACACTCTCAACCGAGGTGAAATTCAAGTGGAATATATCAGCACCGATCAACAAGTTGCAGATGTACTCACAAAGCCTTTGAACAAAGTCAAACAAGTATTCTTTCGAAAAGCAATAGGAATACAACAACAAACATCAGCTTAAGGAGGAGTATTGGAATCACCCTGTAAGCTTTCTACTTTTGTATTTACTTTATTGTCTCTGAACACACACTGTATATTAATGTATGAATAAACTCTTTCTTTGTGTTCTTAACCTCCTTTGGATAATCACGCGCCTTTTAATCTCTGCTTACTTTAGATGGCGCTCACAGTCCGGGGTGGACCACGGCCTCAACCAACAAGCTCCTCCAGCCAGCTCGGTCCCTAGCTAGCTGCCTCCATTTACGCACACCAATTGTGCGCGCCACCTGAGGTGGGGTCTTCCTCTGCTTCGTTGTCCCTCAGGGGTGGACTCAAAGACTCGTCGGGCTGGTGCGTTGTTGTCCATACGCTCCACGTGACCCAGCCATCTCAGCCGCTGTATTTTGAGCTTTTTGACTAGGTCAACGTCGCTATATAGCCGATAAAGTCCGTCGTTGAATCTCCTCCTCCACACTCCGTCGATACAAACTGGACCGAAAATCACTCGAAGAATCTTTCTCTCAAAGCGTGCCAAGAGGTTTTCATCAGCTTTAGATAAGGTCCATGCTTCTGCGCCATACAACAGGACCGGGATGATTAAGGTCTTGTACAATATCTCCCTGGTTCTGCGAGAGAAGGCTTTACTTCTTAGATGCCTACTTAGCCCGAAGAAACAGCGATTGGCAAGAGTGATTCCTCGTTTGATTTCTACGCCGATGTTGTTTTGCGAGGTAATTGTAGAGCCTAGGTATACAAAGTCTTTAACTACTTCGAAGTTATATCTGTCAACCGTGACGTTTTGTCCGAGTCGCCGATGTTGAGAATCCTTTCTCGATGACAGCATATACTTCGTTTTGTCCTCATTAACAGCCAGACCCATCTTCGCCGCCTCCGTTTCAATGCTTGCAAACGCGCCATTGACAGCTCGCTGAGTTCTCCCAATAATATCAATGTCATCTGCATATGCAAGTAGTTGAACGAACTTCTGGAAAATTGTACCTCTGATGTTGGCTTGCGAGTTCCGTACAATTGCTTCAAGAATGATATTATAGAAGTTACATGAAAGCGCGTCGCCTTGTCTTAAACCTTTCTCGACATCAAAGGATTCCGTGGTGTTCTTTCCCACTTTGACGGAGCAGCGAGATTTCTCCATCGTCATCCTGCATAGACGGACGAGTTTTCCAGGGATGCCGAAATTTAACATGGCTTTGTATAATGCGCCCCTCCATACGCTATCATATGCGGCCTTGAAGTCTATAAAGAGGTGGTGTGTATCGATCTGGAATTCCTGCGTTTTTTCTAAGATCTGCCGGAGTGTGAAGATTTGGTCGATGGTTGACTTTCCGGGCCTAAAACCGCACTGATATGGGCCGATCAGGTTATTTGCGAAAGGTTTTAGGCGTTCACACAGTACACCCGACAAGATCTTGTACGCAACATTCAGGAGACTTATCCCTCTGTAATTGGGGCAGTTCAGAGTGTCTCCCTTCTTGTGGATGGGGCTCACGATGCTGAGGTTCCATTCATCGGGCATACTTTCTTCCGTCCAAATTTTGCAGATAAGTTGGTGCATATTCCTTACCAAATCATCTCCCGCCGCTTTGAACAACTCGGCCGGTAGGCCATCTGCTCCAGCCGCCTTGTTGGACTTAAGCTTGGATATCGCTATCCTTACCTCATTTTCTGCCTGACAGCGGAATTTTGGTCGTCTTCGCCATTTAAGAGTCTGCAGAAGTGGTCTTTCCAAATCCTCAGCACCGACTGTAGGTCTACCACCGTATTCCCATGCTCATCTCTGCAGGCTTCAGTTCGGGCCTTGTATCCTCGGGCAGATCTTTTTACCCTCTGGTAAAACATCCGAACATTGCTCCTGCAATAGCTTCCCTCAATAGATTCGACCGCTTGCTTCTCATGCTCTTTCTTTTTCCTTCTGAGAAGTCGGTGTTCCTCCCTTCTTTTTTGCCCGTAGAGCTCGCGGGCGGCTCTCGAAGCAGCTCTGGTTTTAGTTTGCAGCATCGACCGATAGGCTGCGGTCTTGGCATGTGCTATCCGGCACTCCTCATCGAACCAGGGGTTTCGTTGTGGTCGCTTAGTGAAACCCAGCACTTCGGTGGCGTTAGATCTGATGGCGCGTTGACAGTGTTGCCACTGCTCCTCTGCACTTAATTCTGGAGATGCGGTTGCTAGGAAGTTAAGGAAGACGCGGTCGGCAAAGGTTCTGGCAGTCTCTTGCGATCGTAGTCTTGCGACGTCAAATCTTCTAACTGCCTCCGTCGGGTGTTGTTGCGCAGTGGATATCCGCATCCGTACTTTGGCTACTACCAGGTAGTGGTCCGAGTCTATGTTGGCCACTCGGAACGTTCGGACATCCAAGACACTGGAGGCATGCCGGGCATCTACAGCAACGTGGTCAATTTGGTTTACTGTTGCTTGGTCCGGAGACCGCCATGTCCCCTTGTGTATATTGAGGTGTGGGAATCGTGTGCTGGTGATGACAATGTTTCGCCCCGCAGCAAAGTCGATAAGCCTGAATCCGTTTCCGGAGATATTGTCGTGTAGGCTGTGCTTTCCGACTGTAGAGCCGAAATGGCCCTCCTTTCCGATCCTGACGTTAAAGTCGCCAAGAACAATCTTGACATCGTACTTTGTGCACTTGTCGGACGTCTTCTCGAGAAGATCGTAGAACGCTTCTTTGGCTGCGTCATCCTTCTCCTCTGTGGGGGCGTGGGCACAGATCAGTGTGATGTTCTTAAATTTAGCCCTGATGCGGATTGTGACCAAGCCAAGCCCAAGACTTCTTGCCTAAGTCTTCCTCTGATCACAGATCCACATCCAAATAGACGCTGACCTTGCTCCATATAGCAATTGCCGTGGTAGATAACACAGTTTTTTACCTTTCTTGGGCTTTCCCCATCCCATCTCACTTCCTGAATGGCTGTAATATTGGCTTTGTACTTGTCCAGGGTCTCTACTAATTGCTCGGCTGCACGTGGTCTGTTTA
Organism: Cheilosia soror; assembly: GCA_949372485.1. Taxonomy (NCBI): domain Eukaryota; kingdom Metazoa; phylum Arthropoda; class Insecta; order Diptera; family Syrphidae; genus Cheilosia; species Cheilosia soror. The sequence goes on along the minus strand of OX443561.1, from coordinate 56,810,545 downwards.
AGGTCCGGACGTTCCAGGTGCAGATCCGAAGTTCGTTGTCCTTAAATCGTTTGCTAGGGTCGTCAACATTTGGATCATCCATATCCGAGGCTTGCCATTGTGTCGTAACACGAGTTGTTTTCCGTGGTAGGGAAGTTACCCCGACGCACAACCCCCAACCTGGAGGGCCAGGTCCTTTGTAGAGCCCCTTGGACAAAAGGGGCCGGATATTCCGGAGTCAGTAACCCACTTCGGGAATGTGAGAGCTGCCGTTGACCCATAAAGGGTTCATCCGCCACCTTCTCTGTTTCAGCACCCTGACTAGTGATGAAAAATCCTCATTGACCTCAGCTCCAAGTATGTCGAAGTAGCTCAAATAAGGTACCTGTCATCCTGACAGTGACGACACCGTTGATCCTTCCAATGCGGAGGTAAAATAAGCACAATTGATGCGTATGAAGAGTTGCAACAGCTGGGCCTCGCCAGGTTGATGCCAATCAGCGCCTACCCAATTCATACACACCCAACTCTGCTTATAGAAATTATGAAAGATTTTATTGAAATAATATCCTTTTAAGATTTGTTTTGCTTTTAAAAACCCTAAACGGAAACAAAATATACTAAAAACGCTGAAATGATTACCAAAGAGCCATCGTTTAATCGAATCGTTTCGTCGACACTACTTGACAGTTAAGATGTTAACGTGAAGCAACAAGAAACGATGATCATTCAATATTTACGACGATCATAATTTTCGCTTCATCTGTTATGCGATAAGGCCCCTGGAGTTTAGAGTCCTTGTCCGCGAGCATATCGAGCCACATACCCCAACTTGACGCAGTATAAACTTTGACATTTCGTTACGCAGTCGTGTCCCGAACAACGTGCGAACAGCAACACCCCAAATTTTATCATTTTCCACATTTTAAAACTAACTAATATACCTACGTCATTGACATACTATACATGGACTGCTAGCAGCTAATTTTTAAGCACTAGCTCTTTTGGTTCACGGCGGAGAGAAACGGAAACACTTAAATGTCATCGAGCAATTCGTGCGATTTGGTTTGTGTCGAGGTTTGTGTGCTGAGTCCTGAGTGTGGCATACTGCCATCTGTTATAGATCGTTTGAAATAATTTGAATAAGTCATTATTTTTGCGCAGTTGCAATGTTTCTACAATGGATGGCACTGTGTTCTATGTAAAAAAAATAGCAAAGGCGCGCAGAGGTTGAAATCTCTTTCCTACTTTCGCCGCACTGAACCAAAAGGGCTATCAATAGTTACTTAGAGGCGTAAATGATAGGGGTATTCACTTAAACGCGTAAAAACCTCATAAACTGCATAAACTGCAGAAATTTATACCCTCGTAAATGAACTGTCAGATTTTGTATGGAGAATAGTTTTCCGCGACGATCTGTTAGATACGATTTACGCAATAACATTTCTGAGGGGTGTTCATTTAAAGCACCGCAGAAATTTATACATTTACCAGCTGCATAAATTTATCAGATTAATGTCGTTTTCCATTGGGACCATCAGATTTTTCGTGGCGATTGGAACACGATAGGCAGATTGATCTGCTTTTGTAGATGGATTAGTGCATTATTAGACAGTACATCAGCTGTGCACATTTTTTTCGTTTGCCGTATTCGACTGACAGGTTGATAGAATACAAGGCAGCTTATGGAAGGTGACCCATGGTCAACGTACGTGCCGGATGCGACGGATAAAGTAGGTTTATTTTCTACTTTTCTGTCCGTCGCATCCCTTGACAGTTGGCAGAGGGTGAGAGTAAGCATTTTCACTGGTGGAAATATAAGATAATGAGAGAAACTGTCTCTCATAATGTCATCGGCTGTCAACGTATCCGACGGATTCTATGGGACTGTTCGTTCCGTCGAATACGTCAATCCGTCGACGCAAGGGATGCGACGGATTCTATGGGTCGGGGCCTTAAGTCCGTGTCCATTATTTACGTTTTTGTTCTGAATAATTGCTTTTCACGAGGCAAATTATCGAGATCTGCAAAAAGTGATCCGAATAAAAAAAAATTGATTTTATGTCCCAATGGAAAACCACATAATGCTGAATTCGATTGGCAATCTGAGATTTTTTAGATTTCTCTAGATTTCGTCTGGCCAATCGAACAAAAAGAAGTATACTGAGCTGTTCTTTGTTGGTGTTGGTGGTGTGCCTGCCAAAGTGGTCATAAAATGCCAATTTCTGACAGTTTTCCTGTCAAAATATGGTCATACAATGTAATGGGCATATCTCATATGCTCTAATGACCTAAATGCCACATATTACCAGGCTGATTTTGACAGATAAAAATGCCCAAATGGCATATAGTGTAATCGGACAATAAGCACGTATGCCAGCATAAAGCCCTATATGCCCATATGCACTTTATTAAAATTTCGTTATGGCATTGCTGGCATTTTTGATGGAACAAGAATTATTTTGTTGTCATCGGTGTTTGAGTTCGTGTGATTGTGATTTATTTTCATTTTCTTTCTCTTTTTTGTGGATTATTCAATCTATTATTTGTGTAAACTATTTATTTGATCTATTCTTTGTAATTTGTTTATGTTTAATTAGTGGTCTTGTCCTTTTCCGCAGTAATTGTGGTTATGTATACTTTTGTCCTGTTGTGAAAATTTGTTTGTGTAGAAATTGTTTGCTATTTGTTTTGTGCTAGTTATTTGTATTTTTGTTAATATTCGTTATGTGTTTTCATTGGTTCGATTGCTTATTTCACTTGATGTATATTTTGTTTGTTATTTTACCCTTTTTAGTTCTTTTGTGTGTTTGCTTTTTTTCTGTTTGTACTTTTCTGAACCATCTACATGTCTTTGGGGAGCTCAATCGAAGCGAGCAGCGATGGCAGGATGATGAAGGAAGCAAAATCTGACAGGGCAAGGAAGAGACCGACAAAACAAATTAAAGGCGAATGGTCAGACGATCTCATCCGAAAATTTATTTCGGCTGTCGAGCTCCGACCCGGACTTTACGATGTCGGAAGTCGTACATATCGGGTCCCAAAGGATCAGGCATGGAAGGAGGTGGCCGCTGAGCTGGGCAAAGCTGACGATTGGTCACACCAAAAACAAATAAGATAAAATAATACCTATTATTTTACTACCAGAAAATTTCCAACTTTAAAATTTTGCTTTGTTTTTCTTTACATCATTACCCTACTACAACATTTGGCAATAAATAACAAATGCCTTAAATGACCATCAAGGCAAATATGACCATATTAGTAATTTTGGTCATATAGTCTAATATACAGTTTTGATAGTCCGGACATTTTGGTCACTTGACAGCTAATCTGGTCATTTGCCTGTTGGCATTCATATGCACAATTGGCATACAGTCTAATCTTAGCTTAAGAAAAAATCTAGATTCGCAAAAGTGCTCTCAACTCTGAAAAACATTGCTTTTTTTTGTACCAAACGAACGAAAAAAGTGATCTCGGGAAAGAAAAAGTGCTTTTTTCTGGCGAATCGAAATTAACATTAGTGAATAGGTACCCTTGATATATTTTGCGCTTCTCCTTGCTATCTAGCGCTTTTTCTTGGCTTATCAGCGCTGAACTCTATCATTATATGTAGTTGGAAACTGTGGGAAACACAAACAAGCCGCATTTTAAGAATTAGCATAGTAATAACTAATAGTTACAAGTTTGCATACCGGTCATTCTTCTACAAAGTAAATTTCATAAATAAGTTAATATGAAATTAGTAAGGTTAGTTCAACAAAACATTCAAACTAGCTCATCATACTGAAAACAAAATCTTTATATAGGTTTTTGATGAAGCTAAGCCACGAGACTGTAACTGTTGAGCTAAAAAATGGAACACAAATTCATGGTACAATAACCGGAGTCGATGTTGCTATGAATACTCATCTAAAAACTGTAAAGATGACAATAAAAAACAGAGATCCTATTCAACTTGAATCTTTAAGCATACGAGGGAATAACATTAGATACTTCGTGCTCCCAGATAGTCTGCCATTGGAAACGCTATTAATTGATGATACCCCCAAATCTAAAGCCAAAAAGAAAGATTCTGGAAGGAGCAATCGTGGTCGTGGAAGGGGAACCAGAGGTATTCGTGGAGGTTTGCGGGGTCGTGGTGGAAGGGGTCGTGGCGGTAGACGTTGAAACTAAAGAAGTTCTCAGTATACTATTTTTTTGTATAACCCAATAAAAAGAATGCGAACTGTTCTGCACTTCGTTTTGTATGCATTTGCAAGAGTGCCAACAGGATATATTAAAGGTATTCATGCAACGTCGTAAGTTTACCATTTGCGTAAAATAGTGAGTTTACGACAAACGTTTCATGAAGGGCCCCAATAGCTGTTTGTGGTAAATGGTGGTAAACCAATCAGCTGTTTCACATGAGACGGAACGAAAGAATAGATGAAATACGAACAAACCACTTTTGATGCAATTATAAAAAGAAAATTGCACATTTTACTATTCCAAGTGTAGGATAATTACATCAAATTGTATTAAGAAAACATTTTAAAAGGGTTTAAATAACCAAATTTTCAGTTCCAATATTTTTGCCGCGAAAGAAAACTCACTTTGTTGGAATTGGAAATTTCGTTATATCTATTCTTTTAAAAGTTGTTTTCTTAATACAATTTGATGGACTATTTAATTATCCTACACTTGGAATAGTAAAATGTGCAATTTCTATTTATAATGCATTGCAGAAATCTCAAAAATGTGAGTAAGAAATTTGTTCATAACTTATTAAATATTATTAAGAGTATTAAAATATACTTTATGCATAGGGAATCATCTAAATGTGCAAACACAAAGACATCTCAATTTGAGATTCTTGTTCAATACATGACACGGCATCCCGACTCATCTAAAGGATTTATCCCGAATTCGCCTTGGCTCAACTTGATTATTGCAATCCTCATTTTCTTCGGTAAAAAATCAAATAGCGACACTGTCCATGTTGATTTAGCACCTATTCACGAATCACACCAAATGGAAATGATTATTTCGTTTTATTCAAAAGTCAAACACAATGCGAGACTCGTTCGAAAGTCGGAAATTGTTTGGGTAAAAGTTGGCTTTACTTATGCTAATTTCGTTTCGCAATCTGAGATTTTTTTTAGATTTATTTAGATTTCCTGTGGCCAATCGAACAAAAAAAATATACTGAGCTGTTGGTGTTGGTGGTGTACCTGCCAAAAGTTGTTTACCTTTTTTGTTGTGAAGATTTTTATTTTCATAGAATGGTTGCAAATAGAGATGTAACGAATATCCGGTTAGTATCCGTTATCCGGCCTATCCGGCTCCTTTACTGATATCCTGCACATTGCCTAATAGACTCTTGGTATCCGGCTAGTTGCCGGATAGTCCTTTTAGTAGTAAAAAGCAATAAAAAGCGTTTGCAAAACTGTTCGGATCACGCTCATGAATTTCCGAGACTACGTTTTACCAGTAAATTTGTTCACCGCACATTTCAGTTTATTCATCTACCGCACATCCAGTTAACACCGCGTTTCGCGAGCAACTTTTCATAGCCTGCCATCTGTCATTTTTCAAGCATGCTATATGGCCATTCTATGGAAATCTGCTCGTGGAGATGCCGGGTAACGGGATGGCCGAGTTGTTTTTTTGCAGGATAAAACATGAATGTATGCGTCGCAGTATATATTTCTTCAACCGGATACCCGGCGGCCGAATATCCGGCTATTCGGCCTTATTACATACCGAATATCGGGTATCCGGCTAAATTACTATCCGTTACATCTCTAGTTGCAAATTGCAAGTTTTACATACATTTTCAAATACATACCTATAACAGAAATCTCATAATAAATTTTCTGAATATTGGCGTATTTTTTTGGGAAGTGAGTATAACAAAACCAAAAGTGAGTATACGACTTATATTGTTGCATTCGGCTGGGATTCGAAAAGATAAAACACTATTCTGTTTACTTAACTTAAACAAATCACTTTTATTTATAAGACCAATATCACTTAAAACAACTTTTCCACTTATTAAAGCCTGAACTACATCCAAACAAAAGTGGAAAAAAGTACAAAAAAGTAAACAAAATAATTTGTCCTACTTCAAGTAGGTAACCTCTGTATATTTTCTCTCAATTTAAAATTTTGTGTGTGGCTGAAAGCTTGAACATGTTCCAGCTTTCAATTTTCACAAAGTTCTTATAACCAACACATTCAAAAAAATGGTTACGGACTTCCCGCCAGATCACGTTCAAATCACATAATTCCTATGAGTCTCAAAAGTAAAAGCTCAGGCTTTAGAATCTTTCCACTTATTATCACTACCGATACTCTTTCGGACTTTACTTCAAACGGTTTAAAAACAAACTGCTGTCTCATCCCATTTCGCAACCCTATTTATAGTCCCAACTAAAGCTTCTCGAATATTCCATACTCCAACCGGAACAATCGAGAATGTACTAGTTTCGTTTTAGACCATTCACAATTCGATGAGTTTCGTTCAGAAAGTCCGAACGTTCGTTAAATAAGTTTATCTACCACTTTCCATTAGATGGCGCTACGGTCAATAAGAGGTACTTTTCAATCCACACTAAAATATCCCCCTCTTAAACTTGTTCGTCTCGAACAAATGCGTCAACATTTTCCCCAATGTAACGATGAAGACGATCCACATGGACAACTTTGAGTTTGCCTCTATGTCGCTGGCTATCTTGATTTTATCCCCAGTTTTTCGATGCACGTCCCTGATGATTTCTATGAGGTCGGTCACATAATCGTCCAAATTCTTGGGTTCCTCAGTTGGAGATCCGAACATCAATTCACTAGGTAGCCGGACTGTTCGACCAAACAGGATTTCAGATGGTGTATTTCCCGTAGTGGTATGCACAGCATTGCGATGGGCTAGTAGAAACATTGGAATCTGTTTATCCCAATCCCTCTTGTCTTCGCCTAGAACCTTAGATAGGTGTTCATTCAAGGTTCTGTTGAAGTGTTCTACCATCCCATCTGATTGTGGATGGAGCGGCATTGTTCTCGACTTTTTAATCATAAGTAACTGGCATACTCCTTGAAAAATCCTGGACTCGATGTTTCGGCCTTGGTCCTAGTGCAATTCCAATGGTACACCAAATCTGCTCACCCAGTTGAAAACAATCTGCTCCACCACGGTTTTGGCTTCTTGATTAGCTATAGCAAATGCTTCTGGCCACTTACTGAAGTAATCCATAACCACGAGGATATAACGATTTCCATTAATCGTTTCAGGAAACGGTCCGGCAATGTCAACTGCAATCCTTTCGAAAGGGGCTCCAGCATTGTATTGGTGCATTTTTCCTTGAGTTTTCACTCTCGGGCCTTTGCTGGCCGCACACGTGACGCACTTTCTGCACCAGTTTTCTACATCATCCCTTGAGTGGATCCAGTAAAAGCGCTCTCGCACCTTTTCGAGCGTCTTATTCATTCCCAAGTGGCCCCCGGATACTCCATCATGCAGTTCTCTTAGCACTTCGCTTATTTTCGACCTGGGAAGAACAAGCTGCATCACGAACGACTTTCCATCCGAGCTTTCCCATCTTCTCCTCAAAATGCCGTCCTGCACATGAAGAGAGTCCCATTGCGTCCAGTACGCCTTCAGCTCGGGGCTCCTATTGGACATCTCCTGCCAGTCTGGTTTTCCCTCATGTTCCTTCCAGGCGAGAATCGGCTCGATATCCAGATCTTCCCTTTGAGCCTCCCGGATCTCTCTCGCAGTCCAGCCACCAATGGGCTCAGCTCTCAGCCTCTTCATAGAAACGGCTTCTTTTTCCTCCTGGCGCACGCAATGTTTGCAATCGGCTTTGCAGGTTCGGCGGGAGAGAGCATCTGCATTAGAGTGAAGAGTTCACTTTCGATGCTGTATTTCGTAGTCATACATCTGCAGCCGTTCGATCCACCTCGCGACTTGTACTTCAGGATTCTTAAACTGCAGTAGCCACTTTAAAGACGCATGATCGGTGCGAAGAATAAATTTGCTCCCATAAAGGCACTTGTGAAAGTGTTTTGTCGCCAGGACTAATGCGATAAGTTCCCGTCGGGTTACACATTAGTTCCTTTCTGGCTTGGAGAGAACTTTGCTGAAGTAGGAAACTACTTTCTCTTGGCCATCATGCACCTGGGAAAGGACGGCTCCAACTCCCGCAGTACTAGCATCTGCGTCCACAATAAATGTTTTTCCAGGAGTGGGGTACGCTAGTATGGGGGCGTCACAACGTTGCTGCTTAAGTTTTTCAAAACTCCTTTCGCGCTCACCCGACCATTTGAATTGTTTTCCCTTTTCTGTCAGTTGATGCAAGCTCTTGGCAATACCGGCAAAGTCCTTCACAAACCGTCTGTAGTAGGTCGCAAGTCCCAGGAAGCTCCTCAGTTGATGTTTGTCTTTGGGAACCGGCCAGTTTTTCACTGCATCGACTTTCTCTGGGTCAGTCCTGACTCCTTCAGAAGAGATGATGTGCCCGAGATACTTCACATCTGACCTAAAAAGAGCACACTTTTTCGGGTTTCGCTTTAATTGCGCACCTCGCATCCTCTGGAACACTTCCTTCAAGTTATCTCGATGTTCTTCGAATGTTTTTCATACCACGATGACAATCACCCCTATTCTACGTGGCGTTTTTATTAAACGACAGCTGGCGTTTTTTGAGTCGAGTCGCTTTAGTGTCGTTTTAGTATCGGTATTCTATTCCTTGAACGCCTCCTCTTTCATTTATTTTACATTCCACATGAGTTCCACACCAACAACTGATAATTGACAAGTAGGTATTTATGGCGGCAAAAGGGAGAGATTTTTCTTTTGGTAAATTGTTTAACACACGGAATTTAAATCCAAACAAAACCAAACGAAAAAAGTGTTGAACAGTACTAATGTTCGCGACATTACATTTACAACAGTTTAAATCAAGAAGACGAGGTCAATACGGTGTTCGTCTTCTAAACTGTTGTAGGTATTTGTTTTGTATTTTAAAGTGCCAGTCATTTTTAAACTGGCTTCGACATTGCGTTTTCTTGCGGTGGAGGGAAGGATTTTAATTTAAGTCTTGGCCAACCAACCCTTAGTAAAATCCTAACACACATTATTACCGTCATCGAAGAAAATATATACACACACTGGATAAACATGCATTACAAGGAAGAAGAAAGGAATTGACCAAGGCTGGAAATTCATTTGATTTGATGTTTTACCAAAAGGCTGGAAATTCGTTTGATTTCATTTCACTCTTAATCATAAGAGAATTATGAAATCACTACATAAATATAAACAATTACCAAAACTCATATGTTTTTTCTTGAATTTGCCTCCTTGTCGTTTAAGAATTTGTAATTGACAATAATCGGCGTTTTTTGAGTCGTTTTGTGCAACTAAAACGACAGTCAGAATGCGAAAAACTGTGTAGAACTTGTGTTCCACACTACTTAAACGCCACATGTCGTTAAACGACATAAAACGCCTAGAAACACGCCACATGTAATACCGATTTCAAAGAACGCCATTTGTCGTTTAATATAAACGCCACGTAGATTAAGGGTGATTATCTAGATACACTAAACAGGTTTTCCACGTTAGTCTCAGCAAAACGCGCTCCATTAGCCGTTCAAAGGTGAGCATTGCACAGTCCAAATGGCATTACTGTAAATTGCCAGAGCCCGTTTCCTGCTGTAAAAGCTGTTTTCTCGTGGTCTTCGGGATGGATCTGCATTTGCCAGTAGCCACTCTTCAAATCAATGGTGGAAAACCATTTGGCGCTGGATAGTGTATCCAGGGTATCATCAATCCTTGGCAGAGGGTAACTATCCTTTTTGGTGACGTTGTTCAGCTGACGATAGTCGACGCAGAATCTCGTGCTGCCGTCTTTCTTCTTGACTCATACAACAGGTGACGTCCATGGACTTTTCGAACTTTCAATCAGCCCTTCTTTTTCCATCGTCGACACCATTTCTGCAACCTCCGTCTGCCTAGCCAATGGTAGTCGTTTGGGAGGCTGACGAATAGGTCTTGCGTCTCCTGTGTCGATTCGGTGTTGTACGAGATGTGTCCGACCATAGTCCCCGCTCTGCGAAGCAAATATATCAGCGAACTCGTTGATTAGATCCCCCGCCATGGCTTGCTGTTCCTGATTCAACTCACTCTGCCCAAATCTATTTCTTTTGATCTCCGCCATTTCCCTGGATGAAAGAGATAAACAAGATAAACAAGAAAATTAAATTAAGGAGTTGCTAGGTTGCATTAAGCAAATAAGTGGAAAAGAGATAACCAGTGAAGTAAAAAAAAGTAAACAAACCGAAAACGTACGCGGAAATTAGCGCAAAAAGTTTTTAGTGAAAAAAGAAAAGTAGAATTAAAAGAAAAAAAATTAATCCAGCTGATCTTTTTAGTGGAATTTCAAAAAGCAAAGATGGGGCAGTGGTCATAATATGTGATATAGTTTATTGGTGAAAAGTTTATAATAATGTTACATTCGGCTGGGATTCGAAAAGATAAAACACTATTATGTTTACTTAACTTTAACAAATCACTTTTATTTATAAGACCATTGAGTTTATACATAGAGGAACCACCTCAACGAAATGAAAATAGTTGGTGAACTCCTCGCCAGATAGCGTCTCTATTTGCCCCTGAAGCTGTGCTACTTACCCCTAAGGATATGCCTATTTTCATATCCAACCATGTGGATTCTGGATTGTGGATAATTAGGAATGGGACTTAACGCAACCACACTTCCACTCTGCTGTATACTCATAATTCATATCGTAATCATAAACATGAGCACAAATTACATGTATGTATATAGATATAGTTTGTTTGTGAGCACGAGCAGCAGAGCCGGCTGGCGCTAGACGTACCGTAAAAAACCAGTTTGGATAAGGATATGTCACTGGAAAAATATTTTCTGAGGCACGCGATCGAAGATAAATGATTACATAACTCGATTTAGATAGGTAGGTATGTAAATGGTTTTTCAATCATGATGCGTCGATGTTGAAATGGAATAAAACAAGCAGTGTGTATTAACGAAATTTTTAATTTAAATAGGCACATACATGTAGGTATGCCATTATGTATGGAATATAATATCGTTGAAATGGATTCTGACGGTGACACAAATCGGAGTAGTCGGAGTTTTGTGGGAATTTTGGGCCGGCCAGTGCGGCGGCGTCATTAATCCGCACTTTTTTGAAAGTCACCTTGGTGATGCCATCACCATCAACAAGCGCTGCAGGTCCGTTTTTTTCAAAATTTTCTTTTCATCAATCAATCGTTGTAATAATGATATAGCTATCAGGAAAATGGATCTGTAAAAATAATAAACAGAGCAAAACTGAAACATTTAACCCCAGTAGGTAATTCGTAGGAATTCAGTGGAACATGTTTTGGAGTTGACTGAGAAGTTGAACAGAGAAAGTTCTAAGCACGGAAAAATTAATAAATGGATTTTCTACAAAATTTCGAGATTCCTCAACTATTTTTGGTGCACTAGGTATCTTATAGTAATTCTTGTTTTAAGTGAGTTCCCTTCCCCTTGCGGCCTTGCCTCTCAAAGGGTTGCTTGTTCAAAGTTGCTGTGCTGATTGCCACATTTTTTAGCGTCTTTAAAAAGTTATTGGCAACAACCGTGAAAATTGCCATTTGTGTTACCAATTTTACATAAAGCTTCTGAGCATTTGGTCGCAAGTGTTCTTTTGTAAGCTTGTACAACAGTTTTACAGTGCCTGAATCAGAATTAAATAATTTTTCGAGTATTTTCCAAGAAGCTCGATCCGGAGTCAGAATGCCAGCCTCTAAAGATCTGTCTCTTACGCTCTTAATAAAGTGTGGTACATCATGTAGTAAGAAAATTTGTTTCCCAGATTAAAATAAGGCTGTTTAATTGTCCCTCCTAAAATTCTGTACGCACTTCTGTCGTTGCTTCCTTCGTCGGTGCTTACTGCATTAACTTCAAAGCATAAAGATGTTACCTTAGCTATGCAGTCCTTAATAATATTGCTTAAGAGCACTCCATTTACGTTTCCTATAAAAATGCCGAATTGTAAACCTTTTCGAAAAATAAATTATTTTTGAAGAATTAAAAATACCACGTGTTCGTTCGAGCACAAAATCTTTTATATTCTTTTTCGTTCAGTTTTTTACATCGAAAAAAAAAACAACCACGCCCTTCATCTGAAGTTGGTTGTGGTTTTTATAAAAATATATATTAAGCGCCATCTATCTGCAGATGATGTAATAACGACGTAAAGTTGGATATTTATTTAAAGTTTCTAGCGATATTTTTATGGCTACGGTTTATATCAGGCATCAATAGAAAGCAAACAAAGAACCTACTAAACAGAAACCGCCCAGACATCGCCAAAATCACGGCAATAACGGTGCATTGGCCAATTGGAGACCATGCGGCCAAACTGGGTATCCCATACAACCCTCATTGCCGCAATTGCGGAAATACAAATGAGAAAGAAACTCTGTAAGGTACCTACCAGCATGCCCAACCCGGAAGCAGAACCAAGCTGAACAAGAGTTTGGAGTGTTCGGACTAGACCCCTTCTTGCACTCCCAACTAACATTTCAACTTCCTTAAGACACTGATGTTTCAGATCCGACAGGTCAAGGCTTCTTTAGAGCTTCTGTAAAGCTTCTAGCAGAAGCAAACTCTTTACCGAAGTCTTGACTTCTATAACAACTTCATTAAGGCCTTTTAGAAAAATAAGATGAAGCTTTAAAGAGCAATTAAATTCATAGCTTCGTTTATTGTAGTTATCGAAGAAGAGGAACTTACAGTTTCTATAAAGCTTCGATTAAATATTATTACACAAGCTTCTATAAGTAAACTTGTATAAACAGAATAACAACAACCACATTCATTCATAGTTAGTTAATACTACTTTACTGTAATTACCAAATAAATGAAAAAATAAATAAAATGAATGGAAATGAAACATCTTTTTTATTTTACAAATTCGTAGTTTCGGTAAAGCTTCGATTATTGAGCTATTAGAGTCCTAATAGAAATCGTTTTAGAGGCTTTATAGATAAAATGCTTTCGATAAGTGTTCGCCTTTCAGACCTTACCGATGTTTTATAGGATTCTTTTGGAAACTAAAAGTAATCCTCTATTGAAGCTTATCGAAGCTGAAATGTTAGTTGGGCTATCACCCATGCAAGTAAAGACCGAATCCGCGATGGTCATAAGTACTGCTTCTGCTTCCGGCCGACAATAGTGAAACCCTCCTACGAATTCTTTCACCCTTATGACCCAAGGTCACAGGACCCTCGAGTCACTCCGGGCGATCAGGTAGGAGGGGTGTCCAGGCACTTGAGGCACAGGCATGACCGCTCCCCTCGCTAGCTCAACGGTGGTCGGAGATCTTGCCAAAAATAAACAATAAAAAAAAACTGCGAGGCCCGAGTTTTGACAATTTACATCCACTTCACCATGGCACACTATGACGGGATAAGGCTATGACGTCGCTCGGCTCACGAGGACGCCTAACTTAACAAGGGGTTATGAATCTGAATGATTAACTCCCCCCCCCCCTAAGCCTATATTCTCTGATATTCCCTCCTCCATACCGACACGTCCCCTTACTAAACAACCTACTATTCCACAGATATATTTTTGTCCATCAGCACAATGCATATCAATGTTCCAAATTTTAAAAACTGTGGAAGCTTAAAGAATAGCCTTTGAAATATTTTTGTTTGTATCTATTGTCTAATAATTTTCCACACTTCACAGAAATACTTTTGGGTTTGGTTCGGTGGTTTTCGAGTTTTGCGATCATTAGTGGTGTAGGTACTTATATTCTCATACAAAATGGAAATTCAGATTTTTTGCAATTTTTGGGCTTTTCATTTGGGGGTTTCCGAATTATCTTTTTTTGCCAAAATTGTTTTTTTCTTATAGGTTGAACTGTCCTTTGGATCTAGTTTCTGATATTAATTGGGATCTACATTTTTATTGAGAACCTGGTTTGCTGCGCACAATTTGATTATAAGCTCCAAAACTAAAATAATGTTTTTCAGTTTCTCGTCACAATAATTTTGAAGCGAATGTTTTTTATCACGCACATGACTGCCTAAAATACAAGCTTTCTGATTGTAATTGTACGTCTTCTACATTCTGTGACAGTTAAAGCTGCAGTGATACCTATGTGTTTTTCGATTGAAAAAGTAACTGCATTTAAATACTTGGGTCTTACAATTGATTCTAGAATGAGCTCTACGGAAGTATTTTCGTTGCACACTTATAGCCAATTTCAGTGGCAGCTTAATCCTAGGTTTAGCTAAGCGTATAATTGAACATAAACTTCGCAGTATTTTTCGTTTTCACAGTCCATAGTTAAGCTTGGTTTAGTAAAACCACCAAATGAGTGTCATTGTGAACCATTTATCATGAATATAAAAAATCTGGTGACTGTATGCGAATGTGTGTGCCATCGAAAATTACGAGTGTGCGTGGAAGCGAAGCAGTCGATGTTGTTGCATGTTCAATGCTAGAGAGTATTTCCGCCAGTAACGAAAAGATAGTTTGACAGCATTGCCAAACACAATTATATATTGTTACTTATTTAGGTTTTCTCAGAGTATTTTGGGATAAATATTATATTATTGTGCTTGGCAATTATGTATTCTCTGGATTGATACTTAAGCCACGAAAGTCGGTTGCTTAACTTATGGCACTATTTAAGTGAAGTTTATCGTTAAACCTGCACTGTGGAAACCAAATTTGTGTTAATCCTGAGTTTATCCTTGGATCGACACTTAAGCTCGGAGTGTGAAATCGGGTATTAGACATTTTTTTCTATTTGCGGAACATATGTTCGACAATGCTCTTAACAAACATTTATTACGGAATCTTCCATTCCGTTCTGCAGAAATATATTTTACGAAAAATATGTCGCAAACGTAGTAGACATCCGAGTTTTCCATTGTCCTGCGACCTGAAAATTCTGCCAGTCCGACATCTGTACTGCTTTAAAGTTTTAAAAACCTTATTTATGATGTCTGGTAATCGAAATTATCGATTAATTTCAAACTATAATTTACGTCGAAACTTTTTTGACTTAGTTTCTGTACCAAAATTTCGCACTACTGCATTTCGTAATTTTTATACAGTTCATCATTTCGTTTATTTAATAAACTTCCTCAATCGATCAGGACAATAACAATGCCTGGAATGGCCTTAAAACTTCTAAAACCTTGGCTTTTAAATTTGAATTATAATAATATAGAAGCATTTCATTCTGATATTCTGGTTTAATCTTAATTTATTTCTTTGTAGTAAATTATTATTTTTTATTATTTTGAAACAACGTAAATTGAACTGTTGAATTCAAAATCTTAAAATTTGCTAATCCAAGAGAAACTGTTTTAGTAAAATTCACTTCCCGTTGAATACTGTAAAATTTTATACAAAATTACGGAAAAGAAAACGCAACTGAATTTGTAAACGTTATAAGTGTAGCTTGTATTTCGAATTAATTATGTACTGACAATTGTGTTTATTTATATACAAAAAAAGAGTGGAGAGATTTATTGACAAGTGTCAAATCAATAATTTGGGGTTAAATACAATGATATTTTGTATATTTATGTCGCAACTTTACTTTACTTTATTTTACATAAATTATATTTTAATTTCAAACGGAACATTCACCCCCGCCGTGAACTAGTTCGCAATAAATCATCCAAATTCAAATGTTGCAAAGTCCCATCTCTAATGTATGGTTGGTAAGGTAGTCATCTGCGATGTTTCTTTGGTCTGCTTCCAGTTCCACTTCCAGTTGTTGTGTTGACTGTTGAAGTTTGTTCTTTCATTCCCTTCAAGCAAGATAGTCCGTTTTCGGTTCAAAAACGGAGCCGACATATGGAAGACTCCGCATACAGCTCCGCATACGGATCCGCGAAACTGCGTTTGCCGGCTCAAATTAGTATAGAAATTAGAATCACCGCGGACCCACTTTTGTATGTGTTGGTGAGAGAATGAGAGAGCGAGCTCGCCGCACTCAGTGAAAAATGAATCCAAATCGGATCCAAAAAAAAAATTAAAAAACGAGGCAAGCGCTGGCAGATGACAATCGAGTATCGAAGAACTTTTTTCAGACGAAATACAAACAAGTTTGTTTACATTTGCATGCATTTTTTCCAAGAATTTATTAATTAAAATAACTATTTTCACAAAAATAGTGATCTTCATCACTATATTTGCTTGCACGTTTGCAAATAAAAGAAACCTCACGGTTAATTTTATAATAATCACTCGAATTCATGTTACCATATTAAATTAATTCGTAGAGATTTAATCACGTGCCTGCCACCACGAACGTCAACGAAAGATTAATCACCGGCAGCCGCAGATGTTCACTCTTTCATTGCATAAAAAAAGCAAAACAAAAATTCTCGCGATTCTCGTTCAACTTGTTGTGTAGATACAGCGAATTTACAAATGTGTGCGTGGAACGCCTCATATTATGCGGATCCAAAAATGACGGGAAAAATTGGGTCAGCGATTTTGCTTGAAGTGTTCTGGTAAAGAGACAATAATTAGTGGAACAGAGACAGACATACAAACAGATATAACATATAACCCTAATTTGGTCTGGAGTGAGTAATATTGCCCTAATTGCCATCTCCCTTCCTCTACCCAGAGTACTTCGTTTCTTCGTTTAGTATCAAAGCGAGTCGTAGTGAATGGACGGCGTCGGCGTAATCGTTGGTTTCGTGTTTTTTTTTTAAATTTGTTATTTCGTGTAGTGATTAACCTTATTAATAGCGTATAATGATTTGGAGGTTTTGCTGATATTGTTGGCGTTGAAAATATGTAAACAGGTGAGTTTAAATTGGAATAATCAATAATTTCATTTTGAATTTATGTGAATTAAAGTGAATTTTTTTTTTTTTTTATGAATGGATGTTGGGGAATTTCATGGGGTTTGTTGGTGTGAGTGTGTGTGTGTGATATGCTGAATGATGATATGTATTGTGTGTGATACGATAAAGCTGAAAGTGGACTGTAGTGTAAAATGAGTTTTGTGTTGTTTATTATTTGAGTGGGTTTAGTGTTGTTAGACAAGGGATATTTTTGCCTTTTGCGAAAATTTATTTTGTGTAGTGTTGTATGAATATGATGTAGTGTAGTGTTGTGATATAGAATATTATTGAGTGATTTGGAGTTAATATTATTATTTTTATTAGGGTGTTATTATGCATATTTATAGATTATTTTTTTTTTGTTATTTTACTTGTGAGAAATGTGCTTTTGTAGTGTTATAATGTAATATGTGTGTATATGAGTGAAAATCGATAGAATATGAATGAAAATTATATTCAACTTTTATGTAGTTAATTAGTTATGTGTGTATTGTATACGGGAATTTTGTTTTGTTTTTTGTTTTTAAGGTACTATGTTTAGTTAACCGATTCGATTGCGTTGCTAGGTAATAAACATATTTTTGTAATTGGACGTTTAAACTCCCCAGTTTGTGTCTTCAATGTGACCACGCGAATAAGTTGGTCTGCACCCGGGTGTAGATGTATGACTCGGGCCATAATCCATTTCGACGGTGGAATTCGCTCGTCTTTTACCAAGACCAAATCTCCTAGCTGCGGTTGTGGCTCAGTTTTAAGCCATTTTGGCCATTGTTGGAGACGGGATAGATACTCCGTGCTCCACTGTTTCCAAAATGTTTGATAAAGCTGCTGTATCCTTTTCCACCTCTCAGTGCAGCAGATGTTTTCGCCGGTGATGTCTGGCTCTGGCACACTTATTGTAGCCTCTTCAATAAGGAAGTGTGCTGGAGTTAATGCTGCGAAGTCATCTGGATTACTCGTGAGTGGACAAAGGGGTCTAGAATTCAGACATGCCTCAATCTGAGTTAGGAGAGTGTATAGCTCTTCAAAGGTCAGGATGGAATTTCCGGCAACGCGTTTGAGGTGATACTTCACCGACTTTACTCCGGCCTCCCATAATCCTCCGAAATGTGGGGAAGCTGGAGGGATGAAATTCCATTTGACCCCGTCGTTCAAAACCGTCTCTGCTATCTCCTTGTTGTTAAAGTTGGCCGCTTTTCGTAGGGTCTCCAATTCCTTGGCAGCGCCTACAAAGTTTTTGCCGCAGTCACTGAAGATTTCTTTACAGTTACCGCGTCTGGACGAAAATCTGCGAAAAGCGGCAATGAATGCTTGAGTCGTCATGTCACTGACGAGATCAAGATGGATTGCCTTCGTGGCCAAGCAAACAAAAATGGCGAAATATGCCTTAAATGTTTTCGTTCCTCGACCTTTCCACGCTTTCACATCAATGGGTCCGGCATAATCAACCATTCATTTGGTTTCTTCTCATTAGGGTGATTTTCGAAGAACATGTTTCCTTGAACTGTTCTTACGGCTACCTTTAGACCTGCTTCAATCTCCATCGGCGACAGCGTCAGTATCTCTCTTTGAGATGGTACTTTGCGTGCGTTTGAAGCAAATCTGCAGCAATATGCCAGAATCCTGAGTAGTCCTGGTAGCGTTGAATGACGATGGATCAACATATCAACAGCGTTGTCATCTTTGATGATGCAAAGAGATTTAATTTTTCGGCTTTCCTCCTCAGTGGCCAAAATCGTTGGTTGGTTTGGTATATGGAATTCCCAGTATATGGAATTCCCAGTTCTCAGAAACTCTGGACCATTTCATCCCATGCGAGTCCGTGAAACCATAGCTGTTGCATAAACATCTTCGCCTTGACAATACACGGCGAAATCCAGCCCAATGGATCGAATAGGCGTGCTATAGTTGACAACATAGTCCTTTTCGTTGGCTCCTGTGAAGCATCATAAATGACATTTTGGAACGAGAATACATCATCAACAGGAAACCATCGCATTCCGAGCGCCTTGATATGATCCGCCGAAGATCCAAACGGCACCGAAAAGTCCAGCTCCCGCTGTTCTAGTGGAATGCCTTCCAAAACTTCCTGTGAGTTGCTCGTCCATTTCCGCAAATGAAACCCTGCGGTTGCCAGCAACTGTCGCACCTCATCGCGTTTATGTAAGGCAGCTTCCACTGAATCGGCACCGGAAATTAGATCGTCAATATACATCTCGTCTCGTACGGTCCTAGCTCCCACTGGAAAATGTGACTCTTCATCCAAAGCCACCTGGTTTAGTGTACGAATGGCGAGATAGGGTGCACTGGCTGTACCGAATGTGACCGTATCCAACCGATACAATCTCAAGCGTTCCTGATCGCTCTTACGGCAGTATATCAATTGATAATACGCATCTCGTTGACTCATTCTAATCTGACGGTACATTTTTTCCACATCAGCTGTAAAGGTAATTTTGTACATTCTTAAAATTATATCAATAATGTTGTTTTGTGTTTTAGGACCTATCAACAATCGATCATTCAAAGAAATCCCGTCCGAACATTTTGCCGCTGCGTCAAAGAAAACTCGGAGCTTTGTTGTCGAACTGGCTTCCTTCGTAACAGCGTGATGAGGCAGAACATAATGGAAAGGGGATCGCAGTACATCATCCTCATCATGAACTTCCATCATATGACCCAAGGACAGGTATTCTTCTAAACGTTTCGAATATTCCCGGTGTAGTGTTGTGTTGTTGGCAAATCTCCTCTCTAGTTGATGAAACCTACGCAAGGCCCCTAATTTAGAGGATCCAAGCGCAGGTTGCCATCCATCCTTAAATGGAAGCGAAACCTCGTATCGCCCATCTGGAAGACGCTTCGTCGTTTCCTTAAAGTGCTCTTCACACCTCCGGTTCTCTTCCGTCTCGTAGTCCTGATGTGGAACCTCCTCAATCTCCCAAAACTTACGCAACTGTGTATCGACATCAACAACTTGGTGAAAACTATGCACCGATATATTTTGGGCCTCAGGTACCTTACCCAATAATATCCACCCCAGCTGCGTGTTCTGTGCGATCGGTGATATTTCACCACCCCTGACTATCTCTGGCAATATTATGTCCGGATATATATCGCTACCCAGCAAGAGATCGACTGTAGCTGGTTTGAAAAAGAGAGGATCAGCTAAAATTAATCCGTTCAGGTGTTTCCATTTATTGGGATTCAGTTGTTTGGCCGGGAGAAGCCCAGTCAGAGATCTGTACACATAAGCTCGTGTACCGGTCTCAAAATCAGAGTGTAGAGACCCAAACGAAATATCAGCATACCTATGGCATGCTCCACTGCTGACCTTTCCCAACCCTGACACCTCAATAAATGTACTCCGGGCCTTTAGGTTCAGCATCTGTACTGCAGCTTCAGTGATGAACGTCGCTTCCGAACCTGGGTCGAGCAGTGCTCTTAGGTGGAAATATCGTCCATTCGACGACTTCACTTTCACTAACGCAGTAGCCAAAAGAATATGTGTGTTTGTGTTGTGTTGTGCTAAGTGGTTTCTAACTGCTCCGCTTGAACTCGGTCTCTCTTCGTGACTAGGGTTACTAACAGCAATTTGATACCCCTGAGATTGTACATTAGTACTTTGCGGCGGTGTAAAAGAGTGTTGTACAGAGTGTTTACTAACCGCTCCGCTTGTACTTGGTCGCTCTTCGTGACTAGGGTTACCAGCAGCCACTTGATATGCTTGAGCATGTAAGTTAGTACTTTGCGTGGGTACAACGAAGTGTTGCGTAAGGTGAGTTTGTTGCTCAACAGGTGGCAAATTTGTGGTAGGGCCAGAAGATGTGTGCAAAAGAGAGTGATGCTTCTACTGACAGAAATAGCAGCGTGCCTGGCTCGGACACTGTTGCTATACGCCAAACAGTTGGTACAAACACCGATTTTTTGAACCCAGTTGTAGCGTTCCACAACGTTCATTTTTACAAATCGGTGGCAGGTGCGAATTGGATGTTGTCCCTTCCCACAAATCTTACAAGAAAATTGCTCCTTCTGCTTATTTTGCTTAACATGAAACGCAGTTTTTGTTGTAGGACCTTTCTGAATAGGGTTTTTTACCTTCGGCTTCTGTTGGTCTATAACCTCTAATGTTATAAACCTTGTTGCGGTCACTTGGAACGAAAAATCCATCAATAAATTGTCTTGTTGATTATACCTAAAAGAAAAAGAAAAGAAAAAATTAGGGATTATTATAAATATAAAAAAAAACTCAACACTCTATTGCATTTTCATTGGCATTCGTCGTCTGGGCAGTTTGACAACTTGTCGGCCTAAAGCTTGACAGCTGGCCGCCTGAACGTGACAATTAGACCAGTTACGACTACACAAAAATTGTCAGGGAGGTGGGAGGTATGTGTCCCAAAGCTTAATTTTGTAAATAAGTTAAGGCACCAACCACAAAAGTTATGTTAAATTGGTAGAAAGGGAAACTATAGTTGCGTTGCGCTGAGAGGATTTAAAAAAAAACGGGTATAGGATCGGACGATGGAACTCATTGCGGACCGGCATATTACAGCTCTGTAGCGAGCGAATTGGCTTTGCCAACGTCATTGTGTGGTACAGTCACAGGATTCGTTTGAACCCACAAGTAAAATTTAACCGAAAAATTCGAAGTAAAGCGAGTGGTGAAGTTAACTAAAAATTAAAGAAAGTTTTTTTTTGTGTGTAAAGTCAATAATGAATTAAAATAAAAACAACAGTGACCGGATTAATTACAAAAAAAAGCTGTGAAATATAGGTGGTGAGTTTAGGTAATAAGTTTAAGTTAGATGGGTGAGAAATTAAATTTAACTCTTCACAATAGGCGGTTCACCAATCACCTTCATATCTATTTTGGCGGTCAGACGACACAGTCGTGGCCGCCACAAATTTCATGTTGAGAGGTTCAATATATGAAATAAGCACGATAAAATAGCCGAAGTATCTACCATAAAATTGCGGAAGTTGCAAAAACAAATTTACATAAAGTTCCTACTTGGAATCGACAGCGAAAATTCGAAGAGAGGCTCTGCGTATCGAAGGGCGCTCCTCTGACATCTCAACAAAAAGAAAACAAAAAAATCAATGTGTCAGCAAACTTATCATAAAAGAATATTCTACGCCATATATTTATATATAATTTTATAGCATATATAATTAATTAAATACGTGCTTTTATATACCATATATATAATACGTACATATAGTGACGTACATAAAAAGAAAGGTGTTGCCAGCTTCACAGATTTCAGGCATTCAGAAATATAAATTCGTAAACCAAATAATTCAAAGTGCAATAATTAAATAGAACCGTCCATCCAAATTTTTTTGCGTGTATCACTGCCGAGTCAACGTCAGCAAGTTTTTTTTTGTAGTTAGTGCTTTAGTTATAAGTTTTTTTTTGTATAAAAATTTTATTTTTTTGCGTGATCCATAGTTTTTTTTTGTATCTTGGTGAATTTCTTCTTGTTTTCCTTGCGTGTAATAAATTTCGTTTCGCCTTTTTATTTGTTGTTTCGAGCCCGCAATTGTTGTCTGAAATAAGAACCCCACTATATAGAGCTCTAAATAGGTAGGACCCCGCGCGTTAAGTAATAGAAAAAAAAAAAAAAAACACAGTAACACAAAGGTTACAATAAAAGATATAGTTTTAATACAGGGTGAAACCAAATTTAGTTTAACATTTTTATTTTTTTTGTTATTTAAATTTTTTTTTATTTTTAGTTTTTGTTGTTAAATTTATTTATTTTCTTTTGGTATCGGGTAAATTTTTTTTTGTTCATTTAATCTAATTTATTTTTTTTTTTTTGCTTTGATAACTATTTTTATAAGTAGATTAAGATTATTTTTCATTTGATTTAATTTTAAAAGAAATTTTAGTTTAAGTCTGCTTAATTTTAAAATAAACATAATATTATGATCACGTCAACAAATGGCAGATAAATTTGGATTTTTATTTGAAGCTCAAGTGAGCTTAATGGAACAGTAAAAGATTTTTCAGGGGTGTAGAAGGTTAGCTACGGTCCTTTCGGTGAGCATGGGCTGAGCTAAGGCATCGGTCCAAATTTGTGGAAGTTAAGCATTCGGCCTCAAACTTCCAGGAGGGGAGGGAATTGGCCAGGCTGCAACAACACCAACAGCCCCCTCAGTGTGGTGGACGTCCGTCTGTTTCAACCCAAGGTAATTTTGTTTTGTTTTTGGCATGTTTAATGTTTTGTAGTAGGTTAGGTCGAGTAGCGAAGACAAGGACCACCCCGTCCGGCGAGCTATGCCGTGCGTTACAAGCATGCCGCGCTCTTCGCTCTCGACACTCTCTCCCTTCTTATTTCCTCTCCAATCCTTAAGTCCCATCCACATCCTAACTTCCTGCCCACTTACCGCTTCCAACGCCCTCTATTATCCCAAAAATTAGCTTATTACAACCTAGTTTCCAGAAAATTCGAAAATTCGTCGAACGATGGCAACTCCTTGCTAGCTCCTAGACGTTCTTCCCACAATTGCTGAGTACATGGAGGTAATTTTTGGAAAATAATATATATAATTACTAAATCCCATTCTTTTACAGGAACTCCGAGGTTGTTTAGGGAATGAATGCACTCTGTTGTAGTATCCAGCATCGTTTTCAACCCGAAAGCGTTTTCGTTCTGCATATGCGGCTGATTCAAAAGCACCTTCAAATGGGTATTTACTAGAAAACGCTTATTTTCATACCGCGAACACAGAATGGACCATGCCTTTTCGTAATTTCCTTCATCTATGTCTAAGTGCTGCAACAAACGTTCGGCTTCCCCAGAAAGACCTGACTTCAAATAGTGAAGCTTTTGTATTTCTGTAAGACCAGAATTATTATGAATCATAGATTCGAATTTACTTTTGTATTGCCTCCATTTCTCGTATTGTCCAGAGAAAACTGGAAGCGCCATTTCTGGCAAACGTATACCATGCATGGTTGAAATGCTTTGCACAGCCGTGCTTTTAGAATCAGACTCGGTAAGCTTATCCAAGCAATCCATCAAAGCAGCTCTGTACTCTAAGTAAACTTCCATTATTTGTCCCATAATTTGCTCACATTCCTTAATTCCCTCATCGCTATCCAATAATGCGACCAACTTCTCATTCATAACTTTGGTTTGTCTAAACAAATCTTCTAAGATAGATAGTCGGCCACTCAATATATTTTTGGTCTTTTTGGTTTCGGAGATCGCACTAAAACTCCTGAAATTCATCTGAAGGATGGATAAGGCATTTTTTAAAAGTCTGAGTTCCTTTGTTGCACTCATAATTCAGATGTTATGGCAAATGATGGGCTTATAAGAATATTACTCACTCACCTGGTACTGCAGTAGACAATAAAAATTAATTACACGACGCGGGAACCCGATTGGCACAAAAAACTCACAAGGTAATGTCTTTATATATGTAAATTTGAATTCATTAATTGAATTACTCTTCTCTTTTCAGATGAAAATGATTGAATCGGATAGAATTAAGATTAATGTAAATCTATAATTAAAGTTTATATGTATATCACACTTAAATGTCACTTGTAATGTTCAATATATATGTAATTTGGCTCGAATGGACCAAATGTTGAATTCAAAATCTTAAAATTTGCTAATCCAAGAGAAACTGTTTTAGCAAAATTCACTTCCCGTTGAATACTGTAAAATTTTATACAAAATTACGGAAAAGAAAACGCAACTGAATTTGTAAACGTTATAAGTGTAGCTTGTATTTCGAATTAATTATGTACTGACAATTGTGTTTATTTATATACAAAAAAAGAGTGGAGAGATTTATTGACAAGTGTCAAATCAATAATTTTGGGTTAAATACAATGATATTTTGTATATTTATGTCGCAACTTTACTTTACTTTATTTTACATAAATTATATTTTAATTTCAAACTGAACAGAACAGTCTAATTTTTTGTGCTAGTACAGTTTTGCAACAGTTTATCTTTATAATGCAAAAAATAATTGTTTTATTAGGCTCACCCCACCCAAAAAAAATATTTGAAGTTGTTTAGAGCCCATTGAAGAGGCATTCAACACTATTTTTAATACTTAGTATACAAAAATACAGAATGTCTTTTATATTTCTTATATGATTTACTTAAAGTAATAATTTAATTTAAGTTTGAAGAACTATTGTTAATTTAGTATGGATTATAAGAAATAAAATTATTATATCTATCTATCTATCAAACCCTGATTCAAGATGAAAAAAAAAAAAAAAAAAGAATCATCCAAATCGGTCTAGCATCTATCCTTTCTCGAGTTTTGCAAATTGCGAGACTAACGCACAACTATAATAGTTCGCTGTTCGTTTTACCGACATAAAATGCTTCTACATTATATATATATCTACTCATAAAGTAGACACATGCCTATAATATTTTAGAATTAATTAAAAAAGAATCACTTAAATCGATGCATATTTGACAAAAATATAGGCAAAATAGTGAGAGTCTAACATACATTATTTTATGCCCAATCCTTAAATCTTCTGCCACAAACCAGTAAGAATAGACCCCCGACTTCCCGTACACCTACCCGATTCCCCCTGGAAAAAATTACCGTGTCTGTGAATACGTGTAAATGTAAAAATTAATGGCGGCAATGATTTTCCATGCTATACCATGAGCCTAGGATTTTTCAAGTATGCTTGCGCTAATGGCGCTCCTTTGATTTTGTACAGCACCAATACATAAAAAATCCTGGGCCCGCCGGCAGCTTGTAGGCAAAGTCCGTTATGTGGGAGGAGTCGATCTATTCTCACTGGTTTGTGTCTTCTGCAACGACAGAAAGGAAGCCAAATTCAGTTTTTATTCAATTTGTCTTTCCCAACTGATCACCCCTTGCATCATGCACCCCTCTCCGAACAGACAAATCCTCCACGACCACCATCCTATCCTACACCACCATGCTGCTGATTTATACTTGCTGTTGCTCATAATATTGTACCTCCTTTCCTCTATTCTCCTCACACTAAGAGAATCCAAACCAGTTGCTGTTCCCTCCCTACCTTTGCCCTGTTACATCACATCAGAAATAATTGTATACTGATGGATGGGAATGCGAATGGCGATAATGAATGAAGAAAGAGAAGAGGCAGACCAGTTTGACTTTGTTTTGCTTCTTTTGGTTTTCTCTATACATATTTCCCCAATGCTCGGAGTTGGCAGTGTACAAACTAAATTTTTTTTTTTTTTTTTTTTATAATTCACTAGTGCTCAAGGGGTTTTTGTTCCCTTATAATGCTAATGCACAGCACGAGTGGAAGGGTTAATAGGGAGGATAGAGAAGAGGTACTGGTGCACATTGGTTTTAAACAATTGAGGGTTGTAATGAGAGGGGAAAACCGTGTGAGGCAATGCATTCCACATGCGTGTTGTTCGACTTACAAACGAATCTCTATATTTTACAGTACGTCCGAAGGTAGGCTTAAGGGTAAACTGATGTGCATTCGTTGTGTGACGGGTGTTGCGAAAGAATTGTTGAAGGGGCGGAATGCAGTTAGCTATTTCATCAGAGCATCGGTGGTGAAAATATCGATAAAATAAGGAAAGGCAAGAAACATTTCTGCGATGTTCGAGCGGGTCAATAGACTTCGCTATATTTCTATCACCTATAAGTTTTATCGCGCGCTTTTGGATTCTGTCTAGTAGGTGCAATGAAGTTTTTGGTGCACCTGACCAGATATGAGCGTTATACTCAAGCTTAGGCCGAATAAAAGCCTTGTATATTGAAGCTAAGTCAGAGGGTGTAAAGTATTTCTTACACCGACTTAAGAAACCTAGACATTTCGCAGCGTTTTTGGCGACTTCGTATATGTGGTCATTCCAACGGAGTTTGTCGGTAACACACATACCAAGTATGGAAAGTCGTTCGGTTTCGTCGATGCAAGTCCCATTCATGGATAATGGGTGAGGGTTCAGGTTTCGCTTTAATGATAGAAGGCAGCATTGTGTTTTGGAAGCATTAAATTCCACTCTGTTGATTGTACCCCATTCTATAATGCTGTCAAGATCGGAATTTAATGTGTTTAGCATACGTTGCCGTTCCTGTTCCACGGCCGAAGAGCAGGGACGTGAGTCAGGGAACGAATATGAAAAACTGAGGGTGCTATCATCAGCGAAAGAATGTATTGGATTAGAAGTAACAGATAAGAGATCATTGATGAATATGAGAAACAGTGTCGGAGACAAAACAGAGCCTTGGGGAACACCAGCATTTACATGGTGAATTGCAGACTTGAAACCGTCCAAAACAACTTGAATTGAACGGCCAGAAAGGTAGTTTCTAATCCATTGAAGAAGAGACGCGTCGATCCCATATGCACGCATTTTCGACAAAAGAGCTTGGTGCCAAACTCTGTCAAATGCTTTCGAAATATCAAGCGCAACAATCTTCGTTTCACCAGAGTGGTGGAGAGATTAGTTCCACTTTTCGGTGAGATAAGTCATCAAATCACCAGTGGACCTGCTGCCACTAAAACCGTATTGCCGGTCATTGAGAAGTTTTCGTGATTCAAGATATTTCATAAGCTGACGGTTTATCAGCGTTTCCATGACCTTGGAAAGAATGGACGTAAGTGCAATGGGTCGGTAGTTGGTGGGTAAAGAAGAATCGCCTTTTTTAGGAACGGGCTGGACAAATGCAATTTTCCATTTACTCGGAAAGAGTCCAGAAGAGTAGGACAAGTGGAAAAGTTTACGCAGTGGTTTTGCCAGCGTTGAAGAACACCTCTTCAGAATTATGGGGGATATACCATCTGGACCAGCGGATTTGTGAATGTTAAGATCTTTAAATACTCTTGCTACTGTGCGAGTGCGAAAATGTATTTGTCCCATGAAGTATTCGACGCTCTCGAGCACAGGTGGAGACATGATGCAATCTGGAATGTTGGAGCTTGCGGCGAACTGCGCAGCCAGCAGATTTGCTTTGTCCAAAGAGCTGACAGCTGGAGTGTCATTATAAACGAGTGTGGGAATTGACGACGTGGTGGAGTTCTTAATATTTTTCACAAAAGACCAAAACTGTTTACTACCACTGGGACAGTGAAGTATTTTTTGTCGTAGGTTTTGGTCATGAGAAAATTTTGCACGTCGTATCACGGAATTGCAGTCATTTCGGACTCGTCGAAACTTTTTTCGGTTTTCCTCGGTTGGGTTTGCTTTGTAAGCCCGAAAACTCAACTCTCTCAACCTGATAGCCTCTTTGCAGCTCGAGTCGCACCAAGCATTCTCCTTACGTATAATACTCTTTCTTCTGTTGGGAATAAAGGATCTCATACCCAGGAGAATGGTGTTTGTTATCATTTCAGCGGCGGCATCCACGTCACTATCGAGGAAGCATAGTGACCAGTTAAAGCTCCCAAAAAAGAAGTTAAGGCCGTCCCAATTGGCTTTCTCATAATGCCATACCGTTTTTTTGGGAGCTTGTTCTTTAACTGTGTGGTTTGTGTATGAGAATTTAGCTGAAATGAGACAATGGTCCGACGAACCTAGGGGCGACGTTACGTCAATAGAGTATTTATCTGGATGAGAGGTGAGGAACAAGTCCAATGTGTTGGCGGCATGATCTGCAGCATCCGGAATCCGTGTAGGCTCGTTTACAAGCTGAGTTAAGCTGTTAATCTCAGCGAAAATCCTAACATACCTTCCTTCGGGTGTTGTCTGTCCAGAATGGCGAAGCCAATCGGAATTGTGTATATTGAAATCGCCCGCAATGACAATTTCAGTATGAGGATACTGGGAAACAATTCCTAAGATGGAGTTAGACAGCTCATCAAACTCGTTAAAAGTAGATGAACTGTCAATGCTTGGACTTCTATAAATAAAACAAGAGTGTATTATTTGCTTACGTACATTGAATTTTAACCATATGTAATTAAATTCCGCATTGGAGCAATGGTTATATTGTGGTGGAAATTCGTAAGCAATATCATCACGGACGTAAATGGCGAGCCCGCGATGTATAAAGAATAAGAATAACTAAATCAACTGAAGCGCCACCTGGATCGTCGAAGACGCGTAATTCAATGCGACGGGATGAGAGTACTATAGTGTATATACAATGGTATAACTTTCCTGAAAAGCTTCTCATTTCAGCCGTTCGAACACGGCATAAAATTCTTGGTCCCTTCCATTCGTCCCAAAAATAAAAACTTACGCAAACGAATGGTTATAAGAAGCTATTATTTTTATTTATTATTATTATTTACCTCATGTCATAAAACTATGTTTTAAAAATAAAACGACGTTATTGGGTACATCCAAAAGGGATATTCTATATTCCATTGTCTATACCTCCACATTAATTTAGCGAAAAAATAACTCACGTGTGCATTAGTGAATTCTAAATATGTAATGCACTTTAGCCCGCCAGTGCGGGTGCGTGCCCCAGAGGAGCCATAGGAATCTGCGGGTGTTATTACCCGCAAGTAAATATGACGCGAGGACCCGCAGCGTCTCCGCCTGCTGGCGTGCACAACCCAATCTAGGTGTGAGTACTGTAACACGCAAACGCGGACCCGCTGCAGGTAAAAAAAAACGTGTGTGTGCACCAGCACTAAGGTTTTCTTTTTATCCTTCAGTAAAATAATAATAACTAGGCTCGCCCGGTTATCGAAATTCGCCCACCATACATAAACACAAAGAAACGCAACATGCAAAAAATTAGTATTTGCCTCAACTACATACATAGGCACTCTATACTGAAGTGCATCTCCTTTCCTTTGTTTCCCTCTTCCTATGAAATCCAAAAAAACTACCCCAACGGCCCAACCCAATCCTCCCTGGTAGCTGTATGTCTCTTCTCTTATGAAGATTATTAATATACCCCAACCCCAACCCCATCCTATGGGCGATCATAAATCATAATACGTACATATAGGTAATGTACATACAGCTGCTGACCTTTGTCCATAGCACTCACTGAGAATACAAATCAACACTTTTCGAATGAGGTACTCATATGATCGTGTAGTTTTGTTTTTTTTTTTGTCCTGTCGCACGATCGCAAAATGTATATCTATATATTATTATGTGTGCTATGGTATACTGGGGACTGGGGTATCCAATCCATCTGAAGGCAAAGTCATGAGTTATGATGACTCATAAGAAGAGACGGAGTTATACATAATAGAAACGTTCTCTGTGTATGATTCTCTTTTTTAATTTCTGCTTCACACAGAGACAGAACTTCGACTGAGCGAAGGGGAAATATTATTAATTTTCTTTGTATGCGCAGCAAAGAATGTTGTTGTTGTAACCAATGTAATTTAAAAACACTAATTTACCTATTTTGCAAATACTTTTTTCAAATAATTATTCTTCTTAACCCATCTATGAGTGGTAAGCTTCAATTTGGTCAAAAGAAAAATAGATTTGGTATACTTTAAGTAGGGTAAATGACTTCGAAGCGAAATCGGGTCGGCTTTTAATATTATAATAGATATTGTATTTAAATTCTCCTTAGATGTAGGTATTTGACTGCATTTTATTTCAATGAAATAAATAATGAATAATTTTTTTTAAGACGTTTATGAAATAAGGGGGGTAGCAGACAGCCCGACTATTATTGAATTGTTCTATATTTGTAATAGGTACCTACCAAGTTTGACTAAAATTACGAGTTCGAACTTTTTGGCGAAACCAATACCTACCAATACTTGATCTTATAGGACCAAGTAAATGTAGGTACTAAATAACCACTTTATAAAAGTGGTTGCATGTATTTCAAACAAACACTGTAGAGGACATTCGTACACAAGTGAAATTATATATACATAAATACAACACTTACTTCTACATAATATCTATATATATATATAAAGATTGTATACAAGTATATAATATGTATTTCTACACCAAAATAAGTAAACAACTATGTACAATCTAAATCAATGCCGTATATGTACACATAGATCTATTGTATACCCTGTACCAAAGTAAATATATTGCATAATGGAACTTTTAAGATCAATTTTAAGACTGAAGCATTTGAGAGGTACTGACTGAATTGGTTAGTATCAACTATTTATCCCTTCAACCAAGATCATATTCTTTAAGATGTGAATATTTGTTTTCTTCTGAGAAGCATATTCTTTTATAAGTGTAATTTGTTTCTAGATATTGATCCAAAATGGCTGATGAGGAGGATCCGTGGGGCTTTGATGAGGGAGGTGATAGCGAACAGTTAGCTTCACAGGAGGTTTTACCTGCCGGGGCAGCACCGACCGATTCCGGCGAAAAGAAGGGTGCCGATGACATTGCTAAGGCTGAAGAAGAGCAAGCTCCGCTTCCTCCTCCACCAGAAGACGATGGTTACAGAAAACCAGTTCAGTTGTACAAACACTGGGTCAGGTACCTACTTATAAAATAGAAACCTCTTTCCGAATTTACTTATAACAACATTATTTTTAAGGCCCAAATTCCTCCAGTATAAGTACATGTACAACTACAGAACCAATTATTATAACGATGTTATTGATTATCTGGACAAGAAACAAGTAGGAGTTGATAGGGATATTCCAAGGCCACAAACTTGGGCTGAAAGAGTACTCCGCACAAATAGTAGCAGGTACCTTTTAAATTCAAATGTTCAATAGGTAAATAAAACTATTTCATAATTCATTCCATGTAAGTGGTAAGTCATCAAGTCGGTATTCAACATCGGACAAGAAGGATAAACATTTGATTCAAACTTTAGCAGCATCTATTAGAACATATAATTATCATACTAGGGCTTATATAAATCAAAAATACTCACACGTATTATAATTTAAAATAATCTGATTCTGAGCACATAAAATGAACGATTTACAGTTCATTTGACATTATTTTCAGTTATGACATTCTGTCGGGAAAAATAATTGTTCTAAAATTGTTAATTTGACTATTTTGGTTATAATAAAGCAAAATCCTTATTATTTAGCATGAATAAAAACAAATTAAAAGAAATGTCTTTTTTATATCAACAATGGACACAAATTGTAGTTTATCTATTTATAACGCATGAAGTAATGCCAGTTGTACTTTTGCGAAATATGTACTATGCAATATTAAGTTTCATAAGCGAATTCAGAAGGTTGTGAGTATAGCTTTTAGTATGTTCCTTATGTACTATAAAATCTGCTTGCAGCTGTGATAATTTATTGCTACAATTAAAAGTATACAGGTGGATCAATAGGAAATTAAAATACATAAGCGAATATATGGTTTGGTACATACATTTTTAAATAGAAAGTAACACATAAACGATTTTATCGAATGTATATATCTAACAAAAACACATATATAGCACATAATATTTATTCAGAGTAAACATACTAAACATGTGATATTTAAGTTATAAATACATTTTTGTATAACAATATTGGGTACATTCGTTCCCGAAAAAATTATAAGCTTTTAGTATTTAATTGAAACTGGGTAGTTTAAGTTCATTCGCCTATTTTTAGAGGAATAATCGTGAGTGTGCTCTTAAGTATAAATACCTAAAAATAGAATATACAAAAAAAAAAACAGTTAATCAAAGGCTATTACAAGAAAATACTGTGGTTTTTTAAAATATTGGGGGATAATAATTTTAGTGTATCCATACAAATCTATATTTTATATGGGCAACAAGAAGAGAGGGAATGAAAAGTGTTTGTGTTAAATGCTGGCAGTTGTGTCTATATGCCCTAGTTATTTGATCATGTTGCACAAATCTGTGATGTAACCCCGCACATAGCTGTTTAAACAAATAAAATAAATCAAAGTGACTGTTCCGCCCACAGACTGATGAAATTGGGTCCGAGAATGTAAATGGCAATTTTATGTACCTACTCAATTTATTTGATCCAATGTATATGCATCTTCAATACGTGACATGAGCATATTCTTGAAGATCCTATAGATTCTTGAACTTTTTGTCCAATAAAAGAAGGAAAATTGTGGCAATA
The DNA here is from genome assembly GCA_949372485.1 of Cheilosia soror. NCBI lineage: Eukaryota > Metazoa > Arthropoda > Insecta > Diptera > Syrphidae > Cheilosia > Cheilosia soror. Next base: position 56,777,693 of record OX443561.1, on the reverse strand, counting down.
TGCAAAATATGGAGCATGCTGCCCCTTGCAACCCCCCTGCTTGGGGTCACTGTTGAATTTGAAGGTTGGGAGTAAATTCATTTGGTACCTATTTCATAAAGAACAAAGTCCCACTAGTGGGTTTTAATTGATTCTTATATTGGGACCATAGTTGGTTCTTAGTTCCTAAAAATCATGGGATAGTTCATATGAACTAAATCCCAAATTTCCTGGAACTAACTCCCACTAGCCAAATGAACTAAGTCCCACTAAATATGGTGTGGGATTTAGTTCATATGTTTGGGAGATAGTTCGTAATTCATTATGTGCAAATTCCCAATGAATTAAGTACCAATTTGAGAGAAGTGGGAGTTAGTTCATTTAATTTATTTTGACGAAAAAATAAATCTTACATACACCCAACCTCGCACTTAATCCAAATCCAACAGTGATCCTAAGCAGGCGGGTTGCAGGGGGGCAGCATGCCCCCATACATATTCCACTGTGCCTAATGGGAGATCAAATGGAAGATCAATTTCCGTATGCAAATAAAGGGATACCTACATAATACCCAAGTGCAAAATCCCCAAACCCCAAAATCCTCACTTTTTGAAAAATACCCGAATTGACTATCCCCAAACACAAAATCCCCAAATTCAAAATCCACCAAATAAGAAATCCCCAAAATGTTAATTCAAAATATTTGTATACCTAACTTTGCGCCTACTCCAAATCCAATAGTGACCCCAAGCAGGGGGGTTGCAGGGGATCAGCATGCCCCCCATATCAATGCGTTGGGAATACACTCGAAATCTATTTGGGTATTTTTATTTTGGGGATTTTGGATTTGGGGGTTTGGGGATATTGACTTGGGGATTTCAGTTTGGAGATTTTAATTTTGGGGTTTTCGTGCCCAACGCGTTCATTCTTAGTTGGGTCTTACATACATACATACATTTTCAATGGCCCGCTTATCCATTAAGTGGTTCGCGGGTGTAGGTTACTTAAGTGGACCCTCCATAGCTCTCGATCCTCCGCCATCGGCTCCAAATCATCAAGGGCAATCCCCATACGGGTAGAGGAGAGATTATGAATTTGATCTAACCATCTCATTCTGGGTCTGCCTAGAGGACGCCTGCCCGATGGTACGGATTCCATAGCGCGTCGTGGGATCCTGATCGGGGACATACGTTTAACATGACCAAACCACCGAAGCATGGACCGCTCCGTCCGGAGAAGTATCTGCTCGACATTGAGTTCCTCACGTATTCTGGTATTTCTAATGCAATCTCTACGGGTCACACCAGCAATACCACGGAGAAATCTCATTTCGGCAGCTTGTATCCGCGATCTTATTCTTTCCGTCATTATAGTTGGGTCTTATTTCCTAAAAATCATAGGTGCATATTTGGTGGGACTTAGTTCATTTGGCTAGAGGGTGTTAGTTCCAGTTGGGACTTAGTTCGTAGGGCCGATATCCCACTTCTCCCACATTGGGACTTAATTCATTGGGAATTTGTTCATAATGAACTAAGTCCCGACTGGAACTAACTCCCACTAGCCAAATGAACTAACGCCCATGATATTTAGGAACTAAGACCCAACTAAGAATGAACACGGTCCCAGTATAAGAATCAATTAGTAGGATTTTGTTTTTTATGAACAAGTAAGTAAGTTCATTTTGGACTTACATATGTAGTTCATAAAGAACAAAGTCCCACTAGTGGGTTTTAAGTGATTCTTATATTGGGACTAGGCTTGTGTAGTTCACGAACGAACTAGTTCAATGAACTAGTTCACTATAGTGAACTAGTGAACTAAGTTCATACATTTAGTTCACGGTTATTATTTTCAATGGGCCTTACCAATAATAATTTTTAAGCTTAAACTATTATATTAAATTATATTTTGACTATCACAATAGGAAATTTTATAGGAAATTTTCGTGACTTCGTAAAATTTATCTTGGACACTAAAAATGATAATTAGTACCCCGCAATGCTTTTCATACAAACGGAATAAGCTAAAGCTAAGCACACACGATTGTCAGATCTGTCATTCCTCTGACAATAAGCTTACAATAGCCAACTATCTTACAATACAAAATTGTCCGTTCACATTCTGATAACGTTGTCAGGTTGAAAATTGTTGGTTGTCAGATATTTGAATATGAAAAATTGGTCTATCCGTAGTCAGACGTTGTCAGGCAAATTAAAATGTATGGTCCTTGGTTTTTGCAGTACGGATAATGGAATAAAATATTGCACTTTATCTCTACGTGTTAGAAGACTGCGAGGATGATGAATTGACATAAAAAATACGTAGAGTTTGGACGAAGGAGTGCGGGTGGCCCGTTGTCAGCAGGAAGGATTCTACTCCAAATTCAAAGCTGAGGAGACGGAATTTTATCAGAATTTTTTGCGGATGGACTCAACACGATTCGATGGACTTCTAGCTTTGGTGACTCCACACATCAAGATGCCACTATACGCGAACATCCAGGGTACCCATTCCATAAAAGCGATAGTAGTGCACGTGGATTTTGCACAACGTTTGAGAACTTTCGGTACCTTTCAGGAGCTCACAAACAGTAGTTGAAAAAATGACTAGACGTCATCTTTATTGTCATAAATGACACTTGACAAATAACAATGTAATGTTATGTAATTTAAATCGTAAAAAAATCTGAATTCAATTGCTCGCTTTAAAATTCCTGTAAAAAGCTTAAAATTGTCTGCAAAATAAACAAATCAATGCATGACGATACCTAATTTAATTAGCTATCGTGCAAACGCTATCGTCTGGACGATAGTGCTCTGTCGATTGTTGAGCTACAAGAAGCAAATTTTGGATCGTAGAAATGAGGTCGTGGAGACGATAGCAATTTTCAATGTTACGTGTTGCAAGGCTATCGTCGAAACGGTATCGTCATGCGATTATTGACTTACGGAATGAGTGCTCAAGAAATCGATACGGTTTCATTGGCAGCTTGACCCAACTTTGTTTCTGTATTTGTCGAGGTGGCTTTTGAATGTGAATTCCGTCGGCGACCTCTTACCACAGGGCTTCTTTGGGTACTTTATACTCCAGCATCCAACAACCCCATGAACTAAATTGAACTAAAATGAGCGAACTAATTCAGTGATTTGAACTAAATTGATCGATCACTCAAATGAACTAAATTGCCCAACTCTAATTGGGACCATGTTCATTCTTAGTTGGGTCTTACTTCTACCGTGAAGAGTCTCTGCCTGAGAAACAGCAGCCTTCCATCCTCTACGATCCCGGGCACGGTGCTTCCAGTTGTCGAGACCAAGCGCCCTGGCATCCGCGATGGCTTGGTCTTTGAAACGGATGTTCGGTCTTCCTTGTCTTCTCGAACCTGGGGGCTGGGATTCGAAGATCCTCTTGGCTGAAGCATTAAAGTCTATTCGCTCGATGTGGCCGAGCCAATGTAGTCGACGTGTTTTGGCTTTTTGGACTACATCCACATATTGTTATAGCTTATAAAGTTCGCGGTTGTATCTTTTTTTTCCATTCGCCCTCCTCGCACACAGGATCAGAAATCCGGCGAAGAATTTTACTTTCCAAAGGGCCCAGTATCAGCGCTCCCTTCTTGCTTATCGTCCAGCACTCGGCGCCGTAAAGCAGAACTGGCAGGATAAGGGTTTTGTAGAGCACATATTTCGTCCTTCGAGTTAGGAGTTTTGAACCCAGTTGTTTTGCCAAACCGAAGTAGCAACGGTTTCCTAGGGTAATTCTTCGCCAGATCTCCACAAGGGTGGCATTCGTGAAGTTCATGTTTACTCCGAGGTAGGTGAACTCCTTAACTACCTCGAAGTTGTTGCTATCAATAGTGATGTTTTTTCCTAGGCGGTGGACACTGGACAGATGCTTGTTTGTTTGTTGATAGCATGTACTTAGTCTTATCCTCGAATTCGGCCATCGCCATATAGAGCTCCTGACGATGTATGCTTTCATACGCAGCTTTGAAGTCGATGAATAGGTGGTGAGTTTCGACTTGATATTCGTTGGTCTTTTCCAGGATTTGCCTCAGTGTAAAAATTTGCAGCTGTATTTATAAACGTGTCGTAGAGCCTACTTAACTTTACGCACCCTCTAAAATGCCCTTACGCAGGAAAACGTTATTTATAAACATTTTTCGAATTTAAGCAACGTAGTTTTAAGGCCGCGTAACTTAAACACAAAAATTTGCGTTTAGAGGCTGCGTAGAGCTTGCGTAAGTTATTTTTTCTTTGCAAATGTCATTTTCGGGGTGGACTCGTGAATCGTGATTGGGAAAATTTGCAAATAAACGGAATTGTTCATTTTATTTCGAAAATTATTTTAAATCGACCTATGAGTCTACTGCTTTCAATTGCTGTAGGTATTTGCTGTTCGCGTTGTAGTCTAAAAAATCGAATATGTTTTCTAATTGAATATTCTTGTTCAATTATTGCGACAAGTTCCATTCGTGCTGGTGATGTTTCTTTTTGTTTTGATACGCGATATGCGTTTAGAAACTTTTAATTTCAGCTCTAATTTATTAATGTTCCTTGTGTGTGATCCAAAATTGGATGAAATAATCTAGTTTGATGTGTGTCATGGAAAAATTCTTTAAAAAAATCAAATAAATTGTCTTCCTGTATAAATGATACCTATTTATTTTGTTTCTTCTCTTTTTATCTCCAGGATCAGCAACATAGAGCTTATTTACTTTCAGGCAAAGGTTTTCTAAGCGAAGTTTGCATTAGGTGTACCTAACATATTTGTTTTTTTTTTATTTAAAATATTTTTATTTACGCAAAAAATCAGTCAGAAAACAGCTGATGTCAGTTTCAGTAGAAGAAAGAACTAGTTTTTCTGTATTTTCTGTAATAGTTTCTCCTTATCTGGACACCAACTCTGTTTAGTAAATCAACAGTTGAAAAATGTTTATAAATAACAATTTTAGCAAAGTAGCGTAGAGGTTGCGTAAATTCTTACGCGATGTTTAACTAAACAAGCTCTCAGAGGCATTTTAAGGAAATGTAATAAATACGATAGTCAATCTGCCGGGCCGGAAGCCCTGGTACGTGCCGATTAGTGTGTTGCAGAACGGTTTAAGTCGTTTACACAGTGCGTTGGATAGGATCTTGTACGCGATATTAAGCAGGGATATGCGTCGATAGTTCTTGCAAGACATAGGATCGCCTTTTTTGTAGATGGGGCATATGGAACTGATAGTCCAGTCATCGGGCATGTTTTCTTCCACCCATACTTGGTTGATAATTCGGTGCATGCTCCCTACCAAAACATCACCACCGTTTTTAAAGAGCTCCGCTGATAAACCATCAGAGCCGGCGGCCTTGTTGTTCTTAAGCTTTTTTATAGCTAAGCCAACCTCATCTATACTATGTGGTGGAACTAGTTCTTCATTGACAGGACGTGGGTCCTCTTTTTGCCCTATAACTCTCTCTACATGATGCCCATTAAGGAGCTGCTGGAAATGCTGGTTAAACACATCTACTATTCCCTGCGCTTCAGTGACTAGGTTTCCGTCGCTGTCTCGAAGAGCCTGAGTTCCGGTTTTGTAGCCAGCAGCCAGTTGCTTGGTTTTTTTTATAAAACCTCCGGATGTTATTACGATCGCGCGACTCTTCGATCTCCTTGAGCTGGGAAGCTGCGCTACGCAGGATCTTCTTTTCCTCTCTTCTCCTGGCTCGACATTCTTCTCTCGCTGCCCTTGTTTTGCGCTGTAGAGCTTTCTTGTGTGCATCTTCTGCCACCTTTTTTTTGTACACGCATTCATCATCATACCACGGGCTCTTTCTCCGGGGTGGCTGGTACCCTACAGTGGTCTCGGTTACCTCCTTGATGATGTCGCGATGCTGGCACCACTGGTTGTTGACGCTTGTGGTAGGTGAGTGCACAGATGAGAGTTTCGTAGTCAGGCGCTCCCTGTAGGTTCTGGCTAATCCAGATGTGCTAAGGCGTCCGACGTCGAATTTCTTCTTCTGGGCGGTTCGCAGCTTCTTCTCGTTGGACAGTCGAGCTCTGAATTTAGCCGCGACAAGAAAATGGTCAGAGTCGACGTTTGCCCCTCGAAATATGTGCACATCGAGGATGTTGGATGCGTGCCTCGCATCGATTAACACATGGTCGATTTGGTTGGCGGTTCGACCGTCTGGAGAGCGCCAGGTTGCTGTGTGGATCCTTAGCCTTGGAAACCTAGTGCTACTTATCACTGTGTTACGAGCTGCTGCAAAATCGATTAGTCGGTAGCCGTTGTCTGTTGCCGTTTCGTGGATTCTGTGCTTACCAACTAACCCGCCAAAGATGTTTTTATTTTCCGACTTTAGCATTGAAATCCCCGAGTACAACTTTTACATAATACTCCGGACAGGCTCCGTAGGCTTCATCCAGGAGGTCATAAAACTCCTCCTTGATGAGATCTTCAGCCTCGTTGGTAGGGGCGTATCTCCTGGATCACGGGAATGTCTGCCTTGTACCGCATGAGGACAGACTCAAATTTTTGAGTGGCACCTGGGGTGTAGAGTGTCCTTACATTCCAGGCGCATAATCTAATGTCGTAATCCAATGACGTTCCGGGTCTGGTTGCCATTTCAGGAGTTCCATTATCCGAGGCTGGTTGCATCTCTCTCATAACTATATGTTTTTTCCATGGTCGGGAAGTTTACTCCGACGGCACAACCCCCAACCTGGAGGGGCCCTGTTTTGACCTTAGGACAAAACTGTAATCCAATCACAACATAACGTGTAAAAATTAAATTTCTGTCATCAAGTATGCACGTTATGTTGTGATTGGAACACAATTTTCAGCATACGTATGCTAATTCAACATATCGTCTAATACTAGCTTTAGTTCAATTGAACTTAATCCCAAATTTTCTGGGATTACGTTCCTTTTGGCTAGTGGAAGTTAGTTCCAGTTGGGACTTAGTTCGTAGGGCCGATTTCACCGCCATGCAGGAAGTGCGGTTGGATGGGCACGGCAAAGGAAGGATGAAAAACTGTGACATCTACTACGGTGATTGCTACAGAGAACAGAAGCAGCGATTATTTGGATGTGGATTCGTTGTAAGCGGCAGACTTAGGCAAGAAGTGTTGAGCTTTCGACACGATAGTGAACGCCTTACAACTATCCGCATCAAGGTTACATTCGCCAACATCAGCCTAATATGCGCCCCCACCCCCACAGGAAATAAAGACGATGACACCAAAGACATCAAATTGACCATATTGCGATCGACGCAAGGCACTCTTCCAGTGTTCTAGATGTCCGGACTTTCCGATATAAAAAAAAATGAGAAAAACGAAATGAGAATCGCGCGATCGAGGAAATAGGGAGGAACAATGTTCGGAAGTTTTACCAAAAGGTAAAAAGAACGTGTCATGGCAGCAAGACCCGAGCAGAGACCTGTAGAGACGAACAAGGAAACCTTGTAGTGGACTTACAGTCGGTGCTGAGGACATGGAAAAACCCTTTCTTACTTACTTACTTAGATGGCGCTACAGTCCGGGGTGGACCTGGGCCTCAACCAACACGCCTCTCCAGTTAGCACGATCTTTGGCTAACTGCCTCCAGTTGCGCACTCCAAGTTGGTTGAGGTCCCCTTCCACTTGTGCGCGCCACCTAAGGCGAGGTCTTCCTCTACTGCGTTGTCCCTCCGGGTTGGAATCGAAGACTCTTCGGGCCGGAGCGTTGGTGTCCATTCGCTCTACATGTCCTAGCCATCTTAGTCGACTGATACGTACTTTTCTGACCAAGTCGATGTCGCTGTACAGCTCGTAGAGTTCGCTGTTAAATCTCCTCCTCCAAAGCCCGTCAACGCAAACGGGACCGAAAATCACTCGAAGAATTTTGCGTTCGAAGCGCCCAAGGAGATCTTCATCCGCTTTTGACAACGTCCATGATTCTGCGCCATAAAGCAGGACTGGGATGATGAGGGTCTTATATAGAGTCTCCTTGGTGTTTCTCGACAAGGCCTTACTAATCAATTGCCTTCTTAGGCCAAAGTAACAGCGGTTGGCAAGTGTAATTCTTCGCTTGATTTCTGATGTGATGTCATTTTCAGAATTAATAGCGGAGCCGAGGTAGACAAAGTCCCGAACTACCTCAAAGTTATAGCTGTCTATCGTGACGTTCTGTCCGATTCGTCGATGTTGTGTGTCCCTTCTTGTTGACAGCATATATTTCGTTTTGCCCTCATTCACCACTAAACCCATTTTTGCCGCCTCTGTACTGATACTTGCAAACGCACCAGTGACAGCTCGCTGTGTTCTGCCAATGATGTCGATGTCGTCAGCGTATGCAAGTAGTTGCACAGACTTTTGGAAAATTGTGCCCCTGGTGTTGGCTTGCTAGTTTCGCACAATTTTCTCAAGAATGATGTTGAAAAAGTCACATGACAGCGCATCACCTTGTCTAAATCCTTTTTTGACATCAAAGGTCTCGGTGAGACTGTTTCCGACCTTTACGGAGCAGCGAGCGTTCTCCATCGTCATTCTGCACAATCTGACAAGTTTGGCAGGGATGCCAAAACTAGACATGGCTCTGTATAGCTCGTCTCTATAAATGCTGTCATATGCGGCTTTAAAATCGATAAATAGGTGATGAGTATCGATTTGGACTTCTTGGGTTTTCTCCAGGATCTGCCGTAGTGTGAATATTTGGTCGGTTGTGGACTTACCGGGCCTAAAACCGCACTGATAGGGTCCAATCAGTTCGTTGACAAATGGTTTCAGGCGTTCACACAGTACGGAAGACAGGATTTTGTAAGCGATGTTAAGGAGACTGATGCCTCTATAGTTGGCGCAGTTTAGAGGGTCTGCTTTCTTATGGATCGGGCAAACAATGCTGAGGCTCCATTCTTCAGGCATACTTTCCTCTGACCAAATTTTAGAAACGAGTTGGTGTATGCTCTCTACCAAGTCATCCCCCGCTGCCTTAAAAAGCTCGGCCGATAAACCGTCCGGTCCTGCAGCTTTGTTGGACTTCAGCTTGGATATTGCTACCCTTACCTCATTTTGGTCAGGTGGACGGAAGTCTTGGCTTTCATCGCCCAGGTTGAATGGTTCATTCTGCCTGACAGCGGAATTTGTGTCGTCTTCGCCGTTTAGCAGTCTGCAGAAATGGTTTTTCCATGTCCTCAGCACCGACTGTGACTCTACTACAAGGTTTCCTTGTTCGTCTCTACAGGTCTCTGTTCCGGCCTTGTTCCCGTGACACGTTCTTTTTACCTTTTGGTAAAACTTCCGAACATTGTTCCTGGAGTAACACCTCTCTATTTCCTCGATCGCGCGCTTCTCATGCTCTTTCTTTTTCCTCCGGAGAAGCCGGTGTTCTTCCCTCCGTTTTTGCTCGTAGAGCTCACGAGCTACTCTCGTCCTTCTCTGCAGCGCCGCTTTGTAGGCCAGTTGCTTTGCTGCATGTGCTTGCCGGCACTCTTCGTCAAACCAGGGGTTTCGCGGTGGTGGTCGGGTGAAACCTAGCACATCAGTTGCGGCTTTTCTGATGGCTTCTTGGCATCGATGCCACTGGTCTTCAGCACTTGATGCTGGCTGCACAGGACTTCTCGAGAGGTTGAGGGAGACGCGATCGGCAAAAGTTCTGGCGGATTGTTGCGTTTGTAGCCGTTCAACGTTGAATCTTCTCACAGTATTTCCTCGTTGTTGTGGTGTCTGGGATATCCGCATACGTACCTTGGCTACAACAAGGTAGTGATCCGAGTCTATGTTGGCCGCTCGGAAAGTTCGGACATCTAGAATACTGGAGGAGTGCCTTGCGTCGATCGCAACATGGTCAATTTGATTGACCGTTTGATGGTCTGGTGACCGCCATGTTCCTTTGTGAATGTTGAGGTGCGGAAACCGTGTGCTTGCTATAGTAGCATTACGTCCCGCAGCAAAGTCAATTAGCCTAAGTCCGTTTCCAGACGTGGTGTCGTGTAGGCTGTGCTTTCCGATTGTGCTACCAAAGAGGTCCTCCTTTCCTATTTTGGCGTTAAAATCACCTAAGACAATTTTAACGTCGTATTTAGGACATTGCTCATATGTTTTGTCGAGGAGCTCATAGAAACATTCTTTGGTAGCGTCGTCTTTATCTTCTGTAAGGGCGTGAGCGCATATCAGGCTGATGTTGGCGAATTTAGCCTTGATGCGGATAGTTGTAAGGCGCTCACTTACGTGTCGAAACCTCAAGACTTCTTGCCTAAGTCTGCCGCTTACAACGAATCCGCATCCAAATAGACGCTGCTTCTGCTCTCTGTAGCAATCACCGTAGTAGATGTCACAGGTTTTCATCCTTCTTTTGCCTGGCCCATCCCACCGCACCTCCTGAATGGCGGTGATATCTGCCTTGTAACAGTCTAGGGCCTCCGCTAATTGTTCGGCTGCACGCGGTCTGTTCAGGGTTCGAACATTCCACGTGCAGACCCGAATGTCATTGTCCTTTTTTCGTTTTGCAGGGTCGTCAACAGTGAATCCATCCGTATCCGAGGCTCTTGGTTGCTTCGTAACCATTAATTTTTCCGTGGTTGGGTAGTTAGCCCCACGCACAACCCCCAACCTGGAGGACCAGGCCCTAAGATAACCCTAGGACAGCGGGTCGGATACTCCGTTGTCAGTAACCCACTTCGGGGCTATGAGTGCTGCCGTTGGCCCATAAAGGGTCCATCCGCCACCTTCTCTATTTCAGCACCCTGACTAGTGCTGAAAATCCTTACAGACCTTTGCTCCAAATATGTCAGAGAAGCTCACGCAAGGTATCTGCCATCTCGACTGTTGACAACACCGTTGATTCAATCTTGTGTATTCATCCGCTGTATGTCCTCTTTCTGAGGGGCTCATGTAAGACCTCTGAGACTCGTTCAGTCAGTCATTCCGACAGAGCATTATAGTGTTGCTATTTTCTTCGTGTTCAACACTCGCGCTTATAAGTTTAGCAAGCCAAGCCCGGTTGAGCGAGACCAGTACACGGTGGTTACCACGCGGAGGTAAAATAAGCACAATTGATGTGTATGAAAAAGTTACAACAGCTGGGCACCGCCAAGTTGATGCCAATCAGCGCCTACCCGATTCATACACACCCAACCACCCAAAAACCCTTTCTGCAGATTGTTAAACGTCGAAGACGACACAAATTCCGCTGTCAGGCAGAATGAACCATTCTACTTAACAACAACGGGCGGCTTAACTGCCGAGTTTTTCAAGGCAGCGGTCAACGGAAATGATGCCTTAATTTGCAGCAAATCGTATTCTTCTGGAAATATATCCCCAGGAAGCGAGATCCAAAGTTTGCTTGTCCTGTAACAGAATATTAAGATTTATAATTCTATTAGTACTTTATGTGACAGAATAAAATGTCTAATTTGAATTTGGAAACACAGTGCTTTTGTTAATTACATAACTATCCCCGCATTGCACACAATATCCCTGCAAACCTCTACAACCCCAACAAAGAAATCCTGCAAGAAAGTATGGCTATCGCAGCAACAGCTAGTGCAGAAGACCAGTGGCAACACTGCCAGAAAGCCATCATCAAGGCCCCCACTGATGCGCTGGGTTTCACCCGACCACCACCACGAAACCGCTGGTTTGATGAACAATGTCAGCGATGCGAAAGAGGACTCTGAAAATGACATCACATCAGAAATCAAGCGAAGAATTATACTTGCCAACCGCTGTTACTTCGGCCTAAAAAGGCAACTGATTAGTAAGGCCTTGTCGAGAAACGCCAAGGAGACTCTATATAAGATCCTCATCATCCTAGTTCTGCTTTATGGCGCAGAATCATGGATGAAGCGGATGAAGATCTCCTTGGTCGCTTCGAACGCAAAATTCTTCGAGTGATTTTCGGTGCCGTTTGCGTTGACGGGCTTTGGAGGAGGAGGAGAGGCGTGTTGGTTGAGGCAAGGCCCAGGACCACCCCGGACTGTAACGCTACCTAATTAAGTATTTTGGCCTTCTTCATTCCGGGCAATACAAAGTTTGACGAATGTGAGAACAAGATTGGTGTTTCCACCCCTATCAATATATATTATATTATATATTATATTTTAATATTTAACATTTTTATAATGTTATTAACATAACATTTTTATTTAGACAATTTTTTATTTAATTTTGTTTATTTATTTTTTTCATTGATAGAATCATTAGCAATGGCTGGAAGACCAAGGAGAACTCGTATATATGGTGCAAATTACAATATTGGAGAGAGTTACTACAAGTCAACATTGGACAACTTAGATCGCAAGCAGCTTGGAAGGTAGGAATTTTAGGAAAAACATTTTGTAAAAGAAGTTCAACTTCTTGAATTGATATCACTGTTCCTTTTTCAATTCAGACTTTGTTTAAGTATTTCAACCCTTGCATAGCCCAAATAGTTAAAACTAGAATACCCTATTCACACCAAGCCGAAAATCGAGTTTTCGGCAAAAAAGTTGTGTGGTGAGGTGAAGACGTTCTTTCTCTGTGCTCTTCTGTTTCTATATTCTATACGCAATCTTTCAAATATTAATCTCATTAAAAACCTGATAAATACAATAGATAAAAAGACAGTAATAAAATGCCTTGCATTTATGCAATTTGTAACAATAAAGTGGAAATAAATAATTTCAAACTGGATTGTGGCAAATGTTTATCGATTTTCCATGCTAGCTGCGTTAATTTTCATAATAGTGACGTAGAATATTTAGAAAAAAGCGGTACTCCCTTTCGCTGTACTGCGTGTAATACTCTTCGCCGTAACCACCATCACCACCACCACCACTGCTATCGCGGCTACTGTACCCACCATCTTACCCTTGGCCTCATCCGTTCACAAACCAACCGTTGACAATGAGGAGAATACTATAGCCATTGACTTATTATATATGGACTGCTAGTGAAATGTCAGTCCATACAAATTTATCCTAGAAAATGACGCCAACATAAACTAGCGCTCTTGGTTCGGAGCGAGAAATGAGTGAAACAAAATGACGAACCATCTTGGATTTCTTCATAGAATGATAGAGGCACCTATTGGGCGTTACAGAATTTATTAGGTAAAACATTTAATATTCAAATTGTTGCGTTACTGTTTAGGGTAGATTGCATTAAAAAACGGGAGCCAATGCGACAACCATCGTTAATTTCTCCATAGAATGCAAGAGACACCTATTGGGCGTTAGTGAAATTGGCAATTAAAAAGGTTGAAATTCAAATTGTTGCGTCATTGTTAACAATAGATGCCACTTCAAAAAGGGTGTAAATTTCCAAATTATTCGGCTCCGAACCAAGAGGGCTAGTGGTTATGTTGGAACCAACGCGAAGACGTCTGCTAGCAGTCCATATATAATAAGTCAATGACTTTAGCTATGCCAGCCTGCTCCAGCGCGATACACATACAGCATCACGATCGCGATCACCATCAAAAGCAGCTACTGAGCGAAGACAATAAATCGATCTCTTTGGAAGCTATTTATTTAAGAAATTGTGGAGCTAAAGAATGTAAATTTTGACTTTCTGTCAGCCCTGCATGTGCTAAAAGAGGAGAAAAACGACATGCAAAAGAGAATTGATTTGCTACAGTTTAGAGTGAATTCGCTTGAGCAACAGCAACGAGAGAATATAGTGGAGATTGTTTGGCTACCGGACATAAACAAAGCAAATGCAATAGATAAAGCGCTTAAGCTTTTCTCGGATGGACTTGGTGAGAATATAGCTGAAGAACAAATAGACAGTTTTTACATAAAGAAAATCAGAAGCAATAAGTCGAAAGTGTCTTCTTCTACTGGAATAAACTCAACAGCTGTTGATGTTTTGTGTGTGAAATTTTGCTCGCATAGCACCAAACTTAAGCTTATAAAGAAAAAAGTGGAGAAAAGGCGTTTATCAACCAACCTATTTGGAAATAATTACAGCAACAAACCTATATACATAAATAACAGTTTATCTTTTCACACCCGAGAACTCCGTAAGGCTGCTGAGATCGCGAAAAAAGCCAAAGGCTATAAGTTTGTAAGGTTACAAAACTCTGAACTTTTAGGCTGGTATTCACCGACCACCCGTCTTAACTTAAGTGAAAATTTCTTGCGCAGGTCTCTTCACATCAGGGATATTATTCTCTTAGCTACAACGCAACAACTTTTCCAACCAGAACTACAAAAAAAAAAATATGTGCGCATTTCAAACAACAAGCAACAATAACAACCCCTGCTTGCGAAGACATCTCTCTCGATCGACGATCGATTCATGACTGATTGTCCACACAGTAGCCATTAAAAAATGTTTACCAAGTTAATTCCATTTTTTAGCTGAATTTCGCCTCGAATTGTTAATCTTGATTATAGATTATAAGTTTTAAAGAAAACCGGTTTAGATGCAGGCATTAATTCATATTATACCTAAGTACCGCACCACAATGAGAAGAAAGAGAAACAATAATGTTCCTGTTTCTACTTTGCTGACTCATAAAACGGGGAATTCCCTTTTTTTCCCTCCAGACCAAAAAATTTTTTTGAAATTTTGTATTTAAATGGCTATAGAAAACAATCGATAGTAGTAAAAAAAGATCGATTGCTTTTGATAGTGGAAACTATCGATTATAATCGATATTGCAATCGATAGTTCTCCACCTCTAGTTTTTATATCTATTGGATAATTTTTTCCTCAAGCAGTTACGATTCTTACCTTTATTCCCAGAACAAAAATAAATCCCAAATATTTTTTATTTATTTATCTTTTATTATTTGGTTCTGAGAAAAGACAATTATTGTTATTTTATTCATCATAGCGTTTTGTGTTAATCACATATTTATCAATTTAGTAACTACTTTTACCTAGCCGAAGGCCTATGTAGCTAGTGCTGTAAAATTACTAAGTTAAATTGTAATTTATTTTTACTGTTTAATAAATAATAATAATAATAAATAGTAACTACTTTAGTAGCATCACTCTTAAGATCGGGTTATAATTCATTAAATAAATAAAGTGCACGCCTAATTGCCCAATGTACCTACCTATATACTACATTTGATGACTTTTGCAGTATCGTCTTTCGCCAGAAAACTATTATTTTTTGTCTGAAATTTTATTAAAAAAAAAAAAAATTCCCATGATATAAGAACACTGCCCAACCATAACAATGGTCTACTACGAATAAATTATTTTGCGAAACAAACAAATATAGGTAGCTTAAAGTATTGCCTTCCAAATTTGTAAAATCATTATTGACAATAAAAAATGAATAAACTAAAAATAAAACTGGAATTTCTAAAAAAAATAATACTAAATCTCAAATCTGAAAGTGATGTCAGATTTGTTTACCTTAAATATGACGCGCTCTCTATGTCATGTTCGAATTCGAACAACGAACCGCTCCTAACTTAGGACTGGTTGGGACCACTCGTAAGTCTTACGAGCGTTCGTAAATCTGCACTAAATAACGGTTGGTGAATAGGTTTACGAAGCTCTTAACTTACGAGTGGTCGGTGAATACCAGCCTTAAAATCAACTTTTCCACTTATTTTATAACAACCGCTATTATTCGAACTTTACTTTACACGGTTTAAAAATCAACTGACAACTGCGCTTTCGTCGGATTTCGCAACACTTTATATTCCCAACTAAAGCTTCTCGAATATTTTGAAACATTTCTTTTTATCCTATCGAGCGCGTAGCAAAGTGCAATAGGTACTTCTGTAACGGAGCGAATTCGCGGATAATGCAACACCGAACTTCAACTTGATCGCAGGCGAACATTTTTTTAGCTATATTCCAAGTATACATAACTATTTCTTATACGGAAATATTAGTCCTTACTTCAAGTATACAATACTCATTTAAATAGTAGGAACAAACAAAAAAATAATTTTAAATATTTGTACCTATAGTGTCCGACTCCGAATGCAACTCTTACCCACACTACACCTGTTTCTAAAATCGGTTTTTATATTTATAAAATTATATTTTATTCCATAAAAAAGGGTTAAAAAACTAAATTTCTTAAATTGTCTTCTTATTCCATTCCATTTTATCAACGACGGCGCGACAAAAATCAAACTTGTTTGATTTGAAGCGACCAAGCTACTTTTCATAGCGTTGGTATGAAAAGCTTTTGCGATGTAGCTTGCTTGAGTGATCTCGAAACGAACATGTGCGATCGTGCTACCACATCGCGCAACCGCGTTTGTGTTTCAATAAGGACACACAATAGAATTATTGCAGTGTCATATTTTTATCGTCCGATACAGCGACCATCACCCGCTGCTCGGTCGCACGATGGCTGCCAATTAGGACGTAGGGGAAGACTCGAAAAAGCAACATAGTAGCTTCGGTCTCTCTAACTGGAAGATGCAAGAATGAATTAGATAAGGCATTCGGTTATCATTATCAGTCTAAGAACAATTTCAGTCAGAAAAATGCTTCATTTGAAGTAAAACTACCACTTTAATGATATATAACCCTTTCGGTATTTTGATGCCATATGGCAACACGAATATTCATAATGCCCATTCTCTCTATCCGAGTATATTTTTTCGATTTTTTTTTCTGATTAACCTCGTTAAGTATCTCCCTAATCATTGGAAGCAAAAAAATTGGGTAATAGTTGTCATCGTTGTGCTTTTAGCTTTCGTGAAAGATGGGTCTGCAATAGAGTTCGAATGTTTTCGTCGGAAGACTATTTTTATTATTTATTTTTTAAATTGATAATTGTCAAATACATTATAAATTTCGATTTTATTTCAACGTTTAATATCAGGCGAACAATTAAAAAAATATAATGAACATATATGTTCCGTCAATTCAATTTGGCACAATTTTCCTTTTCTGTGTTGCCATATGGCATCAATATTGTTTAGAGTTGCATTTTAAGGCATCATTTCTATGAATAAAATTATATATATACCTACATATGTATAAAAATAAATGTATTTTTATGCATAAGTAGTCTTGAATATCATTACATTTTAATTTAGTTCCAATTAAAAAATAAATACTTAGATTTTTTTGAATATATAATTTTTTTGTAATATTTTTTTTATTTTTTTAATTATTTTTTTTTATAAATACACGTGTTTATCTTGGAATATGTTTGTTTTTTAATGTGTAGTACTTGTAATGCTTGAAGTAAACAAAGAAAATCAATTATAAATGCAACAATTTATTATTTTTTTATATTTTTAGTTTTAAACATATATGAAAATATGTGTTTTTTTTTAATATTTTAAAAAATCCTTATTTTTTTACAATGTATTTAATTTAAAAAAATTAATTATACATTTTTCTCTTCAATTTTGTTTAAAAATTAATTTATAAAAATAAGAAACTAAAACAAAAATATTAATTTTCTCATATATTTTGCTACCACTTGAGACAATTGATGCCGTATGGCAACGTCCCCAAAAACCACTTTAGAACCAATATTTATCAAAAATAATTTTACAATGTTTTTAGGAGGTGTATACGTAGCCACAAAAAGAAAAAATATAATTTTTTAGCCTTAGAACAAAAAAGATGTACCGAAAGGGGATAGGTAGATGGATGCTAGATGCCCCATTGGCAGCCGCCGATGGCTCATTTAGACCTGCAATTTTGGTTGATTACGACCATTTTGAATGGGGGAAGCGATGAGTAACAACGTTTTTCTTGCGCCTGACCAATTTCTGTTTGGACATTTTTCAAGTTTTTTTGTTCGTCACAAATATTTTTCAAATGAAACTGAATGTATATAGATCCCGCCTTTTAGTCCCAGAACCACACAGGTATATGGGTGTAGAAATCTTTTAAGATCGACGTTTCAAAGAAGTAACTATAGCTACATAGGTATATTGAGGACAAGGATGTTCAATAAACTAATGGTTTCATTGACTGTGAACTGTGAACTATATGCTGTTATTGTTAAATTCAAATTGAAGCTTCCCGATCTGAATCAATAGCAAAGTTTATTTTTCACAATTTGATTTATTATAATATTTTACATAAAAATTGGACTGTATTTAAATTCGCACTTTGTATTCCGCTCAGTTGCTCTTGCTCCTGACGATGCTATGTAGGTTGAATTGATAATGACGAGTGAAAACACCAGACGATCAGATGGAATTTTCCATCGTTGCAGCTGCTGTAAGCGGAGGATGATTAATTTTGATGATTTTGGCGAATGCCTATGTTGTCGTAGACACGATCCGAGACTGTAGTTAGAGGTAAACCGAAGCAAGAAGAAAGTTCGTTTATCATGCGTAAAACTGGTTGTGTTTTACTGTTTGTTGCTTTGGCAGCGGTAGTGAGTAGAATCTTATAATCCCTTTGAAGAGAGGTATTAGCCCCGACAAAATTTGTACCGTGATCGGAGAAAACTTCCTTTGGAAGGCCTCGTCTAGCTACAAATCTCGCAAACGCCGCCAAAAAAACTGGGGTCGACAGATCACTTGCTGCTTCAAGATGAATTGCCTTTGTCGAAAAACAGACAAAGACACAGCAGTACGCCTTGGTGAGACGGCAATTACGTCCGCTAAAACTTCTTATCTCAAAGGGACCGGCAAAATCAATACCGGCATAGGTAAACGGGGGTGAGTAGGTGCACCGTTCTGCAGGAAGTGCTGACATAATTTGTTGACGCATTTGTTTTTTATGCATCGTACAAATTTTGCACAAACTTATACGAGTTTTAACCAAATTTGTAAGCCTTAGTATCCAGTATTCTTGCCTAACTAAGCGGATTACGAGTGCGTTACCCCCACGTAGCGTTAGTTCATGGATATACCCAACTAAGAGAGAAGAATATATGGAGATGTACGGGAAAATGATGAACCACTATGAACCACATATGAACCACATTGCCCATTGATAGGCGTTCGTATTCTCTAGAAAAGGTCTTGTTTTAACAAATCGTACTTCACCCTGCGAGATAGCAAGGGAGGATGAGTTTGATGTTAAACGCCTTTGAGGCTGAGTGTGGTTGAAAGCCCGGAAAATATAAGAAATAACCCTTAATGCACGGGAAAAGGGGAAAATCGTTCAAGAATGTCTTCACTACACTGAAGAAATAAAGACTGTACCGGTCTCATTTCTAAATCTTCGTCCTGGGCCGCAACTGGATCACTGACTAGCTACTGAGACTCTGGCAACGTCAGCCATAGCGGACCATTCCACCAAAGCGCGTTGTTTTGCAAATCGTGAGGGACCATACCTCGAGTGGCAAGGACTGACGGATTATCCGATGATTTGACATGCCTCCAATTCAGATCGCCGACATTATCCAGGATAGTAGCTGTCCGATTTGCGACAAACGTTTTCCAGGTGCGTGGAGGTTTATTCAGCCATGCGAGTACTATTGACGAATCAGTCCATAAAAATAATTGATAGGAGTAGACTGAAAGATTCGAGATATTCGACTTTACTACCTAATTTAGATAGAAGAACTGCTCCGCATAGCTCTAAGGAAGGTAAAGACACCGGTTTTACAGGTGCAACCCTTGTTTTAGCACTGATAAGATGAGAATGGATTTGTTGGTTGTTATCACATACGCGAAGATATAAGGTTGCGGCGTAAGCTTTTTCTGATGAGTCGCAAAAACCATGAATTTGGACTTGAAACGAAGGATGGTAATTAATCCACCTCGGTATTTTAAAGGATTGAATATACGGCAAAGTGGTGACTTTCGTTCGCCATTGTTGATACATATAAGGATTGAGTCAAACACTGGTCGCACGCTATGCCTTCGGACCAAATTGTTTGCATTAGGATTTAGGCCGTTATCACAACTGGTGCCAACCAGCCGGCGGGATCAAAAAACTGCGCTATACGTGAAAAAATCTCTCGTTTTGTGGGGTGCTCGATGATTCCATGAGTTGAGTTGAGAAATAAAAATAATCGCCTTTGGCGTTCCATCAAATGCCTAATGTTTTGACAGAACTGTCATCATCGAAATTCAAAAAGTGCTCCTTCAGGACGTGCTCTGGTGGTAGATGATTTATCAAAGAGTATTCGACGTCCACTTTCGAAGTGAAAATCCTGCAGAAGTTAAGGCGGCAATTAGCTCCATTTGTGATTTTCGAGCTGTCAGAAGTCAGAAGATCGTGGGCACCGGATAGTACATCGTCTACGTAAAAGTCAGACCGAATGAGTTCGAAGAGCCAAATAAGGTGCGCAATTAACTCCAAAGGTAACAGTACGTAACTCGTAATCTTCTATCATGGAAGTGGGCGAAGTGCGAAAAAGAATTCTTTGAAAGCAGGTCTCCTTGGGATGCACCAAAATCTGACGATACATTTTTTCAATGTCGCTATTAAACACAAATTTCTAAAACCTCCATCTTACCATGAGAGTGGTTAGATCTCGTTGAAGGACGGATCCTGGGTGAAGAATGTCGTTCAGACTTTTCCGATTGCTGGAGGCACATGATGCATTAAAGACAACCCGTAGCTTGGTGGATACGCTTTCAGGCTTAATGATCGCATGGCGTGGAAGGTAAAAGGATTAAGCAAACTCATTACGAGCCGTGTTCGATGGTTCGACTTTACGCATGTGGTCTAAGGCTAGATATGCGGAAATAACTTTCGAGTACTCAGTTTGTTCGGGTGCTTTGATAATGACCTTTCTCCACGTAGGTATTAATTTAACGCTATATGTCCCGAAAAGCCAAGTTGATTATTTGGTGTAATTTCAGTTTAGAACGGCAACCCCGGACTACATAGTATCTTCCATCGGGTTGTCTGATAGTAGTACGACGGTATAATTCCTCGCAGTATGGATCACTGGCTGAGGCACTTGAGACGGCAATCAGCTACTCCTCGAGTTACCAAAATTGTTTGAGTTGATGTTCAAGATTTGATTCATTAAGATCGGAAACCCATGTGGTGAACGTGTTGACGATATTTGGTAGAAATCCACCCAAAGATAGTGTTCTGTGCTACAAGCGAGTTTGAAAGGGTTTTAAGCCTATGGCGAATAATGAGTGGGTAGATACCGGCTCCGATCAATAAATCGACTTTCGAAGATGTGTTGAAAGTGGGGTCAGCTAATTTGAGACCATATAATAGACTTCGATCAGAAAGTTCGAAAGATGAACTTGGAAGATGACCAGTCAAGTCCTTGAGAACGATGGCTTATACTGCAACAGGTTCACTGGGATTTTCTTCGTTGTCAAGCAGAAATGAGGAAAGTTTTCTAGATGTTGCAGCACGAGCGGAGCTAATTCCTGATATAAGAGTATTAATTTGTAGAAAGGGTAGCTGTAGACGAATCAGAGCCGCTTCAGAAATAAAAGACACTTCAGAACCTGGATCAATAAGCGCACGCACAATAAAAACAGATTTTTGGTGAATAATTTTAACCAGAGCGGTAGCTAAAAGGACACTTTTATGGATAGTGGCAGAATGTGACCGATGGCTTGTCGTTGGTAGTACTGATGATGAAGTGAACTGTATAATGGGAATGGATTGAGTAAGAAGTGGACTGTATGTACTGTTTGCTGATGTAGACGGTTCCGATGGGTTCAAATATGGCGGCATGAAAATGTCTTCTATGTAAGACTAGGACTCGTGTGTAATAGGGAATGATGTCGACTGTGGGAAGCATTGCACGTGTGTTTGCTTTTGCAATCATTGCTAGTACAAAAACCGTTGCTAGTGATAAATGCAAGCCGGGCTGGTATAGTCATTTGCAGAAACTGGGGACAAATAAGAATCGGGTGGTGTTCGCTACACAACTTGCATATAAATGTATAAGATTTTGAATGATATGTATTAACCTTGCTACGATTTGGTATGTTTTCTTGATAATGGTTAAGATGTTTTTTGCTGGACACTTGATTCGATGTTGACATAACATGCGAAATGGACTCGAGAATTCGAAAACGATAACTTAGAAACGTATCCATTTGCTTCCATGTGGGAACCTCTGTTGGGGTTTCAATCGACTGTTCCCAATGCGTTAATGTCGTTTGTGGTAGACGATTTGAGCAGGCATAAATTAAAATCTGAAGAACTCCAAGACTATCATTGATTGCACTTTGCATGCTTTGATTGTCTTAGCGGACTCATGATGAACGTATGGTAGGTTGAAAAGTACCTTGACTTGATTATTGATTAGAAATCGTTTGTTTTCGTAACTACTTTTTAAAGCTTCCCAAGCTAGCTCAAAACTATCATTAACAAGCGTAAATTTGCTTACAATACTAAACGCTTCGCCCTTCGTTTTTGCACGCAGGTGAAACAGCTTTTGAATTTGTCCTAATTTAGGATGTTGTTTAATGTTTATAGACACCATGAAACATGTCCCTGAGTTGGCTATCAAGTGGGCTCAAGATACTAGGCGTGGGTTGGCTAAGTTTGGATATATGTTCTAAAATATAACCTAAGCAGGATACATAAGTTTCGTTGGAAGCCATGTATTTGGATTCTATTGTTGGCATATCTAGCTCCTCAGCCGGTGAAGTGGTATCACGTCACGAGCACATACTATGTAGGTATGCGCCTTTTACAGCAGTCCATAACTCTTTCAATTCTAATTTACGTGCCTAAAATGTGGATAAAGAATCCTTATTTTCTGGCACGTATTTGCAGGCCGGTTAGAACTTCACCAATTGGTCAGCCGCAAAAACAAAATCAGATAGTTCTTTCATATTTAGATTGGTAAAACAGATTTGTACTTACCGTTCCATTGACCGCTAGATGACTAGCGGCATGTCAAACTCCATATAAAAAAAACTGACATTTTACAATATGTGCTAGAGCTCTAGCGCAAATGATGAAATGTCAGTTTTTTTTATATGGAGTTTGGCATGCGCGCTAGTCATCTACCTACCTTCATGTTTGTTTATTATTAGAAGGAACTCTTGTGTGTGAGCTCCCTCCTCTTCCGCCGTCTCGTATCTGCTGCAGTCTGCCTTTCAGAAGGCTACGGGCAGAGCCAGGCAATGTTTGTCTAGGGTTTTGTCGCGTTTGTTTCCGAGCCGGGTTGGGGTTTTTAGAGCTAGCAGTGGGGGCAGAGGAGGACTTATCCCCTTTGCCTGACTGTTGCATCTTAGGCATCAGAGCCGTCGAGGGACCTAGCTTGACCGTTCCTTCAGCAGACTTTGTAGTCACAATGATTGACTCTGATTTAGTGAGTCCGGTAGTTCCTGGAGTGTCGGCGGTGGAGCATGTGGGAAGCGGTGGGGCAGCCTCCTTTGGCACTTGTTCGCTGCTGGTTGACTCCTTGGGATTGGATGACGTCCGAGAGTAAGGATTCTTCTTGATCCTGAACTGAACCCGGTTCATGTTATAAAACGGCTGACAGTTCAGGTCCTCAAGGAGTTTCGCTGAACACTTGTCCATCGAAATCGTCAAAGCTAGGTCTTGGGGGTTCTCCACTTTCCGTAAAACTTTCCAGTCCTTGGTTGGTAGAACTCTGTTCTGCAATCTTAGCGATCGCAGAATGTCTTCCGTGGAGCGGTCAGTGCCAGGGAAGTATGCCGTGGCCACGGAGGGTTTTGGAAGGTCGTCTCCTTCAACCATACGTAGCTGGGCAGTCTCCCAAGGCGAGATGTTGTTGATTATGGTAGCTATCCAGTCTCTGGTGCTTGCGTCTGCATAATTCACCGTTAGCCACCTGACTTGTGGGACGAATAGAAGGGACCTACAATTTTATGCCGAGTCCGAACGGCTGAATTGAGAATCTTTTTCACGACAGTTAAACTCTCGGCTGTTTGTCATACGTTCGTGAGGGGTGAGGGCAGTGAGGAAAACCTTAAGATATAATAAGTGTGTTATTCCGGAAATCGAACCTGGGATCCCTCGCACAGTAGTAGAGCACACAAACCACTGAGCCACAGCGCCCACCTGTTGATAATGATAAAATTAAAAAGGATAAAATAAGGATTTTATTGTAATTGAAAAATATATCATCATGATCCAGTTGCTGTATAATACCTTTTGTCGAATTACTTCACTGGAGCGCTCAGGCGCAACTGATGGTCCTTTGTACTACCAGAATTAAATCCAGTATTTGTATTACCCAATTTACTGGAATTTCTTTGACTTTCGGAGAAAGCCAAGAATGCATTTCAGCGATGAGCAGCTTAAAGTATCAGCAGTTCAGCACACGGATGAAAAATGATGTACAGTTGTGCGTTTTTGCGACAGTAGCCTTTCTGAACCCTATTAGGTTTCCAGCTCAATTTGCTGTCTAGAATGAGGCCTAAATACTTGGCCGTGTTAGAGAGCATCAACAATGTCCCATTTAGTTTTGGGGAACAAAGTTGGAATTTTGAATTTTAAAAACTTATAATTTAGTCTTTTACACGCTGTAAACCATTAAGTCAACATTGGAGTTAGTTCATGTCGCTATTGGAAAAAACTACAATTGGACCCATTTAAGTACAATTTGAGTTAAGCTTTAAATACAATTGAAAAAAAAAGATTTTTAATCTCTGGTTCAGCACTCACCACATCAGCGACAAACATCTGCCACCTGATCCGAACAAAGGCTCGTAGTAGTACCTAAGGGGATGCAAAAACAACATTTCGATGTTGTTTGAAACGAAATTTATTTTGTGACACGGAGCGTTATTTTCCTATAATCGACAGTAATTTTATTCTTTGTCTTATTAAATCGGTCATCTAATTCTTTTATAATGTTACATTTGACTGGGATTTGAAAAGATAAAACACTATTCTGTTTACTAAACTTTTATAAATCACTTTTATTACAAGACAATATCACTTAGAATCAACTTTTCCACTTATTAGAATCTTTCCACTTATGTTATAATCACTACCGATACTTCTTCGAACTTCGCTTTAAGGTGGGTTTCCAAATTTCGGTTGATTGACAAAGTTTGACAGCCCTCGCGTTTATGTGATTGAACGACACCAACGTCAGTTCATTTCCACTTATGCCAATTATTGGCGAAAAATCGTTTGTCAGTTGATTGACCAACTTATGAACTCGATGCCAATTAAATTTTCTCTGTCAATTATAGACAAAGTGACATTTTGTTTGACAATTCAGCTATTTCCATTTGCCCAGTGGTTTCTTTGTCTGTTATTGACAAACGCTGTTAGTCAATTCATTGACAAACAATTTTTCACTATTGTCAATTTCAAATCGACAAGTGGAAACCCAGCATTAGACGGTTTAAAAATAAACTGCACTCTCGTCCGATTTCGCAACCCTATTTATACTCCCACTAAAGCTTCTCGAATATTCTATACTCCAACCGGAACAATCGAGAAGGTTCTATTCACCATTCGTTGAGTTTCGAAGTTTTTCGAACTTCCGTTGAATAAGTTTATCCACTCTCCGTTAGATGGCGCTGCGATCAATAAGTAGTACTTTCCAATCCACACTACAATATCCCCCTCCTAAACTTGTTCGCCCGAACAAATGCATCAACATTTTCCCCAATGTAACGATGAAGACGATCCACATGGACACATTTAAGTTTGCCTCTTGGATTCGATAGACCACGTCGTTGATGCGCTTTAATACCCTATGAGGCCCCTCCCAATCTTGTTTGCAATTTGGGTGACATGCCTTTTCTTCTATGGGGATTGTACAGCCATACCAGATTTCCTTCCTCGAATCCTGTAGTTGTTGTCGTCCCTCGTCTTCATGCGGTCGCAGGCTATCTTGATCTTATCCCTAGTTCTTCGATGCACGTCCCTGATGATTTCTCTGAGCTCGGTATCATAATCGTCCAAATTCTTAGGTTCCTCAGTTGGAGATCCGAACATCAACTTTCCCATCTTCTCCTCAAAATGCCATCCTGCACATGAAGAGAATCCCATTGCGCCCAGTACGCCTTCAGATCGGGGCTCCTATTGGATATCTCTTGCCAGTCTGGTTTTCCCCCATGCTCCTTCCAGACGAAAATCGGCTCGATATCCGGATCTTCCCTTTCAGCCTCTCGGATCTCTTTCGCAGTCCAGTCACCAATGTGCTCAGCTCTCAGCCTCTTCACAGAAACGGCTTCTTTTTCCTCCTGACGCACGCAATGTTTGCAATTGGCTTTGCAGGGTCGGCGGGAGAGAGCATCCGCATTAGAGTGAAGAGTTCCCTTTCGATGCCGTATGTGGTAGTCATATATCTGCAGCCGGTTGATCCACCTCGGGACTTGTCCTTCAGGATTCTTAAACTGCACAGCCACTTTAAAGACGCATGATCGGTGGGGAAAATAAATTTGCTCCCATAAAGGTACTTGTGGAAGTGTTTTGTCGCCAGGACTAATGCGAGAAGTTCCCGTCGGATTACACAGTAGTTCCTTTCAAGCTTGGAGATAACTTTGCTGAAGTAAGAAAATACTTTCTCTTCACCATCATGCAGCTGAGAAAGGACAACTCAAACTCCCACAATACTTGCGTCTGCGTTCACAATAAATGTCTTTCCAGGAAAGCGGTACGCTAGTATGGGGGCGTCACACAGTTGCTGCTTAAGTTTTTCAAAGCTCTTTTCGCACTCACCTGACCATTTGAATTGTTTTCCCTTTTCTGTCAGTTGATGTCAGCTCTTGGCAATCCCGACAAAGTCCTTCACAAACCGTCTGTAGTAGGTCGCAAATCCCAGGAAGCTCCTTAGTTGATGTTTGTCTTTGGAACCGGCCAGTTTTTCATTGCGTCGACTTTCTCTGGATCAGTACTGACTCCCTCGGAAGAGATGATATGCCCGAGATATTTTACTTCTGGTCTAAAAAGAGCGCACTTTTACGGGTTCAGCTTCAATTGCGCGCTTCGCAGTCTCTGGAACACTTCCTTCAAATTATCTCGATGTTATTCAAACGTTTTGCCCACAACGATGACATTATCTAGATACACCAAGCAGGTTTTCCACGTTAGGCCCAGCAAAACCCGCTCTATTAGCTGTTCGAAGGTGGCTGGAGCATTGCACAGTCCAAATGGTATTACTGTGAATTGCCAGAGCCCGTTTTCTGCTGTAAAAGCTGTTTTCTCGCGGTCTTCGGGATGGATCTGCACTTCACTTTATTTCTTTTTATTTTTGTACTACCTTAGAATCAACTTTTCCACTTATTAGAATCTTTTTACTTATGTTATATCACTAACGATACTTCTTCGAACTTCGCTTTAGACGGTTTAAAAATAAACTGCACTCTCGTCCGATTTTGCAACCCTAGTTATACTCCCACTAAAGCTTCTCGAATATTCTATACTCCAACCGGAACAATCGAGAAGGTTCTATTCACTATTCGTTGAGTTTCGAACTTTTTCGAACTTTTGTTGAATAAGTTCACCCACTATCAATTAGATGGCGCTGCGATCAATAAGTAGTACTTTCCAATCCCCACTACAATAATTTTACAGACTTGTTAGGAAGTTTACACATAAATCTTTCTTAAAAACGTACATTTTTATGTGCAATCTGAAACATTTTGCCTGAAAATTACTTTCTTATATCAGTATTTTTCTTATAAATGTGTTTCTTATATAAAATAAAATTAACACGTAGCCTTATGGCGAAATGCTTCCTGTCACAACATTTCTTTCTTGTAAGCGTGTCTTTCTTATATGCGACTTTCTTTTATCCGTATTCGACTGTATTGGGATTACGAGAGAATTCCTGTTTCGATGTTGTGGCGAATTTACACATCATCAGCCTCTTCAGTGTTTTTAGTAGAAAAGATGATACGCTAATAGGCCTGAAGTCGTTTGAAGTTACGTGATACCCGTCTTGGGTATAGAAACCACTTTCACCTCTCTCCATAATTTTGGTATGTAGGTATTCATGATCTAAATGGTAAAATCATCCAGGGTTTAATAATACCATAATCATGTTGGAAATCTGCCGGGATGATTCCATCTGGTCTTGCCGATTTGAAAGGGATCGCCCATGAAAGTGTGCGTTCGCTTATCACTCCCTTTGGAAAGTGGGTGTCTAAAAGCAACTGAAGTTATTCTTGACTAGACTGTGTTTCCGTTCCATAGGACTTCTTTATATACATAACTAGGTATAGAGGGAGACTTTGGCAGGCTGTTCTTAACTTTGCTACCCTCATTGTTTTCTTTAATACTGGAACAAAAACCTTAGCAGGATTTTCTTTCCGCGGTTTTGATTCCTTATTTATTCCTTATATTAGTGGATATGTTACTGAGAACATTTAAAAAAAAATTCCGACATAAACGAAGACCAGTTTCTCTTTCCTTATGTATCTGATATTCCAGGCACTAGTTGTACAAGTAGGTCAAATACTCCGCAGTCAAAGGGTTGAAAGAGAAAGAAGTTCAGCAAACTCCAATCTTAAAACTTTTATCAAATTTTACGCTATTAATAAATTGAAATTCAGTGTTTAATTTCCTCTTCAATATTTTAGCAAAACTCAAGCAAAAGAAAACATACAAAAATTAGCCTTGAGGATAATTTATTGTCTTGCTCCCGGAGCAGGATGATTTGATGACAGCTAAAAGTTCGTTTTCCACCACGATAGTGTCAGAAAATTATCCTCGGATAATTATTTAGCCCAATTGATACACGGCCTTAATATGAGTTCTGTGAACTTAACAACGTCGTAGATGTGTTTAAAAAAATCTAATACATACGGCTGTAGGTATGTGTAAAATTATTATTACAGATTTGTTATAAATTGCATGTACATGTAGGTACATATACTTGTTTGTTTTGAAAATTTGCTTTTAAATAGTGAATATTTTTATTTTTTTCAGCTACAAGGATAATTCTGGAAGCCAGGTGTCAGAAAAACCTAACCGAGATCTTTATGCTGAGCTCACGCAATCTAAGCCAAAGTTTCAAAGGGCATTGACAGAAGAGCCGGCTTTTTTCGATTACCGTGGAAGAGTAGAGGCAAATTCCAATTTATTGGATGGAGAGCTTGATGAAGATGTATTTTAGTAATGTAATGCATAAAACTCATACTAAACGTAACATTCTTTTATAAGGTACAGGCGACATTGAGGAAAATACGAGAAGTAAAAAAAGCGAGCGTATGTTTCTTAGATGATAGTAACATTTCCCTTGACGATCATAACAGAACAAGAAGTTTGGATGCAGGGCGTTTTTTAAAGGTACATAAAACACAATTTGAATTACATATTATGAAAATTTCAGTAGGTATGTATGCATTACGTGGGCGCAGTAGCGCAGTGGTTAGTGTGCTGGACTACTGTGCGAGGGATCCCAGGTTCGATTCCCGGAAAAACACAAAATACATCTTAAGGTTTTTTCTACTGCGCCACCTTCTCAAAACGGCTGAATGTTCGGACTCGGAATAAAATTGTAGGTCCCTTCCATTCGTCCCAAAAAATAGAAACTCACACAAATGAATGGTTGCGAGAAGTTAGGCTTAGGGTGTCTTCCGCCTGTTGCCCCATATATTTATTTATTTGTATGTATGCATTACACTATTGCAGCCACTGAATATTCTTAATTGTTAGGTAAGGGTAAGGTAGACGGTGGCCATGGTGTAGTGGTTATAGTCATTGCTTGTGACCCGAGCGGCGTTGGTTCGAGCCCCGGCGGGTAATATCAGATCTTCTCCACCACAACACCAAAAAAGGGGTTTCTGCTTGGTAGTACAATGGACCGAGATTCGTCTGAGTGCTCCAGGATTTGGAATCCCCTTTTTGTTTTACAAAAAAAAAAAAAGGGTAAAGTATATGCGATTTTGCTCAGAGATTAGTGTATTGTTGGTGTAACACTCAGCAAGGGGTTCCCATTCGTATTCCTGTTATTCTATATGTAGCTGCTGCCTATAAAACATATAAGATGTGTAGATACACGTGGTTTCTTTATAAGTGGACTGAAAGTCAGCAACATTGCATTTGTTCCAACATTAGCGCTAGCTCTCGTGGCTCAGAGCGGAATAAATACTTTCACTTTTTTGAAATGACATCTATTGTAAACAATGATGCAGCAATTTGAATTTCAACAATTTTACTTGGCAAATTTACTAACGCCGAATAGGTGTCTCTAGCATAATATGGAAAAATCAAGGATGGCTGTCGCACTCGCTCTGTTTCGCAGTGCCATCTTTTGTAAACAATGACGTCACTCACGGTCACGACCAATAGGCGTATCTATGCATTTTATATAGAGATCCAAAATGGGTGTCATTTTGTTTTACTAATGTTTCAAATTCAAAATGACCAATGATATCTTCACCTGCCTTAGAAAATGCCCATTCCACGCAGCTAAGCAGGGCTGTAATGATAAGGGTCTTATATAAAGTTGCTTCAGTGTTTCTTGACATTGCTTCTTCGGACAAAGAAACAGCTATTAAGAGGCTCTTCGCTTGATTGCTTACATGCCCTTTCCAGAGTTTATAGAAGTGCCGAGGTAGACATAGTTTCTAACTACCTCAAAGTAACGTATGATCACAGATACTATAGTTCCATAGATATCGCACCCAGAGGGGAAAAAAATGACCATTTTTCAACTCAATGGGACGTACTGCTGCGTCCCAGTTGGATCAAACTAGCGTGAATCATACTCAGACATGATGTTCATGTTACCACAGATACAACAGACTTTACCTTTGATCATGATGTGAGCTGTGAGTTGCATTCGAAAGATAAATACACTTGAATTCGTTTTCGTTTGCCAGTGCAATTCCAACGACTGAATAATGGGGACGGGGATGGCTGTGGCTGGTCTTGTGTGGTGTTGGCTTTTTTTGGTAGTGTGTAGGTATACATATCTGTATTTTTTTCGCACGGCTGGGATGGGAATGGGATGCGCTGGGTGCGGCGGCTGTGCGGCTTCTTATTTTTATTTTAAAGATACTTTCCTCCATTCACCATCGACTTTCGAACGATTTGGATGTTCATTTATATGGTTGAGAAATTTTTCTTTGCACATTTTATTGCGGAAGGTACTTTTTTAGCGTTATTTTTTTTTAATATCAATGGGTGATACGAGATTATTTGGAGTTTAGTCAGCAGAAGTCCTTTCTCTATATCTTCAACACCGACTGTGACTAATTTCAAGGTTTCATTGCTCATCTCTAAAGCCATCTGTTCGGGTTTTGTTGCATTGACAAGTTCTTTTTACCTTTTGAAAAAATTTACTTACATTTCTCTCAGATTAGCACTTCTCTAGTACCTCGATCGGGCTTCTCGTGGTGTTTCTTTTTTTCTCCTGCGTAGCCGGTATTCTTCCCTCCGCTTTTTTATTCATAGACCTTACGATGAGCCGCTCTCGTCCTTTTCTTCGGCACTGTTTTGAAGGCTTCCCGATATGTTGATTGATACGCCATCGGCATAACTTTTGACAGTTTGCAATTGCAGCCGTTTAACACTAAATCTCGTCACACTATTTTTCCGTTGTTGTGGAGTCTGAGATATCCGCATTCATAGTTTAGCTACAATTTCGTCCGTGTCTATGTAGACAGCTCGGAATGTTTGGACATGTAAAATACTGGAGTAGTGCCTTACTTCGATTGCAACATGAAAAATCTGGGTAACGGTTTTTCGATATGGTGACAGCCATGTTTCTTTATAAATGTTGAGATAAGGAAACCATGTGCTAGCTATACCAACATTATTTTGGGACTTTGGGTAGCAATTAGAAAGCCCGTTTTCAAACGTGGTGTCGCATAGGTTATGCTTTCTGATTACTACCAAATATGTCTTCCTTGCCTATTAGACCTGTAGTTATATGCACACGAACAGTGGCCTTAACCTCTTCAACGCGTGCGTTGAAAAAATCAACTTTGATAACTTATAAATACTGCAATAATTTTGTATTTTAGTCATTTTCAGGTTCTGATGAAGATATCAATGGAACAAGCATAATACGGTTGAAGGCAAAGTCTGGAAAGGGTGAAATCAATCAATCTAAAACAGCAGCATCTTTAAGGGCAAATGCTACTAAAGAAAGACTACATAACATCGAATCGGAAATGTCTGAACGATACGAAAAACAAATTCAAAGAGAAAAAAGGTCCGCCAATCTGAAGAAACTTTTGAATGAAACAAATATTGAAAGCAACAAGTCTGTTAAAAAAGTAACCTTTTGAATAGCAAAAAAAAATCAATATGTATACCCAATAAAATTGCACTCTGAAATTTTTCAGAAATAGCTATATGTCGGAGAGGCTTGAAACAGCGTTCCACTTTCTTTAATAAAAGCTTTTACTTAACTTGACATGTACCTGCATTATGTTTATGCTTTATTTTTTCGAAAACTTCGCGGGCCAAACGACTACTGTGGATGGCGAGCGCTAAAAGCCATGCTCAACAATTTTCTTCTTCTTCCTGAATTGGGACTGGGGAACATATTATGGTTCCAACAGGATTGAACAAAAAATATAATAATTACAAACATAGAGTTGTAATCTTTGGTGATTACGCAAATGAAAGTTTAACGTCAGTTTTTAGTGTTTATTCTGAATATGATCCAATAATGTATAAGTATAAATTCAATGTACAAATTGTAGCTTAACTTCGAGATCAAACCAGGGGCCAGATCGAGTAAAATAAAAACGATCGAACGACATCGTTTTCACAAAAGCTGACTGTTGTGATCCTTTACGATTACCAAGAATGCTGTTGGAAGAGTATGATTAATATACGATTTGAGGTTATACTATACAAGAATTCAGGAGGTTTTTTTTTATTTCACGTCTTATTGGTACAAAAGTTAAGATTAAAAAGAAAGAAGAAAATTGTCTTGACATATTCGAAGTGACAGATGCTGTCAAGTTGAGTTCCACAAGAATTTATGGCGTTGCCAACATCTCCCCCTTTGAGTGATCTATCGAATGATAGAATTACCCTGGCACAAATCTGTCGATCGGTCTACGTGTTCGCTGCGTTCGACGTGGTATCGATGGTGAAGCTGTTATATAGTTGCTTGGAGAAGTCTTAATACTGCTGGAATCAACCATGTCGGATAGCGAACCAAGTTCACGAGGAGTTGTTGATGGCGGAACAGGTTCACAAGGAGTGTCTTCGGTTTCATACACGTCGAGCGCCTTGTCCCATGATTTTTCGGTAGAAGGTTCGGTGTATATAACTTCTCTATGACGAATTCGGAGTTGGTTCGCATGTGCACGAACTAATTTACCATTCTGTAATAAAACATTATACATGACCTTACCAATACGTTCAATAACTTGTCCTGGTTTCCACTGGAAGTTGTTGTTGTTAGAATGTACACTGACATAGACTAACTCTTGATTGTTGAAAGTTCTCGGTTTGGTATTAAATTTTCGATTGAATTGATTGGCCATGTTTGTTTGATTTTTGTTGATAATGTCCTCTTGGTTTTGCTGGTTTTCACTTAAGTCTGGCTTAATAAGATTCAGGATTATGCGAATGTTTCTGCCAAACATGACTTCGGCTGGAGACTTTGAATTTGGTGTGTTTCGATTTGGTGTAGAGCGATATGATTGTAGAAACGTTTGAAGGTTTTGGATGGTGCTCCCTTCTTTGTTTAACTTCAGAAGCGAACGTTTAAAAGTGTCCACGAATCGCTCAGCTTGCCCATTGGACATTGGGTAGTATGGACTGCTACAAATATGTTTGATGCCGTTCTCTAACATGTACTGTTGAAACTGTGAGCTTTTGAATTGAGTTCCATTGTCTGATACAATTGTCTTCGGAAGTCCAAATCGGGAAAATGTCTCTCTGAGAATTTCTATGGTACGCTGAGAAGTGATGGATTTCGTCGCAACTATTTCCGGCCACTTGGAATAAGCATCCACTAAAACCAGAAAGTAGTTTCCCTCGATTGGTCCGGCGTAGTCCAGGTGAAGACGTTCCCACTGTTCCGTTGGTGTGGTCCATGGCTGAAGCGTTGTTTTTGATGGCATCTTGGCTGCTGAGGCACAACTGTTGCAATTTTGAACGAGTTTGTTAATATCCTCGTCGATGTTTGGCCAATAGACAAAACTCCTGGCTATGGATTTTGTCCTTTCGATGCCTGGGTGTCCACGGTGGAGTTGTTTGAGAACTCTTCCTCTGAACAGCTTTGGAATGATGACTCGCTGACCAAACATGATGCATCCATCGACGATGCTGATGTCATCTCTGCGGTTGAAATATGCTTTCAACTCGGTGTTTTCGTTGACTTTATTCGGCCAGCCATCTGTTATAAAATTAAGTAATCGACTGAGTATATCATCCTTCGCCGTTTCAAACTTAATCATCTGGTGTGTGACTGGTAAATTTTCGAGATTGTCAGAAAGTATTTGTTTAACTTCTAGTTCCATTTTGATTGATGCAATCACAAAATCTTCTTTGATGGGAGTGTTTTTGTCAATGAGCCGTGAAAGCACATCGGCATATCCAAAGCTACTAGTTGAGATGAAGCTGATGTCAAAATCGTATGCTAATAACTTGACTGCCCAACGTTGAAGACGATTTGCTTGGTGAACGGCTATTCCTGTCTTTTTCCCAAAAATGGCAAGAAGTGGTTTATGGTCCGTGTGTAGTTTGAACTTTCGACCAAAAACCATTTTGTGAAACTTGGTAATTGCAAACACAAGTGCGAGGCCTTCCTTCTCGATCTGACTGTATGATTTCTCAGCTGCTGTGAGCGATCGTGAGGCATGACAGATCGCTTTGACGGATCGATCAGGAAATTCGTGAAGAATGCATGCGCCTAGGCCGTAGTTGGATGCATCTGCCGCAACGATGATGTTTTTCTTCGGATCATAATGAGTTAAAAGTAGGTTGGATGAAAGAATTTTCTTCAAATTCAGAAAACTATGCCGATGATTTTCTGTCCATTTCCAGTGTGTGTTTGTTTTTAGCAACTCATCCAATGGTCCTCTGTGTTGTCGCATGTTGGTTACAAATTTGCCGTAGAAATTTATAGCACCGAGGAATGATCGAAGCTCTGACACGTTGGTTGGCTCAGGCATACTTTTGATGGCTTGTATACGTTCCGGGTCAGGATGAAGTCCATCCTGGTTGATAATGTATCCAAGGTACTTGACTTCGTTAACGAAGAACTTGCATTTAGCAAATTTGATCTTGAATCCGTAGTCTTGAATACGACACAAAACTTCATTTAAATTTCGGTTGTGTTCCTCCAAGTCGGTTCCTGATACAAAAATGTCATCAATATATGCGGCTGCACCAGACAGCCCTGAAAGCATTTGATCCATGATTTGTTGGAAAATTGACGGAAATGTTTTCACACCGAACACCATTCGGTTGTATCGAAAGAGACCCATGTGGGTGTTGATTGTGAGAAGATGTTTTGATGCCTCGTCGACTTCGATTTGCAGAAATGCGTCTGACAGGTCGATGTGACTAAAGAATCGAGCGTTGGCGAGTCTTGCGAAAATATCCTCTGGTAATGGAAGAGGATATTGATGACTTTCGAGTGCATTATTGAGACCAGTAGAAAAATCAGCACAAATTCGAATGTTTCCATTCGGTTTCTTGATGACCACTATAGGGGCAGCCCACTCCGAGTAATTGACTGGCGAAATCACATTTGTGTCTTGTAGCCGCTGTAGCTCTGCCTCAACGAGATCTTTGACAGCATAAGCGACTGGCCGCTTTGGTCGAAAAACTGGTTGGATGTTGGACTTCGTCACCAGATGTGCTTTTGTTTTGTTACACAAGCCTAATGTTTCGTTGAAAACATCTGGAAAAGAATGTTTTAAATGTGATATACTATTTTGAATAGAACTAAAACTTTCCGGGTTTCCAGCGGTGACTTGGTTGCAGATGGCACTGATTGACATGTCTTCGAGATTCAATGCCTTAATCCAATCGAGTCCCATGACATTTAGGTTGTTGATTGGAGTGACGTAACATGTTGACTGTGTTTTTCTCGCTCTGAATGTGATGTTGCAATCAAATTGACCTGACAGAGGTAATTTGCCGGTTGCACTCCTGGCAGTGTGTTTCACATTTTTGACATGTGAAATATTGAGGGTTTTGAAGTTTGTTTCTGATATAATTGTTATATCAGATGCTGTGTCCAGCTGCAGATCGATGTTTGTACCATTTATGTTGACGTTGACATATTTTCGTTGCGATGGATCAATTTTGTTTGTGATGAAAATGCTTTTTAATTCTGGCCGAAATGTGTTGTTGTTGTTATACTTCGTTTTTGTTCTCCCTCTGTTATGCTTCTTCGTTTGGTTTTGCTGCTTCTTTCCCGCGTTACAGTACCCTTCTTTATGACCTACAGTGTTGCATTGTTCACATTTGTGTTTGGTGTACGTGCAGTCGCGGACGAAATGCATGTTGCCACAGAACCAGCATGGAGTTTTCGGGAAAGCTTTTGGTTTATTGTTTTTGTTAGCTGTGGTGTGCAGTCGATTAACTTGAGCATCAGTTTTCGCCTTCTCAATGAGCGATGTATCTGTTTTTAAATTGATCAATCGTTGGCATTCTCTTGAAAGCACCTCTAACGTGATTGTAGCACTTTCGCTGTCCAACTTGTTCAGCATTTTTGTTCGGATCTCGAAGTCAGATGTAGATTTCATTCCCATTACAAATATTAAGCACTTGAATTGATCTAGGGTAAGATCATTCAGCTTAAAACTTTCGCAATGTTTGTTTACCATACCTGCGTACGTGATGAAATCAGAATGTGCATCTTTTGTGAGCTGAAAACAATTGTAGCGTATGTTGAACAGTGATGTTTGTAATCCGAATAGATGAGTGAGCTTTTCCACGGTTGGTTTAAACTCGAAGTCACGAGGGTGCTTTGGCAGGATGTAGTTGATATACTTGCTGTGAACAATGGGATGGAGTTTCCTCAGTAAGAGTCTAACTTTTGCTGCATCGTCCAATTGAACAGCATCGATTTCGAAGAGGTCTTCGTAACGAGCATACCATGTGTCGAAAGTGAGGTTATGTTCCATGTCAAAGCAAAACTCAGTGATGTTTGATGCGAGGGCTTCCATGATAAATTCTGGGCTCTTGATTTCCTTGTAATCCGCTTTCAAAGTTTCGGTGGGACCAGTTGTCTTTCCTGGCTGTTGTGCTATTAACTGCGAAACCAGCGATTGCATTGCAAGATTATCGCTATGCTGTTGTTCCTGCATCTGCTGCAGCAATCTCTGGAAAACTTCCTCCATGGTGGGGAAAGGGAAACGAAGTGAAAATGAATTGTTGAATTAATTTTTTTTTCTTTAATCCTCGTCGCCACTGTTGTGATCCTTTACGATTACCAAGAATGCTGTTGGAAGAGTATGATTAATATACGATTTGAGGTTATACTATACAAGAATTCAGGAGGTTTTTTTTTATTTCACGTCTTATTGGTACAAAAGTTAAGATTAAAAAGAAAGAAGAAAATTGTCTTGACATATTCGAAGTGACAGATGCTGTCAAGTTGAGTTCCACAAGAATTTATGGCGTTGCCAACACTGACTCTATCATATCTGTGACAAGAGACAGAGACTGCTAGTCTGCTACCAGGGAAAATCAACAGCCAAACTACCCCCTGCCTTACAAAGTATCTATTTTGCAGACATCAACTCGGCGAATTTTGTGTCGAGACTTGGGCCTATACCCGTTCAAGATCCAACTGACCCGGGAGCTCAAAGTTAATGATAATGTAATAGTAATGTAACGTAATACAAAAATCATCTTTAGCGACTGGCCGCATTTTTGTAAGAATGGCCAAATTGCCATATAAGGGATGACGCCAGTCAACACGAGGTGGCATTGCATCCATAAAAAGCTGTTTGGTGCGCATTTTAGACCGGCGCGGCGGCGCGCTGTGGCGTCATTGCTCCGTACTTTTTTATGACGTTGGTAAGGCCAATACCATCAAGGGCGAGTACTACAGAACGATGCTGCTAACATGA
The DNA here is from genome assembly GCA_949372485.1 of Cheilosia soror. NCBI lineage: Eukaryota > Metazoa > Arthropoda > Insecta > Diptera > Syrphidae > Cheilosia > Cheilosia soror. Next base: position 56,739,996 of record OX443561.1, on the reverse strand, counting down.
GGTTCCAGCAAGAGGTGGCTACGTGTCTGTCACTCAGCTGCCGGGTACGGTTATCTGATCTCTATCAGAGGTGACGTGAATTGGCCACGAAGATCGTGCGGGTTAGCCTCACTAAATTTTTTCGAAGTGGCTATTCGAACGTTCATTTTGACACATTTTGTACTGAACTGACGTTTACCAATTTTCGGGACACGACTACGTAATCAACGTAACGTAATCCTATTTTCATCTCTCTCTTTAATCTTTATAAATATAAAAGTTGGATCCTAAACGTACGGCATAATGTCCGAAAATGATTATACTGAAGTTAAGAGTCCTTGCCGCGAGCGTAGCGATATACATACCCCAACTTGACGCAATATAAACTTTGACATTTCGTTACAGCCAAATTTTTTTTGTGGCGTTCTGAACTTGAAGCTTAATGCAAATAAAACGCAATCGACCGATGTCCTTAAACCCAACATAACTAATGTTATCGCTCAAATTAAACCGGATCTATGCAGTAGATTGGACCACTCGGATCCGTGACAACGTGAGAAGCTGCGGCGGACATTTGGGCATGGTGTTATATTCCATACAATAATGGCATACATGGGATTCGTTAATACCTTGCACACAGCTTGTTTTATTCCATTTCAATGTCGACCAATCCTCATTGAAAACCCCTTTAGTGAATCTTCAGTAAGCTCAGCCTATATTCACATATCTGTGCTTTGTTCCGTTGTGTTTTAGAAGGGCGTCGCAAAAATATTCACCCCTATCATGGAATCCGCCGGGGGGAATTATTCACGGAAAACAATATTTTGGTATCGTCGAATCCGCAAATTAAACAGTTATTATGTCATATAGGTAGGTATATACATAATATTAACACATATAGCCCGTTCCAACTTAAGTGAAAATTTCTTGCGCAGGTCTCTTCACATCAGGGATTTTACTACAGCTTAAAAAAATATGTGCGCATTTCAAACAACAAACATACCCCTGCTTGCGAAGACATCTCTCTCGATCGACGATCGAGTCACGCACGACTGATTGTCCACACAGGCACACAGCAGCAGCACAGCACCGTGTCGTTGTCGTTGGCTTATGCAAAAGATACACATTTACCCACCCCAAAGAAGAGGGAAATTTGCTGAGTGTTGCACTTCTCAAATAGCTATGTGTGTTTAGTAATAAAACCAGATTTCTGAGTAACTTTATTTATTATAACAGCGTGAAACCCAGTATGAAATTAAATTTTCGGTGTACTTTGTTTTAATGTAGAGAAAAGCATTAACTATTTCATGCGATCAAAAATCCTTAAGAGAAAAAAATGTACCTTAAATATAGTGCTACTGCGCATGTTGGGATCTTTCTTTTGCTTTGGGCACGGGCTATACTATTGGTAGGGTATGGTTTTTTTTCCAGATTTCTGTTCACTTTTCGCCCGGCGGATTCCATGATAGGGGCGATTATAACCTGGGGGTCTAGCACGTAACTTGATACAATCGAGTTCAGTCGATACAATCGAGCTCTGGCAGCACCTAATTTGTCTCGATAATCAATCGAGAATAATCGATTGATTCCATCGCAGTATGGAAAAGTTTGGGAACCCCTGGCCTAAGAGAAATTGCGGTCATAACTTTGAGGTAGTGGTTACAATTTTTATTTAGGCCACAACAAAAAACATTCATTTCAATGTTTCCAGATTTCTTGCTACTGGAACAAAAAAAAAAAAAAAAACCAATGACATCTGTCATTTGAGGTTAAGTTCCAACGGATGTTTTATTTGCTAGTTTGTGGAACTCGTATTGAATGATGTGGATTGTGAATAAACTTTGACAATTCGCGCCAAGGGTGTATTCGTTCGCGGCAAAAAGTTTGGAATTTGAAAATTTCGTTATTAAGACTATTTTTAAACTTGTTTTCTTAGTATATTTTGATGGAACAATTAATTATCCTCCTCTTGGAATAGTAAAATGTGAAATTTTCTGTTCATAAATGCATTATAAGTGGTTTGTTCGCATTTAAGCAATTCGTTCGCTCGCTCTCAGGTGAATAGTCCTTTACTCTGAATAGCTTTTCAAAGCACAAATCACAAACTCATTTTTCAAATTTTGTTCTCTTCTTACACTAATAAGATAAAAGTCAATGGTTCTGCAAGTATTTATTTTAAATCGGGGCATCCCAAACAATTGTCTCAATTTGATCCCAATATTTGTTGCTGAGTTCCCAGAAATGTTTTTATCCCACTGCTGTGGTCTCCACATTATCCAGGGTGCGTTGCAGCGTATCCACTAAACATTGCTGACGTTGTCTCAGCGGTGCCACCTCGACGCCGTTGTTTGTCCTAACGCCTTCGGTAGCCTTGGTATGGGGAGGCGTGTACGAATTGTCCTCCGTCTCTAGGTCATTGGGCTTGACCTGTGCCTGCAGGCGCTCAATTCTGAATTTGAAAAGAGCCTGGTGCTCCTCGTTTGCCGCTCTTACGGCATCAAAATACCCCCTCTCTGAAATAGGGGTGGCCAAGTTGCTGGGGGAAATTGTTTCATATTTCACTATCTGTAGCATCGAAACAACTTCATTGCTCCTCCAACCTACGAAGGCGTTCCTGGAAATATTCCACGATCTTCCGGGAGGCTGGATCCTTTTTGAAGTTAGCGATGATTCTTTCTTTTTGGAGGGCTGCCTGCTGATCCATGGTGCAGGATTTGTGTGTTGAAAACTCGATGAAAGATAAGTACTAAGAAACTATAAGAGAAGAGGTGTGAAGATAAATGACATTGGAAATTACATTAAATCGATGCTACAATCCACTTTTAAAAACAGAGTTAAAGCAACTAAATCTATTAGTGGTTGCCATCGAGCTGCTGTGAAGGAAAATGTGAACCTGCCTGTTGTGACAATTGATGATTGTAGTGATAGCGATGATAGCAATGCTAAATCCATCACTCCAACTGACCTGCATAAACGTCTGTCACCATCAAGTCGCTTAGTAAGCCAATGCAACTCAAAACAAAATGCTGTTGCTGCTACGGCAAAAAATTCTATATCCCTCAAAAACTGAGTCTCGCAATTCTGTCTGTCTGTTTGTCTGCGTGGTGGTAGGTAGCTGTATTCTTAACGACAGGACGGATTCGTTTGTACCTCTAGTAGTTTGTTTCAAACTGTGCATAAGTATATATGCGATTTGTAGGCTGACAGTTTGAGTTCATTTGTTTATTTTAATTTTAAACCCAAAATTAACTTTTTGTATTTAGATACAATTATTTTAGGAGCAGCTATACGCAGGTCGCAGTGGTACGCTGAATGCTATTGCAGCAATCATTCAACTCATCCCTAATACATTTAAAATATGGATTATTGTAGTTTGTAGGAAATTGATGACTATATGTATTTAGAAACTTGCAGTTCAGATGAGATTCTTGCTATGAAATTAAGTAAGCTATTGTTTGTTTTAAATAACTAAGTCATCAACGCACAGCCCAAAACGGATAATCTAAGCCCGTTTTCTAACCATTGATCAACGATCACACGAAAGTGAGGAAAAATGAAATTCAAAAAGACACATAGACGCACTAAACTAATCAGTTGGTAACGAGCGAATAGCTCACAATTATCTCCAGACCAGAAATGACAGCATCAGGCGGCTAACCCCAAATAACACAAGCAAGACCATCACGGGACTGCTAGTAATCTATTTTTGATATTCCGTTTATAACTCGAGTTTGGCTACACCGAATTTGATGATTCTTTTTTTTCTATAACACCGCGTCTCCACGAGCAATATTTCATAGCTTGCCATCTGCCATTTCTCATAGAAAGAAATAACGATAGTATGCAATAAAATGTAGGGTGGGCATTTCATATCTTACTATTTCCATAGCCATCACACGAAAACACATGCGTCACAACAAAAAAGTACACCCCATAGAATACTATCGATAGCAAGCTATGAGCTGAGCAATAGATGGAATACCATTTTTCATAGAATACTATTTGTGGTCTCCACGAGCAATTTTCATAGCATACTATATGGCAAGCTATGAAATATTGCTCGTGGAGACGCGGTGTAAAGGAATTCTTCTGTAGCAGGTTTGTATGTAAAAAAAATTGGACAAATGGGTGTGGCACCGTCCATACAAAAATCGTGGTATATGGTATATCTCGAAAACAACAAAACCGACTGAACTCACATTTTGATAAAATCTTTGTTTTTGGTACGAAGGCTATTCTGTGAAGTTTGGTCAAAATTGGACTAAGGGATGTGGCGCTATTCTTCGACAATCACGGGAGCCAATGTTTGTAAAATTTGTAACATTGTTATGCATTGTCCTGATAGACAAGAATACTATCTATGCAATACGATTCCTGGAAAACCCAAAAATTAGCATTACAATAAAAGCTGTTTATCACTTATTTAAATGAATTTGAAGCTGATATTTTTATTTTTCTATTTTGCACTACGAAGTGTGCAGAGGGTTCGCTAGTACTATAATAATAATCAAACTTAGAACTTCTTCTAAATACATAGTAGTGCCTACATTGTTAGAAAAACATACTTTTATTTAAATAGTGCCGCATAAATCCCCTGAATATGTACCTATGTACATAATATGTATCTACTCTTTAGATTTAATTCCCTAGTTTTATCGAAATGATTATGTATTAGTGGTTATGGGAAAGGAACAATAATTGCAATACATTACATATAAAGATATCCGGCTTTGCACGTGCCTAGGAATTGTATCTATACTATTGCACAGATATATTTTTGTCCATCAGCACAATGCATATCAATGTTCCAAATTTTAAAAACTGTTAGCGTTTGAAATTGTTTGTTTGTATTGTCTAATTTTCCATACTTCACAGAAATACCTACCTTTGGGTTTGGTTCGGTGGTTTTCGAGTTTTGCGATCATTAGTGGTGTACTTATACCTTATTCCCATAAAAAATGGAGATTCAGGTTTTTTGCAATTTTTCGGCTTTTCATTTGGGGGTTTCAGAATTTTTTTTGCCAAACCCTAATTCAAGATGAACAAAACAAAAAAAATCATCCAAATCGGTCTAGCATCTAGCCTTTCTCGAGTTTTGCGAATTGCGAGACTAACGCACAACAATTATGTATTATTGATTTTTATATAGAGAGAGATGTAGAATGTAGATACATCTCGTTTTACCGACACAAAATGCTTCTACATTATAAACCTCATAAAATAGACACATGCCTATAATAATTTAGAATCAATTAAAAAAAGAATCACTTAAATCGATGCATATTTGACATAAATATAGGCAAAATAGTGAGAGTCTACCATACATTATTTTATGCCCAATCCTTAAATCTTCTGCAACGACAGAAAGGAAGCCAAATTCAGTTTTTATTCAATTTGTCTTTCCCAACTGATCACCCCGCATCGTGCACCCCTCTCCAACCAAACACACAAATCCTCCACCACCACCATCCTATCCTACACCACAATGCTGTTGATTTATATTTGCTCTTGCTCATATTATTGCACCTCCTTCCTTTCCTCTATTCTCCTCTCCTTTCACTAAGAAAAACTAAACCAGTTGCAGTTCTCTACCCTACCCTGTTACATCACATCAGAAATAATTTTATACCTACTGATGGATGGCAATGGCGATATGAATGAAGAAAGAGAAGAAGCATACCAGTTTGACTTTGTTTTGTTTATTTTGGTTTTCTCTATACACATTTCCCCAATGCTCTGAGTTGGCTGGCAGTGTACAAACTAAATCAACTGAAGCGCCACCTGGATCGTCGAAGACGCGTAATTCAATGCGATGGGATGAGAGTACTATAGTGTGTATATACAATGGTAGTACTTTGGTTGCGTCTGCAAACATGCTCGATCGATCTCTTGCTGCTGGCGTTGTAATGGACACAAATTGTGTTAGTTCAAAACAAATATTGGAGGTATGAGAACTAAGCTAAAACAATTTTATTTATTTACCTGCGAATGTGATTTCGATGTTATAGTTATTACAGAAACTTGGTTACATAATGGAATTAAAAATTTTGAATTTGTGAATTTAGATAAATACGAAGTGTTTGATATAATTTGCTGTGCAAGCTATATACCACCTGAAAGTTCATTTGCATTATATAAAATGGATATTGATAATTTACTCTCTTTATCGGCTACATCTAAAAAAATGAATTTATTTGCACCATTGGTGATTTCAATTTAACAAATATTAGTGATGTAAGGCAGCTGGCCAAAGATCGTGCTGGCTGGAGACGCTTGTTGGTTGAGGCCCAGGTCCACCCCGGACTGTAGCGCCACCTTAAGTAAGTAAGTATTCCGAAGTTTGTGGGCTGTAGTTATGATTACGGGCAAATATTCAACATTCTGACAGTCAACTAATTTGAAACTTGACATCTTCTTCAAGAGTCCAAGTTTCTGTGTCAAACCGCCATCTTGGAACGTTTTTTCCAGCTTTTCCCACATCTGCGCTGCAGTTGTGCAACCTCGCACATGAACGAAGATGCAAGGATCGATCAGCAAAGCAATTTTATTCTTTGCTTTCCTCAGCTTCTTCACGACCTTTTCCGAACCATCTATAGCGCCCCATAGATCCTCATGCTCTAGATAATTCTGCATGGAGTACTTTCAATCTTCAAAATTGGATCGTCCCTTAAGTTTCTCGAAACCGCTGTCTTTATTCGCCATTTAGAAAGCTCTTCCTTTCAGTAATTATTCAATTATGATTTAGACTTCTCAAATCTAATATTTCTCTCTAGGCCCATAACCTAAAGGAACGAACAGTTCAGTTGAAAGGATAGAAAGGGAATGAATTTATTAAGAAAAATAAATTGAGAACAAATAAATCAAATAGAACTAGATATAATAATAAAGTATTAGATCATCCATTGATACTTGGGTTTCTCGTGAACACGAGTGTCGGTGGCGTGACTGTGCTGGGTGTAGACAAACCAAACGACTGCGTCCGGACATCTGCAAAAAGTCGGCGTCTTTCCTCCTGTCTCTCAGGAGAATCGACTGCAGACTACTTGTGGGCGTTCTTTCGGGCCACCAAGCTTTTGCCAAACACTTAAATGTATTCGGCTTGGGCGACACCACCATCTGTCCTGCTTGTGGAGAGGACGACGATACAGCGGAGCACTTCCTCTGTAGTCGTCCTGCCTTTGCTCGCATCTGGTGGCGGATCTTTAAAGCTGACGTGGTGAGTACCGAACATCTAAGCTCTTCATCATTGAAGCTCCTTCTCTCTTTCTAGGTAGACCCAGGATGTGATGGTTAGATCAAGTCCATAATCTCTCCTGTGCCCGTATGGGGATTGGCCTTGATGATTTGGAGTCGATGGTGGAGAATCGCGAACTATGGTGGGTCCACTTGAGCAATCTACACCCGCAACCCACTTAATGGATAAGCAGGCCCTTGAAAATGAATGAATGAATGAATGAATGAAATATATGTATTTAAAACAAAATAGGTTCCAAACTCCAAAGACAAATGAAAACATTTCTTCACTCACTTTTGACGCTTGCTGTATATGGATAGGAATACATAGCTGATATAATACCAAAAAAAATGCGATTAGAAGTTTTAACAGTTGATCTTATATTTATAGCACCTTTACGTTACATAAATTCTATTATGTATATATTATTTCATTATTTATGTATTATATGATTTATACATTATTATTATAATTTCATTAGAATAGTTTTGACACCCAAAAGATTACGAACATTTTCGTTGTATTGAACCAGTACTACTTTTGAGTGGCATATGTTTATTTTTTCCCCCGCACATAGAAGCTGTAAACATGTAGCTTTCTCCAAGAACTCACACATTTTTAATTCCCTTATAAAAGCTCTACTGACTGTAGTAGGGGATATGGACGGAAAAATCTGAAATGAAAAAAGTAAATTTTATGTTTTTAGATTAAACCCTCTTTAAAATGTATGTATGTTTTTGTACGGTATATTTGGACATAATATATGTTTCCAAGTTAAATGTCAAAACTTTGGGTAATAATTCTTGGATATAATCTAAGAAAAACACCGTTGTACAGTAAAAATCTATAGATCTCCAATGTGGTACAAATAAAAAAACAAAAATTAAAAACAAAATAATTAAAAATACCTATATTATCTTTGTCTTTGATTTTGGAAAAAAGAGAATATTATACAACATCAACCATTGACATACTATACATGGACTGCTAGCAGCCAATTTTTCGTTGAAGTAAAAATAAGCACTAGCTCTTTTGGTTCACGGCGGAGAGAAACGAAAACACTCAAATGTCATCGAGCAATTCGTGCGATTAGGTTTGTGTCGAGGTTTGTGTGCTGAGTGTGGCCATACTGCCATCTGTTATAGCTCGTTTGAAATAATTTGAATAAGTCGTTATTTTTGCGCAGTTGCAATGTTTCTACAATGAATGGCACTGTGTTCTATGTAAAAAAAAAAATAGCAAAGGCGTGCAGAGGTTGAGGTTTTCTACTTTCGCCGCACTGAACCAAAAGGGCTAGTGCTTATGTTTGCTTCATTTTCCCTCGCAGGTTTGTATGAAACTAACATTTCACTAGCAGTCGATGTATAGTATGTCAATGACATCAATAGCCATCACTATTATGTATGTACAAAAATTTCCCTTGAAAGCATAAGAAAAATACGAACAAAATCACCTACCCTTGATTAAAAGCAGTACACTTTCACGAAAAATATTCGACACACAAGAAGTAGTGGTGCAGGGAAACAACTTCACCGGCAATAACTTCACATGGGAAATAACTTTACCTCGAGTGGGAAATAATTTCATTTTTTTTATGTGGAGTTATTTCCCATTTCCCAAGGTGGGCAATAGCTTCACTTATGTATGTAAAATAATTTCTCTTAGCTCTTACTATATTTAGTAGGAAATAACTTTGTTTAGGGATACACGTCCCATCCCAGCGGGACGGAAGCCCCAAAAAAAAAGGTGGGACTTATGTATGTCCCACAAAACATATTTTCGTAAATATTTAGTGAAGTGACATAAGACCAAATATTGGCCTACTGTTGTTTTGTGAAAGTGACATAAAGCCATATTCCATTGGCATTATGACGCTTTGGTAAAGCGGCCTTAAGTCACTTTTCACTGCATATCCGATTTCAAATATCTGCAAGGTAAGTAGACTATTATTAAACGGTAAGTCCTGGAACACTACATAATAGTAGAAATAAACTTGGGCATGTAAATAATCCAAAGGCATAGCAAAGAAACGATACAAAATTTTTGAGGAAGGGAAGATCGAAGGAAAAATAGAAGAAAGCATTGAAAGGGAAAAAGGAAGGAATTGATTTGAACACGATCAAAAATAAGACATCATTCATTGTGCAGGAGTATTTCCAGTCTGATGGGAAAAGGAAGTGGATGGTGTGGGCGAGTTTATAAGGAGAGAGCAAATTCGCAATAGCTTCATCTTGAGGCGAAAGTATCGCCTGTTTAAAGTTGCCTCCTCCGGTTGAGCGAGACTCCTTTTTGTTATGCACTATTTTTTTCAAACAGAACTTAATATTTAAAATCTGCCTAAACTTAAACAAAACAAATTATATAAAATACTCAATTTACCATCAAAATTAGTACCTATTGCCAACCTTTGCCATCTCTTGTCGAAGGGCCATAACTATTTATCGAAATCGATCTTATTCAACCTTTTGCTGAATCCTTTCGCCAGATGAATATTCTTCTATATTAATGAAGTAAGCACTTTTGATTGCTTTTTGTTTGTTATTTTAATTTTTTTTTTGTCATACTTTTTTTATGTTTTCAACCTATCCATCGGACATAACATACGCAATCAAACTGACGGTTTTGAAAATAAAAACACACGACAAATTTTCACCAAAAACGAACGCCTGCATGTTTCTGTGCGTTCTTCCATTAAAAAGAAATAAATTCTGTTTAAAAAAAACCGAATACAAACGCGCAAACACCCGACTTAATTGAACCACCCGACTACCTGTCGGGAGCGAAATTGCAAACGACAAAAAAGGTGGTGTTTTAGGTCCATTAGTCGTGTCGCTTTTTCTTAGGTTATTAAAGTAAAGTCGTGCGACGACTACAAAACTAGTACAAAAAAGGCATTTGACATTTTCATCCGACCTTCGTCGTGTAAATTTGGAAGAGTCGTGTATTTTTGTGTCGAAAACGACAACGGTAATCGAGGTGACTATTGTTATTTCTGCACTTTCTTGGTCACTTAAATCGTTTTTCAAGTATTCCACAAAGTAATCAATTCACAATTTTAAGGGAAGGGATTTTCGGTGTATTATTTTCTCAACTAAACTAAAAATCTACCTGTATCGCCTGAAACGACTTTCATATGAGAAGGCTCGTATCTGTGTATCTACGTATATTTAATGCACATGACAATTCTTCCACAAAAATCTACAAAAAAATATTCCACGACAAGAAAAGTGAAAATACACTGGTCGGCATAAGTATTTTGACAAAACTAACGGCCAAAAAGCCCGCAACACATATAACACAAACACAAACACTTGGTCAACAAACATAATCTCAAAACTAAAGTTAATTCTACTCATAATGTGAACTAATGTGAAGGTAAGCACAGAATCCACGAAACGACAACAGACAACGGCTACCGACTAATCGATTTTGCAGCAGCTCGTAATACGGTGATAAGTAGCACTAGGTTTCCAAGGCTAAGGATCCACACAGCAACCTGGCGCTCTCCAGACGGTCGAACCGCCAACCAAATCGACCATGTGCTAATCGATGCGAGGCACGCATCCAACATCCTCGACGTGCACACATTCCGAGGGGCAAACGTCGACTCTGACCATTTTCTTCTCGCGGCTAAATTCAGAGCTCGACTGTCCAACGAGAAGAAGCTGCAAACCGTCCAGAAGAAGAAATTCGACGTTGGACGCCTTAGCACACCTGGAGTAGCCAGAGCCTACAGCGAGCGCCTGAGTATGAAACTCTCCTCTGTGCACTCACCTACCACAAACGTCAACAACCAGTGGTGCCAGTATCGCGACATCATCAAAGAGGTAGCCGAAACCACCGTAGGGTACCAGCCACCCCAGAGAAAGAGCCCGTGGTATGATGATGAATGCGTGTACAGGAAAAAGGTGACAGAAGATGCACACAAGAAAGCGCTGCACCGCAAAACAAGGGCAGAGAGAGAAGAGTATCGAGCCAGGAGAAGGGAGGAAAAGAAGATCCTGCGTAGAAAGAAGAGGGCTTACGCAGCTTCCCAGCTCAAGGAGATCGAAGAGTCGCGCGATCGTAATAACATCCGGAGGTTTTATAAAAAAGCTAAGCAACTGGCTGCTGGCTACAAAACCGGAACGCAGGCTCTTCGAGATACCGAAGGAAACCTAGTCACCGAAGCGCAGGGAATAGTAGATGTGTTTAAGCAGCATTTCCAGCAGCTGCTTAATGGGCATCATGTAGAGAGAGTGATAGGGCAAGAAGAGAACCCACGTCCAGTCAATGAGGAACTAGTCCCACCACCAAGTATAGAAGAAGTTGGCTTAGCTATAAAAAAGCTTAAGAACAACAAGGCCGCAGGCTCTGATGGTCTACCAGCGGAGCTCTTTAAATACGGTGGTGATGTTTTGGTAGGGAGCATGCACCGAATCATCAACCAAGTATGGGTGGAAGAAAACATGCCCGATGACTGGACTATCATCTCCATATGCCCCATCTTCAAAAAAGGCGATCCTATGTCTTGCAAGAACTATCGAGGCATATCCTTGCTAAATGTCGCATACAAGATCCTATCCAACGTACTGTGTGAACGTCTAAAACCGTTCTGCAACACACTAATCGGCACGTAACAGTGTGGCTTCCGGCCCGGCAGATCGACTATAGACCAAATTTTCACACTGAGGCAAATCTTGGAAAAGACCAACGAATTTCAAGTCGAAACTCACCACCTATTCATCGACTTCAAAGCCGCGTATGATAGCATACATCGTCAGGAGCTCTATATGGCGATGGCCGAATTCGGAATCCCGGCAAAACTGATTCAGCTGTGTCGCGCGACGCTGGAATCACACGCTGCAACGTGCAGTTTGGAAGCAGCTCTTCCGAACTATTTCAAACATGCACCGGATTTCGGCAAGGAGACGCTCTATCATGCGTCTTCTTCAATCTCGTACTGGAGCAGATAGTGCGCAGGGCAGGTGTCAACACGGAAGGCACTATCTTCAACAGGTCCGTCCAGCTGCTTGGCTATGCGGACGACATTGATATCATCGGTCGCTCCCAGCGTGCCGTGATAGAAGCGTTCACGGCGATTGAAGAACAGGCGAAATCCGTTGGACTTGTAGTAAATGAGGACAAGACTAAGTACATGCTATCAACAAACAAACAAGCATCTGTCCACCGCCTAGGACAAAACGTCACTATTGATAGCAATAATTTCGAGGTAGTTAAGGAGTTCACCTACCTCGGACTAAACGTAAACTCCACGAATGACACTCTAGTGGAGATCCGACGAAGAATTACCCTAAGAAACCGTTGCTACTTCGGTTTGGCAAAACAACTGGGTTCAAAACTCCTAACTCGAAGGACGAAATGTGTGCTCTACAAAACCCTTATCCTGCCAGTTCTGCTTTATGGCGCCGAGTGCTGGACGATAAGCAAGAAGGGAGAGCTGATACTGGGCTCCTTCGAAAGAAAAATACTTCGGCGGATTTTTGGTCCTGTGTGCGAGGAGGGCGAATGGAGGAGAAGATACAACCGCGAACTCTATGAGCTGTACCAAGATGTGGATGTAGTCCAAAAAGCCAAAACACGTCGACTACTATGGCTCGGCCACATCGAGCGAATGGACAATAATGCTCCAGCCAAGAGGATCTTCGAATCCCAGCCCCCAGGTTCGAGAAGACAAGGAAGACCGAACCTCCGTTTCAAAGACCAAGCCATCGCGGATGCCAGAGCGCTTGGTCTTGACAATTGGAAGCAGCGTGCCCGGGATCGTAGAGGATGGAAGGCTGCAGTGTCTCAGGCAGAGACTCTTCACGGGTCGGGAGCCCGATAACTAACTAATGTGAACTTCATGTAAATTTTGGTATCAATGGAAAGGTCATTTAAATTCCGTTTGAATGATACAAAATTTTCCTTAACCTTTCCATTGATGCCACAATTTACATGAAGTAAGTTTCAAATTATGAGTAGAATAAACTTTAGTTTTGTCAAAATACTTATGCCAACCAGTGTACATATTATTGTTACTAGCGGACCCGGCGAACTTCGTCTCGCCCCAATTTGTAACGATTGACGAGATTTTGCTCTTTCCGTCCGTCCGTTCGAATGGTCATAACCACTTGGGAAATTATACTGTTGATAAAATTATTTTAGTAAGTTTTGTTTCGAGAAAAAAAAAAAAAATTATTTGTCATTCAAAATAAAAACATTCACGAAAACGTTCATCGTTAATAATTCTCTATGGGAAAAAAATAAAAGAATATATTACAAACTTCCTCCACGCTATATCCTTATCTTTTGACTAAGGGATATTTAAGAAAAGGTTAACATTTTGTTTGGAGTTTTTTGTAATGGTTTCTTTTATCTCATATATCAGGTCTTTATTTTGTTTTATAAAAAAAACTTAATAATAAACTAAATAATAAGAGAATTTTGAAGAAACAATCCAAAGTAAAAAGGACCAAAGAGGAAAAGGTTTAAAAAAAACTCTCCTGGGAACCGAAAATGGAACTCGGATAGAGGAAAAAGAAAGAAGAGAAAAAAAAATAAATAAAAATAAAAAAAGCCGTGAAAGAAAAAGAGAACAAGAAGAATAGCATAAAAAAAAAAAACATAAACAGTGCAGAATACTAATTGCTGCAAAGCAGGAAAAATAAAAAAAAAGGGAAAACAAAAAGAATAATTGATAGTGATCTTAATTAAAATAGTGTTAGAGTTTAAGTTTTTCTTTTTTTTTTTTTATTCTATTCAAGTTTTGTGTTTGTGAAGTTTAATTTTGTTCTGTATTTATTATTTTATTAATCTAAACTTCAAGAATTCGTGCGCACGGATATCAACAAAATTTAAGGTACATTTTTGAACTCTTTTCTTTTATTAAGAGGCCTCTACCCAGAAATCGAGCAAAAGTGCGAAAAATGGCATTTTGTTTCCCTCCTAGAAAAGTCAATACTGAAGCGATCGAAATGATATTGGATGCATTGGAAAGAACAGAATATGTCCTTTGAAAGCTTTTTTTAAGCGACATCTCGTTTTTCTTTTATTGAAAGAATTCCCAGCTGTGTTTGAGAAAATTGGCATAAAACCGACTTTTTGTTTGCCAACGCATGATATGATAGAGTTCGAAACAGTCTAAGATAACTTGTGCATCTTAAAGGTAATATGCAAAACACAAATCAGTTTAAAATAAATCTTAAAATTTCATCCTGGTTTTAAAAAAACAGATGTTTTAAAACAAACAATTTTTTGAATTAATGAACAACGTTTTTCCTGTATAATATTGATTTATATTTGATGCAATTTGTACTCAAAACAACAAAGTATCATTCCAGCTATCGGATGAAAAAAAATTATGTATTTACATCTATTTTGTTGCAAAATACTGAGTTTAAATTTTATATATTTTTAAAGAAAAATACACTGCATGTGTCATAGTTGTTGCACATTCTCAGAAAAAAGTTCCAAGTTTCTCATTTAGATGGCGGTAGTTCTGTCTTCTGATTTGATTAGCCAATCAGAATGACACCCAAGCTATAAGGGATAAATGTGTAGTTTGTCAACTGCATTGAGAGGTGTGTTATAAATGAAATAGGTTTGGCGTGAAGTGTGTTGATATGTGTGTAAGCAGGTGGGGATTCTTTATTCAAAGTGATGTTTGCTTCATGGGGATTCAAAGTAATTTTTGCTTCTTGAATAAAAATGAAAATGAGAGAGGGGTCGACAGAAGCACTTTTCAATATGTTGTTATATTTAATAAATTCTTATTGAAAATGCATTTATTTGTTTAAACAAAATTGCTTAAACTTCATAACAAAAATTATAAATTAATTTAAACGATGAATGTCACCAAGATAAGTAGCAAAAGCTACACCAGGATTGTGAGAGGGGATGATGCAAGGGGTATTCAAGTGGGGCTTAGTTGGGAAGGAATTGTGGGTTCTGGTAATGAGAATATTACTGAATGCAAAGTTATACATATACCTGTGCACATTCTCTCGATAATATACAGGATCCAATAAAAAGATTTATGTGTGTTGGGAATTTGTTGACTTGTGGGAGCGATTTTATTTTTCTATCCGCCATTACCTAACACAATAGTACATTTACTACCTCGCCTGCTCCCCTTATACCATTAAAATCTTAAAACTACCCTTGCAAAAAACTGGATCACAGAAATACAAAATCCTATTGCAAAGTATCCGATCTGCATTTTCCAATTCCTTCTCTCCACGTTGTTATCCTTTATCATCATCAACCTTGCAATGCTGAAAATACCCTACCACACACACCATCTATATATATGCGCAGAATACCTACCCCATCGTTGATTTAATTTTCCCACCATGATAAGAGCTTCGCAAATCAAAAATAGATGGCGCTTTGAGTTCAACTTTATGTTCTACAATATGGGTAGAGGCCTCAACACAAATTTAAGTTTAACACACACATAGTATAAATTCTCAATTCTTGATTTACAATTAACCCATAGATGGCGTAGGTCGCGGAAGAGATGCACGCGACTAATCTAGGGTAGATACGATAGACTATTGGCCATAGTATCTACATGGATGGGGTGGGTGGCCAAGTAGTCCTAACGCCAACATTTTGGACTCCCAATCCGGACGGTTTCCCTTCGGCCTTAGACCGGGATTTTATTTAAATTTCAAGTTGAAATGATTTGCTTTGATTTTAGAATTTCTACTATGCTGTCGCCATGAACCGGCCTTTCGCCAGGAATGCTTCACCAGCAAAATTTGGGACCCTTATAAAAAGCATAGTTACAAATTTAACGCCTTCAGATAAACTCCATAGTGGGAATAAAACACAGATAGTTCAAATTGCAATGTAATCGAAATCGGTAGAGAGCGATGTAATAAATTATATTTCGATTTGTTTTCCGGCGCAAAAACTAACAACGAAGACGGTTTGCCAACTTTGCGAACAGGCAACGTACAGCAACAGCTGACCGTGAGAATAACAGGGAAATTCGAGATTAATCTCACAGACTTCCAACGATTGGCCGTGCGATTTATTGATTGTCATCGCAAAAGCCAATCGAACGGGGAACTGAATCCGCTTGAATTGGAATGGAAGATCAGTTGGAACAATTGGAATTACTGGGATAAGGACTTCCTCCCCTTTGAATTTGCCCTTGATGATCGTCGCTTGAATCACATTGTTCATCAATTTCTTGACGGACAACAGCGTACCGTTTCACAAATTCGGATGATTCAGATTCCGCAACATGATTATGATCGATTTCACCTTTAACTGTAAATTATGAGGTGGAGTTCCTGGAACATCAAGCGAGTTTAATTGCCCGCAACCCAATTGGATAACCTTACTTTTTACTGCTGCTGTAAGCAGCGATTGCACTTTACTTCAATTTGAGTAGATCTACTTCACTTTTTCACAAATTTCAAGAATCTACTCCCTACTTCACTTTTTTTCAATTTCCCATTATCTACTCTAATTTCAAATTTGTAATCAATTTGTTTATTTTGTTCAATAAAAAATATTTGACAATATTCTAAAATATTGTTTAGGCCATTAATGACAAATAAGTAGTATTTACTATGTAGGTAGCCACTTTATGGATTAATTTATTGGAATTTATCTGGAAAACTGTTAGCCCCAAGCCCCAACCCAAGTAAAACTATATTATGACAAATTAGAAGGTAGAAAACATAATGATCAGATGAAAAATATGTAACTCGGAGCGAAGACGAAATTCGAAACATTGGTAGATCCAATATAAAATAGATTATATATTTTAGGCCCTTAATGTTAAATCAAGAGTACCTTACGAGGACTTGCAGCTTTCACCCTACAATAAATTTCCTAACTACGACTGCTACCGGCCGAGCTGTTTAAAGCGGCGGGAGATGATTTGGTAAGGAGCATTCACCAACTTATCTGCAAAATTTGGTCGTAAAGTATTCCCGATGAATGGAACCTCAGCATCGTGAGCTCCATCCACAAGAAGGGAGACACTCTGAACTGCGCCAATTACAGAGGAATGAGTCTCCTGAATAATGCGTACAAGATCCGGTCGGCTGTACTGTGTGAATGCCTAAAACCTTTCGCAAATAACCTGACCGGCCCATATCAGTGCGGTTTTAGGCCCGGAAAGTCAACCATCGACCAAATTTTCACACTCCGGCAGATCTTAGAAAAAACGCAGGAATTCCAGATCGATACACACCACCTCTTTAACATGATTCTTGAAGCAATTGTACGGAACTCGCAAGCCAACATTAGAGGTACAATTTTTCAAAAGTCCGTTCAACAGATGATGTTGACATTATTGGGAGAACTCGCGAGCTGTCAATGGCGCGTTTGCAAGCATTGAAACGGAGGCGGCGAAGATGGGTCTGGCTGTTAATAAGGACAGCACGAAATATATGCTGTCATCGAGAAAGAACTCTCAACATCGGCGACTCGGACAAAACGTCACGGTTGACAGATATAACTTCGAAGTAGTTAAAGACTTTGTCTACCTAGGCTCTACAATTACCTCGCAAAAAGCCATCGGCGTAGAAATCAAACGAAGAATCACTCTTGCTAATCGCTGTTTCTTCGGGCTAAGAACGCATCTAGAAGTAAACCCCTCTCTCGCAGAACCAAGGAGATATTGTACAAGACCTTAATCATCCCGGTCCTGTTGTATGATGCAGAAGCATGGACCTTATCGAAAGCTGATGAAAACCTTTGGCACGCTTTGATAGAAAGATTCTTCGAGTAATTTTCGGTACAGTTTGTATCGACGGAGTGTGGATGAGGAGATTCAACGACGAACTTTACGGGCTATATAGCGACGTTGATCTAGTCTCAGCGGCTGAGATGGCTGGGTCACGTGGAGCGTATGGACAACAACGCACCAGCCCGACGAGTCTTTGAGTCCACCCCTGAGGGACAACGAAGCAGAGGAAGACCCCACCTCAGGTGGTGCGCACAATTGGAGAGCGACCTCAACCAACTTGGTGTGTGTAACTGAAGGCAGCTAGCTAGGGACCGAGCTGGCTGGAGGGGCTTGTTGGTTGAGGCCGTGGTCCACCCCGGACTGTGAGCGCCATCTAAAGTAAGTAAGTAAGACTGCTAAAAGTAGGTATGTTTGAAATATTGATGTCTCTTGACAGAATATCAGCGACACAATAGGTTTCATTACGGGACACTGCCTTATGGGCAAGTATACAACAAAGCATGACGTATTCTCAAACGATTTTTCTAGAAGTTGTTTGGACGAAAAGGAGGTGGAGGAGACCGTTCATCACTTTCTCTGAACTTGTCCGGCTATCTCCCGAAAACATTCGTAATCTCCTATGCTTCATAAGAAGCAGGACAAAACTTCTTCTAGATTCATGTGGTATCACAGGGCGGGACCTTATAATGGTTTAAGTGTATCGGCAAACATTTCGCTGTTATACCTTGCAAAAGGTATGTACAGTGTACATTGATGCTTTTTGGATATCTACTCCCGTATTTTCCCATCTACTGCACTTTTTTAGGCAATTCTACTCCAGACATTTTTTCAGAAGTGGCATCGCTGGCTGTAAGTAAGCAATTCTTTGTTTTGAAAATTTTTATTGTTTTTGACAATATTCGTGAGAAAAATCAGCTCTGAAAATGTAGCTATCTATGGACCTTTTCGGGTTTGAAATAACATCACATTCGGTAAGACAAAACAAAGTTTAAAAAGTGAAACCTATTAATATGACAATTGATAAACAAATATAAAATGTTATAAATGTAAAAGCAATTAAGTTTACCTTATGCAATAGAGTTTCCTTGGATTTAACTTTCAACAGGCTACAGAGATCACTTAATAAGACCCATTTTTTCATTCCCTCATCTTTAAGTAAATAAAGTGGTGGTAATGGCATATTAGCTTCTTCAAATTCAAAAAGCTCTCCCTCAGCATCCGCAGCATCAACATAGATTTCGAATTCGCAAACGTCGTTTTTTAGAAACTGGTTTTGGCTGATTAAAAACTTCTTTTTGTCTTGAATAATAAAGTTGTTGAAAATGAGAAATTTAATTTAATTTATTTTCATACCTAGTTGGTATAAATAGTCCAATGATGAAACATCATTAAAAGCATCGTAACCGTTTTCAGTAGCATCTATAAAGAAAAGAAAAAACAAGCGGTTTAGAATATTTCAATCAATGCCACAAATGCATAAAGAGAGAACCAACATGGGAGTTCTAAATTAACAAACTCACCTAACAGGAAATTAATGTGACAAGAACAAACTATTTAAAGGCCGTGTGTCTAAATAGTGTGCGCTAAATAGTTACAGGTGACAATTTGTAAACAGACTATTTGAACAATAATGTCAAATTTCTGTTTCATAAATAATTTGACAATTTTGTAGAAATGTCGGAAATCGATCCACCGAAACTAAAGGGAATCCGCCTCAGCTTCTCTGACAGCGCCAAATACTTAGGTGTGGTTCTGGATAGGAAACTGAGCTGGAAACGCATTAAGAAGGCCGCTACTGCACTTTACTCCTGCAAAAGGATCCAACCGCGGCACTGGAAACCATGCTTCACATTCTGCCTTGGACATACACGGTAAGGAGATGATCGGCATTGCGTCTGAGAGAATCACTGCAGTGGAGAAGCAGTGACATAGGGCATGCCAATATTCTAAACACTAATAATGTTAAAAGGGAAGTCACAGACTACGTAACCACGGTCCTAGACTTCAATATTAAATACAAGACCAGTATTCCCGACCGACAGCAATGGGAAGAGAATACGGTTATAGACAAAAATACGCTAGAAGTATACACAGATGGGTCGAAGACAGAGGACGGAGTAGGAGCCGGGATTTTCTCGGTTTCATTCTCCCTAAACCAGTCTTTCAGACTACCAAATAACTGTAGTGTCTTCCAAGCAGAAGTTATGGCTATTCGCGAAGCCGCTGAACTACTGAAGGTGAGATCGATATCGAACTCGGATATCGTCATCTATACCGACAGTCAAGCAGCTATTAAAGCACTCGAATCACCAATATTAAGATCCAAATTGGTCAGGCACTGCCGCAAATCTTTAAATGAGATCGCGGATAGGTGCACGTTAACGCTGTGCTGGGTCCCTGGCCATAGAGATATACCAGGTAACTGTAAAGCAGACGAACTAGCAAGGAACGGCACGAAAATGGAACTCTCTACTGGTAAAGGAGAACCCCATGTGCCAATTGAAACGGTAAGATACAACATCTCCACACTAGCACTGCAACAGGCTAGTGAGAGATGGCGGGAACTTGACACCTGCAACCATGCAAAACAGACCTAGCCACGAAAAAAATCGGCGCAGGACAAAGGTCCTGTTAAACGTCAGTAGAACACATATCGGAACTCTTGTCGGAGTACTAACAGGCCACTGTATACTAGGAAGACATGCCGCAAGGCTCGGAGTTATCGCTAATGACTTCTGTCGCAGTTGCATGGATGAGGAGGAGGAGGAAACTCCGTTCCACCTACTATGTGACTGCCCGGCGCTATCCTCGATTAGAAAGCAGACTCTAGGAGAGTACTTCTTCGGGGAGCTTGCTGATATTGCCGAAACGGATATCAACAAAATACGGAAATTTCTCCAAAATTCGAAATGGTTCCAAGAGTAACGGAAATAACTGACTCTGCATGTGGTATCACAATGGACCTTACTTGGTCTAAGTGAATTACTCCATATTAACGGATAATTGCCACCTAACCTAACCTAACCTAACATGGGTACCCGGGTATACTTCGCATATAACGCCGTATTAGATTTGAAAAATGTATTTCAGAAAATTTATAGATAGGATCTAATTTAAAAGGAATACACCATTTAATGCAGAATGCATTATGCCTTGCTAGGAATGCCCATCAGTTTACCATCCAGCCTATCTTCGGCCGCAGTTTGAAATATAGAGATCCTTTCATGCCTTGCCCAGCTTTGCCTTTCCTACTCAGTATAAATTACAGACATTTAAAGCCAATGTGCATCGGAATCTCCTATCTTCTCCATCCCAGTTTCTTAACGCCCGCGCTGTGTACATCACACTACACCATAAGAATAGTCATAAACTCTTTAGCGTGTGTGAATTATAAAAAAAAAGTAATGGAATGGTAGAACAGTTGATTCACGGCAGAACACCTGAGAAGGTGGTCAACCGTGGAACAATGTAGACAGGCTAAAATGACAACAAATGACAAACCTGCTCCACTCAAAGGGTTCCAAGCAGGAGTCGAGAAACATTGAAATGGGTGGTGGTGTTAACTAAAGGACATGCTAATTTCGGGTATCATCTAAGGAAGATGGGCCTTAGAGAGGATGATACTTGTAAACTATGCCTGGATGAAGCTGAGACAGCGCCACATATATTGTGTCAATGTCCAGCTTTAGCTAGCAGAAGAATGAGGATCTTGAGACAACATTGGGTCGAGGCCCATTGGATGAAACAGATCTCACATAAACGGATGCTAGCGTTAACACTAGGAATCGAACCCAGGGAATAACTCTGGAGAAGTCTAGAGAGTCTCTCTGGGCACGATTTATAGTGGTAGAGAGACGAAAAGAGACCCGACAACGGTGGTCTAATACGAACATCTCTCAAATTGTAAAGTCACTTGAAGTGTACAGACGTGTTTTTTTTTGTGCTCTACAAAGTTAACTTTTCTTTAAAAAAAAACGCAATGTCCGATAAATGTGCTAAGTGCGATAAAATCATAAGCAAAGACTTCATCGTATGTGGCGGTATTTGTGATTTAAAATTTCATGATAAATGTGTAACTTTGTCTGAAAGTGCCTTGAACTTCTTAAAGTCAAGTATAAATTTCTCATGGAAGTGTAATGCTTGTGCTAGTGTCCCAGTTCTTGGCTTAGTGTGTAAAGTTGCTGAACTAAGCAAAACTGTTCAAATCTTGCATGAAGAAATAAAATCCCTAAAAAATAGTGTAACAATCACTCCATCTGAAACAAAAAAAACAACACCCACATCTAATAATGACAAAAAAATTCATAAAAACAATAATAACAAGCAAGTACATAAAGTAAACACTGCGGTCGCCTTTAGCAATAATGTTCGTGAAGAGCCCTCAGTTAGTTCTTTAAGTGTCACTGACCTCTCATTCAATGTTAATTCTAACGAATTGATTGAACCAGTGAATATGCAATGGAATACAGTAAATAATAGGAGACGGAATGCAAAAAAACAACAACAAATCGTCGGTAAAGACTCCGCATGTACAGAAGTTGAGGTAATATCGGCAAAAAAATGGCTACATCTCTCTCGCTTCTCCACAACCACAAAAGCGGAATCAATACTGGCATATGCATCGAAGAAGCTGAGTGTTCCGGTAAATCTTCTCTCTTGCTATCCACTTTACAAAAGAGATACTGATCTGTCGTCATTAAAATTTGTTAATTTTCGCCTTGGTGTCCCTGCATGTATTATCAATGATGCAATGAATGCTGATAACTGGCCTTTGAACGTGCATGTAAGACAATTTCGTTTCATTCCAAAAAACGAGATAGGAGACAATGTGCAGATGTAAACAATGAGGTGGATTCTACTCATTCCTCTTTATTGTTTTCTTCGTCAACAAATGTTATTACCGTCTATTATCAAAATGCTGGTGGAATGAGAACCAAAATCAATGATGTCTTTCTTGCTGTTTCTCTACATGAGTATGATATTATTGTCATCACAGAGACGTGGTTGAATGACAACTTCTCAAATGCAGAAATATTTGATGACTATTACACCGTTCATCGACATGACCGATCAGAAAAAAGTGGTCATCTGCGTGGCGGGGGAGTGTTTATTGCTGTGCGTTCAAGTCTCACAGCTGATCCCATTACTCTCCCATATGATGATTTTAAGAGTGAACAGCTATGCGTTTCTGTGGATCTTGGTTGCGGAGCAGCTGACCTAAAGGAAGTTTTCTTTGTTGCGAGCTACATACCCCCAAATAGTCCGCTATATGTGTACGAATGTCATCTAGCCAACATCGATTTCATCGCTAATCAGCTGAGTGAACATCAACATCTTATCGTTTTAGGCGATTTTAATTTAGGTGATATCAAATGGTCATATTCAAATGAAGATAAATGTTTAATTCCATATAATTTGAAAACGGAATGTGAGTTCACGTTTATTGATTCTATGTTTGCTTTTGATATATTTCAAAAAAATTATTGTCATAATTCATTAAATAGAATTCTTGATTTAATATATGTGGATAATTACTTAAATTGTACAGTCAGAGAAGTTTTATGTCCTATAATGAGAAATTCTACTCATCACATTGCTTTATGTCTAGATTTACAATGCAGTACTCATTCTGCAATAGATTTAAACTCAAATACTTATGAAACTAGTTATAATTTTTCAAAAGCGAATTATAATGCTTTAAATACTTATTTAGGCTCGGTTGATTGGTCGAGTATTCTTTCTGGTTTACAACTCGAAAGAAACTTATGACACATTTTTGAGTATTTTAAACTATGGGTTTACTCAGTTCGTGCCTATTATTAAAAAAAGAAAATCATTCAAATTACCTTGGCATAACCAAAGATTAGTTAATTTGAAGAATGCTAAAAACAAAGCGTTTAAATTATTTAAAAAGTCAGGGTCTGATTTTAACAAGAAACGTTTTTGCCAATTGCGCCGCGAATATGAATTTTTGAATAAATTTTTGTATAAGCAATATGTAATGAACACTGAATCTCAAATTTCAAAGAATCCTAAAGGTTTTTGGACATTTTTAAATAGTAAAAGAAAGCTAAATGGTACTCTGCACAATATGGAATTCGATGGTGTTGTCTCATGTAGCTTGGATTCAACTTGTGAGCTATTTGCAAAGTTTTTTGAATCAGTTTATGTCAATCACACTAATCTTAGTCCGTTACTTGATAATGATATAAGTGATTGTAGTGCATGTATAGGATCACTCTGTCTTTCGATTGATGATGTTTTGCAAGGCATACGACATATGAACTCTTCCCAAAGTCCTGGCCCTGATCATATTCCATTTGTAGTGCTTAAACAATGTAATTTATC
The DNA here is from genome assembly GCA_949372485.1 of Cheilosia soror. Classification (NCBI taxonomy): domain Eukaryota; kingdom Metazoa; phylum Arthropoda; class Insecta; order Diptera; family Syrphidae; genus Cheilosia; species Cheilosia soror. The sequence goes on along the minus strand of OX443561.1, from coordinate 56,715,742 downwards.
CTTGTCTTTTCCTTTAATGTTAATTTTCAATTTATCTTTAGCTTCTGGTGGGTTTTTAGATGAATGGAAATATTCATTTATAACTCCCATATTCAAAGCCGGATCCCGAAAAAAAGTAGAAAATTATCGTGGAATATCTAAGCTCTCAGCTATTCCGAAACTTTTTGAAGCTATTGTTACAAAAAAACTTTATTTCACAATCAAAGAACAAATATCATTGCAACAGCATGGATTTGTATCTGGTAGATCCACATTAACCAACTTAACGCTGTTTACAAAATATCTTTTTGATTCCGTGGAGTCGGGATATCAAGTTGATGTAATTTTTACTGATTTCAACAAAGCTTTTGACACAGTATGCCATAGCATTCTTATAAAAAAATTAAGATCTTTCGGCATTCATTCGCTACTACTGAAGTGGATCTCGAGTTACCTATTGAACAGAAAGCAGTATGTAAAAATTGGTTCTTCTCAATCTCGACTCATTGATGTATTATCTGGTGTCCCCCAAGGTAGCCACTTAGGGCCTTTGCTCTTTAATATTTTTATTAATGAGATTCCTTCATTGCTCAATCGTGCTGATTGTTTAATGTATGCCGATGACCTAAAAATCTTTATGCGCGTAAAAAACATTTATGATTGCGAAAGTCTCCAAAGTGAATTAAACAGAATAGTTAATTGGTGTGAACTTAATCGACTTACATTAAACATAAATAAATGTCAATCTTTTTCTGTGTACCATACACTAATGCCTGTACTTAATCACTATACAATTTCTGGGACCTGCCTTTCTCGAAAAACAGAAATTAAGGATCTTGGTGTGATTTTTGACACGAAACTCTCATTTTCATTTCACATTGATTATGTTGTTGCCAAAGCAAACTCGATGCTTGGATTTCTTAAGCGAACATGTGCTGAATTTTCGAACCCATATGCTCTTAAGTCAGTCTATATGTCTCTAGTACGGCCTTTCCTTGAATATTACTCTATAGTCTGGTGCCCAATATATGCTAATTCTATAATTCGGTTAGAAAGGGTACAAAAGTCCTTTACAAGATTTCTTATAAGGCAAATGAAATGGAACCTTGATGTAATACCGTCGTATCAAACAAGATGTGCTTTAGTGGGATTAGATACCTTAGAAAAGAGGCGAAGTGTTCATTGTATGCTGTTTATTCATGATGTCCTTTCTTATCGTATAATATGTCCCGATGTACTTAAAAATTTTAATTGCATTCATATATTTTTTCTTACCAAATATCTTCCATGGCCCAGGAAATCTCCATCTATTTTTGTTTATGTCGTTAACATCTAGTAAATGCATTGAAATTAAATCGTTCATTTCGATGTCTGAAGCCAACATTAATGGAGTCTGACCTGTTTAGTAAAAGCAAAAATTATATGTAGAGATAAAATACTAACAAGGAAGTAAATATATTTACCTGAATATGTTTCTAACAGTGGATCGGCTCCATACGATAACAACATTCGGACAATTTCAATATTACCGTTCTCACTAGCTTCGTGTAAGGGTCTAATTCCTGAGTGAGCACCTTCAGAATGGTTTGCCCCATACTGCAATAAGACTCTTGCAATCTCTAAGCTGCCATTTATACAAGCATCATGCAGTGGAGTATAGCCAGCATTGTCTTTATGATCAGGATTAAGTTTCATTTTCTCTAGACAGTAAACTATTACATCGATATAGCCCAGTCTAGCTGCCTTGTGTAAAGCGCTTTGGCCGACGCCCTTATTTAAAACCCATTTTTGAATTTCTCTCGAAACATCATTTTCATTCTTAAAGAGAAGATTCGTTTCATTCATATAGTTCCCAGCTTTTGTTTTCAACATCGAGTAATTATATAACGCATGGGCTTTCGACTTCTTCCTTTTGCGTAAGTAATCAAAACCGGAGCTGAATTTTCGCCTGTATGACCTTCTACTTTTTTCTCTTTTACATTTAGTTTGCATAATGGATTGATCTTTGCCTTTTTTTTGTCCTTTTGAACTACGATTTATCACAGAGTTTGACGTAATTAAATGTGTCGGAATTATATTTTTATGTTGTTCACAATTTATTTTATTTACAATATCCTGCTCAGCTTCGGACCTACTACTATTGTTCTTAGTCTTGACGTCTATTTCGTTGCTAAGGTTATTTATTTCAGGAGGAGCGGAGGCTGGTCTATCACTACCGCCAAAAATCTCCCGAATTACTTCTTTATTAAGTTGCATCTTATATTCCATTCGAGTCCTAGAAGTTAAGACTTGCGTTTCGAATACATTACGATATTCCCTATCAGAATGATTATTACTCAACACTTTAAAGCCAAGTTCTGTGTTGTTATACTGTTGCCTTCCCAATTTGGATGTATGGTGTTCAATCCCATAATGTTTTTGGCTACTTTTGGATTGGTGTTTTGATTTAACTACTCTCGAATGGAGTACATCAATAATTGATTTTGGGATATCCTCGACTTTACAATCTATCTCACTGTGAAGGTTTGCTTCATTTGTTAAAATACTGTTCTGTAAATCGACATCTAAATCCGGCAATGACGAAGATATCCTTTGTACGGAGGGGTTTTTAATTGAAATGAGATTAGGCGGAACCTTTAAAGCTCTCTTATATCTATATACTTCTAGAAATAGTTCATTTGGATCATTTAACAACTCACGATCATTTGGTTTTTGGCGACGGAATCGAGTATTTTCCTTTTTCAAATTGTTCACTTTCTTGTTCTTACATGCAGCTGCCGTATTATTTTTCAATTGTAGCCGTTTATGCTGTAAACGTGTTGTTATAGAGTCAAATTTGGATTCTCCTTTTTCTAGAACTGCATTTGCGGTGGGTTTCCTCCTCTGATGACATTCGAAAGATACATTTTTCCTTATGAGTGATGATTTTGTTAAACCACGAAAACTACGTCCTATTTTCAAAACTTCTCTTTTTGCTTTCGAAATGTCCATTGATTTATTTATTTGGGTAGAATAAGTTTCATCGCTATTATTTAATTTGCCGTCCTTATCGCATGGAGTATATCGTTTTGATGTATAATTTTCCCTTTTCAAACGCACTACCGATATTTTCGTAAGATCAACCGCCTTTACATTATTGGTCACAATGTTTGTACTTTTATGTATATGTTTATCGCTTTTTCTATTTTTTGCGACATTTCCCGTTTCTTCTACCAAATAGGTTTTATTTGTTTGCATGCAACTTGTAGTTGATTCAATGTTATTAACACAAGTACTCTTTTTTTCTTCTGCGCAAATTGAAGACTCACTGATTTTAGAAAATTTCGTGTATCCCGATTTAATACAATCGTTATTATTATTACAAGTTTTTTTTTCAGTCTTCTGTTTAAGAGTATTATCCTTTCTTGGCATATCTAACGTACCGTTATTTTTATTACAAGTATTATTTGAAGAAAGAAGTGGTAAGGTGTTAACATAATCTTCTTGTTTAACCTCAGTTATATTGTTTGATTTTTCAGTAATATCGATTTCCTGAAAAAGGTTTAATTTATGATTTTTGGTACAAGTTGATATACTTTTTTGAATTAAAGGAACTGTGAGTTTATTTGCACGTAAGTTTGATTCTTTTATTGTAGAGTGCGTTTCCCTACAATTACTAATAAGTTGATCAACAAAACTATTACAAGTGCTTTCCCATTCACTCAAATCCACCTCTTCCATTTGTGATGACAACTGTGCGCTGTAATTGCAATGACAATTCTCTTTATCCGAAACGGTTTGTTTATGATAGGTACTATTGTCTTCTTGAAAAATAAATCCTTTAAGTTCAGCTTTTGTGCGTATCCTAGCAGCAATAATAGATGAAACATCCTGTTTGGTTTGGTTAACGCTTATTAAGGGCTCATTAGGCTCAATAACTGTATTAATTTTTGCATTTTGTGCACACATATACGCTGATGATTGTTTAGTATGGCCAATCACAGAACTATCAATAGAGTCCATTTTAGGGGTTATATCTGTGCGGTGTATTGTTTTCATTAAATCGACATTAGAGCTAGTAGAAAACTTATTTAATAGTGAAGACTCTGTTGATCCGCTCTCCAAGCATACCTTTTTAGGCAAGAAATCATTTTCATCAACCTTATTAAATGGAATTGTTCTTTTCAGATTAACTTCTAATTTAATATCTGTTTCTTGGTTGTTATCTTGGGTAACATATGGTTTCCCGACTCGTGGTCTTATAGAATCTTGTGCGGCGCAAATAGTATTACATTTGGGTATTGAAGTTTGGATAACAAGTCCTTTATCCAAGCTATCACCTATATTGTTATTTGCATTGTAGTGCATTGTGGAATGCTTTGGGATATTCGTGTCCATTTTACATTTTACATTTTCTAAAGAACCTTGGTTTACACTCAATGTATTTGAAATCGCTATATCCGATTCAGTACTTATTGTGCCTAATATAGCAATTTCATTATGTTTTTCGGAGAAGTTTGGTCTAAAATTGAATTTTGGTAGGTAACCAATTTCTGTGACTAAAGCTTTGCAATTTAAAATACTGTCTGTAGAATCTGGGTTTGTTATTGTTTTTACGGACAAATCTAACGGAGAAAGAATATTTGTTGTGCCGCTACTTACGTGTTCGTGATGGTTTGCGACACCAGATAAAAGCTTTCTGGATACTACTGAACTGGAACTATCATTTGCCAGTTGCTTGTAATTGAGCGTTCTTTTGATAATTTTCATATTCAAATCGTCTTCGGATGTTGCACTACGCAATGCATGAACATGATTAATTAATTCACGATAATTTGGCTTTCTTATTTCTCGATTTGGAGCCTTTGCTGGGGAACGATATAAATTTGTATATGATTCTTTTGCATAAGCTTGATATGCACATTTTTTTTTATATTGCGTGTATTTAATGCCATGAAACGAAATTTCATGTTGATTACTCTGAGGTGCATTGCAGCTGCCATGAAATTCGCCAACACTATACAAGTTTTGGTTTACCAAATTAATTGGTAACTTATCATAGTGGTCTATAGAGAATGATACTGGGGGATTATTTTTATTTTTAATAAACTCGTTTCGTTCAATTGAATTGCCAATGCAGGTTAGATTCATGTGGATATTATCTTTATTTTGACAATTTTCAATTTTCGGGGAAATAAATTTTTTTTCATAATCACAATTTTCTTCTTTAATAGATAAGTGGCGATGTTTATTTCTTATATCAAAATCAATTGGATCCATTGATGTTTCAATATGTATTTTAGAGTTATCTACAAAAGTCGATCCTATAATTTTTTCTTGTTCGTTAACCACACAATTTTTTCTTGTTTGTACTGAGTAGTTTTTTATTATATTACACTCATAACCGGTGTTTGAAGGCATCCGATTATTATTATTATTCGATTTCCTATTTGAGAATTGAGTATGTTGTGTGTTTCGCTGATTTCCTTGGTCTGGATTTACAAATTTATCAACTGTAAAATACGGAGGTGCAACATACAAGTTGTTGCAAAGTGATGTCGGCGAAGTCCCTGCAACCATAATTGGAGAATTTTGTTCTGACACGGAATTTAAGATACTCTTATTTGTATCAGTGAATCCCCCGGATATATACTTGTTGTTAATTTCATTATATTTTTGCGATTTTTCAATTCCAGATGAAATATTTAGGTGAACGTGATTAACAGATGTTTTATTTTCTAATTCTTCTGTAATTGATGACGCTTTTTCTTTAATATATTGATGTCCATTATTTAAATAAGGGTAATAAGTTATATTATTTCCAGAATCCCAAGTGTTTGAATTATCAGTTTTATTTGAGGATGCAGTCCACAGCACATCTGTATAAATTGGTTTGGGTTTAAATTCATTTCGACCAATATATAAGTTATTCAGTTCACTCATTTTGCCTTCTGACTTCACTTCATAATATGGATATGTGTTTATATTTCCGGATTCACATTTCAAATCATATTTTTCTTTATTAGTTCTGGTTTCATAATTTTCTATGTAAATATTAATATTTTGTTTCGCACACATTCCACTACATTCTGGAAGTGTTACAAAGTCACTTTGTTTGTTTTTTATCATCATGCATACACCAGAATTCTTATTTCTGTACATATCACAGCAACCAATTTGACCCCCATTTCGAAGAGCAACCGAGTTTAATGTTCCATTGCTGTATCTTAGCTGCTGCCCGCTTCTATCCATTGTAATTCTGAAAGAACGGATTGAATTACTATTACAATAAACGTAGCTTACTTAGAGCAAAACATATTGTAATGAACAATAATAATACGAGTTCGAAAGTATAGTGTGATATAGAAAAAAAAAGTTTAGGAAAATCTATATTAATCATACTCATACATCATTACTACAATAAAACTGTAGCTTTTTTCGGACTATAAGGTGTTGGCTTGTTTTACCGTTATCCGATTTCAGCAGTGCAAACAGTTTGCAAAACTCACCCTCATGACCCGTTTACACAATTTACCCGAATCTTCAACACGTTTTGAGTTTCAAAAATACCATATGAAAATTTCATATTTAATAGTACCCTTTCAAGAGCGAAGTGTCACAATTTCTGAAATATTTTTTTTTAAATTCCCTAAATGAGCAATTAACTAATAAAAAAGTTTCATCAAAATCCGATTATAAACACTGGATATAAAATAATTTAAGAAACAAAAAATCAGTAAAACTGGTTTGCCTCTTCTCTTTCTTCATTCATTATCGCCATTCCCATCCATCAGTATAAAATTATTTCTGATGTGATGTAACAGGGTAGGGAACTGCAAGTGCAACTGGTTTGGTTTTTCTTAGTGAGAGGAGAATAGAGGAAAGGAGGTCCAATATTATGAGCAAGAGCAAGTATAAATAAACAGCATGGTGTAGGATAGGATAGTGAAGGATTTGTGTGTTTGGAGAGGGGGCACGATGCAAGGGGTGATCAGTTAGGAGAGACAAATTGAATAAAAACTGAATTTGGCTTCCTTTCTGTCGTTGCAGAAGATTTGAGGATTGGGCACAAACCACATAGAACTAGACCGCCGACTTCCGTGCACCTACCCGATTCTCACCGGAATTAATTAACCACTTATACATACTCATTTCGTCTATAGGGAATTAAATCTAAAGAGTCGATACATATGTACATAGGTACATATTCAGGGGATATATGCTGAAATATTTAAATAAAAGTATGTTTTTCTAACAATGTAGGCACTACTATGTACATATTTAGAAGAAGTTCTAAGTTCATTATATTACTAGCGAACCGCACACTTCGTAGTGCAAAATAGAAAAATAAAAATAAATATCGGCACGAGTACGGTAACTTAGGCGCCAAAAATTGATAACGGTATTTTGTAGAGGGGTTAAATACAAGCATTTTTTACTAAGGGAGGGGGGGGGGGAGTCTATCACGCTTCGTTTAGGCGGGAGGGGTAATTTAAGAAAAATAATACTTAAAATGAAAAAAAAATATATAAAAGCAATGGCAACACTTACAACAAAGAATGTTGGCATTTTTGAAAACCAGGAGTCTGTTATTTCAGATTATTTTTAAATCAAGTTATTACTGTTAATAGTTTTTTAAAAAAATACTTACAAACCTGAAATTTAAGGAAAAAAATAAAAAAACAAGTTTTATGCTGATTTTTTTCAATATTAAGAAATTAGATACTTAATTTGTTAGTAGTTTTTATAGTCAAAATCAATTCTTAATCGAACACTGAAAACCAGATTGATTAATGTCTTCTAGTTTTTAAGAAAATAGAAAATTTCTTGGACAACAGCATCTACTGCGCGCGAATTGATACAATTGTAGTTTGAAATGTGCAACCCCTCAGCTTGGGGTCACTGTTGGATTTTGGGGTGGGTGCAAGTTTTAATATACGCAATCTTTATTTAAATTAAATTAGTTTACCCGATTTTAAACAACATTCTTTAGCAACCGTCTATGGCCTAAAATTTCACATTATAGATTTTGCTGATTTGCATTATAGACAAATCAGAACAGATTCCTGGCTTTAAAAAAATGCTATAGCACTTTTTTGTAAGTGTTGCCATTTTTTTTTATTTTCATTTAGATAGACCCCCCTTCCCATAATAAAAAATGCTTGTATTTAACCCCTCTACGTAAATCCGTCATTAGTTTTCATCGCAAAAATTATCGTTCTCTCCCCATTTCTTGCCCTTAAATTTCAATTTCGAAATTGTTTTCTACAAAAACTGTTAACAGAAATAACTTTATTTAAAAACAGTATTAAAGAACAGATTCCTGGCTTACAAAAATGCCAAAATGCTTTACTGTAAGTGTTGCCATTATATTTTAATATTTTTTTTTTTAATTTTAAGTATTTTTATTTTTAAATTACTCCTCCCGCCTAAGCGAAGCGAGATAGACCCCCCCCCTCCCATAGTAAAAAAAATGCTTGTATTTAACTCCTCTACAAAATACTGTTATCAATTTTTGGCGCTTAAGTTATCGTACTCTCCCCAAAATATCAGTTTCAAATTAATTTAAATAAGTGATAAACAGCTTTTATTGTAATGCTCCATGGTACACATTTTTGGGTTTTCCAGGAATCGTATTGCATAGATAGTATTATTGTCTATCAGGACAATGCATACCAATGTTACAAATTTTACAAACTTTGGCTCCCGTGATTGTCGAAGAATAGCGCCACACGTTGATGACTTATAGCCGGTTTTACAATGCAAGTTTAAACTCCGTTTAACCAGATATCAGGTTTAATTCGACGTTTAACATGAAAAGGTGTATTACAGTGCTAGTTTAAACTTAATGGAGAGTTTAAACCGAGTTTAACTTAACCGGTCATGGATGGGGGTTTAAACTGAGTTTAAATATGTCTGAGGCCAATTCATTTCGTTGAATGAAGTGATATAGATTTCTTTTAACGATTTCTGCTGACAAAACTAGCTCAAATGGTTTTTAATCAATCACAAAAAAAATGGTACGCAACTAATATAATTTTTTAGATGAAGTTAGTGATATCATTTATGTATCTTATTGCAGGAAAAATGCACTGTCCGATGCGTCTATGTTTTGCTGATGTTTGTGCAGGGAAGTGCAAAGAAATGAAGTGAATTAAAAACCTTTCGCTCCACTTAACTACAATTTATTTGTTTTGGCGTTTGGGTTAATTTGCTTTGTAGGTATACAATTCAATTAAATTCTAATATGTTAGGAAATTATAGTGACTTATGTCTTATGTCTTTGCTTGTCGTTACCCTACTGAACTTGACCGTATAGGTTGTCGTCTGATTCATGCCCGTTCTTTTCTATGATTTGTTGTAATGTAATGCATTGTGCATCTTCTTCGTTTTTTTGCTAGCGGAGACATGTTGATAGCATCAGTAGCGATTTGTATGCTACGGCACCAATATAATAAATTTCCTCAAATCGAAGAGGAACTCAATGCCGAGATAATGAATTTTATTTATTTTATTTTTTGTATGTCACTTTTTTAAATTGCCAAACTGACATCAGAATAAACAAAACTGAAGGACATTTCAAATACAGTGGCGTACAAAACAGACGAGAAAAGTTTAACCGAAGTTTAACTAAACGTTCGTTCAAATTTCACTCTAATGCCCAGTTGCACAGTGAGAGTTTAAACTCTCGTTTTGGTTTAAACCTTCGCTCAACAAATTTTCGGTTTCACTGTGTTCGTTTAAACCCAAAGTAGAGTTCAACTTAAACGCCTGCATTCTGCCGTTTAAACTTTCGTTTCGCATTTTGAGGTTTATTTTGACAGCTGCTATTTCATACAGAGAGAGAGAACAGAAATGATAAATTTTTTGGGTGCTGCACTTCTTGAATTTATGAGTGAAAAGTAGAGCTATGATTAGTTCCAGCATTGCTGCGGTAAACCCACTGTTAAAAAATATCATCAGAAAATGTTAATAGATTTACAACCAATATAATGTACTTTTCAATGAAAACGCCTTTTTTCAAGTGAACATCAGGTAGATCTTAGCATAATGTAGACAAGCGTAAATTGTATTGAGGTTTTTTCAAATACAAATTATTTATTTTCGTGTGTGGAAATGACGATTATTTTTTTGTAATGCTACTAGTGATTTCTTTAGATTCTTCGCGAACAAAATATATCTATACATACTCAAATCTTTCACATTTTGTTTTGGCTGAAACAAGACACTACCCACTCTATTCTTTTTACAATGCAATTTATTTCTCAGATTTTAAACACACTCCTCGGGACAATTTCAAAGGTTTCGGAGTTCATACCATTCTTGTATACAGATCTAGATAACCTACATTTTTGTTTAAAAAAAAAGTAAAACCAGAACGAGACAGCGCAGATTTTCGTAGAAACACCAGCAAACAACTTTGCGCCTACCTATTACCAGACAATGACCCTTATTAGAGGCTCATAAAATCCTTTCAAAATTTTACTGGCGACGGCTGATTGAATGTGGTAAAAACCCAGCGAGTTGCAAGATGCAGTTCCTGTGATCGCATCCGTCTGAATGCCACATACATTCCAACAACTAGATATTATTATTGAAAAAAAAAGGAAATAATAATTACTGCAATAATTAATTGGTGGAAGTAGATGACAGTTCAAACATGTGTCGAAAATAAATCAATTCACTTCATTAATACCAAAATACACAATGTAATAATATTGCACACATTTTCTTTTATTTACAAATGGTAAAATAGAAAAAGTAGAGAAAAGCAATAACCATTTACTTGGTCAAAAGTGCGCTGGTAGAAAAATATCCCCTTAAGGGAAATTGTTCTGCGCTTCCACAACTGCGTTTAGTTAACTGGCAGATTATTTTGTACTGTGAAACTGATGCCCAGTTGTACAGTCAGAGTTTAAACTCTCGTTTTGGTTTAAACCTTCGTTCAACAAATTTTCGGTTTTACTGTGTTCGTTTAAACCCAAAGTGGAGTTCAACTCTCGGTTTAAGTTAAACGCCTGCATTCTGCCGTTTAAACTTTCGTTTCGCATTTTGAGGTTTATTTTGACAGCTGCTATTTCATACAGAGAGATAGAGAGAGAGAACAGAAATGAGAAATTGTTTGGGTGCTGCACTTCTTGAATTTATATGAGTGAAAAGTAGAGCTATGATTAGTTCCAGCATTACTGCGGTAAACCCACTGTCATCAGAAAATTTCAATAGATTTTCAACCAATATAATGTACTTTTCAATGAAAACGCCTTTTTTCAAGTGAACATCAGGTAGATCTTAGCCCAAACATAATGTAGACAAGCGTAAATTGTATTGAGGTTTTTTCAATACAAATTATTTCTTTTCGTGTGTGGAAATGACGATTATTTTTTTGTAATGTACTAGTGATTTCTTTAGATTCTTCGCGAACAAAATATATTTCTATACATACTCAAACCCACTCTATTCTTTTTACAATGCAATTTGTTTGTCCGATTTTGAACACACTTCTCGGGACAATGCCTGTTCAGTTCAAAGGTTTCGGAGTTCATACCATTTTTGTATACAGATCTGGATTACCTACATTTTTTGTTTAAAAAAAAAGTAAAACCAGAACAAGATAGCGCAGATTTTCGTAGAAACACCAGCAAAAAACTTTGCGCCTACCTATTACCAGACAATGACTCTAATTAGAGGCTCATAAAATCCTTTCAATATTTTACTGGCGACGGGTGATTGGATGTGGTAAAAACCCAGCGAGTTACAAAGAAGCAGTACCTGTGATCGCATCCGTCTGAATGCCACATACATTTCAACAACTAGATATGTATTATTATTGAAAAAAAAAAAAGAAATAATAATTACTGCAATAATTAATTGGTGAAAGTAGATGACAGTTCAAACATGTGTCGAAAATAAATCAATTCACTTCGTTAATACCAAAATACACAATGTAATAATATTGCACACATTTTCTTTTATTTACAAATGGTAAAATAGATAAAGTAGAGAAAAGCAATAACCATTTACTTGGTCAAAAGTGCGCTGGTAGAAAAATATCCCCTCAAGGGAAATTGTTCTGCGCTTCCACAACTGCGTTTAGTTAACTGTCATATTATTTTGTACTGTGAAACTGAACGAGTTAAACCAAAAGTTTAAACTCTCGGTCAGGTTTAGTTAAACTTCAGTTTAAACTCTGACTGTACAACTGGGCATGAACGAGTTAAACCAAAAGTTTAAACTCTCGGTCAGGTTTAGTTAAACTTCAGTTTAAACTCTGACTGTGCAACTGGGCATAATACACTCACGGTTTACGTACTTGGTTTAAACTTGCTTGTGAGTTTAACTCAACCTGAGTTTAAACTCGCACTGTAAAACCGGCTATTAGTTATTTAAGACAAACAATAGCTTACTTAATTGTATAGCAAGAATCTAATCTGAACACTGAACTGCAAGTGTCTAAATATTCATTAATTTCCTACATATGTACTCCAATAATCGCAATTTTAAATGTATAGATATGAGTTGATTGATTGCTGCAACAGTATTCAGCGTAGCACTGCGACCTGCGTATAGCTGCTCCTAAAATAATTGTATCTAAATACAAAAGAGAGAAAATTGAAAATTTGGATCGATCAAGGTACGTGATTTTATTTGCTAAGATCCAACCAAACTTCCCCACTAGTGCACCTCACATGCTCACCCACCCTACCCTTGACACCTAAGTCCAAAAGCCACGATCATGACACCACTGCAGCCCATAAATCCAAGAACTACAAAATATGTATGTATTGTTAAAAATCCGATCTATGATTTCATATTTCTCCATTCCACATTGTTATCCTCTTAAATATCAATTCCATTCGTCATCACTCAACAGCATCACACTCATCATCATGCTAAAAGTACTCTCCCCGCACACCACCACTATATGCGAAAAGTATAATGCGAGAAACAGATTACCACAGCACCAGCAACAGCAACTTTGATAGCAGCAGCAACTTCAACAGCAGAAGTCGCATGAAACACATTGGAAACATCGACAGCAACTTTGTCAAGGGAGGAAAACAAAATTTGTTGTGAGTTGATTGCAACGCAGCATTACCAGATTCCCTTTTATATCTTCAAAAATAAATGGTAAAAGCGAAAAAATGATATTAGGTAGGTACATGACGTCCTGTAAAATGTTAGAGCAAATCACGTACTTAGTACCAGCAGGTATGTACCAGTATAGATACTTGGTGGTAGCTAAAGTATAAAATTCGAAAAACATATCTGATGTCATTTTCGACAGTGTTTTTCAGATGTTTACTGCCTAATCAAACATCAAATCAAAATTCGTATGTACTTTTCTTTTAATACCTTGTCAAACATTAATTTTAACACAACTCACGACGATTGAATTAGTAGATAACTCGTTTCCACATTGCAAAACTAGAATTCAAAATCACGTCCCACCGACAGTAAATAATTTGACGCCTGCAGATCACAAAAAAGAATTGATTTCTAAGAATAAAATAAGATAAGAATAATTTGTAGACTGCTGAAACTTTTTTTGTCTATATCTGGTAATGATGCTGCACCTTCAGTATGTCAGAATTCGAAAGTTGAGAGAACTGAAAAAGTCACCGTGGTGTTGGTAGCCGTTGCACAGCAACATTGAATTTAGGACTTAGCTCTAACGTCGATGTCGATGTCGATGTTGCTGTGGTAATGTAACTTCAGCCATTTAAAAGCAGGGGCTCTAAAAAGTGCGCTGTGGCTGTCAAAGTTGCTGTTGCTGTGCCAATCTGTTTCTCGCATAAATCGATCCGATCTTTCATTTCATATTCCTTCTTTTCATATTGTTATTCTCATAAATGCTAAAAGTACACTTCGCCTAACCTACACACCACCACTACTAACTACCTACGAGTAATGCGAGAAACAGATTGGCACAGCACCAGCAACAGCAACTTTGACAGCAGCAGCAACTTCAACAGCAGAAGTCGCATGAAACACATTGGAAACATCGACAGCAACTTTGTCAAGGGAGGAAAACAAAATTTGTTGTGAGTTGATTGCAACGCAGCATTACCAGATTACCTTTTATATCTTCCAAAATAAATGGTAAAAGCGAAAAAATGATATTAGGTACATGACGACCTGTACAATGTTAGAGCAAATCACGTACTTAGTACCCGCAGGTATGTACCAGTATAGATACTTGGTGATAGCTAAAGTATAAAATTCGAAAAACATATCTGATGTCATTTTCGACAGTGTTTTTCAGATGTTTGCTGCCCAATCAAACATCAAATCAAAATTTGTATGTACTTTTCTTTTAATATTATGTCAAACATTAATTTTAACACAACTCACGACGATTGAATTAGTAGATAACTCGTTTCCACATTGCAATAACTAGAATTCAAAATCACGTCCCACCGACAGTAAATAATTTGACGCCTGCAGATCACAAAAAAGAATTGATTTCTTTTGCCAATCGAAAATGAAAGGCAATCTAAATCAAAAAAAAATTAAAATAGTATTTTATAAATATGTAATTTATATAAGAATAATTTGTAGACTGCTGAAACTTTTTTTGTCTATATCTGGTAATGATGCTGCACCTTCAGTATGTCAGCATTCGAAAGTTGAGAGAACTGAAAAAGTCACCGTGGTGTTGGTAGCCGTTGCACAGCAACATTGAATTTAGGACTTAGCTCTAACGTCGATGTCGATGTCGATATTGCTGTGGTAATGTAACTTCAGCCATTAAAAAGCAGGGGCTCTAAAAAGTGCGCTGTGGCTGTCAAAGTTGCTGTTGCTGTTGCTGTGCCATTCTGTTTCTCGCATAAAGGTATATCGTATATGCGAAAAGTACCCACCCACTTCCACTCCTTACTATACAATCGTTGGAGAATAAAAGACAAACAAAAATAATAATTGTTTGTTCTATTTCATCTGCATGTTGTCAATGAGACGAATAAGAAAAGAAGAAGGGGAATCATTTCATTTCAAATATTCAAATACAACAACCATGTTCGATTTAAGTAGTTGGTCTTAGAAGTGGTTGGTGGCGCTAGCGCATAAATGCGAAGTGATAGTACTATAGTGTCTATATACAATGATAACACTATAGTACTCTCATCCCGTCGCATTGAATTACGCGTCTTCGACGATCCAGGTGGCGTTTCAGTTGATTTAGTTTGTATAGCCCGTCCCAACTTAAGTGAAAATTTCTTGCGCAGGTCTCTTCACATCAGGGATTTTATTCTCTTAGCGACAACAAAACAACCTTTTCAACCACAACTACAGCTAAAAAAATTATGTGCGCATTTCAAACAACAAGCATACCCCTGCTTGCGAAGACATCTCTCTCGATCGACGATCGAGTCATGACTGATTGTCCACACAGCACCGTCGTTGGCGTATGAAAAAGATACACATTTACCCACGCCAAAGAAGAGGGAAATTTGTTGGGTGTTGCACTTCTCAAGTATGTGTTTAGTAATGAAAGCTAGAGTTTCGAGTATTATGATAACAGCGTAAAACCCACTATTAAAAAGGGTTGAAATGGAATTTTCGCTATACTTTGTGATAAAGTAGAAAAAAGCATTAACAATTTCATGCGATCAAAAATTCTTAATTATATTAACAACAAATTTTATTTAATATGATTTCAGCTAAGATTATTTACCTGCGCATAGTCTATCCGTCACGGAAGCACTTGTACAAAGAACGTGTACAAAGAAGGGAAATTTTGATATTTAACAAGTGAAGCGTTTTTCTTTTGTGGTACAGAAATTATAGTTACTTGTTAAATCGGCATTGCTAACAAGTGCCTGTAAAATTGTTAAATTGTAGTTTTGTGGTACAGGCCCCTGGTAGCTGAAAAGTTGAGCTGCATACTAATGCAGGTAATACAGAAGCTGTTATATGCTCAGCTTACCTCCAGGTGACTCCAGCGATATGGACTTCTTGCCACTGAAGGGACTAGTGGACTACTGTGGCAGGAAGAACCAGCAACTCATTGTAGGTTGTGACGCAAACACACATCGCACGATACGGGACCTCTTAAATATCAACAAACGGGGTGATTCTTTCATTGTTTATGAACGTTTTGAGGAAATTGACACATTAGATCAACAGTTGAAATGTTTTAAGTGAAATTCAATCGTTGAAATTCAAATAAAAATGGGTAGATCAAAATCTCTTAAATCAAACGAAGTTTATAAACATTTGAACAGTAACTGGCATTTCTCATCAGAAACATTGATGTCAGATAATCGCCATATCCCATCGCCATACTGTCAAGACCTCATGGATAAACTGGGCATATGCAACATAAATATAAAAGGTATTGACAATATTGAGCTAACTTGCGAAAATCTCAATACAGCAATCACAACTGCATTTCACCAGGCATGCCCAGAAAAAGAAAAAAAATAGGCTTACCGATTTTTTAATCCCATTTCACTCCAATTCCAATACATGTATGGAAATGAAAGCATACATACCACTACAACTGCATATCGCTCGCCGGTGGTAGGTAGTTACATTTTATGGGCAGTATAAAAAAGACATTGTGACAGTGTAAACCATTGACATATTGTTACATTCGGCTGGGATTCGAAAAGATTAAACACTATTCTGTTTACTTAACTTGAACAAATCACTTTTATTTATAAGACCAATATCACTTAAAACAACTTTTCCACTTATTAGAATCTTTCCACTTATTATCACTACCCATTCTCTTTCGATATATATATATTCCATACTCCAACCGGAACAATCGAGAACGTACTAGTTTCGTTTTAGACCATTCACCATTCGATAAGTTTCGTTTAGTACAAGTTCATCCACCTTCCATTAGGTGGCGCTGTGGTCAATAAAAGGTACTTTTCAATCTACACTACAATATTATTATATATGGACTGCTAGCAGACGTCTTCGCGTTGGTGCCAACATAACCACTAGCCCTCTTGGTTCGGAGTGGAATAATTTGGAAATTTACACTTTTTTGAAGTGGCATCTATTGTTAACAATAGGTCTGTTTTTTTGCACATCGATCTCAGTGAAGTAAAGTGAAGTAGGATTTTCAGCACGCAATTACAACAACTGCACTCAATTTGACACCACTGAGATTGACACAAGCTATTCATTTCCAGCAAGACCAACTTTGGAGCATTCTTCAATTCTAAACACCAGGGGAACAGATTTTTGTGTAATTTGGATCTGTTCACAGAGTGTCTCCTTTTATGATACCTACTATTTTGTCGGCTGTGGTGGGTGTAAATGTATAAGGAATTGCATATTTTAAACAACTTTAAAAATGACAACTGAATATTACGGAAAGTAATAAAATACTAAATATTTTCTGTTTTTATTTAAGTTGCATTTTGTTTTCAAAATATAATTTAATTATATATACACCTTGACTTATAATAATTGAAAACTATCTTTGATATGTTATTATGGGATAAATTGTTTGTATTCTCTGTTGATTTTTTAACTGAAGTATGTAATAAAGGTTAATTATTATTTACATAGCTACTATTTTTTTAAGTGAAAGTCATTCGATTTCAGCCAACTGACATTCCAACTTTTGATTTCGATGGAGATTTTTTTGTTCATTTCTCCGCACATTCTCATTTTCGATTGCACTGAGTTAAATGTTATGAGTTTTTTCGACTGAAAATTTGTGGTTTGTGTGGTCTTTATTTAAAAAATGTTTAAAGTGAAATTTACAAAAAAACATATAAAATTGGAAGCAACATTTGTTCGTCTTATGGAAATGCTTATTTATTTAATATTTTTATTGCATTTTTTCTGTTCAATTCGATCGTTTCTTCCTCCAAAAATGTGTAAATAAACCCATCCTTTCTTAAATTAAAGTCAAACCCAACGCAATCGACAGTGAAATATTTATACAGCTGATTTCGAAAATAAAGTTTATACAATTAAATCATTTGGTAATGTACTTCTTTCCTTCAAAACTTAGATTGTAAGAAGTTTATTCGATTGAAAGTTTTAAATTCGAGGAAAACTCGATTCGATCGAATCTCAAAATTAGCACGAATACTCTTTACTTTAGGACTCACCTAATAAACACACCCACGCATGTTTTTGTTTTTTTTTTCTTTGGCAATTAGAAGAAAAAAAAGTAAACAGAAAAAGTAAATAATATTCTGTAGAAATTGATAATCATTATTTTTTTGCGCTAAAAGGTTAATTATTAATTTTTCTAGAAGGATTTTGATTTTGAAATTGAATTTTTCATTGATGGCCATTTTGACAGCAATGGCAGCGGTTAACTTTTCAGGGGTAAGACCGACTGTTCAGAAAAGTGGTTGGGGACTGCTTTTTTTGTACATTTTCTTACTTTACTTTACTTCACTGAGATGGGTGTGCAAAGAAAAAGACTTAATGACACAACAATTTGAATTTCAACCGATTTCACTAACGCCCAATAGGTGTCTCTAGCATTCTATGGAAAAATCAAAGATGGTTGTCGCATTAGCTCCCGTCTTCCAATGCCATCTACCTTAAACAGTGACGCAACAATTTGAATTTTAAATGTCTTACATAATAAATTCTGTCACGCCCAATAGGTGCCTCTAGCATTCTATGAAGAAATCCAAGATGGTTCGTCATTTTGTTTCACTAATTTTTCGCTCCGAACCAAGAGCGCTAGTTTATGTTGGCGTCATTTTCTGGGAAAAATTTTTATGAACTGACATTTCACTAGCAGTCCATATATAATAAGTCAATAATTAGGCGTTTTTTTTTTAGCTCAGAGACATCAGAGCTCAGATTTTGTGTTTCTTTTTTCGCTCAGAGAATGTTCAGAGCATGTTCAGAGCGCGCACTACGAGCTCAGAATAAATTGACTGAGCTGAGCACACCGAGTAAAAAGTTGATTACGCACTTTACAGTCACATTTGACAGAAAAAAAAAACAGAATAAACCAAATAGTTGATGTGGAGGACGAGAGTTTTTGTTCTGGCACAGATGATATACCAAATTTAATAAATAAGAATTAATAAACAACCATGTGACAGTTATGTGCTCAAGTGTGTTCCATAAACAAATCAGAACGCTCCGAGCATGCTCGGTTCAGAGCACGTTCATAATGCTCGAGCTCTGTTTAGAGCTGAGCTCTGAACTAAAAAAGAAAAACGCCTATTATATTTATCTATCTTGAGGCAGGAGAAAATACCGCAAACGTTTTTGTAGTGAAAATTGTGAATTGTGAAATCAGTTATTTTACCTAATTAATAAATTCCTAGAAAAAAATCCATGCAAATGTAAACAAATTTGTTCCTATTTCATCTGAAAAAAATAATTATCTTCGATACTCGATTGTCATCTGCCAGCGCTTGCCTCGTTTTTTAATTTTTTTTTTTTTTTTTTGGATCCGATTTGGATTCATTTTTTGCTGAGTGCGGCGAGCTCGCTCTCTCATTCTCTCACTAACACATACAAAAGTGGCACGCGGTGATTCTAATTCTCGTTCTAATTTCCATACTAATTTGAGCCGACAAACTCAGTTTCGCGGATCCGTATGCGGAATCTTCCATGTGTCATTTGACTCCGTTTATGGACCGAAAACGGACTCTCTTGCTTGAATGGCTTGAGAACATAGCTGTCATATGGTTATTTTGTCATTGTTGTCAAAGGAAATCTTTTATGAAGACAAAATAGTTTTGGCAGCATTTCAAAGCCCCTGGAGAGGATGGAATATTTCCGAATATTACAAAAGGGCATTCCGCAACTGCTACCTGTTTTAATAAACCTATTCAGGGCTAGCTACTAGTGGGCATACAGGTGCCGTGAAATAAAGTCGAAGGAAATAAGGCCGAATCGTGTTCATTTCCATTTCAGATTGGAAATAATTTTGAATTACAAAAATTTGTGCGTTTGACTTTACATATTTCCAAAAAAAATATAAAAAAAAATAATGGAAATAATGTCGATCACTTCAATAAGACCATTTCAGCGGACCTACTCCAAATCTGACAGTAAAAAGAAGCATATAGGCCAATCAGTCTCACTTTATTTTTCCTCAAAACTATGGAAAAAAATACTGAACAGACAAATAATTAGAGATGGGACACTTCAAACGAACCCCCTTCACAAAGATCAATACGCCCCAATCAACCCGGGTAATCGACCACAACAAGTAGTTGGAAAATCTTAACTTAAGAATTGAAAAATCTCTCAGAGACAAAGAGTTAGCGGTTGTTTCCTTAATATAGAACGCTGGACACTTGCCGCTTCCTGTTACATGTTCAACATTTGTGTCGTCCTTGTTTCTAGAGAGTAGTCAGTTTGCTTACAGTACGCATGACTTTGCCGTGTGTCCACTCGCTCTCTACCTTATACATCTATATCAGACAAGTCGATCGATCTTTTGTATGTTCTCGATGTGTGGCCAAATTCCATGCATTTGTAACATTTTATTGGACTGATTTTTTTCCGTATTCAGCACACTACCCATCTAATGCGCACTTTGTTGGTACTAATCAGCCTCTCCGCTACTTCTGCCGGTAGGCTCTGTCGTTATTTTTGTTCTCGGTAGTCTTTTCAAAGGGACTTTATGGCACTGGTTTCAACAAAATGTTCTTTCCTACCCTCTAACTGCTTTGTTACGGATTGCCAAATTTCGTCTCTGGTGGTAATTTCAAGGAGTACTTCGTGGGTCAAGGTTTTTACTTCCGCTCATGTACCCAGGGCCTTTTTCACTGATGTATGTAGTCTCCTCCTTTCCGTCGTTGGGAGGCTCTTTAATTTGAGCAAAAGATCTCTTTTGGCTGTCTTTCTTACTTGATGGACGTTTTCGCCGAGCTCTTTCAAGTCAGGTTTTTCGCTTATATTTCGTAGCATTTCTGCGTACGACAGATCCCCCTTTGTTCTAATAACTAACGCATTCGGGCGAGTCTAAGTCGTTTTTTTGGTATTTCCTTTCGATTTTTCCTATTTTTTCCCTCTCTTTGTACATAACATCACGTTAGGGTCTCCGCGCTCTCTTTGGGGGCGTTATTTCAGCCAATTTTTCCTTTTCAGGAAGTAACTTTTACTGCCCTTCGAAAAGGGTCTGCGGATATTGGGGTACATATTTTGTTCCCCATTTGGCTGGTTATTTTCAGCATTTTTTTTAATATTATTTTAGTTTGTTTCATTTTTCTTTGATTTTGAATCCCACGAGTAAGGGAGAATTATTGAGGTCAACCACGTCATAGCCCCCTGTAGCGTGGTATGGCATTTTTACAACCAGAGGACGCCAGATATCTGGAGGGCTCCGCTAGCGATGCTTCCCAGCACCATTCAGGCCTTAACACCATGCCTTAGAAGTGGATTTTAGTCGCCTCTTACGACAGGCATACCTTACCTCAGGTCTATTCTATAACCCCAACCTGACGATATGTCAAAGTTCAAACGAAGTGTCTATTCGCACGTTCATTTTGGCAGATTTTGTACTGAACTGACGTTTACCGATTTTCGGGACACGACTACGTAATCAACGTAACGTAATCCTATTTTAATTAAGGCTGTTGCTATTCGCCCGTTGTTCGGGACACGACTACGTAACGAAATGTCAAAGTTTATATTGCGTCAAGTTGGGGTATGTGGCTCGCTACGCTCGCGGCAAGGACTCTAAACTCCAGTATAATCATTTTCGGACATTATGCCGTACGTTTAGGATCAACTTTTATCTTTATAAACGAGATTTTAACGAAAATACGATGACGTTACGTTGATTACGTAGTCGTGTCCCGAAAATCGGTAAACGTCAGTTCAGTACAAAATCTGTCAAAATGAACGGGCGAATAGACACTCCGTTTAATTAAAAACTCTTTATAAATATAAAAGTTGGATCCTAAACATGGATGTTGCTATTCGCACGTTGTTCGGGACACGGGTACGTAACGAAATGTCAAAGTTTATATTGCGTCAAGTTGGGGTATGTAGCTCGCTACGCGGCATTATGTCCGAAAATGATTATACTGACATTTGACATTTCGTTACGTAGTCGTGTCTCGAACAACGTGCGAATAGCAACACCCCACCTTTTTCTTTATAAACAGTTTTTAATGAAAATATGATTACGTTATTCACACTAAGCCGAAAACTGGGTTTTCGCGAAAACAGTCGAAAACTTCCTCGAAAACGAAGTTTTCCCATACATATTGCAGTTTTCAAAACGAGTTTTTTGAGGTCGTTTTCCATGAAAACGCAACGTAAACGAGTACAATCGTTGGGTTGTTGAAGCAGACACACCTTTTGCAACATTCAGCGAGCTCAGCAAAACTGCTGACAAGATGTGAGAGACTGAGTGAGAGTGAGAGTTTTTTTTGTTATCTTTGCATTGCACCATAAAGAGCAAACTAGGTACCTGCCACCTGCCACAACTAAATGGTATTTTCAGATGTTTTGATTTTGAATGTTGCTTATGTTAATTATTTTATGCATTTAACCATAAGTTAACGATTATCAAGTAGCTTAAATAATTTTGTTTTTATATTATGTCAATACGAGCGAAGTTTAGTAACTAAAATAAAAGTCTAGTCGCCACAAACATTTCATAGGTAGTTTCACAGCTAATTGAAACGTCAAACAAAAACGAGTTGGTGTTCGTTGTGATGCATCCACGAGTTTTTTAACTTTTTTGGCGAAAACTCTGTTTTCGGCTTGGTGTGAATAGGGTATTACGTTGATTACATAGTCTCCCGAACATCCGTAAACGTCAATTCAGTACAAAATCTGTCAAAATGAACGTGCGAATAGACACTTCGTAAAATATATAAATGCTATCTAAGTAAGTACATAATGTATAAGTAACCGTGTTTCGGTCAAATTCAAAATTTGGCTTAAGCCCTATTTTGCTCTGAAAATAAACCTTGTTCCGACTCCCTGTATAAACCCAATTTAGCTTAATTAGTAAAATGGCATTTTCGTACGTGTCCGTGACTGGCGAATAGCAATAGCCAATATGATAAGTGTGTCAAACAAAACTCACCTTACGTCGTCGTAATGTTCAGGAAAATTAGTTAATTTGCAAATAACCCAAACCGCAGACGTTAAGATTATGGCTCGTAGGCATACAATTAGAACCTTTAAATATTCTATCTAGTCTTATCTCCATGAAACAATAATATATCTGGTACGTTAGGTATTATAAATAGAACAGTATCAACAATTGAAAAGAAACTATAACATGTACGTAAATTTACGTGTTACACTGCATCTGTATCGAAATGGAAAGCACAAACTCGACGACTTTGCGATTTTTTCAACTTTGTAGGTAGTCTAATCATTTGCAATTCAAATCGACGTCGACATTTTAATGAATTACTGAACTTTAGTAAAAATATACTTCATACAATTGGATGGACGTAAATATAGTGTACATCCGATACGCCACAATTTTTTGAACAATTTTCTGAACTATAAAACAAAATATGGTTAATTTCTCTTTATATAGCACACTTGCGACCACGATTAACTACACTTTCATAACTTTTAACGACAAATATGGTGATGTGAGACGTAATCACTTCGAAAGGAATTATACGTAGAAATTTTAATTTAACTCCTGTAGAGTACATACTTTATTAAATCAAAGTAAAGTACCAAAGAACACTTTAATAGGCGTGAGTATAATTCCTGCCACAACAATACGAGATATTAGCTATGTATCGCTGTCAGTCTTCTTATAACTTCCATTTCACAATCTCAGTGACGTCACACTAATGTTGATTTCGATTCGCCAAAAAAAATCACTTTTTCTTGCCCGAGATCACTTTTTTCGTTCGTTTGGTACAAAAATAAAAGCAATATTTTTCAGAGTCGAGAGCACTTTTGCGAATCTAAATTTTTTCTCAGAGTCGCTCGAGATTTACCAATACAATTACATATGATTTGACATAATATATTTATTTACATTTTATGAAGTCGGTCGAAAAAGTTAGAGCTACTTAAAAACTATATTCAAATAAATAATTTAAACCAAAATTTGGTAAATATGGAACAAATAATAGAGGTGTAAATTTCGAAAAATAAAATCTTCACAACAAAAAAGGTAAACAACTTTTTGCAGGTACACCACCAACGCGAACAAAGAACAGCTCAGTATACTTTTTTTTGTTCGATTGGCCAGACGAAATCTAAAGAAATCTGAGATTGCCAATCGAAATTAGCATTAAAGTCTATTGGACGGACACAGCTGTATGAAAAAAATCAGTAATAGTCAACGAAACAGATGAGAAACTATATTCCAGTGGAAAGGTGGAAGCTTTCAACCGATTTATACGTTGCGGGCTTTGTCGGCCGATACTTCTTAATTCTCTTTTGGCCATCTATGGTGCATTTATACGTCCAGTGTTTTCACTTCAGTGCATTGATTATCAAATTGACTTTGTTTCCTTTATGTCTCATTCGTGGTTCGCCGTGGTAGCTGCATTTTCGCAGCGCATACCGCACAAAATTAAAATTAGAGTAAATGCAGTGGTCCAGCGCGACCGACTACGGTTTAGAATAAAGCAAACGCTCAAAATTACGAAGAGGCTAAAAGAGAGTACAAGAATCGGATGGGAATTCCCTCCGTGTTAGGCTACCCACGCATTTTTCATCACCTTTACGAACACATTCTCGTCACGGAAATGAAAAATCGGTGCGTGTAAAATGGGTCAAAGCAATCTTTCAGAATCTAGTGCACTTTTGCGAATCTGGAATTTTTCTCTGAATGGCTCAAGATTTGCCAATACACTTACATAATATCATTTGACATTTGGTAGCTGGCGTTTGTTTGTTTACTTTTTATGAAAGTCTGTCGAAAAAGTTATGCTGATTTCGATTCGCCAAAAAAAAAAACACTTTTTTGCCAGAGATCACATTTTTCGTTAGTTTGGTACAAAATAAAGCAATCTTTTCCAGAGTCGAGAGCACTTTGCACTTTTTTTCTCAGTGTTTAGCAATACACTTACATATGATTTGACATAGCTGGCGTTAGTTTGTTAACGTTTTATGATGTCGGTCGAAAAAGTTAGAGCTACTGAAAAACCATATTAAAATAAATAATGTAAACCAAAATTTGACGTCGGACGGCTCAAATAGCAAGAGATCACCAGATCCTTCTCCGATCGAGTCTCTCTCAATCTCCCAAGAGGTTCTATGCAGCCAGCATCAAGCATTGAAGACCAGTGGCAACATTACCAAAAAGCCATAAGAGACGCCGCCTCTGATGTGCTTGGTTTCACTCGACGACCACAACGAAACCCCTGGATCGACGACGAGTGCCGGCAAGCACATGCAGCGAAATAAGAGGCATACAAAGCGGCGCTGCAAAGAAGGACTAGAGCTGCTCGTGAGCTCTACGCGCAGAAAAGAAGAGACGAACACGGGCTTCTCAGGAGAAAAAAGAAAGCACGAGAAGCGCATTCGAGGAAATAGAGAGATGCTACAGCAGGAATAAGGTACGGAAGTTTTAACAGAGGGTAAATTTCTGCAGACCGTTAAATGGCGATGACGAACTAATTCCCGCTGTCAGGCAGAATGAACCATTCAACCTGGACGATGAAGGCCAACAATTCCGTCCACCCGACCTGGACGAAGTGAAGATAGCAATATCTAAGCTTAAGTCCAACAAAGCTGCTGGGGCAGATGGCCTAACCGCCGAGCTATTCCAAGCGGCAGGCGATGACTTGGTTAGGAGCATACACCAACTCATCTGTAAAATATGGTCGGAGGAAAGTATGCCCGATGAATGGAATCTCAGCATTGTTTGCCCGATCCTCAAGAAAGGAGACCCTCTGAACTGCGCCAACTACAGAGGTATTAGTCTTCTTAACATCGCCTACAAGATCTTATCTGCCGTGTTGTGTGAACGCCTGAAGCCTTTCGTCAACAACCTGATTGGTCCCTATCAGTGTGGCTTCAGGTCAGGAAAGTCTACCATCGACCAAATATTCACACTGCGTCAGATCTTGGAGAAAACCCAGGAAGTTCAAATCGATACCCACCATCTTTTCATCGATTTTAAGGCCGCCTATGACAGCATTTATAGAGACGAGCTATACAGAGCAATGTCTAGTTTTGGCATCCCTGCCAAACTCGTCCGTTTGTGTAGGATGACAATGGAGAATGCACGTTGCTCCATCAAGGTCGGTAAAGAACTCACCGAGACCTTCGATGTCAAAAAAGGATTAAGACAAGGCGATGCGCTATGATTTGACTTCTTCAACATCGTTCTTGAAAGAATAGTGCAAAACTCAAACGCTAACACCAGAGGCACTATCTTTCAAAAGTCCGTCCATCTACTCGCCTACGCCGACGATATCGACATAATCGGTAGAACGCAGCGTGATGTCACTGGCGCGTTCGTGGGCATTGAGACGGAGGCGGCGAAGATGGGTTTGGCGGTCAATGACGGCAAGACAAAGTATATGATGCCATCAAGGAAGGACACCCAACACCGACGTCTTGGACAGAATGTCGCTATAGACAGATATAACTTTGAGGTGGTAAAGGACTTTGTCTACCTAGGCTCCGCTATGAACTCAGACAATGACACCAGCGCTGAGATTAAGCGAAGAATAATTCTTGCTAATCGCTGTTTCTTTGGGCTAAGAAAGCAATTGAGTAGCAAAGCCCTCTCTTCAACAACTAAAGTGACCCTTTATAAGACCCTAATCACCCCAGTCCTTCTTTATGGTGCAGAGGCATGAACTTTATCAAAAGCGGATGAGGTTTCTCTTGGTTGCTTTGAGAGGAAAATTCTTCGAGTAATTTTCGGTCCCGTCCGCATACACGGTGAATGGACGGGCTGTACAGCGACATTGACCTAGCCAGAAGAGTGAAGATCCAACGACTGCGATGGCTGGGTCATGCAGAGCGAATGGACGTGAATGCTCCGGCCAGGAAGATTTTCGAATCCACACCCGAGGGACGGCGCAGTAGAGGAAGACCGCGACTCAGGTGGCGCACGCAAGTGGAAAGGGACCTTAACCAACTTAGCGTGCGAAACTGGAGACAGCTGGCCAAAAAAGGTAAACAACTTTTGGCAGCTACACTACCAACGCCAACAAAGAACAGCTCAGTATACTTTTTTTTTTTCGAAATTAGCATAAAGAAATCTGAGATTCCCTATAGTATATTCATTCAGTATATTTTAACATCTCCCTATGCGAGGCTTACATGTAGAGTAAATATTTTCGCGTAAATTTCTTTGGATTTGAACTCAATTATAATATTTGTTTGAAGTTTACTTTTAAGTAGGGCAATTTCATTTCAAACCGAATGGAGGTGGTATTTTGCTAAATTATGTGGACATTCTATAGCTTTGATACAATTTTATCCAAAATAACGCAAAATTTAGGAAAAAAAAACTTTCGTTATTATATTTTGTTACTTTGTTAGCCAAAATGGTGTGTTATTAAAAATCTATCTCAGCAAAGTAAAGAAAAGTAGAATCTTCAGCACGCAATTATAGCAAATACACTTCCGAAATTTATACAAGTGTTATCACAAGAAGTAGTCACTCCACAGTATAGTTCAAGTTGAGTTGACACTATTCTGGTAGATGGTTCATCATACTTGGCCAGTTTTATTGGCAATCTATCTCAACAAAAGTAAAAGTGGGCTAGCCGAGAAACAGCTTCCATTTGCTGGTTAGTTTTTGGGGTTTTGGTGGCAGCCACCACATCAGACGCAAACCAGGGAAAGTCGGGTATGTATACAGTGACGCCCGACCTGGATTGTATATGCGGAGGCAAAGGCAAGCGTTGTTTAATCAAAGAAGGGTACAACTGACGACGCATCGGAGACAGTAGATAGATTTGGAAGACTGAGTAGGCAGTCATGTGCAGGACATTGGTTTAGTGGTGTTTGCTAAATTCGGTCATAAAGAGAAAAGAGGCTGTGTGCAAAGGCCTGTGTGGAGGCTGTGTACAAAGAGAAGGGCTGCGTGCCGAAAGAAAGAAAGGCTGTGTACAAAAAGAAAAAAAGAGACTGTGTGCAAAAAGAAGAGCTGTGTGCCAAAAGAAAGAAAGACTGTGTGCAAAGTGACTGTGGGTCAAAAGAGAAAAAAGGCTGTGTGCAAAAAGAAAAAAAAAAGAGGATGTGTGTATGCTACGTTTCCACCGAAGATTAACTCCGAGATTAGGATTACTTTTCGTTAACCTCGTATAAATCTCAGATTTATCGTACAAAAATTAATCTCATAAAAAGGGGATTAAAAATTAGTCTCCTAAACTGACTAGGTTTACATGTAGAGTTCTGTCTCTGAACGCACTCTCCACAGGTCGAAATGTCTAAAACTAAAAACAAACAGAGCTACATTTGACATTTATGCCATAGATGAGCAAAAGAAAAAAAATTGTTTTTTTCGTACCTACCCCTAATAGCGACTTCTTATATTCACCCCAATCATGGAATCCGCCGGAGGGAATTGTTCGCGGAAAAGAATATTTTGGTATCGTCGAATCCGCAAATTGAACGGTTATTATGTCATATAGGTAGGTATATACATAATATTAACACATACTATTGGAAGGGTGTGGTTTTTTTTCCAGATTTCTGTTCACTTTTCGGATTCGACGATACCAAAATATTCTTTTCCGCGAACAGTTCCCTCCGGCGGATTCCATGATTGGGGTGATTATTCACCCCTATTCCCGTTGGCGTTTGTCGTATACGAAACATATTTCGTGTCGTTGTAAAACGATGTGCAGATTTTTGTTTTAACCTTTGTTAACAGTTTTGTTTTGTTTCCTATGTGCTGACCAATATTTTAATTCATTTGTTTAAATTTTTTTACAAAAATCGACTAAAAACGCCCACGGGAATAGGGGAGATTATATTCCTTTAATTAGCTAAATAAATATTTACGAATAGTGTCAGACTTTCTAATTGCCGCTCTCCACTCAAAGGGTTGCAACAGTGGCGACCACAAACCAGTAAGAATAGACCGTCGACTCCTCCCACATAACGGACTTTGCCTACAAGCTGCCGGCGAGACCAGGATTTTTCATGTATTGGTGCTGTACAAAATCAAAGGGGCGCCATTAACGCACGCATACTTGAAAAATCCTGGTCGCATGGTATTGCATAGAAAAACATTGCCGCCAATAATTTTGACATTTACACGTATTCACAGACAGGGAAATTGTTTCCGGGGGGAATCGGGTAGGTGTACGGGAAGTCGGCGGTCTATTCTTACTGGTTTGTGGTGGCGACGAGGATTAGATTAGATTAGATATATTTCATAGAAAACTTACACTTTAAGACAAAAGAGTCTTATAAGATTTCGGAATAAAACAGAGATTAAAATTCATAGTGAGCAATGGCGAATCCACAACCTCAAATACAGCAGCAAGTTCCCCAGGATTTCATTACATTTTTCCAAGCGATGATGTCAAATCAAGCAGCGTTAATTTCATCAAAATGCTTGGTTCTTTCAACGCAGATGTCGAACTTTTGGATAAGAGATCCAAAATGTCAACAGCAATCGATGAGGAGCTCCAACGCTTAGAACTTTTCGGAATAATACCACCGATTGACTTTTCTGATTGGGCTGCTCCCATAGTAGCCGTCCGTAAAGCTAACGGATCAATCAGAATTTGTCCCGATTACTCAACTGACTTGAACGACGCCATCCAACCGCATCAGTATCCACTGATGGAGGTTAAAGAGTATCGATGCAATTTTACTTCCCACAATTGGCTGTTTATTCTTTTACTATCCTCCGTCTGGACTGCTTCCCTTTTCAGGTCTTCCAGCGACTTTCTCCCTTCGGCCAGACTTGCGATCATGTCACCATGACTGCCTAGATGTAATAGCGGTCGCTTTTTAGAAGTTCCATCTGTCTAAGTACTTCAATTAGGTCTGAATGGTTCACTCTAGCTTGCCGGATCCTTACATTTCCTTCCCAAACTTGTTCGTATGGTATGCGCATTTCTTTCGTACTTATTTCGCAAGGCCTCAAGATCCTATTTTCATTGTGCATCAAAATGTAAGGAGCATGCGACAAAATTTCGATTTATTATTGTGTAATCTCGAAGGATTTATGTATTTACCAGACATGATATTTGTGTCTGAGATCTGGATCTACTCCTGTGAAAAGGAAGATTACAATATACCTAATTACATTTTTTATCCAATTCCAAATGATTCTTATGCAGCAGGGGGGGTTGGAGTTTTTGTTAAAGATACCTATGTAAAAGATACTAGTGAGCCCAAAGTAGCTTCTATTAGTGCCAAAAGCGCGGATATCCTAAAAATCACTTGTTATATTTCGAATATAACTTTCAATATTATTTGTGTATACAGACTTCAAAATAATTCTCTGAATATGTTTTTGGACGAATTTTCAGTTATATTAAACAATGAGAAAGCGGCTAATCTCATTATCATTGGCGATTTCAACATTGATATTCTGAGCTCTAATGCGGTGGTGGAAAAGTACGAAGCCTTATTGGCAAATCATGGGTTGGTATCCTTTATACATGAACCAACCAGACCAATCTCTAAGACTTGTCTTGACCATGTGTTTGGTCGCTTCCAGGTTGAAATTAATCAATGTGCAGGTCTAAACCTCGATTTAAATATTACCGATCACTGTATGACAGGTTTAATCTTTAATAACTTAAAAAGCACATATGCTTCTACCATTTCTTCCAAAAAAATAACTAAAATTAACTTTAACCTCTTAAATGGAAAACTTTTGAGAGAAAACTGGGATGACACATATGCCGAAGAAAATGCCTCTCTGGCATATGAATCATTCATTAAAACTTTAAAAAACCATATTGATGGCTCTAGCGTATCTATGGAACAAAACAAATCTCAACTGAAACTTAAACCCTGGATAACAAATTCACTTCTCAAACAAATTAAACTCAAACACAAACTGCGTAGTAAAACCCATAAACACCCACTAAATATTGCTTTGAAACATCGTTACACCCATTTATGTAAAAAAATTAATAAAGAAATCAGTTATTGTCGAAACAGATACTTTGAAAACAAACTAAGGAGTGCTCAAGGGAACATCAAAAAAGAATGGGAGGTCGTAAATTGCATAATCAATCGAAAAACAAAAAACCATAACATATCCATTACACTCGAAAAAGATAACGTTATCGTGACAGATCCTGTAGTTGTTGCAAATGAGTTTAACGAATATTTCTCCACGGTATCGAAGAAGTCTTCCTCTTGTGACTTTTTAACGTCTTGTGAGAGTTGTTTAGCGTCTCAGTGTTTTGATCGCACATTTTGCAGTAACAGCTTCGTTTTTAATCCCATTTCGGGATTAGAACTGTTAAAAATTATCAACTCTCTAAAAAACTCAAATTCTTCAGGTGAAGATGGAGTTTCCAATTCCACCCTAAAAATAATCGCGTTCAATGTGGTCGATATTTTGGCTCACATATTTAATCTAAGCATCTTCTCGGGAACCTTCCCCGAATTGTTGAAACGGGCCAATGTGATACCTATCTTTAAAAAGGGTAATAGAAAAGACAAAATGAACTACAGACCGATTTCCTTACTCTCTGTTATATCCAAAATTTTTGAGAAAGCGATAAAGTGTAGAGTTTTAAAATTTCTTACTGACAATAACTTTTTCAGCGAAAATCAATTTGGGTTTAGAGAAAACCTTTCCACAGAAGATGCTCTACTAGATTTTTGTCAGTATATTTATAAGGGTCTTGACGAAAAGAAAACTTGCGCCGGTCTCTTTGTAGATATAACCAAAGCCTTTGATATGGTTGATCACGAAATTCTTTTGGGTAAACTGTACCGCGCAGGTTTTAGAGGCTTTATTGTAGATTGGTTTACGTCGTACCTCAAAAACAGGACGCAAAAAGTAAAAATTGGGAACATTGTTGGCGGCTCTGAGATAATTAACCTCGGCGTTCCACAAGGATCTGTCCTAGGTCCCTTATTGTTCTTAATTTATGTAAACTCAATCTTCAGTCTTCCTTTTGTAGGTAGGCTGAAGGCTTTCGCTGACGACTTCGCGTTTGCATACAGCTCAAAGAATTTCTTCAATCTACATGCTGATATCAACCATGATGTTCATCTATTAAGGCTATGGTTTGTGCAACATAGGTTATTAGTAAGCAGTAAGACGAAGCTCATGTTCTTCAACCTTACCGCCAAGGGATCTCCGGATGATGATATTGTGTTCCATGCAGCTAGTTGCCGTCGATTTAGCTTGCTATGTTGTGGATGCAGTATCTTATATAATGAAAATGTCGACTGTGATGCTAACTGTTTTTCTATTGAAATAGTGAAGAACTATAAATACTTAGGTGTCATTATTGACCAAAATCTAAACTGGAGTGATCACATTGCTCTTTTGAAACAATATTTGCTATCCACTCTGCGAAGCTTCTACAAACTTCAAAAGTACCTCTCTACAAGAATCTTAAAAAATATTTACTTTGGAATCTTCCATTCCAGATTACAATATGGAATAAGCTGCTGGGGTGGTACGCACGTAAATAAAATCCAGCAACTAGCTGTACTACAAAAATATGTAATCAGAAAAATATGCTTTTCTTCCCGCTTAGCCAAGACTTTAGCTCTTTTTAATAAACTGAGAATTCTGCCAGTTAGACATCTGTTCTATTTTAAAGTTTTAAAAATGTTTTTTATTAGAGGTGGGTACTTACAGAGTCCCATCAATGATAACCATAACCTTCGAAGCAATTTAAGCTCCATGGTCAGCATACCAACTTTTCGCACTTCTAATTTAAGAAACTTTTACACAATTGTATCTCGTAAATTATTTAATACACTCCCTCCAGACATTCGAATCATTAGAACTTTGAGAATCTTTTTATCTAAAGTAAAACTGTGGCTTTTGAATATTAACCATAATGAAATCGAAATCTTGTTGCACTTCATCACCTAACCAACCCCAAAATTGATATCATCTTAAAATTGTTTCACTATATTATCTTCTGTTTGTAATTTTTCTCTCTTTTCTTCTTGCTTAATTGTACTTACTGTTCACCCCCACTTAATTAATTTAAATAATGTGACATTACCTCTATTTTTTTCATTAAATATAATATGTCACTAACTATTCTCTCAATTTATGTTTGGATAAATTTGAATTTATAATAATAGCATCCACTATTTTATACTGAATTTTGAGAATAAAGAAATTATTAAAAAAATGTGGAGTATTCCAAAACCGTTAATCTCCGGGGCGTGGGGTGTTCCATCACAATTAAAGTTCAGACACTTCTCGTTGACATCTTCGTTAGGGCCCCCTTAATAGCTGGTGAGGCAACATAATTACAGTTGATCTGTGACGCGGCGGCATGTTGCAGGAGTTCCAAGGCAAGGCAGGAGTGCCTTGTACGCACCGGATACATCTTGTGTATAGAGAACAAGGTAGCTTCCGGCAACGGCACCGTGATTTTTAAGAAGATTGCTCCTTACCATCCAAAAGTTGAAGCTGGCTGTAGATCTTGTGGGAGTCTTCGCTGTCCATAGACCCAAAAGCCCAATGAAATAAATTTCCAATCTTATATCTTGGTAGGTATCAGGAGTCAGGACGCAAATAAAACTATACATTCGGAAATAAATTGAATAAAGATTCACAGCCGTATAATGAAATGCACAAAGCACATTTTGGCTTTTGGATACACATTTCCTTTCCAAGTGTATAGGATTAACAGTCCAAAAAGACGAAAAATGTTACGTAGGTGATCCCAGTATGCATTTCGAATGATTTCAACAAGAAAATAAACAAAACAAAAACCACAAACCAACCAAAAATTAAAGAAAACGTATCCCTTGCTTGACAAATAATTGTCGTTTTATTTTATGCTTACAAAAAAATAAAGTTTCCCGATTTCATACTTCAACTCCGCTAACACGTTTATTAAATTTTAACTCAAATTATTACCTATTGAACAAATTAAATCATATTATGTAACTACTTATTAAAGAATTTTAAATGAAAAATAAAAATATATTGCCTGGAAAACTGACATTCCACCTTTGAATGACACTACTACGATGACACTTATACTTAAACCATGAGTTAGACACGTCTTTCTCAGGATCGAAAGTTAGAGTCGACATTAGGGTTAACTCGACGATAAATTGGTTATTGAAACGCAATATTTTTTAGTTTCGACTTTTGCATTAAAGTCGAGACTAAATTTGATTGTTGGTAAGGCACAATGGCTCTTCGTCGTCTGCGTTGGGCAACTATGGGCCTTACCAATAAACAATCACTAAAATTGAGTTTTACTAATTTTGAAACGAACTTTGGTTTCGACTTTTAATTTTGCCCTACCAATAACCAATATAATCGAAAGGTTTACTAAACACGACTTTAGTACAAGTTCTAGTACAATTATTGATGTCAAATCTTGTACGAATTTGCCAAAATTGTCAGATTTATTCGACCCAAATCAGCTTTTCATTTTTTTTTTGCTGAAATGCAATTATTTCACACAATTTCTTGGTAGATATAAAGAGTCAGGACCCAAATATAAATACATCATCGGAAATAAATTGAGCAGAGATATCTGGCCGCATAATGAAATGTACAAAAAACATATTTGGTTTGGGTTAACATTTTCACATAATTTAATGTATTCTATCAGGCCAAAAAGATGAAAAATGTTCCGATGGTACCGAATCATAATCACAGTCATTTTACAAAACAAAAACAACGAAATAAACGAAACTATTAGGGTTGCTTGACACAAATTTGTCAATTTATTTTAGGAAAATAAAAATTCACTATTTCACAGGCTACTGCTAAATTTATTTTTATAAAACTATCACATCAAATTACGGGACACTGCCTTATAGGTAGGCATGCAACAAGGCTTGGCGTACTCTCAAACGATTTTTGTAGAAGCTGCTTGGACGAAGAGGAGGAGGAAACCATTCTGCATTTCCTCTACACCTGTCCGGCACTCTCCCGAAAACGGAAACTCCATTTGGGAGCCTCCTACTACAACGATCTAAACGATCTAACAAACATAGACATTCGTAGTCTCCTTTGCTTCAACAGAAGCTCAAACTGGTTCAACAAGTAGGACGAAATTTTTAATAGATTCATGTGGTATCACAAGGGACCTAATTGGTCTAAGTGTGTCGGCCTTTTGCCGGCAGCCACTTCAACCTAACCTAACCTAACCTATCACATCAAATTAAATCACACAATTACTAATTAAAGAATTTTAAATAAAAAATAAATAAAAATATATCGGCTGGAAAACTCACATTCCACCTTTGAATGACACTACTACGATGACACTTATGCTTAAACCATGACTTATGTCGTTTTCGGTTGGTCGTCCAGAACCGTCCGGAAACAATCCGAACGCTTCTAAAGGCGTTCGATTGGCATTCAACTGACAGTTCTTCTACTGAAAAGAAGGGAAATTTGCCTCTGGATTTGAATTCAGAATCGCGGAGAGTTCTTCCGGACGGTTCTGGACGACCAACCGAAAACGACATTAGACACGACTTTCTCAGGATCGAAAGTTAGTGTCGACATTAGGGTTAACTCGAGGATAAAGTGGTTATTGGTACGCAATATTTTTTAGTTTTGACTTTTGCATTAAAGTAGAGACTAAATTTGATTGTTGGTAAGGCACAATGTGCATCGGAATCTCCTGTCTTCTCTATCCCAATTTCCTTAATGCTCGCGCTGTGTAAATCACATTGCACTTAAGAGTAGTCATAACCTCTTTAGCGCGTGTTAATTATAAAAAAAGGTGTCTCTAGCATTCTATGGAAAAATCAAAGATGGTTCGTCATTTTGTTTCACTTATTTTTCGCTCCGAACCAAGAGCGCTAGTTTATGTTGGCGTCAGTTTTTGGGAAAAATTTGTATGAACTGACATTTCACTAGCAGTCCATATATAATAAGTCAATGGTTGGAACCAACGCGATGACGTCTGCTAGCAGTCCATATATAATATGTTGTAATAGGGCTAGTAGTTAGGAAATTGAGGGAATGTGGAAGTGAAAACGAGGAACCGGATATGGATAAGAAGAATGGATAGGATCGGAAATAGACGCGGAAAGGAATGTCGAGTGCGAAGAGCTTGGCATGCTTGCTCAGCACGGCTCAGCTCGCCGGAATGGTGTGGTTCTTGCTCCCCACCGCTCGACCTTACCCACTACAACACATAAAACATGCCTAAAAATAAACAAACATAAACTTTACCTTCACCATCTTCGGACGGACCTTCAGCAAACTGAGGGGTGCTGCAGATGTTGTTCAGCGCGGGCCGTTCCCACCCCGCCTTGAAATTCGTTGGCCGATACTTGAATTTCCCCTAAATTGGGGATGCTGTCGTCCGATCACGCCATCTCAAGGGATTTAGCTTACCCCGTCACACCCCTGAAAAACTACCTTCAGCACGTCATCTCACTTTTTAGTGAGCAAAACAACACGACGAGAAAGAAAACCATAACTTGGCGTGGCTCAACGAACATTCAAGTTACTTTATTATTGTTTTTAGCAAATTTTATCCCTTACTTACTTTATGAATTACTAATTTAATAATTTAATTTATATTTAATTTCGTTGTACAAAAATAACCAACGAATATGAAAATACATAAAAAAGCTAAATTTAAATTTAGTTTGTCCCCACAAACAACAGCTTACATCGGGGGCAGAATTTCATCCCCGTTAATGGACCGCGAATACCCGAGTTCCTACCTAAACAGAGCTCTATGTAGGTGTATGAATATTCTTCCTAGAGGGTATGCGAACTAAACGACGACAAATAGGGGTCAAACGGCATTTTGTGTATGTATTTAAATATTAATATAATATATAGTCTTAGGTATACGACGTGTATCTATTTTTATGCGCTTGTGAGTGGCGATCTTCGTTCCGGCTCCAATGGTGCGCTTTTACTTTCTTAGTTGCTCTTGTCTATGACCCTGCTGATCTTCACCTCTTTTACTACCGAAGGTACTGACCCGATAATCTTCGTGCGTATTCCGGGTACAGATACCTTTTTGGGATTTACGTATTGCGGTGGGTTGAAATTCACGCGGACGACGATTTATGTTGAGGAGAATAAACGAGGGGCTCCTTCGTAAAAAAATCTGGCGGCCACGACTTTCGATCTCGTCTATGACCGCCACACAACCAAATACCTAATTTAAAGGTGCTGATTATAATTAATCCTATCTTTAACCATTAAAATCGCACTTACCACCTTTCTCTAAAGATATCACTTATTAGTTATAACTCTCTTGCGGGATTCCTCTTCCTTATAATTATTGTCTTTTAGTCTTAATATGTATGTGGCAAATAAATAAGAAGGAGCAAAAAGGAAGTTATTACGAACAACTTTATTGTTTGACTTCTGATACTCGACTAAATAATTATTTGATGAGCTTAGCATAGAGTGTTAGTACGAATGTTAGTTTTAGTTTATGTGAATAAAGTATGAGAACGAGAGAAATGCTGTATAAGAGATTTTGGTAAAATAACCAATACACAACATTTCCCCCCTTTTTAAAGAAAATTTGATTGAGTAAGTAATATAAGTTTGATTCATGTTCTTAAATTGTTTTAAAATTGTTGATTGATATACCGGTATATTTGATAAGAATGTACATTCATTAGAAAATATGAAATAATAATAATATGTTACAAAATATTAATCCATTTATACATGATTTCATTTTAAATTTTTATTTTATTTTAGTTTTTATTTTGACGTTCCTGAATTCTTTTAGAACGCCTTAATGGTAAACTTAAAGATCTTTTACGGAAATATTGAGGTGGAAGTGTATTTGAATGTTCATTATCACTATGGGACGTTTCCGTAGTGTCAAGTTGATCATTAAATACTTCGTTATCGCTCTCCGTATAGTTAAATTCATCATTAAAAATTTCGTTGTCGCTCTCCGCGACTGATTTATCTGATTCAATTTCATTTGAAACTGTTGAAGTTTCATTATTAAATATCATTTTATTTGAATTAAAAGTAACATGTTTCTTAATCCGCTCTTTTAGCTGGCTACCATGTGCCTTTTTACGTGTACCATTCACTTGAATTACATAAACCACCGTTGAGATTTTCTCAATAACAGTTGCTGCAATCCATCTTACAAAATTGTTATGATAAGAGCGGTACCAAACTTCTTGTTTTGGTTTAAATTCAATTTCGGTTTTCGATTTATTGTTTGTGGCAGGCGATTTCTTCTGCACCATAATTTTATCTTTCCGTTTAAAGTCAACATTTTCAACACTTCTACTATCAAAAGAAGGTCGAATAAAATCCATTATTGTGCGCGGTTTATATTTAAAAATGATTTGACTAGGAGAAAGATTAGTAACCGTACTTGGAGAATTTCGATTTTGAAATAAAAAGTTTTCAATTTTAAATTGCAATGAAATATTTTGGGAATCTTTTTCTAACAAATTTTTTTTTAAAGCGGTCTTTACAGTTTGCACATTTCGTTCTGCCAGGCCATTCGAAGCTGGATGGTAATAGGGTGACGTATTGTACTGAATACAGTTTGCTTCATAAAAAGCAAGAAGTTCTTTTGATGTAAAGGGCGGACCATTGTCCGATATTACCAGTGTTGGAAGACCAAGTACACAAAAAATACGTCTCAACACTTTAATGACATCTAAGGCACTTGTTTGTTTCATTATAAAAACTTCCAACCACTTGGAATAATCATCAACCATTAATAACATAACTTCACCTTTAAATTTTAAAAAATCAAAATGTACACGTTCCATTGGATATGTCGTTGGACTCCAAGACGTTAATTCAACAGCACTGGGTTTATTGGAGCACTGCTGACAAATATCGCAAGATTTTACATAGTACTCAATATCGCGATCAATATTAAGCCACCATACTGAGCCTCTTGCAACCGATTTCATACGTACAATTCCCATATGACCGGTGTGTATGATATGTAAAACATTCTCTATAAGAACTTTAGGTATTATAACTCGCTGTCCAAACAAAATGCAACCACTTTTGACAGATAACTCAAACTTATCTCGACTAAGTCTTATTAAAAGTGGATCGTCTAAAGTGCAGGGCCAAGACGTCTCCATTATACATTTTAGCTTAGTTAACACTGGATCTTTTTGAGTTTCACGAGCAATGTCGTCAACTTTAAGAGGCAAGTCGCCTGTTATGTTAAAAAAATTTATCATACAATCAACCACCTGGGTTGGCTCGTTAAGAGGCAGTCTGGACAATGCATCTGCGTTGCCCATCATCGAAGCTTTCCTGTACTTTATTTCATAATCATACTGGGAAAGTATAATTGCCCATCTCTGCAATCTGTGTGCTGTAACCTTATTAATCTTTTTATTTCCAAATATAATCTCTAGCGGCTTGTGATCACTAAAAATTGTAAATCTTCGGCCGTATAGAAACTTATGTAAACGTTGCAGGGTAAACATGACCGCTAGGGCCTCCCGCTCTATTTGCGAATATCTTCTTTCAGTTTCAGATAGAGTACTCGAAACAAATTTAATAGGCCCTCCCCACCGCTCGACCTTACCCACTACAACACATAAAACATGCCTAAAAATAAACAAACATAAACTTTACCTTCACCATCTTCGGACGGACCTTCAGCAAACTGAGGGGTGCTGCAGATGTTGTTCAGCGCGGGCCGTTCCCACCCCGCCTTGAAATTCGTTGGCCGATACTTGAATTTCCCCTAAATTGGGGATGCTGTCGTCCGATCACGCCATCTCAAGGGATTTAGCTTACCCCGTCACACCCCTGAAAAACTACCTTCAGCACGTCATCTCACTTTTTAGTGAGCAAAACAACACGACGAGAAAGAAAACCATAACTTGGCGTGGCTCAACGAACATTCAAGTTACTTTATTATTGTTTTTAGCAAATTTTATCCCTTACTTACTTTATGAATTACTAATTTAATAATTTAATTTATATTTAATTTCGTTGTACAAAAATAACCAACGAATATGAAAATACATAAAAAAGCTAAATTTAAATTTAGTTTGTCCCCACAAACAACAGCTTACATCGGGGGCAGAATTTCATCCCCGTTAATGGACCGCGAATACCCGAGTTCCTACCTAAACAGAGCTCTATGTAGGTGTATGAATATTCTTCCTAGAGGGTATGCGAACTAAACGACGACAAATAGGGGTCAAACGGCATTTTGTGTATGTATTTAAATATTAATATAATATATAGTCTTAGGTATACGACGTGTATCTATTTTTATGCGCTTGTGAGTGGCGATCTTCGTTCCGGCTCCAATGGTGCGCTTTTACTTTCTTAGTTGCTCTTGTCTATGACCCTGCTGATCTTCACCTCTTTTACTACCGAAGGTACTGACCCGATAATCTTCGTGCGTATTCCGGGTACAGATACCTTTTTGGGATTTACGTATTGCGGTGGGTTGAAATTCACGCGGACGACGATTTATGTTGAGGAGAATAAACGAGGGGCTCCTTCGTAAAAAAATCTGGCGGCCACGACTTTCGATCTCGTCTATGACCGCCACACAACCAAATACCTAATTTAAAGGTGCTGATTATAATTAATCCTATCTTTAACCATTAAAATCGCACTTACCACCTTTCTCTAAAGATATCACTTATTAGTTATAACTCTCTTGCGGGATTCCTCTTCCTTATAATTATTGTCTTTTAGTCTTAATATGTATGTGGCAAATAAATAAGAAGGAGCAAAAAGGAAGTTATTACGAACAACTTTATTGTTTGACTTCTGATACTCGACTAAATAATTATTTGATGAGCTTAGCATAGAGTGTTAGTACGAATGTTAGTTTTAGTTTATGTGAATAAAGTATGAGAACGAGAGAAATGCTGTATAAGAGATTTTGGTAAAATAACCAATACACAACATTTCCCCCCTTTTTAAAGAAAATTTGATTGAGTAAGTAATATAAGTTTGATTCATGTTCTTAAATTGTTTTAAAATTGTTGATTGATATACCGGTATATTTGATAAGAATGTACATTCATTAGAAAATATGAAATAATAATAATATGTTACAAAATATTAATCCATTTATACATGATTTCATTTTAAATTTTTATTTTATTTTAGTTTTTATTTTGACGTTCCTGAATTCTTTTAGAACGCCTTAATGGTAAACTTAAAGATCTTTTACGGAAATATTGAGGTGGAAGTGTATTTGAATGTTCATTATCACTATGGGACGTTTCCGTAGTGTCAAGTTGATCATTAAATACTTCGTTATCGCTCTCCGTATAGTTAAATTCATCATTAAAAATTTCGTTGTCGCTCTCCGCGACTGATTTATCTGATTCAATTTCATTTGAAACTGTTGAAGTTTCATTATTAAATATCATTTTATTTGAATTAAAAGTAACATGTTTCTTAATCCGCTCTTTTAGCTGGCTACCATGTGCCTTTTTACGTGTACCATTCACTTGAATTACATAAACCACCGTTGAGATTTTCTCAATAACAGTTGCTGCAATCCATCTTACAAAATTGTTATGATAAGAGCGGTACCAAACTTCTTGTTTTGGTTTAAATTCAATTTCGGTTTTCGATTTATTGTTTGTGGCAGGCGATTTCTTCTGCACCATAATTTTATCTTTCCGTTTAAAGTCAACATTTTCAACACTTCTACTATCAAAAGAAGGTCGAATAAAATCCATTATTGTGCGCGGTTTATATTTAAAAATGATTTGACTAGGAGAAAGATTAGTAACCGTACTTGGAGAATTTCGATTTTGAAATAAAAAGTTTTCAATTTTAAATTGCAATGAAATATTTTGGGAATCTTTTTCTAACAAATTTTTTTTTAAAGCGGTCTTTACAGTTTGCACATTTCGTTCTGCCAGGCCATTCGAAGCTGGATGGTAATAGGGTGACGTATTGTACTGAATACAGTTTGCTTCATAAAAAGCAAGAAGTTCTTTTGATGTAAAGGGCGGACCATTGTCCGATATTACCAGTGTTGGAAGACCAAGTACACAAAAAATACGTCTCAACACTTTAATGACATCTAAGGCACTTGTTTGTTTCATTATAAAAACTTCCAACCACTTGGAATAATCATCAACCATTAATAACATAACTTCACCTTTAAATTTTAAAAAATCAAAATGTACACGTTCCATTGGATATGTCGTTGGACTCCAAGACGTTAATTCAACAGCACTGGGTTTATTGGAGCACTGCTGACAAATATCGCAAGATTTTACATAGTACTCAATATCGCGATCAATATTAAGCCACCATACTGAGCCTCTTGCAACCGATTTCATACGTACAATTCCCATATGACCGGTGTGTATGATATGTAAAACATTCTCTATAAGAACTTTAGGTATTATAACTCGCTGTCCAAACAAAATGCAACCACTTTTGACAGATAACTCAAACTTATCTCGACTAAGTCTTATTAAAAGTGGATCGTCTAAAGTGCAGGGCCAAGACGTCTCCATTATACATTTTAGCTTAGTTAACACTGGATCTTTTTGAGTTTCACGAGCAATGTCGTCAACTTTAAGAGGCAAGTCGCCTGTTATGTTAAAAAAATTTATCATACAATCAACCACCTGGGTTGGCTCGTTAAGAGGCAGTCTGGACAATGCATCTGCGTTGCCCATCATCGAAGCTTTCCTGTACTTTATTTCATAATCATACTGGGAAAGTATAATTGCCCATCTCTGCAATCTGTGTGCTGTAACCTTATTAATCTTTTTATTTCCAAATATAATCTCTAGCGGCTTGTGATCACTAAAAATTGTAAATCTTCGGCCGTATAGAAACTTATGTAAACGTTGCAGGGT
Organism: Cheilosia soror; assembly: GCA_949372485.1. Lineage (NCBI taxonomy): Eukaryota > Metazoa > Arthropoda > Insecta > Diptera > Syrphidae > Cheilosia > Cheilosia soror. The sequence continues at coordinate 56,672,989 of OX443561.1, read as the reverse complement.
AAACATGACCGCTAGGGCCTCCCGCTCTATTTGCGAATATCTTCTTTCAGTTTCAGATAGAGTACTCGAAACAAATTTAATAGGCCTTTCTTCCCCATTTGCTTCGATATGAAACATGACACCGCCCACGCCGTATGCGCTAGCATCACAGACAATACCAATGGGTTTGTTTTGATTGTAGTGAACTAAGAGGTTACATTCAGTTAACCACTTCTTGCTTTCTGCAAAAATACGTTCATGTTCACTAGTCCAAATAAAATCACTGCCCTTTTTTGATAACTCATACAGAGGGGCAAGACGACTGAATATATTTCGAATAAAAGAACAATAAAAATTAAGTAAACCGGTATAGGCTTTAAGAGATGTCACATCCGTTGGGGAAGGCGCGTTCAAAATGGCTTTCATTTTGTCCTGCTTAGGCCTTGTACCATCTCGGTTAATAACGAATCCTAAGTATTCAACTTGCCTTTCAAAAAATAAACATTTTTCGAGACGAACCTTAACGTTATATCTTTGCAGTCTCTCTAAAGTAGCCATCAAGTTTTGTTTGCACTCTTCCAAAGATAAGCCGCCTATTATTATGTCGTCAATATAAGCTTTGACGCGAACTAAATTTTGCAAAATACTGTCTATAACGTACTGAAAAGTAGACGGTGCCGACTTGATGCCAAAAGGAAGACGTGTAAAACAAAATAAGCCTTTGTCTGTACTAATAGTCAAGTATTTTTGAGAAGCCTCAGCTATTTTGACTTGTTGAAATGCTCCGTACAGATCCAAGAGGCAGAAATATTCGCAACCGGCAAAACAACACAAAATGTCTTCTATCAAGGGTAAGCAATAGTGATCAGTCGTAATAAGCTTATTGATAGTGGCTTTACCATCTTAGCACAACCGAATAGATCCGTTCTTCTTCCTAACAATCACGAACGGCGATGCCCAATCACTAATCTTAACTGACTTTAAAATACCAAACTCAATTAATCGATCAAGTTCTTTGCTCACCGCATCTCTAAGGCCGTATGGCACAGTATATGCCTTATGGAATATAGGTGTTGCACCTTCTTCCATAATAACATCAGCCGTGAACTCGCGAATCGCACCATGATATTTTTCATCAAACACCTCAGGAAATTTTTTACAACACTCTTTCACTATTGTATTTTCAGAATCTAGCATATTAACCCTAAAATAATCTCTCCAATTTCTATACAACACGTTGAGCCAATTTCTGCCCATTAATGCCAAAAAATCCTTCCTATCGCTTCTCTCGACTACAACCAGCTCCAATCTGTACAAACTGTTTTTATCCGCTTTTAATAAACCATTAACATTCACGTCAATTGCTCCAAGTACACTTACCTTCTCACCCGTAACCACTGTTAAATTTTTATTGAATTTATATAACGGATTGCTTTTAAAGAATTTCTCATACTGAATTGAAGAAATTATAGAGAAACACGCGCCCGAGTCCACTTCCATCTCAATGTTTTCGTAATTAATCTTAACACTAACAATAACTGCATCATTTTTACTTAATAAATCTGTTATATTTCCTAACCTTAAGTTGGATAATGAAAAATTGTTCTCAATCGATTCACTTTTTCTATTATTATTTGAGTTAGTAACTAAACTATTTATTTTATGGTTTCTGTTAGTATTGTTAGAATTTTTTGATGTTCCCAGGTGACACGAGTTTGCATAATGACCCCACTGCTTGCATTTGAAGCACTGCACGTTTCTCAAAGGCCTCGACGATGATGATTTACTCCCAGATCTTCTTTGATAGCTGCGGGACGAAGATCGACTTCTACGGCTTGGATTGTTTGTATGACGAGTGCGACCAATCCAGTTTTGTTGGAAGCTGTATGAGCTCCCAGACCTCTGCTGAATATCTTTCACTTCCCTTGCAGTCAATTGGAAATTTAGCGCCAATTTGCAAATATCATCGAATTTTTTTGATATATCTTCATTTAAAAGTTTTCGTTGCAAATTTTCATCCGTTACCGCAAAAATAAATTTGTCACAAAGCGCCTGATCAAGGTAATCCCCGAATTGACAGTTCTCAGCTAACATTTTCAACTCCACTATAAAATCACTTAGGTCCTCACTGTCCTTGATTTTACGTGACCAGAATTTAAACCTCTCCGCTCTGATGTTTTTTGTAGGTTTGAAATAGTTGGTTAATTTCTCCACTAGCGTCTCATAGGTAAACGAGCTAATTGTTTGCGGTGCAATTAATGATTTTAAAATTTTGTATAAATCAGCACCAGCGTAGCTTATCAATGACGACACTTTATTTTTCTGTAAAGCTGAGTTTAGTATGCACATATGTTCGAACCGCTCTAAGTATTGTTCGAAGTCATCACCCAATAAATAAGGTTCCATATGGCCAAACATTGCGCCGTTAATAATTGTGGCACCACTTGTACCACTCACGCATGTATCACTTTCGGTTTTTGTCATTATATGTACCAAAAAAGTATATTAAAACCGTATCAGTACTTCGCGCTCAAAAAAAAGTAAATGGCATGCAATTGAGTGAACTTAAAATGCACAAAAAAAAAAAAGTTGTTCAATATCAGACTTAATGTTTTTCTATGTATATATCTTTTATAATTTCTTGCGTTTTCACTATTGAAGCAATAATTTAATTGCGCAAAATATATGCAACGCGATCTCGATGGCAAAGACAAAAAAAATGTACTTGACCTCGTCGCCAAATAATATGTATGTGGCAAATAAATAAGAAGGAGCAAAAAGGAAGTTATTACGAACAACTTTATTGTTTGACTTCTGATACTCGACTAAATAATTATTTGATGAGCTTAGCATAGAGTGTTAGTACGAATGTTAGTTTTAGTTTATGTGAATAAAGTATGAGAACGAGAGAAATGCTGTATAAGAGATTTTGGTAAAATAACCAATACACAACAAGTCTATTTTATTTACTGTATCGGGGCACAAATGCACTTTTGTATAAAATTCGATATCCACCGCACTACCTCTGAGAACTTTTCCAACAAAAAAACTATGAACACGCGAACGACCGCGACACTATGTGTCATCAATGACCTCTGAGGTCGTCAGTAGTTGGTTCCATGATGTGATGGAATAAGTATAAGGTGGTCTCGTCGGCTGCCGAATCGTTCGTTTTTTGGTCCCTTAACGTTCAGTGAGCGTTTGCTTGTTGAAGCGAAAGGTTGTGTGCGGACGAATTTGTTTGCAAAACGTCAACCCTTATGCAAAAAAAAATGTTTTTTTATTTATAATAGGCAACTTCAAAGCAATTCCACTCCACTTAAAGGTTAATCAACATACTCATGAACATACTCTCTCTGCACACTCTACTGTCGTTTCACTTAAACTTACTACGCTGAACACTCGCACCTATTACTAGTATAGTTAAGGGACTACTTTTTGCCGACGAGACCACCTTATACTTATTTCATCATGGTTGGTTCCACAAACCAGTAAGAATAGACCGTCGACTCCTCCCACATAACGGACTTTGCCTACAAGCTGCCGGCGGGCCCAGGATTTTTCATGTATTGGTGCTGTACAAAATCAAAGGAGCGCCATTAACGCACGCATACTTGAAAAATCCTAGGCCCGTGGTATAGCATGGAAAATCATTGCCGCCATTAATTTTGACATTTACACGTATTCACAGACAGGATACTTTTTTCCGGGGGGAATCGGGTAGGTGTACGGGAAGTCGGTGGTCTATTCTTACTGGTTTGTGGTTGGTACAATAATGGTTCGACCGAAAATCGAACCATCCGTCTGAGACTGTTATTTTCGTTCCTCCCCCATTCTTATATTCTATCATCCAATCTATCGGTAAGCATTAGAATTGTTCCCATTGCCCCACTACCTTCATAGACTACTTTAGAAAAACATTTTTTGTTTTTCAAATGCAGCATCTACCCTCACCTATCTAATCTCACCACAGCGATTTCCACCCTTGGCACACACATCCGCCCCATCTAGGTGTGAACCGTGCAAAACTGCCCTCGACAATTGTGAATAACCTTACCTATTAAAATGTTTTATTGTCTCATCACCTGAACTGACTCGTTGACAAACGTCAAATCATTTCAATATTTTTTCCGGCTGCGCATGTTTTTGGGTAAGTGGGAGCTAATTTTCTTAGTTTATGCGCTATAACTCACAGACGGTTTATAGAGGCTCCGCGCCGCTTTGGAATACAATTGTGGCTGATCCACGCGTACCGAGGTGCGTACACCCAGCAATTCAATTCATCATTATATCCTTTCCCAATGTTTTCCCGCAGATTCTAACCTACCTCAACAATCAACTATAAAGAGACGCATACTCCGCAGACGCCACAGGCAGCTGGGCTGAATCTCGACAACAACTTCGGTCCTCCGTGTTCATGGCTTTCAATCTGCCATCCAGGTAGCTGCAACAATGTCAATGCTTGATATGAACCGTATCCGTAAAAATGTAGTGTCGCTAGAAACTTGAAATAAATATTCAATTTTACATCGTTATTACATCATTCGAAATACAATTGACCTGAACTTGAAATGAAATGTTTGTATTCGTGTCTTGCGTAAATTGTTCCAATTTGTTCATTAGAATTCTAGCATTCATCGTTTCCAATCTAATGAGCTGTGTCGAAGAACGTCCAAAAGCAAAAATGAAATCTTCAAACGAACAGAACTTCTTACGCGGCAACGCCACCTAGCTGAGAATTTACAACGAAGAAAGAAAATTGTATAGTTGTCCTTCACTCGCCGTAGTTTGCACTCTTCGCCATTCGTAGTTTCTTTGCGCTCTTTTCGCAATTGTCAAATGAAATCCAACCTTTGAAGTGAGCGATCGTGGATGTGCAAACTGCGGTAAGTAAAATTAAATTACTGAATGTATTGTCTAAATAATAATTGTAACCAATTCAACAGAAATAAAATATCATCATACATGTACTTTACGTGTACACTTATTATTTTCCAACTCCACGATCGTCTCCCAAAGGACAGCGTTTTATTTCGCAATTTTGAAGTTCCATTGCCGTGAACTTAAATTGCGTTGGATTGCCGCCATTTTGTAGACCACTGCCGAGAAAGAAATTCAACACTTATTGGATTTCTAATCACTAATTTGGATTTATAACCACTCAAGCCGTGGATTAAATTGTTTTTTAGAAATTGTGCCGAGAATTATTTACCTTTATTTGCAGTCTCAAGCAATTGCATATTGCAAAGCAATCTGAGATTTCCTTGCACTCGTGGTGGTCTTTGCTGCTATGCAACGTACACCACCCAGAAGAAGCCCTCGTCTTAATTCTTCGGAACAAATTGTAGCCAACGTGAACATGGAAGGAAGTGCCAATCCCTTAGACGCCCATGCCGCTGCATCAACGAGTGTTCCTTCACAAGGGATTCCAATGGCAAATACTGCCCCATCGCCACCTGGTGCGTCACAAAGGATTCCCGTTCCAGCAGTCACAGTCGTAGATGCGACAGGCGTCGTATTTTCGACTACTTCCATAGACAGCATTCCTACAACGAGGGCAACATGTTCACCGATTAATGCCATCGCCGTTGCAACGCACCAACAAAGCATTCTTGAAGAATTGCAGAGCAAGCTCAATGCCTTTGAGACTGAACTGAGGGATACCCAAATTAAGCTGAGTGAACGTGATTTGCAGTGTCAGTTCTTGAAAGAGGCACTGCAGAACAGACCAGTGCAAACCGTTCCCTCTACAGTTGCACAGTGGTCACCACCGTTAAGCACTGTTGTAACACGTGCTTCGCCCGTAAGTTTAGGTTACGTTTACAGTAATTTGTCATTACAGCCGACGATACTCGTTCAGCCAACGGTATCGTTCACCAACCCGTTACTGCCATCATCCAATGTGAGCTGTTCATTGCCATATACAGCTAACAATGTCACATTTACCGGTGTTCCAGCCAATCTTAGAACACAAACGTCATCGTCCTCATGGTTTTCTCCACATCCTCACACACCACATACTGCCCCGAATTTTACTGGAAGCTACAGTAGCACATCACAGCAACAATTAACTGCGCCTCGAAAACTTCAAGACTTGCCTGAATTCAGCGGTGCTCCAGAAGATTGGCCCATGTTTTCAACATCGTATGCCGAGTCAACTGCAGCTTACAACTACAGTAATTTGGAGAACAGTATGCGCCTACAAAAATCTTTGAAAGGTGATGCGAGGAATGTGGTGAAGTGCATGATGATTCATGCCGATAATGTTAACCTTGTGATGGAGCAACTTCGTACTAGTTTTGGTCGCCCTGAACAGTTGATAGACAGCCAGCTTCAACTAGTTCAGCAAATAGCTCCGATTCACGAATCGTCTTTGGGTAAGCTGATTCCGTTTTCAGTGAAGGCCAAAAATCTTGCCGTATTCTTGTCGTCCATCAATGGCCAACATCATCTAGCCAACCCCACTCTATTGAAGGAGCTCGTATCTAAGCTTCCCATGAGCCAAAGGATTGGGTGGGCTGGATATGCTGCGCAGATGCAGCAGCATCCAACGATAGTTGACTTCAGTAATTGGTTAAGTGGAGCTGCAAGTTTGGTTTCAGCCGTACAAGATACTAGGAGTACCGCGAGTCATGTAGTTATAGAGCCAAAACGCCGTTCAGTTCTTCATGCAGCCGAAGGTCAGCAAACAAACGCATTCAAGTGTCCAATCTGTCAAAGCCATCACAGAATAGTTGAATGCAAACGATTTTTGGAATACAACGTGAGCGAAAGGTGGACTCAAGCCAAACGTTCACGATTATGTTTCACATGCTTGGAAGGGGGACATGCTCTTCGGAACTGCCGTCGTCGTCGAAGATCTTGTGGCGTGGACGGATGCCAAAGGAGTCACCACCAGCTATTGCACGAGCCGAGACAGCCAGTCTCAGTCTCCGAAGGTGCCCCAATTCCACGTGCACAGCAACAAGATGAGGTCAACGAAACCAGAGAAGCAGTCCTAAGCTGTACTGTCAATCCATTTAAGAAAAGCAAACTACTTTTCCGAGTGCTGCCTGTCACTTTATATGGACCCTTGAAGAGAATCGATACGTACGCGCTCATGGATGAAGGTTCTTCAATCACGATGATAGACAACAGCCTTATTGAAGATCTGGGTTTGAATGGCCATCAACGTAGGTTAGATCTCCAATGGTTTGGGGGAAGAGGAACCCAAGAACCTGCAACTGTGGTCAACATTCACATCAGCGGCGCAAATAGGAAAAAGAAACATGCGCTACGCAACGTCTATGGAGTCTCCGACCTTCGTCTGCCGATGCAGAGCCTGAATGAGAGTGAACTTCGTGGGGATACCAGATGCCTTAAGCAGTTGCCAGCCCTCCCCTATACTGACGTCACACCTCAGATACTCATTGGCTTGGACCACTGCCACCTGGGTCTGCCAAGTGAGATTGTTGAGCTTCGAGAAGGAGGACCATATGCTACCAACACGGAGCTCGGTTGGGTAGTATTTGGCCCAACTAAAGGACCCACGCTATCTAAGACGTCATGCCTACTGGTCAATACAAGTAGTGAAGACGCCCTTCACGAATTGGTAGCAGATTACTTCGAGACCGAAAGCTTTGGAGTGCGGCCAGCACCAGTGGTAGAAGCCGAATCAGATGTACGTGCTCGTAACATATTGGAGTCAACTACAGTCAGAGTCAACGGAAGATTTCAAACCGGACTTCTTTGGAAACGTGATGAGATTGAGCTGCCTGATTCCTATGCTATGGCCAAGAAAAGACTCGTTGGTATTGAGCGTAAGATGAAGAAGGATGATACATTTGCTGCCGCCTACAACGAGATCATCAACACTTACGTCACCAAGGGGTATGCCCGCAAACTGCAGCCAGCAGAAGCCGCCAACACAGGTCCTAGGACATGGTACCTTCCACACTTCGCCGTGGTAAATCCCAACAAGCCGGGCAAGCTCCGCCTGGTTTTTGATGCAGCCGCCAAAGTTGATGGGATTTCACTCAATTCTTGTTTGCTTAAGGGGCCACAGCAGTACCAGCCGATGCCATCAGTACTGTCAAACTTTCGAGTCGGAGCTATAGCCGTGTGTGGTGACATACGTGAAATGTTCCACCAAGTGCTCATTCGTCCAGAGGATAGAAACTCACAGAGGTTTCTTTGGCGTCATGTCATTGAAGATGTTCCACCTGACGTCTACGAAATGTTAGTTATGACATTTGGCGCTGCTTGTTCGCCTTGCGCAGCCCAGTATGTCAAGTATATCAATGCCCTGGAACATCGAGATACTAGCGCCAGAGCTGTAAAGTCCATCGTGCAACACCATTACGTTGATGACTTCGTGGACAGTTTCGGATCAAAGGATGAGGCCATTAGAATCTCCAGGCAAGTTCGTGAGATACACAAAAGAGCCGGATTTGAGCTGCGGAGTTTTACTTCAAATTCTCCAGAGGTATTAAGTGCTTTGGAGTGCGGATCAGAATCAACGATGGTTGCAGTTGCTAAGATGCCGACGATTGAAGGTAGCTTGGCCACAGAAAAGGTGCTTGGAATGTTTTGGCAGCCATTGAGTGACACATTTAGATACCAGCTGAAGTTCCACCGAGTTGATCCAGACATTATTGCCGGAAACAGACGTCCTAGTAAGAGAGAGCTCCTGAGTGTAGTCATGTCGGTGTTCGACCCACTTGGGTTCCTGGCGAACTTCCTGATCACTGCAAAACTGTTGATGCGTGAGGTTTGGAAGTGTGATCTGCTTTGGGATGAGTTATTACCTAGCAACATCAACGCAGCCTGGAACAAATGGTGTGGACAATTGAGCCAAGCAGTCGAAATTCAGATACCACGCTACTACTTCCTTAACGCCTTGCCGAAGTAACTCCAGCTTCACATCTTTGTCGACGCGAGCGAGGAAGCATTCGCCGCCGTAGCCTATTGGAGATCTGAGAGTCTGGAGGGAGAAGTAGCCGTCTCATTTGTTTGGGCCAAGACCAAGTGCGCACCATTAAAACCGATGACCATTCCACGCCTTGAACTCCAAGCTGCCGTTCTTGGAACTCGATTGATGCAGACGATCATCGAAGAACACACCACCTTACATATCAGTCGTTGTGTTCTATGGACTGATTCCAAAACAAACATCAAATGGATTGGCTCACAAAACCGCCGCTACAAGCCCTTTGTCGCACACAGGGTAGCTAAAATCCTTGCCGTAACTGAGGTGTCCAATTGGAGGTGGATACCTACCCAGGATAACGTCGCCGATGAAGCCACTCGATCGAATTGCGAGATCGACTTCAGCCCTTCAGCGAGATGGTTGACTGGACCAGGTTTTTTAAAACCTACCTAGGTTTTTTAAGGCCTACTGACTATGCCAACGTCAGCCATAACGATGATAATGAAGACGAAGAACTTCGCCCAAAGTTCGCTCTACTTACCGTAAGTTACGACTTCATTAAATTTGCCAACTTTTCCTCTCTTTTAAAGCTTAAAAGAACGATCGCATATGTCATACGATACGTTCGGCGACTACGAAAATTAACCAATAGTGTCAATGGTTTGACAGTAGAAGAACTCCACGCAGCTGAAGTTGTGCTATGTCGCCACGCACAAGCTGAAGCATTCGCAGCCGACATCAGCCAAATTAAAGAAGGCCGAAGACCGATTATATTGCCGCCAGATCATCTGCTCACTGAACTGGTCGTGACACATTATCATACCGAGATGAAACACCAGAACGTCGAGGCTACTATCTGCGAAATTCGTCGCCTGTACTGGATCCCACGTATTCGTCATGTTTTGCGTAAGATCATCGCCAGATGTTGCTTGTGCAGGTTAGAACGAGTCAAGCCCGCCGCACCGTTGATGGGTCCTCTACCAGAGGATCGTTTGACGCCATATGTGAGACCATTTACATACACTGGCCTGGATTATTTTGGGCCACTCACAGTCACGATTGGTCGTCGAGTAGAGAAGAGGTAGGTGGCATTATTCACATGTCTAGCTGTCCGCGCTATTCACCTAGAAGTCGCTTGTGACCTGTCAACAGATGCATGCATTCTTACCATCCGAAACTTTATAAACCGCCGAGGAGTGCCCGTCCGGATCCGTAGTGATAATGGGAAAAATTTCGTTGGCGCAGACCAGCAAGCGAAGCGTTTCAGCGAAGTGTTCGACTGTGGCCGTATCCAAGATGAGTTGTCAGCCAAGGGTGTTGAATGGGTTTTCAACTGTCCCAGCAACCCATCTGAAGGAGGTATCTGGGAACGCATGGTCCAATGCGTGAAGAAGGTTCTAAGACACACACTGAAGGAAGTTTCACCTCGTGAATACACGTTACAATGCCTGATCGTCGAAGCAGAAAATGTCGTGAATTCACGACCATTGACGCATCTACCAGTTTCCGCTGACCAAGAAGAGCCGCTTACGCCGAATCATTTCTTACTGGGAACAGCAAACACTGCCCAGACACCTAGTAGAAGTGAACCATTCAAGAAGCTGTGTAGCCTTGGGAGACAATGGCGTATCGCCCGTCAGCTTCGAGACAAATTTTGGAAGCGCTGGATCGCGGAATACCTACCTACTCTGACACGCAGAACCAAGTGGTGCTTAATGACAGAGCCGTTGAAGGAAGGTGACCTGGTATTCATATGTGACCCGAACATGCCAAGGAAGCAGTGGTGCCGAGGAAGAGTGGTAAGAGTTTACCAGGGCGCAGATGGTGTGGTGAGGCGAGCTGACGTCAGCACCAAGTCCGGAATATTACGCCGTCCAGTCTCTAAATTGGCCGTTCTCAGCGTGGAAAGTGAATCGGACTGATTCACGGGGTTGGGGATGTCGAAGAACGTCCAAAAGCAAAAATGAAATCTTCAAACGAACAGAACTTCTTACGCGGCAACGCCACCTAGCTGAGAATTTACAACGAAGAAAGAAAATTGTATAGTTGTCCTTCACTCGCCGTAGTTTGCACTCTTCGCCATTCGTAGTTTCTTTGCGCTCTTTTCGCAATTGTCAAATGAAATCCAACCTTTGAAGTGAGCGATCGTGGATGTGCAAACTGCGGTAAGTAAAATTAAATTACTGAATGTATTGTCTAAATAAGGACTGGGCAAAATCCTCAACTTGTTGTTCCTTCCCGCGGGCGCCCGTCTGAAAATGGCCAATCAGCTTGTCTGGTTGGTGTCAGCCAAGGATTTATGCTTACGCTTTAATCGTATGTCGTGATCCATTAGTTTGAGGTGGGAGAAAACCCTAAAATCGTACCTGATACCAGAGGTGGAGAGAGCGTATAGCAAACCGTGCTTCTGGTTGCAATCGGCCGGAGGTAAAACCGGCTACTAACGAGCTCCCTCAGACGCCTTGGCGCGGGTCTGTTGTATTTAGCCTTACCCAGGTATAGCGGCGCTGCCTGGGCTGACCTTGATATTTCCGGCTCTGCTCGTGGGGACAAATTTAAAGTAACAAAAAATGGACAAAACAAAAAAAACAAATTTAAAAAAACAAAAAGCAATTCACGCTAAGGGGGAGTCGGAGCTGAGTGAAGGAGAGTTATCTTCTTCGTCAACCGTCTCCCTCCTGGCGTTAGAACTGGAGGAAGGGAGGTTGTTGGCTAGCGATAGTGGGGAGTCTGACGACACTCTCACTAACGCTAGCCTTCTCACTTGTGAGCAGGCTGGGACTCTCACAGGTGATTCAAAGGGTAACGCGGTAGAGGAAAAAGTTGAGACAGCTGGAACATCCGCTGTCAGTGAGGCTTTATCCAAAATCGCAAGTCAGGAAAAGAAATTGGCTGAGGAAAAGGCTGAGGTAGCTGGAACTTCCGCTACCAATGAAGCTAGATCCGACGTCAAGGTTAGTCAGGGTAACGCTCAAGAGGGGGGAAAAGCGGGAACAGCTGGCTCGTCCGCTGTGACCGGTGCTCCCTCCGACTTGAACAGCAAGGGTGCGAAACACAATCAGCACCAGAAGGCAAAGGCTGCAATACGCGGCGCAAGGCGCAAGGTGGCCAAATATGAGGGTTGCGATCCCAGCACTCTCAGCAAATGGGAAAAATCTTCTTTTGAAAGAGCAAAGGCTACTCTGGCCGCTCCACCGCTCAGTCAAAAGAAGATAAAAAAGAGGGCTACTGTGCAGACGAGGGAGGAAGCCGGACCGGCGCCCTCTACGTCTTACGCAGCTATTGTAAAGGAGAAGAGCTCTGCTGAGACGGGTTTCAGCAGCAAGAGAGGCAGGTCGGACGACGTCGCGGAGCCCAATGACGCGAAGAAGATGAAGGCTGGGACTTCATCGGCAATTCGTCGAGGGCAAAGCGACCCGAAAGATGAGCTTCTCGTTGCTGTAGTAAACGAGCGGGAACCTTGCGGTCGCCTGACAATCGACCAGTGGAAATACGTCGAAGAAAAGTTCCAAGACGCCCTGTGGAAGGAGTTGTCCAACACAGGAAACGCGGAACTTATATTTGACGGTGCTGGTTGGGAAGGAGGGCGCAAGGTTGTTGCTTGTGGAAACACCTCTTCGGTAGAGTTCTTAAGAGGGTTCATCCTGGAGAGCAGCGACTCATGGGAAGGCATAAAACTCAAGTGCATGACGGTGGCGGAGTTGGCGCAGTACACTCCGCCGACGGCATGGGTTTGGGTTCCGTGCCCTTACACTTACCCAGAGAAGCTCCTAGGGCTTCTCCATGTGCAAAATCGGGAACTTAAAGCCGACACATGGAGAGTCCTAAAGACGGGACCACGGCGGCAATACGGCCAGCACTTCCTACTGTCCTTAAATAAGGAAAGTCTTCCATGCCTGGAGAAATCCAACGGTATGGTTAGATACAGTATGGGAAGGATTATGGTCAAAACGACTAAGGGAAAGGACGAGGAGGAGCCGCCTGTCAAAGATGATGGAAGCGCTGCAGATAAACCTGCATCATAGTAGGGCAGCGACGGCCTGTTTGTTGGAGTACATCATCAAGCAGGACGTCGCAGCAATACTGATACAAGAGCCTTGGATCAATAAGAACAACGTGATCCAAGGCCTCAAGAACAGGAATTATACGTTGTTCTATAAGGGAAAAGGTAAAATCAGGACTTGTATCTTAATTAAAAACCATATAAGGGCTTTTCTTTTGAATAATTACAGTTCAGGAGACTTGACTGCAGTAATCTGCGAAAGGGAAGACGGTAAACCGCTATGTCTTACATCAGCCTACCTCCCATATGACTCTGAGGTAGTGATCCCGGAGAATTTGAAGAAGCTGGCTGGTCAGACAAACTGGATGCACGTAATGGGCTGTGATGCGAATGCCCATCACTCTCAATGGGGCAGCAGCGACATAAATGCAAGAGGTGAGTGTCTTTATGATTTTATTATATCGTCCAACCTCATACTATGTAATAGAGGGAATTCACCTACTTTTGTAGTTAGAAATAGGGAGGAGGTACTAGATATTACCCTTGTCTCCAACACAGATAAGTTGGCAGTTGGGAATTGGAGGGTTGTGGAAGAAGCGTCCATGTCAGATCATCGATGGATACGCTTCAAAATCAGCTTCCATAGTAGGGCATGTAGTTTTCACAGGAATCCTAAAAAAGCAGATTGGGCTAAATATGCGGTAGTGGTAAATCAGCATCTTGACACCCAGCTCGGTCCTGGCAATACTGCCAAGGACTTGGATAGGGCGGTTGAGCTGATAAACAAAACACTGACAACGGCTTTTGAAAAGGTGTGCCCGGAAAACAAGACACCAAAAAGGGTACAGCCGAAATGGTGGAATAGGGAGATAGGGCTGAAACAAAAAGAAGTAAGGAAACTCTACAATAGGGCAAAGTTGGTCAGGGATGATACCACATGGAATGAGTATGCCGAAAGTAAAAGGCAATTCAAATACTTAATCAGGAAATCCAAACGAGTTTCGTGGAAACTTTTCTGCGAATCAATCTCGGATACAGATAAGGCTTCGAGACTACGCAAAATACTCTCAAAAGAGGCAAGTGTGCCTAGCTACCTCAAAAAGAAAGACGGTAACTGGGCCGAAAGCAGTCAGGAGGTTCTGGTAACCCTGGTGGAATCTCATTTTCCCGGGGCTACTATCCCAGAGGATTCTGAGCTGCAAGGTCGTACGGATATCAACTGTGACCCTCTTACGAGGGGGGAGATAGTTGATCTCATAAACAGGAAAAAAGTGCGGTGGGCTCTACAGTCCTTCAAACCGTATAAATCCTCTGGCCCAGATGGGATTTTGCCGATCATGCTGCAAAAAGCACCTGAGAGGGCGATACAAAAAATTACGGAGATTCTAAGACAAAGTCTTAAATTAGGGTACATACCAGTAGCATGGCGGGAAGTGAAGGTGGTTTTCATTCCCAAAGCTGGCAGGCAGGGACATACAGCAGCCAAGGATTTCAGACCAATCAGTCTGTCATCTTTTATGCTAAAAACCCTAGAGCGGCTATTAGAAGTTCATATCAGGAGCAAATGTATTAAAGGATTCTTAAGCGAATCGCAACATGCATACATGAAGGGAAAGTCAGTAGAAACAGCTCTGCATAATGTAGTAGGGAAGATAGAAAGAAGCTTGCACTTGGGTGAGTTTGCTCTTGCAGCTTTTCTGGACATTGAGGGTGCTTTTAATAACGTAGAGGGCAAGGCTATAAAGCGTGCCATGTCAAATATGAACATTGAGCACAGCATAGTTTTTTGGGTCTGCAACATGCTTGCGAGTAGGAAAATAAACTGCTCCCTGGGACAAAGTTCCATTAGAATGTCGGTGACCAGGGGAACACCACAGGGGGGAGTCCTTTCACCTCTCCTTTGGGTGCTTGTTATGGATGACATTTTAAAGAAACTGAGCTCCGGGGGAATAAGTGCCACAGCATATGCTGATGACCTAGTTATTATCATTCAGGGAAAGTTTTTAAACACTCTAAGTGAGATTATGGACAGTGCCTTAAGAAAAGTCAATTTATGGGCAAAGGGCTGTGGACTTAACGTCAACCCCTCCAAAACGGAACTGGTACTCTTCACCAGAAAGCACAAGATACCACACTTTAACCTCCCTAAACTGGAAGGAGTAGAATTGCCTCTGTCTGACAAGGCAAAGTATCTTGGGGTTATTCTGGACAGGAAACTGAACTGGAATGCAAATGTAGAGGAAAGAATTAGAAGGGCGTATAACGCTCTTTTCATTTGTAAGAAAATAGTAGGCAGGACTTGGGGCCTAAAACCAGCTATGGTGCACTGGCTATATACAGTAGTGGTTAGACCCATACTTACATATGGCGCACTAGTATGGTGGACGGCGACAAAGAAGAAAACAACAATCGGCAAACTAGCGTCGGTGCAGAGGGCGTACAGCGTAGCAATAACGGGTGCACTTCGCAGCACCCCTACGGCAGCGCTGGACACCTTTCTACACCTTACGCCACTTGAGTTGCACATAAAGCAACTTGCGGGGAATAGTGCGCTACGGCTCACAACCTTGGGCTACTTTAGAGAGGGCAGTTTTGGACACTGTACAATACTAGCGGAGTTACTCCCGGGTGTACAGGTGCAAACTGATGAAATACACCCTTTGGTCGACTTCGACACTCCGTACGAAGTGTCATACCCGGAAAGATATGAATGGCAAAGGGATAAAGTAATTAAGCACTGCGAAATAGCGGTATACACGGACGGCTCAAAAACAGCGGAAGGAACGGGTGCTGGAATCTATTGCCTAGATCCAGATCTAAAAGTGTCTATACGACTACCGGATACAAGCAGTGTCTTCCAATCAGAAGTTCTGGCTGTTCTGAAAGCGGCAGAGCTAATGCGGATGAGATCTATATCTGGAAAGGATATAGCCATCTACATCGATAGCCAGGCTGCACTCAAGGCTCTGGAATCTACTAACATCAATTCTGAATTAGTCAGGACCTGTCGCACAATGCTTAAGGCATTATGCAGTCAGAACCGAGTGAGACTGTGCTGGGTACCAGGACACTGCGGTATAGCTGGAAATGAGCAAGCGGATGAGCTTGCGAGGATAGGCGGGGAATTGCAAGACGGAGGAGATGTGGATATTAAACCACCTCCTTGTATCATAAAAAGCGATATTAGGAATAAAATAAATAAGGAAGCCGACCGGAGGTGGGAGGTACTCACTGGCCACGCAGTATCTAAGGCACTTTGGCCGCAATACGACCGTAAAAGATCTAGGGAAATCCTCAAACTAGGCAGGGAACAGCTTAGGACACTGATCGGCATACTATCAGGGCACTGTCTTCTTAGAAAGCATGCTAAAAGACTAGGGCTAGCAGACTCGGACACTTGCAGATTCTGCAATGACCTGCAAGCCGTAGAGGACATAACACATATACTGTGCGAATGTGAGGCAATATGTCGCAGTAGAAGAACATTTTTGGGCAGGTACTTCTTCCAACATTTAGGGGAGATAGACAATACCAACTTCAAGGGACTACTTAGTTTTTGCAGGGAAATTGGGGCTTTCTCAAGGGCAAGTGTTTAGGTGTTTTTCCATTGTAGGTCACTGCAATTGGTTCCCTCTAGGGATCGCGATGGGCCCTTATGGTGCCTAGTGTTGTATGAGACATCTCATACCCCTTTTTAACCTAACCTAACCTTGTCTAAATAATAATTGTAACCAATTCAACAGAAATAAAATATCATCATACATGTACTTTACGTGTACACTTATTATTTTCCAACTCCACGATCGTCTCCCAAAGGACAAGCTGAATAAAACGCACATCAGGAAGATCAAATGGATTACTATTTAATCTTAGTTCCAGCAAAAAAGATCGGTGTCTTGGTCTAAATGAAAAATATAAATTTCCAAATTATTTTCAATTTATTTTTCATGGGTACCTATGTAACCCACTTGTTTATACGCACATTTATTACATTTTGTCTTCTTTTATAAACATTTCGTTGACGAAAATTTTGTAGATATCCATTTCAATCTAAAACTTTCTAATTAATAAAAATCTTTTATGATAAAAGACACAAAATGCTGTCTTTTATTCTGTTATGATTTACAACAGATTTCATAAAAGATTTTTGTACGCAGAATACCAAATCTGGAGATCATAAAAGATTTTTTGACAGTTCGAACTTTTGTATGGAAATTCGCAACTGTTGAGAGAAGATCTTGAAATTTCAGCAACGAAAACAGATATGAGGGAAACAGCTTTATATCAATTTATTCCGTTAAAAATTTCCTTTAACAATAACTATAATAAGTATTACATAATAATAAATTAATTATAATTTACTTTAGTATTCTCGTTTTTTTAGATTTAATCCCAAGTCTGCCAGTTTTCTAACCCCAATTAAGTCCAACGAAAAAACGCATGACCTAGTTTTCAGTTTCACAGCTTGTCATTGCACTTTAGGGTGCATTTAGGACTTTTACTGCTGAAATTGCCAGATCCGTCGCAACACTTCATTGTGGCAAATACTTCCGTCAGTTGTCGTTCCGCACCCTTGATAACTCTTAGCTTGAACTTCTTTGTAAAATATGGTTTCAGCCAACAGTATTTCGTCTTGGGATGGTGAGTTAGTTTTTATTGGATTTCCGTGAACCTTTTCTCTCCAGAAGTGGGCAATATGGATAACCGCAGCAGTGGTCTTAAGTAACCTTTTCCATGTGGAAAATCGCTCAGGTTGAATTAATGGCGTTGATTTGCCAAAGACTTCCTCAGTCACGTGAACTCCAACATACTGCGCACGAAGTTCTTGGTCCGTGGGTGTAGAACCTTTTCCATTCATCTGTGGCCAAGCGCTTGGATCTTCTTTAAGGAAAGCCGGTCCGGTTAAGCCACCGACTGTTTTTGAAAAAATCTGGGATTTTTTGCCATTTTGTGGCTTCATCCGCCACATTTTCAGCAGTGGGTAACCAACGCCAGTTAGATAAGTCTGTTAGCTCCAAGATTTCGCTAACACGAAAGGCCACAAACTGACTGTAGCGTCGATGATCAGAACGAAGCCAAGACAATACTGTTCGAGAATCTGACCAGAATATAACCTTTGATATTTTGATGGAGTGAGTTGCGATGAGAGTCCTCGCCAGTCGTGCCCTGAGCACAGCAGCCTGAAGTTCCAACCGTGCCACTGACATCTTTTCAAAGGCGCCACTCTTGTTTTAGACCGCGGCAAAACGCAGTCAACGACATACCCATCAGAGCACATCAAATAACTAACAGCAGCATAACCATTCTCGCTGGCATCAACGAATGTGTGGAGCTCCATACTGGGGAGACGGCAGAATTCCGACTTAAGGTAGCACCTCGGTATCTTCATAGAAGCCACATCAGGTAATAATCGAAGCCACGTCTTCCATTTCGAATATTGCTCATCATGAATTTCTTGGTCCCATGTGCAACCTGACCGCCATGTCTCTTGAAGAATTACTTTTGCATACATAACATAGAATCCAAGGTGACCAAGTGGGTCGAATATGGTCATGACCATGCTAAGCACTTCTCTCTTCGTAGGTCGTCGGTTCCCGAGTAGGATATCGTCGTTTCTATAGCGTTTTGATATCTTGAATGTGAAGCAATCATCCGCTGTGGACCACCACATACCCAACACCTTCTCCGTAGTCAGTTCGTGATTCCCATTCAGATCCAATGCATCAGTGGTTTGGGCATTCAGCGCATTTAGAACTATTTTGGAATTCGATACCCAGTTGCGCATCTGAAATCCGCCCTTGGAGTGCACTAGATGGACTTCCCTTGCCAGCCTTATCGCCTCTTTTTCAGTGTCCACGCTGTCTAACATGTCATCGACGTAGTGGTTCTCCAGAATACAAACTCGGTTTGAACTCAGCAGAGCTCGGAGAACACGAAGCGCCAAACGTCATCACCATCATTACATATGCGGTCGGAGCTTGAGACCCTGGTTCGAACCATAGAAAGCGCTGAAAGTTCTGATCTGCCTTTCGAATTTTTACCTGATGATACATCTCGGCCATGTCTCCTCCAATAGCTACACGCCTCTGTCGAAATTTACGAAGTGCTGACACCAGTGACGTTAACTGGTCCGGGCCCTTTAAAAGCAAAGTTTTCCCGGTTTGTTGGGATTACTTACTGGAAACACTGGAAGATACCAGCAATTTTTTTCGTTGATTTCATCTGGTTGTAACTTGCGGGCATATCCTTTCGCTAGGTACTCGTCCATCTTGCATTGTAGGGCGTGGGCGAGGGACGGATCTTTTTGCATTTTCATGGGGAGACTGTCAGGAAGTGAAGTGTTGCATCCGTTCCATAGCAAACTGGTTTCAAAATGGTCTCCAACCCTTCGGGTGAATTTCTGCAACTGCTCATAGGCACATTGGTCATCTTTGGACAAGGCCGCTCCACTTTTACTTTCGGTTCCCAAGTTGTCGAGGCAGATTTAGTTTTTGATAGTCTCGAGCAATTTAACGTTTACAGATGTGTCACAATCGCAGATGTGTAGACCGCAGAAGTGATTCGTCTTCCCAAAGTAGTGTGATTCACGTTCAGTTAATTGGCCCTTTATCGTCCAGCCTAATCGAGTTTTTTCCGCCACTGGCTCAGAGGAGGCTCCCTCTTTAGATTTTAAGCTTACGCCAAGAAGACAGTTGTTCAGACCAATAAGAAGCTTCGGTACGGCATTAGTGTATGATTTTAGAGGCAGTCCAATTAAATGCTTGTACCGATCCTTAAGTTTTTCCGCATCCAGAGCACCCATCAACACCGCACATATTAGAGGAAAGGCATGCACGCGGATAGTGTGGGTTGAGGCATCTTCGACAAAGTTGGTTGGTCCTTACAGCTTTCCACTTCTCAGGTCTACTTAATTTTGAGAAAACATTACAGGCCTCGACGTGTAAACAATTACCCTTGCAAATGACACATACCTTGCAGTTGACATCTTCGGACAATTCAGTGTGGGTATTTAGCATTCCCCTCCGACCGACCTTTGATGACGTACTAGGGATTATTATGCTGTTCGCGCCTTGTGCTAATTGGAGCAACCAGTTGCTAAAGTCCTCCAGCGTAGTTGTTGATAACGTCAGCTTATGCATCCCCCAAAATGGGCCTAAAAGGCCGGGAAGTTTGGAGACTAATTCTTGTTCCAGCTCCAAACTTCATACGCAGGATAGATATTATTTGTGGTACGCAAGAGGCATGAAGGAACAAATTTTTAACCGCATTCCTAGCGGAGCCATCCAAAGCCTGTCGGAGACGAATCAAATTTACGTGATCAGAAAATCCACAAATATCAGTGGTTTGTTCGTAGCTGGCTATGAATAACGGCCATTCTTCAGGTTTTCCGATAAACTTTGGTAGATCTTTGGAGAGACCGTTACGTGCAGCTAACTGATCAGCATTAATGCGACGCGTATAAATTTGTTCGTTTTGCGAGAGGGTGGCAGCGTTATTTACTGGTACAGCACTAGTCACATTAGATGGGAGTACATTAGGAAGCCATTCGGATGAAGAGTTATTTCTTGCATTTTGCACACACTTCATTTCCAAGGCAATAAGCTTCTCGAGAACTTGACGCAAAAGCGGATCCTGCTGCTGTACTTTTGGCGCGCTGTTAGGTCGATCGTTATCCTTTACTCTTGGCTGAATGTTTGTCTGCGCTGAAGTTGTACTTTCTGCTCCCGGTGCTCCAGTAGGTAATGAGTTTGCTCCGCACGTTTCCTTCAACCAGATTTCGACATGATCACTGCTTTCTTCATCGTCTTCAGATTCCGAACATTTCTTTTCTTCTTCCTCTAACTGCAATACTAGATCTCTTTGCCGGCGTAACAGAGTCTCCCTTTGTCGAACTAGAGTCTCTTTTTGCTGTAAAATAGATTTTTCTTCCTGCACAAACTGCATTTCAGCCTGCAATCGATGAATACTGATGTTCGAGCCCTTGGACGTTTTGGAACAGGTTGATTTAGCGGTACCTCTGGCAGTTTGTTTGCCTGGTAAAATGATGCTGCGAATGGTAGTGGATGCAGGAGCACTAAAAGCTAAAAGTGAGTCACCTACCTTAGGCAAAGATCGTAAGGAGGGAATCTGTAAACTGCATCCGTTGGTAGCAGAGCGTCCGTTAAGAGATTTACGACGATCCGATGACCTTTCACCACCATTGGCACCTTTTGCAAGATTATCCATCTCCTTATTACTGCCTGCGTGGGTATCACTTGCTCCTAGGGTGTGTTGTGATCCCGTGATTGCGATCGTCAATAGATCGGAACATGTCTTGCACCGCCAATCCTCGTTTGCAACAGCATCCGTCACTCCAACGCATAGATAATGATACCAGCCATCGCAATTATCACAGCACACCATCCACTCGTTATCCTTGTCGTTACACGCAAGGCAATTGTAGTTCCTACGCTTGGTTCCAGAAGCTTGGGGTTTAGGGTTCTTTGTCGCCATAAAGAAATTTTTAATATGTTGAGAGAAGATCTTGAAATTTCAGCAACGAAAACAGATACCTATGAAGGAAACAGCTTTATATCAATTTATTCCGTTAAAAATTTCCTGTAACAATAATTATAATAAGTATTATATAATAATAAATTAATGATAATTTACTTTAGTATTCTCGTTTTTTTAGATTTATTCCCAAGTCCGCCAGTTTCCTAACCCCAATTAAGTACCAACGAAAAAACGCATGGCCTAGTTTACAGCTTGTCATTGCACTTTAGGGTGCATTCAGGGCTTTTACTGTTGACGTTGCCAGATCCGTCGCAACAGTAACAGAATACCTAACAGGAAAAATCGATAAAAGATTTTGCCGAATAGGCCTCATTGTCTTGTAATAAAAGTGATTTATAAAAGTTAAGTAAACAGAATAGTGTTATATCTTTTCGAATCCCAGCCGAATGTAACAATATGAAATGGGTAGATAAACTGGCATTATAAATGCAGTTGCATTTATGCATAGTAATGAACTTTCCTTGTTAAGATTTCGAGTCTGCAGCTTATGGCCATGGGTGGCCTTTCCAAGATATGATGATGTTAACATTGACATTAATGAAACTGTATGAGCTACTGAATTGATTGAACTGCAATATCCGTATAAAAAAAACACTCACTCCGCTCGCGAATGTACTATTGGATTCGCTTCCTTAATCGCCAAATAGTTGACGAAAAAACAAGAAAACGAAAATATAATAAATAATTAACTAAACCACTTGTTTATTAATCATTTATATTCATTCGCTTCAGAACAAATGGTTTTTTATCGAGCAAAGCAGAAAATAAGCAAATCGACGACTGTAATTAATAGGAACAGCAAACAAAACACATATAGGGTCGTTAAATGTTTTTCCGAACATATTTAACACAATTCAGAAACTATATTCACTATATATTAGAATTTATTTAAAAATTTAGGGGAACAAAACAAATCGTTCCACATAAAACACTGTCTTGTTGTATCATGATAAAACACATGTAAATGCCAAATGTCAAAATGTTCATTCCGCTATTATGCCGTCGATGCACAGAACAAATCAAAAATGAACTTCAATGCGCTATCTTGTCTTGTTGTATTATGTAATCAAGTCACCGATGTGAAAACACTGAACGTATAAATGCACAAGAAGTGACTGAAGTGAATTAAAAAGTTTCATACGAATAAAATTGTTGTGTGTAAATCTGGTATCTTAAGTCATCACGCACACGAGGAATCCTTCCAGCCAAATGGACAAAATCAGACGTCCATTCCCATATAGAGAAACAGCCACACTCATCGAAAATCGTCATGTTTTTGGTTTGTAGAAATATATCTATTCTTATTTAATCTTTAGTGTCTAATTTGATCTGTGGTCAGCTGTCGTTTTTGTTCCCTGCAGAACACGAATTAATCCCAACAATAAATAAATTTACCTATGCAATGGAAATATAAACTTTATATTTGAGACTATTATATTTCACTTGGTTAATTAAAAACAGAATCGTCCTATAAAATGGCCAGCACTGATGGTTCTTCAATGCGATTCAGTGATCATACTTTGGATAAAGCTACAAAAGCCAAAGTGACATTGGAGAACTATTACAGCAACCTTGTAACCCAATATGGAGAAAGAAAACAACGCTTAGCAAAACTCGAAGCGCAACTTAAAGATGAGACATTATCTGAGTCACAAAAACAAGAAAAAAGGCAGCAGCACGCTCAGAAAGAAACGGAGTATTTACGATTAAAGAGACTTCGATTAGGCGTTGAAGATTTTGAAGCATTGAAAGTTATTGGAAGAGGAGCGTTTGGGGAAGTCCGATTAGTACAAAAGAAGGACACTGGTCATGTTTATGCTATGAAAGTATTACGCAAAGCTGATATGCTGGAAAAAGAACAAGTTGCTCACGTTAGAGCGGAGAGGGATGTTTTGGTAGAAGCAGACCATCAGTGGGTAGTTAAAATGTACTACAGCTTTCAAGTGGGTTTCTTATTTAAATTTTGTTCTTACTATATATATTTCTACAACATTAACACATTTAGGACCCAGTTAACTTATATTTAATAATGGAATTTCTTCCTGGGGGTGACATGATGACACTGCTGATGAAAAAAGATACTCTTTCCGAGGAATGCACTCAATTTTATATCGGAGAGACTGCATTGGCCATAGATTCAATTCATAAGCTTGGATTTATTCATAGAGATATTAAGCCGGACAATTTATTATTGGATGCTAGAGGTCACTTGAAGGTATGTAGCATAATTATTATTTGCGATCATCTGTGTATGTATTTGCACGGTACTAATATTATGTCAGTGCTAACTCTCGTATCTTTTATCAGACCAAAATCGGTATACCTACTTTACAAAAAAAAAATTTAAAAAGCAATAAATCGATTTTGAAAAACTGTATTTTATTTAATTATAGTGATCAAAGACAGCAAAATAAGTTTTTTTTATAATATTTATAATATAACATGCAAAGTCATATTCACTACCGAAGTCAGCAGTTTTATAGTCAGATACAGTTTTGGAAGCGTTTATTTCTTTGTCTTTCTTTTTGGTGATTCAAACTGTATTTAAACGTCTGAAAGCTTAAATTTGCAGTTAGCTGGTATTTATCCATGTACTTGGCTCGTTCTATTTGCTGATGATGCCTTGTTATTTATTAGTGGTAGTGATTTTGTTACATTATATCAATAGGGACTTAAGTGCAATGAATGGATGGTTAAAAATTAATCAACTAATATGGAACACTGACAAAACCAAATGTATGTACTATATAAGAAACTATCATGCTACAGAGCCAATTAACATCACAATTGGCAACATTCAAATAGAGGAAGTGGAAAAAATCAAATATCTCAGTATATTAACCGACAATAAATTAAAATTTAATAACCATATCAATTACGTGTGCAAAAAAATATCAAAAAAAAAAAAAAAAAATTGGCGTCCTAAGAAAAATACTACTTACTTACTTATCGGGCTCCCGACCCGTGAAGAGTCTCTGCCTGAGACACTGCAGCCTTCCATCCTCTACGATCCCGGGCACGCTGCTTCCAATTGTCCGGACCAAGCGCTCTGGCATCCGCGATGGATGAGTCTTGTCCTCATTTACTTCAAGCCCAACGGATTTCGCCTGTTCTTCAATCGCCGTGAACGCTTCTATCACGGCACGCTGGGAGCGACCGATGATGTCAATATCTTCCGCATAGCCAAGCAGCTGGACGGACCTGTTGAAGATAGTGCCTTAAGTGTTGACACCTGCCCTGCGCACTATCTGCTCCAGTACGAGATTGAAGAAGTCGCATGATAGAGCGTCTCCTTGCCGAAATCCGGTGCATGTTTGAAAAAGTTCGGAAGAGCTGCTTCCAAACTGCACGTTGCAGCGTGTGTTTTCCAGCGTCACCCGACACAGCTGAATCAGTTTTGCCGGGATTCCAAATTCGGCCATCGCCATATAGAGCTCCTGACGATGTATGCTATCATACGCGGCTTTGAAGTCGATGAATAGGTGGTGAGTTTCGACTTGAAATTCGTTGGTCTTTTCCAAGATTTGCCTCAGTGTGAAAATTTGGTCTATAGTCGATCTGCCGGGCCGAAACCCACACTGGTACGTGCCGATTAGTGTGTTGCAGAACGGTTTTAGACGTTCACACAGTACGTTGGATAGGATCTTGTATGCGACATTTAGCAAGGATATGCCTCGATAGTTCTTGCAAGACATAGGATCGCCTTTTTTGTAGATGGGGCATATGGAGCTGATAGTCCAGTCATCGGGCATGTTTTCTTCCACCCATACTTGGTTGATGATTCGGTGCATGCTCCTTACCAAAACATCACCACCGTATTTAAAGAGCTCCGCTGGTAGACCATCAGAGCCTGCGGCCTTGATGTTCTTAAGCTTGTGGAACAAAGTAGAACCTGTGAAGAATTAGATTCCCAGTTATAAAGAAGAACTCTTCGATTTACTTAACGTTATAATATTTCTTTATTTAATCTAAACTAATATAATTATCTTGTGTAGGTAATATTCTAGATGCGGGCGTGCGGAATATAGAATCGCTTATCCTTACTTCTTTTCTCGTGCCAGCTTTTATACGGCCGATGACAAATGTGAAATGACATTTATATGATGACGTGGCTGGAAGTAAATCGAGCTGTAGTGTTGCCGTTTCAGCGTTGCATAACAGTGATGCCACAAGAGACGTGGGTTCTCTTCTTGACCTATCACTCTCTCTACATGATGCCCATTAAGCAGCTGCTGGAAATGCTGCTTAAACACATCTACTATTCCCTGCGCTTCGGTGACTAGGTTCCCTTCGCTATCTCGAAGAGCCTGCGTTCCGGTTTTGTAGCCAGCAGCCAGTTGCTTAGCTTTTTTATAAAACCTCCGGATGTTATTACGATCGCGCGACTCTTCGATCTCCTTGAGCTAGGAAGCTGCGTAACCCCTTTTCTTTCTACGCAGGATCTTCTTTTCCTCCCTTCTCCTGGCTCGATACTCTTCTCTCGCTGCCCTTGTTTTGCGCTGCAGCGCTTTCTTGTGTGCATCTTCTGTCACCTTTTTCCTGTACACGCATTTATCATCATACCACGGGCTCTTTCTCTGGGGTGGCTGGTACCCTACGGTGGTTTCGGCTACCTCCTTGATGATGTCGCAATACTGGCACCACTGATTGTTGGCGTTTGTGGTAGGTGAGTGCACAGAGGAGAGTTTCATACTCAGGCTCTCGCTGTAGGCTCTGGCTACTCCAGGTGTGCTAAGGCGTCCAACGTCGAATTTCTTCTTCTGGGCAGTTCGCAGCTTCTTTACGTTGGACAGTCGAGCTCTGAATTTAGCCGCGACAAGAAAATGGTCAGAGTCGACGTTTGCCCCTCGGAATGTGTGCACGTCGAGGATGTTGGATGCGTGCCTCGCATCGATTAGCACATGGTCGATTTGGTTGGCGGTTCGACCGTCTGGAGAGCGCCAGGTTGCTGTGTGGATCCTTAGCCTTGGAAACCTAGTGCTACTTATCACCGTATTACGAGCTGCTGCAAAATCGATTAGTCGGTAGCCGTTGTCTGTTGTCGTTTCGTGGATTTTGTGCTTACCAACTAACCCGCCAAAGATGTTTTCCTCTCCGACTTTAGCATTGAAATCCCCGAGTACAACTTTTACATCAAACTCCGGACAGGCTCCGTAGGCTCCATCCAGGAGGTCATAAAACTCCTCCTTGATGGGATCTTCAGCCTCGTCGGTAGGGGCGTGTGCACATATTAGGCTTATGTTTTGGAAAGTAGCTTTGATGCGGATCACAGAAAGGCGATCACTTATCGGATTGAAGTCAATAACTTTTGTCCTAAGCCGATTTCCCACGACGAATCCGCATCCTAATACATGCAGCCTTTTGTTGCAGCTGTAATAAATGTCGCAATCTTTTCTTTTTATCATGCCTGATCCTATCCATCGTATCTCCTGGATCGCGGTAATGTCTGCCTTGTACCGCATGAGGACAGACTCAAGTTTTTGAGTGGCACATGGGGTGTAGAGTGTACTTACATTCCAGGTACATACAACTCTTAAATCATAGTCCATTGACGTTCCGGGTCTGGTTGCCATTTGAGGAGTTCCGTTATCCGAGGCTGGTTGCGTCTCTCCTGAAACAAAAGGAAGTGTCTTAGTTCGTAGACACTTCTCCCCCCCCTCTCTCGCTCGCTGCCACCAACGACCTTCCACAGGGGTTGGTTACCCCATCTCCAGTCGAGGTACTAGGCACCCACCAGTCACCAACGTGGAGGTGAGAGTAGGAGTTGATAGTGAGAGGCTAGAGTGGGAACGCTTGTGTTCTCATATAATCGCATCACTACCCTTAAACCAGCCCAACCTAACTTAAGCTTAGCACTCGTTGTTTATTAGCTTAGCACTAATTTATAAGATTGTATCTTACTGTGTTTAAGCTCCAATCATGAAATAAAATAATAAAAAAAATAAAAATTGTTTGTTTTTAGTGTTATATCTAGGACCTCTTATCACCCCCTGTGTGTTTCCGTACTCGGAAAAACAAAGGTGGGGGTCGCGCCCTTATTACAGATAGACAGGTTAGTAGTTAAAAGAAAATCAAAAAGTGACTCACCTCTTTCATTATCTTCCGAGCTCCCCCACACTGTATGCCTTGCATTGGCGTCGCAGCCCATCAACAGGTTGTCTTTAACTGCTATTCCGGCTATGAGTTGCTCCACTTCCACTGGCGGTGCTGGTCTCTCATGAGCCATATATGTTGATGTGATGTATGTTATCTGGTTCGCATACTCTAATTTAATCACTTTTAAATCAACTGAGCTAAGATTGGGACATAAAAAACCTTTAAGATGTTTCTTAGCGAGTATGCAAGTTCTAGGCTTACCTGTGGCCTGATGTTTGTAAAACAGGTCGTATTGTTTGTCTTGGAGCCCCTTTATGGACGAGTCTCTCACCCAGGGCTCCTAAATAATGGCGATGTCCATGTTTTCCTCCCGCAGAAAAACCAGCAGATTATCGGAGGCACACCTTGAGTGCCTCAGATTAGTCTGTATGACTCTCAGCATTACTCTTTGATGTTGATGGGGTTTCTTCGGCTATCATCAGGTCCTCCAACAGCTTGTCAGTTTCGACGATGTCTGCATCGTCTGCATCCCTCAGGACCGGAGGGAATGAAGACCTTAAGCTTGGCATGCCTTATGCCAAACCTAAGTTTGTGATCTGCTTTCTCGCGAGCCATCAGGCACTCGTTGTTTATAAGTAGCAGGAACGACATGGTGTTTTTGTGGGGTTCCTCCGCCTTGTGTAGTTTGAGACACTGGAGGAGCCTTCCCCCTTCAATCTTCATATTAGGCAAACAAATGCGGGCCCTAGGTCTCCTCGGGATTTCGTTAGCTGGGATAAGCCTGAGCTTCAAACCATCCCAGGCGTCGCTAACCTTAGCAACGCACTCGCTGAGGAAGTCCTTTGAGAATTGGTCGGCGCATTTGATTACCCGATATCCCCTAACCAACTCGGCGGAGTCAAAGACTGGCAGAGTCCCCCATTGGTTGTTGACGATGTGGTCGATCACCATGTCGGAAAGCTTGGCCTCAATGCTTCCTCACGTCTTGGCTATGGATCTCCCATTTGTGGATAGCTCATCCACTAGTGCGACCTGGAGATGGTCCCTTACCACCTCGGTAAATGGCCGCTTCTGGACCGCACTAGCCGCAGACGTGCTTGGTTTGGCTGCTGCTGTCGAACCTTCGGCAACCTTGGTTTTTTTAGGGGCCGGGCGGTAGGAGGACTCATCTAGAGACCTATCATGCTTCGCTGCCTGTTTCGGTTTGTTTTTCAGGCTCTCGTTGTATTCGTCAACGATTGCCTGATATTTTATTTAATCCACCTGGTCCTTTTCGTGGACCTTACCGGCAGCCTCATTCTTTGCAATCTTCCCTAAGACGAAGAGGGCCATCTGGTACTTGCTTCTCGTTGCTTTCCCTGCGGATTTGTGTCTTGTTTGAGTGTGTGTTTTGGTTGTCGATTGGTTTGCAGTCGAGGCACTAGCCTTAGCACTCTCGCTGCGTGGTTTAGGGACGATTGTCTTCTGACTGGAGGTCAGCAATTCGTCCTCTTATGAGGTGCTAACCACTGGCAGCCTCAGCTGGTCTTTTTGTTTTTTTTGTTACATCCTCTTCTTTTCTGTCCATTTTTGTTTTGTTTTAAGATTTGGTTCCCACGAGTAGGACCGGAAGGGTGGGTTGATCCTGGCAGAGCCGTCTTACCAGGACATGGCATCACTATCCTTATCCTCTTCATTATATGTCAAATTAATTGCCACGAGTACCTACGATAACTTAGGCGCCGAAAATTTATAACCGTTTTTTTTAGATGGGTTAAATGCAAGCATTTTTTTACTATGTGAGACGGGGGCTATCTTCGTTTAGGCGGGAGGGGTAATTTTAAATAAATAATACTTAAAAGGAAAAAAACACTTACTTTAGCAATTTACGAAGCCAAAAATATCTTTTAAATTGTTTATAATGCAAATCAGCAAAATTTGTTGCTATAATGTGCAATTTTTGGCTACAGACTGTTGTCGAAGAATACTGTTTACATTGGTGAGTTGATTGAAAGTGGCTGCCAGCTGGGAAACGCATAGGTCCATTGTGATACCATGAAAATCGGATCATATAAGATCTCCCTACTAGTTGAACCATTTTGAGCTCTTTATAAAGCGTAATAGGCTTCTGATGGCTATGTTTGTCAGATCACCCAAGTCGTTGTAATGGAAGGCTCCCAATCCCAAGTAAAGCTTCCTTCTACGGGAGAGAGCTGGGCAGAAACAAAGAACTTGAGTAATAGTTGCCTCCTATTGCTCATCCATACAGATTCTGCTTCAAGCAGTGTCCAGTAATGACAACTATTGTGGTGCGGATATACTTTGTTCACCTACGTTTTGCACTCTCAATAGCATACAGCTTCAATTTTTGTTTGCATGTAGCAATTGGTATGCCTAGAGCCTACGGTACCTTTATCCGGCAGAATGGGTATTGTTGTTCCAATTCTGGCGAGTTCATCGGCCTTACAATTCCCTGATGTCTCTATACCCCGGCACTCAAAAAATCTGAATGTTGAACTGTTCGGCCATCGCCGTAATCTACAGTCGAGGGCTACTTGAGAAGTTATAGAGACCGAATCCAAGGATTTGATAGCTGCTGGCTTTTCGCAAATATGCAAATATATATCTTTAACGAATTTTTCTTTAGCCAAGATAAGACTTATTTTATCGCCATAATTTGCGCCTGGAACACGCTACAATAGTTTGGTAGACGGAGCTTAAGACTTTCGGAGAAAACGCACCATCTCCGTCTTTGGTTTTCGAGCCGTCAGTATAGAAGTAAATTGATTCATCTTTTAAAAATGTATTTTCATTCCAGATTGTTCTGAAGAAGATGGTGACAAGAAAGTCGTTGTCAAAATTTGTTGACATTGGTACTAGATACTAGACCTTGCACCCATCCCATAATTCAACACTGACCCCAAGTAGGGTGTTGCAGCATGTCCCCCCATACACATTTCAAGTTACAATGGTTACAATTAGGGCGCAGCACCTACTGTCCAAAAATGTGTACTCTAAGCGGAGGGACGTGTAAAAGTAATTTTAAATTTTCTCAAAAACTAGAATGCAATAATCAATCTTGTTCGATTAAGAATTGGTGTGGTTACTGTCCACTAAAAATAAATTAAGTATCTATTTGTTCAATATGTATTTATAAAAAAAATCAGCAAACTTCCTTAAAGTTGAAGTTTGGAAGGATATTTTTTTCAAAAACTACAGTAAACTACTACGGAACAAATTCTTGTCTTTTTAGAGAGATTTTTCCGAATAAATGAGAGTTGGTTTTCAATTTTTTATGCAGAAGTCTGAACAAATCATCCAAATGTCTATTGGGAGAGTCCCCATTTATTAAGAAGTCGGGAAAACCCATAAAAAAATGATATTGGGGGAATCCCGGTAATCCACATTTAGATGTTGCTAAAGAAAACACCAGTAGCATTAACATAGCTACAAAAATTAATTATAATAAATTTTATGTATTATTTCCAATCTTTCGTGTTATTAAAATTATTTTTGGTTTAATGTTCTTGCATTTTTTCATCAATAGGAACGCTTTTGTGTGCATAAAAAAAATCTCGCATTAATTCGGAAAATTCGTTTATTTGGGCAGACCTTCCACCTAACCATTCCGAATTAACGAGGTCTTACTGTATTAGCAGATATAACTTGATTTTAAAATAATAAGGGTATTCATGCAACTTCGTAAGTTTACCATTCGCGTAAAATGGTAAGTTTACGATGCACGTTTCATGAAGGCCCCAAATAGCTGCCTTCGTAAATGATGGTAAACCAGTCAGCTGTTTCACATAAGAGGGAACCAATGAATTGAAAAAATACGAACAAACCACTTTTGATGCAATTATAAAGATAAAATTGCACATTTTACTATTCCTAGTGTAGAATAATTAAATAGTCCATCAAATTGTATTAAGAAAACAAGTTTTAAAAGGGTTTAAATAACGAAATTTCCAATTCCAAACTTTTTGCGCGAACGAGAACATCCTTTGTTTGGAATTGAAAATTTCGTTATTGAAACTATTTTAAAACTAGCTTTCAATACAATGTGATGTATTAATTAATTATCCTACACTTGGAATAGTAAAATGTGCAATTTCTATTTATAAATGCATCAAAAGTATTATAAATGTATGCAAAGTACTTTGTTCCTGATTTCGCGCCTTTATTTCAAGTGTGAAATGTCACATTGACCTCGTCGTAAGTTTACCATCTCGGTTTTCCACACCAATTCGCGTAGTAAGTTTACCATCTCGTCGTTAATGATTTTCCATACAAATTTTGACAGTTCATTTATCACGCCGTAAATTTACGACGTTTACGACGTTTACGACGTTGCATGAATAACCCCTAATGTCAAATAACGTATTTCTGGCTTTGAAAAATGCTAAAGTCCTTTATTGTAAGTGCTGCCATTGCTTTTCAATAATTTTAATTTTTTTTTTCATTTTAAGTATTATTTTTTTTTAAATTACTCCTCTCGCATAAAGGAAGACGAGATAGGGCCCCCTCCCCCTCACATAGTAAAAAAATGCTTGCATTGAACCCATCTAAAAAAAACCGTGAAGAGGATGAGTGATGAAATGACGATGAAATCATTTCTGATGTTCCATTTCGCAATTGTTTTTATGTTTTTTACTAATAAAAATGAATTATAACATTGCGTCTGCCAGTGTGTTCGGCCTGAAATATGAAATATTTTTGATTACGGGATTATAATGGCATTTTTAAAATGTTAGCATTTTTCCCAACTTTAATAAAATGACGTAAACAACCTCTTATTTTCTCAACCTTCCCCGCAGCCTGCCACCACCTTCGTAACACCCAAACTGTCTGCTTTTTAATATGTTACTTAAAATATTATTCAGCGTCATCAAACCAAAAATCAGCTTTAATGAAATCACGTTTTCTACCTAACATTTGTTTACAATTTGACCCCCTACCGGCAGCCTCCCCACCAAAGGATAAGTGGCAGACAATTCATAACCAAACTTACTTACTTACTTAGATGGCGCTACAGTCCGGGGTGGACCTGGGCCTCAACCAACACGCCTCTCCAGTTAGCACGATCTTTGGCTAACTGCCTCCAGTTGCGCACTCCAAGTTGGTTGAGGTCCCCTTCCACTTGAGCGCGCCACCTAATGCGAGGTCTTCCTCTACTGCGTTGTCCCTCCGGGTTGGAATCGAAGACTCTTCGGGCTAGAGAGTCGGTGTTCATTCGCTCTACATGTCCTAGCCATCTTAGTCGACTGATACGTACTTTTCTGACCAAGCCGATGTCGCTGTACAGCTCGTAGAGTTCGCTGTTAAATCTCCTCCTCCAAAGCCCGTCAACGCAAACGGGACCGAAAATCACTCGAAGAATTTTGCGTTCGAAGCGCCCAAGGAGATCTTCATCCGCTTTTGACAACGTCCATGATTCTGCGCCGTAAAGCAGGACTGGGATGATGAGGGTCTTATATAGAGTCTCCTTGGTGTTTCGCGACAAGGCCTTACTAATCAATTGCCTTCTTAGGCCAAAGTAACAGCGGTTGGCAAGTGTAATTCTTCGCTTGATTTCTGATGTGATGTCATTTTCAGAATTAATAGCGGTAGACAAAGTCCCGAACTACCTCAAAGTTATAGCTGTCTATCGTGACGTTCTGTCCGGTTCGTCGATGTTGTGTGTGCCTTCTTGTTAACAGTATATATTTCGTTTTGCCCTCATTCACCACTAAACCCATTTTTGCCGCCTCTGTACTGATACTTGCAAACCCACCAGAGACAGCTCGCTGTGTTCTGCCAATGATGTCGATGTCGTCAGCGTATGCAAGTAGTTACACAGACTTTTGGAAAATTGTGCCCCTGGTGTTGGCTTGCGAGTTTCGCACAATTTTCTCAAGAATGATGTTGAAAAAGTCACATGACAGCGCATCTTACTTATCGGGCTCCCGACCCGTGAAGAGTCTCTGCCTGAGACACTGCAGCCTTCCATCCTCTACGATCCCGGGCACGCTGCTTCCAATTGTCCAGACCAAGCGCTCTGGCATCCGCGATGGCTTGGTCTTTGAAACGGAGGTTCGGTCTTCCTTGTCTTCTCGAACCTGGGGGCTGGGATTCGAAGACCCTCTTGGCTGGAGCATTATTGTCCATTCGCTCGATGTGGCCGAGCCAATGTAGTCGACGTGTTTTGGCTTTTTGGACTACATCCACATCTTGGTACAGCTCATAGAGTTCGCGGTTGTATCTTCTCCTCCATTCGCCCTCCTCGCACACAGGACCAAAAATCCGCCGAAGTATTTTTCTTTCGAAGGAGCCCAGTAGCATCTCTCCCTTCTTGCTTATCGTCCAGCACTCGGCGCAATAAAGCAGAACTGGCAGGATGAGGGTTTTGTAGAGCACACATTTCGTCCTTCGAGTTAGGAGTTTTGAACCCAGTTGTTTTGCCAAACCGAAGTAGCAGCGGTTTCCTAGGGTAATTCTTCGTCGGATCTCCACTAGGGTGTCATTCGTGGAGTTTACGTTTACTCCGAGGTAGGTGAACTCCTTAACTACCTCGAAATTATTGCTATCAATAGTGACGTTTTGTCCTAGGCGGTGGACAGATGCTTGTTTGTTTGTTGATAGCATGTACTTAGTCTTGTCCTCATTTACTACAAGTCCAACGGATTTCGCCTGTTCTTCAATCGCCGTGAACGCTTCTATCACGGCACGCTGGGAGCGACCGATGATGTCAATATCGTCCGCATAGCCAAGCAGCTGGACGGACCTGTTGAAGATAGTGCCTTCCGTGTTGACACCTGCCCTGCGCACTATCTGCTCCAGTACGAGATTGAAGAAGTCGCATGATAGAGCGTCTCCTTGCCGAAATCCGGTGCATGTTTGAAATAGTTCGGAAGAGCTGCTTCCAAACTGCACGTTGCAGCGTGTGTTTTCCAGCGTCGCGCGACACAACTGAATCAGTTTTGCCGGGATTCCGAATTCGGCCATCGCCATATAGAGCTCCTGACGATGTATGCTATCATACGCGGCTTTGAAGTCGATGAATAGGTGGTGGGTTTCGACTTGAAATTCGTTGGTCTTTTCCAAGATTTGCCTCAGTGTGAAAATTAGGCCTATAGTCGATCTGCCGGGCCGGAAGCCACACTGGTACGTGCCGATTAGTGTGTTGCAGAACGGTTTTAGACGTTCACACAGTACGTTGGATAGGATCTTGTATGCGACATTTAGCAGGGATATGCCTCGATAGTTCTTGCAAGACATAGGATCGCCTTTTTTGAAGATGGGGCATATGGAGCTGATAGTCCAGTCATCGGGCATGTTTTCTTCCACCCATACTTGGTTGATGATTCGGTGCATGCTCCCTACCAAAACATCACCACCGTATTTAAAGAGCTCCGCTGGTAGACCATCAGAGCCTGCGGCCTTGTTGTTCTTAAGCTTTTTTATAGCTAAGCCAACTTCTTCTATACTTGGTGGTGGGACTAGTTCCTCATTGACTGGACGTGGGTTCTCTTCTTGCCCTATCACTCTCTCTACATGATGCCCATTAAGCAGCTGTTGGAAATGCTGCTTAAACACATCTACTATTCCCTGCGCTTCGGTGACTAGGTTTCCTTCGGTATCTCGAAGAGCCTGCGTTCCGGTTTTGTAGCCAGCAGCCAGTTGCTTAGCTTTTTTATAAAACCTCCGGATGTTATTACGATCGCGCGACTCTTCGATCTCCTTGAGCTGGGAAGCTGCGTAAGCACTCTTCTTTCTACGCAGGATCTTCTTTTCCTCCCTTCTCCTGGCTCGATACTCTTCTCTCGCTGCCCTTGTTTTGCGCTGCAGCGCTTTCTTGTGTGCATCTTCTGTCACCTTTTTCCTGTACACGCATTCATCATCATACCACGGGCTCTTTCTCTGGGGTGGCTGGTACCCTACGGTGGTTTCGGCTACCTCCTTGATGATGTCGCGATACTGGCACCACTGATTGTTGGCGTTTGTGGTAGGTGAGTGCACAGAGGAGAGTTTCATACTCAGGCGCTCGCTGTAGGCTCTGGCTACTCCAGGTGTGCTAAGGCGTCCAACGTCGAATTTCTTCTTCTGGGCAGTTCGCAGCTTCTTTTCGTTGGACAGTCGAGCTCTGAATTTAGCCGCAACAAGAAAATGGTCAGAGTCGACGTTTGCCCCTCGGAATGTGTGCACGTCGAGGATGTTGGATGCGTGCCTCGCATCGATTAGCACATGGTCGATTTGGTTGGCGGTTCGACCGTCTGGAGAGCGCCAGGTTACTGTGTGGATCTAGTGCTACTTATCACCGTATTACGAGCTGCTGCAAAATCGATTAGTCGGTAGCCGTTGTCTGTTGTCGTTTGGTGGATTCTGTGCTTACCAACT
This sequence comes from Cheilosia soror, assembly GCA_949372485.1. NCBI lineage: Eukaryota > Metazoa > Arthropoda > Insecta > Diptera > Syrphidae > Cheilosia > Cheilosia soror. The sequence continues at coordinate 56,637,092 of OX443561.1, read as the reverse complement.
AACCCGCCAAAGATGTTTTCCTTTCCGAATTTAGCATTGAAATCCCCGAGTACAACTTTTACATCATACTCCGGACAGGCTCCGTAGGCTCCATCCAGGAGGTCATAAAACTCCTCCTTGATGGGATCTTCAGCCTCGTCGGTAGGGGCGTGTGCACATATTAGGCTTGTATTTTGGAAAGTAGCTTTGATGCGGATCACAGAAAGGCGATCACTTATCGGCTTGAAGTCAGTAACTTTTGTCCTAAGCCGATTTCCCACAACGAATCCGCATCCTAATACATGCAGCCTTTTGTTGCAGCTGTAATAAATGTCGCAATCTTTTCTTTTCATCATGCCTGATCCTATCCATCGTATCTCCTGGATCGCGGTAATGTCTGCCTTGTACCGCATGAGGACAGACTCAAGTTTTTGGGTGGCACATGGGGTGTAGAGTGTACTTACATTCCAGGTACATACTCTTAAATCATAGTCCATTGACGTTCCGGGTCTGGTTGCCATTTGAGGAGTTCCGTTATCCGAGGCTGGTTGCGTCTCTCTCATAACTATTTATTTTTTCCATGGTCGGGAAGTTACCCCGACGGCACAACCCCCAACCTGGAGAGCCAGGCCCTGTTTTGACCCTAGGACAGCGGGTCGGATATTCCGATGTCAGTAACCCAATTTTGGGATATGAGCGCTGCCGTTGACCCGTTTAGGGTTCGTCCGCCACCAACTCTTTTCCAACACCCTGGCTCAGTATTGGAGATCCCCATAGACCTGGTATCCAAATATGTAGAAGCAGCTCATACAGGGATTACACTTTAGTTCGACCTGACCGGAACTGTAGACGCCACCGTTGATTCCATCTAGGGAATTCATCCGATGACAGCGCATCACCTTGTCTAAATCCTTTTTTGACATCAAAGGTCTCGGTGAGATTGTTTCCGACCTTTACGGAGCAGCGAGCGTTCTCCATCGTCATTCTGCACAACCTGACAAGTTTGGCAGGGATGCCAAAACTAGACATGGCTCTGTTCTGTATAGCTCGTCTCTATAAATGCTGTCATATGCGGCTTTAAAATCGATAAATAGGTGATGGATGAGTATCGATTTGGACTTCTTGGGTTTTCTCCAGGATCTGCCGTAGTGTGAATATTTGGTCGGTTGTGGACTTACCGGGCCTAAAACCGCACTGATAGGGTCCAATCAGTTCGTTGACAAATGGTTTCAGGCGTTCACACAGTACAGCAGACAGAATTTTGTAAGCGATGTTAAGGAGACTGATGCCTCTATAGTTGGCGCAGTTTAGAGGGTCTCCTTTCTTATGGATCGGGCAAACAATGCTGAGGCTCCATTCATCAGGCATACTTTCCTCTGACCAAATTTTAGAAACGAGTTGGTGTAAGCTCTCTACCAAGTCATCCCCTGCTGCCTTAAAAAGCTCGGCCGATAAACCGTCCGGTCCTGCAGCTTTGTTGGACTTCAGCTTGGATATTGCTATCCTTACCTCATTTTGGTCAGGTGGACGGAAGTCTTGGCTTTCATCGCCCAGGTTGAATGGTTCATTCTGCCTGACAGCGGAATTTGTGTCGTCTTCGCCGTTTAGCAGTCTGCAGAAATGGTTTTTCCATGTCCTCAGCACCGACTGTGACTCTACTACAAGGTTTCCTTGATCGTCTCTACAAGTCTCTGTTCGGGTCTTGTTCCCGTGACACGTTCTTTTTACCTTTTGGTAAAACTTCCGAACATTGGTCCTGAAGTAACACCTCTCTATTTCCTCGATCGCGCGCTTCTCATGCTCTTTCTTTTTCCTCCGGAGAAGCCGGTGTTCTTCCCTCCTTTTTTGCTCGTAGAGCTCACGAGCTGCTCTCGTCCTTCTCTGCAGCGCCGCTTTGTAGGCCAGTTGCTTTGCTGCATGTGCTTGCCGGCATTCTTCATCAAACCAGGGGTTTCGCGGTGGTGGTCGGGTGAAACCTAGCACATCAGTTGCGGCATTTCTGATGGCTTCTTGGCATCGATGCCACTGGTCTTCAGCACTTGATGCTGGCTGCACAGGACTTCTCGAGAGGTTGAGGGAGACGCGATCGGCAAAAGTTCTGGCGGTTTGTTGTGTTTGTAGCCGTTCAACGTTGAATCTCCTCACAGTATTTCCTCGTTGTTGTGGTGTCTGGGATATCCGCATACGTACCTTGGCTACAACAAGGTAGTGATCCGAGTCTATGTTGGCCGCGCGGAAAGTTCGGACATCTAGAATACTCGAGGAGCGCCTTGCGTCGACCGCAACATGGTCAATTTTATTGACAGTTTGTTGATCTGGTGACCGCCATGTCCCTTTGTGAATGTTGAGGTGAGGAAACCGTGTGCTAGCTACAGTAACATTACGTCCCTCAGCAAAGTCAATTAGCCTAAGTCCGTTTCCAGACGTGGTGTCGTGCAGGCAGTGCTTTCCGATTGTGCTACCAAATATGTCCTCCTTTCGCCGCACTTAGGACATTGCTCATATGTTTTGTCGAGGAGCTCATAGAAACATTCTTTGGTAGCGTCGTCTTTATCTTCTGTGGGGGCGTGAGCGCATATCAGGCTGATGTTGGCGAATTTAGCCTTGATGCGGATAGTTGTAAGGCGCTCACTTACGTGTCGAAAGCTCAAGACTTTTTGCCTAAGTCTGCCGCTTACAACGAATCCGCATCCAAATAGACGCTGCTTCTGTTCTCTGTAGCAATCACCGTAGTAGATGTCACAGGTTTTCATCCTTCTTTTGCCTGGCCCATCCCACCGCACCTCCTGAATGGCGGTGATATCTGGCTTGTAACAGTCTAGGGCCTCCGCTAATTGTTCGGTTGCACGCGGTCTGTTCAGGGTTCGAACATTCAACTGCAGATCGGAACGTCATTGGCCTTTTTGCGTTTTTCAGGGTCGTCAACAGTAAATCCATCCGTATCCGAGGCTTTTGGTTGCTTCGTAACCATTAATTTTTTCCGTGGTTGGGTAGTTAGCCCCACGCACAACCCCCAACCTGGAGGACCAGGCCCTAAGATGACCCTAGGACAGCGGGTCGGATACTCCGTTGCCAGTAACCCACTTCGGGGATATGAGTGCTGCCGTTGGCCCATAAAGGGTTCATCCGCCACCGTCTCTATTTCAGCACCCTGACTAGTGCTGAAAATCCTTACAGATCTTTGCTCCAAACATGTCAGACAAGCTCACGCAGGGTATCTGCCATCTCGACTGTTGACAACACCGTTGATTCAATCTTGTGTGTTCATCCGCTGTATGTCCTCTTTCTGAGGGGCTCATGTAAGACCCCTGAGACTCGTTCAGTCAGTCATTCCGACAGAGCATTATAGTGTTGCTATTTTCTTCGTATTCAACACTCGCGCTTATAAGTTTAGCAAGCCATGCAGCTCTATGTCCGATTCACTCGGCAGACTGAGCATGAGACAAGCTGTGGCTCACTGCACTGCTACTGACGGTCAGACTCGGGATACCTTCATGGTGGAACGAGCTCCTGATGAGGCGGTCCTTGAGCTGCGCCTGTCTAAGGGACAGCGGAAGAGGAAAAGAAAGAAACTGATGGACCTGCGGCGCAAAGATGCTTTATCTGCTAAAGGCGCTAGCACTTCTTTCAGCTCTTCGGCGGTGCCTTTGAAAAGGAGGTCTCAACAACTGAAACTAGCCAACCCCTTGGATCGGGCACTGCCTCCTCTTCTGCTAACCCGAAAAGCAAGAAGAAGCGACCCAAGCTCAAAAAGAGAATAAACCCCACTCAAGTCTGTGAGTCTGTTCGTGCACGGTCTCCAAATGAAGCCGGTGCTACTACCAGCAATGGAAGTAGTACTGGCGGACGGAAACCGGACGTCGCGATCTCACCTACAGGCGAGAGTTCCCCAGTCTCTCCAATCGTTGGAGCTGCCCGTGCACTGGTAATGAATGATGCAGGTGCTGAAATCAATTCAGGTTTCAGTACCAGCGGACAGAACTTTGTCGTCGCGGATGGCTCTGACGGTCAGAGAGATAGTTTTGAACGCAGAACAGCTGAGGTGCGAGATAAGGGGCCGTCTTATAAGGATGCCGCTGTCTCCTCTTTGGCAGTTCGTACACCAGAGTTTGCATCCATTTTGTTTACTCAGATCAGTCTACAGCACTGCAAGGCTGCTACCGCTCTTCTAAATAGGAGACTTGCTGTGAGTAGGACAAAAAACCGCATAACATCCATCCAGGAACCATGGGTGTGGAAAAATCGCATCTGCGGCCTTGGTGAATTGAGCGGTTCTCACCACGTTCTTTACGATAAACTGTCCGAGAGACCTAGGACATGTCTTGTTGTATCGAAATCCCTCACGGCAGTTAAAATCGAACGGTTTTGTGGCCAAGATTAGGTTGCTGCAAAAATCACTTACCATGCAAACGGCAATTGGGAAACCTTTGTGGTTGCATCGGCTTACTTTCCCTATGACTCTCTAACTCCTCCACCACCAAAGGCAGTTGTTGAGCTCATAGAGTACTGCGAGTCCAAAAAGATTGGTCTTATCCTATGTTGCGACGCTAATGCCCAAAACACTTTTTGGGGCAGCAGCAAATGTAATATACGTGGAGATCGTCTTCTGGACTTCATCCTATCGTCTGACATCACCATCAACAATGTGGGTTGTCGACCTACTTTTGTTACAGCCAGGAGACAGAAAGTAATCGATATTACTCTGTCCAACAGGCATTCCAAGTCTATCAATAATTGGAGGGAATCGCCAGATAGCACTCTGTCAGATCACCGATACATCGAATTTCAAATCTACTGTGAAGTTTCGCCTTCGCCAGAGAGGAGAAATCCGAGAAAAACGAACTGGGCACGGTTTAGGGAGGAACTTGGCAACTCTGTTAAAGCTCCACTTAAATTAAGATTAATACAAAGGGTAGAGAGGTCTGCTCAGGATCTGAACAGCGTCCTTATCCGTTGTTTTGAACAAGCGTGTCCAGTTACAAAAAACTCCTGTAGAAAACAGGAAACTACATACCTTCCCTTTGGCGTATGGTTAAAGTCGTGTTCATACCAAAAATCGGTAAGAATGACTATACTCTCGCCAAAAGTTTCAGACTCATAACTCTGTCTTCCTTTCTGCTGAAAAGCTTGGAGAGACTGGTTGAGCTGCACATGCGCAATGTTGCTCTTCGATTGCATCCTCTTTCCGAGATGCAACATGCTTATCAGCGCGGAAAATCCTGTGAAACTGCGCTTCAGAACCTCGTTGCTAGGATCGAAAGTGCTCTTGATCGGAAGGAGTACGCGTTGGGTATTTTCGTCGATATTGAGGGTGCTTTTGATAATGCGACCTTTGATAGCATGTGCAATGCAGCCAAACATCACGGTATAGATGAAACATTGGTGTTGTGGATTAAAGCAATGCTAATGCACAGGACGTTGATTGCCGAAGCTGATTGTGGCAAATGCGTCATGACAGGGGTAAACAGGGGCTGCCCTTAAGGTGGTGTTTTGTCTCCCCTTTTATGGTGCATGGTAGTAGACTCTCTGCTGACGACTCTCAATCTTCCTGGAACCTATACACAAGCCTACGCGGACGATGTCGCCGTTTTGTCTGTCGGTTCAGACCTTGGGACTGTCTGCTCTCTGGCGCAGAGATCCTTGGGTTTGATCGATCGATCAACGCTCAGTTGATAGATTCCTTATTGAGGAAATAATTTTAAAATCGCTGCTACTCGTAGTATAAGTACATTTGGGATGTCTACCGAAGACATTTCGCTCTAAAGTCTTTATGTTACAGTAAAAACGAGGATATACATTTTTTAATTTGATGCGCCCGAATATTTGATACGTATCAACGAGAAATTTGTGGTTGATAGATATAAAATTTTTTGACAACCGTAATACCAAGTTTATCGGTAAAATTATTCACAATTGATCTTAAGTCTAATACAATTCACAATTCATCAAAAATGTTGATAGCTTGATGGCCATAATACAGATTCATTCATTTTGTTGATACGTATCATCAATCATATTATTATCAAATATTGTGTTGATATTCGATAGCCATAATAGGGCTGATAAAAACGAAGCATAAAACCATTTTCCAAAAAGCAAATCAGGGCCCTATTTCACCAACACTTTTCACTTTGCATTTTGCAAATTTTCAACAAATTTAATTCCTGCAAAGTAAAGTGCGATATGTTTCATTAAAAAAGCAAAGTTCTCACGACTTTGCATTTTGAGATTTTTGACAACTTTTTGCAAAGCGCAAAGTCTAGGTGTTTCACCAACTAAAAACAAAACTTTGCATTATAATTATTCTTTGCACATTATTGCAAAGTAAATACATTTTTACTGTTCTCTGGCATCGGTCTGATAATAATTAACGCAACCGCTCATTGAGCTCAAATTCACAGACAGTCTTAGGTATTGGCCCGGGAATATTCCTGTGAAGATTGGTAAAAATTGGACAAAGCAGCGTGGGCGTGGCACTGCCCATAAAAAAATGGAAACGCTATTCTTCTACAGTCTTGGAAGCCAACGGTTTTAAATGTTGTAACATTAATATGCATAATGCATTGTCCTGATAGACAAGAATATTGTCTAGGCAATACGATTTCTGGAAAAACAAAAAATGTTGCGTTCCAGAGAACATTACAAAAATAATTGTTTCTCACTGATTTAAATGAATTTGAAATTGATTTTTTTATTTTTCTATTTTGCACTACGAAATGTGCAAGAGCTTGTGGTAGCCTTTTTGGTACGACCACCATCAGAATAAAACGGCACTCTTTTAACTATTTAATTATCAATTAATTTTATTAACTATTAATATGGTTTGGAGGAGCTTGTTGCTCAGCACAAGGAATCTAACCGACCGCACAAGAAAGAGTAGAAACGATTTTGTTTTACCGACGAAGGTAACCGCGCGCGACGACTTGACTGACAAAACTCAATTGTCAAAAGTTGACGGATCAGGGTGCTGACATGATGGTTGCGTTCAGCGCACAAAAATTAATGAGCGCACACGGCGAGCAATTTTCGCTTATTTTTAATTTGTTGTATTATTTGAATCGGACAATTTTCGAGTCTGATTTTTCCTCTACAAGCTTCGCTAGTTTATTAATAAATTCATATTCAATCAGTCCTATTCTGTTCCCGTGACTACGCTTAATATTACTAGGTAGTGACTAAACTAGTAGAGCTAAGAGACGTTTCACTAACAGCTGTTTTCATTATTTCAGTCAAAAGGCGCTGAGGGATTAAAGAAATATTATTTAGGTCTTCTATTGAAAAAAGTTGGGAAAGGAATAATATTAATTTTAAATTTCAATCAAACTTATAGAACATGAACTACTGAAATCTAAAATCTAAAGAATAAAGTAGATGTACAATTGTTCACTTCCGACAGATTTGAATGGCATTGACAATCCTATTGACAACATTAGCGACGCAATTAACGACACTAACGACATCAGAGTGTAGATGCCGACAATTAAAAACGACGCGTCATGGAACTACACTGCTCGGTGCATAGCAGGTACTCCATAATATTGGCCTCCATTTCCATTTCTTTCTTTCTAGGGTTAAAAAATAATTTGCAACAAGATGACCCGGTGAGCTTTGTACCACCTAAAATTGATTTGACTGTAACTCTCCATAAGCGATTATGAGTCCCAATCAACCTTCCAACTCCAGTTCCTTGAAATCGGAAATATTAGCCGCACTGTGTACAGCTTAAGTTTCGTTTGGTGATTAATTGAAACCCTTTCGTAAGGCCCCTTTGATCAATTGCGACCAATCTTCACAGGAACACTCCCGGGCGAATATAATAAGAATGCCAGAGAATTAGCTTATTCGTTTCGGTGGTTTTCGAGATACCTACACGCATTTTTTTGTATACCCTCCACAGGAAGGTACATACATAGGTATATTCACTTTGTCATTACATTTGTAACGCCAAGAAGGAGTCACCAGAGACCCTATAAAGTCTGTCTGTCTGTTTGTCCGTCTGTTTGTTGAAAACACGATAGCGTCCAAACGAATCGACCTAGGCGAATGAAATTTTGTCAGAGGACTTATTTTTACCGTCGTCAGATTTGTATTGAAAATTGTCTATGCCGGTTAAGTATTTCTGATACCTTCCACACAAAACCAATATTAGACACCTGCGTGTACACTTGTACAGTACATCCTAACTAGCATGGCAAACATTTTGCATAACTTTTATGCAGTAGAGGGTATCAAAGCATCGCGCAAGCCGATGATAACACTTTTACTTGTTTTAATGTCTAATTTAAACCTAACAGAATCACCTTTGACTGTTTGTTCTTTTATTTCTAATCGACTCTAGTAAAATGTCACATACCTACAAAGATATTTGCAAATAACTACATTATGCTTTATTCTTTTCGATGATTTTTTTATAAAAGTTCGTATAACCTTTTGTATAATTTTTATCTTCATTACAGCTTTCTGATTTTGGACTTTGTACTGGCTTAAAAAAATCACATCGCACTGATTTTTATAGGGATTTATCTCAAGCAAAGCCATCTGATTTTATAGGAACATGTGCAAGGTAACGTTTTCAATAAGCAACATAATAAAACATTTTAAAGTGACGTATATTTCAGCCCAATGGATTCAAAACGACGTGCAGAATCTTGGAAACGAAATAGGCGAGCTCTTGCCTATAGTACTGTTGGGACTCCAGATTACATAGCTCCCGAAGTGTTTTTACAGACTGGATACGGGCCAGCATGTGATTGGTGGAGCTTGGGAGTTATTATGTATGAGATGCTTATGGGATATCCTCCATTTTGCTCAGATAATCCTCAGGACACTTATAGAAAAGTTATGAATTGGAGAGAAACCCTCATATTTCCACCTGAAATCCCCATTTCGGAAGAAGCAAAAGAAACTGTAATCAAATTTTGCTGTGAATCTGATCGCAGACTTGGATCTCAAAGAGGTATTGACGATTTGAAATCAGTTCCATTCTTTAGAGGAGTCGATTGGGAACATATAAGAGAACGGCCTGCAGCTATTCCGGTGGAGGTTCGTTCTATTGACGACACTTCCAACTTTGATGATTTTCCGGACGTTTCTTTAGAAATTCGTAAGTAACTTAAGGCTTAACTACATTCGGCACAAAGTAAAGTACTTGCACGAAAATGTTTTTTCCCTTTTCACACCATTTCAAAGCTGTATTTTTCTCTCACCTTTTCACAAAGTGTTTTACTTGAAAGTTAGCTATACCTGTAACCACAAACCAGTGAGAATAGACCGTCGACTCCTCCCTCATAACGGACTTTACCTACAAGCTGCCGGCGGGCCCAGGATTTTTCATGTATTGGTGCTGAACAAAATCCAAGGAGCGCCTTAACGCACGCATACTTGAAAAATTCTAGGCCCATGGTATAGCATGGAAAATCATTCCCGCCGTTAATTTTGACATTTACACGTATTCACGACAGGGTAATTTTTTCCGGGGGGAATCGGGTAGGTGTACGGGAAGTCGGCGGTCTATTCTTACTGGTTTGTGCCTGTAACTTTCAAGTGACACACTTTTTGAAAGCGCGACAAAAACTACTACGTGCACAAAAAATTTTGCGCAAATTACTGATCTCGCCAATAGAGGGCTCTGATGCGACTAGAATGTCGCATTTTTGTACAAAATGGCAGTGTTTTCTTTGGGTTCACTTTCTTGTCAGAGCAAGCTTTTTAGATAAATTTATTAGCACAAGGGGGCAACTGCGTTTGTGTGTAAGCTTGCACTTTTTGACTTTTTTTTACATAAAGGATAGCATAAAACGGAGGTTTTTGATTTTAATATTTTTGACGACGATTTTGAGTTAAATGTATACAAATGTGTGCAAAGAAGACCTAAATATTCCTTGAAAGAATAAATTTTAATAATATGGACGATCCATACTTTATTGAGAGGTTAAAATGCCAAACATTTGTTTGAATTTTTGGTTGAACGCTTGCATAGGTGCATTTATTTCACACCCAATAAATTGCAACCATTATAATAATAAATAGTTGGCGCAACAGGCGTGTAGACACCCTGGCTATGGCCTAGCTTCTCACAACTTCGTTTTTGTGAGTTTTATTTTTAGGTCGAATGACAATTTTATGCAGAGTCCGAACGGCTGAATTGAGAAGCTTTTTCAGGACAGTCATACTCTCGAATGTTTGTCAGATGTTCGCGAGAGGTGGCGCAGTAGAAAAAAACCTTTAGATGTAATTTGTGTTTTTTCGGGGATCGAACCTGGGATTCCCTCGCACAGTAATCCAACACACTAACCTGCGCTACTGCGCCCAGACATTATACATTGTCTAAAAAATATAAAAATAAACATATAATATCAATAATTTCCTTTGTTAAAACAAAAAATAACTTACTTTTGTATATTTTCGCTTATATCAACTCATAATCTTAATTACAACACGTTTGTACCTTTGCTACATCAAAATATTTTGCTGTATGAATGTAGCAAAAATTTATCATTTGTTGTACTACAACAATGTAGTATAAAAAGCTGTAAAACAGAATCATACATTCTTCCAATACTTCCAGTCGATTCTCCGTGCCTACACGGATGTAGTACAACAGATACTACAACGACTCTGTGAAAAAGAATTGATGTAGTACAACTGTCAATTTGCTACATTGTAGCTGATGTAGTAGCGGAGAAACAGGCCCCAGATGTCTGCAAATTTCGGGACTATGATCTAACAATCACCCCTATTGTCGTCGTCGTCTGTCGCAAACGACTGACGACATTTGTCGTGTCGAGTCGTTTGGAATTTGGTATTGCGTAAATAAAACGACTCGACTCTTTGAACTCTCACATTCCACATACATTCCACAAACTATGACACATGTGGTTTGACATTTCAGTCGACGAATTTATATGTGGTCTATTGTTTTGTTTGTGATTTGGTTAATTATTTAATAAATGAAGAGTGTTGAGATGATTTTTGAAACAGTGACGAAGAAGAAAACCAGAAAAGAGCTGGTAAAGTTATGAAAGGAAATTCTAACCAAATCCAATTGGTTTTAATAACAATGATTATTTTCAGATTTAAAATGTATTTTAGACTATCGAAGTCGAATGTGGTCCAAGACAATTTGGAGAAAAGGCTATGTCGCCCCATTGCCGACTAACATCACTTTTTGCTAGGCTTTTTGTGAACGATTTTGCCAAAGGAATATTTTTCTTCATTTCTTTCTTTTATTTGTGATTTTCATTTTAAGAAATGAGTAACTATTGTTTCGTTAGTTAAATATTAACCCCTATCGCGAATAATATTTCCCCCGGAATATTTCCAATTCAGCAATTTGATTTACATTGCTGACAAGGGAAAAAATTCCATCGGAATTTATTCGCGATACCCCTAATTAAATACACATACTTTTCTTGAACACTTTAGTTAATTAAAAATTAAGTTCACATACTTTTTTTAACACATTAGGTCTGTTCCTTTACTTTTAAATCGAATTTTTACGCATTTTTACTCAATGTCGTTCCTCAACTCGAAAAATTCGTAAAAGAGAGCGGCTTCGAGAGAGCAAGATATTACCCCTCCACTGAGAATCTTACTAGTTTTTACTCAACAAATTTCTTTGCGTAAGAATTGAAACAACTGTCAGTCGCCAGAAAATTGACAGAAGATTTTAAATTTGATTTGAATTGCGTTTAACGGCTATTTGCTTTTGTCTCTGAATTCCTGCGATATGAGAAACAAATTGGTATGAAAATGGTATCAGAAGGCAGGAAATAATGTAGCTATTTTTTTTTTCTCAAATGCATGTAGTTCAGTCAGTAAAAACTCTTCCATATACTTGGATTCATACTCACATGCAATTTATGGAAAACCAACATGCATCTGTCATTTCGTTTTCGTAACGTTTTCGTAAGTTTTTCTCTTTGAGAGAGAATTCATCCCCACTAATGTCATTTTGACAGTCTTTTCCATTTTCACTACAAAAGTAAAGGAACAGACCTATTATCACACAGTCGACTGCAAAATAGTTATCATTTCCACGACAAACGTCGTCACAAAACAACTTACGCAATACTGACGATTGTCGTCGAAAAATACAATCCACACTTTTTGACATTTCAGACGCCATTTGCAGATCGTCGCCGCAACAAAAGTAGTTTCTTTTTAGTCGCCAATACCAAACAGTCGAAAAGAACTCGACATAATACGACAAAAAGTCGCCAAGTTTATATATTCTAAATCAGGATCAAATTTGAATCGATTTGTCTATTGAAAACACGATAACGTCCAAGCGATCTGACTTATGCGAATTAAATTTTGTGAGAGGACTTCTTTTTACCATCGACAGATATTGAAAATGTGATATGTCCATCAAGTAGTTCAGGTACTTCCCATAAAAAACCTAATATTAGACCCATGCGTGTGTGTACTGACTCACGTGGCTAACATTTAGTTTGACTTGGATGCTATGTATATTATATGTGTACAGTGGAGTGGAGGGTATCAAAGAGGTAAGAAACGGTAAAAATGACGAATAGGAAGAATATTCAGGTCGGAGAATACAAAGGATAGGTAGGATGTCTACGAGGTAAACGATATATTTGTCTTAAAATATATTTCTGCAAGATCACCAGTTGACGTATTTTTTTATTGTGGTACACTAGTCGCCAACAATCAATTCCATATTGTAGCTTAGAGTTGAAAATTCCATAATATATTTATTGTCTTTAGAAACTTAGTTGAACATAGTAAAAATGTCTAATGGCCGATTTCTTCATTGATAATCTTTTATCAAAAAATAATAAAAAGAAAACGCTCTTTAACTTAAACTTGTTCGTATGATGACTTTAATTATATTTATCTCTATGTTAGCTGTCTGTTCCTTATCACTTAACACACAACAGCGCTGGTCCGAGGCTGGCCAGCTGTATACTTACTTACTTAACGGACTCCCGACCTGTGAAGAGTCTGTACCATAGACAATGCATCCGTCCATTGTCTGGCATTCCGGTCACGCTGCTTCCAGTTATCCAGACCAAGGGCTCTGGTATTCACGATTGCTTTGTCTTTGTGAGGTTCTCCAATAACAACGACGCTTTGCGGCGTGCGTGCGTTGACAGATATAGTAGAGCCAATGCTTTCATATGGTGCAAGCCAAAATGCGGCTTCAGGCTTCGGGTCGCGTTTAGATCGTAAATATCGTAAATTCCAACGCGGCGCACAGTTGGGCGCTTTGTATGGGGGAGCGGAAGAAAATCTATAAAATCTGAACTAAACAACTTAGAGCAATGCAATTTTGCACACTTATTTGGATGGGGGGGTCACATACTTTAAAACGGGAAATATGTGTCACAACCTGACAAGTTTGGCAGGGATGCCAAAACTAGACATGGCTCTGTATAGCTCGTCTCTATAAATGCTGTCATATGCGGTTTTAAAATCGATAAATAGGTGATGAGTATCGATTTGGACTTCTTGGGTCCGGTCCTGCAGCTTTGTTGGACTTCAGCTTGGATATTGCTATCCTTACCTCATTTTGGCCAGGTGGACGGAAGTCTTGGCTTTCATCGCCCAAGTTGAATGGTTCATTCTGCCTCACAGCGGAATTTGCGTCTTCTTCGCCGTTTAACAGTCTGCAGAAATGGTTTTTCCATGTCCTCAACACCGACTGTGACTACTGCAACGTTTCCTTGTTCGTCTCTACAGGTCTCTGTCCGGTTCTTGTTCCCGTGACACGTTCTTTTTACCTTTTGGTAAAACTTCCGAACATTGAGTAGAACATGGAGTAGCACATCTCTATTTCCTCGATCGCGCGCTTCTCATGCTCTTTCTTTTTCCTTCGGAGAAGCCGGTGTTCTTCCCTCCTTTTGTTGCGGCTTTTCTGATGGCTTCTTGGCATCGATGCCACTGGTCTTCAGCACTTGATGCTAACTGCACAGGACTTCTCGAGAGGTTGAAGGAGACGCGATCGGCAAAAGTTCTGGCGGTTTGTTGTGTTTGTAGCCGTTCAACGTTGAATTTCCTCACAGTATTTCCTCGTTGTTGTGGTGTCTGGGATATCCGCATACGTACCTTGGCTACAACAAGGTAGTGATCCGAGTCTATGTTGGCCGCTCGGAAGGTTCGGACATCTAGAATACTGGAGGAGCGCCTTGCGTCGACCGCAACATGGTCAATTTGATTGACGGTTTGTGGATCTGGTGACCGCCATGTTCCTTTGTGAATGTTGAGGTGAGGAGACCGTGTGCTACGATTTTCGTGAAGACTTCTTATTTCTTCTGTCATTGCTTCCATTCATTGTGCCTTCGCAAAAAATAGCTCCTTTGTAACTTTGTGGCTCTATGCAAAACGATTGTTTGGAATGTCGACTTTCCAAGACATTTCCACATTTCCCTTGGTATTTCCACAAACTTTCCCATTCATCTGTCAAAATGCTTTTAAATGTTGTTATTATTTTGTTCAAATAATTGCGCGAACTTAGTAAACAAGTAAATTAGATATTAAAACAAAAATGTTTTCGATCGGTGTGTATTTAAATGCTGAAAGGGATGAATTCGACGTGTCTTCGAATTTAAATGTACAACGGAAATTAATAAGAAGTGGTTCATCCCCGCTGGATCTTCCGCACAACGAGTAAGATTAATTTGTTTTGAAAACGGGTAAAAGTGCATATATATGAGTTTTTTTTTATCTTAGATATGTGCTGGAAAATATAAAAGACGATTTTCCAAGGCGAAGAAGTATTGCAAAGCTCATAATATTAAAACTAGCAGCAACGCAATCAAAAGAGCTTTGGGCAAGACATGCACATCGGACTGGCGCAACAAACCTTTCGCCAGCTGGTCGTGCTCTTTAATAAATTGAACTAAGCAAATGAACTGTTCAGTTGTTGTAGTTTGTTTTTCTGCCCTAAATGTAAAGAAAATATAAGAAATTACAATACTTTTCGCTGTCGTTTTTTTTACTTACATTTTTTTTCCACCATGCAAATGCACCGCTGACAACTTCATTCGCCATCAAAACATCTATCGCATTTGACTTCGATAAATGACGTTCGCATTTGCATAGTTGCGCGAATGTAATAGAGCGAAGTGCGATAGTCTTCGCCGGCGAAGTGAATAGTACCAAAATGCGAAATCGAATAAAAATGCGCTTCGCGGCGAAGTGCATAGTTAGCCCCCTGGTATCAGTACCCCATAAATAATCCCTTCCCTGCCTTTCTGTCCCGTTTTCTGGGCTTTTGTTTAGGAACATGCATAAACGCTTCACTGCCAAAAGTTTTAAAATCCTCTATTTTTGCCTCCCAAAGTGCTGTCCGCAGTGCAATTTATATATATACGATATATACAGCCGTATTTACGGCTTCAGCCCAAAATTGCTTGCCCAAATTCTTTGCACTAAGCATCGTTCGAGATGCTTCGACCACCGTGCGGTTTTCTCGTTCAATGCTCCCATTTTGTTCTGGAGTATATGCAACGCTGGTTTCATGACGAATAGAGCGTTCCCTAAGAAGCAATTTAACAGACTCGTTGACAAATTCTAACCCATTGTTAGTACGAAGAGTTTTTACTTGGTGGCGTCTTTCACAAACAGCGAGATCTAAGAAACTTTCAATGGATAAGCAGACATCTGACTTTTTCTTTAAGATTGACCACTCTATAGCGTGAAAAATTATCCTTAAAAAGAAGAAAATATTTGGCCCCTCCTAAAGAAGCTTCTTCCATTGGACCACATACATCGGCATGCACAAGTTCACCTGGTTGACTTGTCTTAAAATAACTATTTGGAAATGACATTCGATGCATTTTTCCATACACACAGGAATCGCACGAAAAGTCTTCGGTATATATGAAATCAATGTTGTTTTCTTTCAGATGAGAACGTACCTTTTTAATATTCTGATGAGCCTTTCTTTCGTACCATACCTTCAGTGGCAATGCTTTAGTAGTTGCTAAATTTGCCGACGGCCCCTTTCAAGACCATACACGAAAACGCATTCTGAAAAGCCGTGCCTCACGTTCTCCCACTGCCACAATAGCTCCATCCTCGTTAATGAACTCACATCTCATCTTATCCGAAATAAATTTAAGTCCTTTATCCAAAGCGCGACTTTGGGAAAACAGATGAACAGATATTTTTGGTACATACAGAACATTGGATAAATGTTTTTCACACCACTGTTCCCCATTGAATGACAAAATATTAATGTCACTCATTCCTAATGCTAATATTTTATCACCGCTTCCAACTCTAATATCAATCGGAATAGAAAATGTTTCATAATTTGAAAACCAATCCTTCCGATAAGTCATGTGGTCGCTGGCCCCAGAGTCAAGGTTCCAATTGTCACTGATTACACTTTTATTGACCAGCAATGCATTAAACACACTTGACTCTCCCCCTTTTGCCTCGCCTCCACTTCCAGTCATCACACGTTCTGCATCGAAAGACGATTTCCTCGCCGTACCATCCTCACCTTTACTTCCAGGGGTTGGGTATGTTTGATCGAAAAAAAAAAAAATTTCGAAAAAAAAATCTCGAAAAAAAAAATCTCGAAACAAAAAATCTCGAAAGCCAAAAACTCGAAAATACCTGAAAATGATTGGTGTTAAAAATCGCGGCGATTTTTATTTCACTTTCAGGTATTTTCGAGTTTTTGGCTTTCAAAATTTCTGCATGTTTAAAGAGAAGTAGACAAAAAAAGAAGACATTTTTTACATACAAAGGGTTTGCTAATTTATGAGAATCGCAAAGAAGGAACATTTTTTTGATTCTCATGGATTTGAGTGAGGTATGGAAAACAAAAGAATTATTAAATCATTATTATAATTTATTAGGCAACATTTTTAAAGTAACGGGACTTTTTTCTCTCTGATTCTCAATCCGTCGATGTAGCCATTCGATTCTTGGAATGCGTTTCGTTTTTCTGAATGTTTTGGAAGTGTAGTGAAAAGTGAACTTTAGAAGTTTAGTGGAATTTTTTGCCAAAAGTGTTTCATCAAAATTGAAAGTGTTTATTCAAAAATGGAAGTGATTATAAACAATAAAGAAAAAGACAAACTTGTGTTTAAGGGGTATCATTATCACTTGGAAAGAAAGCTTAACGAGACTTGCTACTGGTGCTGCAGTTGCAAGAAAAGTTTTCGTTGTAAGGGGCGCATCGTTACCAATTTTAAAGAAAATGAACATCAATTAAAAAAAGGCCCAAGCGAACATAACCACGATCCACTTGCCTTTAAAAAAGCGGTTTGCAAGGCAAACAGCAGTGTTAAATTAGGTGCTCGCTCTGACATTGTCCCTTCGGGAATCATTCGGGATGCCATTGTCTCAACGGAACCAGCATGTCGGGTGCAACTTCCATCAAAGAATGCGCAAAAAGCTAAGATTGCGCGCGTACGGTCCAACAATATAAAGGAGCCCTCAACATTGGAGGAAGTTGACATTCCCACCAATTTGAAATATTTGGAAGGTGAGTTATTTGTTTTGAGTGAGACAAATTATAGTGGTGAGAAAAATATATTGTTGGGTACACGGAGCAGCCTTAAGCTGCTTTCCGAATCAGAGTGCTGGCTCGTTGATGGAACGTTTTATGTGGTCCCTTCCATAATGCAACAGCTTTTTTCCATTCACGGATCGGTTGCGGGCGTTACGGTTCCCTTGGTGTTTTGCCTTATGAGTCGCAAATCAAAAACGGCATACACCCAAATGTTTTTTGAACCTTTTAAAATAGCTTGCGATTATGAAATTCATATTAATCCAAAACTCGTGCTCTCTGACTTCGAAAAAACTATTTCAGGGGCGGCGAAAGAATTTTTGCCTCAAGCAAAATACCAGGGCTGTTTGTTCCATTTTGGGCAAATAGTTTGGCGAAAAATTCAACGCGAAGGTTTAGCCCCTAAATATGGAGAAAATGAGGAATTTGCTATTGAAATTAAAATGTTAAAAGCATTGGCATTCAATGTTTTTTATAAAAGCATTCGCGACCCTGATGCCAGACGCGTAGCAAATTGGTTCCGAAAAAACTATGTTTCCGGCAAATGACCTAACTTTTCACAGCAATATAGCTCAGAATTTTGGTTTGTTGCGGCTTCTGCACAGGAGCAGAAATTCCCAAGGACCCAAAGGCATGGCACATACGCCTCAAAACAATCGTAGGCAAACCGCATGCAGGAGTCTACAAGCTTATCGGCGACTTGTCGAAAGAGCTAATTGTAGCTAAAATGCAGGTAGAGAAAGCAAAAAGTGGTGAACGAGTACCTCGAACTAAGCAATACAGAAAGAACGAGAAGATCCAGAATGTTCTCACAAATAGAGAAGGGATGCCAAAGCTCGATTTTCTTAAAGGCATCGCAACAACGATAAGGTTGTCGTAAACAAAACAAATAAAACAATAAAACGTCCTTTTCAGGACGACAATTATTCCTTAAGAGATACTTTTACCGATTTCCAAAAAAATTAGTAGTACGTTAAAATTGACTTAATGTAAAATAAGTAAATATAATAGAAATTTCTCCCTTATTACATTTGTTCATTTTTGTTATCACGTCACTGCTAAACAACATAAACTACATATCAGCAATCAATGGCATACTCAATCATAAGAATAACGGAGAAGAAACATTATTTACCAAAAAATCAACTTTTTGCTAAAATCTCGAACATTTTCGAGATTTTTAAGAAAACAATTTTTTTCGAGATTTTTGTTTTCGAAATTTTTTTTTTTCGAGATTTTTTTTTCGAGCAACTTTTAAAAATCAGTTTTTTTTTTCGAGATTTTGACGATTCGAGATTTTTTTTTTCGGTCAAAAGTAGTGTTCCCTACTTCCAGTCACCAAACAGTTACAATTTGCCGAAATCGTTTTTCTTGCCGCTGCTGCCTAACCTTTACTTCCAGTCCACATACGATCATCATCTACTGAAGTCGATTTCTTCGCCGCTGCCACCTCATCTTTATTTCCAGTCCTCATATTATCACCATCGTTCTCAGCATTGCACATCAGTGCATCTCCCATTTTCGCACCACCTCTGCTATCAGACTTCCTATCCCTATGATCATTAGAAAGCTTTTTGGGACACTCTCTCTTCCAATGGCCCACCTCATTGCATCTGAAACATTTCCCAGGTTAAAAAGTTTTGCTCTTTTGCTGCTTGTAGTTTTTCCGTTTAGCAACAAGAGCGGGAGAACTTGTCCCTGGACCCGATGAGCTTGAAAGCATTCGTGCTTCCTCCATCACTAAGCGAGATGTTAAGTGCTCTAAAGTTTACTGATCTTTGGCGGTAGATTCCCACGTAGAAAAAAAATGTTTAAAACTCTCTGGAAGTGTCATTAAAATGTTGGTGATTACCATGCTTTCTGTAACCTCCTCCCCAATATCACCTCATCTTCGATGGAGCGACCAGGTAGAAGGAGACCTCCGACTGCTTGGAGTGCGGAATTGGAGACGGCAGGCTAGGCTTAGAGCCGGCTGGAGAGGCATATAAATAAGGCCCAGGACCACTACACTTTGTAGCGCCATCAAAAGTAAAAGTAAAGTAAAGGAGCTATGTATTTAAATTTTTTAAATTGCCAAACTGACAAATAAATAAAACTGATTAAAAAATTCAAATACACATGAGTTCTACGTTAACAGTGGCGTACAAAACAGACGAGAAAAGTTAAACCAAAGTTTAACTAAAAGTTCGTTCAAATTTCACTTACACTCACGGTTTAAGTCCTTGATTTAAACTGCTTGCGAGTTTAACTAAACCTGAGTTTAAACTTGCACTGTAAAACCTGATATTAATCTTCGTCGTATTCCTAAACATTTTTATTATAACAAGTCTTCTGTGCCAATACTGTTTGGCACAGTATGTATTATGTATAATTAGCTCCACATCTCAGAAGTCAGAATCGACTGACGGTGTTTTATAAAATGATTAGTAGAAATTTATTACTCGATTTTTCGAGAACAGAATTATTGTAGTTTATTTATTTACAAAAAAACTGTTTCATAACATCTTATATGAAAGTATTATTATAACATTTTAAATTAAATAAATAACCTTCTTTCCATCTTCCAGCTTCTGCACCCATGCCACAAGGAAGTGAGATTGCAAAAGATTGGGTCTTTATTAACTACACATTTAAAAGATTCGAAGTCAGAAACCTGGAATAAATTAAATTCTTTACTTATAAATATAAATTGTCATTTAACTTGAGTTTTTTTATGTATTTGGATTCTGGTGGCGCAAAGAAAGTAGTGGAAAGATTCGCAGTAGGTACAACAACACAGAACTGTTCAATGATTACTACATTTAAAAGAAACTAGTAATGATTCGTCCCATATACTCGCATTTTTATTTTTTAAGTTGTAAAAATCTTCTTTATTTAAATTAAATTGCAGTAATTTTACCATCCCAATCTGTCAGTAATTTTGTATTTATTCCTTATTATATTTTGTAGCAAAAATCTTTCCTCATTATAATGTTTAATCTTTATTTTCTGCAGTAATTTCATCTATGCATACAGTTGGCCAAAACTAAAGCAACTAAATGTCCTTAATATAATTTAATTCGTATTATTTTGTCAGAGACCTGCACTGCATTTTTTTTTTATTGTTCCAAATATGTAGCTTTAAAAATTCTTGATTATTTTATAAAATCGATAAGCTCTTATTCGCTCTCTTTGCTTTGTAAAAATAGTTTACTGTAATGAGAAGCAAAAGCCCCTTGCTCTGAACTTTACTACGTAGATAATATTTTAAAAAAATGGGAAAATAGGAAAGCTGATGCTTTCAGTTTGCTTCAAAACGACCTAAAATGTTGAACTTAGGGTTTCAATATATTTTTTTTTACATGGCCAGAAACAAGTTTCTCAATCAGATAAACATTATGTCGTTTTCGGTTGGTCGTCCAGAACCGTCCGGAAGAACTCTCCGCGATTCCGAATTCAAATTCAGAAGTAAATTTCTCTTCTTTTCAGTAGAAAAACTATCAGTGCTAATCGAACGAACGCTTTCAGAAACGTTCGGATTGCTTCCGGACGGTTCGGGACGACCAGCCGAAAACGACAATATAAATTTTTAATACAAGAGATTTAAAACTAAAGAAGCTAAGATCACAAACCCCTTAGAACTAGACCGTCGACTCCTACCACATAACGGACTATGCCTACAAGCTGCCTGCGGGCCCAGGATTTTTCACGGATTGGTGCTGTACAAAATCAAAGGAGCGCCATTAACGCACGCATACTTCAAAAATCCTAGGCCCATGGTATAGCATGGAAAATAGTTGCCGCCATTAGTTTTGACATTTACACGTATTCACAGACAGGGTAATTTTTTCCGGGGAGAATCGGGTAGGTGCACGGGAAGTTGCCGTCTCTCAAACGAAGGCATAAAAATGGAATGGCGCATTCACAGACAGGGGAATTCCTTCCGGTGAGAACCGGGTAGGTGCACGGGCACAAACCAGAGAGAATAGAAGTTAACACAAAGCGCAACACCACAACAAAAACATCTTGCTCATAGCAACCACTACCCAGCAAATGGACATAAAATTGTTTTGCACATAAGCCTAGCGGTGTTCTAAAACCAAAAAAAAATTGTTTTGCACTGGTAGTAAGACTATGCGAAAAAAAATGTTTTCAACTTAGATCTTGCGGTGTGATAATGATGTCTTGCACCCGCAATGTAACTATGCAAAAAAAATGTTTTTCATGTTTGGGCAGCTACCTGCGTCTGCGTCTACAAGACCAATAGTTGATTTAGCATAATGCATTGGAGTCAGTTGTAGAAAATGGTCCAAGCTATCAAGAGCTCGTAAAGAAAAGTACAACGCGAAACCGGAGAGTTTATACAAGTTCTCATAGAGAACAGAAGCTATAGTTAAGACGAAGAAGATTAGATAAGTGATTAAAAGTTATTGTTGAAAAATAAAAACTTGTTCAATACCTAAATGAAGGCATTTTAATTTAGACCACCAGCTTCGGCCAAAAATGAGAATTCCATAGAGCCAATTTCAAAAAGTTACTGCGTCGTTAAGTATGGGTGCAATGTTAAAGTAAACGGAGGGTGAATTTCGTCACGCGTACACTGGCACATAAGGCGTTTTTCTTTTTTAGTTCAGAGCGAGCGTGAACTGTCAAAAAAAAATTTCGTGTTTCTTTTTTAGCGCAGAGACTTCAGAGCTCAGATTTGTGTTTCTTTTTTCGCTCAGAGAATGTTCAGAGCACGCTCAGAGCGCGCTCTACGAGCTCAGAATAAATTGACTGAGCACTCTGAGTAAAAAGGTGATTACAGTCACATTTGACAGAAAAAAAAAACAGGATAAACAAAAGTGTGGAAATGGCGGACGAGGCTTGTGGTTCTGGAACAGAAGGTAAACGAAAATAATAAATAACAATTAATAAATATTCAGTTTATGCATAATTATACTTTATTACAGGATTCAAATGGACGAAAAACATGGTAGTCATGCTTTTTCACTTAATAAACTTAAATTTGTAAATAAACTTAATGACATATAGCCATATGACAGCTAAGTGCTCAAGTGTGTTTCATAAACAGATCAGAGCGCTCTGAGCACGCTCAGTTCAGAGCGCGCTCATAATGCTCAGGCTCTGTTCAGAGCTCAGCTCTGAACTAAAAAAGAAAAACGCCTATAGTAACATTTACAGTTATTTTGTGGTAACTTTGAAAAAATTCAAATAATTAAAATAAATTGGCCGTTATCGGGATGTGTTAAGCAAATTGTGTGTTCGGTGTGGTGAATATATTACCAACTTATGCTTCATTAAAAAGCATACAAATATAAATGGGTAGTTACTGTAATAATGGAAATAAAATATTAGTAAGTAAAAAATATTAGTTTTAGCTGCAAAACTAAAATGTATGACACATTTTGGGCACACATGAGACCAAAATGTAAGTGCGCATTGTCATATTGGCTTATATCACATGGAATCTGCATCAGGTGTAAATAAGAACTTATTTAGCTTATATACATATTACGCTTTCGCTAGGGCAAGTGCAAATTTCAGGAAATATTTTTTAAAACATACAATTAAAATTTTTTTAAACTTCATGTATATTTTCGTATTAGCTAATTCGGTAGTTTTCCACTATATTTGTACAAAATATGACTCAAAATTAGTTAATGGAATATAACAGAATAATGGATAGTAACAGAATGTCAAAACTATGGGGCATGTAACGAACAAAAAGTGGACAGAAGTCAAAACAAATAAAATAAGTGCGTATTTGAATTAAAATATTAAGTACATACATCGAAAAATGACTCTTATCAAATATGCAATTGCATGTTTGACAGTTTCAAGTCACGGTTCGGTTGGAATTTACCCGGCTATGCTGAAAAAAGGTTTTAGTCAGCTGATGCCGACGTTGAAAATAATTTTCGCCGCAAGCTTGGCCTTGGCCCACATACCTTCCCTTTGGCGTATGGTTAAAGTCGTGTTCATACCAAAAATCGGTAAGACTGACTATACTCTCGCCAAAAGCTTCAGACCCTTAAGTCTGTCTTCCTTCCTGCTGAAAAGCTTGGCGAGACTGGTTGAGCTGCACATGCGCAATGTTGCTCTTCGATTGCATCCTCTTTCTGAGATGCAACATGCTTATCAGCGCGGAAAATCCTGCGAAACTGCGCTTCAGAACCTCGTTGCTAGGATCGAAAGTGCTCTTGATCGGAAGGAGTACGCGTTGGGTATTTTCGTCGATATTGAGGGTGCAGTTGATAATGCGACCTTTGATAGCATGTGCAACGCAGCCAGACATCACGGTATAGATGAAACATTGGTGTTGTGGATTAAAGCAATGCTAATGTACAGGACGTTGATTGCCGAAGCGGATTGTGACAAATGCGTCATGAAAAGGGTAAACAGGGGCTGCCCTCAAGGTGGTGTTTTGTCTCCCCTTTTATGGTGCTTGGTAGTAGACTCTCTGCTGACGACTCTCAATCTTCCTGGAACCTATACACAAGCCTACGCGGACGATGTCGCCGTTCTGTCTGTCGGTTCATACCTTAGGACTGTCTGCTCTCTGGCGCAGAGATCCTTGGGTTTGATCGATGATTGGTGCACAATGAATGGGCTTTCAGTGATTCCTCTTAAAACTTCTGTTCTTCTCTTCACGAGAAGGAGAAATATCACTGGTCTGTCTCAACTTGTGCTAAAAGGTGTCACTATTCCGATCTCTGATGAAGTCAAATATCTGGGAGTAATCCTCGATAGAAAACTTCTTTGGTCCAAGCATGTTGAATCAAAAATCGATAAAGCACTGTCGACTTTCTGGTAGTGCAAAGGCGCTTTTGGGAAGACGTAGGGCTTATCTCCTAAAAGGGTCCTTTGGATCTATACGGCAATGGTAAGACCACTTCTCTCATATGCATCGGTTGTGTGGTGGAACAGGCTTTCGCGGAAACGTGTTATGGCCTCTTTCGCCAAACTCCAAAGAACGGTTTGCCTTGGCTGCACAGGGGCCTTCCCTAGCACTCCGGGCTCTGCTCTAGATGCTTTGATGAACCTCCCCCCCCCCCCTTGATATTTTTATCATGGGGTGTACGCTGAAAACCATCTCCCGGTTAAAGAGAAGTGGCTTTTGGTACCACGTGTTATGCATATGCATATGCCAATAATACCACAGATCGATTTTTGTCACGTCAACATTTGTTTGCTAAGATAAAACAGATAAACCCATAGTGGTAAACAAACGATAGAAATACATTCCAGCGGACAAAGTACTAGTCGTTATCACAAACAAACATTTGAAACGATCTACAAAGACTTTGCGACTAACCACTCCACGATCAAATAAACATCCTGAGAAGGAACGAAAACAAACGCCTCAAATTACGATGCTAAGGCATCTTGAATATAAAATGCAGACATAATCATAATTCGATGAAGGCATCGATGATTGCTTTTTCATATTGGTAGTTCATATTGTAGTGTGGATTGAAAAGTACCTCTTATTGACCACAGCGCCATCTAATGGATGGTGGATGAACTTGTACCGAACGAAAGTTATCGAATGGTGAATGGTCTAAAACGAAACTATTACGTTCTCGATTGTCCTGGTTGGAGTCAAGAATATTCGGTTGGAATGTTCGAGTATAAATAGGGTTGCGAAATGGGATGAAAGCTCAGTTTGTTTTTAAACCGTGTGAAGTAAAGTTCGAAAGACTATCGGTGATGATAATAAGTGGAAAGATTCTATAAGTGGAAAAGTTGTTTTAAGTGACATTGGTCTTATAAATAAAAGTGATTTG
The DNA here is from genome assembly GCA_949372485.1 of Cheilosia soror. NCBI lineage: Eukaryota > Metazoa > Arthropoda > Insecta > Diptera > Syrphidae > Cheilosia > Cheilosia soror. The sequence goes on along the minus strand of OX443561.1, from coordinate 56,611,853 downwards.
TTAAAGTTACGTAAACAGAATAGTGTTTTATCTTTTCGAATCCCAGCCGAATGTAAAATTGGTGTCAGAAGTGGGATAAAACTTATTCTGTGCGAAGTGTTGTGAAAAAAAAACAGTGAATTAGAAAAAAATGTGTGGAAGTGAATTAATTTGTGAAGTACAGAAACAAAATTAAATACAGTGAAGTGAATTGTAGTACATAAAGTGAAAAAAAGTGAATTAATTTTTGTGTAGTACAAAAACAAAAAGAAATAAAGTGCAGTGAAGAAGTGAATTTGTATTGTGTACGAAGTGTTAAAAATGGTTCGCATATTGGCATTGCTGCAACTCAGCATATCTTAGTTAAAAACTGACCTGCAAAAACAGAATCTCTCCACAGATGGTGGAAAAAGGGTCCTCATACACTTCGTCTGCACGAAGCTGTCGAAAGCGAGGGAGGAGATCCAAAATCCATGCTATTCGAAGTGGCAGAAGAACAAGTAAGTACTGGCGTTGACATGGCCGCTATGATGATGGCAGTACTTCTTGCCAAGTTCGAAGAACAGAAAAATGCTCTAGAAGAACAGAAGAATTCTATTGAATCTAAGTTCGCGGAACAGAAGAATTCTCTAGAAGAACAGAAGAGTTCTATCGAATCTAAGTTGGCAGAACAGAAAAATTCTCAAGAAGAACAGAAGAATTCCATTGTCGCTGCACAAAAAGATGCCGTGGAAGAGTTTAAGAATGTTCTAGAAGTAAAATTCGACGCGATTGAAAGCAAACTAAACCAGCATGAGACACAACTTGAGAAGGTAGAAACAAAGTTTGACGAGATCAATCAAACATTGCAAAAGCATGAGAACTTAGCAAAAGAGCGTGAGGCAAACTTCGAGAACTTGGCTATAGAACTGGATAAAGTCAAGAAACAGAAAGCCCGAGAATATTCTGTCAAACATCATGGCCAATTTACAAGAGGCAGTTCGAAGCGGCTGCAACGACTAACAGCTGGGACGACGAGGAAAAGTCCATCGCACTAACGCTAGCACTACGAGGTACAGCTGCAGAGTTGCTTCAAACTATGTCCGAAGAAAAACAACGCAACTACGACGCATTGGTAAGGGCTATCGAAATGAGGTTTGGTGATGACCATATGCAGCAGGTATACAGGGTACAACTGCGCAGTAGAATCAAGAAGCGGAGAGAAACGCTCCAGCAGTTGCAAGCGGATATCGAACGGCTAGCACATTTGTCGTATCCTAATGCCGGCGAAGATGTCATCAACGAAATGGCTGTAGAGGCGTTTATCCAAGCCATAGAGGACCGACAACTGCAAATGGCCGTACGAATGGCTGGAAAGAAAACTCTCCCTGAGGCACTGGCATTTGCCCTAACAATGAAAGCTGCCGACCAAGCATCACAAGGGTTTCACCGCGTGAGAGAGTTAACAACCGTCGAATGCTCGTGCCAAAGGGCAGAAGTCGTTGAACGAAACAGTACTCACAGAGGACCGATCCGATGCTGTAATTGCAACAAGATAGGGCACCTACAGCGACAGTACAGAGCTCCATCCGGACAGGCTTATTTTCCGCACTGCAATGCTAGGAGTCGTAACGAAGGGGCATCTGAGCGTCCAGCTGATGACTCTTCTCAAAATTATCAGTCGGGAAACAAAACCAGGCAGAAGTTGGTCTCTGGAATCGACGCCCCCAGGACCACAATTCAAGTTTCCCAGACCAAACGAGGTAACAAGAGTCTAACAGTGGAAGCCCATATCCAGAACAAGTATGTGGCCACCATCGACACCGGTGCCACCGCTTCAGTCATAAGGAGGGATATCGCTGCACAACACCGGCAGCTACTGTCTGAAAACAGCAGCTGGAGCAACGGCAAAGGTGTATGGAGAAGTACTGCTAACAATAAATCTTGCGGGATTAGTCTTCTCCCATACCTTCCTAGTGGCCGATATATGTGACGAATGCATCATCGGATTCGACTTTATGAAGGCGCATGATGTAGTACTTGACATCGGCTTGCAAGTACTAAAATACAGGAACGTACTTGAGCCAGATTCAGAAAATCATTATCAAAACAACGTCGTTGGAAAGATGCTTGTAGAACTTAAAAACAACATGGTTCCCGTACGAGTTCTAAATGTTGAACATAGAAGCATGAAACTGAAGCAAGGGGAGGTGATCGGAAAGTGCGTACCAATTAATGCGGCCACAAAATTATCCAATGAGGGTCCTACCAAACCTCTTACATCCAAGGAAATGGCAGAGATAAAAAGGAATATATTTGGACAGAGTGAGTTGAATCAGGGACAGCAAGCCACGGCGGGGGACCTAATCAACGAGTTCGCTGATATATTTGCTTCGCAGAGCGGGGAGTATGGTCGGACACATCTCGTCAATCGACACAGGAGACGCCTCCCAGACGACTACCATTGGCTAAGCAGATGGAGGTTGCAGAAATGGTGTCGACGATGGAAAAGGAAGGGCTGATTGAAAGTTCGAAAAGTCCATGGGTGTCACCTGTTGTACTGGTCCAGAAGAAAGATGGCAGCACGAGATTCTGCGTCGACTATCGTCAGCTGAACAACGTCACCAAAAAGGATAGCTACCCTCTGCCAAGGATTGACGATACCCTGGATACACTATCCGGCGCCAAATGGTTTTCCACCATTGACTTGAAGAGTGGCTACTGCCAAGTGCAGATCCATCCCGAAGACCGCAAGAAAACAGCTTTTACAGCAGGAAACAGGCTCTGGTAATTGGCAGTAATGCCATTTGGGCTGTGCAATTCTCCAGCCACATTTGAACGGCTTATGGGGCGCGTTTTGCTGAGACTAACGTGGAAAACCTGCTTAGTGTATCTAGATGATGTCATCGTGGTGGGCAAAACGTTTGAAGAAAATCGAGATAACTTGAAGGAAGTGTTCCAGAGACTTCGAAGCGCGCAATTGAAGCTGAACCCGAAAAAGTGCGCTCGTTTTAGACCAGAAGTGAAATATCTCGGGCACATCATCTCTTCCGAAGGAGTCGGGACTGATCCAGAGAAAGTCGATGCAGTGAAAAACTGGTTCCCAAAGACAAACATCAACCGAAGAGCTTCCTGGGACTTGCGCCCTACTACAGACGGTTTGTGAAGGACTTTGCCTGGATTGCCAAGAGCTTGCATCAACTGATAGAAAAGGGAAAACAATTCAAATGGTCGGGTGAGTGCGAAAGGAGTTTTGAAAAACTTAAGCAGCAACTTTGTGACGCCCCCATACCAGCGTACCCCACTCCTGGAAAAACATTTATTGTGGACGCAGCCGCTAGAAATGCGGGATTTGGAGCCGTCCTTTCCCAGGTGCATGATGGCCAAGAGAAAGTAGTTTCCTACTTCAGCAAAGTTCTCTTCAAGCCAGAAAGGAACTATACTGTGTAACCCGGCGGGAACTTCCCGCATTAGCCCTGGCGCCAAACACTTCCACTCGAATACCTAGTATGTTTTTAATGTCGTAAATTTTTTCTTTATCTTCGTCATGCTCAAAACTGAGTACAAAATTTGGAAGCGGCAGTTTGCTTTTAAATTTAAGCATATTCACAACTTCCAATATCTTAAAGCCCCTGTCTTTAACTCTTTTTTTATGCTTTCGGGTGAGCATGAGTAATGCAATTTTTTCACTACAACCTTTATTGGTCTGGTTTGCTTATTTTCATAAGAATACCATTGGACTTTTTTCTGGTTAAGTATTTTAGTGAGGTTTCTATATCCCTCTTCTTCGACCACATTGATTTTGATGTCGTTGTGGTTAATAAGTGCTGTACTAGCTTTAATTTTATTTTCCTCTAATACTTTGGCAAAGCTTTCATATTAATTTACTTGCTGTGCAATAATTGGTGGAGGCTTGGTTGGATATTGTTGTTTATTTTCTTTGTTTGAAGCATACACAGTGACTGTGCAGCTTTCTTTTGTAGGTGAGTCTTAGGGGATGTACTCATTTTGGGTTTTTTATTTTTATTCCCCTTGTACGATGTCCGTCCGTCTCTCTTTTCAGTTCTTCTTCATCTGTTGAGAACTCAGCAGGTTGGACATTCGCTTTTTTTTGGTTGTTGACCTCTTCTTTCAACGATTGCAACTCTTGCTTAAGGTTACTTATTTCCTTAAGCAGCGTCTCATTGAGCTGCTTAAACCCATGTCTTTTATCACAGGCTTTTAAATATTTAGCCTTAAAAGTTTCATTAGATGGTGGTGTTCTCCCCACCCTTCTACTTCTCCCAAAATGGTCGTTGCTTAGCAATAAATTTGTGAAGAAAAGAAACAAAATTAAATAAGGTGAAGTAAAGTGTAGTAACGAAAAAAAAGTGAATTAGTAAAAATGGTTCACACGTTGGCATTACTACAACTTAGCATACCTCAGTTAACAACTGAGCTGAAAAGCGGAATCTCTCCACAGCTGGGGGAAAAAGTGACCTCATACTTCGTCTGCAGGAAGCTGTCGAAAACGAGGGAAGAGATCCAAAATCCATGCTTTTCGAAGTGGCAGAAGAAAAAGAAGAACAAGTAAGTACAGGCGTTGACATAGCCGCCATGATGGCAGTACTTTTTGCCAAATTCGAAGAACAGAAAAATGCTCTAGAAGAACTGAAGAATTCTATAGAATCTAAGTTGGCAGAACAGAGGATTTTTATTGAATCTAAATTCGCAGAACAGAAGAATTATCTAGAAGAACAGAAGAATTCCATTGTCACTGCACAGAAAGATGCCGTGGAAGAGTTTAAAAATGTTCTAGAAGTAAAATTCGATGCGATTGATAGCAAACTAAACCAGCATGAGACTCAACTTGAGAAGGTAGAAACAAAGTTTGACGGGATCAATCAAACGTTGCAAGAGCATGATGCAAACTTCGAGAATCTAGCTAGAGAACTGGACAAAGTCAAAAAACAGAAAGCCCGAGAATATTCTGCGGATGGCCCAAGAAGGAAGAAGATGCAACCGCCTGTTTTTGATGGTCAAACATCATGGGGAATTTATAAGAAGCAGTTCGAAGCAGCTGCAATGACCAACAGCTGGGACGACAAGGAAAAGTCGATTGCACTAACGCTAGCACTGCGGGGTATAGCTGCAGAGTTGCTTCAAACTATTTCCAAAGAAAAGCAATGCGGGGTTAAGGCTATCGAAATGCGCTTTGGTGATGATCACATTCAGCATGTATATAGGGTACAACTGCGCAGTAGAATTCAGAAGAGGGGAGAAACCCTCCAGCAGTTGCAAGCGGATATCGAAAGTCTGGTGCATTTGTTGTATCCCAATGCCGGCGATAATGTCATCAATGAAATGGCTGTAGAGGCGTTTATCCAAGCCATAGAGGACAGGCAGCTGCAAATAGCTCTACGAATGAAAGTTGCTGACCAAGCATCACAAGGGTTTCATTGCGTGGGAGAAATTACAACAGGCGAAAGCTCGGGCCAAAGAGCAGACGTCGTAGAACGAAACAGTGCTCCAGCGACAGTGCAGATCTCCACCCAGACAGGCTAGTTCTTCGCGCTGCAGTACTTGGCGTTGTGATAAGGGGGCATCTGAGAGTCAAGCGAATCAACGACTTCGACGGTCTATCGAATCTAACGAGAAAGAGGCAAACTCAAAGTTGTACGGAAACGAAACTAGTACGTTCTCGATTGTTCTGGTTGGAGTCAAGAATATTCGGTTGGAATGTTCGAGAAGCTTTAGTTGGGAGTATAAATAGAGTTGTGAAATTGGATGAGAGCGCAATTTATTTTTAAACCGTTTGAAATAAAGCTCGAAATAGTATCGGTAGTGATAATAAGTGGAAAGATTTCTAATAAGTAGAAAATAAAAGTGATTTGTTGAAGTTAAGTAAACAGAATAGTGTTTTATCTTTTCGAGTCCCAGCCGAATGTAACAATATGTTTACGGACATTGAATTTTAACCATACGTAATTAAATTCCGCTTTGGAGCAATGGTTATATTGTGGTGGAAATTCGTAAGAAATATCATCACGGACGAACACGGTGAGCCCGCGATGTATAAAGAATAATGGCACTAAGTGATATCCCGGTAAATCAAAATTCTAGGGAATCGAATTTGTATCCACTTGTCTCGCTAAGTGCTAAAACAGCTGGTCTGAATTGAAAGACATGGACATATGCAGCAAAGAGATTCCTTTTCAAGCCTCGAATGTTGAAAAAATCATCACGGAACTCACATCTCAACATCTCATAACAACACACAAAAATTAAAAACACAACTCCAACGCAACTAAGCCTAGGACAAAACTACTAGCAACAACTTCGAGGTAGTTAAGGAGTTCACCTACCCGGAGTAAACATGAACTCTACGAATGACACCCTAGTGGAGATCCGGCGAAGAATTACCCCAGGAAACCATTGCTACTTTGGTTTGGCAAAACAACACTGGGTTCAAAACTCCTAACTCAAAGGACGAAATGTGTGCTCTACAAAGCCCTTATTCTGCCAGTTCTGATTTATGGTGCCGAGTGCTGGACCATAAGCAAGAAGGGAGAGCTGATACTGGGCTCCTTCGAAAGAAAAATACTTCGGCGGATTTTCGGTCCTGTGTGCGAGGAGGGCGAATGGAGGAGAAGATACAACCGCGAACTCTATGAGCTGTACCAAGATGTGAATGTAAGCCGGGATCGTGGAGGATGGAAGGCTGCAGTGTCTCAGGCAGAGACTCTTCACGGGTCGTTAGCCCGATAAGCGAAGTAAGTAATGCGAATGAGTACTGTCCAATTTCAGTGCTCCCATTTCTATCAAAAGCTTTTGAATCATTAAAAGTAGCCAAATAAAACATCACATCGAAAGCAACAAACTTATGTCCTCTTCAATCAGGTTTCCGATCAGGTCGCAGCTGCACTATGGCTTTTTGAAGGTATCGAATGATTTTCGACAAGCTATTGATGACAACAATTTAACTATACTTACTCTTCTTGATTTCTCCAAAGCTTTACTCCCTCAATTCTATGCAATAAACTTGCAACATTGTTAAATTTTTCCAACTCGTCCAATAAATCAATATTTTCCTACCTCACGAATCGTGAGCAAGCCACTTATAAACATCAGTTGTCGTCCTTCCGTCCTGTGAATGTTGGCGTCCCTCAGGGGTCAATTCTTAGACCTCTTCTTTTTTCTCGATGTTTATAAATGATTTGCCGTCCATTTTGTCTCATTGTAAATATCATATATATGATAACGATCGCACTTCAAAGGTTGATCTCATTCCTTAATTGAGGGCCAAATGAGAGATAAAAAGCCTATAGTGGTAAACAAACGATAGAAGCACATCAATATTGCGTAAAACAAACCAATACAAAAAAAATTGATAACGATGTGCAACTTTATTATAGTTTTCCACTAGGTTTTGTTGATTATGCAATCATGAAAATCAACGGTGATTTATCCTCTATTGACAATTGGTTACTTAAAAATAATCTTAAGTTGAACCCAGCCAAAACTAAAGCTACTTACTTCTTTTGGTGGCGCTTACAGTCCGGATGGACCAAGGCTTCAACCAACAAGCCCCTCCAGCCAGCGCGGTCTCTCGCTAGCTGCCTCCAGTTACGCACACCAAGTTGGTTGAGGTCGTTCTCCAACTGTGCGCGCCACCTAAGGTGGGGTCTTCCTCTGCTGCGTTGTCCCTCAGGGGTGGATTCGAAGACTCGTTGGGCTGGTGCGCTGTTGTCCATACGCTCCACGTGTGCCATCCATCTCAACCGTTGTATTTTTAGCTTTTTGACCAGGTCAGCGACGCTGTATAGCCCGTATAGTTCGTCAATGAATCTTCTTCTCCACACTCCATCGTCACAAACTGGTTCGAATATCACACAAAGAATCTTTCTCTCAAAGCATCCAAGAAGGTTTTCATCCGCTTTTTACAGGGTCCATGCTTCTGCACCACACAGCAGCACCGGGACAATTACTTTAAGAACGATGTTAAAGATAGTACATGATAGCGCGTCGCCTCAAACCTTTTTCGACATCAAATGGATTGGTGGTGTTCTTGCCGACTTTGACGGAGCAACGAGATTTCTCCATCGATATCCTGCACAGACGGGCAAGTTTGGCGGGGATGCCAACATTTTTCATGGCTTTGTATAATTCGTCCCTATATACGCTATCATAGGCGACTTTAAAGTCGATAAATAGATGGTGTGTATAGATCTGAAGTTCCTGGGTTTTTTTTCCCAAGATCTGTCGGAGTATACAAATTTGGTCGATGATTGACTTTCCTAATATAAAACCACTCTGATACGGGCCGATCAGGTTGTTGGTGAAAGGTTTTAGGCGTTCACACAATACAGACGGCAAGATCTTATACGCGACATTCAGGAGACTTATTCCTCTGTAGTTGGCGCAGTTCAGAGTGTCTCCTTTCTTGTGGATGTGGCACACCATGCTGAGGTTCCATTAGTCGGGCATTCTTTCATCCGACCAAATTTTACAGATGAGTTGGTGCATGCTCCTTACCAAGCCATCTCCCGCTGCTTTGAAAAGCTCAGCCAGGAGGCCATCCGCTCTAGCAGCTTTGTTGCACTTAAGTTTGGATATCGCTTTCGCTATCGCTCACTTCGTGTAGGTCGGGTGGACGGAAATTTTGGCTATCATCGTCCAAGCTTAACAGATCATTCTGCCTGACAGCATGATCTGTTTTTGCCCGTAGAGCTCGCGGGTAGCTCTCTCAACCGCTCTGGCTGTTTTCTGCAGCATTAATTGATAGGCCTCGTTCTTGGCTGCATGTGCCTGGCGGCATTCCTCATCGAACCAGGGGTTTCGTTGTAGTCGCCTAGTGAAACCCAGAACTTCGGTAGCGACACTCCTAATGGCACGCTGGCAGTGTTGCCACTGGTCCTCTATACTCGATGCTGGTGAAGCTGAGGATGGGCTTGCTAAGGGCATAGGGAGACGCGGTCGGCAAAGGTTTTGGCGGTCTCTTACGATAGTAGCCTTGCAACGTCAAATCTTCTTACAGTATCCTCTCGGTGTTGTGGAGTATTGGATATCCGCATCCGTAATTTGGCTACTACCAAGTAATGGTCCGAGTCTATGCTGGCCGCTCGGAACGTTCAGACATCCACGATATTGGAGGCATGTCTGGTGTCGATCGCAACATGATCGATTTGGTTGACGGTTTGTTGATCTGGAGACTGCCGAGTCCCCTTGTGTATATTGGTTGAGGTGTGGGAATCGTGTGCTAGCAATGGTGACATTTCGCCCCGCGGCAAGGTCGATTAGCCTGAGTCCGTTTCCGGATGTATTGTCGTGCAGTCTGTGTTTTCCGACTGCGGAGCCAAAGATGCCCTTCATTAAGATTTTGGCGTTAAAGTCGCCAAGAACTATCTTGACTTACGTGAGCACACATCAACATGATATTTTTAAATTTGGCCCTGATGTGGATTGTAACTAAGGCGATCCCCCAAAGCGAAATCCCAAGACTTTTTGCCTAAGTCTTCCTCTAGTTACAAATCCACATCCAAATAACCGCTGACTCTGCTAGCGGCAGCTCGCCGTAGTAGATGTCACAGTTTTTCATCCTTCTTGTGCCTTCTTCATCCCATCGCACTTCCTGGATAGCCGTAATGTCGGCTTTGTACCTATCGAGGGTCTCCACAAGTTGTTCGGCTGCACGCGGTCTGTTTAAGGTCCGGACATTCCACGTGCAGATCCGAAGTTCGTTGTCCTTATTCCGTTTGCTGGGGTCGTCAACATTTGGATCATCCATAAACGAGGCTTGTAGTCATCTCATAACTACCTGGTTTTTCCGGTATAGGGAAGTTACCCCGACGCACAACCTCCAACCTGGAGGGCCAGGTCCTTTGCTGAACCCTTTGAACAAAAGGGGCCGGATTTCCCGGAGTCAGTAACCCTGCTCTGTCGTTGGCCCATAAAGGGCTCATCCGCCACCATCTCTATTTCAACACCCTGACTAATGCTGAAAAGCCCTAATGACCTTAGCTCCAAATAAGTCGAAGTAGCCCATTAGGGTATCTGCCAAGTTGACTGTTGACGCCACCGTTGAATTAATAATTTAAATTCATCCGCCGTACGTCCTCATTCTGAGGTGCTCATGTTAGACTTCTGAGACTCGAGCAGACAGTCAATTCCGATAGAACATTATAGTGTTGGTATTTTCTTCGTGTTCAGCACTCGCGCTTATAAGTTTAGCAAGTCAAGCTCGGGTGGGCGAGACCAGTACCCGATGGTTACCACGGGGAGGTAAAATAAGCACAATTGATGTGTGTGAGAAAGTTGAAACACTGGACATTGCTAAGTTAATGCCAATCAATGACTGCCCGATTAATACACACCCAACCACCCAACTAAAGCTATGCTAATTTTTAAACGTAAAATTTGCCCTGATGAATTTACACCTATTCTATTGAATGAGTCGCAAATTGAATTAGTCTCCAGAACTAAAAACCTAGGCATAACTTTCAACACAAGACTATTTTGAGGTGATCATATTAGTAGTATCGTGTCCAAAATATATTGCTTCTTTGCGTGGTCTTTCTGTATATAGATAATTTCTTCCAATTGGCATTAAAATGAAGCTGGCCAAGACGCTTTTAGTTCCGATTCTAACATATGGATGTGAAATCTTTGCTGATATGGACTCGATCTCATGCCGTAGACTGAATGTGGTTTTTAATTAAATTGCTCGGTATGTTATTAACCTCCGCAGATACGATCACGTCTCTTCGCAATCGCGCTAAATTCTCAGATGTACACTTGATGGCTCTCTGAAATACAAATGTTGCACTTTCCTTGGAAATTTAATATGCAGAACACAGCCACAATATCTATATGAAAAACCCGTTACATATCATAAAGACCGCTTATGCTCACTTGCATAACTTCGCGAAGATAATTTTTCGTTCATGCCATTAGCTTATGGAACCATTTACCTATTGCTCTCAGGTCAAATGTCGAACTCAAAGAATTTCTTTTTGCAATATTGTCGCATTTTTCTAACGATTACTGAAATCTCTCTCATAGGTTATATAATTTAATAATATAGATAATAATTAATATAAAAGTAAATTTTTTTACATAACCATTAAGCACTTAAAATTTGCCTTTCTTTCAATTGTTTTAATTTCACTGTTAAATAACTTAAATAATTATGTGATTCTTAAAAAAATAAACCTGTATAATGTATACTACAAGAATTTTATATTCTTAAATGCAGAGAGATAATTAATATCAAAAATCTCAGAATCTTAGAATTGTCAAGAGCTTGCATCAACTGACAGAAAAGGTAAAACAATTCAAATGGTCGGGTGATTGTGAAAGGAGCTTTGAAAAACTGAAAATGAAAATTTATTGGGGTTGCAAGCAGACGCTAGTAATATGGGAGTTGGAGCCTTACTTTCGCAATTGCATGATGGCCAACAGAACATAGTTTCCTACTTCAGCAAAGTTCTCTCCAAGCCAGAAAGGAACTACTGTTTAAACCGACGGGAACTTCTCGCGTTAGTTCTGGCGACAAAGCACTTCCACAAGAACCTTTATGGGAGCAAATTTATTTTTTGCACCGATCATGCGTCTTTTAAGTGGCTGCTGCAGTTTAAGACAAGTCGCGAGGTGGATCGAACAGCTGCAGATGTATGATTACGAAATATAGCATCGAAAGGGAACTCTTCACTCTAATGCAGATGCTCTCTCCAGTTGGCCTTGCAAAGCCGATTGGGATCATAACCAACGCGTTAGATTACATTTGGATCGACTGGCCAGTTATCTTCCGTGAATCGCTGTGAATATCAAAATCGGTAAGCCAAACGCCGACTAAGGAAGTGTCTCCCCAGCAGCCCATTTGTCTGTGGTAAGGAAAATACCACCAGGGGGTCAATTCTCAAAAATTCTCGCATACGTCTATCTATCAAAATCTCCGATTTCATGCGAAAGACTGAAATTTGCAATTCTCAAAATCCGCATACGAGAATTTCTCTTCGAATGTTACTCGTCTGTTTTTTCTAGGCGGATTTGCTTCTCGCATACGGAATTGTGAGTTTGGCACTTCGAATAACGATTTGTTTTTTTAATTTCTGTGTGAAATGATTTATTGTGACGAAGCAAAGATAATTAAAATGAAAGGAAAACAAAGGAAGAATACCGGTCATGTGACCAACGACTAAAAAAGAGGCACTTTTTTAATTCATTGAAATGAATATTACTTTTGTCGTGCAGCATTTAACTCTTGTAAGTTTCTATGAAAATAAACATATTCGTCGAGAAATCTACTAAAGGGGACGGCCTTTTACATTTGTTGTAAGATTCTGCTTCTGCTTACTGCAGAATCTGCCCAATGTAGCCATTGTAAAAACACAATTAATTATTAACTGAAATTAGAACCATTCACACACAATCACAAAATGCTTTTTTTGGTTTTTGTTAATCGCAAATCAAAACCCACATCCACAATATTTTATAGCCAATTTGAATAGAATTTTTTTTCATGGCATTCTTTGCACAAAAAGTAGGTACATTTTGACGTAAAATTCTACCTCATGCGAGAGGTGAATACAATGTTCGCAGAGGTGGAAAAAACTTTGAGAATACCAATTTTTTTCGTATGCGAAAACTTCAGGCGGATTTGCTCGTATACGAGTTGCGTTATGCGGAATTTGAGAATTGACCCCCAGATCGTATTAGAAAAATTGCAGCACACCACGAATTTCTGCTTGGTCCTACTACTACTTCCATGACTAACAAGAACTTTCTGATCTTTACAGGTTCTTGAGGATATCAGGATGGCTGGACGGCCGGCGTCGGGTAAATACAAGAAGAAGGAACACGAAGCTAACCACCCTAACACCAATGGTTAACCCCCATGAAAGGGCATCACAATGGGTCCATGAGGACCTTAGTGTGGTACAGTAGGGTTCATCCTACTCTACTAACCCGTCAGCCTAACCTAACCTAAAACCTGTAACCGCACAGCAGACAAGTCGTTGACTTTCATATATGAATGTACTTAGACCAAGACTTTTAAGTAGTGTCACACTTCATGGTTGCAATACGACTGATCTTTATTCAATAAGAAAAGCTTTTTACAATGTATGTACTAAATTAGTTTATACAGTAGGGTGTAAAAGTATTCATACATTACATCCCCCCAGACTTAACAAGAACTAATATAATGAACTTATCCTTAACTTAAAACTACCCAGCACCAATATAAACTGTGATATATTAAAAAAAGATAGGACAATACTAATTCATTTTCAAAGTTAATTATAATTCAATATTTATAACGTGGAATATTTTTCTTTAAATGTATTCTTTTTGACCTTCTTATTGAAGACTGTTTTACCTTCGATAAGCGTTGGTCTTTTCTTGAAACTACGGTTGAATCCCCTGCGACTATCTTAGAATTCCGATATGTTCTTATTGGAGCAAATCTTATTGTTTTAATATTTGATTTCCTAAGTTGGTTCTGATGTGCTGTTCTATGAATCCCATTTAAACTAATTAAATAAACAACATTACCTAATTTCTTTATAACAGTTGCGGGGGACCAACAAACATTTGTTTTACTCTCTGCTCTATATAAAACATTTTCCCCCTCATGAAATTTTATGATTTTACAATTTTGCTTCGGTATATTTTTCCTACTCTGACTACATGCCTTTCCGTTACGATTTGAATCTGCAGATGGTTTCATTAAATCCATTAGTGTTTTTGGAGAACTTTTAAATATCATATTGAAAGGAGTTTCATTAGTTACTGTAGTTGGTGTTGATCGATATTTAAGTAAGAAATTTTCAATTTTAATCTTAATTGGTATTGAGCTACTATGGATATCTAAAAAAAATTTCTTTAAGCTTGATTTAATGGTTTGCACACCTCTTTCGGCTAGCCCATTCGACTGAGGATGGTACGGAGGACTCTTCATACATTTTATACCATTAGATTTACAAAAATTTAAGAATGCCGCTGATCCAAATGGCGGCCCATTATCTGAGACTATAGTATCTGGTAGCCCAAAATATGAGAAAATTGTTCGTAAAACCTCAATGACTGACTCCGCTGTGGTTGTTTTTAACAGTTTTACGTCCATCCAGCGACTAAAACTGTCCATCAAAATTAAAAACGTATCCTTTTTAAAACAAAAGAAATCTAAATGAATTCTAGCAAAAAATCTTTGAGAAATTGGCCAGGTAATTGTCTCATTTGTACAAGCCCTCTTAGATGTCAACTCGCAGCTAGTGCACTGTCCAACATACTCTTCGATATCACGATCAATTCCGAGCCACCATACGTATGATCGCGCTAAGGCCTTCATTCGTACTATCCCCACGTGAGCATCATGCAATATTTTTAAGGTCTGGTTTCTCAAATTGGAAGGCATAAGTACTCGGTTACCATACAAAATGCAATTGTTTTGAATAGATAAATGTGCTTGTTTCCGAAAATAAATCTCAAACCCAGGCGGGATTAATTTGGGAAATCCCGTTTTTAGAAATGTATAAAGTTTTCGGAGCTCTTTTTCTTCTTGAGTTTTAACTCCAATTTCATGAAACGTTAAAGGAAAATTATCACTAATATTCAACGAATTAATGTTGATATCCTCAATTTCCGTATTGCTCTCTATAGGAAGGCGCGACAATCCATCTGCATGTTGCATTTTTGTGGCGGATTTATGAACAAGGGTATAGTCATACATGCTAAGAAAAATTGCCCAACGATGAATTCTGGCGGCGGCTACCGGGGAAGTACCTTTTTTCGGATCTAAAATCTCGCGCAACGGAAGACTGTCACTGTGAATTGTAAATTTTTTCCCATACACATATTTATGAAACCTTTTTACCGCAAATACTACTGCCAGTGCTTCGCGGTGAAGCTGGGAATAATTCTGTTCGGCTGGACTTAAAGTGCTGGATGTAAACAAAACCGGTCGCTCTTCTCCATTGACAATATGCGAAAGAATACCAGAAACGCCATAAGGACTCGCATCACAACTAACTACTATTTCCTTTTCGGGATCATAATGAACTAAAACTGAGCTGTTCATTAGCAGGCGTTTGCTTCTTTGAAAGGCCTTTTCACAGTCTAGCGACCACTCAAATCTAGCATCATGTTTAGTTAAATTGTAAAGAGGCTTAAGCTCTGCCGAAAAATTCCTAACGAAACGTGAATAATAATTAATTAGTCCTAAATAGGACTTAAGTTGGTGCACATTGCGAGGAGATGGAGCTCTTTTCACTGCTTCTAGCTTTTCTAAATTTGGTTTTATACCCTCCCCCGATATGCAGTGACCCAAATATTTTACTTCCCGGCAGAAAAATTTACATTTAGATAAATTAGCTTTCACGTTATGACTATGTAGTCTTTCCAATACCTCAAAGAGAATCGTTTCGCACTCTTGTACGTCTCTCCCACCTATCAAAATATCATCTATAAAACATTTTACCTTCTTAATACCCACTAAAATTTGGTCCATAGTACATTGAAAAATTGCAGGAGCGCATTTTACTCCGTATACGAGACGTCTATACCTGTATAACCCTCTGTGGGTATTAATGGTAAGATACTCTTGTGAATTCTCAGTTACTTCTAGTTGTGCGTACGCACCTTCTAAATCTATAGTACAAAAAACATTACATCCTTCTAAACTAGCAAAAATCTCATCGACTCTAGGAAGTGGGTAGTGGTTTGTCTCTACAAACTTATTAATCGTGACTTTGCAGTCAACGCACAACCGAACTGCTCCATTGCCTTTATCAACCACCACCATCGGAGATGCCCATCTGCTGTACTTTACAGGGAATATAATATTTTCTGCGCACAGCCTGTCTAATTCTTTCTCCACAATATCTCGTAAGCCAAAAGGCACGGTGTAAGGTTTACAAAAAACCGGAACACTGCCTTGGTTCATTACTATTTCTGCTTTAAAATTCCTGATAGGTTCATTATTCGTTTTCGAAAAAACTGTAGGAAATCTGAGAATAATGGACGAAACATTTGGATCAACTACCACTTGATTAACATTAAATGTTCCCCGCCAATCTTTAAACAAGATGTCCATCCAGCTACGGCCTAAAAGGGGTGTGAAGTTCCTACTAGTTTCCACTAAATATAGTTTCAGATTCCAGTTTTCATTAAATCTGACCGAGACTACAACATCCGCAACACCAACTATTTTAACATGATCTCCAGATATAACATGCACGTTTTTATCACAACTTTGAACTACTGTTTCTGGAAAAATTTCTTTAAACATGTTAGATTGAATAACGGAAATGCATGCACCCGAATCTACTTCCATGTTAATAGTTTTATTATTACAAACAATTTTAATATATAATGCGTTATCTATTTTATTTATACAGCTTATATTGCTAAACTCTAAACAATGTAAATAATTTAATTCACTGCTCTCACTGCTTCCATGATTTGATGTTGTGTCCCTCAGTTCGTGTACATTGTTTTCTTGCCGCTTCATTTGCCTTGTGTTCGTTGTATAACAATTTTTTGATATATGACCCCATTTATGACAACGAAAGCACTGAATGTTCTGCTTGTAAGCTGATTTCCCCTTGTAACTATATTTACTAAGCGGAGAGGGAGAACGGTAGTTTCTCCTCTGCCAAGATCGATTGTCTCGAATGGTTGTTTGTGTTGGTGAATGTGAGCCGGAATTTGTATGTTTATTGGGACTTATATGTCTTGAATTGTCGTAATAATGTCTACCATTTTTTTGAATGTAATTGATACCCGAACGTTTGAAATTAATTGTTTCCATTTCATTTTGTATTAATTCTATAGATAATGCCTTTTCCAGAACTGCTTCTAAAGTCATTGTCACTGCGTCATCATCTATTAACCTAGCTTGCACTTTTTGATTACTAAGACCCATCACAAATTTGTCTTTTAAAGCAGTTTCTAAAAAATTACCAAAGTTGCATCCATCAGCTAAAATTTTAATAGCAACTTCATACTCCGATATTGATTCACTGCCTTTTTGTGAACGGGACCAAAATTTAAAATGTTCAGCGGTCATGTTCTTTTTAGGCTCAAAATGTTTTAAAAGTTTATTTATAATTTCAGTGTAAGTAAATGTTTCAGGCTTGCTCGGGGCAACTAACGTTTTAATTATTTTATAAAGTTCGATACCGCCAAAACCTATTAGGAATGACACTTTGTCTTTCTCGTCCGTTATTTTATTTAACCGTAACAAGTGGTCCATGCGCTCACTATATGAAGAGAAATCATCTCCCATATTATAATATTCAATATTTCCGACAAAATTTGTGGCCATTTTAGATTTATCACTTATTCCTTCTTCTTTCACTGATATAATTTCTTTTTTTTCTCTTTCGCTGGAATTTGATTCGATTTCAATATCCGACATGAGGCGATTTTATTGTAATATCGTTTATATGTACATACGAGTATTGTACATAATTATCTCTGCATATACTTTATACTTTTAAGCACTTAAAATTTCGCACTATGCGTCAACCAGATTCTACGGATAGCTTATTATTCATTAATTTTTTTTTTTTTTTTTTTTTCCATTTGCATACGCCCGTTTTAAGTATTTGTTTCACGATATTAAATTTAATTTTTCGCGTACTTTTTCCTCGTCGCCATTTTCATATATGAATGTACTTAGACCAAGACTTTTAAGTAGTGTCACACTTCATGGTTGCAATACGACTGATCTTTATTCAATAAGAAAAGCTTTTTACAATGTATGTACTAAATTAGTTTATACAGTAGGGTGTAAAAGTATTCATACATTACATTGACCTATGCCTATTCTAAAGTACTAATGTTGAATAATGAAATTATTCCTCGACAGGACAGGTTTTCAGAGAACTACTTACAACAATTAAAGTGCAAAGCTTACACCAATTTATATTTTATAAATACACTTCAAATTTCTCGGGAGAAGCATTCTAAAAATATCTGAAAGCTGTGATTAAATATAGGAAACCAAACAAATTTGTTTTGTATAATATTGATAATAGGACCTTTATATTTGACCAATTTGGAAGCTTGTGGAAGTTGCTTATAAGCAATATTGTGCGATTTTTCAGATAAAATATATAAATTACAGTTTTTTAATTACTTCTCTAAACTTTTCTAAGAATAAATTAGCATGTTTGTCATCAAAAATTAATGCAGGACGAAAACGTATTGCAACTTCACCGCATCCACCAGATTGAATACCTTTCATCTTTAAGTTATTCAATACTTTGTCACGCAGCTCCGAAGAACTGCAATTAATAGCTAAAAATGTTCCACGTCCTCTAGTTGAATTAAACAAATGTGGAAACTCCATCTCAATTTCTAAAAGTCCCGACTTTAAGGTAGCTCCGGCTATACAAACTCTATTCAGAAGTGCTTCGTCGTGGATCACTTTTAAAATTTCTTCAAGTAATAGTACTTTGGAAGGGTCCCCCATCCATGTATTGAAAACGCGGTATGGCTCCACAGGTTTGAATTCTTCCTTGTGGAAATAACCACCTATTTGCATTTTTTTACTAAATGTAACAATATCGGGAGGTGACTCCAGGTTAAAGTGCTCATGACACCACATCTTTCCAGTGGGACCACAACCTGTTTGAACTTCATCGATGAGTAGAGCGCAACCATGTTTTTTGCACAAATATTGCAGCCGTTGAAAAAAAGCGGGAGATGCCTCATTGTCGCCTCCTTCACTTTGAATAGGTTCAATTATAACACCTGCTACCGGAATTCCTTTTTGGCTGTATTTTACAATTAGTTCCTCGACTTCAGCCAAACAACGTTCATCTTCATGTTTGTTTTCCCTTTCATTATCTTTTAAAGGATATTTATATTCAGGAAAAGATGCAATTGGCCAGTCGAATGAAGGAACATCGATTTTGTGGATATATTTCGAATGAGTTGTTGACAACGCTCCAAGAGTTCTTCCATGAAAAGCTCCTTTAAATGAGAGTATACTTAGTTTAGGTGCCCCTGGAGACATATTCATCATGCATGATTCCTTTTCCTCATTTGTAAAATTAACATTTTCACCTCTTTGGTTTTTTCTGTACCTGCAAATAAAAGAATATGAACATTATACAGTGTACGTGCTACAAACTTTACGTATAGCAGATTTTTGTATAACTGTTAATTGCTGGAGCTTATTAAAATATGCGCCACCCCAACTACAGAGTCCATATTGCAATCTTGAATGGAATAAGCCATAATAGACCATTTTCATTGTGTCAGAAGAGCAGTACTTTCTAAGACGAAAAAAACAACGAGTAGAGGAGAGAAGATATTTTTTCAAAAGAGAAATGTGCGTGGACCAGCTCAAATTTTGGTCAATAGTAACATCAAGGTATACTTAAAACTATCAACGCTTTCAATTTTGAAGCAGTTAGGACTGCAATCTGCGTTTCTATTGAAAGATGGATCATTTTGAAAACTACAGATGTTGTTTGACAGCTTATGACAAACACAATCATGGGAATGAAAAACAATTTCTGAGTCGGGGAACTCCTGTTCGGTTAGACTGAAATACATCAGTTTAGTTTTGCTACTCACAATCAGCCTGTTTTCTGCAAACCAGCATCTCAGTAAAGATACGTCATGATTTATGTTAGATATTAAATCTAAAGGACTGATTGAACAATAAGCAATACCAAGGTCATCGGCAAAGGCTTTAGTTTTACCCTACTTGACAGCATACACAGACGAGCAGTTCGACTTATTGGAGACCCTACACTCACATCGAATCTGTAACCGTTGGTGCACAGAAGACATGTCGCTGACCTATGCTTGGTCCATAGGTACTTAGATGGTAGATGTTCCGAGGAACTCAAGGATATTATTCCTCGAAATGCAACTTTTGGGCACCCCACAAGACAGAATATATATATTTATTCTGAATCAGGATCACATTCTGAATCGATTTAGCCATGTCCGTCTGTCTGTCTGTCTGTCTGTCCGTCTTTCTGTCTGTCTGTTGAAAGCACGATAGCGTCCAAAGGAATTGACCTAGGTGAATGAAATTTTGTGAGACGACTTCTTTTTACCGTCGCCAGGTTGGTGTTGAAAATGGGCTATGTCGGTCAAGTAGTTCTGGTACCTCCCATACAAAGCCAATATTTGACCCATATATCTCTGACTGTTGAAAGCACGATAGCGTCCAAACGAATCGAGTTAGGTGAATGAAATTTTGAGAGACGACTTTTTTTAACCGTCGGTAGGTTGGTATTTAAAATTGTCTATGTCGGTAAAGTAGTTCTGCTACCTACCATACAAAACTAATATTAGACACATACCTACTAACTCGCATGGCAAACATTTTGCATGACTGTTATGCAGTGGAGGGTATCAAAGCATCGGCCATATGTAATCAGCAAAATTATGCCCGCTGGGCATCTGTATATTATGATATTTTGATAAAAGTTTCAAAACAACCAATTGACTTAATTCTCGAACAAACGATCAACGCAGATGCAGCCATGGAGACTTACAGGCATAATACAATTTACCAATTCTATCTCAGCACGTAAACGATGGGCTCTCAGCCATGATATAAGATCAACAATTATTAGATATGTTTATAAGGACTTAGATCTGCAAAAGGAACAAGATGTAACAGCTGAATTAACTAATCGCAATATGAAAAATAATAACAAGCAATTACAAACATTTATTGATACCTTTGATCAATTTATCAATCCCAGAGATACCTAAGGATCTGCTAATAAATATTTAATCAGGAAAAGCGGCCTCTAAACCAGTTAAAAAATTCCTCATCAATTGAACAAAATGGTGAAATGAAACATAAAGCATTTATCGCAGAATGTAATCAAGACGATAGTAGGTTTGATCGGTGTATTAAAAAAACACCGATAGACAACTTTTCTGTGGATTGTGCAAAAAAAAGAAAAACGAAAATCTGTGGTAAAATGCAGGAAATACGTGTTCAGAGGGATTTCTTTGGGCGCATACTTGGTATCTCTATCGATCATAAAGTCGATATGGGCTATGGCCAACATTTTTTAGTACCCCATAACTCCAGTTCCATTATCCATGTGCCATTTTGACGGTGGCAATATCAGGCTTGCCAGATTGTGCGATTATCGCAAAACGCGCGATATTTTTTTCTATTTTGCGGTATAAAATTTTATTTTGCGAAATTTTGCAATATTTTGTTTCATCAAACATCACAACTAAAACCTAAAGTAGAATAACATCAGAAAAATTACTACCATTTGAAATTACTGAAAAACCATTATTACATACATTGATTTGAGTTCAAATTTTCAATAAAAATATCGAATGCATTGCCGAATTATTTTTTTTAGAATTAATTTACTTTGAGTGATCTCTTCTTGCAGCAACTAATGTTATAGGTAGTGGAAAGTGTTTTATACATGAACGCAAATTGAAACAAAAGCCATTCTTATGTTAAATTAAATCCATATATGAACATTAAGGTGCATTGAAACGAAAAAAAATTCCGATCGCTACTTGCAAACTCGATAAAGGAATATAAAGATGAATAGCGACAAAGCAGACTTGTTCAATGCTGGATCTAAAACTCTCCAAGATTTAAATTTCTTAGCGCTACAGTTGCAGTGCCATCACTGGACAATGTCTTATAAGTAATCACTCAAAAAGGCTTGGCGTATTTTGAAAGAATTTTCATAGAAGGATGAAAAGGATACAATTCTCAACTTTATCTGTACTTCACGGGCTCTCTCAAAAACGTAAACTTAATCCACTAAACACAGCCATTCGATTCGAAGTCTCTTACGCTTCAAATTCAAGTTCAAACGAGTATAGGTTAAAAAAAGTTCCTAGATTCATATGTGACACCACAAGGAACCTAATAAAGGCCTAAGGATTAGATATACTGCTTTTTGCTGACAGCATAACCTAACCTAACCAAAATAAAAACAAAAAATTAAATTAACAGATAGTACTTTTTTTTGTTGTGTCCTTCTAAAGGACTATTCGCATGGGAGCGAACGAACGAATTGATGAAATGCGAATAAACCACTTTTTATGCATTTATAAACAGAAAATTCCACATTTTATTATTCCAAGATATCCTCCTCTTGGAATAAGGTTAAGTTCGAACGAATTTTGTATTCGCTACTTTGTGGAACGCGATTTAAATGATGTGGATTGTGAACAGACTGACATTTGGATTTCGAAATTTCGTAATTTAAACTGTTAATAAACTAAAATTTTGATGGAATAATTAATTATCCTCATCTTGGAGTAGTAAAATGTGCAATTTTCTGTTGATAATGAATATTGACAGGCATCGGAAATAAAATAAGATAGGTACTATGTTGATATCACTAAGGTCTACGAACATTTAGGACCTTCGTTACGCCGCTGCTTGCCAGGATTTCATGCAATCACTGGATGCGATTACAATCCAGCTTTTTTTTTAGAAAAGACAAGCAGAGGCCATTCAATATACTGAAGGAAAATGAAGAGTACCAGGCAGCATTTATGAAATTCGGCGATCTAGACTTGTTTAGTGACTTAGAATTAGAGCAAAATGTATTTAACATAATACGGACATTTATTTGTGAAGTCTACAAAGTGGCCGGAGTAACTGACGTAGATCCTGCTAGACTTCAACTATTCATCAACACTTACATGGTTTCCGACGTCAATGAAGAGTTCAATCGCAAAAATGTGAAAAACTTTGATGCGAGCAACTTACCGCCGTGCAAGAGTGAGCTTTTGCATCAGTTTCGACGAGCTAATTATACCGCTAGTCTTTAAAAAATGCTCATATGAAGGAACATCGTATTTTCGGTCCTGAAAATAATGGGTGGACGTTGGAAAATAATCGATATCATTTCAACTGGTTTGATGGGGACCAATTACCGGACTTTGTAAGTGAATCGCTTCAGAAAAATGCAGATACCGTACTTTAACTTTGAATTATCTATTTATATAAAATTGTAACTAGTATTTGATTCTTACTAATACTTTTTTTTCGTACAGCCACCTTACCTAACCTAACCTAATATTATTTTTTTTACAGAAAATGAAACGAAAGATACTGATGGTGATGATGATAATGAAGATATTCAATACCAACATTGGATGGAGGATGAGTTATCAAACTTCAATGATGATGATAATGAAGATTGAAAACAAATCAAAAAAATATTACAGCTTACTTATTAATAAATAATGTAATATTTAAATGAATAATTTTGAATTTTTCTATTTGTAAATTTTCTTATTTTTTTGCATATTAAAAGTCGTCAATAGACTATTATTATATTAAATTAATTGTTTTTGAAAACCATTAATTTCCTGAATATTTCCAATAAAAAAATTCTTCATAAGTCTACCTACAACGGTTTGTTTTTAATTATCATTACGAGTTCGAATGCATTCATATTTTATTATGATAGCCTTGCGCTCATACGCATAGCGACTCTTTATGTGTGTCTGGGGAGATGTTGGGCCCCTCCGATTGGTCTTACTGTTTACAAGAGTTATTGATATAGTTCCCTGAGTATTATATATAAAAATCAAGACTGAGAATAAAGAATAAAGTTACATTTTTTTTAGCTTTAAAGCATCTGGTAAAAGTTAGGGTTAGAAGCTTAAACGATTGCAACGCTCCACGCGAGGTAAATTTTAAACTTACTTTTCAAAACGATGATTGCTCTATGTATAAATACTCAATGATAGTACAGAGGTCTTTTATTCTTAATCAAGGAACCAAATCCCGGTGGATTGATTACTTCATACGGAACACTCTATATACAACATAGGTACCTATACAACAATATTATATATGTACCTTAAATCTACGTTTGGTATACAAACATTATTACCATTGCTCTTATTGAAATTGATATAATACATTAAATTATTTAAAGAATTCTTTCAAAATACCTGATACAGATGAGACTTTACTTACCACATAAAAATGTTTTTAAACGCATTTTCGTTGGAACAAGAACCACACATCATAGTAGTTAAATAGTTCAGACCCTTAGGAGCAACGGGTAACAAAACTGAGTTCAATTTCTCCGGCCAATCCTTCCCAGGAAACACTCCCAGTGCAGGCCTATTTACCAATGCTTTATTAAAAACAAAAAAGTTGCGGAGTTATTAAAGAATGTGTATATCAATTTTATGTATTTATACATACTTTTAAGGTTTTGGTCGTTACGAAAAACATTCAGTAACCTTGGGTGATTGTAGCCCAGCGGCATTGATGAGATTTGGGTGTAAGTGTCAAGCAAAATATTATCATCAACGTCAGCTATATAATTTCCGATCGACTTGTTATAGTCCGCAAAAAATTGTACGGAACCCGCATTCTGAAATATTATACATTGCAATTATCTTTAATGTATATAAAAGATTTGAAGTAGAATTAATTAACACCAATACAAAAACATAAGATAAAATATAATGATATAATTTTTTTTTAATATGCCACGTTTTTAAAACTTTTATTTATTCATTTAATTAGTTATTTAATCGGCTAATAATGTATTGATAATATTGAAAATGAATATTAAAAATGCATTCATAAATTTTTTAAAAATTCGAACTGTGATATTATGACAAATCTATTGTTTGTTATTAAACCTGTTTCAAAACAATCATTTGCATGTGATAATATATATCACTATAAAATATAAGTAGTAAGCTATTCATAATCTTTCCTCCTCGGAATATAATTTAAAATCAAATGTTTTTCCAAAAATTTATATATATTTTTCAGAAGTAAGGTAGCTGTTTAATATCATAACTCTGTGTAAACTGGGCGATAGCTATAGCTCGTCCCAAAGCAACAGAAAGATCCCAACATGCGCAGTAGTACATAGTGGGTTTCATGTTGTTATAATAAAGTTACTCAGAAATCTGGCTTTCATTTAGTAGGTGGTAGACAGGGTCCCATCCACCTGTCGCCCGGTGAGGTACCACCACATAATGCTATAGGCTCCGTGAAGTAGTCTTGACTACGTTTCGGAGTTTGGCAAATGGGCCGGTGCAAAACGGATGGGACACAAAAGCCATGATACAACTTCCTGAGATAAAGAATTCCGGAGGTAAACTAGTCTCCCATTCGGATCTCCGGGGGGACTATCTCAGGGGGTTCAACATGCAAATATTCACCAACAGGATTTGCAAGACGACAGACAACAACGAACACAAAGACAAAATAGAAAAAACAAGGTGAATTACAGAAGAAAGCTAGCAACGTATTTCTGCAACATTCGAGGTCTAGGATTCAACAATGTCAACGTCAGCTGCACCAGCATCTACAAGAAAAAAAGCCAGACGTCCTAGTCTTAACCGAGACTCAAATAAACTCAAACACTGACTACACATATCTTTGCTGTCCAGGATACGAACTACTTCCTCGTTTTCGATGTAAGGGGGGACTATGTGTGTTATGCCCGAACAGATCTGGCGTGTAAAAGAAAAGAAGAGATGCAACCTGCGGATCTCGACTTAATATGGCTAAATGTCGTCCTACAAAGTTGTACTAAATTCTTTTGCTGCCTTTACCGCTCGCCAAACGATAACGAACCATCTAAATTATTTCGTCATTTATCCGAAAAGGTAGACTGGATACAAATTCATCATCCAACGGCTGAAGTTATTATACTTGGTGACTTCAATGCCCATAACATGGACTGGCTACGATATTCTAACAGAACGGACGATGCAGGGAAACAAGCTGAAAACTTCGCCATTAGCTGCAATCTCACTCAGCTCGTTGATGAACTAACACGAATTCCTGACAATCCATCGAATTACGGGAACACTTTAGATCTGTTTCTCACAACCGAGCCAGATAATTATAAAATAAAAATATCTGCTCCCTTAGGGAATTCGGATCATGCTCTAATATCTGCTATCCTCTCTTTACCGACACCAATAGGATCGAACCAGGATCGCCATCGTCTGATTTGGAATTATAGTAAATCTAACTGGGACGAACTGCGTAATTTCTTCGGTTCGTTGCCATGGGCTGATATGTGCTTTAGAGAAACCGATGTCAATATGTGCGCAAAAGCCGTAACCGAAATGATTTTACTCGGTATGGAACTTTATGTTCCACATTGCACCAAAAAACCAGCTTCAAATAAACCCTGGTTTAACAAAGAATGCAAGCGAATTACCGCAGCGAAAAACAAGGGTTTCCGTGAATGGCGGTCAAACCCATCGGAGCAAAAAAGATCAGAATTCATAATTCTTCGAAGTAGATGCAACTTACAACGAAAGAGTCACTAACAAAGTAATTGGATGTCCTAACGGCTCACGCGCATTCTGGTCCATGGCAAAGACAATCAGTTCTAACTTTAGTTGCTCTTCCTTTCCACCTCTTGTAAAAGAAGATGGCACGCTAGCAACAACTCCTAAAGAAAAGGCAGACCTTTTCGCTAGCATGTTTTCAATGAACTCCACCCTAGATTCTGCACAACTAGAGCCACCAAATATCCCGAGGGTGCAAACATCGATGGAAGAAGTGAAATTTCGGCCTCGAATAATTTAACGCATCCTTAAGGACCTAGATTGCAATAAGGCAACGGGACCCGACGGAATTCCGGCTATAGTACTCAAGAGCTGTGCTCCAGAACTTGCACCTGTACTATGTAAGCTGTTTAGCATGTCGTACTCTTACTCCCAGAAGACATTTCCTTCTTAAAATAAGAGGAGAGTTAACGCTTTTAAATTATGTACTAGATCAAAAGTGGAAGAGAATGAAATAAAAAACGTTATGTATGTATGTATGTTATGTATTATGTTATAAATTTTGTACTCGCGTTATTATTGAAATGTAAATAAATGAACTAACTTGTAAAAACTACTCAATGCGTTCCTCAACTCGAAAAATTCGTAAAAGAGAGCGGCTTCGAGAGAGCAAGATATTACCCCTCCACTGAGAATCTTACTAGTTTTTACTCAACAAATTTCTTTGCGTAAGAATTGAAACAGCTGTCAGTCGCCTGAAAATTGACAGAAGATTTTAAATGCCTGTAGCGGCTATTTGCTTTTGTCTCTGATTTCCTGCGATATGAGAAACAAATTGGTATGAAAATGGTATCAGAAGGCAAGGCGGGAAAATAATGCACCTAGCTTTTTTTTCTTCTCGAATGCATGTAGTTCAGTCAATAAAAACTCTTCCATATAAATACTTGGATTCATACTCACACGCAATTTATGGAAAACGTACATGCATCTGTCATTTTTCATAGTTACTACAATACTACAAAAGCGTTCCCTAACGTTATCGTAAGTTTTTCTCTATGAGAGAGAATTCATCCCCACTATTGTCATTTTGACAGTATTTTCCATTTTTACTACAAAAGTAAAGGAACAGACCTATTGTAAAGATAGAGTGGTTGGCCGGTAGGTAGGTATGTAATACATTGTACAATAGATTTATTGTTCTTAATTTGAACAGATTTTCCAGCGAATGTTGCAATGCAACAAACCCGATAGCTAAAATACGCACAATTCGCACCATGCATCGGCATCAACATCTCTGCACAGTGCAGATAATCGATTATGTATCTGATCTGCCGTCGGCAAATACTCGTTTCGGTGCAACAGCTCAAACGCTAATAAATCGAGCGAGCAATTTCGCAAAGGCAAATTTGGGCGCTCAGAACAGCAGCAGCAAGCCGATGCGACCCAAGCAGTGGTGTTATTTAGGAGGTGTCATAGCAAAATGCATTGTTTACATTAATTGGCTCCACCCACTGAGCAACTCGGGCCAGCAAGATATGGACGTATATGTATTGGTGATGGCTAAACTCGCTAATCAGCTGGTCAATAGATAATATGATGCGCGGGGCAGTAGCAGTTTTTAGCGGGTGAGATACATTGTGGACAATTTGTCAACAAACGGATAACCGTCGGGCAGATCCGCAAACCAAAGTCAACGACCAGGAACTTAGTCAAGGACAACTGAAACCAAGTTTACGTACGGAAGTACAAAAATTATCAAAAATCATTCCCAGTTGTAAACCCAAAGAGGAAAAATAAAACTCCCAGCATAATTACACCAAGTGTTGTTGTTTTGATCTTTCTTTGAATTTCGTTGTTTTTTTTTTTTTGCGCAATTGAACAGAAAACCATCAACAAAACTACGTCGTTGGAAAGATGCTTGTGGAACCTAAAAACAACATGGTTCCTGTACGAGTCCTAAATGTCGAATATAGCAGCCTGAAATTGAAGCGAGGGCAAGTGATTGGAAAGTGAATACCAATTACTGCGGTCACAAAATTATCCAATGAGGGTCCTACCAAACCTCTTACATCCAAGGAAATGATGGATATAGAAAGGAGTGTGACATTTGGACAGTGTGAGTTGAATCAGGAACAGCAAGAAATGGCAATGGAACTAATCAACGAGTTCGCTTATATATTTGCTTCGCAGAGCGGGGAGTGTGGCCGGACACATCTCGTACAACACCGAATCGACACAGGAGACGCAAGACCTATTCGTCAGCCTCCCAGACGACTACCATTGGCTAAGCAGACGGAGGTTGCAGAAATGGTGTCGACGATGGAAAAGGAAGGGCTGATGGAAAGTTCGAAAAGTCCATGGGCATCACCGGTTGTGCTGGTCAAGAAGAAAGACGGCAGCACGAGATTCTGCGTCGACTATCGTCAGCTGAACAACGTCACCAAAAAGGATAGCTACCCTCTGCCAAGGATTGATGATACCCTGGATACACTGTCCGGCACCAAATGGTTTTCCACCATTGATTTGAAGAGTGGTTACTGGCAAGTGCAGATCCATCCTAAAGACCGCGAGAAAACAGCTTTTACAGCAGGAAACAGGCTCTGGCAATTCACAGTAATGCCAATTGGACTGTGCAATGCTCCAGCCACCTTTGAACGGCTAATGGAATGGGTTTTGCTGGGCCTAACGTG
This sequence comes from Cheilosia soror, assembly GCA_949372485.1. NCBI lineage: Eukaryota > Metazoa > Arthropoda > Insecta > Diptera > Syrphidae > Cheilosia > Cheilosia soror. The sequence continues at coordinate 56,582,967 of OX443561.1, read as the reverse complement.
GAAAACCTGCTTTGTGTATCTAGATTCTAGATGATGTCATCGTGGTGGGAAAAGCGTTTGAAGAACATCGAGATAACTTGAGGGAAGTGTTCCAGAGACTGCGAAGCGCGCAATTGAAGCTGAACCCGAAAAAGTGTGCTCTTTTTAGGCCAGAAGTGAAGTATCTCGGGCACATCATCTCTTCCGAAGGAGTCAGGACTGATCCAGAGAAAGTCGATGCAGTGAAAAACTGGCCGGTTCTCAAAGACAAACATCAACATCCTGGGACTTGCGACCTATTACAGACGGTTTGTGAAGGACTTTGCCGGGATTGCTAAGAGCTTGCATCAACTGACAGAAAAGAGAAAACAATTAAAATGGCCAATCGCTGTTTCTTTGGTCTAAAAAGGAATCTAAGAAGTAAAGCTCTCTCTCGCAGAACCAAGGAGATATTGTACAAGAGCTTAATCATCACCGGTGGTGTTGTATGGTGCAGAAGCATTAACCTTATCGAAAGCTGGTGAAAACCTCTTGGCACGCTTTGAGAGAAAGATTCTTCGAGTGATTTTCGGTTCATTTTGTATCGACGGAGTGTGGAGGAGGAGATTCAACGACAAACTTTACGGGCTATATAGCGACGTTGATCTATTCAAAAAGCTCAAAATACAGCGGCTGAGATGGCTGGGTCACGTGGAACGTATGAACAACAACGCAGAAACCCGACGAGTCTTTGAGTCCACCCCTGAGGGACAACGAAGCAGAGGAAGACCCGACCTCAGGTGGCGCGCATAATTGTAGAGCGACCTCAACCAACATGGTGTGCGTAACGGGAGGCAGCTAGCTAGGGACCGAGCTGGCTGGAGGGACTTGTTGGTTGAGGCCGTCCGTGGTCCACCCCGGACTGTGAGCGCCATCTAAAGTAAGTAAGTAAGTATAAATAATAAAGTTTGTTTTATTATGACCTTACGTTCCAATTTGACGTTTTGGTATGCCCTTAAATTGCTGCATAAGTTAACGCAAAAGTCAGCTTTTTTGTCATCTGTCCCACCTCATACATTTTCTCACAAAATGTTCATTACTGCATACACGTGGGACACGAAAAACTGGATATGCTTATGTTACAAAACAAATCTCATTCAAGATACTACAAATTAAAGTAGAAATGGAGGTGAATGATAAAATTTGAAAAGAAAATTCAGTTTAATTTTTTAGTTTTAGGTTTATATTAATTTAGAAATAATGTTTTGTATCTGTTCACATACATATTCGACAATCTTGTAGTATACGATACCTCTCATCACTTTTAAGTACATAATTTAAATCTTTAACTTCGGAAAAGAGCAAAATGAAATTCATAATTAAATATACCACCTAAGCTAATAAAAACCCAAAAACTGCATCGAAAAATATTCCACTTGAGCCCGATCGTATGTACTGTGCCTACATAATTTGAGCAGTAACACTGCTTGTGCATTCATTGGAGATGTACAAACCAATACTAATGTCGTATTCGGTTGGTTGCCAGAACCGTTAGGAAGAACTCTCCGCGATTCTGAATTCAAATCCGGAAGCAAATTTCTCTTCTTTTCAGTAGAAGAAGTGTTATACCCTATTCACACCAAGCCGAAAACCGAGTTTTCGTCAAAAAAGTTTAGAAAACTCGTAGATGCATTCACACCGAACACCAACTCGTTTTCGTTTGACGTTTCAATTAGCTGTGAAACTAGCTATGAAATGTTTGTGGCGACTAGACTTTTATTTTAGTTATTAAACTTGGCACGTATTGACATAATATACAAACAAAATTATTTAAGCTACTTGATAATCGTTAACTTATGGTTAAATAATTAACATAACCGACATTCAAAATCAAAACATCTGAAAATACCATTTAGTTGTGGCAGGCTGGCAGGTAGTTTGCTCTTTATGGTGCAAGCAAAGATAACAAAAAAACTCTCACTCTCACTTAGTCTCTCACATCCTGTCAGCAGTTTTGCTGAGCTCGCTGAATGTTGCAAAAGGTGTGTCTGCTTCAACAACCCAACGGTCGTACTCGTTTTCGTGGCGTTTTCATGGAAAACGACCTCAAACAACTCGTTTTGAAAACTGCAGTATGTATGGGAAAACTTCTGTTTTCGATGAAGTTTTCGACTGTTTTCGCGAAAACCCAGTTTTCGGCTTGGTGTGAATAGGGTATTAGTTGAGTGCCAATCGAATGCTTTCAGAAGCGTTCGGATTGCTTCCGGACGGTTCTGTACGACCAACCATAACTATTGGTTTTATTTAATGCAAATGCACGTGTGACAAAACAATTCTCAATGCTATATTACTTGCCTTGTCACACGTTGCTGTGATATGGTGGTAGAACAAAAAAATTCTTAAATAAAAATTACAAAAATTTGTAAGTATGGAAAATTTGTTCCAAACGCCAAACGATGGTTTATTTTATGGTACAAAACAATTCTACAAACCGTTGATTTTGATGGATATGGCAGCATTTGATTTGGATTTTGATTTGGAAAGAGCATACAAAATTACCTTATGATCAATTGCTAACTAAAAAAACATGAAAATGGCGTATGGGACAAACAAATTCTAAGGCGACGATTTTTTTAAAAAATATCAGAAGTGAAAAAAAAGTTGTCTTTTTTTTTTGCAAAAAAAACTTATTTGTTTTTATCTGACATATTTTTCCAGATTTTCTCAAACTAAGTACACAGCTCTGATCACCGAAGTCCATTTCACGAAAGTGGTTTTATTTTGCACTATGTAGGAAGCCTCAGTGGACTTAGTTCCCGGGGACTTTCCCTGCACCGACAATGTCTTATAAAGGCAATTTTCACAGAACGATAAAAAGAAGACCTTTCGCAACTTTCTCTGCTTTTTCAAAAACATAAACTCAATCTTGGAGCCTTCAACGACCTACTAAACACCGATATTCTGAGTCTCTTAGGCTTTATTAGAAGCTCAAATGAGTAGAGGAAAGCAATTTCCTAGACCCATGTGAAACCACAAGGAACCTAATAAGGGCCTAAGGATTACTGCTTATTGCCGGCAACCACTTCAACCTACCCTAACCTCACCAAAAATAATAATAAAAAAAATTGGAGTATTGGCTTATAAAAATCTCAAGTTTTATTTTGTTTGTTTGGATTTATTTTTACCCAAATACAAAATAAGACTTCACCCAAATGACAGCAGTAAACTCTTTCCCTGACTAAATACATAGAGCCAGCTCGAGCTTAGTGTTTAACTAGGGCGCTCCAGGCGGCTAGTGCTCACCTCGGACTCGAACACTGCATTTTATTGTCTATACTGTAGGTACCTGTAGTATCACATCAGTGGCAATACCTAGAACTCAGTGCTATATGGAACGAGTTACGGATAACACTAACACACAACACAGTGCACACTAATGCGCCCTTGAGTCCACTTTAAACACACCTACTATAAACAATTTGATAAAAATGGATGTATTTTACCTACTACATTTTTAAATACCTTATTTTTGTATATCGTCAATGGGGATTGCGCCAACGAGAAGTGTTTGAAACTTATTGCCGTTATTTTAATAGCAACCTTACTTGGAAAATATCATGAAGTCGCTTTATTACTCTTTACAGCGTTGTGATAAGAGCTGCCTAAACAAAAAATCGCCTAAACAATCAAACTTATAAAGCGATTATTATTATGATTTTTGTTATGCAATTAGTTGTTATCTAAATCGTACGTGTATACCTAATGGTTTTTCTACTTTTTGATACGATTATTTATCAAGAATTTGATTATTAGAGATAATACCTAATGAATTCAAGAAAAATGTTTATAATATATTGAAGAAAAACGCATTAACGTCTTTAAATTTCAATTATGATGTGTTATAAAATAAAAACCTGTTCACATATATATTTAGTTTCCAATTCTTAATGAAACTACCTGTATTGAATTTAACTCATCCAGAAGTTTTAAAGAGTTTGGCCCAGGAATACTTTGGGAGCAGATTTTAGGGGATGTAGGTTCACTATTTGTTGATGAATACCGAGCTTGTATTGCAACTGTAAGAATACAAAAAAAATATAGATATTAAGCAGAATGAAGAATTATTCAGGGGTATCGCGAATAAATTCCGATGGAAATATTTCCCTTGTCAGCAATGTAAATCAAATTGCTGAATGGGAAACATTCCGGGGGAAATATTATTCGCGATAGGGGTGATTATGTTGCTAGTACCTTACCTTTTGACACATATTTTAATTTTATATGCCTAATAACACTACTCGTAAAATGCATACTGCTTTCAATTTAAAAATTAAGTAGGTATATTATTTTACTGAAGTTACTAGACTGAACAGATGCTTTTCAAAACTAATATCTGAATAAGAACCTCGGGTTTGGTATGATATCCGCCAATCAATTCCAATTTAAATGCACACAGAGCGAAACGAGAGCCACGTTGAATTATTTCTTCCTATAAGCGAGTACATAACAATAACCGAGTTTGCGCAGTTTTCATTCATCAATTAATCAATGTACAATGTACAATGTACATACACTTATGTATGTACAACTGAAATTTGGCAATTGAAAATGTATGAACTATCTACAAGCATTTTTAAACAGGGTGTTCTTATTAATGGCTCATACAGTCATACCTTATACATAATGTTATAGTTAATTGAACTAAGGTCGGGAATGTGTTTTCGTTAATATCTGCAGGTTTTCTTAATTTATGAAAGCCAAGAAAAAATCACTGAATACCAACACCTTAAATGTTTATATGTATATGAATGAATACCTGTAATAGCATCGTTTGAATTTAAACCCCGATTGAAAATAATGTTGGGTATATGGATCGCTTCGCCATTTTTACATCGATTGAAAGACGAAATTAATGGCCAAACCCACAGAATCCGTCGCGTCCGTTGCGTCAACGGATCCGTCAATATTGACGTAGGGTAAAGTACCCAGTGACCGACACCCTTAAGAGTAATTTTGACTTTGAAAATTCATAACTTTTTCTCTGTTGCATCAATTTTAATGATGTTTATTTAAAATATAGCTGTAAATAATTTCCTGTAAGAAAGTTGTAACAACAGATATGTAAGGAATTCCATAAAATAAGTAAAACAAGAAATTGTAATACCTTACCAGGTTTTTAGTTACGGACACCATTTTTTCAGTAGCCGACACCCTAAAATATTAGCAATGGACACCCCCTCTTCTTAACAGGCCATTGGTAAATTTTGGGCAAATAAAATATAATAAAAGAAAACATTCTCAGCTCAAATAAATAAACTAAGTTTTTTTTAACTATCGGACCTGGCAAACGTTGGTTTTCATGCTCGTACATTTTCATTGTCCTTCAATTGATCTGCGGCCGTTATATTTAACCGATGTGTCCGGACTGATTTAAATTTTTTTTTTTTTGTTGTTGAGTGTTTAATATTTGAAATTTTGTGGGACCGGATCGCAGCTCCGGTGAATGAATGAATGAGTCTACACCATTCTTGGACCCACTCAAACGCACACACAAAATTTCGTCAAAATCGGTCCAGCCGTTTAGGAGGAGTTCAGTTACAACACACGTACAGAAGAATTATACTGTATATATAAGCATGCCATTTATTTTTCAAGGAAAAACAGGTAAATTTGAAGAAAATTTTATATTTCACAGGATTTATTTTTTCGAATACAGTATAGATTACAGGATAATTTTTTCTTCGAAATCTAATATAAGAATAATATAGTAACTTAAAAAATAAAATTAGTAATTGGCGCAGCAGTTCCGTATAGGCACCCGAGCTTCTCACAGCCATTCGTATGTGTAAGTTTTTGTTTTTGGGACGAATGGAAGGGACCTATAACTTTATGCCGAGTCCGAACGGATGAATTGAAAGGCTTTTACCTGCTATTATTTAGACTCTTTTATATTTGTCAGAAGGTCACGAGATGCGACTTAGTGGAAAAAACCTTAAATTCGTGGATCTAACCTGGATTAGGATTGAGATATCGTTGAAACGACCAACATTAGCCTTCTAGAATTAAACAGAATACAGAGAATACTCTCTCAGACACCAATTTTCATAACGCCAAAAGAATTTCGTTCTCCTTTAAACGGACAAAATACAACTGCATACTTCTTTTTAGATTTAATGTTGCGCAGTATGATCGGCTTAATTTTTATTGAACTTGATCTCAGGCTTGAGATTAGGTTTTAACGTTTTAACTTTCTAATGCGAATACTCGTTCAACTGAGTTTTCAAATGTTTTAAGTCATTGGGAATAAAACAGGATAATTACTCCTGTAATTTTATTTTCAGGGTTTATCTGAAAAATACAGGAGTCATTTTTCAACAGGATTTTTGTTGAAAATACAGGGGTATCCTGTACAATACAGGATAAATAGCATGGTTATGTATATATTATAGATTATTTAAAAATAAATACAAAGCTATATCTAAAAGAATACCAACCTAAAAAGGAATTCTTAAAAAAGGATATAACCATAGGAGGGGTCACTATACCGGACGCAGAAAATGTGAACATAACACTTTTCTTGTCGCATTTTTTCAGAAATTCATAAACACTGTTCTGAATGTCTGCCTTTAGTCTTTTAAAACCGCTTTCATGATTTTAGGTAATCCAGTGAAGGATTTACTGTCCTTCATTAGTGGTCAGTACAGTTTCCGGTCCAAAAGTTGACTTTTGTACCTACTTGCGGACCAGTTTGACAAGGGGTTACGAAGAACGTTAAATTTAGCCGCAGACCTTTTTTTGGCATTCTCAAATAAAATTTTAGCATTTTCAAATAAAAGCCTAAGAAATCGTTAGAGATTTAAAACTAACGGCTAAAAGGTATGCAAATACAAAGATAATATTGGTGGTGTCCATAACTAATATCCAAATGACTATTTGCGCCAGTAATAGACACCTGTGTCGGTCACTAGATTTATTGAACATTTTATTTGAGTTACTGACACCCCACGTAAATTTAAATTGTTTTGTTATTTTAGTAATAACTGACTAATAAATAGATCAGCTACTTAATTATTTTCAATAAAATTCACTGTTCACTAGTGTTACTATACAAGGTTATATTTTTAAAATAATGATCTGTACTTACGTGTTCCTTAAGAAAATCTCAAGTTTTCTGAAATTTCTTAACACCGCGTCTCCACGAGCAATATTTCATAGCTTGCCATATAGTATTCTATGAAAATTGCTCGTGGAGACCACAAATAGTATTCTATGAAAAATGGTATTCCATCTATTGCTCAGCTCATAGCTTGCTATCGATAGTATTCTATGGGGTGCACTTTTTTGTTGTGACGCATGTGTTTTCGTGTGATGGCTATGGAAATAGTAAGATATGAAATGCCCACCCTACATTTTATTGCATACTATCGTTATTTCTTTCTATGAGAAATGACAGATGGCAAGCTATGAAATATTGCTCGTGGAGACGCGGTGTAAGGTTTCAAACCAAAGTCTATTATCACAGGGCACTGAACGACTACAAAATATAAAGAGAAGTCATTTCTTATCACATTTGAGTGCCTGAACACGTTAAAAATAGCTTCCGTAACATCCAACCACAGGAAACTTTGGAAAAATGAAAAAACAGTGGTAGGTGACCATCAAGGTATATGAATAGAAGGTAGTATATTCCGAGCACTCATTTTGGTTTCGTTCTGCGCATCTGTCAAAAAGGCATGCTTTTTCATACGAATAGTCACAATTGTCCGCCATATCTCATGCGCGCGCATATTATTAATATACGATTATTGCACAGTCACAATTGGCCGCCATTGCGGGATGCGCTATATATTACCTTATTCATATACCTTGGGTGACCATAACTGAGAAGGTGTCGGTCACTAGGTAGTTTACCCTATTCGACGGAACAAACAGTCCCAAAAAATCCATCTCCGTAGTCCGCACTTGGAATCTTTAAAACAATTTGAACTTTATTAAATTTATCAAAAATATTCGCAAAATTAGTTTTGATTTAACTGTTATCTGCAGCATTTGACAGTTTTTCTCATTATCTCAATATTTCCACCAATGAAAGTGCTTCCTCTCACCCTGTGCCAACACTGTCAACGGATGCGACGCACAGTGTGCGATTTTGTATATTTAGCGAGACAAAATTATTTGTTTAAATAAAACAATAATTCAATTGTATTTGTAATATATTCAAAGCTGTTAAATAAATAAAAACATGAAAACATGAAAAACATATTTTTATTCAGCCAATCAATCACGACATACAGTCGTATACAAAAGTTTCTGCGGTCCAATAAACCCTAAACTTTTAGTCAATTTTCAGCTATGTGACCAATTCATTTTGGTGCAGTTAAGTGTGCTGAACGTTATTTTAGAAACGGTGTTTTTTAGTAATAAATTAATTAAATAGCCTTGATTATGTAAATTTTTCATTTTTAAGTCTTTTACAAATAAACACTTTGTAAAAACAGCATTCACAACGTAACGGGGACGAAAACTACTATTTACGATATTAAAATTAGTCAAATTAGCTGATTATCAACACAAGCAATCTTTAAACCGTTATCATTTTTTGCTTAGCCCTTATTCAGCGTACCTATTAGCTCATCAAAAATCATCTTAATATTGAATATTAGTGCTGTTGTGTTTTTTTTCCTTTTTACTAGCTAGTTTTGGTAAATCGCACCGAAGTGGCTATTCGCACGTTCATTTTGACAGATTTTGTACTGAACTGACGTTTACCGATTTTCGGGACACGACTACGTAATGAACGTAACGTAATCCTATTTTCATTAAAAACTCTTTATAAACAGAAAAGTTGGATCCAAAACGTACGGCATAATGTCCGAAAATGATTATACTGGAGTTTAGAGTCCTTGCCGCGAGCCACATACCCCAACTTGACGCAATATAAACTTTGACATTTCGTTACGTAGTCGTGTCCCGAACAACGTGCGAATAGCAACAGCCAAATCGCACACTGTGCGACGGATAGAGAAGTAGAAAGTATACCTATTTCATCCGTCTCATCCGGCACGTGCGCTGCTATGGGTTGAACCCATTAGACCGCGCGGTCTGTAACTTTGAAACTAATTGAGATTTTTTCATATTTGTTTTTCTTTTGTTTTTGTTTTTTTTTTTTTTTTTCGAGGGTAGGTGAAAATCTTGCATAGACACTAGATATGAGAACAACGCGAGCTCATAGTAGTGTTAGATTCTTACTGACTAAAAACACCACCCTTCGATATAAATTGTAGATACTGCAAATAAGATATAACTTATCAAGCAATTTTTCTATCACGAAATGAAAACTTTTGACAGGTTACTCTCCAATGAAAGATCCTGCATGTTCCGCGATTTAGACCCGGTTAATCCCTATATCGCCAAGTCGAAAGGTTTTGTTCTTTGTAGTCGGCGCAATAAATTGCTCTCATCCAAAATTTGTGGATCTGTATTATTGGTGTGTCCGTCCTCGTCCATTCGTTTACTTTATTTAATGCGGTTTGCAGTTTTGCAGTCGTTTCTTCGACTGTTTTACCTACTGCTAGAATAGCGGTGTCGTCGGCAAACGTAGCAAGAATAGTGTCATCTTCCTTTGGTATATCACGGGTATAATAACAGGTAGAGCAGCGGCCCAATAACGCTTCCTTGCGGTACACCCCGAGATTTCTTTTAGATCCGAGTATTGTGTTACACGGAGAAGTCTATTGCCGAGATATGATACGAGAATATCGTATAGACGGACGGGAAGAACTTGTCGTAATTTTAGTTTTAAGCCTTCGTGGCACACCTTATCAAAGGCTTGCGAGACATCAAGGAATATGCTGGAACATATTTTTCGTTCCTCAAGTGCTTTCTCGGTTACGTCAGTAATGCTATGAACCTGGTCAATCGTCGAATGCTTACAACTGAACCCAAAATGATGGTCAGGGATAACATTATTAACTTCTATAACCGATTGTAGACGTCTTAGTTTATCTCATTTGGCGGTTTTCCTGGTTTTAGAACCATTATGACTTCCGCAACTTTCCATTGGCTCGGCACGTGCATTAATCTGAGCGCAGCATTTAAAATATGAAGAAGCTTGATTAGTGCTTTTCTAGGAAGAGCTTGTAGGACTTCTCCCGTTATCAAATTATAGCCCGGGGCTTTCTTAGGTTTAAGATCCCCGATCTCATGTTTTAGTTCTCTTAGCGTTACACTTGCGAGTGTTGAATCGTCAGATATTAGTTCAGACCCGTCGTTATTATCATTTACCACTTGCCCATTGTACAGTTTAAACGCTTCTTTCAGATGGGCTGCAAAAACATCCGCTTTATCTTTATCTTCCCTTACCCATTCATTTTGATTTATTTTAATTGGCGGCGCGGGGATTTTAGGCTTTAAGCCCATTCATTGTGCACCAATCATCGATCAAACCCAAGGTAAATGGTAAATGATATTTGCAGCAACCAAATCTTGGCCACAGATTTTAAAAGCCGTGAGGGATTTCGATACAACAAGACATGTCCTAGGTCTCTCGGACAGTTTATCGTAAAGAACGTGGTGAGAACCGCTCAATTCACCAAGGCCGCAGATGCAATTTTTCCACACCCATGGATCCTGAATGGATGTTATGCGGTTTTTTGTCCTACTGACAGCAAGTCTCCTACTTAGAAGAGCGGTAGCAGCCTTGCAGTGCTGTAGATTGATCTGAGTAAACAAAATTGATGTAAACTCTGGTGTACGAACTGCCAAAGACGAGACAGCGGCATCCTTATAAGACGGCCTCTTATCTCCCACTTCAGCTTTTCTGCGTTCAAAACAATCTCTCTGACCGTAAGAGCCATCCGCGACGACAAAGTTCTGTCCGCTGGTACTGAAACCTGAGTTAATTTCAGCACCTGCATCATTCATTACCAGTGCACGGGCAGCTCCAACGATTGGAGAGCCTGGGGAGCTCTCGCCTGTAGGTGAGATCGCGACATCCGGTCTCCGTCCGCCAGTACTACTTCCATTGCTGGTAGTAGCTTCATTTGGAGACCGTGCACGAACAGACTCACAGACTTGAGTGGGGGTTTTTTTTCGAGCTTGGGTCGCTGCTTCTTGCTTTTCGGGTTAGCAGAAGAGGAGCCAGTGCCCGATTCAAGGGGTTGGTTAGTTTCAGTTGTTGAGACCTCCACCGACCTGTTCCTTTTCAAAGGCACCGCCGAAGAGCTGAAAGAAGTGCTAGCGCCTTTAGCAGATAAAGCATCTTTGCGCCGCAGGTCCATCAGCTTCTTTCTTTTCCTCTTCCGCTGTCCCTTAGACAGGCGCAGCTCAAGGACCGTCTCATCAGGAGCTCGTTCAACCATGAAGGTATCCCGAGTCTGACCGCCAGTAGCAGTGTAGTGAGCCACAGCTTGTCTCATGCTCAATCTGCCGAGTGAATCGGACATAGAGCTGCATGAGTCGCTTGTGGGTTCGGGTATGAATGCTGGGGCTTCCAGAATCCGTGCTCCGGCCGTAGTCGAGAAGACTACGGATGGATTATGGCTATTACCATTACCACCTGGAGTAGACAGTACCGTATGGTTCTCCATTCATATCGAGTTTTGAGTGTTAACCACTGGCTCCTGTGGGTGGGATTTACTGAGGATAGGCTAGCCGTTACCTCAAATCCTCACACTTACTCTCACATTTGCATGCTCTAGACCCGGTGATTTTGGATTGCCTACTACCTCTTTAGCAGTCTTACGCTTTGGATAAGTTAGTAGTTTCGAATTCGTATTTTGGGGCTTAAGGAGCGCATCTCTCCGTTTTTGCAACTCCTTAGTAACTTCACAGCCTCTATAATTTGCCGGGTGTTTTCCCTTACAATTAGCACAGGTTGCGTATGTTTCTTTCTTTACTCCACAGTCTTGGGAGAGGTGAGTCCCGGCACATTTCACACATCGCGGTTCTTTTTTGCAATACATTTGCGTATGATTGAATTCTTGGCAACGTTTGCACTGCGGAATTATTCTTAAGTTTCTACGCATTGGCTCGATTTTGACTATGATATTTAGTATACTTTTAATTCTGTAGATTTCATCGATCCTATCAGACTTATCGAAGGTAAGCATAAAAAGCGGAAGTCCACGCCTTACTAGGATGTCCTTATTCATTTCTGTTTGTTGCTTCTCCTTCTTGATGATGTTAACGGCATCAAGAATTTTAAAGCCTTTGGCTTGAAGGTCATTCATAACCTCTTCTTTAGTGCATGAGGGGTAAAGTCCATTTGCTACGACACGGCCTCTCTGACCTTATTTCGAAAGTATACCACTGGATCTTCTCGGTATTTAGCTTTTGGGATACAGGTCGGTAGTCGTCGTGATTATCGACGTTTATTTTCCATGCGTTGTTCCTTAAAGATGTAACCTTAAATGTTGATGTTATCGTCCCTTTAAGGAGGCTATGCAACTTATTATATTCGGTTATTCCGACAACGTTTATTGGAGGGCGTTGACGAAATTGCGTTCGAAGTTGCTTTTGTTGCGGTTCTTTACGCCTTTCTTCTTTTAGGGGCTCGACTTCGGGTGAAGATACGGTTCTCCGTTTCCTTCTAGGTCTTTTCTTAGGGACCTGATTCGTTTCGCGTGCTAGCTCTTCTTCGTCAGTATGGTATTTCTGACAAGCTAAGCGTGCGGGAGTACATTCGCGTTCTTTCTGTAAATGTGTGTTCCTTAGGACCTTATTTTATTCTTTTATTAACTCAATCTCTTTCTTAAGATCTTGATAGAGTAGGTTTATTTCGTTAAGTTTGATTCGGAGTGCTTTGTTTTCCTCCTAAATACTTTTCTTTTTCGCTGAGTCCTAGTTTTCGCTCGCTGGCGTTTCCGGTGGACTTCTTTTAACGTGATTATTCGATCTTGGTGGAGGAGATCGAGATACCCTTGAACTTTTTGAAAAAGGGTCATTGGATTGCAATAAGCGGCTCTCCCCAGAATCCGTAGAGCCTACCTCCGAAGAGGGTGGATTTTCCAGTAAAGCTGGACCGCCACCTGGGGTAATTAATCGTTTCGTTTTGTTCATTGCATGTTTTGTATACACTATACACTCGGTATACGGATGTTGGATTTTAGTCGCCTCTTACGACAGGCATGCCTACCTCGGGTATATTCTAACCCCTACCCGAAGGGGGTAGATTTGAAACGTCTTTTTAGTGCGTATTGTTATACAATTTTTAATTTTTGAAATAGCTATGTGTTATGACCTATGAATAATCACTTGTTATTAAAAAATTTCTTCAATGTCTTGACTCTTCAAGCCATTTATTTAAACAAAATTAGGAAAGGAAAAGCCACATTTAACGACATAAAATGACTGTTTGGCAACAGAACGCAATAAAGTCTATTATTGTCAATTTATTGTAGGCATAGTTTTTTATTTATTTTAATTTTTCTGCAGATGACAGCATCTGGCTGCCTGCTTTATCTTATTTGAGTTGCAAATTGGACTATCTACTAGACGAAAAAAATGTTTTTAGTGGACATAATTTCATGATAGCGTTTTATGTACCTAACCGAGCAACGCAAACAGAAGCAGAATTTACTACAGAGTGAAAAAGTTTTCGGTGCGGTTTCGGTTTCTGTTCCAGTTTCCGTTATTTGTCACTTTCCGTCTAACTCCTAGTATTTGATGTCCGATTTATTAGATATTGCAAGATGACAATCATATTTTATTTTAATTCCGTAATAAAATTAAAGTTGTGAAATGGTGTGCATTTTTTTTCGCTCTGATTGAACTTTCGAAATTGATTAGAGCAGGAGTTCCAAAACTGTGCGTCGCGACGCCCTGGGTACTTGTCAATCCACACTACAATATCCTTCTCTTAAACTTGTTCGTCCCGAACAAATGCATCAACATTTTCCCCAATGTAACGATGAAGACGATTTACATGAACAACTTTGCGTTTCCCTCTTCCTCGTTATATTCGATACACCACGTCGTTGATTCGCTTGACTACTCTATATGGCCCCTCCCAATCCTGTTGCAACTTAGGTGACATACCTTTTCTTCTATGGGGATTGTACAGCCATACCAGATGCCCTTCCTCGAATACTGAAGTTGTTGCTTTGGCATCGTACCTCGTCTTCATGCGGTCGCTGGCTATCTTGATCTTATCCCTAGTTCTTCGATGCACGTCACTTATGATTTCTATGAGGTCGGTAACATTATCGTTCAAATTCTTGGGTTCATCAGTTGGAGATCCGAGCATCAATTCACTAGGTAGCCGGACTGTTCGACCAAACTGGATTTCAGATGGTGTATGTCCCGTAGCGTTATGCACAGCATTGCGATAGGCTAGTTGAAACATTGGAATCTGTTTATCCCAATCCCTCTGGTCTTCGCCTACAACCTTAGGTAGGTGTTTATTTAGGGTTCTGTTGAAGCGTTCTACCATCCCATCTGATTGTGGATGGAGCGGCGTTGTTCTCGTGTTTTAATCCCAAGTAACTGGCATACTCCTTGAAAAATCCTGGACTCGAAGTTTCGCCCTTGGTCCGAGTGCAATTCCAATGGTACACCAAATTTGCTCACCCAGTTGAAAACAATCTGCTCCACCACGGTTTTAGCTTCTTGATTAGGAATAGCAAATGCTTCTGGCCACTTGCTGAAGTAATCCATAACCACGAGGATATAACGATTTCCATTACCTAATCGTTTCAGGAAACGGTCCGGCTATATCAACTGCAATCCTTTCGAAAGGGGCTCCAGCATTCAATTGGTGCATTTTGCCTTGAGCTTTCACTCTCGGACCTTTGCTGGCCGCACACGTTACGCACTTTCTGCCCCAGTTCTCTACATCATCCCTTGAGTGGATCCAGTAAAAGCGCTCTCGCACCTTTTCAAGCGTCTTATTTATTCAAAAGTGTCCTGCGGATACTCCATCATGCAGTTCTCTTAGCACTTCACTTACTTTCGACCTGGGAACAACAAGCTGCATCACAAATGACTTCCCATCCGAGCTTTCCCATCTTCTCCTCAAAATGCCGTCCTGCACATGAAGAGAGTCCCACTGCGACTTGTCCCTCAGGATTCATAAACTGCAGCAACGACTTTAAAGACGCCTGATCGGTGCGAAGAATAAATTTGCTCCCATAAAGGTGCTTGTGGAAGTGCTTTGTCGCCAAGACTAACGCGAGAAGTTCCCGTTGGGTTACACAGTAGTTCCTTTCTGGCTTGGAGAAGTAGGAAACTATTTTCTCTAGACCATCGATCGTGCAGCTGGGAAAGGAAGGCTCAAACTCCCACATTACTAACGTCTGCGTCCACAATAAATGTTTTTCCAGGAGTGGGGAACGCTAGTATGGGGGCGTCACAAAGTTGCTGCTTAAGTTTTTCAAAGCTCCTTTCGCACTCACCCGACCATTTGAATTGTTTTCCCTTTTCTGTCAGTTGATGTAAGCTCTTGGCAATCCCGGCAAAGTCCTTCACAAACCGTCTGTAGTAGGTCGCAAGTCCCAGGAAGCTCCTCAGTTGATGTTTGTCTTTGTGAACCGGCCAGTTTTTCACTGCGTCGACTTTCTCTGAATCAGTCCTGACTCCCTCGAAAGAGATGATGTGCCCGAGATACTTCACTTCTGGTCTAAAAAGAGTGCACTTTTTCGGGTTCAGCTTCAATTGAGCGCTTCGCAGTCTTTGGAACACTTGTGGAAACAACGAGACCTATTACAAGAAAAATTAACAAGATAATTAAACCAAAAACGCCAAAACCAAAAAAAAAAATTTAAAACTAACAAAATGAAACAGCAAGAAATTTGTTGGGAACTATTGTACAAAAAAATTGCTTAATCTTTCTTTTAAAGGCGGGGCAAATGGCCGTTCACTAGTTATATGTACATGCATACGTACTATGCATACATATCAATAAATAAATAAATAAATCCTCTACTATATAAATAAATAAATAAATAAATAAGACTGTGGTGACCTATCTTTAGAACATGACCACACAAGTCAATTATGTGCCAGAGAGTAACATCTGTTGTCTCTCTGTCTCTATATAAGAGCTTGTTCCGCATTTCTGTAGTCAGTCGATTCTGAGATGTGGAGCTGAACATATCTATTTAGTGTCGAACACCGGTCTACACATTGGCGACGAGGATGGGATAGCATACGCTACGCGAGACAGATATGGAGGCACGTACGCGTAGTGAAACAGAACAAGACAAGTTTAAACAAAACTGAACAAAATTAAAAAAATAAGACAAGTTGATACAAAATGTAACAATACCTACTAAACAAAACAGGACAAACTGAAACAAGATTAAACAAAACAAGACAAATTAAAACAAGATTAAACAAAACTGAACAAAATAAGACAAGTTGATGCAAAACAGGACAGTCTGAAACAAGGTTGAAAAAAACAAAACAAATTAAAACAAGATTAAACAAAACTGAACGAAATAAGACAAGTTGAAACAAAATGTAACAATAATAATCAAAACAGGGCAAACTGAAACAAGATTAAACTAAACAAGACAAATTAAAACAAGATTAAACAAAACTGAACAAAATAAGACAAGTTGAAACAAAATGTAACAATACTAAACAAAACGGGACAAACTGAAACAAGATTAAACAAAACTAGGCATATTCAAACAAGTTTAAATTAAACCGAGCGTGATGAAAAAAAAAACAAAGAAAAAAATTAAAATAAACTGTGAAAATTCTATTTGGCATATTCAGAACAAGATCGCACATTAAATTTTGGCAAAATCGCATATTAAATTGTGGTAAGAACGCACATTAAATTGTGACAAGATCGCACATTAAATTGTGTCAAGATTGCACATTAAATTGTGGCATGATCACACATTAAATTGTGGCAAGAACGCACATTAAATTGTGACAAGATCGCACATTAAATTGTGTCTAGATTGCACATTAAATTGTGGCAAGATCGCACATTAAATTGTGGCAAGAGTGAAAAATGAGTAGCGTAGCGTAATTACGGAGGTACAGGCATTAAATTGCGAGCCGGAAGTAGTATTCAATGGCGAAAAGGCAAAAGATTAAACTCATAGAAGCCTTAAGTTGCGAAAAGAGAAGCATTCAAGTGCTGTAAGATATAAGCATTACCTACATTGCTAAACGAGGAGATTTGTAAATTTAGAGAAGGTTTAAATAAATTCCGAAAAGAAGCCTCAAATTGTTTAAAGAGAAAACTGTTAAAGTCCGAGGGGAGAAATGGATTGTGTTGCTAGGATAGATACTGATAAAATAAGTGACTTGAGAAGAGCATTCATCAACTGAAAAAAAGAGCATTGACTATTGAATCGCATCGGCATGTTGTGGTTTGTGAAGATGATAAAATTTTAAATGGAGTAAAGCATTCATTTGCATGACAAGAATGAAAAAGGCATAAGACATAAAAGAAGAAATATAAAGTACAAAATTACAAAAGATTCAAAAGTTAATTGCCTCATTGGCAGGCAAGGGCGCACGACCCTAAGTGAATTCTTAAAGATCATGTAGTATAACGCATCTTCTTTCTTAAAAACAAAATGGAGGAGAAAGTGTGTGATATTTATATAGACTGTAGGGCTAGGGCAAAATCCTCATACTTCTGTCCTTCTCGTGGGCGCCTGCCTGAAAATTGCTAATCAGCTTGCCTGGTTAGTGTCAGCCAAGGGTCTCACTTACATATCGGCTGTACGCTGTGATTCGTTGCAACGTACGACCGATGTGACACCGAACCAAGGTGTCTTACGACCCGTGACGTCGGTTAACCTGGCTGGGGGCCATAGCTCAGTCGTTAACGGAGTATATCCAGATACCGGGCGCCCTCTGGATTATTTAGCCTTGTCTGCATAATGCGGGGCTCTATGCAGATCGACTTTTGTTTCCCTAGCTACTCGTGGGAACAACATTTCATCCCCTAACAAAATAAAACAAAAAAACAAAACAAACAACAATCCTGGCTGCCACCGGCGCCACCCCCATGCAACGCGTGGAAGAGCATCTGCAGGGACTCTGCATTGAAGATGCTGTCAGTGATTGCTCGATACTCTCGGACGAAATCACCGACACACCAATTTCGACTGCTGCAGTGTGCAGCTACCCACGTCTCCCCACACCAACTCGGGCGGACCTCAAGAACAGGTCGCTTGGTCGAGAGACCAAGGCTGCTCTCCGTATTCTGACCCGTCTTCACTCGAAGGCGGAAAAGGACTGGAGCGAGACAGAAAGGGAGTTCTACTCATGGACAACGCCCTGGGTATTGGACCATGAAAGGAACCGGGACTCCCTTCCCTCTACTTCAAAAGTCTCCATTCCGGCGAAATCTTCTGCCCCACCCATGGGCAGGAAAGAGACCGCTCGTAAGGGACAACCAAACTAGGAAGAGTCGTCCCCTAGTCAACAGCTCATCGAGCGTTACAGGGGGTAGGCCCATAGCGGCGACTGGAACGGTGCCAAAAAGGCGCAGATCCCAGGATGAGGTGTCCCACGTTTCCAAGAAGGCCAAGAGCTCAAAGAGCCCCAAATCCTTTTTGGATGCGGTCAAAGACCACCTCATAGTCGCGGTAGTGGACCTCTCGGATGAGGAAGGTAGAATCTCTTACGACAGATGGGGGATCATCGAGAACCTACTGATGAACGGTCTCTGTGAGTACCTCCTCACCAACCAGCAGCCGCTCACATTCAAGGACGCAGGATGGCACCAGGGGTCAGTAAAACTGATGGCCTGTGATGACCAACGGTTGGCCGACTTCATCAAGGCAGCCATCGGTAGCCTGTTTGAAGTATGGCCAGGAGCCAAACTCGAGGTCGTGGATCGGAGTTCGATCCCCCACAGACCGAGAGCGAGGGTCTGGGTTCCACTCGAACTGCGTGATCCTGCTAAGGTGCTCACATTAATGAGCTTTCAAAATCAAGGTCTTCCAGTCAAAGACTGGAAGATCGTGGAAAACCCCAACGGTTCCAATGAGGAACCAAAAAGAACTGGCCGCTCCCTTGTCATCTCCATGTCAGCCAAATCTCTTCCTATGCTTCGAGATAGGAACTTCCTCATCAACTATGGCCTAAAGGAAGTTGAGATAAAGCTTTTTAAGAAAGATGACCTTCAAACCGCCGAAGCCAACCGCGCCGGCTCCACTGCGTCATCCTCGGCAGACATCGTCTCGCCAACAGAGGATCTCGACGCTACCATTGTGGAGAAATCTCGATCAGATAGCAATGCCGCTAAAACTGATTCAGATTAATCTCCACCATTCAAAATTAGCATCTGCTAACCTGCTGGTCCGCCTCATCGAGGACGGACTGGACATCGCCCTAATCCAGGAACCATGACTGGTTAAAGACAACGTCACTGGACTTAGGGCTCCTGGCTACACCCCTTACTACGCGGAAGGTAAAGGTAAAATCAGAACTTGTATTCTCGCTAAGACATCCTTCAAATTAACTCTCATAAATTTTCGATAGTAATTGCATAAACCCAGAAAAGATTGTAGTTCTTTAATATTGTTTGGTCTTGGGAAATTTTGAACGCACGCAACTTTATTTGGATCAGGTAAGGCACCAGCATTTGTACATTTGTGGCCCAAATAAATAACTTCTTTTCTTAAGAAATTACATTTTTGAGGTTGAAATTTCAGCTTATTGAGCCTTAGACGATCAAAAACTGTTTTAAGTTTGATATTATGGTCCTGAATATTTCGACCATAAATGACTATGTCGTCAAGGTAAACGAAACATTCAAAACCTTGCAATCCTGTCAATGCATAATTCATTAATCGCTGGAAAGTCGCCGGAGCTCCTTTCAAACCAAATGGCATTCGTAGGAATTCATAATGACCAAGGGCCGTACTAAAAGCGGTTTTTTCGCGATCTTTATTATTGACTAACAGCTGGTGGTAGCCGCTTCGCAGGTCAAGAGTGGTAAAATATCTAGAGTTGCCCAGTTGATCGAGTATATCCTCTATTCTGGGTAGGGGATACGCGTCGCCTACAGTTTTCTCATTGAGCTTTCGAAAATCTATGACAATTCGCCAACGCTTTTCACCGTCTAGACCTGGTTTCTTAGGAACCACCAGCAATGGGGAATTCCAGGGGCTTTTGCTAGGAATTATTATTTTTTCGGCTAGCATTTAGAAATTTGTTTGTTGATAATTGGTTTTTGGGATTCTGGTAGCCTGTACATTTTGGAATTAATGGGGGCTTGCCCCTGTATTGTTGGTATATTGTGCTTTATACAAGGAGTAAATGTTAATTTGTCACCTGGGAGGCTAAATATGTCATTATATTCATGACATATTTGCAGCTCATTTTCCTTTTCTTTTAAATTGAATGTATCATCGAATCTTAAATTCTCATTTAAAAGTTCGATACGTTTTTTAGACTGAGTATCGGAAAACGTTCGGCTATTCATAGTAAAAATAGTGGCGTGTTCCGATTTCTGTATTGTTTGAAACCTCTGTCTTGAGCCTTTACCTTCCTGATAGTAGTACGATTTCTGGCCGCTAAACTCTTCACCTTTTAAAGAGTTTACGGAGAATTTATTTAAATGTTTAAATTCAAGATTCGGAGTAAGTGGTTCAAAATTGATCTCTTTCGAGTTGGTATTTAGAACTTCTATGTGCACTTGATTTTTAACCGGTTTTATGCAGTTAGCAATATATACACCATTTTCGATTTCCTTAGACAAGCAAATCATTTCTTCCGTTATATTTGTGTTGATGCCTATTATGGTCTTACTACGGGGTGGTATTATTAAACTTCCTAATTTGACGAATATGCATTGCATCAGTCGCATTAGTGCAAAATATTGATTCGTCTTTCGGAGTCTCAATTTCAATGTTCACTAATTTTTGCAATACTTGGGGTTTCAAAATAAATCCGTTTCGGTGTTGCTTTTTTGCATGTACGTTTTCCTCTAAAGGAAGTTGACTTATAGGGATTGCTTTTATTTTTTCTTCAGATTTTGTACTTGGTACATTGGTGGCGGAAGTAGAAATTTCTATTTGGGAACCCGGACGCGCATGTTAGTGCCACAAATATCAAATGATATTCAATATTTGGGAATGCGGTCGCGCATGTTAGTGGCACAACATCTGGTTGGCCAAGCTACTCAAATAGAGAATGTGTCACATTTGGGAAGCATAGAAAAAAGTAGTACTATTTTATGCCAAATTCGATAGCTGCATTGAGAAGCTTACTCAGAACAGTTGTTCTTTCGGGTAAGACGTTTGAGAAATGAAGTGCACCAGAAAATATCTTAAGTTTATACCTTGCGTCCATTCGTCCCGAAAAATAAAAAAAAATCACACAAACGAACGTTTGTGAGAAGCTAGGCCTATGGTGCCTATGGACGATAGACGTGTTGCACCAACGATCTATGTTATTTTTTATTTAAATTGTTTTTTTTTCGAGGGTTGAACCTACGACCCTTACTCAATAGTTCAGCGCACTAACTACTGACACACCGCGCCCACATTATGTCGAAGTCGTTGATCTGTGTTTTTATTGGCTTTGACGCGGACAAAGGGGTCACCGACAATTCTAGTCAAAGTCAAGGACTAATCCACTAAGTACACGGCTGAAATTTAGTTGAAATGTTTCAAACCACATGATTGCAACTTCAAATATGAACTAATTTGCAGAGTTTCAGTTTGATAACGCCTTGTGAAATTAAACTTATAAAAAAGTTTTGCTTTTGTGACATATCATGATAATTATGAAGAGAATTCAATTCTTGAAAGTTAAAAAACAAATCTGTGCGCAGTATTTTTTTTTTAAATTATTTTCCGATCGATTCGACGAGTTTAACGAGCCTTCCTCAGAGTTAGATACGTTCTAAGGTTCAAATATTTTGAAAGTACTTTTCGATTAGAACTTGATTTAGCATTTATTACTTTCGAAATAAATGAAAGCTAACATCTAATTTCTGACTTTCGGCATTTCGATATTAGCGGGATTATTCGGATACCAACACAAAATTGGTGAAGACCTAAGAATAAGAAGTACAGGAAGGGGCATATCGAGGAAACAGTGAGGCTTTTTTCAAAATAGTGTGAGTTACACTAACACAAATGCATTGACACAGGGCCGGCCTAAGGGGCCAGCGTAGAGTTAGGACGCCAAAAAGCTGGGGCGCACAATGTAACCCTTACCCGTTTCTTTAAGAGTGATAAAGTAGGAAAATATGTAGCTAAGCTTTAAGATAGCACTAGGTTATGGTTTTTATCTTCTCAGAAGTACTTAAGCACCTTCAAATAAATAAAACGTACCTTTTACAGGAAACGTAGGTATAAATAAAATTCAGATTTTGGTTTTAGGTTTAATTTTAATGCAAAAACACTATCACAGATATTTTCCTTAGTTAAATAAATTTTAGTTAGGTACATTTTATCTACATCCATCTGATAATAATTCGGTCATACATCTGGGGTCTTCGCGTAACTTTTCAGACGATCATCGTCTCGATCTCGACGATTGAACAAAACGACGTCGTTTTAAGTTTGCTTCATGTAACATCATAATAGCGTCGTTCAATCGAACCGTTCATTGTTTTCGATTTGAACAGTCTGAGCAGGGCTGTAAAGGAACTGTGACAATTGAAAACTAATAAAAAAAGGTATATTTATGCAATTTGTGTGTGTTGTTGTCTTTTATGTGGAAATAGGTAAAAAGGTAAAAATTTTTTGGTGCAGGAAAATATTTATTGTTTTTATCAAATTCCTTATAAAAGATTTGATAGAAACAATATTCTTTTAACATTTGTTTTGCTTTTATGGAAAGAAAATATACCAAAAACGATGAAACGATTGCCAAAGAGCCATCGTTCAATCGAATCATTTCGACGACAGCATTTGACAGTTAAATTGTTTACGTGAAGCAACAAGAAACGACGATCGTTCACTCGTTTCGACGATCATCGTTTTTTGGTTGTTACACGAAGTAGCAGCATCGACGACGTCGTTCGTTCGTTGCCATATGCGATTAGACCTCTGTTTCTTAAAATTGAGTTTGTCCATTAGTTTTGATTGGATTCTAAGCTGTTCCTCTGGTATAAGACACATGTCTTCAACATCTTGACGACGATACCAAACGTCACGATAACAGGACAACAGAAGAAATACCTTTAAACATATTTTCTATTTATAACAAGAAAACTGCACTAGGGCGCTCAACCGATTTAAGCGCCTTGCCCTCACCAACAAAAAAATAGTTCGTCCCTGAACAAGAGTTTCCGATTTGACAGATGAGTTTCAGTTAAATCAAATGCTATCAGATAAATAAAGTATATTTTTGTTTTCAACCAAATTCCCTTTTTTGCAACAAAATGCCATGAAATACCAATTTAAAAGTGTTCTACAATAATATATCTACCTAAAAAGCGATTAACAACATTATTTTATGTGGAATACGAGATAAAACTTACCTGTGAAATGAAAAATTGTTTCTCTCCTTATAATGCTCGTTTTTGCAGAATTTAATACAGCACCGCATGTTGTTTAAAATTTCTTTCGGTAAAGAATTGTATTTATTCACTGTATTCACTGTTTTTTCACTGTTTTATTAAGTTAAATACGTAATTTCACTATTTTAACAATTTCAAATTTCAAACACGGCAAATTTCCCCAGCAAAATGACAGATGAGTTTCAAATTCTCTGGTTTTTTTTCATAACTTGCGGCCTCACTCACGTACACTGTATATGTGATATACACTCTTTCCTGTACTTCTTATTCTTAGGGCCTCACTCACGTACACTGTATATGTGATATACACTCTTTCCTGTACTTCTTATTCTTAGGTGAAGACCTTCGCATTTCAACACCAAAGAAGATTAGACAAGTTGAATTGTAAGGCCATCGAAAGTGTTCCGAAAAATACTTTTATTTGTACAGGCACACAATTTACCAAAATTTTAAATTACTTTTTTTCACTGGTATTTTTTTAACAAAATTTTGGTAAATTTAAAAAAAGCTTTTTAATAAAATAAAAATATTAAAATACCAAGTTAAAGTCGTTTTATTTAGCGTGTGTTCTCTTACAAGAATAAAAATTATATTTTTTTCATTAAATAAGAATCGGAAACAAAATTATGTATCATTAAGACTTTCGGACACAAACCAGTAAGAATAGACCGCCGACTTCCCGTAAACCTACCCGATTCCCCCGATACCCTGTCTGTGAATACGTGTAAATGTCAAAATTAATGGCGCAAATGATTTTCCATGCTATACCAAGGACCTAGGATTTTTCAAGTATGCGTGCGTTAATGGCGCATGATTTTGATTTCCTTTGATTTTGTGCAGCACTAATACATGAAAAATGGGCCCGCAAGCAGCTTGTAGGCAAAGTCCGTTATGTGGGAGGAGTCGACGGTCTATTCTTACTGGTTCGTGCTTTCGGATACATGCAGTGTGCTCAAAGCTGCGGGTCTACTTGATATGGGATCAATATCCAACAAGAATATCGCTATCTACACTAATAATCAGGCTGCGCTAAAGGCGCTAGAGTCCTCCATCATCAAATCTGAACTAGTCCGGAGCTGCCGCACAATGCTCAGAGCATTATGCGCGCACAACCATGTTTTGTAGGGAAATAAATTATAAATAAATAATAAATAAATTGTCCGTGCGAAGTGGTCTAGGTTTTTGACCGATAAGATTCCCTATTAATGGCGATGGGCCCAATGTGGTGCCTAGTCCAATGTGATGAACTCACAACCTATTCTACCTAAACTTACCTAATCTAACCTTACCGGATGCGAATGAGATCCGTTTGTCCTTTGTCCTCGTTTTCATCACTCTGAACTACTTACCGATGACGTCGTATCCTGCCATCAAGGTTATGGAATAGCTCTTCTAAAATGCAATATGTGTGAATATGTCCATTTCACAAATGAGTAGTGTTTAACAGGCTTTTGTTGACATCGAGAAGAGTATTAAACAATTATACATATTAAGTGTAATAACATTACTTTATTACAAAATAGTTTAACATCGTTGAGATGAAAAGATGATATAACAATTAAACTTAAATTTACAGTTATAGCCTAAAATTAAAATCACTTTTTATTTGTTCCTTTCACAACATGCTCCACATATCTTTCATTTTACGTGTTTTTAGTTTGTTGTTTTAATCTAACTATGTTAAGATATCTTTAAAACTTTATAAGGTACATTTTGCTTATAATTTATTAAATATTACACAAAAACTTAAACCTTAAAAACATAAAAAAGTAAAATTCAATAATTAAAGACTTAATTGTCACTACTGCATGTCATTAAATTATTTACATGTTGAAAGTTTAACGTAAAAAACATCATATACATTTAAACTAGTTAGAGATGTGTTTATAATACAAGAAAAAGTTTATGAAAATATATACTTATACACGGCATTTTTCTCTAAAAAAATTATCATTTTAACAGTTTAATTACACTTTTCTTTTAGCATGCAGCATTTCCATTAGAAGTGTTTGTGTAGGTGCACTTCCTGCGCAGTGTTTCAAATATAAATGTTCCTCCCCTCTTGCTGCCATCGCATGTATTTCCGGAAGAATATTCAGAAGTCTGCTAAACTTATCCTGATAAACGAAAAAAAAAATAAAAATATTTAATTTAATTTAAAAAATATTAACAGCTATATATCGCATGCACTACCAAAGCCACTCGGTCATAGGTATGGACGCTAACGCACTCCTTACACAAGGTAAGGTGGGAGTACAGACATCAACAGAAGAGGCGAGTCTGTTTAAGGCTAGCCGCACATTGGATACGAATTTGTATCGTACATAAACGTATAAATATGGTCGTACGAATTGAGGGCGCACTTTGAATACGATTTTTTTCCGTTAAATATGCAGTGTCCCGGTAAAATTACTTTTATGTAAGATGAATGATCTGTAATTTCAAGATAATTTTTTTCTAATTCGAAATAGGTACATATGTTCAAAAAAAAACTTGCCAAGTGCGAACTTTTATTTTATAATTTACCCCTATTTTGGTTTAACTGTAGGCTGTTGCTATTCGCCGGTAGTTATGTTATGCTAATTTCGATTGGCAATCTGAGATTTTTTTAGATTTCTCTAGATTTCGTCTGGCCAATCGAACAAAAAGAAGTATGCTGAGCTGTTCTTTGTTAGTGTTGGTGGTGTGCCTGCCAAAAGTTGTTTACCTTTTTTGTTGTGAAGATTTTTTTTTTCTTAGAGTGGTTGCAACTTCCAAGATTTCCATACATTTTCAAATAACTATAAAAGAAATCTCATAATAAATATTCGGAGTGTATGTTCACCACGGTCCACGTCCTGAACAAAATTGCAAACTCGATGCTTTTTCTCCCTTGCAAAGAACAAATACTGCCACTGCATAAATTGCTCGTATGAGGAAGACGAGCCAGTATTATCCGAAGAGGACGACGACGACGCCGATGAAGAAGATGTGTCACATGATGAAGATGAAATTTACACCTCTATTATTTGTTTCATATTTATCAAATTTTGGCTTAAATTATTTATTTTAATATGGTTTTTCAGTAGCTCTAACTTTTTCGACCGACTTCCATAAAACGTAAACAAACAAATGTCAAATCATATGTAAGTGTGTTAGTAAATCTCGAGCGACTTTGAGAAAAAATCTAGACTCGCAAAAGTGCTCTCGACTCTGAAAAAGATTGCTTTTTTTGTACCAAACGAAAAAGCGATCTCGGGAAAGAAAAAGTGCTTTTTTCTGGCGAATCGAAATTAACATGAGAGAATTGCGCTCAAATTTTCGAAACTGACAGATTTCTACTGCCTTGCTCGGAAGAGTATGCTAATAGACCTATTAATTGAAATTCAGTGTTTCATTCAAGTCAAAATAACGTCAACAAATAATAATTTAATAATTTTTATTACTTTGCTCCCGGAGCAGAATACTCTTTTGACAGCTGAAAACTCGTTCTCCACCACAATAGTGTCAGAAAATTGTCTGAGGATAATTATTTAGCGCAATTTACATACGGCCCTAAGACGCAATATGAAATATGAATATGTCGCGCCTGGAATTATTCTATTTGTTTATCAAGTCGCAGGCGGATATGCCTCGCCAAATGTCATTGAAAACCAAATATAATGCGGCTAGCGACAAACAAACGGTGGTGAAGGTTTCTGTAAGGATGATGACTGGACCAAGGGAGAGAGGCAACCTCGCCTTGAGTAGGTCAAAATCAAAGAAATTTGGTGACAACTCAGCCAAAGACACGTCTCAGGCTGAGGGGACATCGGATTACTGCAAGGAAATCAGAGAGACATTTTCCAAGGCCGATGTTGTGAGGAATGTGACTGGACCAAGGGAGAGGGGCATCCGCCCCTCGCTGTGAGTAGGTCATAATCCAGGAGAATTGGTGTCAACTTGAACTAGGACATGTGTCTTAGGCCGGGCAGACACCAAGTCACCGTAACAGAACCAACGGATAATGTTTCTAAGATCGTCATACGTGGTGAAGAACCACACCTTATACTGAATATGACAGATCCAGAGCGGAATAGCTCGATAAAAACCCGTAATCCCGGGTGTATCAGGTGGAAAACACTTACCACCTGTGACATATCACGGAAGATGTGGCCAGAGTACAACAAAAGCAGGACCAACAAACTTCTGCGATGTGTGTGAATATTTGGTCGATGGTAGACTTTCCTGGCCTGAAGCCACACTGATAGGCGACGTTAAGAAGACTAATACCTCTGTAGTTGGCGCTGTTCAGAGGGTCTCCTTTCTTGAGGATCGGGCAAACAATGCTGAGATTCCATTCATCGGGCATACTTTCCTCCGACCATATTTTACAGATGAGTTGGTGCATGCTCCTAAACAAGTCATCGCATGCCGCTTTGAATAGCTCGGCGGTTAGGCCATCTGCCCCAGCGGCTTTGTTGGACTTAAGCTTAGATATCGCTATCTTCACTTCGTCCAGGTCGGGTGGACGGAATTGTTAGCATTCATCGTCCAGGTTGAATTTTTCATTCTGCCTGACAGCGGGATTTAGTTCGTCATCGCCGTTAAACAGTCTGCAGAAGTAGTTCTTCCATATCCTCAGCATCGACTGCGATTCTACTACGATGTTCCCTTGTTCATCCTTGCAGGCTTCGGTTCGGGCTCTGTATCCTTGGCAGGTTCTTTTTACCCTTTGGTAAAACTTCCGTACCTCATTCCTGCTGTAGCATCTCTCTATTTCCTAGATCGCGCGCTTCTCGTGTTCTTTCTTTTTTCTTCTGTAAAGCCGGTGTTCGTCTCTTCTTTTCTGCGCGTAGACCTCACGAGCAGCTCTATCCTTCTTTGCAGCGCCGCTTTGTATGGCTCTGGTTTCGCTGCATGTGCTTGCCGGCACTCGCCGTCGAACCAGGGGTTTCGTTGTGGAGGTCGAGTGAAACCAAGCACATCAGAGGCGGCGTCTCTGATGGCTTTTTGGCAATGTTGCCACTGGTCTTCAATGCTTGATGCTGGCTGCATAGAACCTCTTGAGAGATTGAGAGCGACTCGAACGATCTGGTGATCTCTTGCGATTTCAGCCGTCCGACGTCAAACTTCCTCACAGTATTTACTTGTCTTGGCGGTGTTCGGGATATCCGAAGGCGTACCTTGGCTACTACAAGGTAGTGGTCCGAGTCAATGTTGGCCCGTCGGAACGTTCGGACATCCATAATACTGGAGGAGTGCCTTGCGTCGATCGCAATGTGGTCAATCTGGTTGACGGTTGATTGATCGGGAGATCTCCAAGTGCCTTTATGAATATCGAGATGCGGAAACCGCGTACTTGATATGACAACATTTCGCCCCGCCGCGAAGTCGATCAGCCTAAATCCGTTATCGGAGGTGGTGTCGTGTAGGCTGTACCTCCCGACAGTACTACCAAAGATGCCCTTTCTTCCTATCTTTGCATTAAAATCACCTAGGACAATTTTAATGTCATAGTTAGGGCACTGCTCGTATGTCTTGTCCAAGAGCTCGTAGAACCTCTATTTGGTGTCGTCGTCTTTCTCCTCCGTGGGGCATGGGCGCATATTAGGCTAATGTTGGCGAATTTAGTCTTGATGCGGATTGTCGTGACCCTGACTAGTCCTGAAAAATCCTCACTGACCTCAGCTCCAAATACGTCAAAGTAGCTCAAGTAAGGTAACTGTCATCTTGACTGTTGACGACACCATTGATCCAGTCTAGTAAATTCATCCGCCGTACGTCCTCTTTCTGAGGAGCTCATGTAAGACTTCTGAGAGTCGTTCATACAGTCTTTCCGACAGAGCATTATAGTGTTGCTATTTTCTTCGTTATCAACACTCTCGCTTATAAGTTCAGCAAGTAACTCCGCCTTGTTACGGTAGTAGCATGCCGGTCCCAAGCCCGGGTAAAGGAGGAGGGTCAGGGTTTGAGGTAACGGCTAGCCTATCCTCAGTAAATCCCTACCACAGGAGCCAGTGGTTAACACTCAAAATTCGCTATGAATGGAGAAACTTACGGAATTGTCTACTCCAGGTGGTAATGGCAGCAGCCATAATCCATCCGTAGTCTTCTCGACTATGGCCGGGGCACGGATTCTGGAGGCCCCAACATTCATACCCGAACCCATAAGCGACTCATGCGGCTCTATGTCCGATTCACTCGGCAGATTGAGCATGAGACACGCTGTGGCTCATGGCACTGCTACTGACGGTCAGGCTCGAGATACCGCCATGGTTGAACGGGCTCCTGAAGAGGCGGGCCTTGAGCTGCGCCTGTCTAAGGGACAGCGGAAGAAGAAAAGGAAGAAGCTGATGAATTTGCAGCGCAAAGATGCTTTATCGGCTGAAGGCGCTAGCACTTCTCTAAGCTCTTTGGTGGTGCCTGTGAAAAGGAACAGGTCGGTAGAGGTCTCACCAACTGAAACCAACCAACCCCTTGGATCGGGCACTGCCTCCTCTTCTGCTGACCCGAAAAGCAAGAGGAAGCGACCCAAGCTCGAAAAGAGAAAAAACCCCCCTCAAGTCTGTGTGTCTGCTCGTGCACGGTCTCCAAATGAAGCCGGGGCTACTACCAGCAATGGAAGTAGTACTGGCGGACGGAAACCGGACGTCGCGATCGCACCTACAGGCGAGAGCACCCCATGCTCTTCAATCGTTGGAGCTGCCCGTGCACTGGTAACGAATGCAGGTGCTGAAATCAACTCAGGTTGCAGTACCAGCGGACAGAACTTTGTCGTCGCGGATGGCTCTGACGGTCGGAGAGAATATTTTGAACGCAGAACAGCTGAGGTGCGAGATAAGAGGCCGTCTTATAAGGATGCCGCTGTCTCCTCTTTGGCAGTTCGTATAGGGAAAGCAGGCAATGACAATAGCATGAGCGATGCAGAGTGCAAACACTGCAAAGCCCATCTTTTGGAGCTTGCCACGGCAACAAATGCCTGTATCCAGGTTGAGGGATGTGAGTTCAAGGACGGAACCTTCATGGTGAAGACCTCCTCGCAGCAAACCTCGGAATGGGTCAGCAGTATGGTGCCGAAGATCCCTCCTCACGGGACCACAACTTTTGAGGTCTACAAACCACCCAAGCTCACGCGAGCTGTCTGCTGGATCCCTGGGAAACTAGAGAAATCGGCGGATGTGCTAAAGCGTTTGCACGCCCAGAATCCTGATCTTGACACAAAAGCCTGGATTGTCCGTTCTCACAGACAGAGTAAAAACCGTCACAACGAAGATGGTAGCTCTCTGGTTGTGGGCATAGACAGGGCTTCTGTTGAGATCATTAAGTCTAGGTACGACATGCGACCCTATCTGCATCTTGGCAGGATTCCTTTCCATTTCAATGCTAAGTAGTGCAAATAGTGGTCGAAACCCAGAGTTTACATCCATTTTGTTTACTCAGATTAATCTACAGCACTGCAAGGCTGCTACCGCTCTTCTAAGTAGGAGACTTGCTGTCAGTAGGACAAAAAACCGCATAACATCCATCCAGGAACCATGGGTGTGGAAAAATCGCATCTGTGGCCTGAGTGAATTGAGCGGTTCTCACCACGTTCTTTACGACAAACTGTCCGAGAGACCTAGGACATGTCTTGTTGTATCGAAATCCCTCACGGCAGTTAAAATCGAACGGTTCTGTGGCCAAGATTTGGTTGCTGCACATATCACTTACCATGCAAACGGCAACTGGGAAACCTTTGTTGTTGCATCGGCTTACTTTCCCTATGACTCTCTAACTCCTCCACCACCAAAGGCAGTTGTTGAGCTCATAGAGTACTGCGAGTCTAAAAAGATTGGTCTTATCCTATGTTGCGACGCTAATGCCCAAAACACTGTTTGGGGCAGCAGCAAATGTAATATACGTGGAGATCGTCTTCTGGACTTCATCCTCTCGTCTGACATCACCATCAACAATGTGGGTTGTCGACCTACATTTGTTACAGCCAGGAGACAGCAAGTAATTGATATTACTCTGTCCAACAGGCACTCCAAGTCTATCAAAAATTGGAGGGTATCGCCAGATAGCACTTTGTCAGATCATCGATACATCGAATTTCAAATCTACTGTGAAGTTTCGCCTTCGCAAGAGAGGAGAAATCCGAGAAAAACGAACTGGGCACGGTTTAGGGAGGAACTTGGCAACTCTGTTAAAGTTCCACTTAAATTAAGATCAATACAAAGGGTAGAGAGGTCTGCTCAGGAGCTGAACAGCGTCCTTATCCGTTGTTTTGAACAAGCGTGTCCGGTTACAAAAAACTCCTGTAGAAAACCGGTACCTTGGTGGAATACCGAACTACAGTGTATTCGTAGAGAAACCAGGAAGCTTCTAAATCGGTCTTTAAAAACCAACTTGGAGGAAGACTGGAATCTCTATCGATCGAAGCAAAAAGAATTTAAGAGACTTATTCGAAAATCGAAAAATGACTCTTATAGGAAATTTTGTGAGGAGGTCGAATCACTAAGTGCAACCAGTAGGCTTGTTAAAGTCCTCAAAAGGGACGGACCAAGCAAACTGGAATCGCTCCAAAAATCTGATGGCACCTACACTGAGACAAAGGCGGAGACTTTTAGTCTTCTGCTGGAGACTCACTTCCCGGGAAATCAGATCACTACGCGTTCTTCAGTGGTACCGGCAACGGTGGCCACTACGGAACTGACAAACTCCACGCGGCGTAGCTGGTATATTGCATCCAGAGTGGTGACGGATGACGCTATCAAATATGCAATTGCATCGTTTGACAGTTTCAAGTCACCTGGTCCGGATGGAATTTACCCGGCTATGCTGAAACAAGGTTTTAGTCAGCTGATGCCGACGTTGAAAAGAATTTTCACCGCTAGCTTGGCCTTGGCCTACATACCTTCCCTTTGGCGTATGGTTAAAGTCGTGTTCATACCAAAAATCGGTAAGACTGACTATACTCTCGCCAAAAGTTTCAGACCCATAAGTCTGTCTTCCTTCTTGCTGAAAAGCTTGGAGAGACTGGTTGAGCTGCACATGCGCAATGTTGCTCTTCGATTGCATCCTCTTTCTGAGACGCAACATGCTTATCAACGCGGAAAATCCTGTGAAACTGCGCTTCAGAACCTCGTTGGTAGGATCGAAAATGCTCTAGATCGGAAGGAGTACGCGTTGGGTATTTTCGTCGATATTGAGGGTGCTTTTGATAATGCGACCTTTGATAGCATGTGTAATGCAGCCAGGCATCACGGTATAGATGAAACGTTGGTGTTGTGGATTAAAGCAATGCTAATGCACAGAACGTTGATTGCCGAAGCGGATTGTGGCAAATGCGTCATGACAGGGGTAAACAGGGGCTGCCCTCAAGGTGGTGTTTTGTCTCCCCTCTTATGGTGCATGGTAGTAGACTCTCTGCTGACGACTCTCAATCTTCCTGGAACCTATACACAAGCATACGCGGACGATGTCGCCGTTCTGTCTGTCGGTTCAGACCTTGGGACTGTCTGCTCTCTGGCGCAGAGATCCTTGGGTTTGATCGATGATTGGTGCACAATGAATGGGCTTTCAGTGAACCCTCTTAAAACTACGGTTGTTCTCTTCACGAGAAGGAGGAATATCACTGGTCTGTCTCAACTTGTGCTAAAAGGTGTCACTATTCCGATTTCTGATGAAGTCAAATATCTGGGAGTAATCCTCGATAGAAAACTTCTTTGGTCCAAGCATGTTGAATCAAAAACCGATAAAGCGCTGTCGACTTTCTGGCAGTGCAAAGGCGCTTTTGGGAAGACATGGGGCTTATCTCCTAAAAGGGTCCTATGGATCTATACGGCAATGGTAAGACCACTTCTCTCATATGCATCGGTTGTGTGGTGGAACAGGCTTTCGCGGAAACGTGTTATGGCCTCTTTCGCCAAACTCCAAAGAACGGTTTGCCTTGGCTGCACAGGGGCCTTCCCCAGCACTCCGGGCTCTGCTCTAGATGCTTTGATGAACCTCCCCCCCCTTGATATTTTTATCATGGGGTGTACGCTGAAAACCATCTCCCGGTTAAAGAGAGGTGGCTTTTGGTACCACGCGAATTGGAGTTTTGATGAACTTGTGCGAGAATTATCCTTTGACCCCTGTCTTATGGATATGCCGTCTGACGCAATGACACCAGAAATCCTACTGCGACAAAACTACCACGTCAACTTTCCTCAGGCAACTGAATGGCTTTTGCCAGACTCAGAGCCAGGGAAGGAATGCCATCGTGTTTTCACGGATGGCTCAAAAACCGGACAGGGGTCTGGTTCTGGAGTCTTCGTGGAAAGCGAGAACATTAGACTACACTACCCCTTGGGTAACCATGCGACTGTCTTCCAGGCGGAGATTTTCGCTATCCTTATGGCTATGCGCTATATTGTGACAAACAGGTGGAGGGCTAGAAGCATATGCGTTTGCAGTGATAGCCAAGCTGCTTTAAAAGCGCTGCTCAACCCTCTTACCTCGTCCAAGTTAGTGCTCGAACTCAAGCTTTCTCTGAACTTGGTCGGTAGGCTAAACACGGTCAAACTTGTTTGGGTCCCAGGTCACACTGGTATCCAGGGAAACGAGATCGCTGATGAGCTGGCCAGGTTGGGTTCAGAAGAAGATTTCTTAGGACCTGAACCTGCGTTGGGTTTGCCTGCATCTGTGGTTAGGTCTTCCATTGATACTTGGGTTTCTCGTGAACACGAGCGTCGTTGGCGTGACTGTGCTGGGTGTAGACAGACCAAACGACTGCGTCCGGACATCTGCAAGAGGTCCTCGTCTTTCCTTCTGTCTCTCAGGAGAATCGACTGCAGACTTCTTGTGGGCGTTCTTTCGGGCCACCAAGCTTTTGCCAAACATTTAAATGTGTTGGGCTTGAGCAACACCACCATCTGTCCTGCTTGTGGAGAGGATGACGATACAGCGGAGCACTTCCTCTGTAGTTGTCCTGCCTTTGCTCGCATCAGGTGGCGGATCTTTGGGGCTGACGTGGTGAGTGCCGAACATCTAAGCTCTTCATCACTGAAGCTCCTTCTCATCTTTCTTCGAAAGACGGGAAAACTAAGTACAGCAATGTAAGGTGTCTGTTTGGCAGTACAATGGACCAGTAGTTGTGTCTGAGTGCTCCATCGGATAGTAACAACCTCCGACAAAAGAAAAAAAAAAAAAAAAAAAAAAAAAAAGTCACACCCCGATGGGCAGGCCAGTACCCGGTGGTTACCACTAGGAGGTAAAATAAGCACAATTGATGTGTACGAAAAGGTACAACAGCTGGGCACCGCCAGGTTGATGCCGATCAGCGCCTACCCGATTCATACACACCCAACCCCTCCTTTGACAAAATTCAGATGGTTAGTTATACCTGATGCTGTGTGCAAATTTCAGCCTTCTACGTCAATTAGTTCTTGAGATAGACCTAGGAACAAAATTGGCTTAGTGGATTCGGACAGACCCTATGGAAACGGAACCTTAAAAAGTGCCCGCTTCCATAGTACTTTGAAGGTCGAGATTGTTCGTGCGTGTTAGTACGTATTCGCAAGAGCCAAATCCGTACGAAAACTGAGATTTATGCGTTTTACCCTGGGATCCTGGTAACAAAAACAAAGTACATCGCTCCCAAGAATTCCTTCAAAGGAAATAAGTATTCAGCCCTATCGTGGAATCCGCCGGGGGGAATTATTCACGGAAAATAATATTTTGGTATCGTCGCATCCGCAAAGTGAACAGTTCCCCCTGGCGGATTCCACGATAGGGGCGATTGTTATTAAAAAAAAATGTCTTACCAAGAGATTCTTGAAAATAAGTTATATTTTTACTGAAAAGTTTTCAAAAAAATAAAAAATCAGACGGTTTACCAAAGTGTTCTTAAATTATCAGTAGATAATTTCACCCCGAGCTCCTTGGAGTCGCAAAAATGGATATTCATCCCAAAATTTTTTACAGAACAAGAAATAAGGTAGATAGTAAAATGAAATTTATCGTTATTTTTAAGAATGCCTTACTAAAAGCTCTTTCGGATTTTAACTTTTCTTGCGAAAGGTCTTTGAAATCCCGAAGGCACTTTTCCAAAATGTTTTCATAAAAAAAAAGAATATTTTCAATACTATTTTACGAAGTGATATCGAAAACAAACAAAAAACCAGTAAGACAATTATCTTCGACTATGCCGAAGCTCAAATACCCGGTACTGTATTATTGTAAAAATAAAAAAAAATATTTTAGTACTAAAAAAATATATATTTGTATGGGAGGTATGGGTAGTTTTTATTCGACCAAGCCCATTTTTTGTCAAAAAATTTTAAATATTATTAAAACAATATGTGCAAAGTTTAAACTTGCTATCTTTATTGTAGCTATTTAAATTTAATTTTTAACATCAAAAAGCTATATAAATCCGATATTTTTGTATGGGAGGTAGTAGTAGTTTTCATCCGATCTTGCTCATCTTCGAACTTAGCCTCAGTTTGGTGGATAAAAGCTTACGTACCAAATTTCAAGTCGATAGCTTTTAAATTACGGCCGTAATCGTGCGGACGGACAGACGGACAGACGGACAGACGGACAGACGGACAGACAGACGGACATCGCTAGATCGACTAAGAAAGTGTTGCTGATCAATAATATATATAGTTTGTCATACCTACAACGCCTCCTTATGTGCGTTACAAATGGAATGCCAAAGTGAATATACCCTCACCACAGTGTGGTACCGGGTATAAAAATATATACCTGCGACGACGCTACGGTGTAATATCTTCGTCTTAGCTGCTGATGGCCATATCAGAAGTAATTTGCTACATATTTATTTAAATTAAACGATACATATTGCAACTAAATTCAATTTAGTTGTCTGCTTTCATGGAGACGAAAAACTTTATAAAAAATACAACCAAATTGCCAACAAATTGCATCTCATTGCATGCCGTGTACTCACAAATCGTTTTACATGCCAAAATATTTAATATCGACATTTTACATGCATCTGCGGTGCGCCATGTCGTGTAATTGCCATATTTGGGCAGCCATATTCGGTGCGCAACAACACGAGATAGTGCCATTACTTGAATAGCATTGGGTCAATTCAATTGTAGTGTTGTGCTAAAGAGCTATTTTTAATGAGCAGCGATCGCAGATAGCAGTATACAAAAATAGCTGCTCTCAATAGCAGCTATTTAATCACTCTTTAAAGAGCAGTTAACGTCAGAAAATATACATAAGATATGAACGGTCCAGAGGAATAATGGCTTAAGTCCGCTCAGATAGATTTCGAAAAACACGAAAATATAAGTTTACTTACTAATAAAAAGCGAAATTCAAACGAAAATTAATTAGAAAAAAAAATCTATTTTAAGCGAAATGTTCTCAATTAGAAAACATATATGCATACATTTTTATTTCATAAATTATTAAACCTAATACATTAATCGAAGTAAATAATTAATGCGACTTATGTCATTTTTCCATTGAATTTTGACTTAATTTATTTTGCCTGGTAATCAAGGGTTCACAAGTGCATCAACTGATTTCTTGGTTTTGGTCGACAAACGCTAATTTTTTTCTGGAAATATTTGGACCCTTGTCTCTCAAGGAATGTTGTAACATGTAAGTCTTTCACTTTATAATGGGTATGCGACTGTTGTAGAGTCTCTACAATGCTGCCTTTTGTTCCTGTTTTTTTTTCTCTATGGGACTTTTTTTGCGATCGAAGAGCTTTTGTATTATGCCTTTGTAATTTGATTTGTTAAAAATTATGTTGGTATCCTCATGGTCATGCTTATGACTAATCTTGAAGACTATACGGTCGCGGTTTCTTCTGTACTGCGAAGTATAGAAGAGCGATGGTATAGAAAAACGACACAAGTCCATATATTATTGTGGACTTGTGCCATTCTTCCAGACAACCTTAAACATTTTTAACTTTCTCGTATACGAAGTAAGAGAAAGATATTGTTTTCGTACAAAATTTCGAACTCGAGATTTTAATCAATTTTGATCAATTCTGATATTACGATGATAGGGGGGAACTCAAAAAAGTGGGTCTCGCAATTCTGTCCGTCCGTATGTCTGTCTGTCCCACCCCTGGGGAATCTAAACGCTTGGACGGATTTGCTTCAAACTTCGTATTTAGAGTTTGCAGGCTTCCCGCTCGGAACGTTTTTTTTTTATGCTAGCCCTAATATTAACGGTACCTCCCATGTAAAAATTTTACGAAATATGACGAAATATGTTTAAATTTAGACTTTTTCGAAAACGGCTCTAACGATTTGAACCAAAATTGATAGTTGAGTTAATGTAAGCATGCTTAACATGACTGCATACCCAGTTTTTCGCTAAAACGTCAAGCAACGGCAGTTTTAAAAATAGGCTTTTTCTCGAAAACGGTAAAAACGATTTAAAAAAAAAATTATTTTTAAGGTACTATTGTCCTAACTAACTTGATAGTAAACTCAGTTTTTCTCTAAAAAGACTGCGTCCTTTGATATCTACCCAAATCCCGAATAATAGTACTTTAAAAAACTGCTCATATCTCTAAAACGCCATTTTCGATTATGATAAAAATGTTACTGGCAGGTAATGCTTAAATCCATAGTAATATCATTTGCTCAGTTTTGAGCTAAACAGTTGAAAAACAGTGTTTTTTGAACCATGAATGCGTCCTTCGATTTCCACCCCAATCGCTAAAAACGGTACTTTAAAAACTATACATATGCCGAAAACGCCATTTTCGATTTGGTTAAAAATGTAACTGCTAGGTAATGTTTATATCATGAAGAATACGTCGTACTCAGTTTTCAGCTAAACAGTTTAATAACAGTGCTTTTCGAATCCAAATTGTAACATTTGTCAGCATAATTTTACAAAAAACCGCTCTAACGATTTTGATCAAAATACATATTTAAGACAACATAAGCATTCTAAACATGATCACATACTTAGTTTTTCTCAGAAAACTCGAATATTGCCGTTTTATGAATATTTCTTAAAAATGACTACCCAAATCCCGATCTTTATTCACACACGGTATATTTTTGCAAAGCCCAAAACTTCAGTGGCAATATATGTAATTCGAAATTCATCGAAATTGTCAGTGTCAGTTCGGGGTCCAATTCGCCTGGACCCTTCGATTGTATACGCTTTTTTAAACCCCACTCATTGGTTTAACGATATATTTAAAAATTTTAAATTACTTGCACATTGTACGGGTGTCGGTCGCATCTCGCATATACTCTTAACCCTATCCCTTGCTGGGTAATTATGTAATGATGTAGTTAATGAGAATTACATATATGATTTTACGACCCTTGCATTTATCATCAGTCATCAGCATCACCATTCATAGTTGGGCGCAGATATTTTTAGTGTTGGTATTTCCGCGATGCATTTTAACTGGGTCATAAATAAAAACAGGTGTCTTTCAAGATTTCCACTGACCATCGAAAAACAAAAAACATATTTGTTCGGAAGGGACAGTTCAGGTTGGACTGTTTCGGTCACCCTCTGTCTGTTTTCTCTGAAGACTAACCGCCAACGGGATGGGCTGAACACGTCAGTCAATTTCTCCTCCACACGTAGAACTTTCAGACTTCGTCAGGGGGGATAGACGGGGGGTTAGACTGTTTCGGTCACCCCTCGTTGCTCTCTCCTGCCGCCGTCTTCTTATATTATCTGTACCAGCCACCCTCCTTACTAACGGACTGTCAGAAGGGATAGGTGGGGGGTTAGACTGTTTCGGTCACCCTCTGTCTGTTTTTCTCTGAAGACTAACCGCCAACGGGATGGGCTGAACACATCAGTCAATTTTCACCTTTAAACGTAGAACTTTCAGACTCCGTCAGAGGGGATAAGACGGGGGGTTAGACTGTTTCGGTCACCCCTCGTCGCTCTCTCCTGCCGCAGTCTTCCTATATGATCTGTACCAGCCACCCTCCTTACTAACGGACTGTCAGAAGGGATAGGCGGTGGGTTGGAATGCTTCGGTCACCCTCTGTCTGTTTTCTCTGAAGACTAACCGCCAACGGGATGGGCTGAACATATCAGTCAATTTCTCCTCCACACGTAGAACTTTCCGACTCCGTGGGGGGGGATAACGGGGAGTTAGACTGTTTCGGTCACCCCTCGTTACTCTCTCCTGCCGCCGTCTTCTTAAATGATCTGTACCAGCCACCCTCCTTACTAACGGACTGTCAGAAGGGATAGGCGGGGGGTTAGACTGTTTCGGTCACCCTCTGTCTGTTTTTCTCTGAAGACTAACCGCCAACGGGATGGGCTGAACACGTCAGTCAATTTCTCCTTCACAAGTAGAACTTTCAGACTCCGTCAGAGGGGACAAAGCGGGGGGTTAGACTGTTTCGGTCACCCCTCGTCGCCCTCACCTGCCGCAGTCCTCCTGTCTGATCTGGACCAGCCACCCCCTCACTAACGGAGGTTACCACCAATAACCTCTCTTTGAGATAATCTACCCAATTTTCGCAAATAGCAACGATACTCCCACTGTAATGCCCGGCACATAGAATATTTCTGGCCGATTCCCCCCCCCCCCCTCTGTGGTATCACAATGGACCAATCAAATTTGGTCTAAGTGTGTCCCCGTTTCTTTCTGGGACAGCCACCTTACCTAACCTAACCTAACCTCGTTAAAATATCAAAAATATTTACCTGACAATGAAATCGAGTAAATCGAATTTGTATAATACGGAATGCATATTTGTGAGATATTTATATGAGTTGGACTTTTATCTTTCTTGTGTGTTCTGTGTTGAGTATGTATCTGTTGTCTGATTGAATTCATCTATAGATTTTTTGTAGGTTGATCACTGAGCTGAGCGCTGAGCAGTGACTAGTGAGCAGGTATATTGAAGAGCAATAGCAAATAGCAACTGCTATCTGCTCATTGAAATAGCAGAGTGATTAATAGCAGCGATCGCAATAGCTGTCTCATCACTAGTCAATTGGCTTCCTCATATTTGTTGCCAGATAAGCAAGCAATGTGGCATTATTTAATTTGTTAAAATGTGTGTAAGATGTGTGATGAATATGAATAAGCGGCTACCGTCCACAATAAGCGAAACAAATTCAATCTGAAATATGCATTCGTTTCCATTTTTTAGCAAACGTCTTAGTTAAGCGACTGTACCGATTATCCGATATCCAAATAAAGCGGAATCCACTGTATATCTGTATCGTCCGATGTATGTTTATACTGCATTGTTTTAAAACGATCGGACAAAACGTCAGCTCCCTACATTTCTGATCTAAGACTGGCTACATTTTATATTTTCGACTAAATTCATAGAACAAACAAAACCCCTGCTACGGATGGACAGAGTTTTGCTAAACAATTTCCTTAGGACTGTTTTTACGATTT
Source organism: Cheilosia soror (assembly GCA_949372485.1). NCBI lineage: Eukaryota > Metazoa > Arthropoda > Insecta > Diptera > Syrphidae > Cheilosia > Cheilosia soror. Next base: position 56,542,225 of record OX443561.1, on the reverse strand, counting down.
TGACAAAAAACTTATAATTAATTGAATACGATCGTTTTAAACTCATAACAAATTTTGAATGAACTAGGGAGCGCCTTATTTTTTAGAGCGCTTTGAATTTATATCTATATACCTAATCGATAATGCTTATACTTTAAGTTTTTTACTTAAAGACTTATTTAAGATGAAATTAGAAACATTTTCTATAGTTAATGTTAAATGCATTTTAAATTACCGTCACTGATGGGTAACACGTTAGTGTATAGTCCAATAGCGCTGCTTGAACATTTTCATGACCTTCTAACACAGTTTTCTTGTTTATAATACCTCGAACATCTATATAAATTAATTTATAGTTAAGATCAATAGAAATAATATTGTAGAAACTCACTTGGATTAAGTAAAATGAGAAACTTCATACAGACATAGTCACCCATATCGAATTTCAAATCTTGCAGTTTGTTTTGTAGCTCATTAAAATAATCCGAAAGTTGTGGTACTCCAAGAAGACCAAGGCCCAATAAATTAAAAAGTTGGCCATTGTTAAGCTGCGTTTCATCAGGTAGTCCATTATGAATTCTCTGATGCAAGTGATCTAACACTAGCATATCAGACCAAGAATGTTGAAGCAGTTTCATTTGGTCATCAACCTGATACCAGATAAAAGAGAAATAACAAATATTATTTATAATTTAATTTGAATTTTGGTTTTTTAATAAATGATAGAATATAAATGCAATATCACAGAAAAAAAAATAACTGAAATACTTCAGGCGTTTTAGAAATTTTACCGTACTTTATGTCAACGCGCGCAAGCCGCAGTTTTCCAAAACTAAATGCCGCTTCAGAGCGTTGGCGCGTTGAGAGACTAGAGTACGAGAGATTGAAAGATAGTTACCCCAATTCAGAGCAGAATTTAAGTGAGCAAGAAAGTGTAGAAATAACAATAATACAAATATTTTGCATAACATATGGGTATGTGCTTTCAATCTATATATTAATATCTTGTATTACAAAATGGCCAGCATTTATCTGCGCTGTAGAAAGAAGTTCAAAGACTAAAATACAGAGCTGCAATTTTGTGTAAAAGCCAATTCACAACGGCGCTTTGCGGCGTGCGTGCGTTGACAGATAGAGCCAAAATGCGGCTTCAGGCTTCGGGTCGCGTTTAGATCGTAAATATCGTAAAGTCCAACGCTGCGCCCAAGTAGAGAACTTTCTCTATTCAGGTGCGTTGGGCGGCTTTGACATTTCATTTTCGGTTTCGTTTATTCGATTTGATAATATTTAATGTGATAGAGCGATGCCGTTCATTGTTCAACTTCCAAAAAGAAGTTGTATTTTGTGCGCTTAAAAGAGAACGAAATTCTTTTGGCGTTATGAAAATTGGTGTCCGGTCCGTGTCCGGTTGTAAGAGAATCCGCTTATAAGAGGTGTCCGTAAGGAGAGAGTATTCTCTGTATTCTGTTTAACTCTATGATATGTTTATAATATTTAGATATTAGATTAAGTTAAGTTAATAAGTAAGTTAAGATGTCAAGTGTAGTTATAGGCTAGTTAGTATATAAGTTATATATATTAAAAGCTCTTAGTTATAAGTTTTTGGTGTTCCTTAATAAAATTAGTCTAAGCTCAACCATAGAACCGAATTGTTGTTTATTTGCCCCGGAAACATAATAGTTTGGCGACGAGGAAAAAGAACGATAATTTAGAGCAATTCTTGGTTTCAACAAAATAACAAAAAAAAAAAAAAAATAGTAATAATAATATTTCAAAATGGCAACAGGAGAAGTGAAAGTGCAAGATATATTTAGCGTTCGATCCAATGCAGTGCCTATAATCGGATCAATCCGATTATTTATAGGCACGAGTTTTACAGTCGGCGTCGATGATTTCGAAACATATTTAGAACGCATGGAACAACTTCTTTCGCTGAACCAAATTGTTGAAGACAACTAGCACAAACATGTGACTTCAAAGTTTTCCTAAATGAAGCTTTGCGCGATAAACTGGTCTGCGGCATGAAAGATTCCCGTATTCAACAACGTCTATTAGAAAAAGATTACCCGTTTGATGAAGCTGTCAAACTTTCAAAAACTTTAGAGATTACCAGGAAGGAAATGCTAAACATTAACCCCGCCGCATCTACAAACTGGATCGGTAGAGCAAGAAACCGTGGGCAATATAATTTGCAACAGCGTGGGAGAGCAACTCGAATGACACAGCAACATAGCAGGAGAAGTCCAGCACAAGCGAACTTTCGTCAGGAGAAAGGCAGCGTGATTTGTTTTAATTGCGGACTGGAGGGCCACTATGCGAAGAATTGTTTCAGAGGTAGAACAGGAAAAAGTCAACAGCGTGGGAGATCGAAAAGTAGAAGCAGGGTGAATCAAATTGATAATAATAGTGATTTAGAGTGTTGTGAACATTTAAACAACCTGGACTTGAAAACAATTTATAGTATTGGTGAAACTAAGTCAGATCCCTTGTATAAAGTTATGATACTAAATAATTGTAGGATTAAAATGGAAATTGATTCGGGAGCAGCTCAGACTGTAATTTCTTATTTGGATTATGAAAATTATTTCTCCAACATTCCATTACTGCATGCACAAGATCAATTCCTATATGTTGTAACTGGTTCACAAATTAAAGTTATAGGTGTTTTGCATGTAACTGTCTCGCATGTTGATAATATAGAAAGGGCCAAAGTGAAACTACCAATAGTGGTGACCAAAACAAGTAAACATTTTACTCCTTTAATGGGGAGAAATTGGATTGATATTTTTATGAAAAATGGCGTTCAAATTTTTGAATTAATAGGGTGAACAGTGTAAGTGGGCCTGTTGCGTTATATAGGAAGGAAGTCTTGGAACGGTATAGTAATGTTTTCAATACTGACTATACTCTTCCAATACGACATTTTACGGCGGATATAATTATAAAACCAAACACTTGTCCTATTTTTTATAAAGCCTACACGGTTCCATTTGGATTAAGAGATTCCGTTGAGAAAGAAATTCAGCGCTTGTGTGAAAACAAAATTTTAAAGCCTGTGAATTATGCTTCGTATGCTTTGCCAGTGGTAGTTGTTCCTAAATCGGATGGCAGTATTCGTTTGTGTATGGACTGTAAAGTGTCCATAAACAAGATAGTTGAGATGAATGTGTACCCTAGGATAGACGATCTTTTAACAGATATTCATTCTTGCAGTTGTTTTTGTGTGTTAGATCTTGCAGGCGCGTACCAGCAACTCGATGTTTCCGAAGAGTCGCAAAAATACTTGACGGTGAATACATCAAAGGGCTTATATCAGTATACGAGGTTACCATTCGGAGTGAGTTCTGCCCCAAGCATTTTTCAGCAGGTCTTGGACCAGATTTTAAAAGGATTGTCCAAAACTAAGTGCTATTTAGATGATATTCTGGTTGGAGGATCAAGTTTAGAAGAGTGTAAAATGAATTTGTTTGCAGTTTTGAATCGTTTGGAAAAATATAATGTGAAGGTTAACTTTCAAAAATTAAGGTCGAGTACCTGGGACACACAAGGTCTGTTCCTTTACTTTTGTAGTAAAAATGGAAAATACTGTCAAAATGGCAGTGGTGGGGATGAAGACTCTCTCAAAGAGAAAAACATACGAAAAAGTTAGGGAACGCTTTTGTAGTAACCAGTAGTAACTATGAAAAATGACGGATGCATTTTGTTTTTCAATAAATTGCATGTGAGTATGAATATTAGTATGGGGAAGAGTTTTTACTGACTGAACTACATTAATTCGAGAAGAAAAAAAGAGCTACATTATTTTTCCGCCTTCTGATACCATTTTCATATCAATTTGTTTCTCATATCGCAGGAAATCAAAAGACAAATGCAAATAGTCGTTACACGCGGTTCAAATCAAATTTCAAATCTCTGTAAATTTTCAGGCGACTGACAGTTGTTTCAATTCTTACGCAAAGAAATTTGTTGAGTAAAAACTAGTAAGATTCCCATTGGACGGGTAATATCTTGCTCTCTCGAAGCCGCTCTCTTTTACGAATTTTTCAAGTTAGGGAACGACATTGAGTAAAAATGCGTAAAAATGCGTAAGAATTCGTAAGATTTAAAAGTAAAGGAACAGACCTACAATTTCCGAGAGGGGAATTCAACCTAATACTCCATTTGTTTGGTCACCTGAATGTGACAAGATTTTTAACGAAAGTAAAGAGTGACTCGTGAAAGATAATTTGCTTGCTCACTACGATCCATCAAAGCCGATTCTTTTCGGAAATATAGCAAAACAAATGTTCGTGTCTTTTATTATGTTAATTTCGATTCGCCAGAAAAAAGCACTCTTTCTTTCCCGAGATCACTTTTTTCGTTCGTTTGGTACAAAAAAAAGCAATCTTTTTCAGAGTCGAGAGCACTTTTGCGAATCTAGATTTTTTCTCAGAGACGCTCGAGATTTACCAATACACTTTCATTATGATGAAAAAAAATCGTCACAACAAAAAAGGTAAACAACTTTTGGCAGGCACACCACCAACACCAACAAAGAACAGCGCAGTATACTTCTTTTTGTTCGATTGGCCAGACGAAATCTAGAGAAATCTTAAAAAATCTCAGATTGCCAATCGAATTCAACATTAGTACCAGTGGCCTATTTCACCAACTTACAAATTGTTGTTTACAGGCATTTATTTCATTATTTCCGTTTCACCAAAAGTTATTTTTCTTTGTTGCTTACATGTACAAATATGTTAGAATTCATATTTTTTTTCAATTTTGTGTTTCACCAAATCAAGAAATTTTACAAATTTGTTTAATTACTGAAAATTTCTTACACTAGACAGATCGTGTGTCGATTTAGTAACAATTTGTTATTTTTCAAAGGAAGGAACGTCAAAGGCATAGTAGCACCGGTAGTGATATAAGTTTGTGCTAAGTAGACAAATTAAAAACTACGAAATGTCAAATTCTTTTGTTTTCAATGAAAAGTTTCGGTTAAAACGTGCTAAGCTAGAGGAAATAAAGGACCATTCAGATGAGAGCGAACGAACAAATTGATGAAATGCGAACAAACCTCTTTTGATGCATTTATGAACAGGAAATTGCGCATTTTGCTATAAAGGAGGATAATTAATTATCCCATCAAAATGTATTAAAAAAACAAGTTTAAAAATAGTTTATACAACGAAATTTGGAATTCCAAACTTTATGCCGCGAATGGAAACACCATCGACAGCGCGAATTGTCAAAGTTTATTCGCAATCCACATTTTTAAACGACTAGAGAAATTTCTGGTAGAAACTGAAGGCTGAAATTTGTGAACTGCCTCCACCACGAAAAGTGTTTATGTGAACGAACCGTCTAAACTAGAGAATATTTGTTAGTTTGTAGGTAGTTGTTTGCTCTCATGTGAATAGTCCTTAATACAAATTGGACGTCGGATTGCAAATCAGTCTGAAAATAAACTTTTCACTGACACCGATATGAACATACTTAAATCAATTTCTAACAGGTTAGAAAATGTGCCGAAAAAAAAATATTTTTCTTAAATAAATAAATAAACAAATAGTTGGGGCAACAGCCGTATATACACAACCATTCGTTTTTGAGAGAGATTTTATGCCGAGTCCAAACGGCTGAATTGAAATGATTTTTCAGGACAGTTATACTCTCAGATGTTTGTCAGACGTTCGCCAGAGGTGACGCAGTAAGATGTAATTTGTGTTTTTCCGGGGATCGAACCTGGGGCTGGGACCCTTCGCACAGTAGTCCAGCACACTAACCAGCGCCCACAAACAACATTTTTCTTATTGCGAATAAAACCAATAAAAATGTTGTTCCTGTTAATTTTGTTCTTTGATGCTATCAGTAAGATTCTTTTCTTTGTCGGAGGTTGTTACTATCTGAAGGAGCACTCAGACACAACTACTGGTCCATTGTACTGCCAAATAGACACCTTACATTGCTGTACATAGTTTTCCCGTCTTTCGAAGAAAGATGAGAAGGAGCTTCAGTGATGAAGAGCTTAGATGTTCGGCACTCACCACGTCAGCCCCAAAGATCCGCCACCTGATGCGAGCAAAGGCAGGACAACTACAGAAGAAGTGCTCCGCTGTATCGTCATCCTCTCCACAAGCAGGACAGATGGTGGTGTTGCTTAAGCCCAACACATTTAAGTGTTTGGCAAAAGCTTGGTGGCCCGAAAGGACGCCCACAAGAAGTCTGCAGTCGATTCTCCTGAGAGACAGAAGGAAAGACGCCGACCTCCTGCAGATGTCAGGGCGCAGTCGTTTGGTCTGTCTACACCCAGCACAGTCACGCCAACGACACTCGTGTTCACGAGAAACCCAAGTATCAATGGATGACCTAACCACAGATGCAGGCAAACCAAACGCAGGTTCAGGTCCTAAGAAATCTTCTTCTGAACCCAACCTGGCCAGCTCATCAGCGATCTCGTTTCCCTGGATACCAGTGTGACCTGGGACCCAGACAAGTTTGACCGTGTTTAGCCTACCGACCAAGTTCAGAGAAAGCTTGAGTTCGAGCACTAACTTGGACGAGGTAAGAGGGTTGAGCAGCGCTTTTAAAGCAGCTTGGCTATCACTGCAAACGCATATGCTTCTAGCCCTCCACCTGTTTGTCGCAATATAGCGCATAGCCATAAGGATAGCGAAAACCTCCGCCTGGAAGGCTGTCGCATGGTTATGGTTACCCAAGGGGTAGTGTAGTCTAATGTTCTCGCTTTCCACGAAGACTCCAGAACCAGACCCCTGTCCGGTTTTAGAGCCATCCGTGAATACACGATGGCATTCCTTCCCTGGCTCTGAGTCTGGCAAAAGCCATTCAGTTGCCTGAGGAAAGTTGACGTGGTAGTTTTGTCGCAGTAGGATATCTGGTGTGATTGCGTCAGACGGCATATCCATAAGACAGGGGTCAAAGGATAATTCTCGCACAAGTTCATCAAAATTCCAATGCGCGTGGTACCAAAAGCAACCTCTCTTTAACCGGGAGATGGTTTTCAGCGTACACCCCATGATAAAAATATCAAAGGTTCATCAAAGCATCTAAAGCAGAGCCCGGAGTGCTGGGGAAGGCCCCTGTGCAGCCAAGGCAAACCGTTCTTTGGAGTTTGGCGAAAGAGGCCATAACACGTTTCCGCGAAAGCCTGTTCCACCACACAACCGATGCATATGAGAGAAGTGGTCTTACCATTGCTGTATAGATCCATAGGACCCTTTTAGGAGATAAGCTCCATGTCTTCCCAAAAGCGCCTTTGCACTGCCAGAAAGTCGACAGCGCTTTATCGGTTTTTGATTCAACATGCTTGGACCAAAGAAGTTTTCTATCGAGGATTACTCCCAGATATTTGACTTCATCAGAGATCGGAATAGTGACACCTTTTAGCATAAGTTGAGACAGACCAGTGATATTCCTCCTTCTCGTGAAGAGAACAACCGTAATTTTAAGAGGGTTCACTGAAAGCCCATTCATTGTGCACCAATCATCGATCAAACCCAAGGATCTCTGCGCCAGAGAGCAGACAGTCCCAAGGTCTGAACCGACAGACAGAACGGCGACATAGTCCGCGTAGGCTTGTGTATAGGTTCCAGGAAGATTGAGAGTCGTCAGCAGAGAGTCTACTACCATGCACCATAAGAGGGGAGACAAAACACCACCTTGAGGGCAGCCCCTGTTTACCTCTGTCATGACGCATTTGCCACAATCCGCTTCGGCAATCAACGTTCTGTGCATTAGCATTGCTTTAATCCACAACACCAACTTTTCATCTATACAGTGATGTCTGGCTGCATTACACATGCTATCAAAGGTCGCATTATCAAAAGCACCCTCAATATCAACGAAAATACCCAACGCGTACTCCTTCCGATCAAGAGCACTTTCGATCCTACCAACGAGGTAAGAGTATCAGTAAGATTGCTAGAAGAATTACAAAATTATGAATAACAGTTGTTGTTTACAACTCGTAAAAATATACGGTGAAACGGTTTGTTTTTCTATTTGTAAATAACAAATACAATTTCCCTTCATTTTGTTCTCTTTCTAACAAATTTGTTGGAATTAAGTTTGTAGTTTGTGAAACAGAAAATCAGTTAACAAATTTGAAAATGTAATCAACAAATACAAATTTGTAATTATAATTGTAATTTGGTGAAATAGGCCAAAATGTGAAATATGAATGTTTCTAAGTACGAACTCCTAATTTGAAGTCATTACCCACTGCACTTCTGGTAACTTTTTTCTGCTATGTAACGAAGAGCAAGCAAGAATAGGTGGAATTGCCGAAAAACAATGGCTGTTTCAAAAAATAATTTATTTCGAGCAAATCGTACACGAATGCCTTCTTTAGTAAGCCTGAAATAACTAAAAACCTGAAACCGAAAGAAAAATTTCAGGTTTAGTATGCTAACTTTGTATTTGTGAATTCTAATGGATCGGGTGATCATGAATACTTTTTCTCTTTCGTAAAACATTGACCAAATTATCATCCTCCTCCTCCAAGCCACCAAAAAATAAATCAACATTACTCTCCATTGTTTTTTTTTTTTAACTTTTTCGTTTGAATTACAAATACTTTCTTCGTTCGATTTTAATTTTCACAAATAATTTCACAAAACTGACATTTAACGGCTGATTTCGACTTTAATATGCTCCTAAAAGAAGGCAATTTATTTTCTAAAGACAACTGAAAAGAGTTGTTTTGCATAATACGAAAAATCTGTTTGGTTGTCTCAAAGTTGAGTTGTCTTGAAGACAACACAACTAAGTTGAGTTGTTATCCATAATAGGCACTTAAGTATTCCCGCTTTTATAAGTACATACTGCAATCTACAATTTATTTTTAAAGCTTATCCTGGAAGGGTCTTAGAGTAAGCCATGTTTGTGTAGTTTACACTCAAATAATACAATACATAACTACAAACATGGCTTACACTAAACACCTTCCAGGATAAACCTTAAAAATAGATTGTAGATTGCAGTATGTACTTTTAAAAGCTTTTATTAATTGTTTAAACCATTATTTTATTTTTTTGCTTTTTAGTGCAGTTTAATATCTACCTTTTTTACTATTATTTTATTGTATTGTCATCAAAACTGAACCAGGATGTAAAATTTCAAAGTCTTAAGTCAATGGACATAATATGTATTCAACAGACCTATATTATGTAGATCTTATTTGGCCAAATGCAAAAGAAAATTTCGCGGATAGCATCATCATAAACGAATAACCAACAGCCAAAAATGAAAAATTCACTGTGTAATTGAATATTGTAATTTTTTTAAGTATTCTACCCATTTTTCGTGCATAGGTGCATTTAAAAAGTTATTATTATTTTGTTCTTGCCTTACAAATATTTTTAGGTTGCAAAATTGCTTAAGCAATTTATTTCATTTGTTGGGAATTTTGTTTAAATCCATCCATGTACATAAAACAATAAAACTCGTCCAGAGATTCCTCCGACCTCTGAAGATATTTTAAACACCTTGAATAAACTTCTAATACTACATTTTTTCCACGTTTAATGCATCTCATATTCATTTCCACCTTTAAGCATAGTACGCTGCTTGAGCGAAACTAAATTTTAGCTGCTCTCCAATTTTTCTCTCCAAACATTAGCTAAAATCCAAGCCAAATTTTAATATAGAGTGCGCTGTGGATATAGGTGTCACAGAAAACAACTGTTCGTTGCAAATAACTTCCATCAAAAATTCATCGAAGGGAAAAAGTGTTATAAATTTTCGATGCACTTTCTTTTTTCCTTGTCTGTGTGCGCTAAATTGTGACAGATAGGTACATGCAATACAGTCTGAAATGAAAATTTGATTTTTTTAGCTAAAGCAACGTACCGCTCGGCTAAATGGATTCACTTAATTTTAAATTTAGCTCAGAAAGAATTTTGTATGGGAGCTAAAATTTGGCTCGAGCAGCGTACCTACTAAGCTTTAACTACAAATTTTAGGTCAAAAAATTTCTGAATTAGTGTTAAAAAAAAGTTTTGTTATAGTTTTGTAGTGTCGAAAAATTCCGTAAACTGGGAAATCCCAAAAAGAGGACAAATTGCACATTTCTTCAAAAAGATACCGGACATTATTTTCTTAGATAAAAAGAGGACATGTCCTCTTAAAAGAGGACGTCTGGTCAGCCTAGGCGTGGTACATATCGTGTACTAGCACCTTTACTATTTTATCTCAGAAAATAAACATGTGTGGTGTTGGTGTTTTTTAACTTTAAGCACCTCAGAAGAGTGTTACCATATTCATTTGCAAAATTATCATTACGGGTTTTTCTATGGATTTTGTCAAAGAACTTTCGGGTTTTGTTGCTTTTTAGAGCTTTTGAGAGCCAATAAATGAATTTGATTATGTGGGATGTTGCCATGCAGTTTTTAGGCACTCCTTATTATTTTGTATTTCTGAAGGATCTGTTAATATGCAGTTAAACCATTTTTTCGATTTTGTCTTTAAGATATGAGGTTCATTCGTGATTCACTTCATTCATTATCAGTGCAACAAGTGATCATAAGTCTGTTGCAGTGATATTGTGATAAATTAATAGTGATTACTAGGACAACCGGATTTATACTCAACCATGTTTTTTGAATATACATACATACCTACAAAAATGTAGGTATAAATTGCTTAGTTTTGTGTAATGTGTAAAACACAAAACTAAGCAATTTGAGCCCTATTCGTTATGGTATATTTGTGCATATTTCGGTATAAATGCATATTTTCTGTGATTTATTTTTACGCTAAAAGAGATTAGGCCTTCTGGGAAACTTTTTAAATAACGCGCCTACTATCTTATCCCTTGGTGGTGCGGAAAAAGATATATTTAATTTAGATTTAGTTTACGGTCTACATGTTTCTGTTTATGAAATCTTAATAAATAGTTGGTAACCCTACCGATATTTGTGAGAGAATTATGTCATTTCGTAATGCTCACTATGGCAACCATGTGAGAGCTTTAAAATGGAGACAGCTTATTGAAATCCATAAAAGTAAGGGTGAAAGGCAAATATCCTATTTTCCCTGTACTGAAAATATAAATGAATAGAATATAGGCAGATTATTCGTATTACTGATTATATATTTTCATTTATGTATTGTCAGATTAGAAATTATGTAGTTCATTTATTTATTTTATTATATTATATTCACTCAAAGATTTGTGCTCTCCTGCTTTGGGTGTTAGGATTCATTTAATACGAAGATATGCGATCTCATGCTTCGTATCTACGGATTTTAGTAAGCTCGAAGATGTGCGTTCTCCTGCTTCGGCTATTAAGATTCATTGGATATAAATATGTGTGCTCTCCTGCTTTATATGTCGCAATTTAACTCGAAGATGTGCGATCTACAGCTTCGGTGTTAGAATCGATTTCATATGAAGGTGTGCGCTCTCCTGCTTCATATACTTTACTCAAAGATGTGCGTTCTCCTGCTTTGGGTATTAGAATTGTTTTCATATAGGGATGCGTGCTCTCCTGCCTCTCTATTCTCACCCAATTTACAGTTAAAGCGCATCAAAGAGGGTGGCCTCTAATTTGGAGGTTCTCCACTTAAAACGCTATAACTTCTAAACTATTATAGGTACAAAAATGGTTTTGTACATTTTGGAAAGACAATTTAGTAGCCCATAAAAGTATTAAGCACTTCGCACTTAATTTCAAAATTTTTAAAATTTGTTGTTACATTTTTTAACTCAAAATGGTTTTTTTTCAAAATGCTTACTTAATAATTTTTTATTTTTTTTTGTGAAATTTTTATCCTTGAGAAATTTCCTAAAAATTATGTTAAGTACAGCCGGTTATTCTCTGATGCGTATCAGCACCTTGATGATAAGGGGTGAGCTTCCCGAAATAAAAAGGAACGGCGTTCAGACGCAGCGGCGGCGGCAGAAATTGAGGGTGGGATTTTGCGTGCTGAGGAAGTTAAGCTTTTAGTCAGAATCGCAGACTAACTGTGCAGTTGGAACTTCCCAGAACCAGAATTCTCTGAACTCTACAGAGTAACAGATTGCACCCTTTCCATTTAGCACCAGTACAGGATTTAGTACCAGGACATGCGCAAAGAAGGCGGAAGACGGACACTTACTCAAGAACATTCTGCGGACTTTCAGACCCCAATCCCCATTTAATACGCACAACATTCTCTCAAAGGTAAGAATTTAATTATTGTGAACAACTTCTTTAAAATGTGTGCTTATATCAAAGGAGGTTTAGCGTAAATGTTTGGAAACACTTTAGTAGGCCCGCACGTTCTTTAACAAAGAGTTAATTCCCATTACTACATGGAATTTCTTAAAAAACGATTGCCGGAGGTAATCGGAGAACGGAGATGTTCTTTCAACAAGATGGAGCAACTTGTCACAGTAACAGCGGGGTATCTCCATACCTCAACCACACTTTTAACGAGCTGTGGACTGGTCGAGTTGGGCCCAATCCTTCGCCACCCAGATCTCCTGACCTTTACACCCATGGATGTTTTATTCTGGGGTGCTATGAAAGGAAAACCTCATTTTTTATAAAAATCGAGTATTTTTTGACCATTTTTGTCTAACAAAAAATGGTTTTTACTACAACTTCTGTTGATCGTACATAAAAAAGTTGCTTAACATAATTTTTAGGAAATTTCTCAAGGATAAAAATTTCATAAAAAAAATAAAAAATAAAAAATTAAAATTATAAAAAAAAGTCTCAAACGCCAAGTGTCAAATCATACGTAAGTGTGTTAGTAAATCTCGAGCAACTCTTATGTGATTTTCCATTGGGCACATCCGATTTTTCGTGGCAAATGGAACATGAAAGCAGATTGATCTTTTTTTGTAAATGTATTAGTGTGTTATTTGACAGTGCACCGGCTGTGCAAATTGTTTTCGTTTGTCGATGGAAACATACGAACTTCATATGGATAATCATATCGACGAAGAATCGAAATCCACAGATGACGAGGAAGAAGAATAATTATTACTAAGATGATAGCAATGGCTCCCAAATTAAGTCCATGTCCATTATTTGCGTTTTTGTTCTGAATAATTGCTTTTCAAGAGGGTTTTAGTAATTTCGTTTTGAATTCAAGTTCAAATTCAAATTCAAATATATTGTGAGAGTATGTGTAAATCTCGAAAAATATCGAGATCTGCAAAGTGATCCGGATCAAAAAAGATTGATTTTTTGTCCCAATGAACCACATTAAAAAAAAATCTAGATTCGCAAAAGTGCTCTCGAATCTAACAAAAATAGTTTATTTTTTTGTACCGGAAAGTGATCTGGGGCAAGGAAAACTGTTTTTTTTTTTTTTTGCCAATCAAAAACGGCGTTAGCTGATCATAAATATCAGAAAAATTTCAGACATCTGCGCACTTCTTCAGACAATATTCGATTTGATAAAATAAATTTAATTTAATCGTATACGATTTTGGGACCTGTAGCTTCTGGATGAAGCAGAAAGCTGGTTAATAGCTGAAAATATTTAAAGAGGCGTTGGCTCGCTTATGTTTATACCCGGTACCACATTGTGGCGAGGGTATATTCACTTTGACATTCCATTTGTAACGCACATAAGGAAGCGTTGTAGGTATGACAAACTCGATCTAGCGATGTCCGTCTGTCTGTCCGTCTGTCCGGCCGCACGATTACGGCCGTAATTTAAGAGCTATCGACTTGAAATTTGGTACGCAAGCTTTTATCCACCAAACTGAGGCTAAGTTCGAAGATGAGCAAGATCGGATGAAAACTACTACTACCTCCCATACAAAAATATCGGATTTATATAGCCTTTTGATGTTAAAAATTAAATTTAAATAGCTACAATTAAGATAGCAAGTTTAAACTTTGCACATATTGTTTTAATAATATTTAAAAATTTTTGACAAAAAATGAGCTTGGTCGAATTAAAACTACCCATACCTCCCATATAAATATATAATTTTTTTAATACTTAAATATTTTTTTTTTATTTTTACAATAATATAGTACCGGGTATTTGAGCTTCGGCGTAGTCGAAGATAATTGTCTTACTGGTTTTTTTTTCGTATTGATTAATGTGATTTTGATGGCTAGGACATGTAGAGCGAATGGAAACCAACGGCTCCTGCCCGAAGAGTCTTCGATTCCAACATGGAGTAGAGGAAGACCTCGCCTTATTGGGGAGGCGTGTTCGTTGAGGCCCAGGTCCACCCCGGACTGCAGCGCCATCTAAGAAGAAGAATGTGATTTTCCATTGGCCACATCGGATTTTTATTTTTTGTGGCATATGGAACATGAAACAAGATTGATCTGCTTTTGTAAATGTATTAGTGCGTTATTTGACAGTACATCAGCTGTGAAAATTGTTTTTGTTTGTCGATGGAATTTATCCGAACTTAGTTTGTATAATGATATCGGCGAAGCATCGAAATCCTTATATGACGAGGTAGAAAAAGAAGAACTTCAGTTCAAAAATTATTTCGGCTTCATAATTTTGTTTTAACCTTGAACAGAGTTCAAACAAGTGAAACGAAAGTATTCTCCCGTTTAAACCTCAGATCACTTGATACAAGGTCTGTTCCTTTACTTTTAAATCTTAAGAATTCTTACGAATTTTTACGCATTTTTACTCAATGTCGTTCCTCAACTCGAAAAATTCGTAAAAGAGAGCGGCTTCGAGAGAGCAAGATATTACAGCTCCACTGAGAATCTTACTAGTTTTTACTCAACAAATTTCTTTGCGTAATAATTGAAACAACTGTCAGTGGCCTGAAAATTGACTGAAGATTTGAAATTTGATTTGACAAGAATTTGTATGAAATACAAACGGCTATTTGCTTTTTTCTCTGATTTCCTGCGATATGAGAAACAAATTGATATGAAAATGTCTGATACCATTTTTTGTTTCTGGCGGGAAAATAATGTAGATTTTTTTTTCTTCTCGAATGCATGTAGTTCAGTCAGTAAAAACTCTTTCATATACTTGGATTCATACTCACATGCAATTTATGGAAAACCAACATGCATATGTCATTATTCATAGTTACTACAAAAGCGTTCCCTAACGTTTTTGTAGGTTTTTCTCTTTGAGGGACAAGGAACGATTTTGCAAAAGTCGTATAAAAGCTAAGTACTGTACAAGTGAACAATACTGCCAAATTCTATTCGGAAAATTTAGTTAAACTGAGTTCAATTGAACTAAAGTTCAGAACACATTGTAAAACCGACCTTTAACTTAAAATTTAAACTCGAGTTCAGGTTCAGTTGAACTTAAGTTTAAACTTTCACTTTGAAACTGGGGGTTAGAGTTAGCCATGTTTGTGTAGTTTAAACTCAAATAATATAATAGGTACACAACATAACATAAAAGAAAGATGAATGTTAGCTCAAAATACTCGGTGGAGTATTGCCTAACAATGATGAGCATGTCTGCAGTTGACCTACATAGATTCATGAGTAAAATGGCAAGTTGATCGTTCTAAGGTCGAAATAGAAAAGTTTGCACCCTAATGCTCCATGTGTATTGTGTAAATGTAATAATGCATTGTCTTCAGAACCGGACCAGAATTCAGAATTTCAAAGTTCTAAGTTTAGAGGAAGTGGTTCGAATCTGGCTTGCAAGATTTGAGCATAACTAACTTTTCATCAAGTTAAGAACCAACGCGAATTCCTGACAATCCATCGGATTACGGAA
The DNA here is from genome assembly GCA_949372485.1 of Cheilosia soror. NCBI lineage: Eukaryota > Metazoa > Arthropoda > Insecta > Diptera > Syrphidae > Cheilosia > Cheilosia soror. The sequence goes on along the minus strand of OX443561.1, from coordinate 56,526,574 downwards.
CACTTTAGATCTGTTTCTCACAACCGAGCCAGATAATTATAAAATAAAAATATCTGCTCCCTTAGGGAATTCGGATCATGCTCTAATATCTGCTATCCTCTCTTTACCGACACCAATAGGATCGAACCAGGATCGCCATCGTCTGATTTGGAATTATAGTAAATCTAACTGGGACGAACTGCGTAATTTCTTCGGTTCGTTGCCATGGGCTGATATGTGCTTTAGAGATACCGATGTCAATATGTGCGCAAAAGCTGTAACCGAAATGATTTTACTCGGTATGGAACTTTATATTCCACATTGCATCAAAAAACCAGCTTCAAATAAACCCTGGTTTAACAAAGAATGCAAGCGAATTACCATAGCGAAAAACAAGGCTTTCCGTGAATGGCGGTCAAACCCATCGGAGCAAAAAAGATCAGAATTCAGAATTCTTCGAAATAGATGCAACCTATATATTGAATCGGCGAAGACAACTTACAACGAAAGAGTCACTAACAAAGTAATTGGATGTCCTAACGGCTAACGCGCATTCTGGTCCATGGCAAAGACTATCAGTTCAAACTTTAGTTGCTCTTCCTTTCCACCTCTAGTGAAAGAAGATGGCACGCTAGCAACAACTCCTAAAGAAAAGGCAGACCTTTTCGCTAGCATGTTTTCACTGAACTCCACCCTAGATTCTGCACAACTAGAGCCACCAAATATCCCGAGGGTGCAAACATCGATGGCAGAAGTGAAATTTCGGCCTCGAATAATTCAACGCATCCTTAAGGAACTAGATTGCAATAACGCAACGGGGCCCGACGGAATTCCGGCTATAGTACTCAATAGCTGTGCTCCAGAACTTGTACCTGCATTCAACCTATTCCAAAGAAAGGGAGGAAATGTCTGCCACAAAACTATCGTCCAATAGCGTTACTTTCAATGCTCTCAAAAGTAATGGAAAAGGCAATAAATGTCGAAATAATCAAATAGCTAGAAGGTATTAATAAGTGACAGGCAATACGGATTTCGGAGCCGTCGTTCCACTGGAGACCTGTTAAGCTACGTAACGCACTTATGGACGCAAGCAATTGAACAACACGGCGAATCCAGAGCCGTAGCCTTGGATATTTGACAAGTTGGCGTCTTATGGATTACTACAACAACTCTGCGGATGGATGCAAAATTTTCTTCTGGGAAGATCGATCCAAGTTGTGGTAGATGGTGCATCATCTAATTCGTTTGCTATAAATGCAGGAGTACCCCAAGGATCTATTCTTTCCCCAACTCTATTTCTTCTCCACATCAACGATTTGCTTGGATCGACAAATAATAATATCTACAGCTTTGCTGATGACAGCACTCTTATATCCTCTATCTCGAACAGTGGGCCTGTGAATGCGGCTACATCATACAGTCAGAGATGTGAACAAATTAGTTCTCTAAATGGTGATCTGGACAAAATCTTGAAGTGGGGAAAAGACAACTTGGTTGTATTTAATGCAAACAAGACACAGCTCACAACATTTTCCAGGAAAAATGCATCAACAGTTCCTCAGATCCAAATGGATGACCATCCAATCCATGCACCTTCTAGGAGTCACAGTCAATTCAGGAATCACATGCCAGGACCACATATCCTATATCGCAAGATCGGCGTCCGCTAAGTTGAGCTACCTATTTAGAGCAAAGAGGTACTTTAGCCCCAAGCAACTTCTCCTTCTCTACAAAGCACAAGTTAGACCAGGCCTGGAATATTGCTCCCATATATGGAGCTCGGCCCCAAAACATTCACTTAACCTACTTGACAGCATACAGAGACGAGCAGTTCGACTTATTGGGGACCCTACACTCAATCTGCAACCGTTGGTGCACAGAAGACAAGTCGCTGACCTATGCTTGTTCTATAGGTACTTCCATGGTAGATGTTCCGAGGAACTCAAGGACATTATCCCTCGAAATGCAACTTTTGGGCGCCCCACAAGACAGGCTGCTAATGCTCATGAGTTCATGACCATACAGTACGCTTGACAACCGCGAGGACATCATCTTTCCAAAACTCCTTCTGTTACAGGACAAGCAAACTTTGGAACTCGCTTCCTGGGGATATATTTCCAGAAGACTACAATTTGCAGCAATTTAAGTGCAGAACTAACATACATCTGCAAGCATCTCGGGGCGCTGATGAAGGGTTATAGGTTTGCCTTCCCGGGAGAAGTATTAAAAAAAAAAAAAAAGAATAACAGCTCCAGGTCCAGCACCCTTACTATTGATAAATGGAACGTCTTGAGTGAGCAGTCCTACTCAGATAACAGATTGATCGAATTTCTTGTAAGAAATTGCTACAACCCTCCCCAGTCACATAGAAACCCTAGAAAGACTGATTGGGACCTTTTTAGCAAAGAGATTGAAAAAAGGAAAAACTTTTTACAAGAAGGAAATCTAAATTGCCCGACAGACATCGACCAGAAAGCCGAGAAAATAATAAAGAGGCATTCGTAAGGGCTTGTCCAGTGGCAAAACCGAAAACTAAAATATCATCTCCATGGTGGAATAAGAAATTGGCCGCAGTTAGAAAGAAAACAAGAAAACTTCTAAACACGGCAAACCGGACAAAATTAGACTCTGATGGGGAAATATACAAGGCCAGTCAGAGAAACTTTAAAAACGAAATACAGAAATCCAAACGCTAATCGTGGCAAAAATTCTGTGATGAAATAAAGGACACTACAGAAACCGCGAGACTAAGAAAAATCCTAACCAGAGAACCAATAACTCTGGGCTCTCTCAAGGACACCGAAGGAAACTGGACTGAATCTTGTTCAGATTCTTTAAAGCTGTTACTGACCACGGACTTTCCAATCTGCAGCACTCAGCCACACCCCGGTATATACACAAACAGCATTATGGAAACAAACTTCCCGGCAAATTTGGTCACAGAGGACAGAATAGAATGGGCTATCCGATCATTCTCCCCCTTCAAATCCCCAGGGCTCGATGGAATCTTTTCTCTCATGTTGCAGAGAACCACCAACACCATCATTCCGGTACTAAAAGAACTGTACATGGGCAGCCTCATACTGGGGTATATACCAAGAAGTGAAGGTAATTTTTATACCAAAGGCTGGCAAACAAAGTCACACCAACGTAAAAGACTTCAGGCCAATAAGCTTCACCTCCTTCATCCTGAAAGCTTTAGAAAGACTGATCGATATACATTTTCTTAGCAGGCTACGCCCGGAAGAATTATCACCAGCCCAACAACCTACACCAAAGGTAAAAGTGTGGAGACCGCGCTACATTGTGTTGGAGAAATGGAGAAATCACTGAAAGATAAAGAGTATACTCTAGCGGCATTCTTAGACATTGAAGGAGCGTTAAACAATGTTAATTCTGATGCTGTACGCAGAACGCTAAGCAAGCTCAACATTGGCAGTATTATTGTCAACTGGATAACCAGCATTCTTGAAAAACGACACATTATAGCCGAACTTGGGGGCTCTAAGCTAGAAGCTTATGCCTCCAGAGGAACCCCTCAGGGCGGGGTAATCTCCCCACTGTTGTGGGTCATTGTTCTTAATGAAGCACTCACGAAGCTTAAGAACAATGGCATCAGAATAACGGCTTATGCGGATGACGTCGTACTGTTGGCAACAGGAAAATTCCTTCCAACACTGTCTGAACAAATTGAAAACGCACTAAGAACCCTCGACACCTGGACCAGGAACTACGGTCTAACAGTCAATCCCCAGAAAACTGATCTGGTACTTTTCAAAAATAAAAGGAAAATATCACAGTTTGCTACACCCACATCCCTCAGAATCTCTGATAGTGCAAAGTACCTGGGACTTATACTAGACAAAAAACTAAACTGGAAATTGAACACCAATGAAAGAATGAAAAAAGCCACAACAGCCTTTTATTCCTGCAGCAGAATCTTTGGGAAAACCTGGGGACCATCTCCCAAAATTAAGTTCTGGATGTACACGGCTATAGTAAGACCTATACTGACCTATGGCAGTCTCGTATGGTGGCCGGCAACCAATACTCACTTACCTAAAAAGACAACTCCAACCGCAGGACTTGAGGCTATCCTCAACCTGTGTCCGGTAGACATTCATATACATATACATACAACTATCGGCCGCAATTAGTGCAATGTGAATCAGCCAAACGATAAAATGGAATTTGAACGAAACGGGTCATTCTACCATCCTACAGAAATATTTCGGCCATGTACCTGTCACGGACTACATACGCCTTATCTAAAGTTTACAAGACCCTTGTCTAGTGCTTATACCAGCAGGGAAGAATGGATAGACGGACTCGTACCTAGCACACCAACCATAGCCGTATTCACAGACGGATCAAAACCTGGGGTGGGGTCAGGTAATCAGCACAAGGTATCACTCTGCTGGGTTCCGGGACATGAAGGCATTCCAGGCAATGAGAAAGCAGACGAATTAGCAAGACAAGGTTCGACAGCTGTTTCAGAACAAGCTGATCCCTCTGTGGACATCCCGCCTTGCACACTCAAGATCGAAGCAGGGAGAAAAGCCACAAGAGAGGCGAACGCAAGATGGGCCACCTTAAACACTTGAAATACCAAAAGAATGCTATGGCCGTCCTTCAACGAATCCAAAACCGTGAAGATAATGCGGAAGGATGGGAAATCCTTGTCCACCCTCGTAGGTATCATAACAGGGCACAACACTCTGCGGTACCATATGAAGAAAATGGGCTTAACGGAAGAAGAACTTTGCAGAGGCTGCGGTGATGAGGAAGCCCTTGATGATACAACTCACTTCCTATGTCACTGCCCAAGTCTCCACAACACCAGGTATAAATTCCTAGGGAGTCACTTCTTCAACGACCTAGACGAGCTTTCCAGCACATCAATAGACAAGATAATGAACTTCGTGAAATCAACAAGATGATTTGTATGTAGCAGCACACTAAGTAATTTGAATACAGGGTTATACATAATGGGTAAGGGATAACATCTTTCTTAATACGCCAGTTTTACAAAAAGTAATTTCAAGTCTTTATCGGCAAATCTTTATCTTTATATATTAGAAAACTGTAGGAATTTTCTTTGTTGCATCAAAGCGCGAAAACTACTGGCCAGATTTCGATGAAACTTTTTTTTAATGTTACTTAAGACTGAGATGGTTTTAGGCTATGTCGTTCATAGCCACGTCCTTTGTACATTTTTTTTTTCCTCACTTCACTACTTATTTTCAAATAAACAAAACTGAGCTCGTTTTGTTCACAAACAAAAGAATAATATTTACCACAATTCGAGTAACCGACTCTTGAGGGAACACCTGTATAGGGACAACCAGCGCGATTAAAACCACACCTACAGCTGCACTGGTAGCAATTCTTAATCTGACTCCTCTAAACAAAAGTGCCTTAAGGATAAGCCAAACCAATACTTAGAACCCATGCAATTTTGGTCACGCACAGATTCTAGGGAAATATGTTGGGAACGTTGTCACTTGTTACTATATGTCTCCCAATCTGAACTTTGATAGACCATTCCCTTGCTCTTTTCCGAGAAGTGATGAATGGAACACAAATGAGCCCACAAAGAGAAAATCGATATCCGTCTACACAGATGGATGGTGCCGGTATATTCTCGGAGGAATTAGATATACACTACGAACGCCAATGGTTATTCCCCATGATAAGGACATCACAAGGACCTAAGTGCGGTACAATAGAGTTCCCCCTGCTTTTCCAACCCGTAAAACTAACTTAACCTAATAATTCAATCGGAACTATTTCAAAACATTTTAGGGCCGTTTGCTGATACGGCTCATAACGATATAAGTTCGACCTAAATTCTTATGGGGTACTTTTTGTATGGCATAAACTGTACACGACATGCCAAACACGACATACGCATGGCAGTCTGACGTCAATTTGACGTCAGAATATGTCACAAAAGAGTTTATGTGAAACTTAAATTTTTATGAGTCGTATTAGCAAACGGCTCTTAACTATAACTCACTTTTAAATCTTTAAAAAATACTGTGTTGCGGGCCCAATCAACTTGCGAAAAAAGATTTTGATCTAACACTTTGCACATTAGTTCGAAAAGGTCAACCTCAACTTGATTGTATGACTGTTTTTGCAGTAATGCGAACAGTTGTGTTTGCCACTCTCTGTCGTCTATCGATTGAACAAACTCCCTTATCATTGGAGATACTCTGAAAAAAAAGAGAGAAAGTAAGTAAGTTTATTGCTAACGATAAATTAAAATCGTAAGAATTACCGTAGCGGTTCCACATTATTCACCGAGTCCGCGGTACTAGATGGATTGTTACTCGAATCAAAACTGTAACAAAATATGTTTTTAAACTTGACAATAAAAATACACAAATATACCAAATCTTTGATTCACTTGTATGCTGTAAGTTTACTGATGCACCATCTTGGCAGGTACTTGATTCATTGCGACTAATATTTTCATGTGCATTTGCCGAGCTTCCTGCATTGGATCCATTGCTGCCACTCAAAGCATTACCTACAGTTCCTGAAGAAGGATGCACCTGCCCAAGAGCGATCGCAATTGGACTTGGCGAGGAGTCTGGTGATTGCGTTAGGGATGATACCTTAAACCATATTAGCTATTACTAAAAAGACAAAATCATTCAATCTTTATATTTACCTGGGGAATTTGAATTTCTTGCTTAATATTCATATTTGGATATGGAGTCTGTTGATACGCAGTCGGTGATAACGGTCCTTTTAAATCAGTAGATCCCATGGTTGTACGTATTGCTTGTAAAGCCAACTGCCTCTGTCGCATCATTTGAAGTTTTCGCGCTCGATCCCTTTTGTACATGGGACCAAATTTATTCCTTCCTCCTCTCATCCTATCTGCACGAACCGCTGTAAAAACGTTAAGGATATTCATCAATTTGCTGACAGATGTGATAAACAATTTGATAAAGTTCCGAAAGCGACATCTGCATTTATATGGAGAATAGAAATCAGCATGTTTTCAATGCTATTAGTTAAGATACTAAAATAGAAGTCTGCTCGTTCATGCTCATGGTAATAGAAATGTTTAATGCTTAACAAAAAAAAATAATAACGATGGGTAAACAAAACACCCACCCAAAACACGTCAATTTGACGTCAGAATATGTCACAAAAGGGTGCATGTCGTGTACTTGACGCTGACATATATGTTGGCATGCGTCTGTCACCTATATGTCCGACTCAGAATGGCATGTAAATTTCGGAGAATACAAAAAAATATCGTTTGAATTCAATTTTTTTGGACGTTTTTTAATCCATTGATCGAAATGTCACCAGAAAGCCCTAAAATGTTAAAAATTTGAGTGAATTTTGTTCGCTAGGGAAAATTAAGATTTTAGGGCTTCCTGGTGACATTTCGAAATAAATGCAGTATATATCCCAAAATATGGTTCGTCTTCTTTCTATCAAGCCTGTAACAAATTCCATTGAAGGATGGCTACGATGTCAATGGATTAAAAAACGTCCAAGAAATCTTCAATTGAGTAGATTTTTTGCCAGTCACCGTCGACATACGAATATGCCAACTTTGAGACAAAACGTGCATGCCGTGTACTCGGCATACTTTTCGCACATGCCACAATATAATAAAACGTGACATATTCTACAATATGTCGAGTAATTATCGTGACGTCAGAGTGGCATGCGTATGTCGTGTTTGGCATGTCGTGTACTCATAGCTTTAGTAATTTAATTTGTTTTTAATAAAAAAAAACTCCAAAGTCCAAATCCTGGATCACTGAGATCAATCCCAGACCAAGCTGAACCTACATTCTTGTGTGATGGATAAACTATGATAACGTTCCTCTTTCATGGAGTATTGCCGTCTCCTGTCGTGGCTCGAACCTACGCCCTGGTGTCACCAGCAATGTTTCTAACAACTGCACAATGGGCACAGCTATTGTTGTATTTTCCAAACCACTGCAGCTCAGTCTTGATGGAAACTTGCGTGAAAATTGGAAGCGCTTTAAGTCACATTTTGCTGTATATGCAACCGCAGCAAAGACAGACAAAGAAGATGGCCCTATCCAAGTCGCGCGATTTTTAAGCTGTGCTGGAAGTGAAGCAATTGAGTTGTTTCGCACATTTACATTGACCGCAGAGAAAAAAAAATATACGCAAAAGTCGTCGAAAAATTTTAAGAGTACTGAAGTCCCCACACAAACATCGTCTACGAAAGATATTTATTCTACACAAGGAATCAAAGAGAAGGAGGAGAGTCTTTCGACCACTTCCTTAAGGATATCTCTGCGTTGGTGGAGAGCTGCAGTTTTGGATTGGAAAAAGAGTCCATGATGCGTGACCGAATCGTAATCGACATAGAAGACAGAACAATACAGACTCAGCTGCTTAAGCAAAGCGATTTAACATTTGAACAGGCGGTGGAAGCATGCCGAGTGGCGGAGGTGACGAGAGCGCAAAGCAAAGTGATGCAAAACGACGGCCCCATAAGTGCAAAAGAAATGGCGTTAGTTCCAATAAATTTGTTAACAACAGAAATAATAACTTTTGTAATTCCAGATTTGTAAAGGAAGGCAGACGTTCATTGGAGAACAATAGTTCATTTGAGAGGAATGGTAAAAGATCATGCAGGTACTGCAATTATACACATGGGCAGGGTCGATGCCCAGCCTACGGGAAGAAATGTTTGTCGTGCGGGCACTTAAATGATTTTGCGGCGGTCTGTCAAAAGTCAAAACAGGTTGTGTTAACGTGTGACTCTGAGTAGTGAAGACGTTTTTTTTGTTGACTCCGTTAACAATGCATGCAAAAATATTCCATACTGGTTAGAAAATTTAGTGATCGAAAATGTCACACCAACATTTAAACTTGATACCGGAGCCCAAGTAAATATTTTGCCTAAGAGCGTTTACAATAGGTTTATAGGTGGTTGGGTGTGTATGAATCGGGTAGGCGCTGATTGGCATCAACTTGGCGGTGCCCAGCTGTTGCAACTTTTTCATACACATCAATTGTGCTTATTTTACCTCCGCGTGGTAACCACCGGGTACTGGTCTCGCTCATCCAGGCTTGGCTTGCTAAACTTATAAGCGCGAGTGTTGAACACGAAGAAAATAGCAACACTATAATGCTCTGTCGGAACTGACTGTCTGCTCGAGTCTCAGAAGTCTAACATGAGCCCCTCAGAAAGAGGACGTGCGGCGGAAGAATTCACGCGATTGAATCAACGGTGACGTCAACAGTTGGTATGGCAGATACTTTAATGAGCTACTTCGACATATTTGGAGCTGAGGTCATTAAGGATTTTTCAATACTAGTCAGGGTGTTGAAATAGAGATGGTGGCGGAAGAGCCCTTAATGGGTCAACGGCAGCACTCAAATCCCCGAAGCGGGTTACTGACTCCGGAATATCCGGCCCCTTTCGTCCAAAGGGTCACAGAAAGGGCCTGGCCCTCCAGGTTGGGGGTTGTGCGTGGGGTTAACTACCCAACCACGGAAAACACCACCAGTTACGAAGCAACCAAAAGCCTCGGATATGGATTGATTTACTGTTGACGACCCTGCTAAACGAAAAAAGGACAATGACTTTCGGATCTGCACGTGGAATGTTCGAACCCTGAACAGACCTCGTGCAGCCGAACAATTAGCGGAGGCCCTAGACTGCTACAAGGCAGATATCACCGCCATCCAGGAAGTGCGGTGGGATGGGCCCGGCAAAAGAAGGATGAAAAACTGTGACATCTACTACGGTGATTGCTACAGAGAACAGAAGCAGCGTCTATTCGGATGGGGATTCGTTGTAAGCGGCAGACTTAGGCAAGAAGTCTTGAGCTTTCGACACGTTAGTGAGCGCCTTACAACTATCCGCATCAAGGCTAAATTCGCCAACATCAGCCTGATATGCGCTCACGCGCCCACAGAAGATAAGGACGATGCTACCAAAGAATGTTTCTATGAGCTCCTCGACAAAACATATGAGCAATGTGCTAAATACGACGTTAAAATCGTCTTAGGTGATTTTAACGCCAAAATAGGAAAGGAGGACATCTTTGGTAGCACAATCGGAAAGCACAGCCTACGCGACACAACGTCTGGAAACGGACTTAGGCTAATTGACTTTGCTGCGGGACGTAATGCTACTATAGCAAGCACACGGTTTCCACACCTCAACATTCACAAAGGAACATGGCGGTCACCACACCATCAAACGGTCAATCAAATTGACCATGTTGCGATCGACGCAAGGCACTCCTCCAGTATTCTAGATGTCCGAACTTTCCGAGCGGCCAACATAGACTCGGATCAGTACATTGTTGTAGCCAAGGTACGTATGCGGATAGAGAGAGAGAGAGCAGCTCGTGAGCTCTACGAGCAAAAGCGAAGGGAAGAACACCGGCTTCTACGGAGGAAAAAGAAAGAGCATGAGAAGCGCGCGATCGAGGAAATAGAGAGGTGTTACTCCAGGAACAATGTTCGGAAGTTTTACCAAAAGGTAAAAAGAACGTGTCACGGGAACAAGGCCCGAACAGAGACCTGTAGAGACGAACAAGGAAACCTTGTAGTAGAGTCACAGTCGGTGCTGAGGACATGGAGAAACCATTTCTGCAGACTGCTAAACGGCGAAGACGACACAAATTCCGCTGTCAGGCAGAATGAACCATTCAACCTGGGCGATGAAAGCCAAGACTTCCGTCCACCTGACCAAAATGAGGTAAGAATAGCAATATCCAAGCTGAAGTCCAACAAAGCTGCAGGACCGGACGGTTTATCGGCCGAGCTTTTTAAGGTAGCAGGGTATGACTTGGTAGAGAGCATACACCAAATCGTTTCTAAAATTTGGTCAGAGGAAAGTATGCCTGATGAATGGAGCCTCAGCATTGTTTGCCCGATCCATAAGAAAGGAGACCCTCTAAACTGCGCCAACTATAGAGGCATCAGTCTCCTTAACATCGCTTACAAAATTCTGTCTGCTGTACTGTGTGAACGCCTGAAACCATTTGTCAACGAACTGATTGGACCCTATCAGTGCGGTTTTAGGCCCGGTAAGTCCACAACCGACCAAATATTCACACTACGGCAGATCCTGGAGAAAACTCAAGAAGTCCAAATCGATACTCATCACCTATTTATCGATTTTAAAGCCGCATATGACAGCATTTATAGGGACGAGCTATACAGAGCCATGTCTAGTTTTGGCATCCCTGCCAAACTTGTCAGATTGTGCAGAATGACGATGGAGAACGCTCGCTGCTCCGTAAAGGTCGGAAACAATCTCACCGAGACCTTTGATGTCAAAAAAGGATTTAGACAAGGTGATGCGCTGTCATGTGACTTTTTCAACATCATTCTTGAGAAAATTGTGCGAAACTCGCAAGCCAACACCAGGGGCACAATTTTTCAAAAGTCTGTGCAACTACGCTGACGACATCGACATCATTGGCAGAACACAGCGAGCTGTCACTGGTGCGTTTGCAAGTATCAGCACAAAGGCGGCAAAAATGGGTTTAGTGGTGAATGAGGGCAAAATAAAATATATGCTGTCAACAAGAAGGGACACCCAACATCGACGAATCGGACAGAACGTCACGATAGACAGCTATAACTTTGAGGTAGTTCGGGACTTTGTCTACCTCGGCTCCGCTATTAATTCTGAAAATGACATCACATCAGAAATCAAACGAAGAATTACACTTGCCAACCGCTGTTACTTTGGCCTAAGAAGGCAATTGATTAGTAAGGCCTTGTCGAGAAACACCAAGGAGACTCTATATAAGACCCTCATCCTCCCAGTCATGCTTTATGGCGCAGAATCATGGACGTTGTCAAAAGCGGATGAAGATCTCCTTGGGCGCTTCGAACGCAAAATTCTTCGAGTGATTTTCGGTCCCGTTTGCGTTGACGGGCTTTGGAGGAGGAGATTTAACAGCGAACTCTACGAGCTGTACAGCGACATCGACTTGGTCAGAAAAGTACGTATCAGTCGACTAAGATGGCTAGGACATGTAGAGCGAATGGAGACCAACGCTCCAGCCCGAAGAGTCTTCAATTCCAACCCGGAGGGACAACGCAGTAGAGGAAGACCTCGCCTTAGGTGGCGCGCACAAGTAAAAGGGGACCTCAACCAACTTGGAGTGTGCAACTGGAGGCAGTTAGCCAAAGATCGTGCTAACTGGAGAGGCGTGTTGGTTGAGGTCCAGGTCCACCCTGGACTGTATCGCCATCTAAGTATTACTTACTTAGTAAGCGTTTACAATAATTTGAAGCCTTTACCAAAACTGTTTCCATGTGAAGTTATCTTAGAAGCATATGGAGGATTTAATCTAAACGTGTTAGGAGAGGTTAGGTTAGATGCGAAGTATAAGGGAAAAACTTACAGGCTGAAATGCATAGTGGTCAATGCATCGTCGCAACCATTATTAGGTCTACAATCATGTCTCGACTTAGGTCTGGTAGAACTTGTCAACTGCATAGAATCATCAGATTTTATATCAAAGAATAAGGTCGTATTCTCTGGGATAGGTAGATTTCCCGACAAATGTACAATTAAGCTTAAAGAAGGGACACAATCAGTAAGCAAACCACCTAGGAGGTTACCGCTTAGTATTAGAGATAGACTAAAGAGTATGCTAGAACAGATGGAGAAGAGAAACATAATTGCAAAGGTGGAGGAGCCCTCTGATTGGGCACACAATGAGCATGACGAAAATTTAAACGCAGTGGTTAAACGGGCTAGGCAATTCAATATTAACCCCCGTAAGCTACAGTATAAAATGGAGCAGGACATATTTTTTCTGCGCAAGGTGTAAAACCGGACCCTTAAAGAGTTCAAGCAATCCAAAGTATTCCGTCTCCCACCAATCAAAAAGAGCTACAGGCAATCCTTAGTACTATAAATTATCTTCGGGACTTTATTCCAAATTTAGCAGGGCTATCGCAGCCATTAAGAGAACTGTTACGAAAGAATACGTGCTTTGTTTGGACACCAAAACACGATAATTGCTTGAACACAATTAAAAATTCGATATCCACTTCCACGATGGTACATAATTGTATACCGCTGATGCTTCGAAGTTTGGATTAGGGTGTTGCCTGCTTCAAGACGGAAAGCCTATATGCTATGCGTCAAAAAGTCTGTCAGAAACAGAGGTTCATTATGCGCAGATCGAAAAAGAACTATTAGCAATAGTGTATGCATGCTCAAAGTTTCACGATTATATTTATGGAAAAAAGATTACAGTTCACACAGATCATAAGCCGCTAATTCCAATTCTGCACAAATCTCTTCTTCAAGTTATTCTGTCCGCAGACAAAGAATGAAAATTAAATTGTTAAAATACGACATTAACCCAAAGTATATCCCAGGAAGATATACAGACTTGCACATACCAGATTTACTCTCACGTAACCCGTCAACGGACAATGGTATTGAATTGCAGACATTTCTGCAAGATGTTGTGCATAGCATTAGTATGAGCGATAATGCTAAGGAAAGGTATTTAATAGAAACAAATAAAGACAATATTTTGACGGTTATAAAAAAATTCTATAAGGAGGGTTGGCCAACTGACAAAAGTAAACTAGATGATAACTTGAAGTTTTATTGGAACATAAAGACAGTTTGTATGAAGAAGAAGGTCTAGCTTTTTTTGAGGGAAGGTTATTTGTACCCAAGAGTCTAAGACAGGACGCGTTGCGAAAATTGCACGAAAATCATTTTGGACTAACAAAAACAATAGCTAAAGCTAAAACACTTCTGTATTGGCCCTACATGGTGAGGGATATAGAGACTTTAATCAATGGATGTCAGGTATGTGAAAGGTTTAGAGCTGCTAACAATAAGCATGAGATTTTGAATCGTCCTATCCCGGAGTACCCTTATCAAAGAGTTGCATGTTATATCTTTGATTTTAAAACAAAACAATATATTGTCATAGTAGATTACTACTCCAAGTGGCTTGATGTGCATGAAATAGTAAACAAGTCTGCAAAAAGTGTAATTGCTGCGTTAAAATCGACATTTTCTACCTGAAGAGGTAGTCTGTGATAATCAACCTTTCAACTCGTATGAATGCAAAGAGTTTGCATCTGAATGGGAGTTTAAATTCGTTTACTCAAGCCCATTCTACCCAAAATCAAACGGGTTGGCTGAAAAAGCAGTTCTAACGACTTTTTGCTTTCTCTATTAGAATATAGGAGTTCAATTATACCATCTGTTGGTTAAACGCCAAGTCAACTATTATCAAGCAGAATCTTTACGACCAAGCATCCAGTTCAAAAAAAGCGTGTTGACACCACATCTGGTAATTGATAATGCTAAGAGTTATATGGAAAGGGAAAAGATTAAGCAACAAATTGTTTACAATAGGAACGCACATGTTGAGCTGGGGCACGGTACCAAATCGATCAATCTGGATAGCAAAGGTAAAGAAAACCAGTCCACAATTCCTGTAAGTGATTTCAATAATAGTCAACAGATTCAACAAGTTCCTTCACCATCGGGGTCGCATGTTAATAAACAATGTCAATACTGAACAAGATATGGGCGAGAGGTTAAACAACCATCAGATTTCTACCAACCCTAAATACATTAATTAATAAAATATAAATGCATACATACAAATAATTAATAAAAATAATATAGTAACTCTGAATTCCTATAACTACCTATTACAAATATTAAACAAAAACAAAAATACATAAATGAATTAAAGATTAATTATAAATTAAAAAAAAATTAACCTGAATTAGAAATCGTAAATTTAAACACCAACACAAGATCTTCTACTATTCCGGTCCTATTAAAAAAAAAAGGAAGATGTAATATAGATGCAAACATGCCCTCAAATGAAGTGTACCTCCCTGTGTAAAATGTCACCTAAACTTTCATAGTATGTAATAAAGTTAAGAGGCAGAACGGCACAGTCAGCACAAACCAGTAAGAATAGACCGTCGACTCCTCCCACATAACGGACTTTGCCTACAAGCTGCCAGCGAGACCAGGATTTTTCATGTATTGGTGCTGTACAAAATCAAAGGGGCGCCATTAACGCACGCATACTTGAAAAATCCTGGTCGCATGGTATTGCATAGAAAAACATTGCCGCCATTAATTTTGACATTTACACGTATTCACAGACAGGGAAATTCTTTCCGGGGGGAATCGGGTAGGTGTACGGGAAGTCGGCGGTCTATTTTTACTGGTTTGTGACAGTCAGCCTAAAAGCCAAATCACAATGGCGCTTTGCCGCTTGCGTGCGTTGACAGATAAAGTAGAACCAATGCTTTCATATGGTGCAAGCCAAAATGCGGCGTCAGGCTTCGGGTCGCGTTTAGATCGTAAATATCGTAAAGTCCAACGCGACGCCCAAGTAGAGCAACTTTCTACTTTCGGTGGCGTTGGACGGCTTTGACATTTCATTTTCGGTTTGGTTTGTTCGATTTGATAATATTTATTGTGATAGAGCATATGCCGTTCATGTTGGAGTAGCGTGGGTATACACGTACTCGTTTTTAGTAGAATATGAGGTTTTTGCAATACAAATTAATTATTTTACTGTGTGGAAATGACGAATATTATTTTTGTTGTAATGCTACTAGTGATTTCTTCAGATTGTTGAACAAAAAAATATATGCCCAAATGTTATGTGCACGCTTTTGAAATTTTAGTTTTCTCTGAAACTACTCTGTGCTTTATACAATTGATAAACGAAATAAACATTTTTGTTTAGAATATTTATAGTTTCTTTTTCTGGTCGAGGGAAAATCTAATTTTCTGCGATGTGCAAATGATAGGTATTAATTTATTACTTGGTGTACCCGCTTTTTTGCTCGTGCCAATGAATTGAAATCCTTAGGTAGATATAGCTACATATTTTTTATTGTCTATCGGGACAATGAACATGAATATGCGTACCGACTTTGACCTAAATTCACGGGAATTCTCCGTCCTATATCGAAGATTCCCTGTAAATTTGAACTCCATAGGCGGGTAGGTTTTGAAGTCCAGCCATAGGAATATAAAAAAATGTCTGGACAGGACAGCAAGATCTTCGCGGAAATATAGCAAAAAAAATGTTCGTGTATTTAATTAATACCAGGCAAATGACCCTATTTAGAGGGTCATAAATTCCTTTCAATATGCATTGCCATTACTGGCGATAGGTGAACGGATGTGGTAAAAACCCAGCGAGCGACGAAAAACAGTACTTGGGGTCGCAATCGTCCGAATGAATGTCCAGCATACCACCAGATGTATAAATATAACTGAATACTGAAATAAAATATAAATATGAATTGAAAAATCCAGTAGATCATCGGTATCCATATTTGAGAATTTATTAATAGATTTTTATTTTTTTTTTAAATAGCCAAGGCAAGTTTTTAACAAATTGCACCTCTGTATTTTAGTGACTGAACTTCTTTCCACAGCGTAGATAAAATATGATGGCCATTTGGTAATCTTGCACACTTAAATCGTTTTTCAAGTATTCCACAAAGTAATCAATTCACAATTTAAAGGGAAGGGATTTTCGGTGTAATTTATCCACATTTTCTCAACCAAACTAAACATCTACCTGCCTCGCCTGAAAGGACTTTCATGGGAAGGCTTGTACCTGTGTATCTATGTACATTTCATGCACCAGACAATTCTGCCACAAAAATATTCCACGACAAGAAAAGTGAAAATACAATAATTGTTATTTATTTATGAATTTTTTACTATTTTAAACACATTTCCTTTTAATTCGTACATTAAAATAACAATTATAAGCAAAAAGGAGTAAACTTGCATTCTACTCTGAATTCGGGTATATTAACATAAACCAAACAGAACTTTCAATCTCTCATACTCTAGTCTCTCAACGCGCCAAAGCTCTGAAGCGGCATTTAGTTTTGGAAAACTGCGGCTTGCGCGCGTTGACATAAAGTACGGTAAAGTTTCTAAAACGCCTGTCAACGCACGCAAGCGGCAAAGCGCCGTTGTGAATTGGGCATAACAGACAACACGTGTTTTACTCGTTATCGACACAACACAAATTACTTCTTAAGGTTTCTTCCACGTCTGACGAACATCCGAGAGATAACTGTCCTCTAAAAGTTTCGGACTCGGCACAAAATTGTAGGTCCCTTCCATTCGTCGTAAAAATAAAAACTCACACAAACGAAAAGGGAGACTATATGGACGTCATTATGTTAAAAATTTACTATTTTTCACATCTGGGATAGTGTCAATTTGTCTGTCTGTGTTCGCTTTATTTTTCACATATTTTGTGTCGCTTCAGAAACGTATGGCGATTTCTGCCAAAGCTTTTTCGTAGATAAAAATAAAAAAAAATTAATAGGTGGCGCAACAGGCGGGCGACACCCAAGGCCTAGCTTCTCGCAACCATTCGTTTTGTGTGAGTTTCTATTTTTGGGACGAATGGAAGGGACCTACAATTTTATACCGAG
Source organism: Cheilosia soror (assembly GCA_949372485.1). Classification (NCBI taxonomy): domain Eukaryota; kingdom Metazoa; phylum Arthropoda; class Insecta; order Diptera; family Syrphidae; genus Cheilosia; species Cheilosia soror. Next base: position 56,509,129 of record OX443561.1, on the reverse strand, counting down.
TCTGAACGGCTGAATTGAGAAGCTTTTTCATGACAGTCATACTCTCGGATGTTTGTCAGACGATCGCGAGAGGTGGCGCAGTAGAAAAAACTTTTAAGATGTAATTTGTGTTTTTCCGGGGATCGAACTTGGGATCCCTCGCACAGTAGTCCAGCACACTAACCACTGCGCTACTGCGTAGATGCACCCGTTTATAAAGGTAGCTTCTGTAAATACCAGAGCTGTTCACCTTATGCATCATATTAAATTTATCGGTCTGGGGACAAAGTACATAAATAGAACGCCAGAAAAAAGGCAGTGCCTACTAGCGACGTGGCGTGAATAATTTTAAATGGTAAGTCGAAGTCGAAAAACATTAAAATGTCGCAGGGAAGATGTAGTTGGTATATATAAAATCGAAAACTCCAGGAATAAATTAAATTAATGAAGATATTTTTCATCTTGATGCAATAGTGCAAAATTTTCATATTTCGATTTGTTTAATAAATTAAAAAAAAGTAATTGCGTAAAAGATTTATATCTTGTCTTAAAATAATGTCCTTCATTTCTACAGGAAGGTTCTTGGAGGTTCAGCAAAATCATCTAGGTACTAGTCTTTAAAAAATGTCTGCAAACTTATTTAGGTACGCAGATCATAGCCAATACTCAAAACACTAATTTCTCACTTAGCGACTTCAACTTCAGTTTGTCTATTTTTTAAAAGGTACATATCTAGATCTACTCACAAAATTCAAGAAATAAGTCGGAGAAAAGCGTGCTATTTTATTGCATAAGAACAGAGGATACTCCCTCAGAAAAACGCAGAAAATCATTAAGTAGGTAAAAAGGGAACTGATTAATAAACATATCTTAGCTTTCACTGACATGTCTTAAGGAGCGGATAACTTAACTCAACGAATTCGGCGTACAGAGAGTGGTTAACTTACTTCGACACAGAGATAACTTTGTTCGACTGCTATACACATATTTCAAATACACACAATACCAACAAAAGGTTCGATTGGAGAAATTTAAAATTAAAAGAAATTTAAAAGCTGAAAGAGAATTTCAGAGATAGTCTAAAAATCGCAAGCGAAAGCTCATGACATGCTCTGAGCAAGATAGTGTCAGCTGATGGAATATGAGAGATTTACAACCATGTTTAGTACAGTTTGAAGGCACTGCTTCCGTGCGTTTAATGATAAAGAGTGGATAGCTATAGGTTAGAGGTGGCAGTCCCAAAGGGGACACACTTAGGCTATAATTTTGTTTCATTGTGATACCACAAGAGAGGGGGGGGAGTGGCCTAAACAGTTCTTTGTGCCGGGCGTTACCTTAGGAATTCTGTTGGTAATTTTTGAATTTGGGTATCCTACCTGAGAGGTTTTTGGTGGTGACTGAGAGTCAAAACTTTTATAAGTTTGTTCACCTAGTTGCGGCTTAGTCTTCGGGTCAAGGTGGAGGGCGACCGTAACAGTCTGCCCCTGCCAATTGCCTCTGACGCGGCCATCACTAGGGAAGGAGACTGGTGCGTAGCAGAGGTGGCTGATTCAACCAGTCTGCTTTGCTACTTGACCAAAAGTCAGTGAATGGATCGTCTGTTGGAAAAAGGATGGGGGCAACCGTAGCAGTCTGCTTTCCTTTCTTTCCTTTTATTTTCCTTTGACAATCAGTCGACATGACAGAGACTGGTACTGAGCAGATAGACTTGATTGAAACTACAATCTGCTGCATGGCACCGACAGTAGATGTCGCGATTTGTCTTCGGTGAAAAGGCGAGGGGTGGCCGTAACAGTCCAACCCCCGTCTTTTGCCTCTGACGGGGTTCTCGAATTGTCGAGATGGGGTTGATTGGTGTAGTCAGCTTCTTCTGTTGGCGGTTAGTCTTCAGGGAGAGCAAAGGGGTGACCGAAGCAGTCTAACCCTCCGCTGGTAGCCGCTGGTAGCCTCTGACAGTCCGTTATTAAGAAGGGGGCTGGTACATATCAGGGTAGGCTGCGGCAGAAGAGTTCGAGGAAGGGTGACCGAAACAGTCTAACCCCCTGATGGTAGCTTCTGACAGTCCGTTAGTAAGGAGGGTAGCTGGTGCAGATCAGATAGAAAGACTGCGGCAGGAAAATCTCCCTGACGGAGTCTGAAAGTTCCACGTGTGAGGGTGAAATTGACTGACGTATTCAGCTCTTTCCGTTGGCGGTTTAGGCTACAGAAGTAGACAAAAAATTGGTGAGTTGCATGTTGATATTTCAGTGAAGCCAATTCGACTTTGTAATGAACTTGCTGATGCAGCAAATATCGCTGCGGGACAGATCGCTCAGGTCCTCAAAGAAATAAGCCCCTAAGGTAGCCTTGCGCAAGCTGGCAAGAGCAGGACAGTGGCAGGAGGTGAACAGTGGTTTCCTCTTCCTCCTCGTCCCTGCAACTCCTGCAGAAGTATGGGGTAGTCTCATTCTAAGGGCGTGTCTCCCTATAAGGCAGTGTCCCGTTAAAATTCCCACTACGGAGCTGATTTTGTTTTTATTAATAAAAAGGAGTTTCCTAGTTCTTTTGGCGTCTAATTTCGGCCAAACTTGTCTGAATGTTATGCAGGTGTTGATACTGTTCCATCTATTGTTAGTGATTTTTAATGCTTCCTCGAGGAGCAGGGTTTTTACTGATTGCAATGGATTGTGTGGTTCTTCGCTGATATCAGTTGTGTTGTCTAGCTAGTTCATCCGCCTTGCAGTTGCCAGGAATGCCACTGTGACCTAGAACCCAGCACAGGGTAACTGAACATCTATCCGCAATCTCGTTAAGAGATTCCCGGCATTATTTTACCAACTTTGATATGGTTGTTGGTGTATTCAAGGCTTTTATGGCTGTTCTCCCATTCGGATCGATTTGGGAATCTTGTATTGCACTTTATATTAAAGTCTTCAGAAGGAACTATATAGCCCGTTTTTTTTTTTAATTGTGTTGGGTATAATGCCCATATGAGCAACCTGAGAGTTGGTCCTTTTTTGAGATTCTCTAAGTCTAAGAGCTGCTTTAGACGCAACAAGTTTCCCGTAAATGTCGACGGGAAGTAGGTGCAGTATTGTATGCCGTGGGGGTGGATCTGAGGGCACCTGTGATGCATATACTTGCTGATCTTTGTATGCGTTCTATGGATTTGATGTTGCATTTTTTCTCTATCGCTGGCCACCAGACCATGATACCGTAAAGTAGAATTGGTCTGACTACCGCTGTATAGAGCCAGTTTGTTACTTTAGGTTGTAGACCCCATCTAGGGCCTAAAGCTTTTTTGCAAGCATACATAGCTATAGTGACCTTTTTTGCACGTTCCTGGATGTTTAGTTTCCAGCTTAGTTTACTGTCTAGAATTATACCTAAAATCGATTGGGTTTAAATTTACAGATAATCTTCTGTGAAGATTGGTTAAAATTGGACAAAGAGATGTGGGACATCCCATACAAAAAAAAACTTTCAAAACCTTATATGTATCTCGAAAACCACCGAATTGATTGAGTTCAAATTTACTTGTAATCTTAGGTATTGGCCCAGAAGTATTCATGTGAAGATTGATTGATAATCTTAGGTACTGGCCTAGGAGTATTACTGTGAAGATTGGTCAAAATTGGACAAAGGGGCGTGGCTCCCCCTATACAAAAAATTCATTCAAAATCTTATATGTATGTATATCGAAAACCACCGAATCGATTAAGTTTAAATTTACAGATAATCTTAGGTGGGAGTGTTCCTGTGAAGATTGGTCAAAATTGGATAAAGGGGTGTGGCGCTATTCTTCGACAGTCATGGGTGGCCAAAGTTTATAAAATTTGTAACATTGATATGTATTGTCCTGACAAACAAGAATACTATCTATGTAATACAATTCCTGGAAAACAAAAAATTTTACTTTTCTTATTTTTCTATTTTGCACTACGAAGTGGGGTACATATAACCCGATTCCTACCGGGTTACCTTTTAAAGTTTCAGCTACACAACAATGTTGAGTAAATAACGAGCAACATAAAACACACGGGATACACATAATATGTATCTATTCATTAACCTGCACAAGCTACACTCCACCAACCCGCTTTTCTTGGGGTTATTTGGTGAGTTTTGTGTGTATCTTTTATCGCTGCGCTGTGGTGTAATTGAGCACATATTTCTGTATTTGGTGAATTTGAATTGTATGTGTATCTCCTATCGCTGCGCTGTGCTGTGATGTAGAATAAGTAGGTCCGTCAGTTCCCTTCACCTGATTTTCTGACTTTTTCTGAGGGGAGTATACTCTGTTCAAAGTCCGCTTTCTTGCAATAAAATAACACGCTTTTTTCCGACTTTGTATCTCGTATTCCGATTTTGTATCTTGTAAAAAATAAACAAACTGATGTGTTTATAAAGATTATAAACAAGTCGCTAAGTGATAAATCAAGAGTGTTTTGAGTCTTGGCTATGATCTGCGTAACTAAATAAGTTTGACAAAATTTTTCAAAGAGTAGGTAGATGATTTTGCTGATTTTGATTTAAATACTCATTTCAAGAACTTTTATGTAAAAATAAAGGAAAATATTATAGGACAAGATATCAATCGTTCATCCAAATAGTTTTTTTGATTTATTGAACAAATCGAAATATGGAAGTTTTGCACTATTGAATCAAGGTGAAAAAATATCTTCATTATCTAATTTAATTTGTTCCTATAGAGTTTTCGATTTTATGGTTTCAAAAAAACTACTACTACATGTCCCCTTCGACATTTTGATATTTTTCGATTTCGACTTACCATTTAAAATTATTCACGCCACGCCACTGCTATGAAGTGTGCAGGGGGTTCGCTAGTTTGTTATATTCTGTATATATGTAGAATCTTCGTTCGTATCCATTCTTCTTCACTAAATGGAACAATGTCGGGTCGGGATTTCGTTAATGATCTCAGAGCGGATGCAGAACGACATCTTCTCTTCCTTCCAAAATTTCCAAAATTAATTATTTTTTATTCTTTTCAAATTGTAATTATATTCGAACAATCACGTTGCCAGCTCTGATTTTATTTAGGTCACAGTAAACCTATCATTTTAATATACAGTAGAAGTAGAATGCTATATTACCCAGTAGCTACAAACACAGAACCATGCTTCGACATATATAATATATATTGAAGAAGTATAATCCTTTAAGGGGTGATTCCTGAAGTTCCTCCGAACAAAAAATTGTATGGGAGGGGGTCTATTCTCACCCAATTTAGAGTTATAGCACTTCTAATAAGGTGACCTCTAATTTAGAGGTGGCACCACTTACAACGCTATAACTTCTCGTTACCATGATTTCTGATTACATTACTTTACTTTACTTAGTTTAGACGGTGCTCACAGTCCAGGTTTGACCTTAACCAACAAGCCCCTTCAGCCAACTTGGTCCCTACCGAGCAGCCTCCAGTTACGCACACTGAGTGGGTGAGGTCGTTCTTCAATTGTGCGCGCCTCCTGAGGTTGAGTCTTCCTCTGCTTCGTTGTCCCTCAAGGATTGACTCAAAGACTCGTCGAGCTGATGCGTTGTTGTTCATATGCTTCTGCACCATATAGCACAACCGGGATAAATAAAGTCTTGTACAATATCCCCTTGGTTATGTGAGTGAGGCTTTACTTCTTAGATGCATTCTTAACCCGAAGAAACAGATATTTGCAATAGTGATTCTTCGCCGATGTCATTTTGAGAATTTACCTAGGTAGATAAAGTCTTTAACTACTTACAAGTTATTTCTGTACATTGTGACGTTTTGCCTGAGTCGCCGATATTAGGAAACATTTTTCGATGACAGCATAATGTATTGTCAATATCATTTGCATACGCAAGTTGTTAAACGGACTTTTGAAAAATTGTACCTTTGATGTTGACTAATATATTTATGGGTAGCAGCATTAGCGAGTCGTAGGTATAAAGGACAAAAGGAATAAAAAGAAATAAGCTGGACCAAGCAAACGATTCGTAAATAAACGCCTAATATAATGTACATAATGTCTGTTGTATGATTGGGCTAATAAAATCTCCTTAAAATGGATTGCATTTTTTTTTTTATTTTAAAATAGAAACGAGCCTTCACCATAAGGAATTTGCAATCCAACATGCCATGGAATAGATACATGTAGAGAATTGGTTTTGCACGATGCTTGTCACGAGAAATATTAATTCCACTCTCGAATACTGTTCAATAAGAAAATCGGTTACTAGAGGTACTCCCCAGGGAGGGATTATTACTCCCCTCGTTATTTATTTTTTTTTTTCGTTATTTATTAATTAATTATCAACATCATTTACAATAGACTATAATGTAATCTTTAAGTTATAAATGAAGATACAATGAGAGAGAAAATAATTTAATTTAATTTACATGTGAAGTGAGAACAATTCAATTTAAAGAGAAACAACTATTAAATACTAATTTGTTTACATTTAGGGAAATCTTACTATTTTGAGATCAATTCAATTACTTTATCAAATTATTTTTATTTTATTATTAAATATTATTAAATACCTGCCATATGCCTGAAGAGAGTGTGATCGAAGGAATTCGCATAACAAGATCTTCTTATGCTGAGAGGGAGTGCATTCCAAATGCGAATGGCATGAACGAAAAATTGACGCTATGTGCAAGTATAATAATACCGCGGGAGGACTAAAGTTAAAGACCGATTCGATTGTGCAAAAATTATTTTTTTGAACAATTAATATGGAGGCTGTTTGGAGATGATGATTCTGTGGAGGCATTTAACAGTACAAAATTGCAGGTACTGGTCTAGTGAACATCCAAGAATATTCTTGGCATTAGCAGAAACATGATCAAACCGTTTTAGGGCATAGGCATATCGAGTAATGTTGTTGAACGCGACATTAAGTCTTCTTTTCGTACTTGCTTTGACAGAGCAGCAAATTTCACAACCATAGGCTATGATAGGTACAAGAAGGGATTTTGCTAACATAAATCTAGTTTTAAGTGGTGTATAACTTTAAGATACCGATACATTTCTTAAAGAACCATAAATTTTACAAATTATTGTAATGATATGATCATTCCAACTAAGCTTTGAATTGAACCAGATGCTGAGATTTTTAGCCTTACTTACATACTCGAAAGTACTATCTCCCAGACATAACGCAGGAAAACGGCTTGCATCTGATTCAATTCTGCCGATTACTATACATTTAGATTTAATGGAATTCAGTTTTAATAAGTTTTCTTGAGACCAACTTAAAACTCTGCGAAGATCATCATTTAGCTTGAGTATAGCTTCCGCAGTAAGCTCAGGTTTACAGCTGAGGTAGAGTTGTACACCATCTGCATACATGTGTGCTGATGAGTATTTAATTAAAGTAGGAAGATCATTAATAAAAAGCATAAAGAGAAGAGGACCAAGAACTGAACCTTGTGGAACTCCTGTTAATATTTCCATGAATTCGGAAAAAATATTATTGTAAAACACTGCTTGTTTTCTTTCCTTGAGGTAGGAGAGAATAAATTTTGCAGCAGAATCAGAAAAACCATATAATAATTTGAGTTTATTGATTAGAATGATGTGGTTTACTGTGTCGAATGCCTTGGAAAAGTCTAATAGCGTTAGGAATGTAACGAGGTTTTCATCAACAGCTATTGGCCAATCATCAGTGATTTTGAGAAGAGCAGTTGTACAACTGTGCATTTTTCTGAAACCAGATTGATTTACGCAGAGAATCTTATTCCTTTGGACAAAAACTGATATTTGGTGAATAAGTTTCTCCATCACCTTGGACAAATAAGGAAGAATAGCAACTGGTCTGTACTCAGCCATAGAGTTTGCTGACGCCTTCTATTTCAGCACCGGAATCATTTTTGTTAATTTCCATGAAGTCGGGAACGTAGAGGTCGTAATTATATTATTAAAGACATGAGTCATAACCGAAAGTATGAAAGGAAGTATAATTTTGACAAATGAAGGGTTAATACCATCTACACCAACAGCTTTAGATTTGATTTGAAGTACCGCCTTGACCACATCAGTTTGCTCGACTCTGTGAAATTCAAGCCATTCATAGCATACTAAGAGGCTGGTTTGACAAAGATGATGCTACTTGGACATCTAAAAATTGCCTATTTAGTTGATTGGGATCAAGGTCCCCATCCTTCTGCACTGTCTTTCGACCGACACCCAGCTCACGTAAGTTTTGGAGGGAAGATTTTCATCAAACTGTTTCTTGTAATACATCCATTTAGCTTGTTTTACTTTGGAGGTAACCAGATTTCGCAGCTGGCGAAAGGCGTAAAAAAACTCAGGGAGCCTATAGCGCTTCCACCTGCAGTATCCTCAGCTCATCAATCTTTTCAGTAAACCAACTATTATGCACACATTTCACACGCTTTGTTACAATAGAAACATGCTCCTCCTCCTCCTCCTCTGGGTCCTTGTCATAGAGCATAGACGATTATACTTAAAGAACTCAGCAACGCAGGGCTTAGCGGAACTGCTTACGCGGATGATGTGTCGATTCCTGTTCAGGGTAAATTCCTGAACACATTCAGCCTTATTCATAACACTTAATTAAATCTAAATTAAGGCTAACTTTGGTTTAATTGCAGCAAACTTTATTCATAAACTTTTTTTAAAGTTAATTTCCACTTAATCAAGTGTAAAAAAATTAAATGCCGAAATCGGCATTCAGGAGAAAATTAAGTCTGAATTAAATTGTTCATTAACTTAAATCATGGCATATAATAACTTTTATTATGTTTTTATTTCATTACCAAATATCCAAACTATTTTATAAAAGGCAACGTCCGTCTGTCTGTTCGTCCCTCCATAACTCGAGAACCATTCGTCCGATTTTCATGATTTTTTTTCTGATTTATATAGGTGTGTGGCCAAATTAGGCCGTAGGGTGGGTAAGATTTGTTGAGAAGTAAAGGGGTCGCGGGGAGTTAGGGGGCTCACACGAACCGTATGAATATGAATTTTTCAAAATTCGTCTTATAAGGGTTGAAAAACGTTTGCAGCCCACTTTTCTATTGCGACCTTACTACGCTCAACTTGCCATTATACTCATAAATCTACGTATGTCATTTCAAGAAATGCTTTTATTTGTTAGCCAATACTTCACCGAGTATTTAGAGCTAGAATTCATCTTTCTGGTCCATTCAGAGGGTGAGATATAATAAATTGAAAATAGATCTTATTTGGTCAAACAACTTTATGACAACTGCGTATAGCCCGTTCCAAAGCAAAAGAAAGAACCCAACATGCGCAGTAGCACTTTATTTAAGGTACATTTTTTTCTCTTAAGGATTTTTGATCGCATGAAATTGTTAATGCTTTTCTCTACTTTATCACAAAGTATACTGAAAATTCCATTTCAACCCTTTTTAATACAAGTGGGTTTCACGCTGTTACAATAAAGTTACTCAGAAATCTGGCTTTCATTACTAAACACGCGTAGCTATTTGAGAAATGCAACACCCAGCAAATTTCCCTCTTCTTTGGGGTGGGTTAATGTGTATCTTTTGCATTAGCCAACGACGGTGCTGTGCTGCTGCTGTGTGGACAATCATGGCCAAATCACAACGACGCTTGCCGCTTGCGTGCGTTGACAGGCGTTTTAGAAACTTTACCGTACTTTATGTCAACGCGCGCAAGCCGCAGTTTTCCGAAACTAAATGCCGCTTCAGAGCGTTGGCGCGTTCAGAGATTAGAGTATGAGAGATTGAAAGTTCTGTTTGGTTTATGTTAATATATCCGAATTCAGAGCAGAATGCAAGTTTACTCCTTTTTGCTTATAATTGTTATTTTAATGCATTTTATTTTAAGAGAAAATTTGTTTAAAATAGTAAAAAATGCATAAATAAATAACAATAAATACATAGATACACAGGTACATGCCTTCCCATAATAGTCCTTTCAGCGAGACAGGTAGATTTTTAGTTTAGTTGAGAAAATATGGGCAAATTACATTGAAAATCCCTTCCCTTTAAATTGTGAATTGGTTACTTTGTGGAATACTTGAAAAACGATTTAAGTGAGCAAGATTACCAAATGGCCAGAATATTTTATATGCGCTGTGGAAAGAAGTTCACTCACTAAAATACAGAGGTGCAATTTTGTTAAAAACTTGCTTTGGCTATTTAAAAAAAAAAATAATAATAAATTCTCAAATATGGATACAGACGAACTACTCGATTTTTCAATTCATATTTATATTTTATTTCAGTTATATTTATACATCTGGTGGGGTGGTATGCTGGACATTCGGACGAATGCGATCGCAGGTACTGCTTCTCGTCACTCGCAGATATTTTACGGCATCCGGTCACCCATCGCCAGTAATGACAATGCATATTGAAAGGATTTTTTGACACTCTAATTAGGGCCATTGCCTGGGTATTAATTAAGTACACAGATTTTTTTTTTGCTATATTTCCGCGAAGATATTCGCTGTCTTGTCCAGATATTTTTTTTATATTCCTATGGCTGGACTTCAAAACCTTCCCGCCTATTGAGTTCAAATTTACAGGGAATCTTCGATATAGGACGGAGAATTCCCGTGAATTTGGGTCAAAGTCGGGCAAAGGTACGCATATTCATGTGCATTATCCCGAGACAATAAAAATTATGTAGCTTTATCTACCTAAGCAATGCAATTCATTGGCACGAGCAAACGAGCGGGTACACCAAGTATCACCAAATTTCATTCGCCTAGGTCAATTCGTTTGGACGCTATCGTTCTTTAAACAGACAGACGGACAAACAGACAGACAGACAGACAAACAGACATGGCTAAATCGATTCAGAATGCGATCCTGATTCAGAATATATATACTTTATAGGGTCTCCGGTGAATCCTTCTTGGCGTTACAAACGTAATGACAAAAGTGAATATACCTTGTTGTGGAGGGTATAAAAACACAGCATTTTTCGAACCAAAATTAGCTGAATACACCTGAAAATTTCATCGCGATATTAAAACATATTCCTTGTAGGCGATATAAATCAGTAAACATATATGGCTGAGCAAAAAAAAATGTGTTTAGTAAGCTCTCAAACTAAAATGTGAACCATATTTAATATGATGTGGACCGCTTGTAGGTAACTACAAAAAGACAAGACGGGTGAACACAGCGCCCACTTGATATCTCATTATGACACTATCAATAAGTGCAACTATAGGTTCGTATCATTGGATTTTGCAAAGCATGTGAAAAAATTGCGCCAGGACTTTACTTTAATACCCATTTGAAAATGACGGTTTTTTTCACAGTCCGATTGATTACAGTGCCCTAAACCAAAACTGGCGCTCTATTACAGTTTGGGCGGGACATGCCCTCAAAGTTAAAGAAATACTATATAAAACAGTACCAACGTTTCAAGAACTGAGTGTCCAATTTTTCTCAAAATTATATTTTTATATTCTCTTATTGTGCAGTTAACTTATAAAAAAAGTTTCATCAAAATCGGATCATAAAGACCGAAGATAAAAAAGAGCTAAATTTTAACCACTGAATTTTTGCTTTTTAAGGTTCCTTTTCCATAGGGAGTAAACTTATTGTTCGCAACGATGTCTATCCGAATCCACTAAACCAATTTTCTTCATAGGTCTATCTCAAGAACTAATTGACGTAGAAGGCTGAAGTTTGCACACAACATCAGGTATACGAACCATGCCATTTATCCTGTATTGTACAGGATACCCCTGTATTCTCAATGAAAATCCTGTAGAAAAATGACTCCTGTGTTTTTCAGAAAAGCCCTGTAAATATCCTGTAATCATCCTGTTTTGTTTCCATTGACTTAAAACAATTGAAAACTCTGTTGAACGAGTGTTCGCAATAGAAAGTTAAAACGTTGAAACCCATTCTCAGGGCTGAGATCAAGTTTCAACGTTTTTGAAGAATCTGGTTTTTATGCCGCTCTTTGAAATATGTCCGGTTATAAGAGGTGTCCGTAAGGAGAGAGTATTCTCTGTATTCTGTTTAACCCTAGAAGGCTAATGTTCGTCGTTTCGAAGATGTCTGAAAAATAATCTGCTGTATCTTCTTAACGCGGGCACGTAGCAACGTATAGTCGCTAACTAACTTGGATGCTTCAAATTTGGTTTAAAGCCGGGCCAAATCGCTTAGAAGATTTGCCGAAGTGAAAATGTAGTTGTTTAATAGCCGTTTTTTATTATCAACTGTGATCCATATAGATCATCGATTTACATGCACTAACAACAACAACATGTGATCCTACTTTTCATCGAGATCACGAAATATGATCTGAAAATTAATTCAACTATTTCTCGTTGTTGTTTCGTGGCGTTGTTTATTTCATTCACTAAATGTTGGTGTCCCTGTAAATTATAGCCATACAGTAATGTTGCCAGACCAAAATATGGAACAAAATTAACAACACATAAAACCAATTAGCATTTTTTTCAAATTCGAATAAGTCACTACTCCGACTTTCGAGATGTTTTGTTTCGCTGTATAGCACAGAAATATAAATGGAAATATTATCAGTACAATACGGTTAATTATGATGCGTATTTGAACATAACATTTGAGCATAGTTTTCCACAAAAAAATATTGAGTGCAAAATGTATGCAGATTTGTATTCATATGGTAACACCCCCGACACAACAAGCGAAATGTCAAACTCAAATATGAGCAAGTGCAATGGAGAAATCATCGCGTTGTGACGTCACATTGTACCATGTGGCTGCAATATGGCGGTGGCAATACAAAGTTTGTCATAATTGGTACTGGATTTTATATGTGAAAAACAACTGTTGCCATAACTTAAATATAAAATCTTTCAATGATCCAGTTTGTTTTATTTTCATGATCTGATCCGGATCAGAAGACTTATCATCTGAACTGCTTCAAATTTCCAACGTTCTGCTGCTGGAATCAAGGAAGAATGCGGTGCTAATTCAAATCTGTCATCTGAAAAACGCATTATTCGGAGTGCCAATCAATTTAAGAGTCTGAACGTAAAAAAAGAACACATCTCAATGATATGCGCAAAGCTGCACGACTTCAGTTTGCTCGAGAGTATATGACGTGGAACAAGGAGTGTCGTGTTTTCCGATGAAAAGAAGTTCAACCTTGATGGAAAGGATGGAAAGGATGAATGTGTTTTAGATAGTCACCACACCTGTGCATCAGGGCATTACGATGTTCCGCATAAATGTTGAGAGGGTTAAATTGCAATTGGTAACAAACATTAATGGAGTGCTCTTAAGCAATATTATTAGGGACTCCATAGCTAAGGTAACATCTTTAGGTTTTGAAGTTAATGCAGTAAGCACCGACCAAGGAAGCAACAACAGAAGTGCGTACAAAATTTTAGGAGGGATAATTGAACAGCCTTATTTTAATCTAAATGGGAAACAAATTTTCTTACTCCATGATGTACCAGTACCACACTTTATTAAGAGCTTAAGAAACAGATCTTTCCGACTCCGGATCGAGTTTCTTGGAAAATACTCGCAAAATTATTTAATTCTGATTTAGGCACTGTAAAACTGTTGTACAAGCTTACAAAGAAACACTTGGTAACACAAATAATTAGTTTCAAGGTAGCAATGGCAATTTTCGTGGCTGTTGCCAATAACTTATTTACAGAAGCTGAAAAAAATGTGGCAATCAGCACAGCAACTTCACCAAGGTCATTTTCAAAAACGCGCGGAATAATGACGTCGCGCGCCGCGCGCGCCGGCCGGCCCAAAATCCCCACAAAACAGTAACTTTTTGTGGATGCATTGCCACCTGGTGAACCTCGTCTCAATTTGTCAATTTGGCTCCAAAAATGCGCCTGAAGCCATTTCAACGATGTTATATTCCATACTCCAGCATACATAATGGCATACCTACATGTTTGTGCCTATTTACATTAAAAAACAATAATTAAGTATTTTTGCAGTGTGTATTTACTGCTTGTCCATTTCAACATCGACCCATCATGATTGAAAAATCATTTACATACCTATCTAAATCGAATTACGTAATCATTTATCTTCGATCGCGTGCTTCAGAAAATATTTTTCCAGCTATACATATCCTTATCCAAACTGTTTTTTTACCTTACGCTAGCCGGCTCTGCTGCTCGTGCTCACAAACAAACTATACCTATATATACATGTAGTTTGTGCTCATGTTTATGAGAATACAGCAGAGGGAAGTGTGCTTGTGTTAAGTCACATTCCAAATTATCCACAATCCAGAATCCACATGGTTGGATATGAAAATAGGCATATCTTTAGGGGTAAATGGGCACAGCTTCAGGGGGAAATAGAGACGCTATCTGGCGAGGCGTTTACCAACTATTTTCATTTCGTCGACATAAAGGACCATTCACATGGGAGCGAACGAACGAATTGATGAAATCCTTATTCCAAGAGTTCGAACGAATTTTTTATTCGCTACTTTGTGGAACGCGATTTAAATGATGTGGATTGTGAATAGACTGATAATTCGCGACAGAGTGTTTTCGTTCGCGACAAAAAATTTGGATTTCGAAATTTTCTTATTAAGACTATTTTTAAACTTGGTTTCTTAGTATATTTTGATGGAACAATTAATTATCCTCCTCTTGGAATAGTAAAATGTGCCATTTTCTGTTCATATATGCATCGAAAATGGTTTGTTCGCATTTTAGTAATTCGTTCGCTCGCTCTCATGTAAATAGTCCTTAAGTCAGCGCGAAGGTTTGTCGTTTTAAATGCGACATAGCTCCGCACGAAGATATGACGTTTTCAAAACGCCATAACTCCGCCAGAAAAATGCGACATAATTCCGTTCGAAAAGTGTACCGGGCGGAGATATGTCGCTATGCCCGAGGTGGTTTCTCTATTTATATAAACTCAATGATAATACATATGCTATGTGGTATTATAAAGCCGAATTTATTGCGTACTTTTAGGCATCATAATGACTAATTGTAGTTACTCATTCTAAAATACAGTAGTTAGATTATGCACTTAATTAGTTTTTTCACCACAGTGACTAAAGCGGCCACTGGTTTAGTGATTTATTTTTTTTGAATTGTTAGTTCTGCTCAGACACTCAAAACATAAAGTTGTTTAAGAAGGTAATATCTTGCATTTTAATTTTCTTTTTGTACTGCTTGGTACTGCAAAAGAACTTTGTTCTCTCCTTAGCAAATTCAACTTGGTGAAAGAAGCGAAAGAGTTACGAACAACCCAAAAAGCATTTTAACCATCGGCTGTCAATCCAATCAGCCAATTTGGATTTTTTTCAGCAACAGCATCTCGGGAAACACGCTGTCACCCACAATTTCCAACCCTACACAATAACTTAAACAAATATGGCAGCATTTGAGGTTTTGGTATTCATATTATTTTTCCTATACTAGTTCTAGTTATATCTTCAGTTTATTTATATTTTAGCATCTATATTAAGACGAGCTATACAGAGATTTATGTCTTAATTTGCCTTCAAAATATGTTGTTTTCCTTTTTCGATAGTCGCGGAAAGCGCTATACTTACGCACCAATCTGGACTGCATGTCGTATTGGTTTGAGCTCACGGCCAGGGGCGTAGCGAGGGGTGGGTGTGGGTGCGACACCCCCCCACCGTTTTTAAGAGTCGGCAAATCAAGGAAGTAACATTTTAACTTGAGCAGCTAAAAAAAAAATATTATAAAAATTCCAAAAAAAAATTAAAAAAATTTTAAAATTTGACTCGGAACAAAATGTTAAAAAATAAGAACTTAGTTTGAAAACATATACCTAATGAAAATCCAAACTCAGTTCTTATTTATATCATTGTAAATGTATACAAGACGGCATTTTCAAAGGTTCCACCTTTCGGAAATGCGAATTTATATTTTTTAGACTGTATGTACCTTTTCCGAGTTTCGATTTTAAAAAAGATTGTCGGCATCGCTGAATTTGCCGACTGAAAACATTAAAATTTAGCGAGTTTCGATTCGATTTTAAAAAAGGTTGTCGGCATCGCTGAATTTGCCGACTGAACACATTACAATTTAGCGAGTTTCGATTCGATTTTAAAAAAGATTGTCGGCATCGCTGAATTTGCCGACTGAAAACATTAAAATTTAGCGAGTTTCGATTCGATTTTAAAAAAGATTGTCGGCATCGCTGAATTTGCCGACCGAACTTATTAAAATTTAGCGAGTTTCTATTCGATTTAAAAAAAGACTGTCGGCATCGCTTGGAAAAATTGCTGCAATATTAACGTTAATTTATTTATTTCATTGTTATAAATTATTTATTATAAATAAATGCACCACTGTAATAAAAATGTCTCACATCGTCTTTGATGAAAATGGATCGTGGTTTGTGTTCGGATGCGTAAAACTTGAAAACGACTTGACCAAATTGGATACTTCCTTCTGCTGGTTTGTTCGTAATTGCTACGCAAAGGTTTAGGAAAAAAAAGTAGGAAAATTATCAACAGGTGGCGCTGTAGCCCCCATTAGATATCTCGAAGACCACCAAATCGATTGAGCTCCAATTTACAGGTAGTATCAGGTATTGGCCCAAGAGTATTCGTGTTAAGATTGATCAAAATTGGACAAAGGGGCGTGGCGCCTCCCATACAAAAAAAAACATTCAAAATCCTATATCTCGAAAACCACTGAACTGATTGGTCTCAAATTTTGAGGCAATTTTAGGTATTGGCCAGGGATTGTTCCTGTGAAAATTGGTCAAAATTGGGCAAAGGGGCGTGGCACCTCCCATACAAAAAACATCCTCTATGGGGTGAAACTCGATGAAGTTATAACTCGATAACCGCTGGCCCGATACAGTCGGCAAGTTCCTGAAATAAGTCGGCATTTCAATGAAAGTCACCCCCCCACGGCTCGAACCCTCGCTACGCCCCTGCTCACGGCATATAAGTCTCCCAAATAAACAATATAGAGGGGGATGTACTGCTTCCAGACTTCTGGAGCGCTTCAAGAACGTCCCCCAAAATCAACTCTCTGAAGGGGGATTGAGGAATCCTCTGTTGACCCCAAAGGAGTTATGTCCTCAATAGGATGCAGCGAACAATTTTTTTCTTAATTTTGTTTTCTCTATGTTATTAATAGTCAAAATAGCCAGATGCTGAACTGAATTTTTATTAAATATAAAACATATTATAATATAAATTAAAATTAAAACAGTAAATGCAATTGTCTCTATCAAAAGCTTTCGGAGCTCTATTGACGAAAATATTGAGGTTTTGGCCCGTCGATGGATGAGGTATTATATTAAGCAATAATGCAAAAGCAAGACACAAATATGTAACTACATAAAGCAGCCAATTTATATTTGTTTAACTTATTTATAGGTACATTTTGCGAGCTTCTATTTTAAAAAGGACGGTCGGCATCGATCCATTTTCCGATTGAACTCCTTAAATTTTATCGATTTTCTTTTTTTTTAATCAATTAACTGAGACTTGCATACAATTTAAAACCCTATTCCTAATGAAAATTAAATGTCACTTCTGATTTTTTAACATTTCGTTCCGAGTTAATTTTTAATAATTGCTCGTTTTATTCGTAATAACCGACTTGCTTTATATAAAAAAGTCCCCGATAAACATTCACCAAACGAATTAATGGCGGTTATATGAGGTAACTGCACGTTGAGGCACAATCAACAAACATTGATTATGAAGAAGTTGGCTTATCTAAATTCCTTACCTTCTCTCTCAAAATTCGCCGTTATTTCACTTTTATAATGGGATTTAAAAAAAAAAATTGTTGGCACAACAGGCGTGTAGACACCCTAGGCCTAGTTTCTCACAATCATTCGATTCGTGTAAGTTTTATTTTTGGGACGAATGGAAGGGACCTACAATATGCCTAGTCCGAACAGCTGAATTGAGAAGCTTTTTCAGCACAATTATTATACTCTCGGATGTTTGTCAGACGTTCGCGAGATGGGGCGCAGTGGAAAAAACCTTAAGATGTAATTTGGGTTTTTCCGGGGTCGATCCTGGGACCCCTCGCACAGTAGTTTAGGAGCTAAACTAAAATATCACAATTTTACAATGTTGTTTTCGTTTTTCTTTCACCATGCAAAAAAAGAGAACTTTTTTTTCAGCACTTGAATAAGGACATAATCAATTTCTTTGCTGTGGACCAGTTTATTAAAGCTGGAGGTATTTTTATTTTTATTTTGCGTATATTTTAATCCCTTTCAATCAAATAGGGTGAGTAAAAGTTGTAACTGCAGAAGAGAAAGGCAAAATACTTGGCTAGGAGTGATATTGCCAACAAATTGGAATAAGCAGGTCAGTGGTTTAGAATTTTCTTGAAAATAAGTGCAACTATGGAAACAATATGAAGAGAGGACCAAAACCGCTACTAAACCTACTGAAAATAGACGTATTGTTGGAGATGCATCAAATTCTTACTGTTCCACCTCGCAGATCAGATCAAATTTGGAAATCATTGTTAGAGTTGACACAGTAAGATGAGTATATCGGAGAGCTGGATATCTAAAAAGATTAGATATAAAAAAAAAAAACCGTCTCTTACTCGTAAGGAGACTCGCATGGGTTTTACTCGGAATTGCATGGCATGGAATAGCTAGTGGAATCAAATAGTTTTTTTCGGTCGGAAACCGATTTAATTAACATGGCCCTAATAGTTAAATTACTAATTTCATGACATACGCAAAGAAAAACACTATCTATCTCGTCACCATAGCCGCGATCCGCGAAAGGGGAGTAATGGTATGTTATGCGATCTTTTATTATGGCCAATGATAATTGCAGTTGCTGTCATCAAGAATAAACGCGAATAACTACAAAGGCGTGCTGCAGAAGGCTCTTCCTTACTACGTATATGTATTTGCAGTGCCGGCTTTAGGGGTGGGGGACCGGGGCGGTCGCCAGGGGGCGCCGGTACATGGAGGGCATTCACTCTTATTCTGAGATTCGAATTCAAAACTTTTACTCGAATGAACTTTTCGCATTGTAAGTTTCGGGGAAAAATGTTGCTTCCTGTTTAATTCTATAGTTTTATCATAAAAGTAAGCAACATATCTCTCGATTTATGCAAAAGCAATAGAACTACATACTTATATTTTTAAATAGTGCTTGCGACCACAAATTTTCGCTTAAATACAATTTTACATTTATCTCGATAAAACCGAAACTGAGAATGTGGAGAAATGAATAAAATACCCATCTCTATTGAAATCGAAAATTGGAATATTAGTTGGCTGAAATCGAATCAATTTCGATTCGGTTCGATTGGAATCTCAGAAATAGAGTGACTAAATTTTATCAAGAAGAACAATCTTCAAGAGTTATACCGTATGCTTGTTGTTTGAAATGCGCACATATTTTTTTTTAGCTGTAGTTCTGGTTGGAAAAGTTGTTTTGTTGTCGCTAAGAGAATAAAATCCCTGATGTGAAGAGACCTGCGCAAGAAATTTTCACTTAAGTTGGGATAGGAGATACACAGACAAAACCCACCAAATAACCCGAAGAAAATCGGGTGCTTGAAAATAAAGTTCAATTGAGTTGGTGGGGTCGGGCGGGGTGTGTAGCCTGTGATACATGTAGTATCTATGAAGAATAGATACATATTAAGTTTATTCCGTGGGTTTTATGTTGCTCGTTTTTAAGTTAACATTGTTGTGTAGCTGAAACTGAAACTTTTAAAAGGTAACTCGGTAGGAATCGGGTTATATGGACGCCACGCCACTGCTAGGACATGTAGAGCGAATGGACAACAACGCTCCGGCCCGAAGAGTCTTCAATTCCAACCCAGAGGGACAACGCAGTAGAGGAAGACCTCGCCTTAGGTGGCGCGCACAAGTGAAAGGGGACCTCAACCAACTTGGAGTACGCAACTGGAGGCAGTTAGCCAAAGATCGGGCTAACTGGAGAGGCGTGTTGGTTGAGACTTGAGGCCCAGGTCCACCCGGGACTGTAGCGCCATCTAAGTAAGGAGCATTACGGAGTCAGTGATGTGGGTATTAAATATACACTCCGTCTCACTTGATTACGAACAGGAATTTTTTTTTTACCTGTTAATTTTGTCTCACTTGATTACGAACATTGGCTTAATCTACCTGTTACCATGTTTTAAATCAAATAAAAACACCTATAGGCACTTCGAGTACAAGAGCTTAGTTCAAGAAATAACTTCATAAAATCCATCCAAAAGGAAAGGCATTAACCAAGGAGGAAATAGGCCAAATTCGAGCTTACCGGAAACAGGAAAAATCCATCCGTTTTATAACCAGCAAGAATAGACGAGGCGCCTCTGTTGTACGCAGCTTTTTTAAGGACCTGGAGAAGTATGGAAAAAAATCGCAAAGGAAGAGTCAGGAAAGGCGGGCCATACTGAGAGCTGCTTCAAGTTCATGGCTCTCCGTAAGTAAAATTAAGGCAGAAACTGGAGTTACAGCTAGCAGATCGACTGATCATCGCGTGATACAGACGGCCAGCCATATTGGCCATGCAAAAATGAAGAGGAAACCACAATTGAATGCGTCACGTAAAATCAGCGCCTTGAGTTTGCAACAAGTCTAACAGGTGGAATCGAGAGTGACATACCGTCGTCTTTTCTGATGAAAAAAATTTTATTTGGACGGATCTGATGAATACAGTTGTTATTTCCATGTTTGAGAAAAGAAGGAATACATCTTCAAAGGCGGCACAGCAAGAGGTGGTATAATGATGTGGGGAGCGATAAGTCATTACGGAACTGTGAAACTGGATTTTCAAAGCTCCAAAATGACGGTAATTACAACTTACAAATCGATACTGGAAAGAGCTTTGCCGCAGTTTTCGGAGATATTTGGTGGTCAGCGATGGACTTTCCAACAAGACAATGCACCGATACATACCGGATCACGGACAACAAAAGCCTGGATCCAGAACCAACATGTATACCTATTTGCATGGTCCCCATATTCAACTGACATGAGCATCATGGAAAATGTGTGGGATTGGCTTTCAAGAAAAGTCTACGAAGGAGGAAAGCAATATCATTAAAGGGAAGAAATTATGGAGCCATAAAACGAGCCTGGTCCGAAGTTTCGCTAGATTATTTGACAACACTCTATGAATCTCTACACAACAGGCTACTTGAAGCGATTTAGCTACCAGAAGGTAATACCCAGCC
The DNA here is from genome assembly GCA_949372485.1 of Cheilosia soror. NCBI lineage: Eukaryota > Metazoa > Arthropoda > Insecta > Diptera > Syrphidae > Cheilosia > Cheilosia soror. The sequence goes on along the minus strand of OX443561.1, from coordinate 56,488,042 downwards.
ACTGTTCGTAATCAAGTGGGACAAAAATACATACCAGGTTATTTTATGACCCTTTTTTGAAAAACGTCGTAAAAGTTGCATTTATTAACTTAAACCCATTTTTTTTTCTACAATATAAACATAATATATCATTCATTCCTTGTGCAATTGGTTTTTCCCGGATTAGCAAAGGATTTGAAAAATATCACAAAAATTAACACAAAAAATTTCTGTTCGTAATCAAGTGAGACGGAGTGAATTTTGTTTTAAATAAAAAAACATTTAAGCTAAACAAGATAGCCTTACTGGATTTTGTGAAAAAAATATTTCACATTATTCGGTTCCGTATTTGCTGAGATTACCGCGGACAAAGCTTTTTAATGTTTCGCCTATGTATAATAATATATTATTCCACATAAAAAACAGATAAAGTAAATACCGCTATGATAACATAACATAAGCATAATTAAAAATGAAACCACTACTCTAAACTTAATGAAAATATTCTTGTTATTTATATTCTCACGAAATACAGCAATGTGTCCCTATTATTTTTCACATGACTATACAGTGGCCGGCATAAGTATTTTGACAAAACTAAAGTTAATTCTGCTCATAATTTGAACTTACTTCATGTAAATTTTGGCATCAGTGGAAAGGTCATATAAATTCCGTTTGAATGATACAAAACTTTCCTTAACCGATTAAGTACCCATTGATAATTTGGAACTTTAATTCTAATAGTGACTGCAAACAATTTTTTTCAAAAATCTCTTCGCTAATATTTTTTATGATTTTTTGAATGGGATGATCTCAGAAAATTTTTGTATGAAAAGGAGGAAAAAGTAGTCATTTTTAGCAATTTTCAAAAAATCATAAAAAATATTAGCGAAGGGATTTTTGAAAAAAATTGTTTGCAGTCACTATTAGAATTGTTTGGAGAAACTTTTTGCATCAAAACATTTTTTTTTGATACCGAGGAAAAAAAGTCAAAAAAGTAGACCTTGACAAAAATTTTTTAAATGGGTACTTAATGGGTTAAGGAAAGTTTTGTATCATTCAAACGGAATTTAAATGACCTTTCCACTGATGCCAAAATTTAAATGAAGTAAGTTTTAAATTATGAGCAGAATTAACTTCAGTTTTGTCAAAATACTTATGCCGGCCACTGTATATTATTTTTTTGACTAATTCCATCTGGAACCTATAACGCGTCAACAGTGCCCCAAGATGCTTGAAGATATAGGTGTTAGTTCTGCACTTAAATTGTGGTAAGTTGTAGTCCTCACTAAATTATGTCCACAAACCAGAGAGAATAGACCATCAGCTTCGGCCAAAAATGAGAGATCCATAGAGCCAGTTTCAAAAAGTTATTAGCTGGTTAAGAATGTGTGCCATGTTAAAGTAAATGGAGGGTGAATTTGTCACGCATACACTGGCACCTAATAACATTCAAATTCAAATAATTCAAATAACTGGCCGTTATGGGGACGTGTTGCAAATTGTGTGTTGGGTGGTGTGGTGAATTTATTACCAACTTATATTTCATTAAAAAGCATATAAATATAAATATGTAGTTACTGCAATAATTAAAAAATAATTCATTTACATTATTACGAAAAAATATTAGTTTAAGCTGCAAAACTGAAATGTATGACACACATCAGGAAAAAGTCATCAAACATGATTTGTTTAGTTTTGCTGATATGAATTTAGGCCTTTGTCTATATACTTTACCGAAAATGAATTTATTTTCATTGATCGTTTATTTTATTAAAGTGTACTGAGTTTTGGAATAAATAATTTAAAAAAAGGAGAGAGAACATTTGTTTTATCAGGCTTACCTAATATGTTTATTGTTTTATTCCATCTACATACAAGGATAATGTGATAATGAATTTATTTTGAACAACAAATTAGTTGGTCATCGGAATTAAAGCAAATTTTACCTTCTAAAAAAGAAATACCTACGTTTTGGACACACAAAAGATCAAATCGTATCATCGGCTTATATCACGAGGAATCTGTATCAGGTGTAAATAAGAATTTATTAAATTATACACATTACGCTTTCGCTAGGAAAAATATGTGATTTTAAAAATTTTCTGTATGTTGTCGTAATGGCTAATTCGCTAATTTTCCACTATTTTCCAATGTTTGCACAAAATATGATTCAAAATTCGTTAATGGAATATAACAGAATAATGGATAGTAACAGAATGTCAAAACTATAATCAAAATAGTAAAAATACTTAAATGTTATTTAAAGTTTGTGGATTATTACCTAAATTATATTATAATTTCACTGTCAAAAACAAAAGAATACCTACACAAAGAGCAAAACCATGGGACATTTGAAGAACAAAAAGGCGACAACACATATAAGATAAGTACGTATATTATAGTATTAAAATATTAAGTATGAACAATATACATACATATAAATATGTATGTACTTTGAAAGTTCACGTTTCGCTTTAGTTTATGCGTTACTATGCAAACGAACTTTTTTATGAAAAAAATCAAAAATTACACTTTTTTTATTTAAATTTGACGGCGACGTGTATACGCTATTCCGTAGCGCCTATGCTGTTTTGAAAAAAGATTTCTAGCAGGTTTTGTATAAAAATGACAAGCAGTCCATGTTTAAAGTGACAAAAGTACCTATTTAATTTTTGAACAACCAATTCTTTATAATACCTACCTAATTCAAAATCCATTCATCATTTTTCACCTTATAGATAAAATAAAACAATAACCACACCTATTCTAGATGACCAAAATAGTTTTCGTTTAACTTTTGTAATTATTTATTCCAAAATATTAATAACACAGACACACTCATCGAAAATAAATGAATTTTCCTTAAAATTTAAGAAGAAAGAGCTCAAAATGTATGTCAAAAAATTGCAAAGAATCGCGTTTAGCTAATTACATCATGCTTGCAATAATTTAGTTTTGCAGCTTAAAATAATATTTTTTTTTGTATAATAATGTCATAGGCATCATATTATTAGATACAGTAATCAAATCACCCAAATATATTATTATGCCTTTTAATGAAATATACCAAGTTGGTAATTAATTCACCGTACCATACACACCATTTGCTTAACACGTCCCAATAGTGGTCAATTATTTGAATTATTTCAAAACCATTTCAGATTCAATTGTCTTATATTACCAATTAATTTTTTTTGGTTATTCACATGTATTCACAGATAGAAAAAGAGGCGGAGCTACTTATTTCAAAACTGGCTCTATGAAACTCTCATTTTTGGCCGAAGCTGGTGGTCTATTCTCTATCTGGTTTGTGATTATGTCCTTAGGACGCGAGTTTCAAAGTTCACTTATCCTAAAAAGTTTGTTTTTGATGTCTTTTGGTGTGTTGAGCATAAGGCTGGCCGCACATTGGATACGAATTTACATCGTACGTAAACGTATGATTGTATGAATAAGATCGTACGAATTGAGTGCGCACACTGAATATGAATGAATACTATTTTCTCCATAATAAACAGTGCCCCGTGTCCCATACCCCATTTTGTGTCCTAATATATTTTTTTACACCCCCTTTTAATGTTTCAACGCACGAACGTATATAAAAATCCCAACAAGTTATACGTATACCTATACGTATACGTACAACTAACTCGCACCTAGTGTGCGTGCTCCCATAGTACTTTGAAGGTCGGGATTGTTCGTGCAAATTCGTATCCAATTCTTTAAAGCAACGGCTACAGTAGTAGTATATTCTAACGAACAAATGTGTTGACGTATATGTATTAATATTTTTAAAAATATTGAATAAGGTAGGGTTGCCGGAAATCATTAGGGCAACGGCTACAGTACAGTGGCCGGCATAAGTATTTTGACAAAACTAAAGTTAATTCTGCTCATAATTTAAAAGTTACTTCATGTAAATTTTGGCATCAATAGAAAGGTCATTTAAATTCCGTTTGAATGATACAAAACTTTCCTTAACCCATTAAGTACCTATTTAAAAATTTTAGAATTTAGAATTTTTGTCAAGGTCTACTTTTTTGACTTTTTTTCCTCGGTATCAAAAAAAAAATGTTTTGGTGCAAAAAGTTTCTCCAAACAATTCTAATAGTGACTGCAAAAAAAAATTTTCAAAAATCTCTTCGCTAATATTTTTTATGATTTTTTAAAAATTGCTAAAAATGACTATTTTAGTCACTTTTTCCTCCTTTTCATACAAAATTTTTCTGAGATCATCCCATTCAAAAAATCATAAAAAATATTAGCGAAGAGATTTTTGAAAAATTTTTTTTGCAGTCACTATGAGAATTGTTTGAAGAAACTTTTTGCATCAAAATATTTTTTTTTGGAACCGAGGAAAAAAGTCAAAAAAGTAGACTTTTACAAAAGTTCCAAATTTTCAATGGGTAATTAATCGGGTAAGGAAAGTTTTGTATCATTCAAACGGAATTTAAATGACCTTTCCATTGATGCCAAAATTTACATGAAGTAAGTTCAAATTATGAGCAGAATTAACTTTAGTTTTGTCAAAATACTTATGCCGGCCACTGTAGTAGTATATTCGAACGAACAAATGTGTTGACGTATATGTATGTAAAAACTGAACTGCAGTCAACTAGACTCGGTTCTTAAACTGTGTTCCGCGGAACCCTGGGGTTCCGTAACGGTAACCCAGCCTACGAGCTACGACACTAACGGCAAAATTATTCACTCCAGATGTAAATCAGGTTTAAGTTGATTTGACACCCGATCATTAATCTGCATTTTTTAAACCCGACAATTTAAACCTATATCCATAATATTCACTCAAAAACACGCATTAAACCCGCTGGATAAAAAACAGATTTAAAACAGGTTCAACCGATTTTAACCCGTTTTAAACCAACGTAAATTCAAATTTCACATAAAACGACATTATTTGTTTTTTGTTGTTTTTGACTAATATTGGAGATTGATTTGATTTGTTGAGACATCAGCATTTGGTGAATTTCACTTGTTTTTGTGTCCAATGTGAAATGAGTGGACTCGTGTACAAAAATATTAATACATTTGTTTTTTAATAGAACAATTTTTAACACGAGTTAAAGTGCTTAAACTGGTCTACGAAGTGCAGTTTAAATTCAATCGGATTAAGCGCTGACAAGGTTTAAAAACAGGTTTATTATCGGGTTTAAGACTAAATATTATGGACTTGGGCTTAATTTTTGGGTTAAACTCACTTAAACCCGGGTGTAAACTTTAATCCGTATTAACGCGAAAGAATAATGACGCCGTCAGCATTCCGCCATGAATATGCAAATAACATATCTATTATTTGTTCCATATTTATCCATATTTTGGTTTATTTATTTTACATAATATGGTTTTCCACTAGCTCTAACTTTTTCGGCCAAAGACTTTCCGTAAACCGTAAACAAACAAACTCTAAATGACAAATCATAATATGCAAGTTGGTAAATCTCTAGAACTCTGAGAAAAAAATCTAGATTCGCAAAAGTGCTCTCGAATCTGAAAAGATCGCTTTTTTTACCAAACGAACGCATCTGATCTGGGGTCAGAAAAAGTGTTTTTTTTTTGTAATCGAAATGGCCATAAGAGTTGGGGTTCCGAAATATATTTGGGCCTTCTTTAGGGTTCCGCAGCTTAATAAGTTTAAGAACCACTGAACTAGACGATTAATAGTTTTAAAAATATTGAGTAAGGTAATAATTACATCGACTATGTAAGATCGCATTAGCACTAGTCATTTTTTCATTCAGTGTTTTCGAACCTTTTACAAACAATCATATGTTGCAGAACTCAGGATCAACATTACAAGTTACGATTCAAAATCACTATCAAAAATAATTAATAAACTTGACCCTTTTAAGCTCTGCTAATTTCAAATTTCCTTTTCTTTTGTCGATCAAAAAATGAAAAACCCGGACAATCTAGAAAAACTATCCCGGACGTTGCCCGCATAGGCGAAAAAGAGTACATGTTTGGGAAAACAAAAGAGCAAAAGAAGTTTATGAAATATTAGCATCGAGAGAAATAAATAAGAAATGTCACCATACTAAATATGCTGATAATTTTGCTGTCTGTAGGGGGCAAGACTTCTAGTAAGAGACTCTGGACCATTTGGGTCTAAGAGAATCAGGGGAGTCAGAATTCGCTCCCATCCGTACGTGCTGAAGACCCACATAATGCACGGGGTGTCCTTGCGGCAAACTGAATAGGGCGGATTTAGAGATGACAACTTTAATCAAATCCGTAGCTCTAAGACTGTAACAGATCACTTAACCACGTTAGTTAGCGTGCTAAGCCCGGATATTACACACCCCATTTCCCTTTTTCCTTCCCCTCCTTCTCCACAGGGGCTGGGTTAGTGGTGTTAACAGTATCGTGCCGAAAACCGCACAAACTGAGTGCCCATTAAAATAGCTCAGTCACTAACGTTCATAAACCGAAAAAGATCAGGTTATGTAGAATTTCACCACTTGTCTAATAAATCTTCGACAAGATAACAATTACATTTTTCTTCCACTTCTTCAGTTTGTTCATTTCAACATTTTATTTAGTTTCTATATTTTCGTTTTATATCAGTGATTACAAACATTGTTCGAAATAAAGTATTAGACAGCTTGGTTTATCTGCCGTTCTGACTTACAAACGTTAAACCTATGAAAAAGAGAGCAGTGCACATTGAAATTTATAAAATATACTCGAAAAATATAAATTAAACAAGTTTAAATTGAGTTAAATTTGCAATAAGAGGGCTTTTACACTAAATCAGAAAGAGAAAAAAAGTATATTTAAGTTTTATATTGAAAAAAAAAAAGAAATACATAATGGAACCAAAAAAATTGCAATTAGATAAAATACATAGAAAAGAGATAAAAAAATATTTTATCAAAAAGAAAAAAATCAGTAGGCTTTTAGTTTGGCTAAAACAAAAAAATTTAACAGCGAAAACATATTTTTGAATTTTGCTTGCTTGCAAGATGACGAAAATGTAATGCCAGTTGACAGCCCAGCACAAAGTTACTAGTTTTTTTTTTATACATAAATATGCAAAACAAATGTAATGTTAACCCCACACATAAAATATAAAATGTATATTATACAGTAATCTCGCTAATCCGAATCACCATTAATCCGAATATCGCGCTAATCCGAACATACATTATTTTTATTTTTCCTCAATATGTTTTCTACAATTCGAAACCTACACCCTGTAATCCGAACTACAACTAAACAATATCCAACATTGCGTTGATTTTCGCAATAATTTTAAATTTAACCAATATTTTGTTAATGGATGAAGCATAAAACAGTAACATTGGTCTAAAGCCGCTATAATTATGCATTATTTTTGTTTAATAACCCACTCGTCTTGTACTCATTAATCCGAATATTTTGATAATCCGAATACCCCTTGCAATAATTGTTTCGGAGACATTACTGTATTTACTTAAAGGGAATGATGCCGATTTATTGTTTAACTTTTCAAAAATGTTAACTTGACGTTGAACTATTTTTATTGAATTTTATAAACTTTGTAAATTATGTATATGTATTAGTTAATACTTTTGGTTTGTAATGAATAAAAAATCTTAAAAAATAAAAAAATAAACAAGTAAAAGTGTTATCATCGGCCTGGCCGATGCTTTGATACCCTCCACTGCATAAAAGTCATGAAAAATGTTTGCCATGCGAACGTTTCTAATATTAGTTTTGTATGGGAGGTAGCATAACTACTTTACCGACATAGACAATTTTCAATACCAACCTGACGACGGTTAAAAAAAGTCCTCTCACAAAATTTCATTCACATAAACCGATTCGTTTGGACGCTAATGTGTTTTCAATAGATAGAGAGATACATGGTCGAATATTGGCTTTGTATGGGAGGTAACAAAACTACTTGACCGACATGGATCATTTTTAATACCAACCTGACAACCGTAAAACTAAGACCTGTCAAACAATTTCAGTCGCCTAGGTCGATTCATTTGGACACTATCGTGATTTCAACAGGCGGATAGACACATGGGTCTACTAATGGTTTTGTATGGGAGGTACCAGAACTACTTGACCGACATGGACCATTTTTAATACAAACTTGAAGGCCATACATATAAGACCTCTCATAAAATTTCAGTTGCCTAAGTCGATTCGTTCGGACGCTATCGTGATTTTAACAGACAGAGAGAGAGACGTGGGTCTAATAGTGGTTTTGTATGGGAGGTACCAGAACTACTTGACCGACATAGCCCATTTTCAATACGGACAGACAGACAGACAGACGGACATGGCTAAATCGATTCAGAATGTGATCCTGATTCAGAATATATATACTTTATAGGGTCTCCGGTGAATCCTTCTTGGCGTAACAAACGTAATGGCAAAGTGAATATACCTTCCTGTGGAGGGTATAAAAAGTGTGATAGATTTTTATAAAAAAAAAAAAGTTTCTTTATTTGTAATAAAGGGTGTCCATAATTCACGCAAATGTAATTTTGATAGAAAATACAGATTTTTAATTAAAAATACCTACATTTTTTATTGATTCATGGAGTATCTGTACACAGATTGGGATTATGTATGGAATAGTACATCGGATAAACGGGCGCCACGGATTTGCTGGTACGTACGTACTCTTTTATTCAAATTTTCTATGACCGTTTCGCATAAATGTGGCTGAATTTCATTAATACACGTTCCAATTTCCACTTTCAAGGCGTTAGTGGTCGTGGGCTTGTTTGCACAGGCATTTGACTTCATAAAACCCCAAAGAAAAAAATGCAATGGCGTTAAATCGCAAGATGTCAATTCTGATCGCAAAAACGGCCGATTATACGATTAGGGAATGACTCATGCATAGTAATTGAATTGTTTCTCTGGCTGTATGGCATGTGGCACCGTCTTGTTGAAACCACATGTTGGTCACATCCATATCTTGTGATCTTTAGGCACTAAAAACTGGGTTATCATGACACGACAACGAACACCATGAATTATTGTATCTGCCTGACCAGCCGCATTTTCGAAGTGAATGGTCCGATACTCCTCCAGCCCAAAATCCGCCCCAACAGTCACGCGTTGTGGATGCATTTGTTTTTCAAGAATTACTCTAGGTTTTCTGAACCCCAAATGCGACAATTTTGACGATTAACGAAGCCATCAAGATGAAACATATTTTGTTTGAACATTGCACGCAGACTGTAGCTGACAAACCTGCATTATTTTTAAAATATTTCCCAACAATGAAAATGCGTTGTTCTTTCGTATAGCGCTTCATTTTACTAACCCAGAACTGCCACCTGGCACATTGTTATCTTTTTTTGCGTTGGCATTACTGTACTATTAAATGGCGCGCAATTCAAATTTCGCGTGAATTATAGGACACCCTTTATATACTAATGGCAGAAACAATAACAGGACTAACTGCGATAGCCACAGCGCACTTTTTAAAATCACTGGTTTTGAATGAGTTATGTTATGACGTTATTAGTACAGATTTACGAGCGCTCGTAAGACTTACGAGTGGTCCCACCCACTCTTAAGTTAGGAGCGGTTCGTTGTTCGAATTCGAACATGAGGCAGAGGGCGCGGGCGCGCTGTCATATTTAACGCAAACAAATCTGACAGCACCTTGAGATTTGGGATTTCATATTTTTTTTTTTAGAAATTCCAGCTTTATCTTTAGTTTATTCATTTTTTATTATCAATAATGATTCTACAAATTTGGGGCAATATTTTAAGCCATATTTGTTTGTTTCGCAAAATAATTTATTCGTAGTAGACCATTGTTATGGTTGGACAGTGTTCTCATATCATGGGAATTTTTTTTTTTCTAATAAAATTTCAGAAAAAAAATCATAGTTTTCAGGCGAAAGACGATACTGCAAAAGTCATCAAATGCAGTATACATTGGACAATTAGGCTTGCACTTGAACTTTATTTATTTAATAAATTATAACTCAATCTTAAGAGTGATGCTACTAAAGTAGTTACTAAATTGATAAATATGTAATTAAAACAAAACGCTATTATGAATAAAATAATAATTGTCTTTTTTCAGAACCAAATAATAAGAGATCAAACATATGGGATCTATTTTTGTAGATTCTGGGAACAAAGGTAAGAATCGTAACTGCTTGAGGAAAAAATTATCCAATAGATATAGAAACACTGCACGTATCGATGACAGTTGTCGCGAAAAAGAGCGAGTTCGAAAATGAGAGGAATTTCGATAATTCGAACTAGCAGAGACACAACCCTAATAGTGCTTGGTGAATACCATGCAAAATATTTAATCTTCGTAAGTTAATCAGCCCTATTCCCGTTGGCGTTTGTCGTAAACGCCTAATATTTAATTTCGGTTTTAGGTCTGGGTTTGTAACTTTTTTAAGAAAAACTTTTTGAAATTACAGTGAGCACATAGAAAATGAAGTAAAATCGCTAACGAAAGTTCGGAAAAAATCTTAATATTGGTTTTACAACGACACGACACATGAGTCGTATACGACAAACGCCAACGGGAATAAGGGTGAATAATCGATTTACGAGTGGTCGGTGAATACCAGCCTAAATATAAATCCTAAGTTGCGATTTCTCTCCTCTCCTTTTGATTACTTATATGAACTCGATATTACAGCACAGTCTTGAAGAAGAACCTTTCGGATTGGGAGAACGAGGGTAAGTCATTTGCTCTTCGTTAATGACTTTGTCATGATTAGGACCTTTCAGACTGAAGTTAGTGCATGTTAGTGGAGTCCCATTGAAACAGGTGGGGTAGTTGAAGAATGTCGTGTCAGGATCTAATTCACGAGTGATGGAAGGAGCAATGATGAGTTTTCCTGTAGGATTGGTTTTGTTGGGTCAATTTTGGGACAGCTTGATCATACTGTTATGAGAAAGACTGAACTTGGTATCAAAGTTGTCAGTCTTTTATTCGGTTTTTGTTCCAACTCTTACCTATGCTAATGTGATTTGGGTAATGAGTGACCGAAAGAATAAGATATATAAGATACATATAGGACTGGGCAAAATCCTCTACTTGTTGTTCCTTCTCGCGGGCGCCCGTCCGAAAATGGCTAATCAACTTATGTCTGGTTAGTGTCAGCCAAGGGTCACACTTTCATATCGGCCGTACGCTGTAACTCGTTGCGACGTACGACTGATGTGAAAGCGTGAACCATTAGTATGAGGTGGGAGACAACCCTAAAGGTCGTCTGCTGATGCGACTCGTAGTGATCTGGACTCTACTTAGATTCTCATGGGATGCTTCTTGCATGGCATAAAGTATAACATGGGAGTCTGTGTGGAGCCTAGATCATTGTGAGCCGTATCGGCAAACGGCCCTAAATCAAGGCCGAATCAAGGTGTCATACGACCCGTGCCGATGGTTAACCTGGCTGGGGGCCATAGCTCAGTCGCTAACGGAGTATCCGGATACCTGGCGACCTCCGGATCAGCTAGCCTTATCTGCGTATTGCGGATCTCTGCGCAGACGGACATTCATTTCTCCGCTACTCGTGGGACCTATTTATGAATTCCAAAACTAAAATAACAAAAAAACAACAAAAAACTGAGACCGGTTCTCCTTTAAAACCGGGCGGTAGTACGGCGATTCAGCTGTCTACCGGAAAAGCTCCGAAAGCGCTGGAAAGTAAGAAGACTGTGGATCCACATGGTCCAACTACCTCCAGTAGCCGAGAGGAGCCCAAGGGTACTAGTACCCTCCCACGTGCCATCAGGGACTCTTCGGGAACAAGGCCTACCATTGCTCCCTCAAAGAAAATTTATAAAGAACGACGCACAGCCATCCGCCTTCTGGAGTTCTTTGGTAATACACCGGAGAGCAAAAGAACTGGCAAGATGAACGCCCGTTTAGCATGGGCCCAGAAGATCGTCAGCGAAGAAGCTGGGACGAGCAGCGACTCCACGTCAAAGCGACAGCGATCGTTGGAAGAATCCGTTTCGGAACCGAAAAGGGCCAAGGTACACAACACCAGTACCTCCTCCAGGCCATCCAACCCTACATCGAAGTCCTACAGCGAAGTCCTTAAAGACAAATTGATGCTGGCGGTCATAGATAGAAGCGACGTAGACGGATCCATCGCACCAGACAAGTGGAAGCTAATTCCACCTAAGCTTTCATCCGTCTTTCTGGATATTATGAAGGAGAATCCAGGTCCTCCTCCTCGATGTTGCGATGGTGGCTGGCATCAAGGCCATGTCAAGCTAATCGCCTGCGATGAGCAAAGGTCTTACGACCTATACAAAAGTGCTATATGCAAATTGGGGGAGGTATGGCCAGGCGCTAAGCTCGAGGTTGTTGCGAAGGAGGACATCCCAAGTCGACCAAGAACTCGCGTTTGGATCCCAGCCGAACCCTCCGATACCGATAAGATCCTCGAGATCATAAAGACTAGCAATCCTGAGCTGCCGACGTATAACTGGAAGGTCGCAAAGCTGGACGAGCCTAGGGGTCTTTACAGATGTGCCATCGTCATCATCAACAAAGAATCCTTGGCTCCTTTGGCGAAGACTGGAGGCGTTATATATTACGGCTTCGATACCATCACCATCAAGGTATACAAAAAGGACGAAGAGTCTGATTTGGGAAAACTTCCCTCCCATCCACTGGACCCCACTCCCGCCCCCACAAACGACAAGACGGAGCCATCTATCTCCTTTCCATCTCTGGAGAGTGATGATTCCCAAACGTCATTCACCGAACAGCATCCGCCTTTAGTCGATGACGACGTAGTGTCGGACATGGAGACGGATGAAAAGTTCAACCAAATGCGCCCACTACTTTTGAGTGAAGACGAATTACTTAAATCGTCCTCAGACTCGGAAGACCTTAACTCCACCGTGAGGGAGATTTCTCTACCTGATTGTAGCGCCAATGCTGCAGTTAGTTCAGATTAATCTCCACCACTCCATCACGGCATCTGCCGACCTTCTTCTCCGTCTATCAAAAGACAGGGAAGATATAGTCTTGGTCCAAGAACCTTGGGTCGTTGAAGACTTGGTATGTGGACTCAAGACTCCAAACTACTTTAACCTGTACAAGCCGGCAGTGGGTAAGCCCAGATCGTGCATACTGGTGAAAAGAAACCTAAAATTAACTTTACTCCCTCATTACAGCGATCGAGATACAACGGCGGCGAAGTTGGAAACACCAGGTGGCTCCTACTACGTGGTGTCGGCGTATCTTGCCCATGAAAATATGGACTCTCTTTTTGGGGACAACCTGGAAAGATTGGTCGCTGATGCGGGGAGGCAGAAAACCGGCCTTGTTATAGGCTGCGACGCTAACGCTCACCATACTGTTTGGGGAAGCTCCGACATCAACAAAAGAGGTGAGATACTGTTTGACTACATTTTAGGTACAAACCTCATTTTGTGCAATATAGGCAACGAACCAACATTCGTGACCAGAAACAGGCAAGAAGTGCTGGATATCACCCTTGCCTCCGACAATATCGTGCAGCGTATACGGAACTGGAAGGTATCCAACGAACCCTCTTCTTCGGATCACAGGTACCTCCAATTTTCTTTATATGTAGACTCTATAAGCCCTCCGGTTTTCAGAAATTATCGCAAAACCGATTGGCTCAAATACAGGACAACTCTGATTAACACAGTTTCCCCCATTAACCCTAACTCCCCCTGTAACCCCCAAAAACTTGATAGCATGGTTGAGACCCTAACCTTCGCTCTCAATAAAGCAATGACCTCTTCCTGTCCGCTGGTCCAACCCAGAGGTAAGAAGAAGCCGCATTGGTGGAATGCAGGTCTAGGCCCTTTTAGAACTAATTGTAGAAAACTATTCAACAATGCCAAAAGTACGAGAAACGCGTTAGACTGGGACTTGTACAAGGCATCATTAAATATATATAAAAAAGAACTGAGAAAAGCCAAACGCAATTCTTGGAGACTCTTCTGTGACAAAATTGAAGAAGCCTCTGAGGCCTCAAGGCTGAGGAAAATTCTCTCCATGAACCCAATAACACCCAGCTCCCTTAAAAAAGACGATGGGTCCTGGACGACCTCTAGCGAAGATTCGCTCAATCTACTGCTTGATACTCATTTCCCAGGCAGCTCCCATGTGGTTAACAATTCGAACTACAACAGTCCATCGGAACCAATAACCATCCCTTCTAATATAATTACAAAAAGTAAACTAAATTGGGCAATCCATAGCTTCAAACCATATAAATCCGCGGGACCGGACGGCATAATACCTGCCGAATTGCAGAAATCATCGGATATAATCTTGCCGATGCTTCAGACAATCTTCAAAGGTTGTCTAGATCTAGTTTATATCCCAAAGATATGGAGAGAAGTTAAAGTTGTCTTTATACCCAAAGCAGGTAAATGCTCCCATACAAATCCTAAAGATTTCAGACCCATTAGTCTATCGTCATTCCTTTTAAAAACACTAGAACGACTGATTGATATCCACTTACGCAACAGTATCGATAAAACACTACTGTCAGCGGCCCAGCATGCATACTGTAAAGGCAAATCAGTGGAGACGGCATTACACACTTTAGTACGTAACATCGAATACTCACTGTTCCACAAGGAGTACACAATGGTTGCCTTCCTTGACATAGAAGGCGCTTTTAACAACGTCAACACATCAGCGATAGCAGACTCGCTTTCAGCTCTGAACGTCGACAGCTCTCTTGGCGAACTGATTAATCTACTGCTCAAAGGTCGGATTATCAACTCAAAGCTGGGAGTCGTGTCGGCGAGAAGATCTGTTAGCAGAGGCACTCCGCAAGGTGGTGTTCTGTCCCCCCTTCTTTGGAATTTGGTGGTCAATGAACTACTGATAATCCTGGAAGGTGAAGGATGCACGGTGATCGCTTATGCAGATGATGTTGCTATAGCCGTCTCAGGAAAGCACTTAAATACTCTTAAAGAACTCCTACAAAATGCTTTAAATAAGCTAACCAGTTGGGCGGGTCGTTGTGGCTTAGGTGTGAACCCCCACAAAACAGATTTGGTGCTCTTCACTAGGAAATACAAGATTCCGACAGTCGACCCTCCCTCACTCAATGGTATCAACCTAACTTTCTCTGACAAAGCGAAATATTTGGGGCTTATCCTGGATAAGAAGCTTAGTTGGAAACTTAATATCCAAGAAAGAGTCAAGAAGGCTACAGTAGCACTCTTCTCTTGCAAAAAAGCTATTGGGAATAAATGGGGTCTACAACCTCGAGTAACCCATTGGCTCTATATCTCAGTTATAAGACCGATACTCACCTATGGGATAATTGTCTGGTGGACAGCATTGGAGAAGGCCACATACCGTGACCATATAAGCAAGGTCCAACGCACAGCTTGTATGTGCATAAGCGGTGCATTACGCACAACACCCTCTGCGGCACTAGACATATTGTTCCATCTATTACCCCTCGACATATTCAGCAAGCAAATGGCAGCGAGTGCAGCCATTCGCCTTAAAGCCATCTCACAATGGTCAAACAAAGACTTTGGCCACGCCTCTATTCTGAAAAAATTCGAGATCTCAACAGAAAACACTGACTACACCACCCCATCTCTATACTTTGACAAGAACTTTCTCGTCACAATCCCATCCAGAGCAACCTGGGATGAAGATCCCTTCCCGGAAGATGAATCAATTCACTTCTATACTGACGGCTCAAAAACCAAAGATGGAGTTGGTGGGGGTGTTTTCTCCGAAAGTCTTAATCTCGAGCTCTCCTTCCGTCTACCAAATTACTGTAGCGTGTTCCAGGCGGAAATTATGGCGATTAAAGAAGTCTTATCTTGGCTCAAGAAAAACGTCATATCTGTTAAGGATATCTACATATTTTCGGACAGCCAAGCAGCCATCAAATCCTTGGACTCGATCTCTACAACTTCTCTAGTAGCCCTCGACTGCCGATCGTCTCTTACGGAGATGGCCGAACAGTTCAACATTCACCTAATCTGGGTGCCTGGGCATAGAGACATTCCAGGGAATTGTAAGGCCGATGAACTCGCTAGAATAGGAACAACTCAACCCATTCTGTCTGATAAAGGCACCCTAGGGATACCAATCGCTACTCGTAAACAAAAATTGAAGATGAATGCTATCGAGAGTACAAATCTTAGGTGGACAAGTTTAACCACTTGTCTAGCGACAAAACAAATTTGGCCTAAACTGGATTTGAAACGCTCTAAGAAATTGATCTCTCTCAACAGATTGCATATCGGCACCACAATAGGTGTCATTACTGGACACTGCCTGATAGGCAAACATGCCGCAAGGCTGGGTCTTTTCTCTAACGACTTTTGTAGAAGCTGCATGGATGAGGAAGAAGAAGAAACTATTCCTCACCTTCTTTGTTCCTGCCCAGCTCTCTCCCGCAGAAGGAAGCTTCACTTAGGGGCCTTCCATTACAACGACTTGGGTGATCTGGCAAGCATAGACATCAGAAGCCTCTTACGCTTTATAAAGAGCTCAAAATGGTTCAACTAGTGGGGAGATCTTAGATCCTTATTCGTGGCATCACAATGGACCTATACTGGTCTAAGTGTGTTGGCGTTTTTAGCCGACGGCCACTTTCAACCAACCAACCAACCAAGATACATATAAGAATACAAGCTGCCGAAATGAGATTCCTCAGTTGTATTGTGGCTGTGACTCGCACAGATGGTATAAGACACACCAGAATACGTATGGAACTTAATGTCGAGCAGCTACTTCTGATTGCTTGGATGGTTTGGGTTAAATCTGTCCTCTACCCGTATGGGTATGGGGATTGCCTTTAATAATTCAAAATCGATAGCGGAGAGTCTTAGAGTTATGGAGGGTCCACTTAATCCTACCCTCGCGACGCGACAAACTTAATGGATATGCTGGCCCTTGAATATGATTGAATTAATGATCAAAACAGGCGCGTCATGCTTTTTAATTGTTCCAACATTTTACAGGTTATCATATCATTTCCGCAAAGTAAAGTCAAGTAGAAGGCAGGCATTTAGAACAACTGCATAGGGTATCGAAATTGTCGATTGTCGTTGTCGTAATTGAGTACTGAAAATTCTACTTTGTTTTACTTTACTTTTCTCAGATAGCTGTTCACGCCTAATGTGTTTCAAGCTATTCAAAGCCAGTGGTTAAACCTGCGATCAAATTTGACTCCCACACCTAAAATGTGTTCCCCACTGTAAAATTGAAAAATATAATTTGAATTTCCATAGCTAAATTCTTTCAGAACAATATTTAGTCTGAAAATCTAAATCTTTTAAATGTAGAACATTTTAATGCAGGAAAATTATTCCGTAAAGCAGTTTCGTTGGTTTTTCCTCTGAACTCTTTGAACTGTCAAAATTAAGTGAACATTTAGCAAAGTGATGGAGAGTACGATTTGAGAGTCGCTTAATTTTAGAAATCCTGGAACAGTGTACTAGGTGTACATGATTCAATTGAATCATGGTCATGATCATGAAGATGTTCTCATACATATAAATGTGGATACCTACTACCTATTTACAGACATAATACACAGAGAGTAAGAGTAACTTTAAGAGAATAACTACTATGTATGTATATTATTTACATTATTATGTACAGTAACATTTGTAATCCTTATAAGTAAAAACTATAGTTATTGTAATATGTAATTAGGTTGAACGATAAAACAGTAATATCAAGCTGATAAACTTAAGAAGTATAACTATGTAGGTACCTATCTAAAACAAAAAGCACGCACACCGGCACACACGCACACAAAACACTTCGCACAAGTCGCAACACAAAGCCGAGTAATTTAGGTCAAGCATATTTCTAACAAGCACATCGTTTAGGGGAAAAAACGTCCATGTGAAAACCACCTAGCTTTGAAAGCAAATGCACTTACACAACCATGATGCCACTACCTCCAAAATGAGTATATTTATAAAATAAACTTTTAAGCTTTTGGGGCAATTTGTTTTGATACTTCGTTGTAGTATATGCCCTCAGTTGAGAGAGAGACTACAATAAATCAAATCTTGAGCAGCTTATTAAGCAACTATTTTTGAATCATGGAGTAGGTCAAGGACAGAATAGGTGGAACGTAACTATTTAAATTGGAATACAAATAAGATATTGGTACACATATGTATTCTTCCGAAAACAAAATACGAAGTGCAGTGAAATATAGATGGTCATTTTAAAATGCTACGTAGCAATGCGATATGAAAAGGGAAATTGTTTGTCACCGAAAGCTGTAGTGCCTATAGTACCTAGGTACATTTTGAATGCCTAAGCTTTGTAAATTGTAAGTTTGATTTAAATTATGGTTGGACATGGACAACTCACAAGTAAAATAGAACACAACAAAATTGATACCTAAATATTATGTACATTATATACTCGTAGATATCTACCTACTTTTATTCCATGCAAACCACCCAGAAACATATGTATGAAAAAAAGCTGTACCTACCTACTTATACTAACTTTGTTTGCATTATATACCACGCCAATTTGATAAAAAAAAGTTGAATCATTTCACACATTGGTGGACCCACACACATTTGAACAAATTATGAAAACATCAACATCAATATTATACAATCGCACAAATACATACACTTTCATTATACAACGAAAAAAAGCTTAAAATGTTGCACATATTACACATAAACAAGAAACTAGGTCATGAATGTAAGAGACAGAGTGATTTTAGCCAAGAGCAGTTAAATGAGATACAAGTTTTATTAAATATAAAATCGGAAACAGATATGGGATTTTTTTATTTAATACTTTTTGGTGTGCTGACAACTGATTCGATAATGCAATGACCTAATTAAAAAGTATAGAATAGTTTTCGCCATTAAATGAAAGGCAATCACGGAAATCTTTCAAACGATAAGCTACTTAGTACTTTAATACAGACACATATATTTTATTCGACGAAGGTTGGGGTAGGTCAGAACAGAAGGTTGTAAGCAGAACACGGGCATTATAAATATACGTAATAAGGTAAGTGTGTAACTACACATTCACACATTTTTATGAATTATTTATGTATATAATACATTTTTTGAAAAAAGTATTTTAGTAGGCCATGTAGATTTTATTTAATATTACCTATTAGTGAAGTGATTTGCTGTCTAATATGCCTACATATTGACATGGTCAATTAACTAAAAGATAAACTATACCTAAATTGGGATAGAAATTAATTTCAGAGATGATAATAGAAGGAGTGGTTGAAAATATATTTTTTACTATAATAGTAGTACATAATAATGAAAAAGAAATCCGACAGAAGTTTTAAACTTTAAGTTTGCCAGTGTACCTATTTTATGTACATATGTACTACCTATATTTCGATTGAAAATTGTAGTATACCTATCTAATTAAACTTATTTTTTTTTTGCTTGGAGGACTAAATAAAGAACAGTATTGTGCAAGATTTAGACATACTACTTGCTCTAGTAAATTTGCAATAGAATCCATTCGATCTTCAAGTAAAAATTCCTATTCCATCATAATAATGCAAACGTCTAACAAAGATAATCACTGTACCTATAAAAGTTTAATTTAGAGTGAAAATAAACTTGTTTCAGCGAAGGTTAAGTAGTTAACAGTCCTCCATGGGGCTTTCTGAACCAAATATATAAACCAATATTTATTGTTCAGTTCATTTAAAATATAGGTTTATGGGAAAATTTGCATGTATGTATGTACATACTAGTACATATATTATTACAATATAGAAGGAAAGAAAATGATAACTTAGACAATGTATCTATATTATTATTAATTTAATTTAAACGTACCTTCTAGTTTCATTCCGACTTCCAAACATTTTTGAAATCGACAATATGGACATCTCTTACGCTGTGTTTTATCAATATGACAAGATCTTTCAGCTACGCATGTATACACTTTTTTGTTTTGAACTGTCCTTTTGAAAAAACCTTTACATGATTCGCATGTCAATAGTCCATAATGATAGCCACTAACTTTGTCTCCACAAACTGGACATAGTTCTTCAAAAAGGTGTTTAAAGTCGATTCCCTCACCGCTGTGGATTGCGGAACCTGTTGTACCTGCTGGTGGTGGTATAATAGATATATATCCACTATTTGTATTCGCATTTACGACACTCCCGACACCATTACTACTGCTATTACCCGCACTATTTGGGCCATTATTTCCGACAACACTTCCACTTCCTCCAACACTTTGCTGGGAATGCGAAGACGTATTGTCTTGATAACCTGTTGGAAATATATATTGTGAATCGAAATTGTATATATACGAGTATGAAAAATTTGAATTGGCAATATTTTGATTTTGTTGGTAAATTGGATGATGTTGTTGATGCTGCAGTTGCTGCTGATGTTGCTGCTGATGATGGTGATGGTGATGTTGCTGTTGATGATGATGTTGATTGTTGGTCGTGGTGTTCAATTGCAAATTGGTATTTCCACTGGCATAGGAAGAAAAATCATTTTGAGTAACGTTGCCATCAGTGTTCATGGACGACGAATCATTATCATTATTATTGTTATTGTTTCCGACATTAGACGCCGCGTTTGTGATATTGTTTGTTACACTAGACTGCGATGTCGCGCCAATTGCGGGACTAGGCGGAGGTTGTTGGTCTAAGCTACCCATCGAAAATGGTGGCATATTAAGCGACGAAATAAACGACGCTGCGGATTGTTGTTGCTCCATTTCTAATAACATTTTTTTAGCACACCATTAAAAACAGAGTAGGTATGAGTTAACCACTCTAATTGTATTTTAATTATTACGCATATAATCTCTTTTATTGAGTGTAAGCACATATATTTTTTTAAAAAGCTAGGTTAAAAAGTGGACGGATACACTAAACTTGTTTTTGTTACTGCGTTTGAATTAAATATGTTTTAAGTACACCACAAATATGCATGTTTTAATTTTAAAATAATCATAACGCTTATTCAGGCTCATTTTATATTTTGGACGTAAATTAAATATCGTCATATTTTGTATTATTTTTTTATATTAATTAACTTCAGCAATATTTCTTTATATATTTAATATAACGGCGGACCCATTATGTATTTTGAGCAACTAATTACTTTAAATCATTTTTAACCAGAAAGTAATTTTTAACAAATGCTCATAAAAGAGGATACCCACGTAGGTATGTATTTTGAAAACAAATCACACGATTTTATAAATTAGCAGGCAAAATTTTAAAACAGGATAATATTAATCATTAATCACAGTAATTAATACAATAATCATAATCCTTGGGCTGATATTGTATATATATGTTATTTTCCCGAATATAGCATGTTCTAGATGCAATTAAAATCCAATTTAATTAAGTATTAAATTTGTAAACACGATTGTTGAAATTAGCACAAACGTTGCAACGCAATCTACGTCAGTATTTAAAAGAATTTAATTCACAAATGACAAAACACAACTGTTAGCCGCCACGGATCACGATTGACTAAACTTAAGTAAATGCTAGGATTCCCGCAACACTCTTATTGAATGTAGGTACTAGGTACCTATACTCCACATCCACATTCATTACGTATTCTCGAAAAACTTGACTGAATCAATCTATCTATATCACATAATACCTCAGAGTCGCGCCGTCGTCATCACTGTTGTTCTCACTGAAAACACCGAATGCGAACGTATTTTTTCACTTAGACAAAATAAAAGCTTTTCCGATGAAATGAAAAACAAAACGAATTAAATTTTACGTGAAGCTTGCGATTGCGACTCTTCTTTGCTTATATTTGTGTGGCGCTCAGCATATATCTGAGCTAGTTTTACCACCACAACACAATCCATGTTGAGTAAAGAAAGCGAAAGTGAAACTTTACTCAAAACATGAAAATTTTTTCATTCCAAAAGCTTTATCTTTTGATTGTATTTTGGGGGAAGTTAAATGAGAAAATACATTCTACATAATATGAAGGCGAGAGAATAAGCATCTTATAATATTTTTTCTAAATGAAGTATGTAATGAAGCTGTACAATTGTGATATTACTTATGTAGACACAAGCATCACAATTACAGTTTAAAACATAACTGCATTTTGATAAAAAAAAAAACTGTTTTCTATGCGTGTTTGAATTTTTCGTGGACTGCTGAACTAACTTAGGTACGCAGCTCTAGCGAAACTAAATTTTAGCTGCTCTCCAATTTTCTCACCAAACATTAGCTAAGCTAACTAAAACCCTAGCTAAATTTTGACATGGAGTGCGTTGTGGATAAAAGTGTTATAGTAATAACATTATTGAAAAATGCTTACTTACTTATCGGGCTCCCGACCCGTGAAAAGTCTCTGCCTGAGACACAGCAGCCTTCCATCCTCTACGATCCCGGGCACGCTGCTTCCAGTTGTCGAGACCAAGCGCTCTGGCATCCGCAATGGCATGGTCTTTGAAACGGAGATTCGGCCTTCCTTGTCTTCTTGAACCTGGGGGCTGGGATTCGAAGATCCTCTTAGCTGGAGCATTATTGTCCATTGGATCGATGTGGCCGATCCAATGCAGTCGACGTGTTTTGGCTTTTTGGACTACATCCACATCTTGGTACAGCTCATAGAGTTCGCGGTTGTATCTTCTCCTCCATTCGCCCACTTCGCACACAGGACCAAAAATCCGCCGAAGTATTTTTCTTTCGAAGGAGCCCAGTACCAGCTCTCCCTTCTTGCTTATCGTCCAGCACTCGGCGCCATAAAGCAGAACTCGCAGGATAAGGGTTTTGTAGAGCACACATTTCGTCCTTCGAGTCAGAAGTTTTGAACCCAGTTGTTTTGCCAAACCGATGTAGCAACGGTTTCCTAGGGTAATTCTTCGCCGGATCTCCACTAGGGTGTCATTCGTGGAGTTCATGGAGTAAACATGACAACGAATGACACCCTAGTGGAGGTAAGTGAACTCCTTAACTACCTCGAAATTTTTGCTATCAATAGTTACGTTTTGTCCTAGGCGGTGGACAGATGCTTATTTGTTTGTACTTAGTCTTGCCCTCATTTACTTCAAGGCCAACGGTTTTCGCCGGTTCTTCAATCGCCGTGAACGCTTCTATCACGGCACGATGGGAGCGACCGATGATGTCAATATCGTCCGCATAGCCCAGCAGCTGGACGGACCTGTTGAAGATAGTGCCTTCCGTGTTGACACCTGCCCTGCGCACTATCTGCTCCAGTACTAGATTGAAGAAGTCGCATGATAGAGCGTCACCTTGCCGAAATCCGGTGCATGTTTGAAATAGTTCAGAAGAACTGCTTCCAAACCGCACGTTGCAGCGCGTGTTGTCCAGCGTCACGCGACACAGCTGAATCAGTTTTGCCGGGATTCCGAATTCGGCCATCGCCATATAGAGCTCCTGACGATGTATGCTATCATACGCGGCTTTGAAGTCGATGAATAGGTGGTGAGTTTCGACTTGAAATTCGTTGGTCTTTTCCAGGATTTGCCTCAGTGTGAAAATTTGGTCTATAGTCGATCTGCCGGGCCGGTAGCCACACTGGTAAGTGCCGATTAGTGTGTTGCAGAACGGTTTTAGACGTTCACACAGTACGTTGGATAGGATCTTGTATGTGACATTTAGCAGGGATATGCCTCGATAGTTCTTGCAAGACATAGGATCGCCTCTTTTGTAGATGGGGCATATGGAGCTGATAGTCCAGTCATCGGGCATGTTTTCTTCCACCCATACTAGGTTGATGATTCGGTGCATGCTCCCTACCAAAACATCACCACCGTATTTAAAGAGCTCCGCTGGCAGTCCATCAGAGAATGCGGCCTTGCTGTTCTTAAGCTTTTTTATAGCTAAGGCAACTTCTTCTATACTAGGTGGTGGAACTAGTTCTTCATTGACTGGACGTGGTTCTCTTTTTGCCCTGGGATCTTCTTTTCCTCCCTTCTCCTGGCTCGATACTCTTCTCTCGCTGCCCTTGTTTTGCGCTGCAGCGTTTTCTTGTGTACATATTATGTTACCTTTTTCCTGTACACGCATTCATCATCATACCACGGGCTCTTTCTCTGGGGTGGCTGGTACCCTACGGTCCTCCTTGATGATGATGATGATGGCACCACTGATTGTTGGCGTTTGTGGTAGGTGAGTGCACAGAGGAGAGTTTCATGCTCAGGCGCTCGCTGTAGGCTCTGGCTACTCCAGGTGTGCTAAGGCGTCCAACGTCGAATTTCTTTTTCTGGGCGGTTCGCAGCTTCTTCTCGTTGGACAGTCGAGCTCTGAATTTAGCCGCGACAAGAAAATGGTCAGAGTCGACGTTTGCTCCTCGGAATGTGTGCACGCCGAGGATGTTGGATGCGTGCCTCGCATCGATTAGCACATGGAGAGCGCCAGGTTGCTGTGTGGATCCTTAGCCTTGGAAACCTAGTGCTACTTATCACCGTATTACGAGCTGCTACGAAATCGATTAGTCGGTAGCCGTTGTCTGTTATCGTTTCGTGGATTCTGTGCTTACCAACTAAACTCACCCGCCAAAGACGTTTTTCTTTCCGACTTTGGGATTGAAATTCCGGAGTACAACTTTTACATCATACTCCGGACAGGCTCCGTAGGCTCTACTGCTATCTATTTCTGAGTTCTTAAATATAATTCTACATTAATTTTATCACGGATAAGATGCTAACATGAAAAACCAAATCAACCTTTACTTCTCTGGTGCAAAAAAAAAATCAAAACAAACTTGCAGGTTGCCTACTTACTAGGCACTAAACGAAAGTTTAAACTTAATATGGTTGATCGTTGTGATGAAAATCTCGAGGGTTTGGTGTGGTTTCGGTGTTCCTACTGAGGATGAAATTGTATCGGAAATTCTTAATTTCAACGAATATGAAATTACTTTTTCGATGAAACCTATGAAGGATTCATTCAATCTCTTAGTTCCTGAATGTGCCAAGTCATTATTAAAAGATGTATTACTGGCAATAGTATGGTATGTCTGGATTAGATTGAACTAACTAGATTTGTCGGTATGCCACTTCTTGACAATTTTTTTTTTTTTTTGTTTTGCTGCTGAGCTGTGTTTCAAGTAGTTCTTGTTTTAACTAAATGAACATTTCTTTTCTGGATTTTCAAGATAATGGGAGAATTTTTCAAAAAGTAACAAAGCTTGTTAGATGTATAAAATTCACTGTTTTTATGCTTTTCTTGTATATTTTCAAGAAATTACATTATTATGTTTATTGAATGTGTCTAAGTCTATTGTGCTATGAATGTTTGAAGTAATTTTGGAAAAAATTATTTGAGAAAGGTAAGACATTCTAAATTTGTTTGTCAGCTATTTTTGATTAAGTTTGCCAGCAGGCTTTTATTCTGTGATTAATTTTCAATAAAATTTCTGTGTACCTAAGAATATCACTTTTCCCAAATTTAAAAGCTTTCAACCATGAAATACATTTGTATGTAGACACAAGTCTGAATCGGAATTTGTATCAGCTGTAACAGAAAAAATGTGCACGACTGGGTCGCACGTAACTTTCTCGTTTATTGCGAATCTCGCATAATCTCAGTCATTTTAGCAAATTTAAAAACATACCCAATTAAGATGTCCTCAGGTTTAGTAACTGAATCCTTGTTAATTAAATAAAAAGTATCTAAGTAATACGTTTAGCTGAAAACTGAGTATGACGTATTCTTCAGGATGAAACCATTACCTAGCAGTTACATTTTCATCCAAATCGAAAATGGCGTTTTCGAGATATGAGCAGTTTTTAAAGTACCATTTTTAGCGATTGGGGTGGAAATCGAAGGACGCATTCATGGTTCAACAAACACTGTTTTGCAACTGTTTAGCTCAAAACTGAGCAAATGGTATAACTTAAAAATACGTTTTTCTTTAAATCGCTTTTACGAGAAAAAGCGAATTTTTAAAACTGCCGTTGCTCGGCTATTTAGAGAAAAACTGGGTATGCAGTCATGTTAAGCATGTCTAACTTAACTCAACTATTAATTTTGGTTCAAATCGTAAGAGCCGTTTTCGAAAAAATCTAAATTGTTATGGAAAGTACCGTTAATATTAGAGCTAGAATAAAAAAAAAGCCTACTAGCGGGAATTTTGAAACAAATCCGTCCAAGGGCTTATATAGAAAATTATGCAAAGGCATAAACCCGAGTTTTACGTACCTACAGAGCACTCGCATTCTAAACAATCTTCACCTTACCTTATGTATGTACAATTATTATAGCCTACAGAAAATAACATAACAATCAATGTGCGTCCAAAGGGGAACGGGACCAAAGGCTAAGCTTCTCCAATGCGTAGGTTTTATTATGATTTTACCCTGAGATATTTATAAGAGGTTTACGAGAGGTGAGACATTCCAAATATCGTCAGTCAGTCATTTTCGTTCAGTAGTCCTCAAATGTGTAATGTCATATCAATCCTCTATCGAAGGCACGGGATGTGACTTTATCCGATATAATACAAAATGTACAAAATAAAAACAGACAATGAAACAAGGGTTTCATTTTTATTGTAATTATCTAAAACAGAGAAAACGTCCAGGAATGCTTGTTCTGAATAAACCCTAAGCGATGTGTGATATAATAAAAATTATATAATCAATCTAAAGGCAAACAAATTCTCAATTTGCAAAGTATCTCGCGCGCGCGCCGCACAATTTATTATTGCTTGTGAAGCGAATTATGAAAATTGGCACCCGGTAACTTCCCACCTAACGGTTTTAAAGGGAACCTGATATCAATGGTTGTCACGTGTCACGTGTCCCGTGGGTGAATTGCGTATTATTCACTCGATGTGAATACGAGGTTAAAATGCTTTTAAACCACGAATATAAACCTAATTCAACTATCCGTTTTTTTAATCCCAACAAATTTAAACCTGCCTACGTAATATTCACTCGGTTTACGTGGTTTAAGCTTTTGTTTTATTATTTTGGTTTATTTGAACTATTAAACACTACTTTAAGCCCCTTGACAGTTCGGGCAAAGGAATGTTGTTATTATTCAAATGTTCTGTGTCATATGTGAAGAATTTAAGAATGTTCTGAAACGTTTCAATTATTTTGTAATAGTTGGTATTTATATTTAGAACAAATTTAAATTTATATTTATGTTCATGGCACTGTCGCACACCTATAATTGCTAAAATATCCTAAAAAATCTTCCTTTGTTCCCAAAGATATTTTGGAACAATTTCTTCTGGATTTGGAGGGCATTTAGGTAAAAATCAAATCTTCCACAGCGTCTGCGCAAAGCACCCTAAAATATTTTTTTTAATTTTTTACAAAGATATATAATATACATACCTAAGGATTTTAAGTACTTTATCAGAAAATGCATCCAAATATCGAACTTGAACGAAACAAATCGCTCCACTTTGATAAACCGCATTTTATCATCGTACGAGAAAGGTTCGGATTGTGACAGTAAAGGAAAATATTTGTAACTTAACAAAATTAATTAAATAAAGAAGTTGTATTAAGAATTAAAAATGTGTATGATTTAAAAAGATTTAAATTACGGTCTAAATTTAATCACTCGGTGTGACCGTTAGTTCCCAAAGTGGCGCAGTAGCGCAGTGATTAGTGTGCTGTGCGAGGGTTCGATCCCCGAAAAAACACAAATTACAACTTAAGGTTTTATCTACTCTCGCGAACGTCTGACAAACATTCGAGAGTATGACTGCCCTGAAAAAGCTTCTCAATTCAGCGGTTCGGACTCGGCATAAAATTGTAGGTCCCTTCCATTTTTTTTGGGACGACTGGAAGTGACGTACAAAATAATGCCGAACGGCTGAATTGAGAAGCTTTTCAAAACAGTTATACTCTCGAATGTTTGTCACATGTTCGCAAGAGGTGGCACAGAGGAAAAAATATTAAGAGGTAATTTTTTGTGTTTCCGGGGATCAAAACTGAAGCCAACACAATAACCAATGAGTCCACCAGTAAAGTATTTATTGAGCCAATACTGATACTGGTTCAGTGGTACACTTTGGTTCTAATCGCCTTTTATCTAAATACTCGTAACTTTATTTGAGAAATACTGTGTCCCTAAAACTGTGTGCCTGTGCCTGGTAATCACCTAAAGCAAGACTAGCCAAAACCATTGGAGCCAGCAATCTACCTACGCAATACATTTACTGGCAAAATAACTGGCAATACCTTGCGGTATGAACTGCCCGGTGTATGTGTATCTATATTTACCGTGATATAATTCGTACCGTTAAACCGCCTTCACATACAGCTCTGGTGTGTAAGTTCCTTCACTTTAAATGGCATGGCGGTACGACATATATTGACATTTTGAGTGCATTTTTTTTACATACATACATATTTGCATTTGTTCAAACCAATAATACAAATACTTTTTTCTCAAAATGTTTGCTTAATCATTGTTTTATTTTTTTATAAAATGTTTATCCTTGAGAAATTTCCTAAAAACCCACTTTAATGGGCTATAACTGTAAATGGGGTGAGAAAAGACCCCCCCTGCCATATAATTTTTTGTTCGGTGGAACTTCAGGAATCACCCCTTAAAGGATTATACTGCTTAACTGGGACACCCTGTATAAATGAATATGATGTATATTTTGTTGGCGATGAATTAACTTAAAAACGGCTAGATCGATTTTTTAAAAAAAACGGAAAAAGAGCGTGGTACCTCCAATGCAAAAAAAAACCTTCAAAATTGTACATATATCTCGAATTCCAACGAATTCGATTGAGCTTATATTTTCAGGCAATCTTAGTTATTTGCTCGGGAGTTTTCCAGTTTGGATAATTGGATTGGATAAAGGGCCGTGGGGACTCCCATACAAAAAATTGCAAACACTATTCTTCGACAGCAATAGAAGCCAAAGTTTGTAAGATATGGAACACACGATTGCGATTTCTTTGACAATAGTTATCTCAATATTTTCCCAAATCCGCCATTTAGTTTTCTCACAAAATTACGAGCAAGTTATTTGTTTTTATAAGCCACTGCTTGAAATTGTACATTTAAAAGAATGCAGAAAGAAAAAATATGTTTGTTTTAAGTATTAGTTGATTTATTCTATATCTATACCTAGATCCTACATAATGAATATTATATACTACAAGATGACCCAGTCAACTTCGTACCACCTAAAATTAATAGCGTACCACTCTTCATATGCGATTATGAATCCCGATCAACCTTTCAACTCCAGTTCATTGAGATTGGCCGCACGGTGTATGTGCAGTGTAAGTTTCGTTTAGCGATTAAATGAAACTCGTTCGTAATTCAAATGAATTGATACCCTTTTGTTAAATTTTGACCAATCTTCACAGGAACACTCGCGGGCCAATACCTAAGAATACTTGAAAGTTTGAGCTGAACCCAATTTGTCTGGGTTTGGTGGTTATCTTATTTTGTATTCCCACACAAAATGCAAATTTTGATTTTTCTCGATTTTCTGACTTTTTATTTGAGGTCTTTCGAATGTTCTTTTTTGCTAAACTACCCCTGGGTAGTCATTCCGTAAAATTTAAGACGATAGTCGTCGAAGCGATAGTAGTGCACGAGATCGTCTTTTATTTGCTTCACGTAACATTACCACCATCTAGTCGTCCATCGTTTACTTTGAGCAAAGTTTGAGAACTTTCGGTACCTTTCAGAAGCTCACAAACTGTAGTTGAAATAAGCACTAGACGTCATCGTAATTGTCATAAATGACATTTGCCAAATTACAGTGGTTCTTACAAAATATTCAAATTACAGTCGCCCACAAAACCTTGCTCAATTATTTTGTTTTTAATTGATGATTTATAATGTCGGATGATTTATTATGTAATTTAAATCGTTAACAAAAATCTGAATTCAATTGCTCGCTTTAAAATTCCTGTAAAAAGCCTGAAATTGTCCCCAAAATATACAAATCAATGGAAGACGATACATAATTAGCTATCGTGCAAACGCTATCGTGCAAACGCTATCGTGCAAACGCTATCGTCTTGACGATAGTGCTCTATCGATTATTGAGCTACATGAAGCAAAATGTTGGATCGTCGAAACGATGTCGCCGAGACGATAGCGATTTTCAATGTTACGTGACGCAAGGCTATCGTCGAAACGATATCGTCATGCGATTATTGACTTAGGCCACTTTCCATTTGCAAGAAAACTTCTGCAAGAAATGTCTGACAGTCTGTCCGACAATAACTTGCAAGTGGAATCAGCGATGCAAGTTCGATCGCGACAGTTCTTGCGTAACTTCTTGCAAGTATTTGTGAGTGCAACAGTTCTTGCTGCTTATCGAAATAGTTTCGATAATATTGCACTCGCGGCTGGTTGAGGTTGACGTCTTTGATGTGGTGCATAAAGAAATTCTATATAAATACATTACTGAGTATGCGAGTCTCTTGGAAAAAACAAGATAAAAAAAATAAAATAATGATTGTCAAAGAGTCAACCTGCTGCATGCATACTGTCATTAACTATTGGGCACATCAGGTTTTTATTTCAGATCTCAAAATTTTCGTTTGCTGAAAATTATTGTGTTCCAATCACAACAAATCGTGCATACTTGTGACAGAATTTTTTTTTTACACGATATGTTTTGATTGGAACACAATTTTCAGCAAACGTTTGTTGATTCAACATAATCGTCTGATACTAGCTTTAGGGCCAGTTTCAAGACTAGCTGATAAAGTCTCGGATAGCCTATCCGGAATTTATATGTCAGATAAACGTAATATTTCGGTTTCAAAGGTTTCGGATAGTAATAGCTGACAGATAAAGTCTCGGATAGTCTATCAGCCAGTTCAACCGGCTGTTAACGCCTCTATCCGGAAGATTTAAACAAAATATTTATTTGATGTGGCTGGAAAAAATATAGTTTAAGAGCATTCTTTCGTTGACGGGTGTAGATAGCAGTCAGAAGTGTTATATGTGTCATGCATTTATTTGAATTCTTAAATGTCGAATTAGATGAACATTACAACCATATTACAGGGCCCCGTAGGAACAGAGCATTTCAAATTATTTTTAGAAACCCTCGACGATGAAGATTTCTGAATTTTCACTATTTTGTTTAATTATATCCATGCCCAGTCAATACCTTTCACCGTGGGCTTTGGACTTTGCCAGGGGTTCATTTTGTCTCCTCTTCTTTTCATTACTTATATGGACTGGATGTTACAGCGCAGTCTTGGCGAAGAACGTTTCGAATTGGAACATCCGAGGATAAGTCGTTTGCTCTTCGCTGATAACTTGGCCATCCTTGGATCCTCTCAGACTGAACTTCAGCGCGCACTCGATCGGTTTGTAGCCGTTTGTGTTGAAGCTGAGATGAAAGTAAACGTAAACAAATCTCAAGTGATGGTCGTCTACAGAACGCCTGTTAAATGTATACTTACGAGTGGTGGAAGGACCAAGAGCAATGCTAAGTTTATCTGTAGGATTGGTCAGGTTGGTCAATTTTAAAACAGCTCGGTTATTCTGTTATTACAAGAGGACTGAACTTGGTGTCAAAGCTAAATTGTCAAGTTGTCAGTCGTTAATTCAGAGTTTGTTCGAACTCTTACCTATTTGGGTAATGACCGAAAGAATAAGATCCCGGATACAAGCTGCCGAAATGAGATTCCTCAGTTGTATTGCTGGTGTGACCCGTTGAGATGGTGAAAACACCAGAATACGCGAGGGACTCAATGTCGAGCAGTTACTGCTCCGGATGCAGCGGTGGATTAGTCATTTTAAAACGCATGTCCCCAATCATGATCTTACGACGTGCTATGGAATCCGAACAATCGGGCAGGCGTCCTCTAGGTAGACCCAGGATGAGATGGTTAGATCAAGTCCATAATATCTCCCCTACCCGTATGGGGATTGCCCTTTATGATTTACAGTCGATGGCGTAGAATCGAGACTATGGGCGGTGCACTTGGACTTGCGCAACCTACTCCCGCGACCCACTTAAGGGATTAGCGGGGTATCGAAAATGAGTGAATGAATGAATTTATCCATGCTGAATTAAAAAAACTAGAACAACACAATTCACTTAAAAATGTGATAAACGATAAAAAAACATCATTTCCATTCCTGTCAAACAATTAGTGCCTGATCAATTTTTCTACCGGATAGTTTATCAGAGACTTTGACGATGAAACAGAAAAAAAATATCAGCTACTTTTGTGTGGTGCAAAGCGTTATGTGTCGGCTAACTATCCGAAACTTTATCCGGAACATTTGAAACTGGCCCTTTGTCTTTTTTTTATAATTCAAATAAATGAACAATTAAGTATTCATCATCATCATCATTTTCATATGTACAGTGAGCGTCAAAAGTGAGTGAACAGCAAAGATGTTTTCACTTTATTTTGGAGCTCAGAAACTATTTTTTTAAAGTAGTTTATCGTGTCAAAAGTAAATACGTTTTGTTATTGTTATTTCGTTGTCAAACTTTTTATAGATTGCTGGTTTTTAGAAACTTTTTCAAGACCCTAAAGAAAATTTAAAAGAGCATTGGTGTTTACTCACTTTTGACGCTCACTGTATGAAAGTAGGTAGGTACATACCTACATTCGAACTTGTTAAAATTCCTGAACTGTACATAATGTAGGTACTTACAAAAATATAGGTAATTTGCTATGAAATGAGAAAAGTAATAACAAATTTACATGGGTATACGTTATTTTTGCTCTACCCTGTAAATTTAAATGTTTAAAGTTACAGGCGAACAATTGTGACGAAGAGACTTTTCGATTATAGTGGGTACCCTATATACCTACCTACCTTCTTAAATTACAGTCTTAAGTTGCATAAGTTTCAGCTTATTTTGCTTAATATCCCTAAAGCTATAAATTAGTATTTTTGTAAGACAAACAAATCATTGCTTTATCAAAATTCAGCGCTGACGATTACAGCATATTTCTTAGTAGATACACATTCAGCAAGCTTTCTCGTTCACGATGTTTTTATTTTACTTTTGCTTTCAATAAAAAATAACACATACATTTAAGTCGAAGAGCTCGTGTGCATACACATATTCTATATATACGAGCAAGCACATTACTTTTGCTTTTACCTCGACTCGATTTTACGAGTGCGGTTGGACGGGTTCGCCGGCGCGCGCTTGCTATGAATAATGTAATAAGTGAAAGTGTATCGGTGACCCACTTTCACGATTGAGGTCTATGTTAGAAAAATATACCTATCCCTCCTGTTCGTCAGTTCAACTCGTTTTTTTTTTTTTTATTATTATTTCCCAATAGAATACGAGAGCTTTTATTGTTGTGTGTAGTGTATGAGTAGAGTATGATACAAAGCACTGAGAATATGGTATTGTAAACGATATGCGCCAACTACAGTGTAATCTGTGGAAATCGTAACGTATAAGTCCTTGACATATATTATATTTATGAGTTTTATGAGGAGACATAGAAAAGACCCTGTGTAATACATCACTACGATGTACAAAAGAGGTTTCTAACATTTACCGAAGGTATTATGTACTTTAATTTTAAATGAAAATAGGTAAATAAGTGTAGATACAAAATTGGAATAATTCAAGTAGGTACCTATGTTTTAAGTTTAGGGTTTAGGCCCAAGAGAAGCCGGCATGCTTCGAGTAGTGACCCACTTACCTACTTACAGAAATGTGAAGCTTTTCTTATTTCAGATTACATAATTTATATGTAGATAGGTACTAGCGTATAGGTAAGTAGGTACATGTACATATACATAGGTATATGTTCATTTTGTGTCACAATACCTACCTACTATTTATTAAAATACTGCACTGGCTTTAACTTTAAATCAACATTGTTGTAGGTAAGGGCAAATGTTATATAAATACATAATGTACCAATTATATTGGTACCTACATAATGAGGCACATATACATAATATATGTAGGTATAATAAACTTAGATAGGTACCTATCTAAAAGTATAATACTAAGTAGATACCTATAAGAGAAAAGGAATGAATCTTTATTCGGAGGTAGATAGGCATGTATCTACTAGGTATAGCATACTAGGTACATATTTGTAAATATCTTACAAATCGTATCTAGGTAAATTATATACTCATGTGAACAAAATGTGTGAAGGAAATCCGTTTAAAGGTGAAGCGAGAAGAAAAATTGGCCAAGTGCAGTAGGCCATGCAATTACTAAAGTAGGTCACCACACTTCACTACCGCAATTGTTGCTTAAAAGCTCTAAACAGGTTGCATCATACTGGTCGATTCGATAGTGATCGAGAGTGCTTAGTTGAGTGCGTATTGTAAGCAATTTATAAATGTGTGGTAAAGTAGGGATTGTCGTATTTACTTATGTATTCGAATTTAATTCACAAATATGTAAAAATGTATATATATTAAAGCCCCCATCCAGATACAAACACGTTTGTGTAGGCACGTACATTTTGTTTTTTTGGAAATGTTTGTGCAAACAGAGTAGTCTATACTCTATGGCCTCGCACTCGCTTGCATGTTTGCGCACATCAAAATTTGTTGCGTGTTGCACATTATGAACACTATACGTTTGGTGATTTTTGTTTTTTTTTTTGCTCAAACCACACACTTTTGCAAAAAAGTCAATTGCGATGTGCAAGAGGTATCCTTTATTGTTACACACGGCATAATGTGACGATAATTATTGAATTATGTATATTGGTTGGTGTGAAACGGCACGAGTACGATAACTTAAGTGCCAAAAATTGATAACGGTATTTTGTAAAGGGGTTAAATACAAGCAATTTTTACTGTGGGAGGTGGGGGTTAATTTAGGAAAAAAATAATACCTAAAATGAAAAAAAAAAAATATTAAAAAATAATGGCAACACTAAAAAAAATGTGCACGACTGGGTCGCACGAAACTTTCTCGTTTATTGCGAATTTCGCAGAATCTCAGAGACATTTCAGCAAATTTAAAATCATCATACCCAATTAAGATGTCCTCAGGTTTAGTAACTGAATCCTTGTTAATTAAATAAAAATTATCGAAGTAACACATATAACACTTTATTACTTACTTTCAAAATTAAGTAGGGGATGAATTTCGAATTTCCAATTTTTGATTATTTTAAAAAGTGGTTTCAATGGTCGGGATTTGGGTAGTAATTTTTGAGAAATATACATAAAACGGCAATATTCGAGTTTTCTGAGAAAACTAAGTACGTGATCATGTTTAGAATGCTTATGCTGTCCTCAAATATGTATATTGATCAAAATCGTTAGAGCGGTTTTTTGTAAAATTATGCTGACAAATGTTACAATTTGGATTCGAAAAGCACTGTTATTAAACTGTTTAGCTGAAAACTGAGTACGACGCATTCTTCAGGATATAAACATTACCTAGCAGTTACATTTTTAACCAAATCGAAAATGGCGTTTTCGAGATATGTGTAGTTTTTAAAGTACCGTTTTTAGCGATTGGGGTGAAAATCGAAGCACGCATTCATGGTTCAAAAAACACTGTTTTTCAACTGTTTAGCTCAAAACTGAGCAAATGATTTTACTATGGACTTAAGCATTACCTGACAGTAACATTTTTATCATAATCAAAAATGGCGTTTTAGAGATATGAGCAGTTTTTTAAAGTACTATTATTAAGGATTTGGGTGGATATCAAAGGAAAAACTGAGTTTACTATCAAGTTAAGAATGATAATAGTACCTTAAAAATATTTTTTTTTTAAATCGTTTTTACCGTTTTCGAGAAAAAGCCAATTTTCAAAACTGCCGTTGCTGGACTTTTTAGCTAAAAACTGGGTATGCAGTCATGTTAAGCATGCCTGCATTAACACAAAGATCAATTTTGGTTCAAATCGTTAGAGCCGTTTTCGAAAAAATCGTAATTGTTTAATATTTCGTAAAATGTTTATAAACACTGTTTCGGAACTATTTAGCTCAAAACTGAGCAAACGGTATTACTACGGATTTAAGCATTACCTGAAAGTAACATTTTCATCATAATCGAAAATGGCGTATGTACTATTATTCGGGATTTGGGTGGATATCAAAGGACGCAGTATTTTTAGGGAAAAACTGAGTTTGCTATTAAGTTAAGAATGACAATAGCACCTTAAAAATACTTTTTTTTTTAAATCGTTTTTACCGTTTTCGAGAAAAGGCCAATTTTCAAAACTGCAGTTGCTGGACTTTTTAGCGAAAAACTGGGTTAGCAGTCATGTTAAGCATGCTTACATTAACTCAACTATCAATTTTGGTTCAAATCATTAGAGCCGTTTTCGAAAAATGACATTTACGAAATATGACATATTTCGTCATATTTCGTAAAATTTTTACATGGGAGGTACCGTTAATATTAGGGCTAGCATTAAAAAAAACGTTCCGAGCGGGAAGCCCACAAACTCTAAATACGAAATTTGAAGCAAATCCGTCCAAGCGTTTAGATTCCCCAGGGGTGGGCAGACAGACATACGGACGGACAGAATTGCGAGACCCACTTTTTTGAGTTCCCCTATCATCGTTATATCAGAATTGATCAAAATCTCGAGTTCGAAATTTTGTACGAAAACAATATCTTTCTCTTACTACGTATACGAGAAAGTTAAAAAGGAAGTTATTTTATATTACATATTTTTAAATCAAGTTATTACTGTTCATAGTTTTTGAAAAAAATACTTTCAAAATTGAAATTTAAGGAAAAAAATTAAAAAAAAAAAAGTTTTGTGCCGATTTTTTTTAATACATATTGAGAAAATAGATACTTAATTTGTTTGTAGTTTTTACTGTCCAGATCAATTCTTAATCGCACACCAAAAAAACAGATTGATTAATGTCTTCTAGTTTTTGAGATGGAATGGAAAATTACTTGGATAACAGCACCTAGTGCGCGCGAATTGATACCCTTGTATATGTACTACTTTGAAATGTGTATGGGTGTCACTGTTGGATTATGGGGTGGGTGCGAGTTTGAGTATATGCAATCTTTATTTAAATTAAATTAGTTTACCCAATGCAATGCAAATTGTATCTCAACGATCAAATACCTATCCTGCCAAAGCGTAAACCAAGGATGATTACGCACATACGGTGGGAGGGGCTACAGAACGATGAGATACGGGAGGAATTTGCACGACAGGTATCTAAAAGGTTTGAACAAATTCCAAATGTTCCATTGAATGTAGCTTCCTCTACAGCTTCCTCTGGCAGTTGTTTTCAACAGCAGTTATTGCCTCTGCAGGACATGTTTGCGGAGTGAAGCGGCTCGGTGTGGCGGCTGGGGGTGAGAAAAGAACTGCGTGGTTTAAAACGCCCGGAGTTCAAGAAGTAAGCAGAGAGAAGAAGAAGGCTTTCAAGGTGTGGATTCACTTGGGGGACTCTCCTTCTCGAAACCGGTACATTGAGGCGCGAAGAACTTGCAAATTGGCTGTTAAAGCAGCCAAAGAACAGTCTTGGAAGTACTTCGGCGAAAAATTGGACCGTGATCACAGATCTGCAAGCAAGGTGTTCTGGCAAACCATCCGCCGTCTTAGAGGAAGGAAGTGGAACATTTTCGAAGGAGTCAAATCCAAAGATGGTACACTTCTTTCTAATGAGGAGGACATCTTGCGCAGATGGAGCGAGCACTTTTCCAAATTGCTCAATCCAATCCAGGGCATTGAGGATGACACATCCATCGCCTTAAGCAGGGCGGAAAATAGTCCCACGGTAGAGGAAGTCACTTTTGCGATCAAATCGCTAAAAGCTGGCAAATCTGCCGGAGTGGATGAAATCCGGCCAGAAATGCTAAAGGCCTTAGATGAAGAGGGAGTCAAATGGCTCTCTCGTGTCATTAAAGTGGCCTGGGAATGCGGCGAAACTCCCAGCGATTGGCAGATTGGGGTGATTGTGCCTCTTTTCAAGAAAGGGGATAAAAGGGATTGCTCCAATTTCAGGGGTATATCACTTTTAAGTCTCCCCGGAAAAGTCTTTGCCAAGGTGCTGGAAACGCGTTGCAGAGCTGTGGTCGAGGCACGATTAGGAGATGAGCAGTGCGGCTTTCGTCCCGGCAGAAGCACAACCGACCAGTTATTCACTCTCAGAATGGTACTTGAGAAGTGGGGAGTATGCTACACCTGTTTACGCCTGCTTCGTAGATTTGGAGAAAGCATACGACCGAGTCCCTCGAGGGAAACTCTGGAGTGTATTACAGAAGTATGGAGTTGACGGTTCTCTCTTGAGAGCAATTCAATCTCTTTACACAAACTGTAAAAGCTGTGTTCGGGTAAACGGCGTTAAATCAATACTTTTCACCGTGGGCGTCGGACTTCGCCAGGGATGCGTCTTGTCCCCTCTCTTTTTCATTACTTATATGGACTGGATGTTACAGCGCAGTCTTGGCGAAGAACGTTTTGAATTGGGAGATCTGGGGATAAGTCATTTGCTCTTCGCTGATGACTTGGTCATCCTTGGGTCCTCTCAGACTGAACTTCAGCGCGCACTCGATCGGTTTGTGGCCGTTGGTGTTGAAGCTGAGATGAAGGTTAATGTGAACAAATCTGAAGTGATGGTCGTCTCTAGAACGCCTGTTCAATGCACTCTGCATGTTAGTGGAGTCCCATTGAAACAGGTGGAGAAGTTTAAGTATCTCGGGGTCTTATTCACGAGTAATGGAAGGAGCAATGCCGAGTTTTCTTGTAGGATTGGTCAGGCTGGATCGATTTTGAGACAGCTCGGTAATTCTGTTATCAGGAGGACGGAACTTGGTGTCAAAGCTAAGTTGTCAGTCTTTAATTCGGTGTTTGTTCCAACTCTTACCTATGGGCATGAAGTTTGGGTAATGACCGAAAGAATAAGATCGCGAATACAAACTGCAGAAATGAGATTTCTCCGTAGTATTGCTGGTGTGACCCGTAGAGATCGCATCAGAAATACCAGAATACGTGAGGAACTCAATGTCGAGCAGCTACTTCTCCGGACGGAGCGATCCATGCTTCGGTGGTTTGGTCATATTAAACGTATGTTCCCGACCAGAATCCCAAGACGTGCTATGGAATCCGTACCATCGGGCAGGCGTCCCCTAAGTAGACCCAGGATGAGATGGTTAGATCAAATACATAATCTCTCCTCTACCCGTATGGGGATTGCCCTTGATGATTTGTAGTCGATGGCGGAGGATCGAGTGCTATGGAGGGTCCACTTGAGCAACCTACACCCGTGACCCACTTAATGGATAAGCGGTATATAGAAAATGAATGAATGAATTGAAAATGAATGAAATCGGAAATGAATTTTTGTGTTCTACATTTCACTGTATTCGATTTCGATTTCTAAATTTTCGAAATTGAGACAAAGTGCAAAAACTCCGAAAATTTCGGAGTTACCGAATCGCTCGAAATGCAGAACACTAAAAAACGAATTCACTCGATTTGCAATTTCGATTTCACTCGATTTCTAGAAGCAAGCTGTAAATTCTTGTGACGGGAAAAAGCTGTCAAACTTTTGGGAAAAAAATGGAAAATTGGAAGTCTAATTGGAAAAAATTGGAAAAAGCGAAGACGGTCGAAATCGAAGTTTCGCTTTCAATACGATCCGCCGCGCATTTGGGAATAACCCCACTGAGTGTCCTCGTAACATGGTGTAATCTAGATCCGGTAGGTCTTCAACTAGCCAAATATTTGCACTATGACTGATTCTGATGGAGAAAAGTCAAGAGGTGTTGATCGATACCCACCATCTCATTATCGATTTTAAGGAGATAGAGGTTGCACGATTAGAGGTAGTTAGACAAAGAGGTTAGAAAAGGCGAATTGATTGAGGCACAGACCCACACCGGACTGCAGTGCTTAA
Source organism: Cheilosia soror (assembly GCA_949372485.1). NCBI lineage: Eukaryota > Metazoa > Arthropoda > Insecta > Diptera > Syrphidae > Cheilosia > Cheilosia soror. The sequence continues at coordinate 56,448,330 of OX443561.1, read as the reverse complement.
ATGCAAGCAAGTGAACATCAAAAAATGTAGGTATGTGAGCATAAATCGATCCTATTCGTTTTGCGTGATCGTTACGATGACGTAGGTAATTACATCACCCACGGGGAAAGTACGAGGTGCCGTGACATAAGGCCAAGCGTCATAAGGCCAAATCTCGAAATTTGGCCTTATGACGCTTTGCGAAAGTGACATAAGGCCAAATTCTAGCGTTTGGCATTATGACACTTTGATAAAGCGTCATAAGGCCAATTTGGCTTTATGACGCTTTCGATTGCATATTTGATTTTGCTTACCTGATACGTATATACGATTCAACGACTTTGACTTCTTATCCAAGAGGACAAACAAGAATGGAAATACCTGTGGATATATAAATTACTATATTAATAGATTAAAATTAGGTGTTTTATCGGCGCGGTGGGAAGGGGGGCGGGGCGGGCGTCGCGGGCGGAGCGCGGCCGGGACGCGTCGGCGCGTTCGTCGCGGGCGAAGGGACGCGGGCGGCGCGGTCGGACGAGGGAACGATAAAACACCTAATTTTAATCTATTAATATAGTAATTTATATATCCACAGGTATTTCCATTCTTGTTTGTCCTCTTGGATAAGAAGTCAAAGTCAAAAATTCCTAACACTGAAACTTGCAATAAGTCCTAACTTTCATGTAAATAAACTTAAGTTCTTTCTAACTTTGTATGTAAAATTTTACTTTTTATTTAATTTTTTTTTTGTTAGGAGTAAATGCATAGAGTCAAAATCTAAGAGAAGTATTATGCTTGGGAAAGCCCTCGGAATTTTCCAATCAACATTGTACATTGAACGCGACTAACGAAGGCGACTAACTTACCATAAGGACTACAAGTAGATTAAAAACGAGTACAAGTACAAGTAAACGTACATAAGAGGTGTACTAACAGATAAATTGAAATATCGATTGGGCCCTTGAATAGATTTGTTTTACCAACTTACCTGCTGAGCACTTTCATTGTCCTGTGCACATACTTCGTCAAAAACTTCCCGAATGCCACTTTCATTTTTCCTCTAATTGTTTCATTTGTTCCGTGATTATGCACGAAACTTGATTTCGGAATTCTAACTAATGTTTGATTCTCAAAATCGACAACTGCACTGGCACTGTATGTTTTAATGTAACAAATATATCGCTTACACAATTTAGAATTACTTTTAAACCGATATAATTGTTTAATTTCGGGAATATAGAGTAACTTACTCCCTCTCCTTAAACCCTCACAAAATTCGAAGTTATAAATATTATCTCCTGAGTTTTCCATCTTATCACGCTTTAAACGATGTAACACGAATGAGAAGTGCGTGGGTTTGCTACATGCCATTGAACAAATATTCTTCATGTTCTTACGGTAAAAACCGTTATTACAAAGAAATAACAACTTAAACAGTTTTTTTTTCTCGCGAAATACACTGTAGAGTGTGATTTGAGTACCATTTGGCTTTATGTCACTTTAGCAAAGCGACATAAGGCCAAATGCGAAAATTTGGCTTTATGTCACTTTCCCGATTTGGCCTTATGACGCTTTATCAAAGTGTCATAATGCCAAACGCTAGAATTTGGCCTTATGTCACTTTCGCAAAGCGTCATAAGGCCAAATTTCGAGATTTGGCCTTATGACGCTTGGCCTTATGTCACGGCACCAAGTACGATAACTTAGGCGCCAAAAAATGTATAAGTGTTTTTTTGTAGAGTGGTTAAATACAATCATTTTCTACTATGGGAGGGTGGGTCTATTTCGCTTGGTTTAGGCGGGAGGGGTAATTTAAAGAAAAAATAATACTTAATATGAAAATGAAATGAATTTTTAAATTACCCGTCCCGCCAAAACGAAGCGAGATAGTAAACAAATGCTTGTGTTTAACTCCCCTACAAAAACCTGTTATCAATTTTCTGCGCCTAAGTTATCGTAGGTACTCGTGCCTCACCCACAATTGGAAGATCCTCATCGAGTCATTAAATGATTTTTAATGTCAAGGATAGCAGTTAAAAAATATATTGAAAATGTTTTAATAATTTTGAATAATATGAGTAAACAGCAATCTGATCATTCAGTTTAGATTGGGAATGGAAACTAATAGGAATGGGTTAAGTTAAAGTAAATTCATAAAGGTAAAAAACGCATGAAAAAGTGTTTAAGGTACATTTTCTATTCTAAACACTAAACCCCATAAATCTATTAATCCATTAAATTAAATTAAAACAATATTATTAAATGTATTGTATAATAATATGTACCTAATAATAAAGCATTAGTATTCTATCAACCAATAATGTAAGCATGTGCATGTGTGTATAATAAATAAACCAAGACCTTCCACAATATGTTTTTCGATGTTTCGGCATTTCAGACCTATTGTAGCATGGTTGGTTACTAAACATTGCGTTAACGCTTGGCTTCGGAAAGCATTTTATCAGTGTGGTTGTGTCCTCACCCACCTTGTTTTCTAAAGTACGTATGAAGAAGCTTTTTGTCGTAATACCTCACACAAACAAGCTTGTGTAACCCCTCCCACATGAAGAATAAACAGTTTAATATGTAGGTGAATGATGAAATTGACTTCACACACAAACATTTTTCAACATTAGTATATGTGAAAAGCTTTTACTATTTCCCATGCGCCATTTCAGCAAGATGAGATAAAAACAATATTGTGCTCTCTATATTTCAACTGTAATATTTCTTGCTTGAAGTCTTTATTTGAATGTGACGAAAGTGCATGGATAGATATCTGTATACAAGTATGCACGAGTAAATATGAATGCATATAGAACACAACACTATCTACCTACACTCTACAGTCAAGTATTTGTTGAAAACCCATGTATATTACAATAGCCACAGCACAGCAGACAAGCTTCATAAAACTAATTGTAACTAGGTCAGGGTGCATACCCATCATCTCTGCGTGTGCCACTGGTGGGGTAATGCGTTGTCAGCAACACATTAATACGAACGATGGCAAAATATTTCTCTGTTTACAAGATAAGTATATAATGAAAAGTAGTACAGGGTTATTGAGCGACCTATTAGCATACTTTTAACAATGACGGTTTTCATTGAGCTAAGGTTAACGTGTGCATATTGTTTAAATACGCAATATAACAGTGACGCAACTATCTTTGAAAACAAAAGTTTAACAAAAATAAAGAACAAATGACTACATCTAAATTATTATTTCTAATTCATAAATTTAATGTTAGGGATAGCTGATAACCAAGGTCGAATTATTCTTATAGAGACTACACGTAAAGAATCAATTTTATCCAAATTGTACAAAAGTTCCAATCATGTCTAATAAGCTATCGGAAATAGGTAGCTAACTACGGTACTAATAAATTCTTAATATGAAATTAATACATATTTGGCTATGAATGGTAATGGTAGCAGAAGTGTGTTTTATATGAAGAGTAAGTTTAAGCAAGGATGGCAACAAATTGTCGTAAAATAGCAGCGATTTCTTGAAGAATTAAATATAATCAATAGGTTATAGTTGCAATGCAGTTATAGCGTTATAAGTTGGGCTAGGATTTCCATGCAAATGGATGTCACTTTAGAAAAAAGAGACTTTATTTACTTTACGAACCATGAAATTTCCTTTAAACCGGCATTCAAATGGTAGTGCATATTTTTGCATATTTTACTATAAATGCATATTTTTTGGGCATACAGTCAAAATCGGTTATAACGACCTTCAAGGGACTGACGGATTTGGTCGTTATAAGCGATATGTCGCTGTAACCGATATCAAGGTGCATACATAAATTAATCTGTTTTAAATTTTTTATTTATTTTTATAGTTTTTATTTGTACCAGACAGATATATGTACATACATACGAGATAACTTTATGCAAACCGAATAAAATCAAAACTCTTCGACCACTCGTCACACAGAAAAATTTGCACTAATTAATTTCCCCACCTACTATTGAACAAACTCAAAACCAATACTAAGCGCAAAAATAAAGAATAATAATATCTCAACAAACGGTGAGCTGTAACATGTCTAGACAGATACATCGCATGTACAGACTCATAAATAGTTTACCGTTTCAGAAAAAATGCAGTCGCACAAACAGCTGCGTCGATCTTAGTCGTTATAACCAATATTTTATTTCAAAACAAGGAAAAAATCGGTCGTTGTAAGCGATATGTCGTTGTAAGCGATGTCGTTGTAAACGATTTGTTATTCAATGGGTTTATAATGGAGCTCAGCCGGGACCTAAGAATTTGGTCGTTATAACCGATACGTCGTTATAACCGATGTCGTTGTAAGCGATTTTGACTGTATATTCAAAATAATACATATAAAATTGAAAAATATTATTATTATTGTTATTATTATTATTATTATTGTTATTATTATTATTATTATTATTATTATTATTATTATTATTATTATTATTATTATTATTATTATTATTATTATTATTATTATTATTATTATTATTATTATTATTATTATTATTATTATTATTATTATTATTATTATTATTATTATTATTATTATTATTATTATTATTATTATTATTGTTATTATTATTATTATTATTATTATTATTATTATTATTATTATTATTATTATTATTATTATTATTATTATTATTATTATTATTATTATTATTATTATTATTATTATTATTATTATTATTATTATTATTATTATTATTATTATTATTATTATTATTATTATTATTATTATTATTATTATTATTATTATTATTATTATTATTATTATTATTATTATTATTATTATTATTATTATTATTATTATTATTATTATTATTATTATTATTATTATTATTATTATTATTATTATTATTATTATTATTATTATTATTATTATTATTATTATTATTATTATTATTATTATTATTATTATTATTATTATTATTATTATTATTATTATTATTATTATTATTATTATTATTATTATTATTATTATTATTATTATTATTATTATTATTATTATTATTATTATTATTATTATTATTATTATTATTATTATTATTATTATTATTATTATTATTATTATTATTATTATTATTATTATTATTATTATTATTATTATTATTATTATTATTATTATTATTATTATTATTATTATTATTATTATTATTATTATTATTATTATTATAACTATTATTATTATTATTATTATTATTATTATTATAATTATTATTATATATATACCCGCAAGGGTACCTCTCCGGAGAGAGGTAACGGGCGTAACGACCCCGCGGACCCTAATCACAAAAACCCAGAAGCGTCTGACCCATATTGGGCGGCTCCCTGGTCAGCGTCTGTTCTCAATGTCGAAGCGGCTGTGACGTCGGTGCCGACCGCAATGCAAGTTGAACCCGGACACGGACAAAGAGAGAGCCCGAAAGTGTCCCGTCCCGAAAGTGTCAAGCATGGATGTGAAGAGGGGTCTAGCTGAACTGGAAGAGTCGCTGGATATCATAGGATCGCTCAAGAGAGTGTTGGAAGCCGAAAATACAATTCTAGCGGACACACTCCACCAAGAAACACCAAAGACCAGAGACATGATAACCGTAAATCCGGAGACCAAGAAGAGACCGGCACCAAGCCTCCTAGTAAAGGAAACAGAGAATAAGAAGAAGCGGCATACTCAGAGAAATGCGACACCGCAAGCTAGGCCAGCAGTACCAGGTGAAAGATCCTCACCTTATAAAGAACCACTTCGAACCCCACTCTCGGAGAAATCGGCACAAAAGAAAAAGTTTTTACTTAGTGAAAATCAGGCAGGAAAAACAGGGAAGGACGGACGTGCGGTTCAGATCCCACCCAATAAAAACGAAGGGGCAGATAGAGGCACGGCATCCGGCCAAAGAAAGAGGAAGAAAAATAGGCAACCCAAACCTCGACCCGACGCGATACTCATAAGACCCAACGGAACAGAAACGTACGCAGGAATACTGATCTATTAAGACAAGGTGTAAATCAGGGGCCAGATTATGTAAAATGAAATCGATCGAACGATATCGTTTCGACAATAGCTGTCTCTGTCTATTGCCACAGATATGATAGAGACAGGTTTAATGAAAACGAAAGCGTTTTTCGTTCCGTATTTTACAGAATCCCACCACAGGTTTAAGTTAATTTTACACCCGATCATTAATTCGCATTTTTTAAACCCGATAATTTAAACCCATATCCATAATACATATTCACTCAAAAACATTAAACCTGCTGGATTTAAAACAGTTTAAACCGACTTTAAACCGTTTTAAACCAACGTAATTTCAATTTGTTTTTTGTTGTTTTTGACTAATTGGAGATTGATTTGATTTCTTGTGACATCAATATTTAGTGAATTTCACTAGTTTTTGTGTCAAATGTGAAATGAGAGGACCCGTGTACAATAATGTTAATACATTTGGCTTATGCTCTGACAAGGAGACTGTTTCGCAGCAGTCATATGCTACGTGGCCCTTATAAGGCCGATCATCGCGTATGGCTGTCCCATTTGGTTTAATATAGCGCCTTCCTATATGGAAAAGATTCGGGTGTTTGAGAGACAGTGTCTCAGGACCTGCCTAGGGTTGTTTAGAACTCCCGAGTCTGAGTACATAAAATATTATCCCAACAAGACCCTATACGATGGGGCTCGATTGAACAGGATTGACAATTTCCTAATTAAGGTGATTCGAAGGCACGTTGCAAGGGCGATGGCCAACGTTAATAATCTGATCTCGGGTGGTTATTACCCGAATTTAATGTACCACGAGAGTACGCTCCGGTCTGGCTTTGTCCCGCCTGAGGCATTTCTTCATGCAGACATGAAAGGGTTAGTCCAGAATAAAGATGGTGTGCCGGTACAATGCCGGTACAGCCACCGCGGCGCGAGGGATAAGCGGCTCATCCACGACGGGTACGCCGCCAATGCTCAGGAGCTCCTCCGTTTTAATACCGCAATTGCGGATAGGGACACGGTTGATACCTTGAAGCAGTTCACCGAATTTTGGTGGCTTGAGGAAGAGGTGAGGGCAGACACGCTCTCCCGGGTCGGTGCGTTACCTATGTAACATCCTCCTTAGTTTTAAGCTAGTTTGTAAGTTAGTTAGGTGTATTTTAGGGGGTCTTTGGGAGGGGCCGGGCTCGTCAACATAAATGAGTGCTACCGAGACTTGACCGATGCTTATGGCCTCGCTCGAGTCCCGGCAGCGCGTGTGCACCGTGTTGGCGACTGCCAGGCGCCCATCGACGCAATCGGGATGGTGACCAATCGAAAGATTGCTCATCACCCTGATTATAGGTAATTTAGGTTAAGTAGCTTAGGTAGTTCTAAGTAGTTTAGGTAATTTTAAGAAGAAACCAATAATAAAGAGTCCAAGTTTTAGCCAGTTTTCTTGGAAATTAAAAAACAGTGCAATTTATACAAAAAGATAGATTTAAGGCCGAAAGGCAATAGTTATAAGGATATAGTTAAGTTTAGAGTGCTCGTTAAGAGCCAGTAAGCTAGATTAAGATACAAGTTAGTTTTAAATTAGATTTAGTCATTTTTGTCTAGTAAGTAAGTTTAAAACATGAATTAATAAAAATGAATTTAAAAGTCAAAAAGTAGATTTTCCTGGCCTGAAGCCACACTGATAGGGACCAATCAGGTTGTTGACAAAAGACTTCAGGCGTTCACACAACACGGCAGATAAGATCTTGTAGGCAATGTTAAAAAGACTAATACCTCTGTAGTTGGCGCAGATCAGAAGGTCTCCTTTCTTGAGGATCGCGCAGACAATGCTGAGGTTCCATTCATCGGGCATACTTTCTTCCGACCATATTTTACAGATGAGTTGGTGCATGCTCCTAACCAAGTCATCGCCTGCCGCTTTGAATAGCGGCTTCGTTGGACTTAAGCTTAGATATGGCTATCTTCACTTCGTCCAGGTCGGGTGGACGGAATTGTTGGTCTTCATCGTCCAGGTTTAATGGTTCATTCTGCTTGCCAGCGGGATTTAGTTCGTCATCGCCGTTAAACAGTCTGCAGAAGTAGTTCTTCCATATCCTCAGCATCGACTGAGATTCTACTATGATGTTCCCTTGTTCGTCCTTGCAGGCTTCGGTTCGGGTTCTTGTAGACTTGGCAGGTGGGTGAACTGATGCTCATGCGATGTGTGACGGGTGTTGCGAGAGAATTGTTAAAGGGGCGGAATGCAGTTAAGCTTAGGCCGAATAAAGGCCTTGTATATTGAAGCTAAGTCGGAGGGTATAAAGTAGTGCTCTTGATACCCGGATACCCGAGTAACTACCCGGGTACCCGGATACCCGCATTTTCGGGTATTACCCGGGTACCAAATTATCGGGTACCCGTAAGGTTTTGGGTACCCGGAATGTTTCGGGTATCCGTGTTATTTCAATGAATTAAATTGCAATTTTTTGTCAATGCATGTTTAATAGATGTTATATTAATTTCTACTATAGAATACGGTACATACTTTCAATTATGAACTGCGTCATTGACCTATTTTTTATAGCTGCTTCCCCGCTCTCCCTGTGGTATATATTCCCCACTAAAGCTGGTGTAGTGTATTTTTAATTTTATATTGAAGTAGAGTATAAATGACCCTTGGGTACCCGTTACCCGCTGTTGTCGGGTACCCGATAGCGAAAATCCCCGGGTACCCGCTAACTTGGGTACTACCCGCATTACCCGGGTACCCGGACACCCGGGTATTTGTTGAGATTGGTATTACCCGGGTAAAATCAAGAGCACTAATAAAGTACTTCTTACATTGATTTAAGAAACCTAGACATTTCGGAGCGTTTTTGGCGACTTCGTATATGTGCGTATATTTGTGTTATTGAAAGAAAGCCTTTGTAATTCATGATGATCACGTTTCTCATTTCAGTGAGAGTGGTTTGTAATTCAAAGCTATGCAACGTGGTATGACAATCACGGGTAAAATAGAGAAATTAATTTGAGATCATTTAGAAATCGTACAAATCCTACCCAATTGCATTCAGTTTAGTCCTGCGTGATTTTAAAATATTTCAAATCTGATGTTATTTCACATTACATACGTGATATTATTTTGTTGTGACATAAAGGTAAAGTAAGTATGTTAAAAACTTGGAAAACACATACCATATTGTATGCATATGATTATTTTATAATCACCCCTATTCCCGTTGGCGTTTGTCGTATATGACTCATGTTTCGTGTCGTTGTAAAACGATGTTCAGATTATTTTTAACTTTTGTTAGCAGTTTTATTTCCTTTTCTATGTGTTCACCATCATTTCAATTCATTTGTCCCAAAAAAGTTAAAAACACCGACCAAAAAACGAAGCGAAATACGAGTCGTTTACGACAAACGCCAACGGTAATAAGGGTGATTAATAAATAAAATACTTTTGAGATGTACTAAAATTATATTGTCTTTGTGAGTTGGGACTTATTTTATAAGAACATTTTTGAAACACAAAGTAGCGAAAACGATACAATTGTAGCAGAGGGGCAACGATGTTACATAGAATGTCAAAATTTGACCTTTCGGTTTACCTAATTTGTATTAAACGGATACCATTTTCCTATTCTTTCATTAATTTAAAGATTATTAGTTTTTATCCACGGCTTCGCTCGCGCAACCCTCATGATTTTGTACACGAGATTTCTTCACAATCAGTTAGTTTCCTCCTTCAAATTTATAATTATTTCCTATGAAAGTACCTAGGAAGCAGTTAGTAGATCAGTGATAGTTAAAAGTACGTGGGGAAGTGCATTGCCTAAAAATAGTTTAAAGTTTTTTTTTGCATTGATTTAAATTTACATATGAATACTTTTTACATCTTTATCAATGTGTAAAGTTTTAAGCTGAAAACGACGAACGGTTCGTGAGTTATGTTAAAGGCCTCATTAAAAGGGTATCGGGACCCAAACCAAATTTCCAAAATCGGAGGAACAGAATTTTATTTCCTATATGCATAGACTACACCAGCCGAGTTTGAAGTCGATCGGATGAAAAATACAAATTTTACTTTGGCTCCCTTAACCCTTTAAGGGTTAAAAATGTGCACGACTGGGTCGCACGTAACTTTGAATCTCAGAGTCATTTCAGCAAATTTTACGTTTAAAAACATAGCCAGCAATTAAAGCAATTAAGAGAAAATGGAAAGACATTAAGTTTTATCGCTGAAACTGTTTCGTGTTCTATAGGAATGGTAAGGAACGCTTTAAATTATCAAGAATCTGAAGAAACTTGGGGTCGTAAACACAAAACATCGCAAAAAACGGATGTTCATATAGTGAGATGTGCAAGAAAAGATCCATTCATAACATCAAAATAAATAAAAATGGATTTAAATCTCAACGTATATGCATCAGTAATTAGGAGAAGACTAATAGAGCATAATTTCAGAGCTTACCGTAAAAAAAATTGCCCTCTAATATCTAAAAAGAATATTAAGGACAGAATAAAATTTGCTAAAATGCACTCAAATAGACCAGCTCAGAAATGGCGTAACATACTTTGGTCTGACGAGACTAAAATTAATTTATTTTGCGTGATACTGAAAAGAAATGTGTAAGAAGGGCGCCTGGAAAGGAATTTGATCCGAGGTTTACTGTTAAACATGGTGGCGGAAGCAATATGGTCTGGGGATGTTTTAGCTATTCGGCCCTATCATGGTATCCGTTCGGAGAGTACTTTTCTAAGCAACGCAAATCCAGTCGGATACTAAATTTGCGTTCAAAGTATCCGTTTTCCGATCATGCATCAACGCATTTTGTTCACTAAAATCTTTCCGCGATGAACAGATGTCGGAGACAATCGGAGAAAAATTGACGTGTGGCTGTCAAAACCAGGTGCAAAAAAACGCAACCCATCGCACTGAAACGTAGACTGCCGGTGTGCGTTACGTATTGTCGGAGAAATGTTCCGAACAGCTTATCGGAACGATTACCATGAAGCAAAATTCTCCGATTCGTACAAAATCGGAGAATTTTTCTTTCGGAACGGATACCATGATAGGGCCGATTATGGTGTTGGACCAATTCACTGGATCCAAGATGTACTTACGAAGGAAAAATATGTGGATATCTTGGAAACAGTTATGCATCCATTTGCAGAGGACAACTTGCCATTGATTTGGCAATTCCAACAGGACAATGATCCTAAACACACTGCCAAAGTGACAAGAAAATGGTTTGTTGATAGGAGCGTCAGTGTCACAGTCCCCAGACCTTAATCCTATTGAAAATTTTTAGGGACACGTTAAAAGGGCCCTCAATAAAACTTCCAAGCCCAAAAAGAAACTGGAACTTTGGCAAAACCTGCAAAAAAATTGGTATGAAATACCAGAATCAGTGTGCCAAAAACTGGTGGACTCAATGCCCCGTAGGTGCATAACCGTTCTCAAAAATAAAGGCAGCACTACCAAATATTAATGTAATAATCCTAGCCACTCTTAATAATTGATCTAATTTAATTTTTTTTATTGTTTATGTAAATATTTTCGTTGTTTTTGTTTAATATGCTTAATTTTTGGACAGCTTAAATCGTTGAAGTAATTTTGTTTTTTTTTTTTAATTCTATTATTTGGATTTTGTATTTATGCTTTCAGTTTTATTATAAGATTTAATAAAAACAGAAAAAAATAATATTAAAGTATTTACACGTCGTTTTGGCTTTAAAAATCGGAATCAGCATCTTTGAAATCTATGTGCTGATTATTTTACACAGCAGGTATATAAAACAAAATGGAAAAAACTGTATGTTTCCCTCTTTCGCCTGTAATTTTTAACCAATTTAGTTGATTTTTTTTATGTCGGTAATTACGATAATCAGCTGATAGGCCAAAAAAATTGAAAAAAAAAAACGCTTTTTTACTTTAAAATTTCACCCCCAACCGACACTTATATATTAATTTTATAAGTTTTATATTATAAGTTTTGGGCTTTGCAAAAATATACCGTGTATGAATACAGATCGGGATTTGGGTACCTAGTCATTTTTGAGAAATATTCATAAAACGGCTATATTCGAGTTTTCTGAGAAAAACTAAGATTCATTTGTTGTCTTAAACATGGGTAAGGGCCATCTCGCGGATTATTTTTGGCCCTTATTGTGATTGTCGATCAGCGATCGTCACGACAATTGTCGATTGCGTTGATTGATTGTAGCTATTCGTACACACAAAATTTTTTCACTTGCAAGAGAAAGCATCGATCAGACATTTGTAATCGACTACAAGCGATTGTCAAATCGACAAATATCAGTCGCAATCGGAAATCACAGTTTTCGATCAACGATTAACTATCGACATCATTTTGCATTTTTTATCTCACAAATGTTTATCTTGCGTTGTGATTTGTTCGCATTTTGCTATTTCGCATTGTATTACATATTTCGCGAAATGTTTTGTTTTACAATCTATTACATGATAAAATCTTTTACCAGTTCATTTGACCAGCATTGCAAAAGCCGATTTCATTAAATCTAATATGGTTAGGAGGTATTTTTTTATATTTACATAATTGAAACTTATGGTTGATTATGTTTATGACAAAGACTTTTTAAAAATATAAATTTATTTAATAATATCCAATTAACGAAGTGCGACTTTATACAAACATAAAATAAAATTAACGTAATTATTATACATATTGATTTTTTAAAAATGTTTTTTCGTTGTTTCTATTCCTGAAAATTGTTCAAAATATGGCCAATTCAAGATTTAGCAAGATATTTTTTAAAAAATATTAATGAATTAAATTGACTTACCATTAATTCGCTCCACTTCGCTGATATCCAAATCAATCATATCATCAGATGATGTGGAATCTGAGTCAATACTTAAATTTGAAGTTTTATTTCCCAAAAGTGAAATTTTAGCCTCCTTTGTTAATGGATCTGTATTTGAGGTTTCCATTTCCAAGTTGAAAATAGGTATTTCAAAACGTGTGTCCGTTCCACTACTATTTTTATAATTGCTATCAGTGGATTGTTCGGTAACACAATTATTAGAAAAGCTAGTATGGCTACTATCTTGTACTGGTTTGTTATAATTAAATACATTTTTTTCACATAAACGTTCGTCTGCGACTGGCTTTCGAAATGTATCATAATGTATCTGCGAATCTGGCAGTTGCTGGTTGTGCAGAATATCAAAGCTAGTTTGTGATCGAAATATTAGACCATTAAAAGTGGAATCATCAGAACTTTCTGTAGTTGTTGTTACAGTTGGTTGAAAATAATTATCTATTTTCTTAAAAGAATGCTTTTCTTTTGGCTTTTCAACGTCCCCATTATGTGTGTTTTCAAATTGAATATTAGTCTGGGCTATATTTAAGCAAGAACTGGACAATTTTGCCTCACATGTAGTTGGAGTTAATGCGGAATCTGTCGAACAAGTTTGAGATAAAGACACATATTTTTCAGCTTGCTCATTATTTTGACCTTCAAACTTTCCCAAAGAGTGTCTTCTTAAAGTATCCACATCTTCCTTATTTTGGATATGACCGTGATTCGTGGTGCACGATAAAACCTGTGGTTTTTGATGGTTATTAAATGTGTGTACAATAGCCGAATAATCGTCCATGTTTGTTTTAATGATTACGTATGTTGTATATCCATAATAGCCTTAAAATTGTAAATAGTGTTTTCTAAAACAAAATAAAAGGACAAAGACTGATTAACGAATTTAAATATATGTATAATATTCACTACTTTTATCATATAATATTCCTGTAGCAAAAAAGCATCCAATTATTCAGCAGATCTTAATATATTTATTGCCTAATAGTCTAGTAATAAAATAACTGTCAACTACCTGCGATTAAAGAAATGTGTTGTTTTCTCGTTATCCTGGGGTCAGATCGCGTAAAAATAAAGATCGAATGACATCATCGTTTCTGCCTCTTGCCACGGATATGGTAGAGACAGCTTTATTGAAAGGTTTTTTCTACTGCGACACCTCTCGCGAACGTCTGACAAACATCCGAGAGTATGACTGTCCTGAAAAAGCTTCTAGGTCCCTTCCATTCGTCCCAAAAATAGAAACTCTCACAAACGAATGGTTACGAGAAGCTATGCGTAGGGTGTCTACCCGCCTGTTGCGCCACCTATTTATTTTGTTTAGCTTTATTGAAAACGATAACGTTAAAAAAGGAATAAATATTTGTCCAAAGTCAGAAGCTACTACCGGGATTAGTCTGTTGGAGTTCTGTTTGATCTGGATTTATGAATAGACTAGACGAATTTCGGATTTGCACGTGGAATGTTAGGTCCCTTAACACACCACGTGCAGCCGAACAACTAGCGGAGGCCCTGAACTGCTTTAAAGCAGACCTAACCGCCATCCAAGGAGTGCGATGGGATGGACCGGGCAAGAAGAGGATGAAAGACTGCGATATTTATTATGGCGACTGCTATCGGCAACAAAAACATCGCTTATTTGGATGTGGATTCGTCGTTGGAGGCAGACTTAGGCAAGAAGTCTTAAGTTTCAACTGTGTGAACGAGCGCCTCACGACAATCCGCATCAAGGCTAAATTCGCCAACATTAGCAGAATATGCGTCCATGCCCCCACGGAGGAGAAAGACGACGATACCAAAGAGAGGTTCTACGAGCTCTTGGACAAGACGTACGAGCAGTGCCCTAACTATGACATTTAAATTGTCCTAGGTGATTTTAATGCAAAGATAGGAAGAGAGGGCATCTTTGGTAGTACTGTCTACCTACACGACACCACCTCCGATAACGGATTTAGGCTGATCGACTTCGCGGCGGGGTGAAATGTTGTCATATCAAGTACGCGGTTCCCGCATCTCGATATTCATAAAGGCACTTGGAGATCTCCCGATCAATCAACCGTCAATCAAATTGACCACATTGCGATCGACGCAAGGCACTCCTCCAGTATTATGGATGTCCGAACGTTCCGAGGGGCCAACATTGATTCGGACCACTACCTTGTTGTAGCCAAGGTACGCCTTCGGATATCCCGAACACCGCCAAGACAAGTAAATACTGTGAGGAAGTTTGACGTCAGACGGCTTAAATCGCAAGAGATCACCAGATCCTTCTCCGATCAAGTCTCTCTCAATCTCTCAAGAGGTTATATGCAGCCACCATCAAGTATTGAAGACCAGTGGCAACATTGCCAAAAAGCCATCAGAGACGCCGCCTCTGATGTGCTTGGTTTCACTCGACCACCACAACGAAACCCCTGGTTCGACGACGAGTGCCGGCAAGCACATGCAGCGAAACAAGAGGCATACAAAGCGGCGCTGCAAAGAAGGACTAGAGCTGCTCGTGAGCTCTACGCGCAGAAAAGAAGAGACGAACACCGGCTTCTCAGGAAGAAAAAGAAAGAGCACGAGAAGCGCGCGATCGAGGAAATAGAGAGATGCTACAGCAGGAATGAGGTTCGGAAGTTTTACCAAAGGGTAAAAAGAACCTGCCAAGGCTACAGAGCCCGAACCGAAGCCTGCAAGGACGAACAAGCGAACATCGTAGTAGAATCGCAGTGGATGCTGAGGATATGGAAGAACTACTTCTGCAGACTCTTTAACGGCGACGACGAACTAAATCCGGCTGTCAGAATGAACAATTCAACCTGATGAAGGCCAACAATTCCGTCCACCCGACCTGGACGCAGTGAAGATAGCCATATCTAAGCTTAAGTCCAACAAAGACGCTGCAGCAGATGGCCTAACCGCCGAACCATTCAAAGCGGAAGGCTGTGACTTGGTTAGGAACATGCATCATTCATCTGTAAAATATAGTCGGAGGAAAGTATGCCCGATGAATGGAACCTCAGCATTGTCTGCGCGATCCTCAAGAAAGGAGACCTTCTAATCTGCGCCAACTACAGAGGTATTAGTCTTTTTAACATCGCCTACAAGATCTTATCTGCCGTGTTGTGTCAACACCTGAAGCCTTTCGTCAACAACCTGATTGGTCCCTATCAGTGTGGCTTCAGGCCAGGAAAGTCTACCATCGACCAAATATTCACACTGCGGCAGATCTTGGAGAAAACCCAGGAAGTTCAAATCGATACTCACCACCTTTTCATCGATTTTAAGGCCGCCTATGATAGCATTTATAGAGACGAGCTATACAGAGCAATGTCTAGTTTTGGCATCCCTGACAAACTCGTCCGTTTGTGTATGATGACAATGGAGAATGCACGCTGCTTCATCAAGGTCGGTAAAGAACTCACCGAGACCTTCGATGTCAAAAAAGGGTTTAGACAAGGCGATGCGCTGTCATGTGACTTCTTCAACATCGTTCTTGAAAGAATAGTGCACAACTCAAACGCTAACACCAGAGGCACTATCTTTCAAAAGTCCGTCCATCTACTCGCCGACGATATCGACATAATCGGGAGAACGCAGCGTGATGTCACTGGCGAGTTCGTGAGCATTGAGACGGAGGCGGCAAAGATGGGTTTGGCGGTCAATGAGGGCAAGACAAAGTATATGCTGTCATCGAGAAAGGTCACCCAACACCGACGTCTTGGACAGAATGTCACTATAGACAGATATAACTTTGAGGTGGTAAAGGACTTTGTCTACCTAGGCTCCGCTATGAACTCAGACAATGACACCAGCGCTGAGATTAAGCGAAGAATAACTCTTGCCAATCGCTGTTTCTTTGGGCTAAGAAAGCAATTGAGTAGCAAAGCCCTCTCTCGAACAACTAAAGTGACCCTACTTTATGGTGCAGAGGCATGGACTCTATCAAAAGCGGATGAGCTTACTCTTGGTTGTTTCGAGAGGAAAAATCTTCGAGTAATTTTCGGTCCCGTCTGCATAGACGGTGAATAGAGGAGGAGATACAACGACGAACTGTACGGGCTGTACAGCGACATTGACCTAGCCAGAAGACTGAAGGTCCAACGACTGCGGTGGCTGGGTCATGTAGAGCGAATGGACGTGAATGCTCCGGCCCGGGAGATCTTTGAATCCACACCCGAGGGACTGCGCAGTAGAGGAAGACCGCGACTCAGGTGGCGCACGCAAGTGGAAGGGGACCTTAACCAACTTAGCGTGCGAAACTGGAGACAGCTGGCCAAAGATCGTGCTGGCTGGAGACGCTTGTTGGTTGAGGCCCAGGTCCACCCCGGACTGTAGCGCCACCTTAAGTAAGTAAGTAAGACGTGTTTTTACCAAGCTTGATGAAAAGACACAAAGAGACAAAAAACTATAAAAGTACGAACAACTTTAATTATAAAAAGCTTTCAATAATTAAAAATACCATCAGTAGAAACAGTTAAAAGTGTAACAACGGGACTAGTGAAAGTGTGGCGGATGATGCTTAGTTAATGGGAACACATTCTATTAATTTGCTCTTAAACAGTGTAAATGATCTTAATAATAACAAAGAAGAATACCAAAATGTTGTTTTAACTTTGGTGAATCTAGCGCTCTTCCTCTTTCGTACGTAGATGCTGCTAAGTCTGCATCCAAATCTTTTGATGTTGCAAAATCTGCCGGAAAAGGCATTCCTAAATTGCCTTTTGGGGGGGACAAAACGCCGAAATTCAATTTGGGCCTTAAGTCCCAACCAAATGGGACTTAAGTCCCATACATTTCTTTTGGGATTTATGTCCCACTCAACCTATTTCTTTAGATAAGCTTAGATAATTCACATAGATAGAAGAGCACTAAATAAGTATAATAAGTATAACGAGTACAACAGATTTTTGGCTCTGTTGTCTTGGTAAAGTTTTAAAAATGACTTATTTTTACAACTAAAATACAGTTACTAGCAGTTTGCGAAAAGTAATGCAAACAAAAACCGCCACGAAGTCTTTTGGAATTAAAGAATCATTTGCAAATGAAAACCTTTTTTTAAACTACGGTACGCCGAGGTAAAAAAAATTGCTTTACTTAAGAATACGATTTTAGAAAGTCAATTTGAATACACCATAATTCCGGGCATCTAAAATCGCTGAGTAAATTGAAACATTGCCTCAATCAGAACGACATTTTTAGCCCTATTGCGAAGATCAACTATCAATCGGTTGACGGTTGACACAATTTATCAATTGCAATTGATATTGGTATTGCGAAATATAATTGACAAAAATATAAGCTATTGTGAACATAACGCAAAAAATAAACTTATTGTGAATGAAAACTCAATTTTGACAGTTCTAAAATATATTTGATTTGAAGAGTGATTGTTACGACTTTCAAACAAATTATTTAAACAATATATAATTACGAGTGTTACAAATCTGCGATTGTGCAATTTATTGAAAAACATGTCATTAGTGGAATTATTTTTTGATGATGACGAAGGCGAGACAAATTATGCGGAATTGGCTGCTATACGGAGGAGTTTGTGAGACGCATCTAATCCTTTGGAACTGGAAAACCGAAGGTAACTAATTTAATTTCCAAGGAATGAAATTTTGCTAATTCTGAGCTCATTTTTTAGAAAAGTGTAATTCCAAATCTAATAGAATGCTTGGATGGGAAACACATTAAAATCGTTGGTCCCAAAAAAGAGGTTTGCCACCTTTATTATAATAGAAAAGGCTTTTATAGTCTTAATGCACGCATGTATTTAATTGAAGGATACGAATCACAGCCTCTTTCCCATATCATTAAACTGGTGACATCGGTTTGGGCCACCATCAGTCGCAGATATTTCGACTTTATTTTCAACCTTTTTCTTTTTTGTCTTGCAGTTTAGGTCGATCCACACCTATACATGAGCAGATATTTAAATTGATCACAAAGTTATTGGAAATATTGTACAATGTACCCTTTGCTATTTCTGTCAATCTTGTTCAGGTGGTCCTAAGATATTTAGCTCTATTGCAAATTGTTCCCACTTCGCCTGCGCACCAGTTTTGGAAATAAATCTTCACCCAATCTATTAAGTTGCCTTTTATTGCCAACTATTTTACCCCTTGAAAAATAACAATTAAAAATGTTGATCTTCAACAATTTTAAAAATTCTTCCATTTCTCTTAAGCATTCGTCCTTATCAACACCGAAATTCCAATTGATTAAAAAATTGACAGCTACCAATAAAATTGTTCGCGATTGACTTTCGGTTTTGTCAACCGACTATCGCTAATTGATGCACGTTCACAATCGGTCAACACTTCATTGACAATTGATCGTCGCAATACCATTTCGAAAAATTGATTGATAAGCAATAGGGCTGTTTAAGTTTAATGTTCGTCCATCCTGTGAATGCAGGCAATTATTAATTGTGGTGTATATATCCCATGCGGAACATGTAATGTAAGTAGCTACTTTTTAGTTTTATTTACTAGAAATATTTCCTTTTCCAGATAATAAATAATGAGATAATGAGAATTTGAGAAAATAAAACTAAAAAAATCGCGCGATTTTGTTAGTTTTATTTTTTCAAATTCTGAAAAACTAGAAAAGAAAACAAGCTTATAAAATTTAAAAAATCGCGCGATTTTGTTAGTGTTATTTTCTCAAATTCTCAAAAACTAGAAAAGAAAATGAACTCATAAAATTTGAGAAAATAAAATTAAAAAATCTCTCTTCTCAAACAAAAACCTGCGGTATTTGTTTCGAGAGTCCTAGAAACATATTACTTCAACCCTACAACCGTTGCAAGATGTGTAGTTGTAGCTGTTTTGCGAATATAAACGAAGAAGCAATCGCTAATATAAATAAATATAATTTTTTTTTTGCCGGCAGATAATTAAAAACATATCTTTTATTTACTTTAAAAGTTTGTTTGTTGGGTGCCTAATTGAAATCCAGAATGTTTTGCTAAATAGTATTTTTCCGAAAATTTGGGAGTTATGTCTCATCTTCGACTCTCAAGTTGGACATAAGGCCCAACAATAAAAATTGGGCTTTATGTCCATGGGCCTTATGTCCCTGCACCTAAATTTTAAGGGCCGATGTTGAATGTGAACCACACTTAAACGTCAAGTTTTTTTCTGCATTTCATTTGACATTTCTCAATTTCAGACTAACTCAATTTGAACCATGGAAAGATGTTAATTGTCCGCCACGATCATGCGATTTGACACCGTTGGACTTCTTTCTTTGGAGTTATTGAAAGAAAAGATGTACGTCGATAAGCCAGCAACAATTCAAAAGCTAAGGAATGAGATAATTCGGCACATTAAAGGCATAGAACCTCAATTATGCCTCAGCGTCATCGAAAATTTGGACCATCGGATGGAGGTATGCCGCCATTTGGCCGATATTTTGTTCCATACATAATTGAACCATACCAAAATTATCACAATAAAAAGAAATGACTGGGGCGCCCAGTTGAGCACTGATCTGACAATAAGTAATTTTTAAGGTCAAGAGTTTAGTGCTGGATTTTCAGTCAGTCGACTCCGACGATTTTATAAATTATTAAAATGCAGTTAATAACTTCCCAAATATAGTTGTTTTTGTTTATCTTGGGTAGGATAATGAAATTTGAGAAGTCCCAATGGCAATGGTGAATGTAATTTACATAGAATTAAGGCAATAAGCCTAAAAGTATACCAGCATTTCATATAAAAGTATGCAATTGGTAGATATATTTGATAAATTCTGCCATTTTTCTCTGGAATGTTGTGTGCATGGGATAAGAACGCCATGATAATTTGAACAATTTAATTCAGAGTTAATTTGATTTTTTTTTTTGTTAATTTAATTTTTGGACACTTGATTAAATGGAAATTATCTTTGAAAAAAGTTTATGAATAACGTTTTCAAAAAATTAAATGCCGAAATTGCTGAAATCATCATGGCGTTCTTATCTCATGCACACAACTTTCCAGAGAAAAATGTCAGAATTTATCAAATATTTCTACCAATTGCATACTTTTATATGAAATGCTGGTATACTTTTAGGCTTATTGCCTTAATTCCTTGATTAGATGTTATACTAGCAAAAATTCTTTATGAATGAACATTTTTTAATCCTTAATTAAAATGACAGTTTCGAGTTTGAAGTGAATTAGCTGAGACACTGATAATTAACAGATTAAATGAATCTAATGAATAAGGCTGATTCACAAATAAGAGACAGGAAAAGTGCAAGAACCGCTTATATAACGGTTAAAATGTCCACTTGACAAAAACCATTCATTAAGATAACCGTTACTTCACGTAAACAAAGCTGGTGGCACAAAAGATAGGTGGACTGTTAATTGTGCCGGTGAGTGTATAAAAAAAAAACAAATAGGTACCTACATTATTATACCGGATGAATTTTTATTTGATATTTTGTGAACAATTTTTCCATGGCACATACATAAAACTAGAATATTTCATCTAATTTTTAATCACAACAAGAAACAGCAGTAAATTAGGGCTGAAATGAATAGTTACTAAAGGATGTGCTTCAAAACAAACAGAACAGAATAACATCACCAGCACGAATGGAACTTGCCGCAATAATTTATCACGAATTTTCATTTAGACAACATATTGGATTTTGTAGACTACAGCGCGAAAAAAATGTTGAATACATAGGTCGATTTAAAATAATACTCGAAATAAAATGAACATTTGCGTTCATTTGCAAATTTGTTTGTAAGGGCATTTTAAGGGGTGTGTAAAGTTAAGCAGACTCTACGACACGCTTATAAATACGGCTGATAGTACATAAATACTCCCTAGGTGTTTTCTTAGGCATGTTTCCTGCGCGATATATAAATATAAAAGAGGAAACTAACTGACTGTAAAGAAATCTCCGTGTACCAAATCCTGAGGGCTACGCGGGCAAAGCCGCGGGCAAAAGCTAGTACACAGGGTGTCCCAGTTAAGAAGGATAATCCTTTAAGGGAAGATTCCAAAAGTTCTGCCGAACAAAAAGTTGTATGGCAGGGGGGGGGGGGTTTATTTTCATCGTATTTCCCGTTATGATATAATGATGTTACCACTTAAAACGCTATAAATTCTATATAGACTTTATAAATTTAAATTTTTTTTATGAAATTTTTATCCTTGAGAAATTTACTAAAAATTATGTTAAGCAACGATTAACGAAAGTTGTAATAAAAGACATTTTTTATCAGACAAAAATGGTCAAAGAAAATTAAGTGAGAATAATAAGCTAACGTACCTATGAGCAATGGTTAACAGTTAATTGTCGAATATGAAAAAATAGCTTAACATTGATAAGTTGATATCCACAAAATGTATTCAAAACGTGAAAACCCGGAAATATGTAGTGTTTGTAAACGGGTTCTGCCATGGAAACGCTTCGTTGGCACGATTGGAGTACCAACGGCGATACCCAAATCACCATAATAGTACAGCCGGGTATTCGCTGATGCGTATCAGCGCCTTGTTGACACCGGGTGAACTCCTCGAAATAAAAAGGAACGACGTTCAAACGCAGCGGCAGCAGAAATTGAGGGTGGGATTTTGAGTGCTGTGGAAGTTAAGCTTTTAGTCAGAATCGCAGACTAACTGTGCAGTTGGAACTTCCCAGAACCAGGATTCTCTGAACTCTTCAGAGTAACAGATTACATCCTTTCCATTTAGCAGCAGTACAGGATTTACTACCAGGACATGCGCAAAGAAGAGTGCAATTTTGCCTGTGGCTACTGCGCAAACAGGCGGAAGACGGACACTTCCTCAAGAACATTATGTGGACTGTCAGACCCCAATCCCCATTTAATACGCACAACATCCTTTCAAAGGTAAGAATTTAATTATTGTGAACAATTTCTTCAAAATGTGTGCTTATTTCAAAGGAGGTTTAGCGTAAATGTTTTGAAACACTTTAGTAGGCCCGCACGTTCTTCCACAAACACTTAATTCCCACTAATACCTGGAATTTCTTAAAAAAACGATTGCCGGATGTAATCGGAGAACGGAGATGTTCTTTCAACAAGATGGAGCACCTTGTCACAGTAACAGCGGGGTAACTCCATACCTCAACCACACTTTTATCGAACTGTGGACTGGTCGAGTTGGGCCCAATCCATCGCCACCCAGATCTCCTGACCTTTACACCCATGGATGTTTTATTCTGGGGTGCTATGAAAGGAATCATTCGTAAACAACTTGCCTCAAATAATTTTTAGTAAATTTCTCAAGGATAAAAATTTCATAAAAAAAATTAAAATTTATAGTGTCAAAATTTTGAGAAAAAGGCATTTAAAGTAAAAAAAATGTGCACGACTGGGTCGCACGTAACTTTCTCGTTTATTGCGAATCTCGCAGAGTCTCAGAGTCATTTTAGCAAATTTTACGTTTAAAATCATACCCACTCAAGGTGTAATTAATACCGTAAGTACATACTACATAAACATAAAGCTACGTATTAACTAGAACACTTTATTACTTTCAAATTTCACCCCGAACTGACACTCGAAGGAGGCAAATAGGCGATGAATTTCAAATTATATTGCTACTGAAGTACTGAAGTTTTGGACTTTACAAAAATATACCGTGTGTGAATACAGATCGGGATTTGGGTAGTTATTTTTGAGAAATATTCATAAAACGGCAATATTAGAGTTTTCTGAGAAAAACTAAGTACGTGATCATGATATGAATGCTTATGTTGTCTTAAATATGTATTTTGATCAAAATCGTTAGAGCGGTTTTTTGTAAAATTATGCTGACAAATGTTACAATTTGGATTCGAAAAGCACTGTTATTAAATTGTTTAGCTGAAAACTGAGTACGACGTATTCTTCAGGATATAAACATTACATTACCTAGCAGTTACATTTTTAACCAAATCGAAAAATCGTTTTCGAGATATGTGTAGTTTTTAAAGTACTGTTTCTAGGGATTGGGGTGGAAATCGAAGGACGCATTCATGGTTCAAAAAATACCGTTTTTCAACTGTTTACCTCAAAACTAAGCAAATGGTATTACTATGGATTTAAGCATTACCTGACAGTAACATTTTTATCATAATCAAAAATGGCGTTTTTGAGATATGCGCAGTTTTTTAAAGTACTTTTATTAGGGATTTGGGTGGATATCAAAGCACGTAGTCTTTTTAGGGAAAAACTGAGTTTGCTATCAAGTTAAGAATGACAATATGTTGTACCTTAAAAATATATTTTTTTTTTAAATTTGAAAAATATTTAAAAAAAAAAAATTTTTTTTTACCGTTTTCGAAAAAAACACAATTTTTAAAACTGCCGTTGATGGACTTTTTACCGAAAAACTGGGTATGCAGTCATGTTAAGCATGCCTACACTAACTCAACGATCAATTTCGGTTCAAATCGTTAGAGCCGTTTTCGAAAAAATCTTAATTGTTTAATATTTCGTAAAATGTTTATAAACACTGTTTTGCAACTGTTTAGCTCAAAACTGAGCCAGTGGTATTACTATGTATTTAAGCATTACCTGAAAGAAACATTTTTATCATAATCGAAAATGGCGTTTTTGAGATATGAGGCGTTTTTTAAAGTACATACTATTATTAGGGATTTGGGTGGATATAAAAGGACGTAGTTTTTTTAAGGAAAAACTGAGTTTGCTTTTAAGTTAAGAATGACAATAGTACCTTAAAAAAAAAAATTTTTTTAAATCGTTTTTACAGTTTTCGAGAAAAAGCCAATTTTCAGAACTGCCGTTGCTGGACTTTTAACCGAAAAACTGGGTATGCAGTCATGTTAAGCATGCTTACATTAACTCAACTATCAATTTTGGTTCAAATCGTTAGAGCCGTTTTCGAAAAAATCTAAATTTAGGCATATTTCGTCATATTTCGTAAAATTTTTATATGGGAGGTACCGTTAATATTAGGACTAGCTTAAAAAAAAAAACGTCCCGAGCGGGAAGCCTACAAACTCTAAATACGAAGTTTGAAGCAAATCCGTCCAAGCGTTTAGATTCCCCAGGGGTGGGACAGACAGACATACGGACGGACAGAATTGCGAGACCCACTTTTTTGAGTTCCCCTATCATCGTAATATCAGAATTGAGCAAAATCTCGAGTTCGAAATTTTGTACGAAAACAATATTTTTCTCTTAGATACTACGTATACGAGAAAGTTAAAAATGTAACAACTAATTTTCAAAATTTTGAGCTTAAGGACCCATAACTCTTTTGTAGCTGCCCAGATGTAACCGAAGTGCTTTAGACTTTTATGCGCAACTTAATTGTCTTTCCAAAATGCCCAAAACAATTTTTGTACCTATAGTGATGGAAAAAATAATAGAAACAAGCTTGTTCTTCGTCGCTTATCGAAAAAATAAAATGTTTAATATCCTTTTAATACTTGGTCGTTGCGCCCTTATTTTTAATAACTGCTTTACATCTTCGCCCCATGGAATGAACCAACATGGCACAAGTTTCGGGAGTTATAGAGTGCCATGCATTTTTATTAATTTAGCACAGTTCTTCCTTGTTTTTGGCTTTGCAACCGCCGATCCTGCGCTTAAGAACGCCCCATAGGTCTTCTATCGGGTTAATATCAGGAGATTGTGATGGCCACTCCATAACATTGATTTTGTTCTTACGAAATCATTATTTGGCCAACTTTGAGGAGTGCTTGAGTTCATTGTCCTGCATTAATTCCCAATTAATAGGCATGTCCTCTTCAGCAAATGGCAGCAAAACAGTGTTTAAGATTTCTGCGTAGTCTACGGCACACATTTTATGCTTTACCATGAAAACTGGACCAACCTCAGGTGCTGAAAAGCACCCCCAAATCATCCAATTTCCTCCGCCATGTTTAAATGTCTTCTTTGTATATTTGGGATCGAATTCGGAATTGTTTGGTCGTCTGACGTACATTTTCCCTTCGGAAGCAACCTAATTGGCCATGGTTTCACCCGACCATAAGACATTCGGCCCTAGCGAGGTATCCGTCTTAATGGAGAATTCTCCGCAACGCATACTACGCCGGAGACTAAAATTACATTCGAGGTATCCGCCTTTCGGAAAGAATAAATAAAATGCGACGACGCACGCATTGATTTGACATGATGTTGTTTCGTGGTACATCGTGGTTTTCTAAGCGCTTGTTTTTCCGTTTGTGTTTGTCCTGGAAACACAAATTAAAGCAACAAATACAACCAATTACTTTGCCAAAATGTTGTTCTCTTTATTGCTTTAATTTATCAACACTTCACTGCAAATCGTAAACAAATTCCGCAACCAATTCCTGTCGGATTTATCGGTAAAAACGCACTTGATCGCACTGAAACGCAAAACGCCAGTGTGCGTTGCATATTTGTCGGAAGAAAGTTCCGAAAAGCTGTTCCGAAGTATACCTCGCAGCAAAAATCCTCCGATTCGTATGAAATCGGAGAATTTTCCGTTCCGACGGATACCTCGCTAGGGCCGATTATTTCAATTAGCATTAGAGGTATTTGTTGGCGAAACTTAGTCTCTGTTTAATTTTTTTTTTGTCAAGTATAGAACTTTTCTGGGACTTGTTCCAGGAAGACCTACTTCCTTTAATCTACTTCTTATTGTACTACTTGTAACTGGTGCGTTTAACTCATTTTTTAGTTTTGTTTTCTGCCTCTGGTTTCTACTTTGGGACTTGAATGAATAGCTGTGAATACTTTTTATGACTTTTGTTTCATTCATTCATTTTTTTGCCGTCTTTTCTTAGCTTTTTTATCACCTCACGCTCAGAACTGGTGCAATGGACTTCAAGACTCAATTTAACAGCCCTATTATGGCTATCAAATATCAATTATTTGATACTTGATAAGATCTATCAATTCATTGATAATTTGGTATTATGAGTATCAATTGATCAATTTTACCCCATTGTGAATACCTATCAAAACATCATTGAGAATGGGTTCTGTTTTCAAGTTTGACGTTTCTGATTTGTAGTTGGTTGTTGTTTTATGGCCGACGTCTAGTTTTGGTTAATTGTTTTTATTAAACAATTCGCAAATCAAAAGAACGACCAACACTGGTGATTATGCAATGTCAATGCTAAAGTTATTCCCAACGCTCAGCTGATAGTTTCCTTATTGGGCAAATAATTTTAAAATCGCTGCTACTCGTAGTATAAGTACATTTGGGATGTCTACCGAAGACATTTCGCTCTAAAATCGTTATATTACAGTAAAAAAGATAAAGAGAGTGAAAGAGAGAGTGCGTTAAGTCTAGTTTTTTCTAAGCTCCCGTATATTTCAAGTAATTTGAGTTATTTTACAATAAATATTAAGTTGGCAAAGTTAACCAACAAAAAGTGCTTTTGAGTCTCAAATTGTATTTACAAATTTTGACCGCGAGTCGGCTTTTCTTAAATAAAAACTAGAAAAAAGCGAGGAAAAGAAATCTCAAGGTGAAAGATATGTCATTGCAACGGACTCCAACCAAAAGCAACGATAACAATAACAACAAGCCCACAACAACGTCAAACAAAAGACGGCTAGCGGAAATCTCACCGGAGTTCACGCAACTGAATTTATTGGAGAACAAAGCAAATATGTCTGTTGCCAATATGTCCATAAATGATCTGCAAGTGGTCATAGTCAATGCTATGGCCCCGCTTTTGGACGATAAGCTTAAAGACTTGCCTACGAAATCTGACTTAGAGGGTATTGTTGCAGAAATCCAGGCACTGAAGCAAACCAACATAGTTCTGTCCGAGCGTCTCACACATATGGAGAACTATTGTCAATTACTGGAAAATCAATTGGAGATGATGACACGAAAGTCGAATGAAGGCACTGTTGTTATGCATTTTCCTTCAGACGGGAAGACCAATAAGCTGGAATTTGCTAAACAGACTTGTTTAGGTCTTCTCAACCTAAACGAAAATGCGGATTTGCCTATAAGAGTCACGAAGGAGTTCACTAACACGAACACAAATAAAACCACAATGATACTTGATTTTCAAGATAAGGAAATTGTGACGAAAATTATTGAAGCCGCACCAAAAAAACTAAGAAACACTGGCATCGTCACCCATAGAGAAAATTCACTAATGGCCCGCAACAAGAGAAAACGAATATTTTCGATTAAGGAAAAACTTTGCGCAATAAACAAAAACTGCAACATTTCAATAAGAGGCACACGACTGCAAATCGATCAATTCAGTTTTCCGTTTGATCAATTTCGAGGACTAAAAATAAAAACAAAACAGGAGCTGTCATATATTGAGACAAAGTTTGGTGATAGTGGAATGTGCTTCTTTGACAATGGAACTGACAGCCATCAACAAAACTACCAACCGTCACGAGAGCCATCTGGATGTCAAAACGTTATACGCCGAGTGGGTGGTGTCGATCCCGGATGTAGTAATCAACAATAGGTAGGAGTTGCCGTCTGCCAAAGTAGTTTTTTGAATTTGAATTTAGTGTGCTATAATATCACAGGGCTGAAAAGTAAATTATTAATTCCTGATTTTTTTAAATTTATTTTGAATTATGATATTATAATATTAATAGAAACGTTTATAGAGAAGAAAAATGAATTGCAATACCATAAATATTTTCAGGGTTTTAGTGTTAAATGTTATCCAGCTACAAGAACCCAATTACTGGGAAGAGCAAGTGGTGGGATTTTGTGTGCTGTAAAGAACACAAACTCTCACGTAAACATAGACTTCACAAACCGCGAAGACAGAATCTTAATTGAATTAACACAAAATACAAATAAGCTATCAATTTATCCAGTTTATTTAAACTTTGGTAATTGGGATCATGAATTTGACAATTTGTATAATCTTCTACTTAATTACAATTGTGAAAATTTGATGCTAATAGGGGATTTTAATGGTCGAATAAGCGATTTCCAAAACTCAAATTTTTTCAATAATGCAAGATTTGCATATAATAGGAAATCGTTGGATGAGATTTGTAACAGACGAGGAAGGCTTTTGTCAGAGATGATTGACGATTTTGGGTTTTTCATTTTGAACGGAGTCTCTGAGGGCGATGCACGGGGGGATATTACGTTTATCTCTGAACAGGGCTGCTCGGTGATAGATTATTGCTTGATCAAGGGGGATTGGTTTAATGTCGTTAAGGACTTTGAGGTGTTTACTGCTAATTTCTCTTGCCACTTGCCAATAGTTGTAACATTGGAATTTAATTGCCTTCAGGAACACAGCGTACCATCTAATTGTGCTCCCAACCTTAGATGGGTTGAAAGAAAAGCCAGTTGTTTTAGAAATAAATTGAATGACCAGGTTTTTAATCTCCCGAACCCTCTCACATCTACCATTGATGTCACGACAAATTCAGTCTTTTGTGCGATACGGGAGGCTGCTAAGGGGATGGAAAGCTCCCAGTCAGTCCCTTTTTCATCGAAGTGGTACGACAAAGATTGTATTAAGCTAAGAAAGAAATCATTTACGTTTCTTAAGCTTTTTAAGAAAACTAACAACTCTTTTTTTAAATCTTTGTATCTAGAAGCCAACAAAAACTACAAAACCTTATGTAAATTGAAAAAAAAAAGTTATCTCGAAAAGTCAGCGTCTACTTTATCACGGTGCAGAAACTCTAGAGATTTCTGGCGCAATGTTCGTATATTGGGAGAGTGCAACAAAAAGATTTCGACTTCAATAAGTGTTGAGTTGCTCGCAAATCACTTTCGAGATCTCTTATCTCCAGACCCGAATCAGAAGCTGATTTCCTTTGCCCTCCCTCGAGTCTATATTGAAGAACTGGACTCCACTTTAGTCACGTCAGAAATTTCGGCAGCTCTAAAAAATATGAAAAATAATAAAGCCTCAGGGCCAGATGGAATTTCAGCTGAGTTTTATAAGCAATCGACTGAGTCATTTCTTGCATATATTTTAGAGCTTTTCAATAAAATTTTTCTGGATGAGGCGTTCCCAGAATGTTTTAAAACCTCTAATATATGTGCCATTTTCAAAAAAGGTGATCCTTCTCTGCCTGAAAATTATAGAGGAATCTCAATGCTAAGCTCGCTAAGAAAACTCTTCACTCAAGTTCTTTACCATAGGTTAGTGACTTGGGTCGAACGGAATAGCGTTCTTAGCATTTTCCAGGCTGGTTTTCGAGCCAATCTGTCGACAGTGGATCAGATTTTTACACTTACAACTATCGCAAAACGGTTTATAGAGAAAAAAAAGAAACTCTACGTATTTTTTGTGGACCTTAAAGCTGCTTTTGATACCGTCAACAGAAGGTCATTACTATTTAAGCTAGCAGCGTTAGGCCTATCGACAAAAATGATTAGACTTTACGAGCAACTTCTTGCAAATACGTCTGCAGCGGTCTGCAATGGTAAAATGAAATCATCCACTTTTCCTACAGAATCTGGAGTTCCACAAGGATGTGTTCTGAGTCCTTTAATATTTTCTCTTTTTATAGATGACGTGTGTGACAGCATCCCAGGTGGGATTAAGTTCGGAGATATAGATGTTAAAGTATTGCTTTACGCGGATGATCTTGTCATCCTGTCTGACAATCCATTTACTCTCCAGCTGCAAATTAATAAACTAAAGGATTATTGCGATACTTGGGATCTAAAAATAAACACAGCGAAATCAAAAATACTTGTATTCAGAGCGCAGAATCGTGCTGGTAGAGAACATGTTTGGTCACTGGATGGTACTCGAATTGAAGTTGTAAATGAGTTTAAGTATTTGGGATTTGTATTAACATACAATCTTAACATAACAAATCACATCAAGGAAAGAATTCTAGTAGCTAAAACAGCAATCAACACCATGTGGTCTAAGTTCTTTTCGAATAAAGACGTGGATCCTGCTTCCAAATTCAGAGTCTTCAATGCCACCATTAATAGTTGTTTTTGCTATGCGAACGAGACTTACGGTTATCAAAGGCGTGATGAGATCGAAAGCATACAGAGATATTTTTTCAAACGGATTTTTAGGCTTCCACAATCTACACCAAGCTACGCAATTCATGTAGAATCAGGGTTACCCTATATCTTTACAAAGAACTTAAAGGCAAACGCCGATTACATCACCAAAGTTATGCAAAGATCTAGGAACAACTTACAAAAAAAAGTCCTGCTTATAGCTCTAAGATGCAGCTACTCTCCAATCAAAGACTGGTACGAATTAGCCGAAGCAAACAATGTATCTATTGAGCTAAATGAGAACAACGCTTCTGAGTGGAGGGGTAATCTTTATGATTGCATCGCTGCTGTCGACAGCAATCTCTTTAAGCTTTGCTTGGATAGAGCAAAAGAGTCATCTAGCAGATCAGTATATAGGCAGCTTAATCTTACCTTGGGTTCAAACAATTACTTTAATAATAATTTAACAGTTTTGGAAATGAGTTTGATTTTCAAAATTCGAACAGAAATTCTAGAACTGAACTTCAGACCGCATAGAAGCGATTTGAACCCCAGGTGCTCACTATGCAACCTTGATCAGAACGAGAATGTGTTTCACTTTCTTGCATTATGCCCAATTACCCAGGAAATTCGCAGACTGCACTTTGACAAAAGCTTTTTAACGTTTGGTGAATGTGCTCAAATCCTTAATGGATGTAGTGGATGGAGATCGCTTATCCGATTTGTCGTGCATGCAATGAATTACCGAAATTCGTTTGCGACACTGTAAATAATTTCTTTGTTTTAACTAAACTAAAAGCCCGGACTTATTCAATGTTCTTCCCCCTAACTTTGTTTTAGCTAAACTAAAAGCCTGTCAATTTTTTAAGATTCTGTTTTTACTTTTGAATTTTTGTTTTAGCTAAACTAAAAGCCTGTACATTTTTTAAGATTGTGTTTTCACTTTTTAATTTTTG
Source organism: Cheilosia soror (assembly GCA_949372485.1). NCBI lineage: Eukaryota > Metazoa > Arthropoda > Insecta > Diptera > Syrphidae > Cheilosia > Cheilosia soror. Next base: position 56,416,685 of record OX443561.1, on the reverse strand, counting down.
TTTTAGCTAAACTAAAAGCCTGTCAAATCTGTGAAGACTCTGGTTTCGCTCTTTAATTTTTGTTTTAGCTAAACTAAAAGCCTATGTACTATTTAATACAAAACTTTTTGTCTCATCTCAATATATTTTATCTAATTGCAACTCTCTGCTTCCAATTATTGTTATTTTTGTTCACTTTGGATATAGTTGTAAAGCCCCTATATATAAAATTAACTCACTTGTAATGTGTGTAATACATATATATTCCGAGTATAGGGATAAAAAAATGTACTTCTAATAATTGTATTCTCTCTTTTCATAATTTTAATGTTCATAAGTTAAAGCGGCAGACGGCAGATAAGCCAAGCTGTGAATCAAACTTTATTTCAAACAAAATTTGTAACCTCAATGAAAATGAAAATAAAGATTACATAATAATAATAATAATTACAGTAAAAACGAAAATATACATTTTTTAATTTGATGCGCCCGAATATTTGATACGTATTAACGAGAAATTTGTGGTTGATAGAAAATTTGATGAATATCAAATTTTTTGACCACCGTAATACCAAGTTAATCGATAAAACTGTTCACAATAGACCTTAAATCTAATACAATTCACAATTCATCAAAAATTTTGATAGGTTGATAGCCATAATACCGATTCATTCAAATTGTTGATACGTATCAATTTTTATCAAGTATCGTGTTGATATTTGATAGCCATAATAGGGCTGTAACAAAATGGTAATTTCGCTGTTTTAAGATTTTCATCTAAAAAACACTAAATTACAGGATAAACCACTTTTTCAATTAAAATAAGACCGGACTTTACTTGAAAACCACTGGTGCCGACTGTTTGTTTCTATTATTTTTTTCAGCCAAAATAACATTTTTGCTCATACTTTTTACTGTTACACGAAAACCAAAAGCCGATAAGAGCAAATTCCTGCAGCATTTGAAAGTACTGTTACCTAGCATTTATGTGTAGAATTAATTTCGGAGAAAGACCAAATTGTATGCGGTTAATGATGGTTCAACATAATAGGGGTATTCACTTAAACGCGTAAAAGCCTCGTAAACTGCAGAAATTTACACCCTCGTAAATGAACTGTCAGATTTTGTATGGAGAATAGTTTACGCAGATCTCATAATTTTCCGCGACGATTTAGGCTCGGAAATCAACCGCGGAAAGTTACGCAAGTCACAAATGTCGCCCGTATGAATTGTTTGTTTGATTCCAGATTTACAGTCGATTTACGCGGTTTACGCAATAGCATTTCCGAGAGGTGTTCATTTAAGGCACCGCAGATATTTATACATTTACGAGCTGCATAAATTTATCAGATTAAGTGAATACCCTTAATGTAAATATTTGTTTCCATTATTTTTTCCATCACTGTATAAAAGTTTAGAAGTTATAGCGTTTTAAGTGGTAATAGCTCCAAATTAGAGGTCACATACTTTGATGGGCTATAACGGAAAATACAATGAAAATAGACCCCCCCGCCATAAAATTTTTTGTTCGGCATAACTTCAGGAATCTTCCCTTAAAGGATTATTCTTTTTAACTGGGACACCCTGTATATATGGAAGAAGACAATAGCAGATTAAAGATAGAAGTTGAAGGGAGAATATAGAAGATAGAAGATATATAGCGATTTGCAGGACGTAATGGATGTCGAATAAATGTCATGATGGATTATCGAATGATTCAAGGGTACCGTGAACGAAGGCCATAATATGAACTAACAACATAATGGCGATAGTTCACTTTCAAATGTAAATTAACGCCATAATCATTTTATGGCTCTGGATATGTAGCGCACCTCATATATATGTAGCACTGACGTCATTTTGACGTCAGAGAATGGTCTTAATGGGTACATGCCGTGTACAAGCTCTCTTTGTGCACTCTCTGTTGACGTCAGAGCCACATACATATACAGTCATGTGAAAAATAATAGGGACACTTGCATACAAATTTTTCAAAACACAACTCAGTTTCAATTGCCATAAATTGGTTAAAAACCGCAAATTAAATATTTTTTTTTGGGATGTCGATAAAGTAAATACCGCTATCATAACATAACATAACATATTTAAAAATAAAAACACTACTCCAAACTTAATGAAAATATTCTTGTTCTTTGTATTTTCACGAAAAACAGCAATGTGTCCCTATTATTTTTCACATGACTATATATGAGGCGTGCTACATATCGTGTACTAGCACCTTATTTCACTTACAAATAAGAACTTAAGCCATCACTGAAATATGAACTGACGCGGTAAGATGTTAATTCAAATTCGAATGGCAACTAATGCCACAAACAATAAGATCGCTACGCAACCCCCCTACTTGGGGTTACTGTTAGAATCGGAGTAGGTGCAAGTTTTGGTATATGATAAGTTTCTTTTGGATTTAAAGAATCTTTTGGATTTAAAAAATCTTAATTAATGGCATTATAGCGTTATTTTATATGGCATTCGTTCACGGCACCGATTCAAGTTCCAGCAGCGAATCAGTGGCAGTTCACAAAGTCCTTACGTGCAGTGTAGCATTTCAACAGCCCAAGTGTCGTCTCCTTTGCGTTGCATTTTTTTGTCCATATTTTCTTGATAGTTGATGTTTTCTTTTTTTATTATTATGGTTGTCAAATTAATGTCATTTTAACACAATCGATAGCACTTTCGATAATATTGAAAGCAATCTTAGATTGGTAGCACAGTTTTTATCTCGGCTAAGGCGTAAGCCCAGATGATTTACGGGCTAACGAATCCTATATTGTATGGAAAACTCGCTAAGCCGATACAGGATTGCAAAAAAAACACGCCTAAAATAAACAATACAATTTATAATAATTATAAAGAAGATGCAGAATTCAAGAATCTCAAATATTCAAACTCATGAATCTTATACAAATAATTGAAAGAAAACTAAGTTTCCACTTCTCGATTTGAAATTGACAATTGACGTATTTTTATGCCAATTAAAAAATTACTTTTGTCAATAACTGACAAAGAAACCACTAAACAAGTGGAAATAGCTGAATTGTCAAACAAAACGTCACTTTGTCTTTAATTGATAGAGAAAATGAATTGGCATCAAGTTTGTCAATGAATAGACCTCGGAATAGACACATTTTGATATACAAGGTAGGCCAATATTTTTATAGGGCCCACCCCTTTTCGCATGAATGTTTCTTTTTTTATGAATGATGGTTTTAACCCTTTGCAAAATGGATTCGAAGTCAGTTCTATTCATTTCATACGCATTTGGCATATTTTGCAAATTTTCGGTTTTATTCTGCCTGCAGCTTCAACTCAGATTCGAAAAACAAAACACAAAAAACGAGAGCGATTCATCTCTTTTTTTAAATTGTCCATTTGATTTAATATTTCAGAAAAGAAAATGTTATTTATTTTATATAGGTACATTATGTACTTATAGATGCATTTTCTCACCCGACGTCACAATTCACAATTGACAACGAGACGACAATTCAAAATTGGCAACGAAAGTGGAAATAGCTTTCAGAGAAATAACAAACACACTTGTCAAAATTTCATTGTCAAGGAACTGACAACCGATTTCTTGTCAATAATTGACATAAATGGAAATGATCTAACGGGGGTGTCGTTCAATGGCATAAACGAGAGCTGTTGAATTTAGCCGATCAACCGACATGTCGAAATCCACATTCAGAAATCAAAAAGGGATTAATATTGTTAATAAATTATAAAAACGTTAATTTATCAAGTACATGCGATGAACGAGTAATCAAATTAAACGGAAACTATTTAATTAATAAATTTCAACAATTGTAAAATCCATATTGGCAATGAATCATTGAAAAAATCTTATAGTGCTTTATTGTAAGTGTTGCCATTGTTTTTTAATATTTCATTTTCATTTTGAGTATTATATTTTTTTTTTAATTTACCCCTCTCGTATAAACGGAGCGAGATAGACCCCTTTCATAGCAAAAAATGCTTCTATTTAACCCCTCTACATATTTCCATCATTAGTTTTCATCGCCAAAGTTATCGTACTCTCCCCAATTTTAGTCTTAGGCACGAGTGCGACAACTTAGGCGCATTTTTTTACTATGGGAGGGGGGTCTATCTCGCTTCGTTTAGGCGGGAGGGACAATTTAAGAAAAATAATACTTAAAATGAAAAAAAAATATATTAAAAAACAATGGCAACACTTACAACAAAGAATGTTGGCATTTTTGAAAGCCAGGAATCTGTTCTTTCATATTATTTTTAAATCAAGTTACTGCTGTTAACAGTTTTTGAAAAAAATACTTACAAACTTGAAATTTAAGAAAAAAAATTAAAAAAAAAAGTTTTATGCCGATTTTTTTCAATATTAAGAAAATAGATACTTAATTTGTTAGTAGTTTTTTTTTATAGTCAAAATCAATTCTTAATCGAACACTGAAAACCAGATTGATTAATGTCTTCTAGTTTTTAAGAAAATGAAAAATTTCTTGGACAACAGCACCTACTGCGCGCGAATTGATACAATTGTACTTTGAAATGTGTATGTGTATGCAACCCCCCTGCTTGGGGTCACTGTTGGATTTTGGGGTGGGTGCGAGTTTGAATATATGCAAGCTTTATTTAAATTAAATTAGTTCACCCGATTTTCAACAACATTCTTTAGCAACAGTCTATGGCCTAAAATTTCACATTATAGGCAAAATTTTGCTGATTTGCATTACAGACAAATCAGAACAGATTTCTGGCTTTAAAAAATGCTATAGCACTTTTTGTAAGTGTTGCCATTGTCTTTTATTGTTTCATTTTGAGTATTATTTTTTTTTTTAAATTACCCCTCCCGCCTAAAAATGCTTGTATTTAACCCCTCTACGTAAATCCGTCATTAGTTTTCATCGCAAAAATTATTGTTCTCTCCCCATTTCTTGCCCTTAAATTTCAAGTTCGAAATTGTTTTTTACAAAAACTGTTAACAGAAATAACTTTATTTAAAAACAATATTAAAGAACAGATTCCTGGCTTACAAAAATGCCAAAATCCCTTTCTGTAAGTGTTGCCATTATTTTTTAATATCTTTTTTTTTTAATTTTAAGTAAAGGGTCCGCCATCTAACGTTTTTTTTTAACTAGTGCTTATTTCGCGAATGGTAACACTTAGCTCATGTCTGATTTGACAGATAATTAGTTTTATCCTTCCGCTGAACGAATATGGTTGTGTATACGCTTGAACAACACTGGGAAATATTGCGACATTACTTTGAAAATCATGGCAATGTTGCAGAATGTGTGCGAAAATTGCGTACGGATTTTGGAAGAAGAGCAGCACCGTCAGCTCCGTATGTTCGTTATCTTGTGAAAAAAGTGAAAGAAACTGGCATCCTCATCGATAAACCAAATCGTGAAAAGCCAAAAACAGCCGATATACCCAAAACGAGTCACTGCTTGGTGCGGATTTTGGTCCAGAGGCATAATTGGGCCATTTTTCTTCGAAAAGGAGTGGCCGTTACAGTGGCGATCGTTATCGGGCCATGTTGAACGAATTTTTGTTCACAAAAATTGAAGAGGAGGATATTGGCAACATTTGGTTTCAACAGGACGGCGCTACGTGCCACACTGCCGAAGCTACATTCGATGTGTTGCGCCCTGTTTTTGAAGATCGCATTATCAGCCGCAGAGCTGATGTCGTTTGGCCACCGCGGAGCTGCGATTTGACACCGTTGGACTATTATTTGTGGGGTGCCGTAAAAGATAAGTGTTACGCCGACATTCCAGAGACAATTGACGCTTTAAAGGACAATATTCGTGAAGCCATTGGTGAAATACAGCTGCACACAATCGATAATGTGCTTAAAAATTTGACCGATCGTGTAGGCTACTGCATGGCCAGCCGAGGCAGCCATTTGAATGAAATTATTTTCCATTATTAACCGGAAGGATTGTACTTTCAAATAAAAAAAGAAATTTGAGAAAATATGCAGTAGTTTTTTTTTATAGCATTTTCAAAAAAAAAAGTTATTTGGCGGACCCTTTATTATTATTTTTAAATTACCCCTCCCTCCTAAACGAAGCGAGATAGACCCCCCTCCCATAGTAAAAATGCTTATATTTAAGCCCTCTACAAAATACCGTTATCAATTTTTGGCGCCTAAGTTATCGTACTCTCCCCAGTCCTTACATTTCAAGTTTGAATTTTTTTTTCAAAAACTATTAATAGAAATACCTTAATTTAACAATAATATGAAATAACAGATTCCGGACTTTCAAAAATCATATACATTATACATAGTAGGTATTTTATTATAAGTGTTACCAATTTTTTTTTTCATTTTAAGTCATTTTTTTAATTACCCATCCCGTCTAAACGAAGCGAGATAGACCCCCCCCCCCCCCCCCCCCCAAAGTAAAAAAATGCTTATATTTAACCCTTCTACAAAAAACCGTTATCAATTTTGGCGCCTAAGCTATCGTACTCCGAAAGACGTATTTATTTCAGACTTTTATTTTACTCACTTTTCGAGTCTCAAAAAACATCCCGAATTCACTTTATTTTTATTTGGAAGTTGGTACGCGTGTTTTCAATTTGACATAGTAGATGTCAAAATAATTTAAATCAGCCAAAAAGAAAATTTATTTGAATAAGGGTAAACGAATTAAACTAAAGTGGATAATGAAATAAAAGAGTTACGAAGAGCTTTTAAATCTTTTTAACTACAGGTCTTGTTACAATTAGTGGAATCATCCAGTGATAAAGATGATGAGTTAATTGATTATTTCTTAGGTGCACAAAGCTCAAATGATTCTTCTTTCTCGAATCAAAACCACGCCAAAGTAAACAACTTCATGGACACTACTGCCGAAAATGTTTCTTTCCTTGCACTATAGAAGTGTAAATGTTTCTTCTCTTGTCCAACTTTTTGATTCACATTACGTGAAATCATTAAAATTGTTTTAATTGTATTTTGTTTACCTATTTGCCATAATTTATTTGCTTCTTGACAGTAGTTGGAAAAGGGTATGTTCAAAAAATCTTGGCTTTCAAAAATCCTAAAGTCCTTTATTACCAGTGTTGACATTGTTTTTTGATATTTTATTTTTATTTTAAGTTTTATATTTTTTTTTAATTAACCCTCTAGCCTAAACGAAGCCAGATAGACCCCCTTCCATAGTGGAAAATGCATCTATTTAAACCCTCTACAAAAAATCGCTATCAATTTTTGGCGCCTAAGTTATAGGTTTAGGGTATAGTGTAACAGTCAGAATTAGGGTAGTATTAACGATTCGGTGTACTAGGTCTAGTATCATTGTGAATATGTAAAAGTGTGAAGTTTCTTCTTATTGGTAAAAAGTTTATAACAAAGTGCGAAATACCTACAAATTGAACAAATATAAACTGTTATTATCGGGTGCGTTTTGGCGGCAAATTTTACTATTTATGTATTTCCAAATGCCGAGTCGAACTTTGTTTAAGGAAAGAGAGAGGTACCATAAGTTTCTTATGTATTTTTGCACACAACCTTTACAAATTTAACTGCTTATGTATTTTGGTTTTGCGAACAAGCCAATTGTTGCTATCTGCGCCACCTGTATGTCAATTTCTATCCAGCTGGCAGACAGCAACCCTCCTGCTGTGGAGAAAATCAAGAGTTGAAGGCAGCATTTTGTTGTGTTATAATATGCGAACTGTGCCTCTACTCCTACTGGCAAGGGCAACTAGAACTGGCTGGTGAGGTTTAAAAAAAAAACGCTTATTGACTTCGTTTTGCTAAATCAAATTCTGTTCGCTATGTGCCTTACCAACAATCAAATTTATACTCATGGTTGAAGTATAAGTGTTATCGTAGTAGTGTCATTCAAAGGTGGAATGTCAGTTTTGCAGCCAATATATTTTTATTTTTCATTTGAAATATTATTTAATTTGTTTAATAGCAAACTTCATTTTTTTAAATAAAATAAATCGACAATTATTCGTCAAGCAAAAGAAGCCTTTTCTTTAATTGTTTTTTCATGGTTGGTTTGTGGTTTTTGTTTTGTGAAGCTCCTTATTGAAGGCATTTGGAATTCCTGCTATCTATGGCTGTTAACATTTTTCGTCTTTTTGAACTGATGGATGTATTCTACACTTGAAAAGGAAATGTTTACCCAAATCAATAATGTGTTTTGTACATATCATTATCAGAAATCTCTGCTAAATTTATTTCCTAGTGCTTATATTTGCGTTCTGACTTCTTACGCCTACCGAGAAATTGTGTGAAACAATTGCATTTCAGCAAAAAGTGAAAAGCTGATTTGTGCTCGAATAAATCTCACAATTTTTCGAAAATCGTACAAGATTTGACTTCCATTGTACTAGAATTTGTACTAGAGTCGTGTTTAGTAAACCATTCGATTAACTTGGTTATTGGTAGGTTAGTTTCGAAATTAGTAAAACCCTAGTTTAGTGATTGTTTATTGGTCATGTTTCGATATTCCCTGTATGCCTGTATCGCAAGTTTATCGAAAATTAAAAATATTGAACAAAAATGTACAAACACGTTAATACCAGGCAGGACATCTGCCGGGTCCGCTAGTCAAAGATAAGCACAGGAATTTTCAATGGTAAGCTTTTAGGTGTACATATAAGTATAATACATATTTTTTTTTTAAACAAAATGGAACTTAAATTAAAACAGAAGATATTTTGTATTTTATTACTTTCCGTAATATGTATTTAGTTGCTATTTTAAAATTTTGTTTAAAATAACCACTTCTTTATTATATTTACACGCAACATAATAGATAGTATGTTGTATGTTGTATGTGTCATAAATGGAGTCACTCTGTCCATTTTATTTGTGAAAAGTTTATAATAAAGTGCAAAATACCAAATCATTGCAGAATGGAAGTTTAGTGTTTGTTAAAAGGGTTTGCAAAAGTAAAATATCTGCTAGGTTCCACATTTCACTTTCACTCGAAATGAAATCGGAAATGAATTTTTGTGTTCTACATTTCACTGTATTTGATTTCGATTTCAAAATTTTTGGAGTTGAAACAAAGTGAAATTGTGATTTCGAAAAAATTTCGGAGTTTCCGAATCGCTCGAAATGCAGAACACTGAAAACGAATTCACTCGATTTGCAATTTCGATTTCACTCGATTTCTGGAACCTAGCTGTATGTATTTAAGTTTGTAGAGATTGTGTGAAAAAATACAAAATAAACTGCTAGGTTCCACATTTCACTTTCACTCGAAATGAAATCGGAAATGTATTTTTGTGTTCTACATTTCACTGTATTCGATTTCGATTTCAAAATTTTCGGAATTGACTGCTAGGTTCCACATTTCACTTTCACTCGAAATGAAATCGGAAATGAATTTTTGTGTTCTACATTTTACTGTATTCGATTTCGATTTCAAAATTTTCGGAATTTAGACAAAGTGAAATTGTGATTTCGAAAAAATTTCAGACTTTCCGAATCGCTCGAAATGCAGAACTCTGAAAACGAATTCACTCGATTCACAATTTCGATTTCACTCGATTTCTGGAACCTAGCTGTGAGACTATCTGCTAGGTTCCACATTTCACTTTCACTCGAAATGAAATCGGAAATGAATTTTTGTGTTCTACATTTCATTGTATTCGATTTTGATTTCAAAATTCTCGGAATTGAGACAAAGTGAAATTGTGATTTCGAAAAAATGTCGGAGTTTCCGAATCGCTCCAAATGCAGAACATTGAAAACGAATTCACTCGATTTGCAATTTCGATTTCACTCGATTTCTGGAACCTAGCTGAAAGTGAAATTGTGATTTCGAAAAAATTTCGGAGTTTCCGAATCTCTCGAAATGCAGAACACTGAAAACGAATTCACTTGATTTGCAATTTCGATTTCACTCGATTTCTGGAACCTAGCTGAAAATCTTAGTCGGCATTTTTCCTTATTTTATTACGTATGTTAGGGAGTTAGTTTTCGAATGTGGAAAATGGTAAAACTTGCAGCCACTACGCTCGTGATGATAAGAAATTATTTTGGATTTTTTTAAACAATCTCTACAAATTTATATGTAAAACCTATCCCCCGGCATGTAAAATTTGGTTTGTTTTCCTACAAGTTTTTTTGACGTTTAAGTGAAAGAGAAACTGCACTTCTGAAAGGGATAGCTTCGCGAAATACCCTGTCCATTGACATACTATACAAATACATGGAATGCTAGTGAAATGTCAGTTTCATACAAACCTGCGAGGAAAAATGAAGCAAACATAAGCACTAGCCCTTTTGGTTCAGTGCGCCGAAAGTAAGATAGAGGTTTCAACCACTGCTCGACATTGCTATTTTTTTACATAGAACACAGTGCCATCCATTGTAGAAACATTGCAACTGCGCAAATATAATGACTTATTGAAACTATTTCAAACGTTCTATAACAGATTGCACACTCAACACTTAAACAAAATTGCACGAATTACTCGATGACATTTGAGTGTTTTCGTTTCTCTCCACCGTGAACCAAAAGAGCTTTTGCTTATGTTTGCTTAATTTTTCCTCGCAGGTTTGTATGAAACGGAAATTTTACCAGCAGTCCATGTATAGTATGTCAATAGGTCTATTCGCGTACTTTTCCGAGCAAGGCAGTAGAAATCTGTCAAATTTGAAAATTTTAGCGCAATTCTCTCAGAGAGCGGAAAATGTACCCAAAAGTATGTGTATACACTTAAGGACTATTCACATGAGAGCGAGCGAACGAATTACTAAAATGCGAACAAACCATTTTTGACGCATTTATAATTATGAACCAAAAATTGCACATTTTACTATTCCAAAAGGAGGATAATTTATTGTTCCATCAAAATATACCAAGAAACCAAGTTTAAAAATAGTCCTAATTAACGAAATTTCGAAATCCAAATTTTTTGCCGCGAACGAAAACACCCTGGGGCGAATTGTCAGTCTATTCTCAATCCACATCATTTAAATCGCGTTCCACAAAGTAGCGAATAAAAAATTCGTTCGAGCTTAACCTTATTCTAAGAGGAGTATATCTTGGAATAATAAAATTTGGAATTTTCTGTTTATAAATGCATAAAAAGTGGTTTATTCGCATTTCATCAATTCGTTCGTTCGCTCCCATGTGAATGGTCCTTTAGAGCTACTTCGAGCCATTTGCAGCTTAATAATAATTTGAACAAAACAAAATAATTTCAAACTGCAGCGAAAATTCACAATTTTAATTAAATTGATATAATTTTGTATTCTATCAATATCTGTAGAACTCATAACCGAGCAACCGTTGGAAAATATTTTTTTTTATTTCGCCTATCTGTCAACTTTTTGCTTTTGACAATTTATGCCCGTAGAAATTCCCTGGGCTGTTTCGAGCCAAGACTCAGGAGGGGAAATATTCGTTAAGGCCCCGACCCATAGAATCCGTCACATCCGTTGCGGCAATGTATTCGACTGACAGGTTGATAGAATACACTACACAGTAGCTTATGGAACGTTACCCATGAGCAACGAACGTGCCGGATGCGACGGATAAAGTAGGTTTACTTTCTACTTTTCTGTCCGTCGAACCGTTGACAGTTGGCAGAGCGTGAGAGTAAGCATTTTCATTGGTGGAAATATAAGATAATGAGAGAAACTGTCTCTCATATGTCATCGGCTGTCAACGTATGCGACGAATTCGATGGGACTGTTCGTTCCGTCGAATACGCCAATCCGTCGGGGATTAAGGCCTTTTACTCATTAGGTCTGTTCCTTTACTTTTGTAGTAAAAATGGAAAAGACTGTCAAAATGGCAGTGGTGGGGATGAAGTCTCTCTCAAAGAGAAAAGCATACGAAAAAGTTAGGGAACGCTTTTGTAGTAACTATGAAAAATGACAGATGCATTTTGGTTGTCCATAAATTGCATGTGAGTATGAATCCAAGTATATGGAAGAGTTTTTACTGACTGAATTACATACATTCGAGAAGAAGAAAAAGCTACATTATTTTCCCGCCTTCTGATACCATTTTCATACCAATTTGTTTCTCATATCGCAGGAAATCAGAGACAAAAGCAAATAGCCGTTACACGCATTTCAAATCAAATTTCAAACCATCTGTCAATTTGTAGGCGACTGACAGTTGTTTCAATTCTTACGCAAAGAAATTTGTTGAGTAAAAACTAGTAAGATTCGCAATGGAGGGGTAATATCTTGCTCTCTCGATGCCGCCCTCTTTTACGAATTTTTCAAGTTAGGGAACGACATTGAGTAAAAATTCGTAAGAATTAGTAAAAACTCGTAAGATTTAAAAGTAAAGGAACATACCTATTATTTTGCTGGTTTTCTCTTTTCCTCTCATTTTTGATGAGAACGTGTACCTATAGATTTTGTGCGGTTACGATCGATTGCTATCGATTGCGTTCGGTTTAAACCGCGTACGCGAATAAACCTAATGCTTTACGCGTTCTCATAAAATATTACAGGAAGAGAAAATCAGCAAAATACTGGATGACGAGGAAATTCTACCATTTGTGCTAGAGCTCAATGGAACGCATCCATTTAGAATTGACAAGCGATGTCAGTCAATTTCAATAATTTAGTACATACAATGCAACTAACCGATAAGCAAACATAGGTTCGGGAACAATTTGGTTAATTTAAAATTGTGTTTATCAGAATTAAAAACGATGTATTCCACTTTTTGAAAAAATCGAGTTGATGCTGCATTTTAATTCTCCCTCTTGAGATCTATCTATTTCTGTTTTTGTTTGTTTTCAAAGCCAATTATTCTAGAGTTATTTCGATTTGAATTTGTGGGTTAGAATCAAAACCGATGTAAGAATCTGTAAGAATCAAAATATGTAAAAAATGTATTCCAAAAAAAGGCGGAAAATCCGCAAATCTGTCAAACTTTTTATTTTGTTTCCTTTCTTTGTTGGAGTTTGTAGTTTATTTAGGTATTTATCAGTTGTTTTTAATCGATGACTTGAAAAAATAACAACATAAAAAAAAGTTTTGTGTTCATGAACAATATTTTTCCGGAGAGAAAATTTCAAAACGCATGTATGTATCCCAAAATGCATTGCTAAATATTTCCAAGACCTTTTAATGTTTCTCAATAAAAATGATACAAAATGAAATATGTAGTTGTTATTATTTTGAAAGCTAGGTCTTAAGAAACGTTTTATTTGAATATCTCAAATCTAGTAAAAGTGGAATACGTTGCTTTTGATTCTGATGAACACAATTGTAAACAAAATAGCCAGTGCAATAATTAGTTAATTTCTACCACCCTTTATTCTACATCAATATGCAAGCAGAAGAATGTCAACGAAAAATATAACATTTTAGGTGTTCATGTTCGTTTGGACCGACTGAGTGCTTAGATAAATAAAATTTCAAATATGAAAGCAGAATCTGAGAATCCCAATCGAAAAACATAAAGCCACAAAACAAGCTTTTTCTAAGAATTACATAATATGTATTGCTTTACCTATTTTATTTTATTTTAATATCCTACCGCGAATTTTTTTGTAATAGTTTTTTTTACTTTCTACTCTTTATTTCTTTATACTATCTAATATAATATATTAGCTTAAAACAAACGACTTTTAATTTGTCGTAGTATTTTAAACTCTCAACGCGCCTACCTATGCTCTGAAGAATATTTAGTTTCCCAAAACTATTCTCATTAGGCATCGTTAATCGTTATACACGTTTCTGTATTGTGCACATTTGTGTATCCTTTTTCGAAAACTTCATACATATTACATATACCATGAATAGGTTTCTAAAAACAAAAAGAGTGGCAGGAATTTTAATGCAATGCTAAAGAATCAAATATAAAAACAGGAGTCAACTGTGTACGTACTATGAAATTAAATAGTACCTATATCTAGTTGGTAGCTACAGCTAGGTATGTACCTAACCTATACAAACTTTATAACAACACAAAGCAAGAGCTTTTAACATACCGTCATAATCTAATCTCCATCTATATATCTATAGCTCATGGAAATGTTTTCTAAATTTATTTATTTTAATGTTTTTATTAAAGTATGAGAGGACCTACCAAACAAAATAAATCAGCAACCAGCACAGAATGTATTAACTTTCGCTGATGATTTAATAATAAAATGCGATCATTGTTCATAGCACGGCATTAGTAGTTCACGAAACTTTATTTTGGCATGATTTTTTAAATTCACTTGAAATTCGTGTCCATATTTACGTCTACATAATTAGACCAATAAAACTGTTGCACAAATTAGAGCTTTATTTTTTAAGTAGGTAAATGGGCACACCGTGACACATAAGGTTACGAAAAAATGGAACGCAATAGAGTTTGTATATAAATTAAAACACGTATATCCCATAATTTCACTACAAATTATATATCATTGCCAATATCTTATTATTTGACTATTATTTTCGGTATTATTGTATTATTATTATTATTCCGTAAATGTAGGTTTGTAGGCCAAACACACTCATACTATAAAACGACCTAACCAGAATAGAATAATGGGATACTTCCCTTGTTCTTGGCCGTCAATATCATTTGATGAACAAGGATGGCATATAGTCGAAAAAAAGAAACAACCACGTTACGTTACATTCAATCTTACAGCTCATAATATACGAAAAAGCTTCGTTTACGTCGCACGAGACGATGACAACAAAGCTCTTTCGGGGTCCGTTCAAGATGTGAGATGTTCGGGGAATATTTTTTTGTAGTTTCTATGGAGCTAATTTTACAGAGCGACTGAGCTAAAATTATTAACTCACCCCTCTATTTTGCCAGGAATCCAATTTTCTCTGGGCCGATTTTTCAATAGTCAGATAAATTAATTTTACTCTTTATCTGCTAGATAAAAGTTTTGAATTTTTCAATCATAAAATAAGAGCTAGATAACTATTTGACTGTAAAGTGGGTGTGAGAGAGACATATTTATTGACAATTTGTTGTGTGTAAGCATATAAGGTAGTCATGCCCATAGCTTGATGTTTATCTTCGTTTGAAACCTTCATTCTCCTATTGTACTAACTATAATAGTATGATTCCTATGACATTATTATACAAAAAAGAATATACCCCGTATTAATATATACCGAATAGCGGCGAATTAGCTTTATCACATCTTATAACTCGTAATTCTTACTCATAAATATAACTTAGCTTTCACTGACATATTTAAACAGCGGATAACTTAACTCACCAAATTCGGCGTATAGAGAGTGGTTAACTTACCTACTCACACACAGATCTAACCTTGTCCAACTGCTATCCACATAATTTCAAATACACGTATTCCAACAAAAAGTTCGATTGGACGAGAGAAATTTAAAAGCTGAAAAATAATTTCAGAGAGAATATAAAAATCGCAAGCGGAAGCACATAATATGCTCCCAGCTTGATAGTGTCAGCTGATGGAATATGACAGATTTACAACCATGTTTAGTACAGTTTGGACGCAGTGCTGCCGTGCGTTTAGTGATAAAGAGTGGATAGCAAATATGGATATAAAATGTATTTATAAATAATAAAAGTTATCAAACGAACAAGTCCACTATTCGTCTGCTAGCTATCAAATGGATTAAAGAGCGAATAAGGCTTTTTTATTAATACCGCTGAAAAGAAACCCTGTCGATATCTGAGGGTATCTATAATGCATCCGGTTGGTATTCTTTGTTAGAAGTAGTAAATAGTTCTAGTTGGCCACAAACATTTACAGTAGAACCACCAATAAAGTCCCAAAGAATCGATCAATATCAATTTTTAGAAATACAATTTGTCCATTAACAACAGCCATAATTTTTAAAGCTCTAATTTACCAGAATTGTAAAACTACATTCCGAATATAATCAGTATATTTCACCACATTAGACCTTGCATCCGACTTCCATCAAATCCAGGTAAACGAGGAAGACATCCCCAAAACAGCTTTTACAATAGAGCACGGCCATTACGAGTTTTTAAGAATGCCTTTCGGCTTAAAAAATGCTCCGTCGACGTTCCAACGTGTGATGGATAATGTCCTTTGTGATTTGCAGGGTACAGTATGCCACGTTTACATGGATGACATTATTGTGTTTTCGACAGCAGGAGCATATTCAACACCTTAGGGTCGTCTTTAAAAAACTCCTAGCGGCCAATCTGAAAATTCAATTGGATAAGTCCGAGTTTCTAAGTAAAGAAGTGTAGTTTCCTGGGCACTTGGTAACCGCAAATGGTGTCAAACCTGACCCGGATAAAATCTTAGCCATTAAAAGATTTCCCAAAACGCGAACGAGCAGCTTGAAGTTCAGTCTGAAAATAATGTTACCAACCCATCCATTCAAAATAATGTAGATGACTCAGAACAGTTATCGAAAACTGTGATGATGGAATTCCTATCTCTGAACGTCCTCTTAATGCATTTTCTAACTCTCTTGTGGTTAAAATTTCTCTGTAATTCTCTTTCAGCTTTTAAATTTCTCGCGTCCAATCGAACTTTTTGTTGGTATACGTGGATTTGAAATTATGTGGATATGTTAGCTCTGTGTGTGAGTAAGTTAACCACTCTCTATACGCCGAATTTGGTGAATTAAGTTATCCGCTCTTTAAACATGTCAGTGAAAGCTAATATATGTTTATTAATAAGAATTACGAGTAATCAGATGTAATAAGGCTAATTCAGCGCTATTCGGTATTTATTAATACGGGGGTTAAAAGAAACACTGCTATATTAACCGACGACGAAACTTTTAAATCAGTTCAGGCTGCATATTCAACGTTCTTCAATCACAGCCGTTTAAAATTGGTTAGGTTAACTGTGCTTTTAGATCACATTACTGAATATGACGAACAAGAAGCTTTAGTCAGAAATTACCATCAAAAATCTAACCTAACGCGGCAGTGCTATTTCCCCAATATTAAAAACGTTATCACCAGAATCATAAATAATTGTGAAATTTGTCATCGAAAGAGACCAGGTAACCCCTTTTGCAAAGTGCACTTACAGACAGCAAATTGAAACTGAGATCCGGAACGTAGAACACATCTTTTACAGCAATTTCTTCATTTTCATTGTCGACGTTTACGAAAATATTAACATCTCCAGATCCTTCAACTTTCACACTTGAATCATTGGCAATATTTACATTGTCAATACAAGTACAAAAATGTTTTAACCAGTCTTTCCGGAACGTCATGTGTACTGAAGCCCCTGAGTCAATCAACCATTCATCTTTTGGTAATTTTATCGAAGCAGTAGCAAAAAGTGTAATGAATGCTGATTTGCTTGGACAATTTTTTTTTATATGACCCTCAGCTCATTTAAAACACGTCGTTTTCTTGGAATCTTCGGTTTGAGTTTTATTGGGTTGCTTCCCCTTCTTCCATTTATGAGAGGTTTTTCCACTGTAAAGAGCAAAAGCAGATTCTTCATTCTTCACATCCTGAATCAATTTCATCTTTATACTATCTCCAGTAAACGCAAAAGCGCTACTTTCCATCCCCATAATCATAGGCTGATAGAACTCCGGAAGACTTACTTACTTACTTATCGGGCTCCCGACCCGTGAAGAGTCTCTACCTGAGACACTGCAGCCTTCCATCCTCTACGATCCCGGGCACGCTGCTTCCAATTGTCCAGACCAAGCGATCTGGCATCCGCGATGGCTTGGTCTTTGAAACGGAGGTTCGGTCTTCCTTGTCTTCTCCAACCTGGGGGCTAGGATTCGAAGATCCTCTTGGCTGGAGCATTATTGTCCATTCGCTCGATGTGGCCGAGCCAATGTAGTCGACGTGTTTTGGCTTTTTGGACAACATCCACATCTTGGTACAGCTCATAAAGTTCGCGGTTGTATCTTCTCCTCCATTCGCCCTCCTCGCACACAGGACTTAAAATTCGCCGAAGTATTTTTCTTTCGAAGGAGCCCAGTATCAGCTCTCCCTTCTTGCTTATCGTCCAGCACTCGGCGCCATAAAGCAGAACTGGCAGGATAAGGGTTTTGTAGAAGTAGCAACGGTTTCCTAGGGTAATTCTTCGCCGGATCTCCACTAGGGTGTCATTCGTGGAGTTTACGTTTACTCCGAGGTAGGCGAACTCATTAACTACCTCGAAATTGTTGCTATCAATAGTGACGTTTTGTCCTAGGCGGTGGACAGATGCTTGTTTGTTTGTTGATAGCATGTACTTAGTCTTGTCCTCATTTACTTCAAGCCCAACGGATTTCGCCTGTTCTTCAATCGCCGTGAACGCTTCTATCACGGCACGCTGGGAGCGACCGATGATGTCAATATCGTCCGCATAGCCAAGCAGCTGGACGGACCTGTTGAAGATAGAGTGCCTTCCGTGTTGACACCTGCCCTGCGCACTATCTGCTCCAGTACGAGATTGAAGAAGTCGCATGATAGAGCGTCTCCTTGCCGAAGTCCGGTGCATGTTTGAAAAATTTCGGAAGAACTGCTTCCAAACTGCACGTTGCAGCGCGTGTTTTCCAGCGTCACGCGACACAGCTGAATCAGTTTTGCCGGGATTCCGAATTCGGCCATCGCCATATAGAGCTCCTGACGATGTATGCTATCATACGCGGCTTTGAAGTCGATGAATAGGTGGTGAGTTTCGACTTGAAATTCGTTGGTTTTTTCCAAGATTTGCTTCAGTGTGAAAATTTGGTCTATAGTCGATCTGCCGGGCCGGAAGCCACACTGATACGTGCCGATTAGTGTGTTGCAGAACGGTTTTAGACGTTCACACAGTACGTTGGATAGGATCTTGTATGCGACATTTAGCAAGGATATGCCTCGATAGTTCTTGCAAGACATAGGATCCTTTTTTGTAGATGGGGCTGATAGTCCAGTCATCGGGCATGTTTTCTTCCACCCATACTTGGTTGATGATTCGGTGCATGCTCCCTACCAAAACATCACCACCGTGTTTAAAGAGCTCCGCTGGTAGACCATCAGAGCCTGCGGCCTTGTTGTTCTTAAGCTTTTTTATAGCTGAGCCAACTTCTTCTATACTAGGTGGTGGAAGTAGTTCTTCATTGACTAGACGTGGGTTCTCTTCTTGCCCTATCACTCTCTCTACATGATGCCCATTAAGCAGCTGCTTCGCTATCTCGAAGAGCCTACGTTCCGGTTTTGTAGCCAGCAGCCAGTTGCTTAGCTTTCTTATAAAACCTCCGGATGTTACTACGATCGCGCGACTCTTCGATCTCCTTGAGCTGGGAAGCTGCGTAAGCCCTCTTCTTTCTACGCATGATCTTCTTTTCGTCCCTTCTCCTTGCTCGATACTCTTCTCTCGCTGCCCTTGTTTTGCGCTGCAGCGCTTTCTTGTGTGCATCTTCTGTCACCTTTTTCCTGTACACGCATTCATCATCATACCATGGGCTCTTTCTCTGGGGTGGCTGGTACCCTACGGTGGTTTCGGCTACCTCCTTGGTGATGTCGCGATACTGGCACCACTGATTGTTGGCGTTTGTGGTAGGTGAGTGCACAGAGGAGAGTTTCATACTCAGGCGCTCGCTGTAGGCTCTGGCTACTCCAGGTGTGCTAAGGCGTCCAACGTCAAATTTCTTCTTCTGGGCGGTTCGCAGATTCTTCTCGTTGGACAGTCGAGCTCTGAATTTAGCCGCGACAAGAAAATGGTCAGAGTCGACGTTTGCCCCTCGGAATGTGTGCACGTCGAGGATGTTGGATGCGTGCTTCGCATCGATTAGCACATGGTCGATTTGGTTGGCGGTTCGACGACCTGGAGAGCGCCAGGTTGCTGTGTGGATCCTTAGCCTTGGAAACCTAGTGCTACTTATCACCGTATTACGAGCTGCTGCAAAATCGATTAGTCGGTAGCCGTTGTCTGCTGTCGTTTCGTGGATTCTGTGCTTACCAACTAATCCGCCAAAGATGTTTTCCTTTCCGACTTTAGCACTGAAATCCCCGAGTACAACTTTTACATCATACTCCGGACAGTCTCCGTAGGCTCTATCCAGGAGGTCATAAAACTCCTCCTTGATAGGATCTTCAGCCTCGTCGGTAGGGGCGTGTGCACATATTAGGCTTATGTTTTGGAAGGTAGCTTTGATGCGGATCACAGAAAGGCGATCACTTATCGGCTTGAAGTCAATGACTTTTGTCCTAAGCCGATTTCCCACGACGAATCCGCATCCTAATACATGCAGCCTTTTGTTGCAGCTGTAATAAATGTAGCAATCTTTTCTTTTCATCATGCCTGATCCTATCCATCGTATCTCCTGGAACGCGGTGATGTCTGCCTTGTACCGCATGAGGACAGACTCAAGTTTTTGAGTGGCACCTGGGGTGTAGAGTGTTCTTACATTCCAGGTACATACTCTTATATCATAGTCCATTGACGTTCCGGGTCTGGTTGCAAAAGGTAAACTTTCGAGTATCCATGGTTAGCCTTGACCGTATGTCTATTGGGCTAAATAATTATCATTTGTCAAGATAGTAAATAAAGCTTAATGTCCAAAACACATGTGCAGAAATTCTGAACGCTTTACTGCAAGCAGTACTGCAGATGAAACAGATGTGCAGAAATTCTGAACGCTTCACTGCAAGCAGTACTGCAGATGAAACAGATGTGCAGAATACTATTTGCATCGGTTGCTGTCAATGCGGGGAAAAATACGAGAGTGCAACACAGACGACAAATAATTCCTGTCTCTCTTTTCCTGCATGCTTCAGTATCTGAATTTAAAAATTAGGTGTTGCCAAGTCTATTTAATTTAATTCACTGCGTTCCCGTGCACTTCAACTTTAACATGCCTCTATTTCTAAATCCACTACATAGCAACGCAGTGAATTAAATTAAATAGACTTGGCAGCACCGAATTTTTGAATTCAGATACTGAAGTATGCAGGAAAAGAGAGACAGGAATTATTTGTCGTCTGTGTTGCACTCTCGTATTTTTCCCCGCATTGACACCAACCGATGCAAATTGAGTTCTGCACATCTGTTTCATCTGCAGTACTGCTTCCAGTGAAGCGTTCAGAATTTCTGCACATGTGTTTTGGGCATAATACGCTGTTCGAGTACGCTAATGTCGTTTTCGGTTGGTCGTCCAGAATCGTCCAGAAGCAATCCGAACGCTTCTGAGCGCGCTAAATTGTGACAGATTTATGCAGTACTGTCTGAAATGAAAATTTAATTTTTTAGCTGTAGCTTACCACTCTGCTAAATGGATTCGCATAAATTTAGCTCAGCAAAATTTTGGAAAGAATTTTGTATGGGAGCTAAAATTTAGCCTAAGCAGCTTAATAAGCTTTAGAGGTCTCATCGCGTAAGGCTAAAACGATCGAATGACGTCGTCTCGACGACGATGCTGCTACTTCGTGTGACAACCAAAAAACGATGATCGTCGAAGCGATTGAACGATCATCGTTTCTTGTTGCTTCACGTAAACCATTCAACTGTCAAATTCCATCGTCGAAACGATTCGATTGAACGATGGCTCTTTTTCAATCGTTTCATCGTTTTTGGTATATTTTGTTTCCATTTAGCGTTTTTAAAAGCAAAATAAATGTCAAAAGAAAATTATCTCAATCAAAATCTTTTATAATAGGCGTATTTTTTTGGGAAGTGAGTATAACAGAACCAAAAGTGAGTATAAAAAAACCAAAAGTAAGTATAAAAGTTTTGCATGTAAAAGTAAAAGTGAGCTAGCTATAGATTCTCAATAAAATACGCCTAATATCAACAAATAGTACATTGCATTAGTGCACAGTACACATATTAAAGGTAATATATTGCGCATCTGCAATGGCGGCCTATGTGACCATGGGCAATAAACGTATAAAAATAATATGCGCGCGCATGAGCTTTAATGGCTGACAATGTGACCAAATTCGTATTTCTATGGAAAAGCATGCCTTTTTGACAGATGCGCAGAACGAAACGAAAATGAGTGCTCGGAATATATTTACCTTTAATATGTGTAGGTACTGTGGCATTAGTGTGTCATCGATGAACGATTCGATTGAACGACGCGATTGTGATGTTATGTGAAGCAAACTTAAAACGACGTCGTTTTAAGGACCATTCACATGGGAGCGAACGAACGAATTGATGAAATGCAAATAAACCACTTTTTAATCTGTATCTATAAAATTTCCAATTATAAACCACTTTTTATGCCTTTAAAAACAGAAAATTCCACATTTTATTATTCCAAGATATCCTCCTCTTGGAATAAGGTTAAGTTCGAACGAATTTTTTATTCGCTATTTTGTGGAACGCGATTTGAATAATGTGGATTGTAAATAGACTCACAATTCCATGCCAGGGTGTTTTCGTTCGCGGCAAAAAATTTGTATTTCGAAATTTCGTTATTTAAACTGTTAATAAACTTGTTTTCCTAATAAATTTTAATGGAATAAGTAGTAAAATGTGCAATTTTCTGTTTATTAGTGCATAAAAAGTGGTTTGTTCGCATTTCATCAATTCGTTCGTTCGCTCCCATATGAATGGTCCTTTATACAATCCCCTCGACGATGATCGTTTCATAAATTACCCGATGAGACCAAAGGTATGTATCAGAAAATTATTCGACGATAATTATCTAGCGCAATTGATAGACCGCCTAAAATGTGCGTATCACAGATCATGTGCTATGCTAACAGATTTAGTATGCTTGTTAATTAAACGCAGCCATTGATATTGTAAACAAGAGAATTGTGAACATCACCTTAAGAGATAAGAAAATATATTAAAAAAAAAAATGTTATGTATATAGTATAAGTATATACCATGCTATTTACTTTGGCTGATGTTATCTATGTTAAACTAATTTACGGGAGTATGGTTCAATGTCCATACTACTCCATGTCCATAGTTCACTTAGGTACAATAGCAATATAATTTTGTCAGTTAACATCTTGGTTAGGCATAGTGCGCCCTTAGATTACAGCAAATATTTCTTAAAATATGGCTTTCTTCAATAAAGTAAGTACATACCTACATAATACGAAAGTTTGGTATCCTTTAGTTTGATATTAGATTACATATAGATTTTCGTTTACATATTTATTTATCATTTTACAGGTCCTAAGTTCATCACTAAGGCATGCAGCGTGTAGGAGATATTCTACTGCAGGACCTAATTTTGCCTTAAACGATGAACAGAAACAGATGCAAGCTATTGCTCGTAAATTCGCACGAGAAGAAATTTTACCTGTTGCGGCAAAACACGATAAAAGTGGTGAATATCCATGGGATATAATAAAAAAAGCATGGAGCATTGGGTTACTTAATAACCATATCCCTCAAGAGATTGGTGGTCTCGGACTTGACGTTTTTACAACTTGTGCTATTACAGAGGAACTGGCTTATGGATGTACGGGTATAATGACTGCAATGGAAGCTAGTTCGTTAGGGGTAAGATATTACATTCTGGATTATTGTCTAACGTTTCACAGTAGTCGTGATATTTCGTAGGTTTCTTTCTAATTTATACGTAAAATGTACCCTTAGTTTTACAATAAAAAATTATTTGACATAAGCCCTTCTATCATATAGAAATACCTATGTACAATTTTTCCGGTATGCTGTCTATGTCGGGTAGGTAATCTGTTTTAAAACTTTCTCGAGTTGTACCTACATAACAGTGCTGTCGTTCTTCGTTCTTTCTATGGTAGTCTAGTTTAGTAATGTTATGAATTATTATGATACAGAGAACGGATTTTGTTGACTTTGCTTTTTTTGCCTTTTTGTTTACCCACATTGCATTTTTTGTCTGTTTTTTTTACCAACATTGGCTATTTTGGCAGGTAATATTTATTAAGTTCTTTTAACTGTAGGTAAAGAACTGGATTTCATTGTTTGAGTGCAGAGGATTTGATTTCCAACTTACTAAATATAAAATTTATTGATAACTCAAATACAGTGTTAAATATGTAGGTATGTTGAAAGTTTTTTACATTACACGACTATAATTATGTTCGTTCGATTGCAATTCATCTAAAAGATATGGGTGAATAAATAGTTTATTATTAATAACTCGTCAACGGAGCCCCCTATTATGGCACAGGGTTTTACAATCTTCATTTTTGGCACTAATCCAACACAGGAGTTAATTCGGTAAATAAATAGAGAAATGGTTAATAATTTAACTCCAGCGCCAGCTATCGGATTCTAACATACGAGTTGTCGTCTCGATTAAACAAATATATTGTGTGAAAATGACCTCAATTGGCTTCGTTCAGAAGTTACAGGATGGCTAACAAACGGCATGAAGTACTAGACGCTTGCGTCTGGCAGTATGATAGACCCTAGATTTCTGTCTGGCAGTTGTTTATAATTACTCAGGGAGATCCAAATTAATGATTAAGAAAAAATTAACTTTACTATAATGATGTTACCGACCCCTATTTGTATGCAGGTTTATCGTTTGTGAATGTCTGGCACTCTTTCGGACCCAACCAAAACGTCTGGCATTAATAGAATATTGTATTTAATAAAGTCAATTACACATATGTATACAAAAATTCAGCTTTGCTAAAAATGACGTGATTATACTTTTAGGGCGCCACCCCATACGCACTAACAGGAAACTGCCAGATGTTGATTTTTTTGATTATTAACTTACATTTAACAAACGAAATTATAAATGGAGTTCAAAAGTATTTAAGTATTCCATGACTTCAGTCCACTCAAGTAGAAGTACTAGGTACTAGTATTTGTAGTTCAGTACCCTGGTACTGGTACTTGAAAAGGGCAAGTACCAGTATTTTTTAAGTACCTCGTCGCCAGTACCAAGTACCGCGTACTTAATTACCAAAGTACTTGAGCAGTGCTTTCAAGTACCAGTATCAGTACCTCAAGTACTTAACCAGTTCTATTGAGTAATGTTTGTTTTTTAACGTCAATTTATAAAGGAAAACTGTATTATTTCATCAGAAAAAGGGTTTCTTTCATCAGCAGACCGGAAACTGTAAGTCCAGTTGTTGTTATATCGTTTATACGCCAGCGACTTCCCGGAACAAGACAGCGAAGTAAAGCTTACGGGCCAGATTTTGCTTTACTGCCCATTCGCAAATAACGCTTTTTTTGTGGCACAATCCGATTGATTGCAGTGCCCTAAACACAAATCAAAAATTTGCCGCTCTCTTACCGTTTTTGCGTGACACTCCCCCTAAAATACAAAAAACTCCATATAAAATAGTACCAACGTTTCAAGAACGGAGTGTCCAATTTTTCTAAAGTTAATTTTTTTATATTCCCTAATGTGCAGTTAACTAATAAAATAAAGTTTCATCAAAATCGGATCATAAAGACCGAAAATATAAAAAATTTAAAAACGCATAGTTTTTGGAAAACAGACTGGCTCAAATATAGGGATGTACTGAAACAATCAGTTTTCCCCGATCTTTTCAATCCACCCTGCAGTGTAGCACTAATAAACCAGGAACCCGACTTACAAGCTTTGATTTTAACTCAACGGCAGAGATTTACACGTGGTAAATGGTCTTGTGAAATCTATCCGGGGAGTAGTGTAGTCCGTGCATACATTATTGCCTGTGTATTTGTTCAGAATTTGTGCATGTCCGTCAGGCTGTGTTTCCAGTTTTTGATCTGGCTTAACCGAAGGGCGCTGTTTGCAGCAGATTCCTGTACAAATAGTTCTAGGGGTTTGAGATTGAGTATAGCCTCTAGACATGCCGTGGGCTGGTTCTCATTGCCCCCGTGGTGCCAATGCAGGCCATTCTTTGAATTTTCGTCATAGTTTTAAGGTTGGTGGCCTTTGTCAGCGCTTGCCACCAGAATAAACTATCATATGTTAGTATCGGTCTTACAACCGCTGTGTAGAGCCACATGAGTATTTTAGGATTATGATCCCATGTTCTTCCGAATATTCTATTAGAGGCATAGAGTGCTATTATTGCCTTTTTGGTTCTTTCTTTAATGTTGAGATTAAAATTTAATTTTCGATCTAGGATAACTCCAAGGTATTTACCGAAAATTATTAGCGGCATCCTTTCAATTCTTGGCAGGCAAAATTCCGGAATTGTTCATTTGTTAGTAAAGAGAACTAATTCCGTTTTATGTGGGTTTACTGCCAGTCCACATTTCTTCAGATATTGAGTAGGGGTGAAAGTACGCCGCCTTAAGGAGTGCCTCTTGAGTGCCTTTTGATGAATGTTTTTAGAACAAATGAGGTTAGCCTTATGGGTCTAAAGCACAAACCAGTAAGAATAGACCGCCGACTTCCCGTACACCTACCCGATTCCCCCCGGAAAGAATTTTCCTGTCTGTGAATACGTGTAAATGTCAAAATTAATGGCGGCAATGTTTTTCTATGCAATACCATGCGACCAGGATTTTTCAAGTATACGTGCGTTAATGGCGCCCCTTTGATTTTGTACAGCACCAATACATGAAAAATCCTGGTCTCGCCGGCAGCTTGTAGGCAAAGTCCGTTATGTGGGAGGAGTCGACGGTCTATTCTTACTGGTTTGTGGTCTAAAGTCTTTGGCAGTAATGTGGCTGGGCTTGCCAGCTTTGGGTATAAAGGCCACATTAACTTCTCCCCATGGTTTGGAACGTATCCTAGCTTTAGGCTGCTTAGGAATACGTTTTTCAGATGTGAAGTTATATGTATCTCGCATTTTTGTAGCATCATAGGAAAGATGCCATCAATTTCGGGAAATTTGTAAGGTGAGAAAGAGTTGATTGCCCAACTTATCTTTTCCACTGTCACCATTTCCAATGGAGGATCGCTATCCGTGCAATACTCTACATCCAGGTCATTATTCCTATAGGGGTTACATCCTGGGAAGTGAGTGTGGAGAAGGGGGTCGAGTGTCTCATGATACGATTCTGTCCACGGGTCATTGGGGTCTTTAAGAGAGCCCAAAGCATTGGGTTCTTTAGCAAGGATTTTCCTGAGCCTAGCTGATTCTGTTGCAGTAGGCTTTCCAAGTACACCGTTTTGCACGTAGTGTCTCTGCCTTGAATTTTCTTTGACTATACAAGGTGTCCCAGTTAAGAAGTATAATCCTTTAAGGGATGATTCCTGAAGTTCCGCCGGGTGGGGTCTATTCCCATCCAATTTACAGTTGTAGCACATCAAAGTGGGTGACCTCTAATTTGGGGGTGTTACCACATAAAACGCTATAACTTCTAAACTGTTATAGGTATAAAAATTGTTTTGTACAAAATTTTTACTTTATAAATTTTAATTTTTTTATGAAATTTTTATCCTTGAGAAATCTAAAAATTATGTTAAGCAACTTTTTTTCGTACGATTAACGGAAGTTGTAGTAAAAGCCATTTTTTGTCAGACAAAGGTCAAACAAAATTAAGTGAGAATAATAAACTTAACTAACGTACCTATATATATGAGCCAGGGCTCGGATTTATATGCACTAAAAAATTCCAAATATGCACATAAAATATGCACCTAAAAATTAAAAATATGCACTTAAAATATGCACATAAAAATATTAAATTTTATTTTGTAGCTATATTTTCCCTTAAAAATCAAACACTTTTTAATGCGTGTTTTTGAGTGATATGGATATGGGTTTAAATTGTTGGGTTTAAAAAATGCGAATCAATGATCGGGTGTAAAATTAACTTAAACCTGACTTACACCCGGAGTCAATAATATGGCCGTTATACATAGAAAACTGTTCTGAGGAAGTTCCATAAATGTGAATTCACAGTGATTTCAATTAAAAAAAATGTGCACGACTGGGTCGCACGAAACTTTCTTGTTTATTGCGAATCTCGCAGAATCTCAGAGTCATTTCAACAAATTTTACGTTTAAAATTATTTCCACTTCGCACATCTTACGTAGGTTTAGTAACTGAGCCCTTGTTAACTAAACACGTAATACATACTACATAGACATTATGTACGTATTAACTACAACACTTTATTATGTACTTACTTTCAAATTTCACCCCAACTGACATTTGAAGGAGGCAAGGAGGCGATGAATTACGAATGCCCATTTTTGATTATTTAGTGGTGGGAAATATTCATAAAACGGCTATATTCGAGTTTTCTGAAAAAAACTAGGTACGTGATCATGTTTAGAATGCTTATGTTGTCTTAAATATGTATTTTGATCAAAATCGTTAGAGCGGTTTTTTGTAAAATTATGCTGACAAATGTTACAATTTGGATTCGAAAAGCTAAAAACTGAGTACGACGTATTCTTCAGGATATAAACATTATCTAGCAGTTACATTTTTAACCAAATCGAAAATGGCGTTTTCGAGATATGTTTAGTACCGTTTTTAGCGATTGGGGTGGAAATCGAAGGACGCATTCATGGTTCAAAAAACACTGTTTTTTAACTGTTTAGCTCAAAACTGGGCAAATTCTCGAAAAATATACTGATTTTTCGGATATCTAAAGTTTAGATTAATTTGTTAGAATTAAAAATATATTAAATTTAGGCAAACAAAAAAAATATTTACATACAGCTAAGTATAACAGACATAAAACACCAGTAAACGTAAACAAAATAAGACTACTATTTACTTAAAGATTTAGCCGGCTCTCACATTGAGGCAACAATCAATAAGCAACACTTGGCAATAGGAAACTAGCAATATTATCGCTGACACACACACTGAGGCAACATTCAATAAGCAACTAGCAATAGGAAACACGCAAAATTATCGCTCACAATTATTTTACGTTGAATTAAATTAGAGGTCTCACATCAAAGCAACTAAATATCGCTCGAACGAAAAATGTTGCTGATTGTTTATTGGCAGTTGCTATGGAAACTATAGTTGCTTATTGCTTGTTTCCTCAATCTGAGAGCCGCCTTACTCTACGTTTACGATCTTTTCTCATAGCGAAGTCCTTAATGACATCATCATACGACAGCAGTCGTGCTATGTCAGCTTCAATCGACAACATTGCCAGGCCAGATAACCTTTCCTTACTCATTGTTGAGGGCAAGTATGCCTTTATCAGATTCAGTTTACTGAATAGACTTTCTCAAGAAGCTACAGTCACTGGCATCGTTAAAAAATGCTTATAGCTACTAAAACGCTTGGAAACATTTCCTTTAAGTCCAGTTGTACTATCCTCTTAAGAGACTTAGGCTTGATTGACATTCGCATTTTTCAAAGTCGCTTCAATTTGATTCTTCAAAGTTTCTATTTCGGCCCAAAATTCGGTAGCATTTATGTCACATCAACTTCTACTACTTAACAATCTCTGATTTGAGTTTAAGTTCGATTTATTCAATAGTTTATGGAACGGGTTTTAGTGTCGTGAATTTTGAATAAACTTCTGTCAATTCGCACCAAGGGTATTTTCTTTCGAGCCAATGCAAAAGGCATTCGATAACTCGAATCCAACAGTGTAGCACTGATAGACCAAACCACAATGCATTGGGATTATTCGGCTTGCTTTGATAACATTTTTTGGATATCATTAAATTTTTTCGAGCTTGCCCGCAGATAAAGAAGCGCTGAGAAGAGTTAGTATTTGTTAATGCGTTACACACCTTCCCATCCACCATTGTAAAAAGAAGTTTGTGTGAAATTCGTGCAATTTTATCTTCAATATTAACTTCCGATATGCTTAAATTTTGAATTTGGGAATCAATTTTTAGCTTTTCAGAAACCGTAAGTTCTGTTGATTCTTTGGCGAAGTCGATTTTTTATGGGACGGCAATACCTAGAAGAAGAAGGTCGTGGATTTTGCCGTACAATCTGTTTTACGTTCAAGTTCTCGCAAAATAACTGCAAAGGTACCACTGAAGTAATGAAAACACTCGAATCATCTACAAACTTTTGCCCACTTTGATACCAAATACAAATTTTTTAATTGTTAATTTTTTAATTGCAAAATCACTTCTTTTTGCGATTGAATCAAACGTTCAATTGTGTGATTCATTAGAGCCTGAACAGTAACTTCAGCCGAAGAAGCCGTAACTTGTATATATTCTTTTTTTGGATAGCAATCTCTTTTTACAGCCTGAACTACCTTATATGAAGGAAACCTTTTCATTTTTTCATTCATTTTCAATGGTCCGCTTGTCCATTAAGTGGAAACCTTTCAGGGTCTTTATTTCTTATTATATTATATTGATGCCTTGTTAGTTTCGTTTTCACAACAGTTGAAAGGGCTTCTTCTCCTGACATTTTAATCATCCTTTTTTCTTCTTATGTCTCATAGGCTTTTCTATAACTACCTGCACGGTAAAGTGAACGCAATACGTCCTCCATTGACTTTGATGCAGACGAATGACCCTCAGCTCTTAGTTTTACTTTTAGGCAAGATTTTACTTTACTGCCAATTCGAAAATAACGTTTTTTTTTTGCACAGTCCAATTGATTTCAGTGCCCTTAACACAAATCTGAAAACAAATTTGGCGGTCTCTCACCGTTTGGGCGTGGCACGCCCCAAAAGTTTCAAAAACACCATATGAAATAGTACCAAAATTTCAGGAACGGAGTGTCCGTTTTTTGTTAAATTAATTTTTTTATATTCCCTAAATGTGCAGTTAACTCATAAAAAAGTTTCATCAAAATCGGATCATAAAGACCGAAGATATTGTAGTATCGGCACTGTGCGATGCCGACACTTGACTATATAAAATGTAAAACAATGAAAATAAAGTCGCACTATACAAAATGAAAATACGGAAAATAAAAGTCAATTGATAGTAAACTATAGAGCAATCGGCTATTTAATATTGGGTCTCTACAATTGGCGACGAAGAAAAACTTAGGTATATAAAAATAAGAAGACGAATAAATAAAGAATGAAAAACTCAGGCGAAATACAAGGTAAAAAAGAAGATAACAACCGAAAATTAGTAAAAAAAAATCAAAATTGAATGTCTTAAATGATGTGTATAAAAAAAAAGAAAAATAACTTGAAATAAATGTTTTGTGTAAATGCAGTAAAAGGAAAAATTGAAGTAAATGTTTTACAAATTTCGGGTGGGAATAGAACTGAAAGTATAACTGTTTTGCTTAAATGCAGTAGAAAGAAAAAAAAAGAAAAGAAGAGGAAGAAATAGATTAAATTCGAGATAGCTTGAAGTGAATGTTCCGTTTTGCTTAAATGCAGTAGAAAGAAAAAAAAGAAAAGAAGAGGAAGAAATAGATTAAATTCGAATGATCTCGGATTTAATATTTTGCTTAAATGCTGTATAAGAAATTAGTAGATTAAATTCGAAGGATTTCGAATGATTTCGAATTTAATGTTCTGCTTGAAAGAGAAATTCACGATTGAAATAATATGGAATTGTTAAAACTGTTTTACAGTTAAAAAAAATAAAATTAAGAAAGTAAATGTAGTATCGGCACTGTGCGATGCCGACACCTGACTGTAAAAATGTATGAAAAATGAAAAAAAACAATGAAAATAAAGTCGCACTATACAAAATGAAAATATGGAAAATAAAAGTCAATTTTGACAAGAGTTGACAAAATATATTTTTATTAAGAAATGCTTAGTTCGGTTAGTATAACGTCAAGGTTATTGCATTTACTAAGTCTACTGTTAAGTATTTTCTTAATTTTCGTTGCAATACCATTTTGTTCGTTTTAAAAGTTGGACATAAAAATAGGTGTGCTTAATAAATTAAATTAATTAAATTTGTCGATTTGTTTCAAAAGTGTTATTAAAAAGTGATTAAATTCAAAGGTGAGTTTGTTTTTTAATCCCTTTATCACAATTCTTGTTTTTTTGTTAAATCATATTTTAAGATGGGTCGAAAAGTCCACTGCTCTGCGGAAGAAAGGCAACTAGTTCAGCGGTTAAGGGGTGAAGGTAAAACCTATAAATTTATAGCAGATGCTCTATGAAGGCCACCGAATTCGTAACCAATGCTCTTAAGCCAACATTAGAGATAGAAAAGGCAAGATTTTACTTTATTGCCCATTCTAAAATAACGGTTTTTTTGCACAGTCCAATTGATTTCAGTGCCCTTAACACAAATCTGAAAACAAATTTGGCGGTCTCTCACCGTTTGGGCGTGGCACGCCCCAAAAGTTTCAAAAACACCATATGAAATAGTACCAAAATTTCAGGAACGGAGTGTCCGTTTTTTGTAAAATAAATTTAAATTTATTTTTATATTCCCTAAATGTGCAGTTAACTCATAAAAAAGTTTCATCAAAATCGGATCATAAAGACCGAAGATATGAGGTAATAAAAAAGAGCTAAATTTGAACCACTGAATTTTTGCTCTTTTGTACTGACATTTCACTTACTTTCAAGGTCACGGGCTAGTATTTTGTATTTAAACGTTCTTTTTACTGACTTATCACATTTAATTTTTTACCAAAATCGCATAAACAGTGAGATGCGTTGGGAGGGATGCTGTGGAGTGACGAAACAAAAATTAATTTGTTCTCCTCGGATTGTGGGCGTAACGCAAGGCGATCAACCATACCTATATACACGGATGGATCAAAGATGGAAATTGGCGTTGGCGCGGTTTTCTACTCGGAACGTCTCGGACTATCCAGTTCAAACAGGCGTCTTGATTACAGCAGCGTATTCCAAGGTGAGGTACTGGCAGTGACAACAGCTGCTAAACAGATTGCAATGATGGCAATACCTCATGCGGATATTACCTTTGTCATTGACAGTCAAGCGGCAATAAAAGCGATCTCTGCCGTTGAGTTAAAATCAAAGCTTGTAAGTCGCTGTCGCGAAGAGCTACGGGTCCTTGGCGCGCAGCACTACGTAAGACTATGCTAGGTTCCCGGGCACAGAGGTGTGCCTGGAAATGAAAAACCAGATGAGCTGGCAAGAAAAGGGTCCTCCATTGAACTAAACCAGGCTGACACCACAGTAATGATTCCCCCCTGTAATCTCAGACAGAAGATTGGGAACAAAAATTGGGAACAGGCTCGACTCCTGCGGCATAACCAGGAAAATGTGGCCAATCTACAACAAACAGAAAACTGAAAAAATCTTACAATTGAACAAGAAATCATTGTCCTCGATTGTAGGTATTATCACCGGACACAACATGCTAAAATACCATACCAAGAAAATGGGAATTAGTACAGATGACCTGTGCAGAGGATGAGGCGATGAGGAGGTGCATGAGGACACCCCACACTTCCTTTGTCACTGCCCTGCGCTCTGCCACATAAGAAACAAAATCCTTGGCAGTTACTTCTTCAAGGATTTAGAAGAACTTTCAGACAGGTCGATTAACGACCTACTTAAATTTGTAAATAAAACGGGTTGGTTTACCAAACATGGTGGAGGAAGTATAATGGTATGGGGTTGTTTTTCCTGGTATGGTGTCGGTCCTATATTTCGATTTCATCATCATGACAAAATATGGATATAGGGACTTCTTGGAAAATTTCATGCTTCCATTTTCCGAGGAAAACATGCCCCTCCGATGGCATTTCCAACAGGACAGCGATCCAAAACATACGGCCGGTATTATGAAAGATTGGTTTCGGGATTAAAACTTCTCTGTAGTTTCATGGCCAAGTCAATCTCCAGATCTCAATCCCATTGAGAACTTGTGGGATGAACTGAAAAGAAAATAAGGAGTCAGTTCTTCACAAATGGGAATCAACTGTGGGAAGCAGTTCAAAAGGAATGGTATTTCATTCCTCCCGAAACATGCCAGAAATTGGTAGGATCAATGCCACCTCGACTCCAAAAAGTTTTGAAAAATAATGGATACTCAGGTTACTAGAGTAATTAAAAAAAAAAACCCAAAAAAATATTAATAAAGTCTATAATTAATGATTATTTAGGAACACACCTATTTTTTTGTCCAAGCGGAAAAACAGAACTACAAAAGTTTTTGTCATTTTTTTTAATTATTCGAAAAATAAACAGATAAATATATTCCACGTATCTTAAATAATGTCAATTTTATTAATATAATTGTAAAAACAAGAAACAAATTCAAAAAATTGAGTTTTTTAAAAAATATGTTCCCACACCTATTATTTTGTCCAGCAGTGTATATGTACATACTAAATATTCGGTTTTGTTCGAAAACTAAAACCTATAAAACCTTCGTGCTATATTCAATATAAAATATAAGTTAACCGACATTTATTAAAAAGACTACATTTTTATTTGCAGCAAACTCCGGTGTTATTATCGGGAAATGCTGAACAAAAAAAGAAATATCTTGGAAGATTACTTGAGGAACCACTTGTTGCTGCATACTGTGTTACAGAACCAGGAGCAGGTTCAGATGTAAACGGAGTAAAGACAAAAGCTGTAAAGAAGGGGGACGAATATATTTTAAATGGACAAAAAATGTGGATTACAAATGGGGGTGTAGCTAATTGGTATTTTGTTCTCGCTCGCACAAACCCCGACCCGAAAGCGCCTGCTAACGAAGCGTTTACTGGGTTTATAGTAGAACGAAATACTCCTGGACTCTCACCTGGTCGCAAAGAACAAAATATGGGCCAAAGAGCGTCTGATACTCGTGGAATAACTTTTGAAGACGTAAGAGTTCCCAAAGAAAATGTTTTAATCGGCGAAGGTGCCGGCTTCAAAATTGCTATGGGAACTTTCGATAAAACCCGACCACCAGTAGCGGCTGGAGCTGTAGGTTTAGCTCAGCGCTGTATGGATGAAGCACTAAAATACGCTTTAGAAAGAAAAACATTTGGCGTTCCAATAGCACATCATCAGGCAGTTGCTTTTATTTTAGCAGACATGGCTATTGGAGTCGAAACCGCTAGGTTGGCATACAAACTTTCTGCTTGGGAAGTGGATCAAGGTACATACTATAATATATTTAATAATATTAAGCTACAGACAATATTCTGTATTGCGTTAACGCTAAACCATTTTTGAGGAAGATGACTTTCTTCGACGCTATATTACATATTTGTAGTTGATATACTCATGTTTTTGGGTTAAGTGGCTTCCTTTTTTTTATTGTATTTGTATGATTTGCTACGGTGTTAATATAGACTGTTTTTTTCAGGAAGTAGGCTCAGTGATTAGTGTGCTGGAAGGTCTGAGGTTCGATCCCCAAAGTAACAAAATTACATCTTAAGGTTTTTTCAACTGCGTCACCTCTCGCGAACTTCTGACAAACATATCCGAGAGTATAAGAGTCCTGGAAAAGCTTCTCATTAGCAGTTTGAGCTCGGCCTAGGGTGCCTATACGGACCTATTGTGCCAACGATTTAGTTTGTTATCGTAAAGACACTTCTTTTATATATAATTATTAATACCTGATAAATCAGAAAATTGAAGAAACAGCAGATCGGATCACAAAAAAAAAAAAAAACGGAGACCCCATCCATCAAAAATGTCATCGCTGTGAGACTTGATTCGTTTACAAAAAAAAAGTGAAAATCATTTAACATTAGGCTAGATTACCGAGCGAGGAGGAGTACTCAGTGTCACACTCATAAACCAATATCTCACAGAAAATTTTGGTTTTGAAATATAGCAACAAAAATTTAATTTTTTTGAAAACTAGGGTAATGCGGTAAACGAAAATATTGCAGCTAATGGTTGTGCCTTAAGTGAGTAATACTATATTAAAAACAATTGATATAACCAGTCATTATTAGCTTTGTACATTAACATTATAGCATTCTCATCCCGTCCCAATAAATTTTCCAGAAACGAGAATGCAGGTGGCGCTTCAGTTGATTCAGTTTGTAACTGCCAACTCTGAGTATTGGCATTGTATATACACACTATAGTACTCTCATCCCATCGCATTGAATTACGCGTCTTCGACGATCCAGGTGGCGCTTCAGTTGATTTAGTTTGTACACTGCCAGCCAACTCCGAGCATTGGGGAAATGTGTATAGAGAAACCAAAATAAACAAAACAAAGTCAAACTGGTATGCCTCTTCTCTTTCTTCATTCATATCGCCATTTCCATCCATCATCATCAGTGGGTATAAAATTATTTCTGATGTGATGTAACAGGGTAGGGTAGAGAACTGCAACTGGTTTGGTTTTTCTTAGTGAATGGAGAGGAGAATAGAGGAAAGGAGGTGCATGTGCAAGTGCAATATTATGAGCAAGACCAAATATAATTCAACAGCATGGTGGTGTAGGATAGGATGGTGGTGGTGAAGGATTTGTGTGTTTGGAGAGGGGTGCACGATGCAAGGGGTGATCAGTTGGGAAAGACAAATTGAATAAAAACTGAATTTGGCTTCCTTTCTGTCGTTGCAGAAGATTTGAGGATTGGGCATAAAATAATGTATGCTAGACTCTCACTATTTTGCCTATATTTTTGTCAAATATGCATCGATTTAAGTGATTCTTTTTTTAATTGATTCTAAAATATTATAGGCATGTGTCTACTTTATGAGGTTTATAATGTAGAAGCATTTTATGTCGGTAAAACGAGCAACTATTATAGGTATCTACTTTCTACATCTCTCTCTCTATATAAAAATCAATAATTGTTGTGCGTTAGTCTCGCAATTCGCAAAACTCGAGAAAGGCTAGATGCTAGACCGATTTGGATGATTCTTTTTTTTGTTTTGTTCGTCTTGAATCAGGGTTTGGCAAAAAAAAATCGGAAACCCCCAAATGAAAAGCCGAAAAATTGCAAAAAACCTGAATTTCCATTTTTTATGGGAATAGGTATAAGTACACCGCTAATGATCGCAAAACTCGAAAACCACCGAACCAAACCCAAAGGTAGGTATTTCTGTGAAGTGTGGAAAATTAGACAATACCTACAAACAAAAAATTTCAAACGCTATTCCTCAACAGTTTGTAAAATTTGTAACATTGATATGCATTGTGCTGATGGACAAAAATATATCTATACAATAGTATAGATACAATTCCTAGGCACGTGCAAAGCCGGTTATCTTTATATGTAATGTAGTGCAATTATTGTCCCTTTCCCATAACCACTAATACATAATCATTTTGATAAAACTAATATAGGGAATTAAATCTAAAGAGTAGATACATATGTACATAGGAACATATTCAGGGGATTTATGCGGAACTATTTAAATAAAAGTATGTTTTTCTAACAGTGTAGGCACTACTATGTATTTAGGAGAAGTTCTAAGTTTGATTATCATGCACTTCGTAGTGCAAAATAGAAAAATAAAAATATCAGTTTCAAATTCATTTAAATAAGTGATAAAGAGCTTTTATTGTAATGCTCCATGGTACACATTTTTGGGGTTTCCAGGAATCGTATTGCATAGATAGTATTCTTGTCTATCAGCACAATGCATACCAATGTTACAAATTTTACAAACTTTGGCTCCCGTGATTGTCGAAGAATAGCGCCACATCCCTTTGTCCAATTTTGACCAGAATAGCCTTCGTACAAAGATTTTATCATTTTATCAAAATGTGAGTTCATATACCTACCACGATTTTTAAATGGACGGTGCCACGCCCCTTTGTCCAATTTTTTTTTACATACAAACCTGCTACAGAAGAATATACCTTTATAGAAAAAAAAAGAATCATCAAATTTTTCGCCCATAATAAAAGAGGAAGACTTTTTTGGCAGCAAAGCTGGAAAACATAGCCTACCTGGATACCATGTATGGACAAATTTGTAAGCTAATTGACAGTAAAGAAAACAATGGAACATGGCTTCCGCCATATCATTAAACCACTAATGCACTCCCCCAGTTTTCGGAATATCCAAACATTGCAAACTGAAGCTGCCATTTGGGAATTGAACGGTTCTTGAAGTGAACCTCTTATCTGGTAAATATATAATTTGGTGCAGCAGAACCGTAGGCCTATTTTTTCGCAACCAATTTAATTTGTTTGAGGCGAATGGAAGGGGCCTATAATTCTATAGTTAATCCGAACGGCTGAATTGTCTCAGATATTTGTCAGATATTCGCGAAAGGTATCGCAGTGGCAATATCTTAAGATATAATTTGTGCTTTCCGGGGATCAGACCAAAGATTCTTCGCCCTAAGTATTCAGCCATTGCACCATCTTATATCTAGCATAACTTTTTCACGCAAAACAATTTTCCGTCAATCGAATTTACGCGCGCGATTTGAGGCCGGCGAGTTCTGAAGAACACAGGCTATTTGGCGACTCGATGCACTGCGAATAGTTCCGATTCTCGGCAAAATTGGCGTATGGAAATATCCTGCAAAATATTTGACGCCCAATGAGCATAAAAATGTCACCGTTATGACATTTCAGTCAAAAATGGGTACTAGACCAGTTTTTAGACGTATTATAGTCGTTAGTACGGTTGATAAATTTAGCTCCGGTACTAGCAATGTGAAGAAATACACAAGTACTAAGTTTTCGTTAGTACCGAGTATCAGAGCTAGTACCAGGTCTAGCTAGACCGGGTACTAGTACTCATGTGAAGAAATCGGCCGTTAATTTCATAGTAAGAATCTAATCTGAACTGCAAGTTTCTAAATACATACCTACCTATTCATCAATTGCCTACATAATACAATAATCAATATTTTAAATGTATAGGGATGATTGCTGCATTCATAGTAGCACTGCGACCTGCGTAAAGCTGGTCCTAAAATAATTGTATCTAAATACAAAAGGTTAATTTTGGGTTTAAAATTAAAATAAACAAATGAACTCAAACTGTCAGCCTATAAATCGCATACCTACTTATGCACAGTTTGAAACAAACAACTACTAGAGGTACAAACGAATCCGTCCTGTTGTTAAGAATACAGCTACCTACCACCACGCAGACAAACAGGCAGACAACAGAATTGCGAGACTCAGTTTTTGAGCTGTACCTAGTATCATCGTAATACCATAATTAATTAATCTACAAATTTGGACTTAAAACAATATCTTTCTCACACTACCTACCTACAATATGAGAAAATTGAAAATTTGGATCGATCTGGGTATACGTGATTTTATTTGCTAAGATCCAACCAAACTAGTGCACCTCACAATATGCTCACCCACCCCATAATTTTCAAATCATCATATCATAAACTACCCTTGACACCTAAGTCCAAAAGCCACGATCATGACACCACTGCTGCCCATAAATCCAAGAAATACAAAATATGTATTGTTAAACATCCGATCTATGATTTCATATTTCTCCTTTCCACATTGTTATCCTCTTAAATATCATTTCCAATCGTCATCACTCAACAGCATCACACTCATCATCATGCTAAAAGTACTCTCCCCACACACCGCACCCCTATATGCGAAAAGTATAAATCGATCCGATCTTTCATTTCATATTCCTTCTTTTCATATTGTTATTCTCATAAATGCTAAAAGTACACTTCGCATAACCTACACACCACCACCACTAACTACATACATGCGAAAAGACCCACTTACTTCCACTCCTTACTACTGGAGAATAGAAGACAACAAAAATACTAATTGTTCTTTCTCTTTCATCTGCATGTTGTCAATGAGACGAATACGAAAAGAAGAAGGCATCATTTAATTTCGTTTCAAATAATCCAATACAACTACCATGTTCGATGTGAGTAGTTGGTCTCAGAGGTGGTTGGTGGCGCTAGTGCATAAATGCGAAGTGATAGTACTATAGTGTCTATATACAATGGTATTGGGGAAATGTGTATAAAGAAAAAAAGAAACTGGGTTTTCTCTTCGCTTTTTTCATTCATTGGGTCGTATGAATAAAAACTAGAATTTGCTTTGAGTAAAAGGTTGTAGCAAAGTAAAAGCACTTAGCAATTGCTTTAAATCGGTATAAGTAAAAATCTTACTTTGCAAAAGTAAGTTCGAAAACTCGATCAAAGCATTTACTTCACTGCATGTGTCCTTCCCCTTCAAGCAAGAGAGTCCGTTTTCGGTTCATAAACGGAGTCAATGACATATGGAAGGCATATCCGAATCCAAATCGGATCCAAAAAAAAATTAAAAAACGAGGCAAGCGCTGGCAAATGACAATCGAGTATCGAAGATAATTACTTTTTTCAGACGAAATACAAACAAGTTTGTTTACATTTGCATGGATTTTTTCTAGGAATTTATTGATTAGGTAAAATAACTATTTTCACAACAAAACCGTTTGAGGTCTTTTCTCCTGCCTCAAGATAGATAAATATATGTAGTTTATCATCGCTGTCATACAAAACACCGTCAGTTGTAGCTTGAAATTTCATATTTTTTTTCAACTATAATAATAAAACCGCATACAAATCTCAGCAAATTTCAACAATGGAGTAAAAAATTCTTCGATTTGAATCAGCTGTTTATGACATTTCTCAAATCCACTAAGAACTCAGGGAGAATTTCTTTGCTTAACTTTTCAGTCACCACAGCTGACCGACCTCACGAAATTTCCCTAGATTTGCAGTCAAATCGACCAATCAGAGGCTGTTGACTAGCTAGGCAAAAGCGTATTGAACGCGGCCATTGAAGGGGATTGCAGTTACTGTCAAAATCTACAAGTGACAACTATCATGTGGCTTATTTTTTAAATTTTTTTGTTTTGAATTTTAATTTAGAATTAGAAAAACGATTTCTGGGGAAAAATAAACAAAAGCTAAAGTAATTTAATAGGTAATTAAAATTCACAAGGCTAGACTGCTTTTGTAAAAATAAATATGGCCGCAAAATATGCAGCAAATGCTCCGAGTTAACAAAAAAGCAGACTTGAAATTTTCGTAGCAATTGCTTTGTCCTCCACGTTTTAGTCATACCAATCTGACTAAAAGGTCGGTGGCGCCGCTTATCGAAGATGTCAAAAGTTGAAGTTAACTCAAATCGGTTTTTATTCATACGAAACTTAGCAATTGCTTCGATTTTGACATTTATTCTGAGTAAAAACAATTGTCGTTTTATTCATACGACCCATTGTCGCCATCGCCATCTCTCAGTATAATATTCTTTCTCATATGACGTAAAAGGGTACGGAACTGGTTGGGTATTTCTTATAGAAGAAGGAAAGGCGATGCAATATTATAAACAAGTATCAATAGCAAGGTGTAGAATTTCTTAGTTATGCAAATTGAGGACGATGTAAAGCTACTACATATTACACATGTCAAAAATCGAGTCAATTTTCAAGATATGCTGAAGTCACAACATTTGGCTTATTAGATCGTCATGTAGATGTCATTCGAAAGAGTGTCAGCTTCAGCTTTTTGTGTCGGCTGAAATATGTAGCTCGCTGCATTAGAAAATAAATAAAAAAATTATTTGTGAGTATTTGTGAATTTTTTTGTCATAATTTTGCGCGCAGTAATAATCTTTAGTTAGTTTTTTCGTTTTACTATTTAGTATAAAACTAGCGGACCCGGCAAACGTTGTTTTGTCTGCTCGTACATTTACATTATCTGTCAATTGTGCTGCGGCCGTTTTATTTAACCGATGTGTCTGGACTGATTCTGTACTCCGTCTCAGTGTGCTTCGACCGATGTTTCCTCAGACGTGTGCCCACGAATTGTATTGTCTAAATATATTTTTTCCCATGACAGTCTAAGAATAGCGTTTGAAAAGTATTTTTTTGTTATGAGAGGTGCCACGCCTTTGTCCAATTTTCACCAAATGTAAATCTAAACCATTCTTGGATTTACTCAAACACACACACAAAATTTCAATGAAAAGATTTTAAATTTTTTTTGTGTGGGCGGTGCCACGCCCCTTAGTACAATTTAGACCAATATTAAAAGGAACACTCCAGGGCCAATATCTAAGACCATCTGTAAGTGTGAGCTCTATCGATTTGGTGGTTTTCGAGATATATGATTTTGAACGTTTTTTTTTATATGGGCGGTACCACGCCCCTTTGTCCAATTTCCACCAAACTTCACAGAATAGCCTTCGTGCCAAAAACACAGATTTTCTCAAAATTTGAGCTCAATCGGTTTTGTGGTTCTCGAGATATACCATATTTTTTGTATGGGAGGTGCCACGCCCCTTTTTCAAAATTTTCTTAGGTATTCTTCTTGTTTGGTCGGAGACCATCCATCCTCTTTTATATAGATAAATGTCGAATAGAGATTCAGAATCGGTATTTTTACCGGCGTATTAGTTGGCTGATATCCCAAATCCGGGGTTCTTTTTGAACAGTCGCAATCAAGCAGACTGCAATTGACGGTCCCACGGGAAATAAGTTTTTC
This sequence comes from Cheilosia soror, assembly GCA_949372485.1. Lineage (NCBI taxonomy): Eukaryota > Metazoa > Arthropoda > Insecta > Diptera > Syrphidae > Cheilosia > Cheilosia soror. The sequence continues at coordinate 56,374,720 of OX443561.1, read as the reverse complement.
TGCTCCGTTTTTTTGGTGGAAACCATGGGTGCATTGTTTTTGACATTCACGATCGGCGATTCCAAGCCATCATCATTATAATCGGCTATACCGTCCTTATCTCTCATTTTACTACATGATAAAACGAAAAACATACAGAACAATATAATTTTACGACCGAATAACTAAAGGCCGACGTACACGGCATGTAGAATGCCACATACATATGTAACGTTTTACCAGAACTTTTTCGAATAACTTGGACAACATTTGTAGTATTGATATTGGACCATATGAAGTTACTTCGCTAGGTAGTTTGCCTGGTTTTAGTATCATTATTACCTCCGCGACATCTTCATTTATAATCTGTGCTAGATTTTTTAAACCTTTTGAGAAAATTGTTTTATAACTTCACCTGTGATTAAATCGAATCCCGGGGCTTTTTTATATATATGCCTTTAATGTCTTTGGCAAGATCTCTTGCTGTTAAAGCCTAATTGCACGTCTGCGAAAAGATGACGGAAAATAATTTTCGAACAGTAGCATGAGCTGCTACACAGTACCATGAACATTCGACAACATCACGAAGAGTATAATAATTCAAAGCAATTATAATTAAAATTATAGAAGTTTATAAAAATTAAAAATTATCCCATTACAACAACAATAATATCTTCCGCACCCGCATTTATTACTTGTTCTGATGTGAAATCGGATTTTCTTTATTTAATTTCACTGATGGCACTGTGCTAATGGTGGTTAGTCTCTGTTAGTCTCACAAATGCGAGCCCTTTTGAGCACATTTTTCATTACATTCTCACACACACAGGCGACCGTGGAGGCCAATCAACATCACCATTTCTTGAAACCACTTGTTGTGGAAAGAGGTCTCGCAGTAATTCCATTGTAATCCTCGCTGTATGCGATGTGCCACCGTCTTGTTGATACCACATGTTAATCAAGCCCAAAGCATGAAGTTGTAACGTTAAAAAGTTTTCAATCATTTCACGATATCGCTCCCCATTCACAGTTACCGTTACGCCGTTTTCATTTTCAAAGAAGTAAGGTTGTAACTTTTAATGGATGCAAAGGTGACTGATGAATAATTTGAGGGTTTTCTATTGCCCAGAACCGACTATTCTGTTTATTCACATATCCATTCAAATGAAAATTGGCACGTTGTTTCTCCCAAAAATTGCACGTAACTTTCTCATCGTCACAGTAATCGATGATTGATTTTGATAAAATGTTTTAACGATTAAAACACGTTGGTTTATTGAATATTTTTCCATAATAAATTTGCTACGTGTCTACTTCACGATTGCCAAATATGAACTGTCAAGACTAATGTTTACCAAAAGGGCGGCAAAACAAAGTAGTATACCTTCCCGGCGGACACCCTGTATAAGGTATGAATCTCAACTTTCATCCCAAGTATAAATTCATATATTTTTTCTTTAGTCTAGTAGAAATAGGGGTAAAAATAAGAAAATAAATAAATAATTCGTTACAACACTCTGACAGCGGAATATTGTAGAAAAAACTCTTGTAAAAGAGGACAAAGTAAATCGAACCGACAGCAGCTATCCGGGGTGCAATGGGGTGCATTTTTAGGGGTTGACAATGGCTATGGAGCTGAAACTTGGACAAAAGATACTTTTTAGTATTGCAAAAATGTTTAGAGGTTGTTGTTAAATTAAATTTGATTAAAAAAAGCGACATTTTTTACTGGTATTCCTCTTAAAACTACATCTGCTACGGAGTTCTGTTTTGGCTCACTTACTCGTTGCTATGTTTACTTTCGATAAATAGTAAAGAAAAGGTATAGAATATAGATGACCGGAAATTTGAAATTTGAAAGAAATCGAAAATATCGCTTTTTTCGTGGTAAATTGCATATTTATTGCTAAAAAATAGCTATTAATTAATAAAACCATTCAAATTTTGTTACATTCACGCAAATTATTGAATAGTTATATCCCATTGTTATGTTTACTTTCTTTAATTAACAAAATAGTATAGTGCTCCAAATTTAAAATAAAAAGTACTATATTACTTTGCTGCCCTAAGAAAAAAATACTTTATTTTTTTAATCCGATTGACACTTTAATGCGCTGAGCTCAAATTTGCCAAAAAAAAGTTGGCGCTCTCTTAAGGTGCCAGTAGACGATATGTAGCACGCCACATATATATGTGGCTCTGACGTAATTTTTACGTCAGCGTATGGAGCCAATAGCTACATGCCGTGTACAAGCTCTCTTTGTGCACTCTCTATTGACATCAGAGCCACATATATATGTGGCGTACTACATACCGTGTACTGGTATCTTTACTGTTTGATCGTGGCACGCCCCCAAAGTTTAAAGAATACCATATGAAATAATACCAAAATTTCAAGAACGAAGTGTCGACATTTTCTAAAATTATTTTTTTTATACTAAAACTAACTAAATGTGCAGTAAACTAATAAAAAAAGTTCATCAAAATTGGATGGATAAAACCGGAAATATAAGGTAATTAAAAAAACGCGTAGTTTTCGGCGGTAAAATTAAGGAAACAACATAATAAGGGTATTCACTTAATCTGATCAATTTATGCAGCTCGTAAATGTATAAATTTCTGCGGTTCTTTAAATGAACACCCCTCGGAAATGTTATTGCGTATATCGCGTAAATCGACTGTAAATCTGGAATCAAACAAACAATTCATACGACTGTTTGACATTTGTGACTTGCGTAACTTTCCGCGGTTGATTTCCGAGCCTAAATCGTCACGGAAAATTATGAGGTCTGCGTAAACTATTCTCCATACAAAATCTGACAGTTCATTTACGAGGGTGTAAATTTCTGCAGTTTACGCAGTTTTAAGGCTTTTACGCGTTTAAGTGAATACCCTTAATATAAGCTTTTCATATACCCAACCTAGCGAAATCCGTTGGCTTGAAGTAAATGAGGACAAGACTAATGCTGCCCGTCCACTTAGTGCCCAACGCATCAATTTTGAATTCAACGCATTCAACTCTAATGTACGATGCCCTCAATTTTATCCAACCAACGCGTTTGATCTGGTTGGACATCGTTGCCCACTGCTTTGCTAAAGAAGTTTGCGGGTAGTGTACGAGCTCTTGTTGCTCATTGAACATGCTTGTGCAACGCGTTGAAAAACGATTTTACAATAATTATCTGTCCAACCCGTTCCTCAACTTCTTAAATTGTTTGTTGACTCGAGTTGCGTTGGGTGCGACGAAATGTGTGTGCCTGCGCTAGTTGAGCCATTGGAATCAATCAACTGACATCTGTTTATGCACTGTGTTGTGTATGGTTTATCATTAAATTGCAACTCAGTTGTCTAGAACAAGACGATGGTCTAGATCTACCCAGTACCCAGAGCAGATCATTGCCGAAACACCAGTACTAAAACATCTGCGCGCACAAGTAATTAGTGCTAGACAACGCATCCACCCCTAATAAAGCAATAAAGTCATGAGGAAAATCCAAAAAGGGAAAGGATGCAAAATGAAAGTAAAACCAAGTATGTATTGCAAGAAACAAGAAACAATGATCTGTACCCTAGGAAGATCACTACCAAACTGATGTCGAAAGCGAAACTCGAAATATTTCATGAGTCAGCTACCAACAAGTGATCCTTGATTAAATGTACGAGGGTATCAACGCGTTCATCAACTCTTTGAGCAGCCACAACGAAAACGCTGTTGTCCAACTCGAGGAGCTTTTTTTTCTGCCAAAATCAGACATGTTGATTAGCTATGTGTACGAGGCCATTCAACATATGAATAAGTTGGTCAACTATGTGTACGGTTCATTCAACAATTGAATGAGTTGGTCAACTAGGTATACGGGGTCATTGAACAGTTGAGTGAGTTGATAAACTAGGTGTACGGGGCCCGCAACGCGTTCAACACAGATATGTTCGATTTTACTTGGAATTACGTTGCTCAACATGAACAACGTGAGTTTGTTCACTAGTGTAAGAGCCTAAAAAAATTGTTTCTTCAGAGTTAAATAAACTGTTAAATAAAATTGGTTAATGCGTTAGGCACTAAGTGGACGAGCAGCATAAGTACATGCTATCAACAAACAAACAACTCTCTGTCCACCGCCTAGGACAAAATGTCACTATTAATAGCAACAATTTCGAGGTTGTTAAGGAGTTCACCTACATCGATGTAAACATGAACTCCACGAATGATACCGTAGTGGAGATCTGGCGAAGAATCACCCTAGGAAACCGTTTCTACTTCGGATTGGCAAAACAACCGGGTTCAAAACTCCTAACTTGTGTGCTCTACAAAACCCTTATCCTTCCAGTTCTATTTTATGGTGCCGAGTACTGGTTGCATCTTACGTATCTTACTGTTTATGCAATTTTTGTAAAAAAATATGTGATAAATCAGTAAAAAATCCTTTTAAATACAAAAAATTAGCCCTTGAAAGTAAGTGAAATGTCAGTACGTTCAGTGGTTATAAATTATTTTTTTTTATTTCCTCATATATTCGGTTTTAAGATCAGATTTTGATGAATTTTTTTTTAATTAGTTAACTGCACATTTAGTTAATAAAAAAAATTTTATTTTTAGAAAATGTTGACCCTTCGTTCTTGAGATCTAGGTACTATTTTATATGGTATTTTTGGCAAATTTGAGCTCAGCGGCAAAGTAATTTAGTCCTTCTTATTTTCAATTTGGAACACTAAACTTTTTTGTTAATTAAATAAAGTAAACATAACAATGGGATATAACTATTCAATACATAATTTGCGTGAATGTAACAAAATTTGAATGGTTTTATTAATTAATAGCTATTTTTTAGCAATAAATATGCAATTTACCACGAAAAAAGCGATTTTTTTGATTTCTTTCAAATTTCCGGTCATTTTTTATATTGCAGTATACTTCTTCTTTACTATTTATCGAAAGCAAACGAGTAAGTGAGCCAAAACAGAACTCCGTAGGAGATGTAGTTTTAAGAGGCATCGCAGTTAAAAATGTCGCTTTTTTTTAAACAAATTTAATTTAACAACAACCTCTAAATATTTCCGTCTGAAAAAAATTCAGCCTTTTTGCAATACTAAGAAGTATCTTTTTTCCAAGTTTCAGCTTCATAGCCATTTTTTTGTCAAAAAAAAGAATTGAAAACAAAAAAACCGGTTTTCCGCCATTTTTTTTTTTTAATTTTGAGGTTAAGGTGAAAATGGTCAATGTAGATCTTTTAATTTCCTACAACTTTTACATTGAACTTTTTTCGATATGATGCACAGTTTAGCCAGAAATCACGAAAAACCGTTGTCAACCCCTTAAAATGCAGCCCATTGCACCCCAGATAGCTGCTGTCTTACTTACTTACTTACGGTGGCGCTACAGACCGGGGTGGGCCTGGGCCTCAACCAACAAGCGTCTCCAGCCAGCACGATCTTTGGCCAGCTGTCTCCACTTTCGCACGCTAAGTTGGTTAAGGTCCCTTTCCACTTGCGTGCGCCACCTGAGTCGCGGTCTACCTCTACTCCGCCGTCCCTCGGGTGTGGATTCGAAGATTTTCCGGGCTGGAGCGTTCACGTCCATTCGCTCTACATGACCCAGCCACCGCAGTCGTCGGATCTTCACTCTTCTGGCTAGGTTAATATCGCTGTAAAGCCCGTACAGTTCGTCGTTGTATCTCCTCCTCCATTCACCGTCTATGCAGACGGGACCGAAAATTACTCGAAGAATTTTCCTCTCCAAGCAACCAAGAGTAACCTCATCCGCTTTTGATAAAGTCCATGCATCTGCACCATAAAGAAGGACTAGGATGATTAAGGTCTTATAAAGGGCCACTTTAAAACAGCGATTGGCAAGAATTATTCTTCGTTTAATCTCAGCGCTGGTGTCATTGTCTAAGTTCATAGCGGAGCCTAGGTAGACAAAGTCCTTTACCACCAAAATTATATCTGTCTATAGTGACATTCTGTCTAAGACGTCTGTGTTGGGTGTCATTTCTTGATGACAGCATATACTTTGTCTGTAGTTGGCGCAGTTCAGAGGGTCTCCTTTCTTGGGGATCGGGCAAACAATGCTGAGGTTCCATTCATCGGGCATACTTTCCTCCGACCATATTTTACAGATGAGTTGGTGCATGCTCCTAACCAAGTCATCGCCTGCCGCTTTGAATAGCTCGGCGGTTAGGCCATCTGCCCCAGCGGCTTTGTTGGACTTAAGCTTAGATATCGCTATCTTCACTTCGTCCAGGTCGGGTGGACGGAATTGTTGGTCTTCATCGTCCAGGTTGAATGGTTCATTCTGCCTGACAGCGGGATTTTGTTCGTCATCGCCGTTAAACAGTCTGCAGAAGTAGTTCTTCCATATCCTCAGCATCGACTGCGATTCTACTATGATGTTTCCTTGTTCGTCCTTGCAGGCTTAGGTTCGGGCTCTGTATCCTTGGCAGGTTCTTTTTACCCTTTGGTAAAAAGACCGTACCTCATTCCTGCTGTAGCATCTCTCTATTTCCTCGATCGCGCGCTTCTCGTGCTCTTTCTTTTTTGTCCTGAGAAGCCGGTGTTCGTCTCTTCTTTTCTGTGCGTAGAGCTCACGAGCAGCTCTAGTCCTTCTTTGCAGCGCCGCTTTGTATGCCTCTTGTTTCGCTGCATATGCTAGCCGGCACTCGTCGTCAAACCAGGGGTTTCGTTGTGGTGGTCGAGTGAAACCAAGCACATCAGAGGCGTCTCTGATGGCTTTTTGGCAATGTTGCCACTGGTCTTCAATACAAGCTGCTGGCTGCATAGAACCTCTTGGGAGATTGAGAGAGACTTGATCGGAGAAGGATCTGGTGATCTCTTGCGATTTTAGCCGTCCGACGTCAAACTTCCTCACAGTATTTACTTGTCTTGCCGGTGTTCGGGATATCCAAAGGCGTACCTTGGCTACAACAAGGTAGTGGCCCGAGTCAATGTTGGCCCCTCGGAACGTTCGGACATCCATAATACTGGAGGAGTGCCTTGCGTCGATCGCAATGTGGTCAATCTGGTTGACGGTTGATTGATCGGGAGATCTCCAAGTGCCTTTATGAATATCGAGATGCGGGAACCGCGTACTTGATATGACGACATTTCGTCCCGCCGCGAAGTCGATCAGCCTAAATCCGTTATCGGAGGTGGTGTCGTGTAGGCTGTACCTTCCGACAGTAATACCAAAGATGCCCTCTTCCTATCTTTGCATTAAAATCACCTAGGACAATTTTAATGTCATAGTTAGGGCATTGCTCGTACGGATAGCTGCTGTCGGTTCGATCTATTTTGTCCTCTTTTACAAGAGCTTGTTCTACAATATTACGCTGTCGAGTGCTGTAACAAATTTGTTTGTTATTCGAACGCTATTTTCGCTGGACTACTTAACTGAGTATAAAATTTGGAAATGGTACTTTTCTTGTAAGTTTAAGCATAATTCCAATATTTTAGTATCTCTCTTTTAACTCTGTTTTCAAACTGTAGTGTGGATTGAAAAGTACTACTTATTCACCCTTATTCTACGTGGCGTTTATATTAAACGACAGCTGGCGTTTTTTGAGTCGAGTCGCTTTAGTGTCGTTTTAGTATCGGTATTCTATTCCTTGAACGCCTCCTCTCTCATTTATTTTACATTCCTCATGAGTTCCACACCAACAACTGATGATTGACAAGTAGGTAGGTATTTATGGCAGCAAAAGGGGGATTTTTTTTTGGTAAATTGTTTAACACACGGAATTTAAATCCAAACAAAACCAAACGAAAAAAGTGTTGAACAGTCCTAATGGTAGCGATATTACAACAGTTAAAATCAAGAAGACGAGATTAATAAGGTGTTCGTCTTCTATACTGTTGTAGGTATTTATGTTTTGTATCTTAAAGTGCCAGTCATTTTAAAACTGGATTTGACATTGCGTTTTCTTGCGGTGTAGGGAATGACTTTAATTTGGGTCTTGCCCAACCAACCCTTAGTAAAAACCTAACAGAAATGCTTACCATTAGAGAAGAATATGCCCAAATGGATAAACATGTTTCACCAAAAGTCTGGAATTTTATTTGATCGGGGTTTGTTATTTTCACCCTTAATCAAAAGAGAATTATGAAATCATTGCATAAATATAAACAATTACCAAAACTCACATGTTTTTTCTTAAATTTGCATACTAGTCGTTTAAGAATTTGTAATCGACAATAATCGGCGTTTTATAAGTCGTTTTGTGCAACTAAAACGACAGTCAGAATGCGAAAAACTGCGTACACTACTTAAACGCCACATGTTGTTAAACGACATAAAACGCCTAGAAACACGCCACATGTAATACCGATTTCAAAAAACGCCATTTGTCGTTTAATATAAACGCCACGTAGAATAAGGGTGATTAAAGGACAGCTGGCTACATAAGGATCAGTTAGTATCTCTTAAAATTATGTCTAACGCCCTATTGGTGAAAACACTTCAAAAATATAGACATGGATCAATTAGTTTGTGAAGCACGGGAATCTCAACAAAGATCGCACTATAGCAGACTGAGCCACTATCTATGGAACACAACATATTTCTTAGTTAGCCAATCCTTAATTATATTCCACACTCACCGGAAAGATCGTGAGGATGTGTACCACTCTATAGCAGTATAACCCCATTCTTACAGAATTCCGGTTGAATATCTTTTGAGTACGTAAGATGGAGTTAGATGAAGCGATCAGCATATTCAACGGCGACAGAGGTTGGGGCGCATTACAAAGTTTCAAATTGATACTACGAACGGTTCGTGAGTTTTGAAAAAGGGCCCCTTAAAAGCGGTCATCGCCTGTAACTGGGGCCCCAAGCAAAATTTCCAAAATCGGACAAATTAATTATCTTTATTTCCTGTAATAGAGTTCACAAACCGAGTTTGAAGTCAATCGGATGAAAAATAAAAATCTTCCCATACAAACTTTGACCCCCCTTTTTAACCCTTTAGGGTTGTATACATCATAAAAAAAACCTCTGTGCAAAATTTCAGCTTTGTAGAGCAAATGGTTTAGGCTGGGCGTTGATCATCTGTCAGTCGGATACTTCTTTTTTATATACAGAGATATATTTGCTTTTCCATACGAATAGTCACAATTGTCAGCCATATCTCATACGCGCGCATATTATTTCTATACAATTATTGCACAGTCACAATTGGCATATATTACCTTCTATTCATATACCTTGGCTCTGGTTAACCTAGAAGTTCTATAGGTTATCAGGTACCCTGATTATCAATATTTCTTTAATAATTGGTATTATTAGGTATTTTGTATAAAATGTTTTGAAACACCTCTCTAGTATTTCCTTAATGCAGAATATCACACCATTGTGTCGTCATGTAAAACATTTTTAAATATTAATTTTGTTTTTTTATTACACTTTAGGCCGCCGTAACAGCTACTACGCGTCGATAGCCAAGTGCCACGCTGCAGATGTTGCGAATAAAATTGCATCCGACGCTGTTCAAATATTTGGTGGAAATGGTTTTAATACCGAATATCCAGTAGAAAAATTGATGCGCGACGCCAAGATTTATCAAATTTACGAAGGAACTTCGCAAATTCAGCGTTTAATTATATCGAGAAATATGTTTGAAAAGGCTAAGGAAATGTCAGCATAGAACAGTTTGGGTTTACAAAGTTATATGTTAAAAACAAATAATACATTACAATAAAACAAGTGCCTTAATTCTATCTTTTGTTTTATTTATTTTTTGAATACTAAACTCTAACCCAATCCTTTCATTTCCCCGTGTACCAATCTGGCTGACAAATCAACAAAATAGCTCCGTGACTAACGTAACTGGCTTTATCTCAGGTGGATTTTCTGGCTCTGCTAGTCTTGGTACTAAAAATTAATAATAATTCAATAAAAGAAAATTATGATTTCATCCTTCGTCAAAAAGGTCAAAGAAGAAATGACATAGTAGGCGTACATCACTTTCAAGCATTGGACGTACTATATATGGACTCCCGTTGAAATATCAGTTTCATACAAACCTGCGAGGAAAAATGAAGCTATCATAAGCACTAGCCCCTTTGGTTCAGTGCGGCGAAAGTATGAAACCTCTGCGCGCCATTGCTATTGCTATTGTACATAGCACAAACCACATAACGGACTTTGCCTACAAGCTGCCGGCGAGACCAGGATTTTTCATGTATTGGTGCTGTACAAAATCAAAGGGGCGCCATTAACGCACGCAAATTTTGTCCGGGGGGAATCGGGTAGGTGTACGGGAAGTCGGCGGTCTATTCTTAGTGGTTTGTGGTACATAGAACACAGTGCTATCCATTGTAGAAACATTGCAATTGCGCAAAATAATCGCTTATTCAAATTATTTCGAACGTTCTATAACAGATGGCACACTCAGCACTCAAACAAAATCGCACGAATTGCTTGATGACATTTCAGATTTGAGTGTTATCTTTTCTCTCCGCCGTGAACCAAAAGAGCTACTGCTTAGCATATGTTTGCTTCAACGAAAAATCGGCTGCTAGCAACAGTGTTACCGATGGGCGACATATGTCGCCAAATGGCGACTTTTCTACTGTCGGGACGCGTGGCGACCACATTTCGAAATAAGCGTTTTTGGGACCCCTTTCACAAATACAGGCGACTTTGGGACGCATTTTCAAAGCTTCAATTTATTTCTCAAATAACACCCAAATATTTTGAAGTATACATAAGCATTTGCGTGTTTTTTCTGCTTTAATAAATTTTCGCATGTTTGTTGAATAGATGTAGTAGGTACCAAACGGAATACAGCGTAACACTTTCCATTCCAAACGTCAACACAATGCCAGCAAGTCTTTACATACTAAATGATCCGGTGAAGTTCGTAAAACCTAAAATTTATTAAAATTTATTTATTTGTAACTCTCTATAAGTGATTATGAGTCCCAATCAACCTTCCAACTCCACAGTTTAAGTTTCGTTTGGTGATTAAATGAAACTCGTTCCTATAATTCAAATGAATTCAATGTCTACCAAATTTCAAAGCTAAAACTGTGGTGTTTTAAATTACTTTTATGGGTCGCGCCATTCCCCGATTTAGAATCCCACCTTATTCCAATTTTTATGGACAATGCACATCAATGTTAACAATCTTACAACTTTTGAAATGCATAATTTTTTGGTATGGGAGGTGCCATGTCCCTTTATCCAATTTTTATGAAATCTCGCCGAAACACCTTCGAGCCAATAGTAAAGATTTTCTCAATATGTGAGCTCAATCCACTCTGTGGTTTTTGAGATATACGATGCCGAAAGATTTTCTTAAAAATGGCGCTCTATCTATTCTGTGGTTTTCGAGATATAAGATTTTTAAGAATTTTTTGTGTGTCCAATTTTGACCAAACTTCACAGAAACTCCTTCAAGTCAATAACAAAGAGTCTCCCAAAATTTGAGTTCGTGGTTCATGTTGGTTTTCGAGTTTTGCGATTATTGGTGGTGTATATTCTTATAAAAAATGGAAATTTAAATTTTTTATTGTTTGGGACGCATTTTTGGGCTCGGGCGACCTTTTTTGGAGACATTTTCAAATTATCCATCGGTAACGCTGGCTAGCAATCCATGTATAGCATGTCAATGCTTTCAAGTCTGTCTGGAAAAATCTCTGCCAAGGTATTTAAAAAGTAATGCGGAATTGTGGTCGCTTGTCAGACGGGGATGTTCTTGCCCTGTCTCCGTATGCCACCTGCTCAACAAACATTTTTACCTCATGCCAAAATAAAAAAAAAAAAAAAAATTACAGAAAAAGGAGGAGAAACGTTATACGGACCTCGGACGGACAAAAAAACTTTTATAAAACTAGAGAAACGAAAGAAATGAAAGAAAAAAAAAAGAGCAGAAAAGAAAAACTCAAGAAACTTCCGCCACTACCCTTGAGCCCTTGAGGAAAACCGGAAAAGAACTCACGAAACTAATACCCTATTCACACTAATACCCTATTCACACCAAGCCGAAAACAGTCGAAAACTTCATCGAAAACAAAAGTTTTCCCATACATATTGCAGTTTTCAAAACGATTTGTTTGAGGTCGTTTTCCATAAAAACGCCATGAAAACGAATACAATCGTTGGGTTGTTGAAGCAGACACACCTTTTGCAACATTCAGCGAGCTCAGCAAAACTGCTGACAGGATGTGAGAGCCTCAGTGCTGTCGTTTCTTCTAGTTTTTTTGTTTACAAATGTGGAATCTCTTGTTATCTTTGCACCATAAAGAGCAAATTATTCAGTTTTTCTATAATTTTTGAACGGCAGTACTACCTGCCACAACTAAATGGTATTTTCAGATGATTGGATTTTGACTGTTGCTTATGTTAATTATATTATGCATTTAACCATAAGTTAACGATTATCAAGTAGCTTAAATAATTCTGTTTGTATATTATGTCAATACGAGCGAAGTTTATGCCCTTATTAGTTTATGTCTTCAATTCAACCCAACTTTCACACAACGCAAACCAACTAACAACTTATAGACAACCACCGCCATATTTGTTGTAATAGGGGCATTAGTAACACAAACATTTCATAGCTAGGTAGTTTCACAGCTAATTGAAACGTCAAACGAAAACGAGTTGCTGTTCGGTGTGAATGCATTCACGAGTTTTCTAAACTTTTTTTGACGAAAACTCGGTTGTCCCGTATAGGTACTGGTAGTCATTGTTCACCTAAACAAAATATGTGCGCACTCTGATCGCAGTGATTGATAAGATAATGATTTTCTCTTGGAGTAATTTAATGTCTTTCGAGTGCTGTTTTGTGAGGTCTTCTTTGAGTGAGCGTTTTCTGCTGGCTGATGGTGATGCTTGTAGAATTTTTGGGGTCTTCCTTTTTTCGGGTATTCGTTTGCTGTGTGTTCTGTGTTCTGCCAATGATGTCAATGTAATCAGCGTATGCAAGTAATTGCACAGACTTTTGCAAAATTGTGCCGCTGGTGTTGGCTTGCGAGTTTCGCACAATTTCCTCAAGAATGATGTTGAAAAAGTCACATGACAGCGCATCACCTTGTCTAAATCCTTTTTTGACATCAAAGGTCTCGGTGAGATTGTTTTCGACCTTTACGGAGCAGCGAGCGTTCTCCATCGTCATTCTGCACAATCTGACAAGTTTGGCAGGGATGCCAAAACTAGACATGGCTCTGTATAGCTCGTCTCTATAAATGCTATCATATGCGGCTTTAAAATCGATAAATAGGTGATGAGTATCGATTTGGACTTCTTGGGTTTTCTCCAGGATCTGCCGTAGTGTGAATATTTGGTCGGTTGTGGACTTACCGGACCTAAAACCGCACTGATAGGGTCCAATCAGTACGATGACAAATGGTTTCAGGCGTTCACACAGTACGGGAGACAGGGTTTTGTAAGCGATGTTAAGGAGACTGATGCCTCTATAGTTGGCGCAGTTTAGAAAGTCTCCTTTCTTATGGATCAGGCAAACAATGATGAGGCTCCATTCATCGGTCATACTTCCCTCTGACCAAATTTTAAAAATGAGTTGGTTTATGCTCTCTACCAAATCATCCCCCGCTGCCTTACAAAGCTCGGCCGATAAACCGTCCGGTCCAGCAGCTTTGTTGGACTTCAGCTTGGATATTGCTATCCTTACCTAATTTTGGTCAGGTGGGCGAAGGTGTACCAAACATGCAGTTTTGATGACCATAAGTCGCATTGACTTCTGTTTTTTTAATTTCATGTTTCTTAATTCAAACAAATCAAGTCACGAATTCACGAATTTAATTTCGGTCGGAATTCAGCACAGGGGTGATTATCTTTAAAATATTCAGAAAGGAATCGCGTCTATTACATCCGTTGAATGTTCACGTTGTATTTTGTTACCTTGAATACAACAAATTGCAGTAAGTACATATGTATTAACATCCATTTTTCAACAAAGTTTATATAGCATTTTCAATCGTATTTAAAATAATGTTATGTTATGTTAATGCATTTCACCCAATCAGAGAAATGCAAAATATTTACCAATTCAGACAACAATCAACGAACACAACCCATTAGTGACGCTCTCAACGTTCAAAGAAGAAAAACAATTCCTCCTTATTACCAACACCGCCATCTATGAATGATATTTTTCAACTTTCCTATCTCCATCTCCACTTTGTTACTGCGTTAATTATAGCCACTTTATACCCACTTTTCGTTTTGCATGTAAAAGTAAAAGTGAGCTAGCTATAGATTCCCAAAAAATACGTCTTATATTGTATCAGACATGATGAAATTGTTACTTTCATTGCTGGCCTACCCTATTAATTTATGCTTTTTATTTTCAACTTACTATAAAAGCCATTGCTATGTTTTTTCCTGAGCTTCTACACATAGAACGTAGGTATACGCAGACTCGATGAATCAATTTGTGAAGCTTCGAGGTCCCTTATGAAGTTGTTATAATTGGTGTAGACACTGAAGTTTTTTCTTAAATGAGCGCCTGCATTAGTTTTATTTAGAATTGTAATTCAAGAAGTCCCTATCTGCACATATTCTTTGTACAACTGAATCGAATTCTTTAAGAGCCCAGTGAATTGACTTCTGAAACAGTAGAACTTTACTAATTAAAGACTTAGATATTCTGTTTATTGTGCTTAAGAGATGGCACAGTTTGTTACTCATATACAGCCGACTTTAGTAGAGGCTTCGCAAGGTCACATGCCTCATCACCATGGTCATCAGGTCGGACTTCAACATCAATCACATTTACCACATAGTGGACACAATATGCCCTCTCCTCCTACCCATAACCACTATCATAATCAGCACATTCAACAACAGCAGCAATCATCTACATTCCATAACAAGCACCAAAACAGTCAGCAGGCAAGATATACACATGATAATTTTTCAACATCTCATTTTGGGGTAAGTTAAAATAGCAGGGCAAATACATAAAATTCATTATTGCACAGTGAATATACCTACTTATATAAATATATTGATATCTCTATACACTAATTTACTGAAATCTCTTTTGGTAGATAGGTATCTCTTAAATTTATGAGAATATTTGGGTAAAGGTATATTATTAGAACAGAAAATACTCTCAATGCAATATTTACATCTAAAAATAAAATTTAAATCATAGAAATTGACCAAAAGGCTATTGTCCGTTGTGTTGTGTTGAAGGGAATTTTGTGTACACAGATAAATTTTAGCTTACGTGAACGGAAACACGTAGTCGTAGTGTTGCTAAAAAATAATAACATATTTTTGAAACATTTGTTATCACTTACTAAGCATTATAAAACATATTCGGCTGCAAGCCTACAAGTACCTATTAAAAAAACATTAGAATTTATGCTGAATTTAAAGAAGAGATTTCCATCGCTTTCTAGTTTGGGCGTAAGTTAAATAATGTTTTGATCTCTACAATTGCTAATAAAATACCTAAAGTGCAGTTAAACGAAATTGTAATAATATAATGGGAAATGTGCTATCATATCTTAAATGTGATCATACCTATTATGGTTGCAAACAATAGCTAACGACAATTGACATTTTGAAATACTCAATATGTAGGTTGTTAGATATGCACGAGAGCACGACGATTATTATCATTGATCCATTGAATTTTCTCCTGGCAAAACAAATTATTATTTGATGCACGATGGCACAGCACACAGACAAAAATTATTACATATAATCTAACACAATCACGCGCTTTCTACTCAAAGGTATACATAATATATTATTATGCACCGATCTGAAAATCAGAATGATCAAGTCAGAAAAAAATGAATGTTTACAGTGATTAAACAAATTTAAGAGAGAAATGCAAATAATCAAATTAGCAATAGAAACAGTAGACATGTACCCAGTTTTTGCCAGTGGATTGTAACTTCCATTAATTTGGAAAAGACGAAAAACTAAAATCTTTATCTGATAATACATAATTAAATTTTTATTTTCACCAAATTTAATTTTAATTTATTTATTTAATTTTTTTTTTTGTACATGAAAACTTGTTTGCCTCAAGTAAAGGAATTAATCTAATAGGTTTTTTGGGTCGGCTTCAACACTCTGAGCGCTTAAACGCTGGCTGTGCTACAATATCCATTGAAAGCCGACACAATCTCTGAACTGAGCGCTCGAGAAATGCGTTTTTTTTCTTAAAATTTGTCTGCAGCATCTGGACTTTCACGTCTCACGTTGCAACAAAAATGCCGTTACTTGCTACGGAGATAGTAGTAATCGCAACTGTATAGGTATGAGTCATACGCATTGTATCCGCTTATCTATGTACGGGTACGTCCATAGTGAACCAGCTTCTCGCTTTCGCGCTTACCAGCTTTCCGGCAGGATTAACGCCGATACTTAGAGCCAGTGTGATTTTAGCAGGTGATTGGCATAGTCATAATGAACATCTTCGATCATGTCCCAATTCAATTGCTTTAAACAATATTTTTTTTCAAAATTAAAATATCATGCAGAAAAAATATTTTAATATTGCCGCATGACAAAAGAACCTTTAATACACCTTACGAGTATTATATTCAACAATCAAAATTGAACTAAACTGAATTAAAATTTCATTCCGGTAAATGCTGGCAAGCATGTTCATTATGGACACGCCCAATTATCACCAGCTTTATTATTAACCAGCGTGAACCAGCGGCTGGAAAGCGATAAACCGAGAAGCGAGAAGCTGGTCCACTATGGACGTACCCTACCGCGGGCTGTTGATCACTTCCGATATAAATGCATAGCGAAAATTGGCCGAGTCTTTATCGCGACCGAACCTAAATTACTTGCCCTTGTGCGCCAACTAAGAATGTGTTGGGTGCGCCGGAAGCTAGATGCACACCTGACAATGGTTCGCGCAAATCAGTTTTGATTCGTACGTAATTATTCAAATGTTTCAAGTGAGAAGCATCAATTTGCTCCATCTCGTATTGCGATGCGATACCAAACCGTCGTCGATTTAGCCCATTTGTTTTCGATTGCCGACTATACAAATGTATGAGTGCTGCATTCGCTTATATAATGTCAGAAATATTTTAGGTAATTTAGTTCTTAATTCTTCAAATTAAAATAGATGCACCGCAGAATGTGTGAAAACGGACGCGCTGCCGATCTGCTCACTAACAGCTTGAAAATCCTTAAATTTTGTGCATTGCTGTTTGTTGCAAATAAAAGATTCTCAAAAATAAATTTAGAAGAACCTTCTCCTGGCAATTACGAACAAATGAAAAAAAATTGTAGCCAAATCGGCCCAGTTGTTCTCAATTTTTGATTTTTCCAATTTCCCGCCTTTTCCGGAGGGGTTTCCCAAAATTTTGTTTAAGAAGAACCTTCTCCTGGCAATTACGAACAAACGAAACAAAATTCGAACCAAATCTATAGTAGTATAGTCTTTTCGCAAACTTATTAAATTAAAGCTTAAGGTCATAATTTAAAAATACTCTTGTTTTGTATTTTAAATTTCTTTATTGTATTGTCCGATATTTCGACTTTCTTCGAAAGTACCTAATCTTCTGGGAACAATTCATAATATACCCATCATTTTTGTACAATGTATTAATTATTTATGTTCTATAAAAAAATTGTTCCCAGAAGATGACTTTCGAAGACCTATAGCCCGTCAGCAAACACAACTATAAAGCTTAAGTTTTTCTTATAACAGAATTATTTTTACTTAGCACAGTTGTGCCCTTAGCCCCTTACTAAATAATTGTAATAGTTCACAATTAATTTAGTTTAGAAGCGATAAACACAGCTTCTGAAAAAGAAAAAAAAAAGAAAAGAAAAAAAAAAAAAAAAAAAAAAAACAAGTAAAAGTGTTATCATCGGCCTGCCATCGGGCTTTGATACCCTCCACTGTGTGTACTGGACCTTCACTCTTCTGGCTAGGTCGATGTCGCTGTACAGCCCATACAGTTCCCCGTTGTATCTCCTCCTCCATTCACCCTCTATGCAGACGGGACCGAAAATTACTCAAAGAATTTTCCTCTCAAAGCAACCAAGCAATCATCCGATTTTGATAGAGTCCATGCCTCAACACCATAAAGAAGGACTGGGATCATAAAGGTCTTATAAAGGGCCATTTTAGTTGTTCGAGAGAGGGCTTTGCTACTCAATTGCTTTCTTAGCCCAAAGAAACAGCAATTGGCAAGAGTTATTCTTCGTTTATTCTCAGCGCTGGTGTCATTGTCTGAGTTCATAGCGAAGATTAGGTAGACAAAGTCCTTTACCACCTCAAAGTTATATCTGTCAATAGTGATATTCTGTCCAAGACGTTAGTGTTGGGTGTCCTTTCTTGATGAGAGCATATACTTTGTCTTGCCCTCATTGACAGCCAGACCCATCTTCGCCGACTCCATCTCAATGCTCACGAACGCGCCAGTGACATCACGCTGCGTTCTGCCGATTATGTTGATGTTGTCGGCGTAGGCGAGTAGATGGACGGACTTTTGGAAGATAGTGCTTCTGGTGTTAGTGTTTGAGTTTCGCACTATTGTTTCAAGAACGATGTTGAAAAAGTCGCATGACAGCGCATCGCCTTGTCTAAATCCTTTTTTGACATCGAAGATTTCGGTGAGTTCTTTACCGACCTTGATGGAGCAGCGTGCATTCTCCATTGTCATCCTGCACAAACGGACGAGTTTGTCAGGGATGCCAAAACTAGACATTGCTCTGTATAGCACGTCTCTGTAAATGCTGTCATAGGCGGCCTTAAAATCGATGAAAAGGTGGTGGGTATCGATTTGAACTTCCTGGGTTTTCAACAAGATCTGCCGCAGTGTGAATATTTGGTCGATGGTAGACTTTCCTGGCCTGAAGCCACACTGATAGGGACCAATCAGGTTGTTGACGAAAGGCTTCAGGTGTTGACACAACACGGCAGATAAGATCTTGTAGGCGATGTTAAAAAGACTAATACCTCTGTAGTTGGCGCAGATTAGAAGGTCTCCTTTCTTGAGGATCGCGCAGACAATGCTGAGGTTCCATTCATCGGGCATACTTTCCTCCGACTATATTTTACAGATGAATGGTGCATGTTCCTAACCAAGTCACAGCCTGCCGCTTTGAATGGTTCGGCGGTTAGGCCATCTACTGCAGCGTCTTTGTTGGACTTAAGCTTAGATATGGCTATCTTCACTTCGTCCAGGTCGGGTGGACGGAATTGTTGGCCTTCATCAGGTTGAATTGTTCATTCTGACAGCTGGATTTAGTTCGTCGTCGCCGTTAAAGAGTCTGCAGAAGTAGTTCTTCCATATCCTGAGCATCCACTGCGATTCTACTACGATGTTCGCTTGTTCGTCCTTGCAGGCTTCGGTTCGGGCTCTGTAGCCTTGGCAGGTTCTTTTTACCCTTTGGTAAAACTAACTTCCGAACCTCATTCCTGCTGTAGCATCTCTCTATTTCGTTGTGGTGGTCGAGTGAAACCAAGCACATAAGAGGCGGCGTCCGACGTCAAACTTCCTCACAGTATTTACTTTTCTTGGCGGTGTTCGGGATATCCGAAGACGTACCTTGGCTACAACAATGCTTCTGTGTCTCTTCCTAGTGAAGATTATTAGATCTGTTTTCCCCGCATTAGTGGAGAGTCCTTGTTCCAGACACCACCGCTCAGCCACTTTGAGTGCACTCCTCATGATATCCGCTGTGACGTCTCTTGCCATTACTGCTATGTCGTCGGCATATCCCACTGTGTGAATGCCAGTTGCCTCAAGTCTGTCGAGATGAGAGTCCACAGTGATGATCCACAGTGTAGGTGAAAGAACATCTCCTTGTGGGCAACCTCTGCTGACCCTTCCTCGGAGTTTTGAGGTTCCCGTCTGGATATTTATCGCCCTTGTATTTATCATATTGTCCACCCATCTTACCACCAGTGGCTTAACTCTAGGTTTTTCCAAGGCTTGTTTCAGACTTTCAAAGCATATCTTAACGAAGGCATCTTCAATGCCCATTATAGTGGTCATCGCAATACCCCCGGTATTTAGCTCTTCCTCCGCAGCGCATACCACTTGATGTAGCGCTGTTTTTGTAGACATACCTACCCTATAAGCATGTTGTCTACTATTCAAAGGATACATCTTAAGCGGCGTACTCTCCATATAGTCCACCACCACCCTTTCCATTGTTTTTAACAGAAAGGATGTTACGCTAACTGGTCTGAAGGACTTTCCCTCGGTGTAATCCTTTTTTCCCGGTTTTGGAAGGAAGACCACCTTTGCCTCCCTCCATGTAATCGGGATGTAGCCTATTGCTAGGCATGCAACGTATATGTTCCTGAGCCTTGATGCAATTACGTCTACTGCCCATTGCATTAGACCCGGAAATATACCATCTGGTCCCGCGGTTTTGAAGGGTGAAAATGTTGCTATCGCCCCCCTAACCGCCTCTGATGTCACGATCCGTTCTGCTTCCGTCCTATCCATCCTGTTCGCTCCTTGTTTCCTTGGAGCCCAGGGCCGATCTCACTTATAACTTCCTGGAAAGTGTACTTCCATCAGGACCTTGTTTGTTTGATCCAGAGTTTCCACTATCTCCCCCGCTCTATTACGAATGAGTCCGATCTTGGAAACTGGGTCTCTGGAGACAATCTTTTGTAGTCTACTGACTTCAGATGTACTCCTCATACTCGAGCAGAAGTCCCTCCACGACTCCCTTTTACGTCGTCGTAGAGTAACATTCATCTCTTTCTTTTTCGCATGGCATGATTGAAGGCCTTCTTCACAGCCTTCTTCAGCTTTTCAAGTTCCCGACACTACCAAGGCGTAGGATCCTGTTTGTTCACTAGAGTAGTTGTGCAAGACACTCGGTACGCATCTTCAACAGCTGATTGCAAATGTTTTAGCTGTGATTCTACATGCCAAGTATTTTTCGGTATTCCGAATTCCATTACATTCAGTTTTTCCGCCAACACTTCTTGGTACTTTATTCTATCCGTGTTCTTCGGAATTCTGATGTATTTCCGATCTTTCTTTCTTTTAGATCCATAACGAACATCAAACGAAATGGCTCTGTGATCCGACAATGTAGCCTGATCCATTACCATCCAATTTGATACCCTTTCAATTATCTTGCTACTGCACAGGGTCACAACAATCACTTCACTTCGCCTCACATCCACGAAGGTTGGCTCTGTTCAGGGCCGGACCAACCATATGTGCAAGATGTGCAAATGCACAGGGCGCCAAGTTCTGGGGGCGCATTGTTAGGAGTAAGGCCTTAACTGTCCACATAGCTGCGCTTCATACGCTTTCGTCATTTGCAGCTTCCTTGCAGCTTGCATATAAACAAACGAAGCTCTGTCCACGGAGCGGCAAAGTCGCATGTGCGACTACGAAATGAAGCGCAGCTACGTGGACAATTAATATAGGTACCTAATAAATTAATTAATTAAGATAAAATTGCGCGAATTAGCCATTTGCATTTTAAAAAATCTTGTTCAAAAAATTTCAAAATAACAACATCCACCACACCTGTGCTCAATTATTTCTTGCACATTAACTCACATTACTTGCAATGTTGCAACTTCAGGGAGAATCTAACTCAAAATATCGCAAAATAAAAAATCACACTAAACCTATGCAAGTTCATTTCTTACCTACCTTATTCCACCCTTTTCGTGTAAGTATATTTTTTGCACATCCACTTACATTTTACAAAAAAACCTAGTTCAAAAATCTCAAAACAAAAATAGTTCCACCCCGTATGTGCAGGTTTTATTTCTTGCACAGTCACTCGCAAAATTTTCATAGAAAAATATGTACAACAAAAAAATTCATTCTACGGAATTGTTTGTGTTGAACTTGAACGTGCAGGTTTTTGATTCTGCACGTATGGATGGATGGGAATATGGGATTTCTCATCTACGAAAAAGAGTAACAAATTACTAAAGAGAACAAGTAGCTTTGTATAGGAAAATATAGTATTCTCTTCTCTTCCACTTCAGACTCTCCAGCGTTGCCATTTTCACTGCTTTCCAGTCAGATCTGACTGGATTGAAATGCGTTTAGCTGGAACATTTTTTAAAATCCAGCCAGCCGTTTTTCTTAGCTAGATACGAATTTTGTTTGACTGTTTTTAAATGTTTCGTGTAATTTCTTTTCTAAAAGTATTCATTTTTAAATTAAAAGTGGCAATAGAAAAAAATAAAAAGAAGACCAAATATTGCTTGAATTGAATTTTTTTACTCTGAGCTTAAAATACCTAAAATGAAACAATTTATGCGTTTGCATTTACACAAGTACTTGCCTTTTCTAACTTACAAAGATGTTTGGTTCAACTAAGTTAGGTACTAATATTAAGAGTAAATGCAAATGATGAAAGTGATCAGAAGACTCAGAGAGATTACTATATGTAAAGTTCATTTATGAGTTAATACATTTTGTATACCTTCCCAGGAAGGTATATTCACTTTGTCATTTCATTACATTTGTAACGTCAGGAAGAAGTCACCGGATTTGATCAGGATCAAATTCCGAAAAAATTCAGTCATGTCCGTCTGTCTCTCTTTCTGTTGAAAACACGATGGCGACCAAACGAATCGATATAGGCGAATGAAATTTTGTGAGACGACTTCTTTTTACGGTCGTCAGGTTGGTATTGAAAATGCTTAATATCGGTAAAGTAGTTTTGGTTACCACCCACTCCCATAAAAGGCCAATATTAGATACCTCAATAAAAAATAGCTTGAAAGTCTACTTCCTGGGTGATGTGAAAAAGACATGCATGTGTGCAAATATGAAAAAAGGGCGCTTTCTGTAAATCTCGCACAGGGCGCTAGTTTGGCTGGGGCCCACAGATCCTGCAATTTATAAGCCTGAACTCCGTGCCTTACCAGGATACAGGCCCTAACTCTTTCGCTGGTTTGCTCATAATGCAATTCAGCTATGCTATTCGGGAGTCCCCTAATCTTTCCTCTAAAAATCCAAGGCTCCTGTATCAGGGCTATGTCAAACAAACGTCAAAACATTTAGTCATCATCGCTAACGCTGCTTTGCTGTGATGAAGGTGCAGTTGAATCACCCTTAGCTTTTCCCGGTACGGTCCCACCTCCCGCCCGACTTGTGTTGATCCCACATCCATGGTCTCTATCACTTCGTCGACCTACCGGGTGGCTTTCCCTGTTCACGATTGCTGCGTCCAACCCGCAAAAGAGTCTATCTCCTGCTTGTCTAACCAGCTTCGCTTTCTCTCTCGGACACCAGATCGTCAGCTTGGTTCCACCAATTTTGCCGTCCTCATATCTTCCCACATGAGTAACCCTCCATTTAGAAGTGTCCTTCACACAGGAATTCTGACGACCTATTCTGGCAAGGATGACTTTTGCTCTCGGATCGACCGGGAACGAAGATTATCAACCTTTCCACATCCTTTAGTATGTGAAGCCTGTATATCTTCAGGTTGATTCCCTCCCATAGGTTGGTCATCTTCCCCACATTCTCACATAGGCAACCCTTGGTTTCTTGGTTACCGCATTTTATTGCGATAATCCCTTTCTCCAAGGTTATCTCCCTAACGCCGGTATCACCTGCATTTGTCGGAAGTAGGTCTAGAGCCCGCCGGTTTAAGGGTAGTGATGCGATTATATGAGAACACAAGCGTTCCCACTCTAGCCTCTCACTACCAACTCCTACTCTCACCTCCACGTTGGTGACTGGTGGGTGCCTAGTACCTCGACTGGAGATGGGGTAACCAACCCCTGTGGAAGGTCGTTGGTGGCAGCGAACGAGAGAGGGGGGAGGAGTGTCTACGCACTAAGACACTTCCTCTTGTTTCAGGCGGCAGCGGATGAATTCCCTAGATGGAATCAACGGTGGCGTCTACAGTTCCGGTCAGGTCGAACTAAAGTGTAATCCCTGTATGAGCTGCTTCGACATATTTGGATACCAGGTCTATGGGGATCTCCAATACTGAGCCAGGGTGTTGGAAAAGAGTTGGTGGCGGAGGAGCCCTCAATATGGGTCAACGGCAGCGCTCATATCCCAAAATGGGTTACTGGCATCGGTTTTTCCGGCCCGCTGTCCTAGGGTCAAAACAAGGGCCTGGTCCTCCAGGTTGGGGGTTGTGCCGTCGGGGTAACTTCCCGACCATGGAAAAAACCAGTAGTTATGAGAGAGACACAACCAGCCTCGGATAATGGAACTCCTCAAATGGCAACCAGACCCGGAACGTCAATGGACTACGATCTGAGAGTATGTACCTGGAATGTACGAACGCTCTACACCCCAGGTGCTACTCAAAAACTTGAGTCTGTCCTCACGCGGTACAAGGCAGATATAACCGCGATCCAGGAGATACGATGGATAGGATCAGGTATGATGAAAAGAAAAGATTACGACATTTATTACAGCTGCAACAAAAGATTGCATGTATTAGGATGCGGATTCGTCGTGGGAAATCGGCTTAGGACAAAAGTCATTGACTTCAAGCCGATAAGTGATCGCCTTTCTGTGATCCGCATCAAAGCTACCTTCCAAAACATAAGCCTAATATGTGCACACGCCCCTACCGACGAGGCAGAAGATCCTATCAAGGAGGAGTTTTATGACCTCCTGGATGGAGCCTACGGAGCCTGTCCGGAGTATGATGTAAAAGTTGTACTCGGGGATTTCAATGCTAAAGTCGGAAAGGAAAACATCTTTGGCGGATTAGTTGGTAAGCACAGAATCCACGAAACGACAACAGACAACGGCTACCGACTAATCGATTTTGCAGCAGCTCGTAATACGGTGATAAGTAGCACTAGGTTTCCAAGGCTAAGGATCCACACAGCAACCTGGCGCTCTCCAGACGGTCGAACCGCCAACCAAATCGACCATGTGCTAATCGATGCGAGGCACGCATCCAACATCCTCGACGTGCACACATTCCGAGGGGCAAACGTCGACTCTGACCATTTTCTTGTTGCGGCTAAATTCAGAGCTCGACTGTCCAACGAAAAGAAGCTGCGAACTGCCCAGAAGAAGAAATTCGACGTTGGACGCCTTATCACACCTGGAGTAGCCAGAGCCTACAGCGAGCGCCTGAGTATGAAACTCTCCTCTGTGCACTCACCTACCACAAACGCCAACAATCAGTGGTGCCAGTATCGCGACATCATCAAGGAGGTAGCCGAAACCACCGTAGGGTACCAGCCACCCCAGAGAAAGAGCCCGTGGTATGATGATGAATGCGTGTACAGGAAAAAGGTGACAGAAGATGCACACAAGAAAGCGCTGCAGCGCAAAACAAGGGCAGCGAGAGAAGAGTATCGAGCCAGGAGAAGGGAGGAAAAGAAGATCCTGCGTAGAAAGAAGAGGGCTTACGCAGCTTCCCAGCTCAAGGAGATCGAAGAGTCGCGCGATCGTAATAACATCCGGAGGTTTTATAAAAAAGCTAAGCAACTGGCTGCTGGCTACAAAACCGGAACGCAGGCTCTTCGAGATAGCGAAGGGAACCTAGTCACCGAAGCGCAGGGAATAGTAGATGTGTTTAAGCAGCATTTCCAGCAGCTGCTTAATGGGCATCATGTAGAGAGAGTGATAGGGCAAGAAGAGAACCCACGTCCAGTCAATGAAGAACTAGTTCCACCACCTAGTATAGAAGAAGTTGGCTTAGCTATAAAAAAGCTTAAGAACAACAAGGCCGCAGGGTCTGATGGTCTACCAGCGGAGCTCTTTAAATACGGTGGTGATGTTTTGGTAGGGAGCATGCACCGAATCATCAACCAAGTATGGGTGGAAGAAAACATGCCCGATGACTGGACTATCAGCTCCATATGCCCCATCTTCAAAAAAGGCGATCCTATGTCTTGCAAGAACTATCGAGGCATATCCCTGCTAAATGTCGCATACAAGATCCTATCCAACGTACTGTGTGAACGTCTAAAACCGTTCTGCAACACACTAATCGGCACGTACCAGTGTGGCTTCCGGCCCGGCAGATCGACTATAGACCAAATTTTCACACTGAGGCAAATCTTGGAAAAGACCAACGAATTTCAAGTCGAAACCCACCACCTATTCATCGACTTCAAAGCCGCGTATGATAGCATACATCGTCAGGAGCTCTATATGGCGATGGCCGAATTCGGAATCCCGGCAAAACTGATTCAGCTGTGTCGCGCGACGCTGGAAAACACACGCTGCAACGTGCAGTTTGGAAGCAGCTCTTCCGAACTATTTCAAACATGCACCGGATTTCGGCAAGGAGACGCTCTATCATGCGACTTCTTCAATCTCGTACTGGAGCAGATAGTGCGCAGGGCAGGTGTCAACACGGAAGGCACTATCTTCAATAGGTCCGTCCAGCTGCTTGGCTATGCGGACGATATTGACATCATCGGTCGCTCCCAGCGTGCCGTGATAGAAGCGTTCACGGCGATTGAAGAACAGGCGAAATCCGTTGGACTTGTAGTAAATGAGGACAAGACTAAGTACATGCTATCAACAAACAAACAAGCATTTGTCCACCGCCTAGGACAAAACGTCACTATTGATAGCAATAATTTCGAGGTAGTTAAGGAGTTCACCTACCTCGGAGTAAACGTAAACTCCACGAATGACACCCTAGTGGAGATCCGACGAAGAATTACCCTAGGAAACCGCTGCTACTTCGGTTTGGCAAAACAACTGGGTTCAAAACTCCTAACTCGAAGGACGAAATGTGTGCTCTACAAAACTCTCATCCTGCCAGTTCTGCTTTATGGCGCCGAGTGCTGGACAATAAGCAAGAAGGGAGAGATGCTACTGGGCTCCTTCGAAAGAAAAATACTTCGGCGGATTTTTGGTCCTGTGTGCGAGGAGGGCGAATGGAGGAGAAGATACAACCGCGAACTCTATGAGCTGTACCAAGATGTGGATGTAGTCCAAAAAGCCAAAACACGTCGACTACATTGGCTCGGCCACATCGAGCGAATGGACAATAATGCTCCAGCCAAGAGGGTCTTCGAATCCCAGCCCCCAGGTTCGAGAAGACAAGGAAGACCGAACCTCCGTTTCAAAGACCAAGCCATCGCGGATGCCAGAGCGCTTGGTCTGGACAATTGGAAGCAGCGTGCCCGGGATCGTAGAGGATGGAAGGCTGCAGTGTCTCAGGCAGAGACTCTTCACGGGTCGGGAGCCCCATAAGTAAGTAAGTAAGTAGGTCTAGAGCCCCCAGCAAAGCATTTTTAAAGATACTCAACCGCGCTCGCGCAGCATCTATCCCCCACTCCTGACTTATGTCGGCAATACCCATGTGGAGATCGTTCGCCGCGGCTTGAGCAAAGGTTTTTACGCCCTTGTCAACTTTGGCTCTCTCACTCCTCGCGTATGGCTTTGCATCATCTGCTTGCTTCGCCCTACTTTCCTTAGCTTGGTTTAGCTTTCGCTTTACCTTGCTTGGTCCGGGTTGCTCAGCCTTGCTCGATTTCTGCGTTTCGGGTTGACAGATTATCCGTTGTCCATGTTGCCCGTCCACATAACCACTGTAGTGCGGCACCTGTAGACTGACCCCATGTTGAACAGACTGTCCGTCTTCCTTTTCGCCTTCCGTCCCCTTCTTCTCAGTTTCGGGTGGATTTTTGGTCCCGGAACATTTGAACCGTTTCCTGGTTCCACTCTCTTCTGGAGAAGTTTCGGTCGACGTCATGTTGGCAACCATGTCAGTCAACTCATCGACTGACTTGCTTATGCCTTCAGCCGAGATAGATTTGGCCAAGGCCAATTCCTTTCTGTTTCTTACCCTCTTCATCCTTCGCCTCAGTTGTTTTCGCAACATTGGATATCAAACCCCATCTTCAAATAATTTGTCGCTCTTCGATATGTTTGTCAAAACGTTAAAAGTTATTTCTCTATATTATAGACCCTGAAGATAGTCATTTGTTTTATTATTGGAATATGCATCTACCGGGTAAGTGAAAATAAATGTGGCAAACTGCTGACATTCTTTACGAAATTACAATGAAATTATTAAAAAGAAAACAAGTAAATATACACATAAACAAGTAAATATACACATAATTATTTGAAGAAAAGTTTTGAAAGAAATCCCAGTTTTATTGTTCCACCAGTGCAAAAAAAATATCAATTTTTAATTGTCATTTTATAGATGATAATTATGTCGTACCCTTACTGTTAATGAATGCAATAAAGGCCATGTTAGTAGTAGGTCATGCGCTGCTGAAATGCAAGACAAAAACGTTTAAAAAAAAATACTACCGGAGTCCAAAAGAAGCATACAAAATCCTGTTGAAGAACGATGTCGTCACTTAAAATTGGTATCGCATCATCATAATAATACTGACATCTCCCTTTTGTTGTGGTACAGTTGAGGTATTTGCGGCTGCAAAAGATGGCGGCAGATTCTGTATCGCTTCTGAAAGCTGCGTTATTGTTATCTTAAGATCGTCGGCCATTTCACTGTTTTATAAAATAATTCGCGTTTGCAGTACAGTATTCAAGTAGTGTAAATGTACGTACGTTTTGTAGGTTAAGTTCTGTCGTGTTCTGTAATGTATGTAAATTCAAGTCTAGAAAACAAAAACCCCAAATACCTTTCTTTTCGTTTATCCTCGTCGCCAGACCGCCAGTTGATACCAAATTATATTTTGTACATTAATGAAAAATGGATGTGCGTTAAGATGACATTATAAGTGCTGAATGAATTGCAGATGGTTGCCGTTCAAAACATATCAAAAGATATGCCAACATTGTTGCTAATAGGGTTATTTCGACGTGACAGTGACCCTTTATAAGACCTTAATCATCACAGTCCTACTTTATGGTGCAGAGGCATGATGATGATGGTTGGTTGCTTCGAGAGGAAAATTCTTTGAGTAATTTTCGGTCCCGTCTGCATAGACGGTGAATGGAGGAGGAAATACAACGACGAATTGTACGGGCTATACAGCGACATCGACCTAGCCAGAAGAGTCAAGGTCCAACGACCTTACGAAGGTTAAATGTTAAAAAAAAGAAATGGTATGTTCACTCGTCAAGTAAACATAAATTTTTTTTAACATTTAACCTTCTTAAACTAAGAACTTGACGTACATTAAGATCTCATTACTTTTCGTGGCTGACTAGTTACGCACCTAATTTTTGTTTTATATAAGAGAACTTGGCCCTCTTTTTTACATTTATGTTTTTGGTGTGATTTCACTCCTTTTTCCAAATTTTTTTTTTATTAGATTTCACAAACAACGTTGAAACGTCTTCGCTTTTTCACTTTGGCTTTCTTAACTATTCATTAAAATTTTATTCCTCAGGTAGATTGACTTCTATTCATAATTTAAGTGGGCATATTCCACGCCCCTTAAATTGGCAATTTTTAATTTTTTAAATTTCTACAGCTGTACCGAATTTCAACATTCTACGGCAACTGAAAGTGGCCCAAAACCGATTTTCAAAAGTGGGCGGATTATACCACGCCTCCTGAAGGGATAATATAAAAATATAATTTTTTTTTTCTTCCTGTACACTGCAAGTCCTACAGCTGTACCGAATTTCAACATTCTACGGCAACTGGAAGTGGCCCAAATAAATAATAACCGATTTGCAAAAGTGGGCGGGATTTGGATTATAGGCAAATCAGAAAAATGCTTTAAAAAATGCTATAGTACTTTTTTGTAAGTGTTGCCATTGCTTTTTATCGTTTTATTTTCATTTTAAGTATATTTTTTTTTAATTCCCCCTCCCGCTTAAACGGAGCGAAAATTATTGTACCTACTCTCCCCATTTTTTGCCCTTAAATTTCAAGTTCGAAATTGGTTTTTACAAAAACTACCTACTGACAGAAATAACTTTATTTTAAAACAATATTAAAGAACAGATTCCTGGCTTACAAAAATGCCAAAATCCTTTACTGTAAGTGTTGCCATTATTTTTTAATATATATTTTTTTAATTTTAAGTGTTATTATTTTTAAATTACCCCTCCCGCCTAAACGAAGCGAGATAGACCCCCCTCCCATAGTAAAAAATGCTTGTATTTAACCCCTCTACAAAATACCGTTACCAATTTTTGGCGCCTAAGTTATCGTACTCTCCCCGAGATGAAATCTGGTGAGGTGGACCTTTTTAGTGAGTTTGAAGTTTTTGGCTCAATCGTTTCCGAAATTAGAGGGGGTCGAAAACAGCCTGAGTTTGTTCCTGTAAAAAGGGGAAGTGCCTTTACTAGAGAACTTGGCTGGGGCACTACCGTGCCCTTTCAATACACAATTTTTGAAAAAGGTTCCAAATTCGGTTTCATCGAATTTATGGTGAAACCCTTGGTGAAATATGCAGCAGTCAGATCTTTATTGTCAACTCTTGTTTCTTTTTATTTTATTCTGCTGTGATCTTAAAGTTATAGCGACAAAAATGTGGTGAAACTTCCGATCCCATTTCTTATCCTTCGATTTTAACCTTAACCTGATGATTTTTAACTTTTTTTTAAATCTTCTCTGCACTCATCCAATTTTTGTGTCAAAAAATACCGCCGCAGATTGACCTTTTTATGGGAGACTGTCTGAATTTACCGAACTGATACACTTCAGGTTAATTTAGGTACATAGCAAGTGCAATTATTGTACCACTCATAGGCATTACATACTCGTATAGCCAAAAAGAAAACCGGAGGTAGCTAGGGAGATATTATGTAGTTGCCTTGGTTCGTATTGATTGCTGTAACCCTAATATATAAATGTGCATTTTTCTCAACGCATTTGTCTGTTGCGAAAAAATATGTGTAGGTATCAACTTATTTCGCCAATACTTTGGTTGCATGACATCATCCCTCCTCACAAAACATAAAATGCGCATGCGTTAAATTAGTGTGTGCAGTGTGTGAGATATCCTTAATATTTAAAAGGATATGCGGCTATTACGCCCAGTCCGAACCCAACTTTGAAAGTATTAAGAAGCAAACTGCAAGTATTTTTGCATTATAATACTGGAAGTTGACACTATTGAAAATAACATTTGTAACCGAATAATAAAATATAAGAAATAGTATGTCTAGACTTTAGAAAGGACTTCTATAATTGTTTAAATTGTGTGTTAAAGAAACTAACAGTGAACAATCGAATTCTCTTAAGATGGTGACTGAAAATGGAGTACAGGTAAATAAATACCTATGAAATAATTTTATGTTGACTAAAATAACACCAATGGAAACGACATTACTGAAAAAATAATCTATGCACTTAAAAGTAGAGGGCGTCCATTTTGTCGATCGATAAATATTTTTATTTGGGCTCATTGCAGTGACTATGCTTTAAAGCAAATTGAAAGTACGCAGTTAGTCATTTTTATGAATTTGAAATACATTTATCTAAAAACTTATTTATTAAACTCAAAATATTTTCAAATAGGTAGGTAGTAATACAACATGAAATATCCTAACAATTTTTGTGCTTGTTTGGTGTTCGAAAGGGCGGGGTTGCGGAAATGAGTCAACGAATATAGAATAACCTACTGTAACTTACTATAATAGGTATGGGAGGGGGTGCGAATATATACCGAATTCTTCTCTAATTGTATTCGTATGTTAAGCGTATGCTTTCAAACGTATTTGTTTTTCAATAATACTCGTTTTTAATCCTGTGAATTTGTGTGCTTAATTGTATTTTCATATATGTACAATCACCTGCTGTAGTTGTCACTGCGCAATGTCGGTTGCCGGCATTCTAAATCAATGAAGGTGAGGGTTGGCTACTTAGATAGGTATAAATGTAAATTTCAAATAGAATTCCATTTGTCTTACTAGGTATACATAGCATATTATAAGGCCTTAAAAATGTATATCTTTCAGCACATCCTCTTAATCCATTATGCATTTTTAAACCAGAGGAACATTTATTTCAACTCTTATGACGAAGAGCTGAGCATGGTCTTGGTCTTCAAAAAGGGATCTCGATTCTCGAATCCTACACCTTTTGTTAATACAAATCGTAAAGTTAAAATAAATTGCAAAAATTAAAATATATCTAGATACTGTAAATAGTAAATAGAAGTGGGAATTTTTATTTACCTATTCTATTTTTTCTAAAAAAAATTTCAAATTTATTTAAATAATAAAAAAATCGTGGGAAATCGGGTAAGACAACAAATTATTTAGTAATACATTTTTTCGCAAACAATTCTAAGAAAATAAAATTCCGATCGGGTGCAATTTAGGGCGTTTAATTGAATGTAGTAGTTGGTTATATGTTTGGCGCCGATTTCTTTTCACAGTCAGTTCTTTTTGACTGTCGTATGTTAGCTAATTTGACAGTCGTAAAGAGGGTTCGCTGACAATTTATTCACGCTTATTTTGAGATTCGAATGAATAGTCAATTCAAACGAATGTCTTTATTCGTTCGAATGAATTTTGCGTATTTTGACATTCTAACGAATAATATTCATTGTCGAAAGATGTCATAAAATAAACTCAAATGAATTATCAGCTGTTTCACATTTCTGTTTTATATAGAGTGACCATTCTTTGGTTTTTTGATGAGACTCTTTTTTTTTATTGTTTTGGTAAATTGTAACAAATATTGAAAATTGCAACAAATTATTGAAAAATAAGTGCTAAGAATATCAAAATTGTTGAGGTACAGTGATATCTTGTATAAGTCGTGTATGCAAAAATACTACAATGCATTATTAGTAATATTTTACCGAGTTAAAATTTAAATTTTATTATTATTTTTCTTTATTCTGTACAAAGAAAATAAATAGTTACTACTCACAATTTTGTAAATTAACCTATTCGCCAGGAATATGGAGCAAAATAAAAGCAGTCGCTGTGTAAGCGACAGAAAATTGCAACGAATAAAAAATGACATTTGTTTCGAACGATTAGAATCTCAAAATACGATCAAGGATCAACATTCGAATGACAAATGAACTTTCGATTGATACCATGAACTTTCTATTCGTTCGAATGTCAAAATACAGATTCTTCTAATTCGACAAACATTCGAACGAGTTCAAATCTCAAAATAAGCGTGATTATGGAGCACCAGGGATGCCAGATCTTAAAAATTAGAAGGCGGAACAATTTTGTTTTTAAAGTGAAAAAAAAACGTATTTATTTTAGTTTACATTTTATTTGTCGTAATAAGTAATAGTTAAAATAAAATTGGAATGGAAAGATCTTTTAAAAAATAGGTGACGCAACAGGCGTGTTTGAGTTTCTAGTTTTGGACGAATGGTTCAAGTAAAAGTCCTTTAATTCATATTTGTACATTTTACACTCCTCGCCACTTGAACACTATGTATACTCTCCTTAATATTGCTCATAATATGTATATATCTCCAAAACGGAATGATAAAACAATTTTTGAAAGTTATTTTTGGGTAACTCTTTTTTCTTTGTGGCAAATTGCAAGTTCTAGAAAAGAGCTGTTATATGTTTTTTCCACTTTACTTTAGCATTCGCTTAAATTTCGTAACATTTTCGCTTAAAGGACGTTTGCCTATTTATTGACAAATTAGCTAAGAAAATCGGGAGAAACCGAAACTTTATATCTATATTTTTAAGTAATCAGCCTAACTATGAATAAAAACATGGAAGGCCACATACAGTGGCCGGCATAAGTATTTTGACACAACTGAAGTTAATTTTGCTCAAAATTTGAACTTACTTCATGTAAATTTCGGCATCAATGGAAAGATCATTTAAATTCCGTTTGAATGATAAAAAACTTTCCTTAACCCATTAAGTACCTACCCATTGAAATCCTAATAGTGAATGCAAAAAAAAATGTTTCAAAAATCTCTTCGCTAATATTTTTTATGATTTTTTGAAAATTGCTAAAAATTACTATTTTAGTCACTTTTTTCTCCTTTTCCTAAAATTTTTTTCTGAGATCATCCTATTTAAAAATAAAGAGACTAATTATTTGGACCTGCTGCATAGCAGAGTGTGGGGGCCGGCAGTTTCGTATTATTATGGCACCTGCAAATACAATTTTTGTCAACCACAATTAATGCGTTGTCTTACAATAGCATATTGAAACAGGCCGTTCCATACTTTCATAACCTTTTTAGACCTCTGCCTTGGATTTACTAACACGATAATGCGCCAATACATACAGCCCGGGTTGTTAAAACGTATATGTAGGGCTATTAAACTGACCGGCATATTCACTGGATTTGAATATCATCGAAAATATTTGGGTATGGTTGACACGTCAAATCTATGGATCGAGATAACAATAATCGACTACATCTAAACTATATATATATATTTTTTTTTTTTTTAAATTCTGACTTGCCGGAGCATTAGGATGCACGTCGACCTAAAAGTGCTAGACGTCAGATATATGTTTAGGTTAGTAGCGCTTCTACTTTCCTAATGTAGATGATCACACATTCAGCGGAGGATTTCCTTAGTTCTTCGGTACTTATTACTTCCCTGAAAAATGATTTCCTTCTTATACCGTAAAGGGCCGGGCATTCACATATTATGTGTTCGGCTGTTTCGTCTTCTTCTAGACATAGTCTGCACTCCGGTGAGTCGACTAAATGCATTTTATTTAGGTGATATCGCAGACTGTGGTGACCCGTTAGGTAGTTAGGTAGGGCCGAATAGCTCTTTTGGCCTGTCTTAGACCTGGGATGTTCTCCCAATACGAGGTACATTTGTTTTGCTCCCAGCTTTTTATTGCCAGATTTATAGCTGATTTGGGAATCGAACAGAATGGTTCAGGGCCAATGAAAGGGGTTTCCGAGCCATTTCTGGCTAGTTTATCGGCTTTTTCGTTTCCTTCAATTCCCTTATGTCCGGGGACCCACCATAGACTGGTTTTGTTCCTGTAACTAAGTGTTTGGAGGGAATCGAAGCAGTGTAGTACTGTTTTGGAGTCAATAATGTGTGAGCTAAGGGCTTTTATAGCTGCTTGACTATCCGTGAATATATGGATGTTGGCGCCTTTAATACCTGAATTGTATATAAGGTTTGCGCATTCTTTAATGGCATGGGGCTCTGCTTGAAATACGCTGGGGTTTTTTCCCATAGGTATTGAGATGTTCCGATTTGGTCCATGGATACCAGCTCCTACCCCCGAGTCCATTTTAGAACCATCCGTATACCACTTAAGGCCGTTTTGGCAGTTTGGGGGGTTATTGCTAACCCATGCTTCTCTGTTTGTGATCTCCGTGGAGAATCTTTTATTGAAGCATAGTGTCTTCGGTA
This sequence comes from Cheilosia soror, assembly GCA_949372485.1. NCBI lineage: Eukaryota > Metazoa > Arthropoda > Insecta > Diptera > Syrphidae > Cheilosia > Cheilosia soror. Next base: position 56,339,632 of record OX443561.1, on the reverse strand, counting down.
AGCGGTCTGTAACCGCACAGATCATGTCAAGTTCTGGAATTTCGGAAAGTAGTTCAATTAGTTCTGGATGTTCGCCAAATTTAAACTCTTCCGCTTGAGTCAAACTTGCTGAGCTGCGTATTGCCACTTTTTTTATATAGATGTGGAGGGGTGTTAGTCCTATTAAGGCTTCTATAGCTGCAGTAGGACAGGTACGCATGGCTCCGGAAGTGCCTAGACAGGCAAGCCGTTGTACCTTATTTAGTTTGTTTATTGTTGTTTTTTGGGTGACTTTGTTCCACCATACTATTGAAGCGTATGCTATAATGGGCCTGACCATGATCGTGTAGATCCAGTGTGTGATCTTTGGAGAGATCCCCCAGGTTCTACCATACATGCTGCGGCAAGCCCAGCCCGAGATATTTTACTTCGTTGGAATACTCAATGTCTGTGTCATTAATTGAAATTCGATTTAGACTTAAATTTCTCCTTTTCGTAAAAGGGACGATGACAGCCTTACTGGGGTTTATGTAAAGACTTTCTTTTCTGCACCAGTCAATGACTATCTTAAGGGCGTTTTGCATTCGCGTTGTAACCTCGTTAGCTTCTTTGCCCCTAATAATGATGACTAGGTCATCGGCGTATCCAATTATATTGAAGCCTGAATTACTTAGGTCTTGAAGTAGGTTATCAATAACCAGAGACCATAGTTGGGGTGAGAGTACTCCTCCCTGAGGGCAGCCTTTTACGGCTGTTACTGATACTGAGGTCAGTGCTGACGAAGCAGTTACTTTCCGACTTTCAAGCATCGCCTTGATCCAGTTGATGGTAGGTTGATCTATACCTCTGCGGGTCAAAGCATTCGATATGGAGTCATATCCAGTGTTGTCAAAAGCACCCTCAATGTCGAGGAAGGCGCATAGTGCAACTTCTTTGTTTTGGTATGCACTTTTTATTTGTGCTGTTAAACTTAGAAGTGCTCCTTCTGTAGACTTGCCTTTCTGGTAGGCGAATTGGCAGGGGTGCAGAGGTGTGCTTTCATTTAAGCATTCTCTGATGTGCACGTCTAGAATTCTTTCCATTGTTTTCAGGAAAAACGATGTCAAGCTTATTGGACGGTATGATTTAGGTAGTTCTATTGGTTTGCCTGGTTTGGGGATAAATACAACGTTTACCTCCCTCCAGGTCTGTGGTATATAACCCCAATTGAAACTAAACCTAAATAAGGCAACCATAGTGGGTAAGAAAAATTCCAAGCCCTTTTGTATGAGGGCAGGAAAAATTCCGTCTGTCCCCGGTGCCTTGTATGGTTTAAATGAGTCGATCGCCCATTTAACCTTATCCGGCGAGAAAAGTCTGCCGGATAAACTGTTAATCCTTTTTAGGTTTTTAGGGGGTGAGTCTACGGTTATGTGTTCGTGAAACTCACTTGTGATAGTGGATCCGGGGAAGTGAACCTGAAGAAGGGTAATCAACGTTTCCTCTCGGTCGCATGTGATTGTACCATCAGATTTGACTAGTAATCCCATGCAGTTTGTTTTATCTTTTGAGAGCGCCCTGTGAAGGCGCGCCACCGCAGGGAGCTCTTCGAGTTCCTCACAGTAGTTTCGCCAGGATGCTCTTTTAGATTTTCGCAACTCTATGTTGTATTGGGTAAGCAGTGATTTGTATTGGTCCCACTTACCGGTGCGTTTGGCTTTATTGAAATGTTTTCTCACTCTTTTACGGAGGCTTTCTAGGTTGTCGTTCCACCATGGTGTGCACCTCTTTACCACAGTCCGTTTAACCTTACAGCTATTTGTAAAAGATGAGATGATAATGTCATTTAGTTGGCATTGTGCGACTTCCGCTTCGATTATACATGAAGGTTTTTCTGGAAGAATGTCACATTTGATCGCTAGGTTTTCGCGATAGGTTCTCCAGTTTGTGAGTTTGTTATCGTAGCGGATCGGCGCATGTTCCGTGTTGCATCTTAGTTGGAATCTTATGTGCATATGATCCGATAAAGATGCCTCACCTGACACGCGCCAATTTTCAACGATGTTTTGCACAAAAGAAGAAGAAAGGGTAAGATCTAAAACTTCCTCTCTTAAAACGTTTCTGAACGTGGGCTTATTTCCCTTATTTAGTACAACTACATTTTTGCTATAAAGGTATTCTAATAAAGACTCACCTCTTTTATTTATATCTCGGCTGCCCCAAACTTCGTTATGCGCGTTAGCGTCGCAACCGATGATAATTTGTAGTTGCTGGGTTTGGCAGTACTGGACCAGTTCTTGTACTGGACGTGGTGGTATATCGTCTTCTCCAGCAAAGTACGCCGATGCGCATACTATTTTTTGCAGCTCTCGGCCGTTGTGTCTTTCTAAAAGGACCGCCACCAGATCTCAGGTAATGAAACCTGGAATGGGAGAGAATTTTATTTCTTTTGCAACTAATAGAGCTGCCCTTGGTCTAAAATTTCCTCGGGCGAAGATAAGCTCTCTGGTTTTACTATTTAAACCAAATATCTTACCGTCTGTAGCCCATGGCTCCTGGATTAACCCTAGAGCGATGTTCCCTTCGGCACATCTTTGGTTATAGGTGTCCGAGGCACCTATAGCGCGGTGCAGGTTGGCCTGCAGCACATTTAGTAGGGAGGTCATCGTCTTCTACCGTGCTCTGCCTTTCCCGCGCCCATTCCGCAGCTAGCTTCGGTCTAAACCGTTGCTAGCTGATGGTTGTGTTGCTCGTACTAGGGGCGTCCGTCGGCAGTTTGTCCGTTTTCTTATTGTCGCTTCCGGCGGCAGTACTAATACTAGCCACTGGTTGCGACGTGCTATCGCTTGGTTTTTGTGACGACTTGCTCGTTGTAGCAGTGTCACTATTTTTTGGAGCCTGAATTGCCGACCTGTCGGAACCCTTAAGGATTATCTTGATTTGTCCAAATCTATAAGAGACCATCCCCTTGAGCTCCGCAAGTCTGCGCATCGTACTCTCGTTTATTGCAAAGACCATGTGGGCGACATCCTTCTCGTCCGATCTTTGCAGAACTCTCCACGTTCTTGTATTTAGGTCTTTATTCTGACCGTCTAGCATCGCCAGTATCCTCTCGTTTGCGACCCCGGTACTCTGCGGGAAGAAAGCTCTGACAACATGTGGCTTCGGAAAATCTTCCTTCCCCACAAGCATCACTTCCAACCCACATTTCTCTTTCAGTCTGAGGAAGTTGGTTTTCATCCATTCTGAAGTGGTGGTGTCCGCACAAACTAACATGAGCCACCCGGCTTTGAAAGTTGTCCCACGGAAAGCTGGCTTTGCATCCCCGTCACGCAGTTCGATCGTGATGTCCATAATCCTCTCTTGTATCTGAACCATTTGTTCATTAGTGAGAGGATTGCGATCGATATCGACTGGTACGACTCCCAATCTGACCATAGCTGGCTATATCTCTATAGGAGGCTTTGTCAGTGGTAGTTTTCCCAGTGCGAGCTCGTTTCGCTTCGGACTGAGGTGGTGTATTGTCCTCGGATCTCATGCGTTTGACCTCGGGACCTTTGGCATCATCTTTTGTTTTTGCAATGATGCGGGCTTGCTCTATGCTGCTGCCCTGTTTCAGCGCTCTGTTGAAGCGGCGCTGTTCCGCTGGCGTGAATCTCACGCGCTTGGAGTCGGTCTGTGCCGGTTTGCCAGAGCTCTCCGACGCTCCTGTGTTCTCTGGATGCAATTCATCAGAGAGTATACTGATGTTGTATACAGTGCTTGATTCCGATTCTGAGTCGCTTAGATAAGACGATTTCTCTTCTAGGCTCATCATCTCGAAATCGCTTATTTGTGACCCTTCCCGGTTGGCAGGTGTCATGTCGATATCGACAGGGTGTTCTAAAACATCCCTAGTTGATGATGCATTTATAGAGGCATCATTCTCTATAGTTTTTTTGTTTAGGTTCTCTATTGTTCCCACGAGTAAGCGGGATTCATTGGTCGCCCGTGGTCCGGTATCCGAAATTCGCAAACTAGCGGCTTAAAACTCCCTTTTTAGCCATGCATCCGTCGGCGTTTGCTGTTCCACCTTGGATTTGGGGTTTACTCCCACCTCAAACTTATGGTTCACGCTTATACATTGATCGTGCGTTGCAACGAGTTACAACGCACGGTCAATATCTAAGTGAGACCCTTGGCTAACACTAAACAGACAAGCTGATTAGCCATTTTCAGGTAGGCGCCCGCGAGAAGGACTGAAAGATGAGGATTTTGCCCAGCCCACATCTAAACTAACCCAAGACATCAATTTAGCTCGGAGCTCGATTTCGCAAAATTATTTCGCCAATTTGTATGCATCCCTCCAAATCAGGGATGTGTGAATTTTGGAGCAGAAAGGTAGCTCAAAACACAATTGAACAATTTTTTTTTTTAAATTTTAAATACTCCAATTACCTTCAATTTAAGTAGGTAATGTTCGTGTTAAAAAGAAGCAGAATTTTCTAAAATGTTTTTTTTTTTTTTTTCGTTTAAGTGTTCTATTTAAGTGGCGCAAAATTAAGACCCCATACTTTACCGGTGTTTAGTTAATAATTTTTTTGGTGATAATTAAAGCTTAAGTTTTAAACCTTCCTTCCGGTCAAATTACAACAATAAAATGAACATTTATTAAAAAAAAAAAAACAAGTAAAAGTGTTATCATCGGCCTATGCTTTGATACCCTCCACTGTATTTACTGTATAGGTACACGCATGTGTCTAATAGTGGTTTTGTATGGGAGGTACCAGAACTACTTGACCGACATAGCTCATTTTCAATACCAACCTGACGACGGTAAAAAGAAGTGCTCTCATTCATCTGTGTCGATTCGTTTGGACGCTATCGTGTTTTCAATAGACAGACAGACGGACATGGCTAAATCGATTCAGAATGTGATCCTGATTCAGAATATATATATGTATATAATATATACTTTTGGGGTATCCGGTGAATATACCTTCCCGCGGAGGGTATAAAAATGGTTTTGTACATTTCGAAAAGACAATTAAGTAGGTAGCGCATACTAAATTGTCTTATGCACTTTTTGTACATCTGTGAAGCTGTTGCGTTTGGGTACAGTGCTTTCCCGTGATACCGGGAGAAGAGTACCAAACGGAGAGGTATAAGAATGAAAAGATTAGGTTTTTATTACCCACCACCTTTTCGTCGATTTTAAGGCCGCCGATGACAGCATTTATAGAGACGAGCTATACAGAGCAATGTCTAGTTTTGGCATTCCTGCCAAACTCGTCCGTTTGTGTAGGATGACAATGGAGAATGCACGCTGCTCCATTAAGGTCGGTAAAGAACTCACCGAAACCTTCGATGTCAAATAAGGATTTAGACAAGGCTATGCGCTGTCATGTGACTTCTTCAACATCGTTCTTGAAAGAATAGTGCAGAACTCAAACGCTAACACCAGAGGCACTATCTTTCAAAAGTTCGTCTATCTACTCGCCTACGCCGACGAGACGACATCGACATAATCGGGAGAACGCAGAGTGATGTCACTGGCGCGTTCGTGAGCATTGAGACGGAGGCGGCGAAGATGGGTTTGGCGGTCAATGAGGGCAAAACAAAGTATATGGTGTCATCCACATCTGTGGAAAGTTGCAGGAGATTTATTTTGTTTATTTGCTTTATAAATGAAAATTAAATAGTTTTTCTTACGTACCTATCGTAAATGGCGTACCGCCAATGTTTTTTGAATTATTTTGTTTTATTATGTAAAACTTAAATTTTGGAAAAAAAAAATTTAATAAACTTATCCAAAACTAATCCAAAATGATTGCATTCTTTTACAACTCTGAGTAGCCTACACGATCGGTCCAATTTTTAAGCACATTATCGATTGTGTGCAGCTGTATTTCACCAATGGCTTCACGAATATTGTCCTTTAAAGCGTCAATTGTCTCTGGCATGTCGGCGTAACACTTATCTTTTACGGCACCCCACAAATAATAGTCCAACGGTGTCAAATCGCAGCTCCGCGGTGGCCAAACGACATCAGCTCTGCGGCTGATAATGCGATCTTCAAAAACAGGGCGCAACACATCGAGTGTGCAACATTCGGCTGTGTGGCACGTAGCGCCGTCCTGTTGTAACCAAATGTTGCCAATATCCTGCTCTTCAATTTTTGTGAACAAAAATTCGTTCAACATGGCCCGATAACGATCGCCATTGACTGTAACGGCCACTCCTTGCTCATTTTCAAAGAAAAATTACCCAATTATGCCTTATGCACACTTTCTGCCACAGCAGCAATTTTATCGGGTGTACGCACTGTTTTTGGCTTTTCACGCTTTAGTTTATCGATGAGGATGCCAGTTTCTTTCACTTTTTTTCACAAGATAACGAACATACGGAGCTGACGGTGCTTCTCTTCTTCCAAAATCCGTACGCAATTTTATAAAACAAAGTCGATAAAACTGTTTCCCTCTGTCGCCCGTAATTTTCAACCGATTTTTTTGATTTTTTTGAAATGTAGGTAATTACGGTGATTGGGAGATAGGCTAAACAAATTCAAAATCGGACAGAGGGGCGTGGCACCGCCCATACAAAAAAAACATTCAAAATCTTATATCTCGAAAACCACCGAATTGATTGAGATCAAACTTACAGATAATCTTAGGTACTGGTCGTGGAGCGTTCCTGTGAAGATAGATTAAAATCGGACAAAGGGGCGTGGAACCACTCATAAAAAAATACTCAAAATCGTATATTTTGAAAACTACCAAATCCATTGAGATCAAACTTACGGATAAATCTTAGGTATTGGCACTACGGTGCTTCTGTGAAGATTTGTCAAAGTTGGATAAAGGGGCGTGGCACTTCCAATACAAAAAAAAAATAAAACATTGTCGCCCGAAAATAAATAAAATAAAATAAAAAAAAATTTAAAAAAGCAACGAAAAGCCCGCCAGCTTCGCAAGGGTTCAGCTAGTTAGCATATAAGATAAATAAAAAGCGAATAAATAATAGATAATGATAGATTGGTAATGTAAATAATTAACTAATGTATATGTTGATTGGTGAATGTAGGTTCAATCTCAAACACTAGTATTTGGCCTTATGTCACTTTCACAAAGCGACATAAGGCTTAATTTCAAGATTTGGCCTTATGACGCTTGGCCTATGTCACGGCACCGCATTTTACATGTTAAGGTGGGTTTCCACATGTCGGTTGATTGACAAAGTTTGACAGCCCTCGCGTTTATGTCATTGAACGACACCAACGTCAGTTCATTTCCACTTATGCCAATTATTGGCAAAAAATCGTTTGTCAGTTGATTGACCAACTTATGAACTCGATGCCAATTAAATTTTCTCTGTCAATTATAGACAAAGTGACATTTTGTTTGACAATTCAGCTATTTCCACTTGTCCAGTGGTTTCTTTGTCAATTATTGGCAAACGCTGTTAGTCAATCCATTGACAAGCAATTTTTCGCTATTTCCACTTGCCAATTGTTTAATTGGCATAAAAATACGTCAATTGTCAATTTTAAATCGACAAGTGGAAACCCAGCATTAGTGTCATTTTTAATTTAAGTAAGGATTATTTCATCAAGTATCGTTGAGCAACTGATAAAATTGAAAAAAAAAAAAAATAAAAATAAAAACAATGACATGTGTACCTACTTGTGTAGTATCTCGAAATACTATACAAATTGTTTGAAGTTTAATTTATGCTAACTTTGTATAAAATGTCAGTTTTAATAAAACAAAAGATGCGAGTTGAGTAAGTAAAACGTAATGCGGCTTAATGATAAGCGCAAATTAGTTGAATTTTCTTTTTGTATATCTGATTCAATAAATTTGAATAGATAGCTCAAAAGATGGAGCACAAAAAAAAATAATAATGCTCGCTGTTTCAATAAATTTGGAACAGGAGAAAGAAGTTTTAAGCTCAAATGATGGAGCATTGAAAAGTCTGATTCAATTGCTTTAAACAGGAAAATAAGTTGTTCGCCCAAAACGTTGGGGCATTATTAAATCAGATATCAGGCATTTTGACATCCTACTTTAAAGTTAAAAAAAAGGTTAATTTAATTTTGAAAATGAAAAGAGTAGATGTAGCATCTCGAAATACTATACAAATTGTTTGAAGTTGAATTTATGCTAACTTTGTATAAAATGTCAGTTTTAATAAAATAAAACTTTACTTATACGGAACTACAGAACTAGATGGATGTCTTTTGTTCAAGATATAACAACATGATAACAGCTCAGAAAATCGTACCCGCCAAACTTGCAATGAACAAGAAAATGTCGAATTCCAGTCATTATGTTTTGGTTTCCTATTATGAATCACTATATGACGGTAACTTTTTTTCTTTTTAGGGAGATGGAAATACCTCATTTCTCCGTTCGGCCCGTGCTGGAAACTTGGAAAAAGTTCTGGAACACCTGAAAAATAACATTGACATTAATACTAGTAACACTGTAAGTTCCTTATAAACTGTGCCGATTTAACTGTTACACATGCGAATTTTATGATGATCGTAAACGGAAAATTCGATATTACACAAATTTTTATTTTCTAATTTAAGCCGCATATTTAGGTAGATACCTACATAGTAATATAAGTATTTGTGCTAAACGAAACATTAAAATTGCTTTTATAATGCTTTGTATTTAAAGTGATGGCGAGGAAAACCTGAACTACAGTCCTTAGTGAGACGTAGAAAAGCATGATGCTAGATATCATACATCTTTAGACTAAAGAAACTTTTTGCCCCACAGCCGATATTTGATCAAGTTGAAGAAAAGTGTTTATTTCGACTTTTTCATTGATAAACCTTATGTAGTGCGAGTACTGATGAAGTTCTTAGATCAATGTACAGCCATTGTGATACCCTTTTGGTTATGCCTATTAAACTGTGAAGGCTTAAAAAAACGTACAGGTTGCCAAGCCCATGGCATTTACAAATTTGGGTTGGTAATTTATGGATCTATCATATGTATAGTGAGGATGACTAATGATGTATTGATATACTATTAGTGTTAGGGCCAGTTTCAAATGTTCCGGATAAAGTTTCGGATAGTTAGCCGAAACATAACGCTATCCACCAAATAAAAGTTTCTGATTTTTTTTTCTGTTTCATCGTCAAAGTCTCTGATAAACTATCCGGTAGAAAAATTTATCAGGCACTAATTGTTTGACAGGAATGGAAATGATGTTTTTAATTATTTATCACATTTTTAAGTAAATTGTGTTGTTCTATTTTTCTATTCCTTCATTAATTTTCGATGGCCCGCTTATCCATTAAGTGGATCGTGGGTGTAGGTTGCTCAAATCCAAGTGGAGCCACCACAGTCTCGATTCTCCGCCATCGACTCTAAATCATAAAGGTCAATCCCCATACGGGTAGAGGTGATATTATTGACTTGATCTAACCATCTCATCCTGGGTCTACCTCGAAGGCGCCTACCTGATGGTACGGATTTCACACGTCTTGGAATCCTGGTTGGGGACGTGCGTTTAACATGAACCACCGAAGCATGCATTGATCCGGACAGAGAAGTAGCTGCTCGACATTGAGTCCCTCACGTATTCTGGTGTTTCCAATACGATCTCTATGGGTCACACCAGGAATAGGTTAGGTTAGGTTAGGTTAACGGGTTGACAGAGCAGGTATAACCTGCTGTGCCACACTTAGGTCCTTGTGTTGCCCTTTTTTTTTGATGGGGGTTAACCAGTGATGTTGGGATGGTTAGCCTCGTGTCCCTTCTTCTAGCGATTACTCGACGCTGTCCAGCCATCCTGATATCCTCAGAAACCTGTAAAGATCAGAAAGTGAGACATCAGAAAGTTCTTGTAGGTCATGGAAGTAATGACTTCCAAGTGTTCTGCTCCTCAAGTGACAGAGGCTCGGGCAGTGACAGAGGAAGTGAGGTGTATCCTCATGAACCTCTTCGTCTCCACATCCTCTACATATATCGTCATCTTTGAGATTTAGTTTCATTGTATGATTTCTTAGGAAGTTATGACCCGTTAGAGCCCCTACCAATTTAGACAACGATGACCTGTCAAACTGTAGAAGTTTGATGGTTCGGCCACTGTCGTATTTTGGCCAAAGCTTCCGTGATACTTCGCAGGTAGCTAGTCCCTTCCACCTGTTGTTGGTTTTCATGCGAATTTTATTTTCCACTCTCTCTCTAAGATTACAGAGTGGTGGCTTAATCGACTGCAGTGCCAGATCATGATCCATTGCAGACCCGTTTCTCGCTAGTTCGTCGGCCCTCTCATTGCCGGATTTGTCACTGTGCCCAGGGACCCAGCAGAGGACCGTGGAGTGCTGCGAGCAGAGAACTTTAAGCTCTTCGCGGCAGCGTTGAACTAACTTTGATTTTATTTCAATAGCAGAAACTGCTTTAATAGCCGCCTGGCTGTCAATGAAAATGGTAATATCATTTTTTGGTATTGCCAACAATGACACCTTACGGGCCGCTTCCGCGATTGCCAGAATCTCTGCTTGGAAGACACTGCTGTTGTCAGGAAGCCTGATTGAACAGTGTATATTTAATTCCTCGGAGAAGATGCCGGAACCTGTTCCACAGTCCATCTTCGATCCATCTGTGTAGATGGATATCGATTTCCTCTTTGTGGGTTCATCTGTGTTCCATTCATCTCTACTCGGGAACGAGCAGGAGAATGGTCTATCAAAGTTTAGATGTGGGATCATATAGTCAGAAGTGACAACATTCCCAATGTATTTCCCTAGAATCTGTGAGTGACCAAAGTTGCTCACGTTCCAAGTACCCGTTTGGCTAATCCTTAAGGCACTTTTGGTAGCAGATTCCTCCATGTACAGGTCTAGAGGAGTCAGATTGAGAATTGCCTCCAGTCCAGCCGTAGGCGTGGTTCTCATCGCACTGGTTGTCCCTATACATGCTAGTCTTTGTATTTTTGTCATAGACTTGAGATTGGTCGCCTTGCCCGCGGCTTGCCACCAGACTACGCTGCCATATGTGAGTATAGGCCGCACGATTGCCGTGTACATCCATAGGATTGTTTTGGGGTTTGGTCCCCAACTCCTGCCAAAGATGCGGTTACATGCGTAAAAAGCATTAGCTGCTTTTTTCACTCTTTCATTGACATTCGGCTTCCAATTAAGTTTCCTGTCTAAAATCATTCCTAAATATTTCGCTCTATCTATCACCTTTAGAGGTATTCCCTCGAGAGTTGGTGGCTCGAATAGTGGTATTATTCTCTTGTTTGTGAACAGGACAAGCTCAGTTTTCTGGGGGTTAACCCCAAGGCCGCATTGTTTTGTCCACGTATTGAGTACTCGTAGTGAGTTTCCTAGTAGCTCGCTTATGGTCGGTAAGAATTTACCTTTTGCAAGCAAGACTACATCGTCTGCATATGCAACTACCGTGGTACCCATGTTATTGAATTTCATTAGTATCTCATTCATGACAAGTACCCAGAGTAAGGGGGAGATGACCCCTCCTTGTGGAGTGCCTCTCGAAGCGGTTACTCTAAGGACCGTGTCACCTAGTTTCGCGTTGATGTTTCTTTCACTAAGTAAATTAACAATCACATTAGTGATAGATTGGTGAACGTTTAGATTCTGTAGTGCCCTTTTTACTGCGCACGTTTTAACTACGCATTTTTAATGTGTCTTCTATTGTAGGCGTACTGGACAGCTTGTTGCTTTCCACCACGCTCGCCGCAATGACAACTGAGGTTTCGGTTTTGTCCAAACATTCAGTGTCCTTTGGCTTACCTGGATTATCCACAACAGTAACTGCGCTGTCCAAGGTCGAGTCTGCCTCTCCCGGTGAAACAATTCTGTCCTCTTTGTCTGCTTCTTCTTTCGCAGGGTCAGATGCAACAGACCCGTGCCCCGATAGGCTAAGGCATATCACAGGCATTGGTGGTCGCATAAGAACTCCCTCGCTCGAAATTCCTGGAGAGACAGCCTTCGGTAGGGTGTTAGCACAGGGCTCATCACTTTCCAAAGCCTGACTTTCCAAGAAGTCAAGAGCATTTTGAAGCCGTCGTCTGTCAGTGTCTCCTAGTTGATGTCTTTTCTGCAGCTTCTTTATCGTCATTTTGCAGTTGACAACTCTTTTCCTAATTGAAGCTGTAGAAGATATGGAGAATTTTGATGAGCTGGCGATAGAGCGGTTGTCATCTTCCTCAAGAAAGAGTTTCTCAAGGCCGAGGTCAACCGCTCCCTCGCTTCCCCCAACCGAAGCAGCTTTACTAGTTGACGGTTCTTGGAGTAAGAAGTTCTCTTCCTCCTCCGTCATGTTCATCGTCTGAGAATCGGCTTTCCTGAAGGTCATGGTGCCCGATTCATTTACACCAGTCTCTTTGCTTGTTATTGTTTTATTTAATTGATCAATTTTGGACCCACGAGTAAGGGGGAAGGGAAGGTCGTTCTGTACTCACCCCCTGTATACAGAAAAGGGGAATTAAATTGAAACTAGAGGTCCCCAGGTATCTAGAGTTCACCGCTAGAAGACACATAACATGGTGCCATACATCCCATGGGCACGGTTGTTCACCCGGGATTACGGGTTTTATCGAGTTATTCCCCTCTAGATCCGTTATATTTCGTTCAAAGCAGTGGCACCTCGTGCAGGATGTGGCTCTTCACCACGTATAACGGTCTTAAGCTATCAGTTTTGTCGATAGCCTCTGGTCTCTAGACTGAGACCTCGCCAACCACACCAGGAATACAACGGAGGAATTTCATGTGTAGCTTGCGGCTTGTATCCGCGACCTTATTCTTTCGGTCATTAATGAAAAGGAGATTAGACAAAATGCACCCTGGCAAATTCCAACGCCCAGAGTGAAAGGTATTCAGTGAGCATTGTTCATCGTCGAGGATTTCTCAAAATAATTTAAAATACATACTCTGTTCCTACGTGTCCGTGTAATTTGGTTGTAATATTCATCAAATTCGTCGTCTAAGATTTCAAATAAATCCATGATAGGACACTTCTGACTCTGAAATTATATTTTTTCCAGCCACTTCAAGTAAATATTTTGTTTATCTTGCGGATAGAGGCTTTAACAGTCACTTCAACCGACTGATCCGAGACTTTATATGTCAGATATCACTATCCGAAACATTTGAAACCGGAAGTTGAAGTTTATCTGACATATTTTTTTTTTTTCGATTTGTAATTGGAATTTGCTGGAATGAAAAATCATCGAAAGACATTACAGAGCTATTTATTACGCGGGACCTTAACCCGATCTAAAAAAAAACTCCCAAGGGGACTGACCTTCGTCATCCCGAATTGATTGCACCTAGTCGTTCGACTAATCGGCAATTTATTTTTGATTCATTTTAAAAAATTTAGTGGATAAATCCGACGTTTGCCGAATTTCTATACTTTTTTAGTTGAAAGTATTACCTACTTTCTTGGTCTTAGCTAAGATCAAGAGGTTTAACCCGCCTTAATCTCCTGATTACATTGGCGGTATTTAAAAGTTCTGTTTTTTCTATGTTAACATGGTTAAGAAGTCTACTTCTATGCCTTCGGGCAACCTTTTTAACTTCTTCCTCAACCATTTCAATGTTAAGATCTCTATGTAGATCAGCGTTGCGTATGTACCAAGGTACTTTATTTTGGAAAACTTGAATTTTTTGCAAATTTGTTTGGCATGTACATGCCCACAACTGGATCCCGTAGGTCCATACTGGTTTTAGAACTTGCTTGTATAGCAATAACTTATTATAATTTGACTTGACAAACTTATTATAATTTGACAATAAGCCAATACATTTTACTGTATCGCATGTTCAACTCGTCTCTTTTTATACCCTCCACAGGAAGGTATATTCACTTTGTCATTACGTTTGTAACGCCAGGAATGATTCACCGGGGACCCTATAAAGTATATATATTCTAAATCAGGATCACATTCTGAATCGATTTAGCCATGTCCGTCTGTCTGTCTGTCTGTCTGTCTGTTGAAAGCACGATAGCGTCCAAACGAATTGACCTAGGCGAATGAAATTTTGTGAGACGACTTCTTTTTACCGTCGCCAGGTTGGTATTGAAAGTGGGCTATGTCGGTCAAATAGTTCTGGTACCTTCCATACAAAACCACTATTAGACCCAGACTCTCTCTGTCTGTTAAAATCACCATAGTGTCCAAACGAATCGACTTAGGCAACTGAAATTTTATGAGACGTAAAGGGTCCGCCATCTAACGTTTTTTTTTTTTTTCAACTAGTGCTTATTTCGCGAATGGTAACACTTAGCTCATGTCTGCTTTGACAGATAATTAGTTTTGTCCTTCCGCCGAACGAATATGGTTGTGTATACGCTTGAACAACTGACCATCCAATGCGTTTTCGCTTCGCTAAGTGGGCCTGCGATCGACTTAGAGAAGATGCCGATTTTGCCAAAAAAAAGCATCTTTTCAGATGAAGCTCATTTTGATCTTGGCGGGTACGTAAACAAGCAAAATTGTCGCATTTGGGGCACCCGCACGCATACATTGAAAAGCCGATATACCCAAAACGAGTCACTGTTTGGTGCGGATTTTGGTCCAGAGGCATAATTGGGCCATTTTCCTTCGAAAATGAGCAAGGAGTGGCCGTTACAGTCAATGGCGATCGTTATCGGGCCATGTTGAACGAATTTTTGTTCACAAAAATTGAAGAGGAGGATATTGGCAACATTTGGTTACAACAGGACGGCGCTACGTGCCACACAGCCGAAGCTACACTCGATGTGTTGCGCCCTGTTTTTGAAGATCGCATTATCAGCCGCAGAGCTGATGTCGTTTGGCCACCGCGGAGCTGCGATTTGACACCGTTGGACTATTATTTGTGGGGTGCCGTAAAAGATAAGTGTTACGCCGACATGCCAGAGACAATTGACGCTTTAAAGGACAATATTCGTGAAGCCATTGGTGAAATACAGCTGCACACAATCGATAATGTGCTTAAAAATTGGACCGATCGTGTAGGCTACTGCATGGCCAGCCGAGGCAGCCATTTGAATGAAATAATTTTCCATTATTAACCGGAAGGATTGTACTTTCAAATAAAAAAAGAAATTTGAGAAAATATTCAGTAGTTTTTTTATAGCATTTCCAAAAAAAAAAAAAGTTATTTGGCGGACTCTTTATTATATTTATGGCCTTCAGGTTTGCATAAAGACAAAGTCAATATTTGACCCATATATCTCTCTGTCTGTTGAAAGCACGATAGCGTCCAAACGAATCGACTTATGTGAATGAAATCTTGTGAGAGGACTTTTTTTAACCGTCGCGTCGTCAGGTTGGTATTGAAAATTGTTTATGTCGGTTTTTAAGAGAACCTTCAAGATGTCTTTCAGTCTTAATATCTGCTTTATTGGCACCTCTATGCTTTGCATATAAACTATAATAGTACCTAAGTCTTAGTAATTTTAAATTACATACGATTATATTAAATGAATGAAATGAAATGAAATTGAAACATTTTGGTTCCCCGAGGTTTTCATCCAAAAGCAGAAAATAATTGGACTATCTAATACGCTATGGGGGGGGGGATTAATTTTGCTCCTGTCGACGGCTTTGGTCCGGCATACAGCTGGCAAGGTTTTTCTAGACTAGAGTTCGTTCTGCCCTTCCTATTGTAAGTTTAGGTATCACCTCATTGTTAAGTTAGTCTTAAGTGTAGTATTAAGAAACCGCCGAATAAAGCTGTAACTATTGGGCTAATTAATTATCCTCGGGTCATTTTTTGACACTTATGAATGTGTCGAAAAGACAAGTTCACCAAACTTCAATGCTATTTTTTTTTTCCTCTTCAACATTCTAGCAAAACTCAAACAAAAGAAAACGACAACAAATTTGAATAACATCTTTCTCCCATAGGAGGATAATTTTTAGACGACTGAAAAATTCTTTTACGACCATGAAGTGTCAGAAAATTATCCGGGGATAATTTTTATTTAGCCCATGCGTTTGGCAAGAATGAAAGTCATGGAAAATGTTTGCCATGCGAGTTAGTATGTACTGTTGTACAATGTACATGCATGGGTCTAATATTAATTTTGTGTGGGAGGTACCAGATCTATTTGACCGACATGGAATATTTTTAATACCAACATGACGACCGTAGAAAGAAGTCCTCTCACAAAATTTCCTTCGCATAGATCGATTCGGTTGGACGCTATTGTGTTTTCAACAGACAGAAAGAAAGGGGCCTAATACTGGTTTTGTATGGGAGGTACATTTTAGTTTCAAGTTTTAAAGTTTAAAAGTTTCTTTATTTTTACAATAATTTCAATTTATAATAGTTTACCCACAAAGCAAAATGCTTATCTGCAGGCGGTTATACATATTGGCGCAAAATTATAGTCGCCTTGTATTAAGGGAGGTTAGTAGGCACTAAGTAGTAGCGGCACTCTAACTCCAAAACTGCCGCCTAACTTTCTATTTAATTATGTATAGACGCTTTTTTATCATCCTACAACTAGTACTGACTTTAGTGTAGACCTGACACAAATTTTTGTCAGACTCACAAATTCACAGTTTGAGAAACCAAACTCAGTTTGGGGGATTCTATTTCAACAAATTACCTATCATAAACGGACAAATAGCGAAAGGACAACAAATTAAAATAGGGGTATTCATGCAACGTCGTAAACGTAGTGAACTTGGTAAGTTTACGACCGACGTGGTAAATGAACTGCCATAATTTGTATGGGAAATCATTTACCACAAGATGGTAAACTTACTACGCGAATTTGGGTAGAAAATCGAGATGGTAAACTTTTACGACAACGTCATTGTGACATTTCACACTTGAAATAAAGGCGAAACTTTTGATGCATTTATAAATAGATATTGTTCGCGATTGTGATTGATTCGAATTGGAAATTTCGTTATTTAAACCCTTTTAAAACTTGTTTTCTAAATTCAATTTGATGGACTAACAAAATGTACAAGTTTCTCTTTATAATTGCATCAAAAGTGGTTTGTTCGCATTTTATCAATTCGCTCGTTCCCTCTCATGTGAAACAGCTGATTGGTTTACCATCATTAAGGCAATCAGATATAATTAACAAAATACTAGTACTTTGTCACGTAAAATAACTTAAAGTATACTTTATTTGACTATAACTGCGCAATTGTTATCATTTTAAGTTGTAAGTGATTCTTTTAAATATTTCGTTTATATAATGAAAAACTAAGTACAGAATTTGAGTGTAACATTGTGTAAGATTTAGTGAAAATCATTTTTTTCTATGTAACAAAATACAGTTTTATAAAATATATTATTATTTTCTTTCTGTACTTTTGCTTTTCTGGAGCCCGTATGGATTGAATGATTTCTTCTAAACATTTTTCTACGGTTAACAGGATTGCGATTGGTCTTTAGTTCTCTACTTTGTTTTTTTATATCTCCTTTGTAAATAGGACGAATAGCTGATGTTTTCATCAGCCTTGGCATGCAACCTTGCTTCAAAAAATCTTCAATGGATATTTTTCCGTTTTCTAGTTTTGCAGTAGCAAGTTCAATCAAAATGCTTCGATCTATATGTTTTTTCTTTTTCGGCTGAAAGACGTCATGGGTTCCATCGGTTGTCATTATAATGTCTCTGGAAACAGACTGATCTTCATCTAGAAGACAATCGAGGAATTTAAAGAAATTTCCTTATTTCACCAACTTTTTACTTAATTTGCTGTTGAATCCTTCAAGCGCGCTAGTGGTGCGTATGGCATTTTTGTACACACGAATTTTTAACTTTTATTTTCTTAAATTCCCAGCATGGCTTCTCAAACAAAAATTTTATTTTAGCTTAAGGGAATTAGCCCGAATGTTAAACTTTTATTTAAAGACTCTTTTTGCGTTTCGTGACCAAGCTTGCTCAACTACTTCGGATTTTATCAAGTTAAATGCTATTTGTATATTTGATGCACTCATCAGCGGAAGTACTAACAGTTTTTGAAATATTCGGTGTACGTCGTGGTTTGTGCGCATGATATGAACAACATTTTTAATTTTACTAGCTCTTCTTCTTAATGCCTGGGTGTAATGCAACCAGCAAGTATTTAATGATGCTGAAGGAAATACATTTCTTAATCCGTTTCGCATAGCATCCTCAAAATCGGTTGTAAACCCATTGGGCCTCCGCACACGAGACTAATTCTGCCGGCATAAAACCGATTTTGTTGGCGAGGGGACTGAAGTGAGGGGAAACAAACGGAATAAAATGTTCTGCCGAGTTTGAGCGGTTGAACAAGGCATAAAACTAATACATACACAACTTTCAAAATATTTCAATTGTGAAAATAATACTACACAATGCAAAGGGGTTCATATATATAATTTTTCTGCCGGCAGAAATCATCCCGTGTGCGTTCGAAGTATGGTATAAAAACGGTTTTCTGCCGGCAGAATTAATCTCGTGTGCGGAGGCTCATTGGGTTCAAATTTGAAAAAATTAGACTCAATAAATTGAAACACATGCGTACCTATATATAACTTCCGATTTATTACTCATTTAAATATAAATGAACGGAAAAGTCTAAAATGATTTTGAGAAAATAATATAGAAATTCTTCAACTGCATTATCCTAAATTTAGCTCGTTGTATGCAAAATGGACAATTAGTAGCTGCATAATCGTAAGCTGGTACAGTACTAAATGCAAATCCAATAAATATTTCTTTGGAGTAGAGCTATGCAGTTCTTTTATAGTCTTCGCAACCGTTCGTGAAATAAACACGGAGTATGAAAAATTGTCTTCGAAAACTGTTCCTCTATAAAACTTTTCACATTTTTCATACCTAGAATTCCCAAATTTTTCGAGTACATTTTCTCGCTTGAAAATCTCAATGATATCTTTGCTGTTTTTAGGATATTTCTGAAAGGCACTATTTCAAATGTTAATCAATTGTCTTTGCATTTTACCGAATTGCAGCTGCAGTACACTTTCCTGGTCCTTCGCACATTCTTCATTAAAAACTTCTCGCACACCATTCCTTCTTAAATTCACATCAGCACACTTTGTTTTTTTTTTTTTTTGATTTGCTAAGCTTAACTTTTTTCTAATGTTTTCTTGAGTAGAATGCAAATGAGAATTATTTTTAGGTATACGGCAATATTTAGAACCTTCAAGTCAATTACCTACTAAACTAGCATTGCAGGTTTTCTGGTAGCAATCATATCTTTTTATACCACCAGCATTCGATTTAAATCTAAATAACTGGGTTGGGGAACATAGATTAAATTACTTCCCTTCCTTCGCAAGATTCAAACTCAAAAACACAACCATTTTATTTGTGAAAAGTCTTGGGATAAGTTCCTCGGATAGTTTGTGATGGCCTTTTGAAACTCTTGCATTAGAACTGTGGAAGCACCTCCGAAATTGTTGAAATTATCAGAAAAGACATGAGACGGCAGACCGCGCCGAGAAACAAACCGAAGGCAGCAAGAAATGCCTGAGTAGACAGATCGCTGACTGCCTCTAAATGGATTGCCTTCGTGGCAAAACAAACAAATAGACATGCGTATCCTTTCTCTAGCCGCAACTGCGGCCAAAGTAATTTTTAATCTGAAATGGACCCGCGAAGTCTATGCCAGTGTTGGTAAATGGTAATCTCAAAGTGGTCTCTCGACCGGTAACGCCCCCATTAATTGCGACTGCAACCTTTTCCTTTGCAGGATACAGGACTTGCAGGTTCGGATGCTTTTTTTGATCAGATTTTTAAAGTTTGGGATCCAGAACTCAGCTTGAATGAAACGAAGCATCAACTGGATCTCTCCGTGGTGTAAAGCTGATACATATAGTTGCGAAAAAACGCTTGGTATAAGGAAATAGTATCGGAAAACGCTCATTGTAAGTTAAAGTGGAGGAAGATAATCGGCCTTGAGAACGCATGATCTGCTGCGAGTCAAGAAAGGGGCTCAGAGTTTATTTATTAATTTATTTATTTAACTAAAGGGTCCGCCAAATAACTTTTTTTTTTGAAAATGCTATAAAAAAAAACTACTGAATATTTTCTCAAATTTCTTTTTTTATTTGAAAGTACAATCCTTCCGGTTAATAATGGAAAATTATTTCATTCAAATGGCTGCCTCGGCTGGCCATGCAGTAGCTTACACGAACGGTCCAATTTTAAGCACATTATCGATTGTGTGCAGCTGTATTTCCCCAATGGCTTCACGAATATTGTCCTTTAGAGCGTCAATTGTCTCTGGCATGTCGGCGTAACACTTATCTTTTACGGCACCCCACAAATAATAGTCCAACGATCTTCAAAAACAGGGCGCAAAACATCGAGTGTAGCTTCGGCTGTGTGGCACGTCGCGCCGTCCTGTTGAAACCAAATGTTGCCAATATCCTCCTCTTCAATTTTTGTGAACAAAAATTCGTTCGGGCCATGATAACGATCGCCATTGACTGTAACGGTCACTCCTTGCTCATTTTTTAAGAAAAATGGCCCAATTATGCCTCACGCACACTTTCTGCCACAGCAGCAATTTTCTCGGGTGTACGCACCAGAGTATATCCATTAATGAGTAGGGACACTCTCTCTACATATGCATTTCCTACTACCACAAAGCAAAATGCAGAAACAAGTAAAAGTGTTATCATCGGCCTGGCCGATGCTTTGATACCCTCCACTGCATAAAAGTCAAGCAAAATGTTTGCCATGCGAGTTAGTATGTGTCTAATATTAGTTTTGTATGGTAGGTAGCCGAACTACTTTACCGACATAGACAATTTTCAATACCAACCTGACGACGGTTAAAAAAAGTCCTCTCACAAAATTTCATTCACCTAAGTTTATTCGTTTGGACGCTAAAGTGTTTTCAACCGACAGAGAGATACATGTGTCGAATATTGGCTTTGTATGGGAGGTAACAGAACTACTTGACCGACATGGATCATTTTTAATACCAACCTGACAACCGTAAAACTATAAGACCTGTCACACAATTTCAATCGCATAGGTCGATTCATTTAAACGCTCTCGTGATTTCAACAGGCGGAGAGACACATGGGTCTACTAATGGTTTTGTATGGGAGGTGCCAGAACTACTTGACCGACATAGCCCATTTTCAATACCAACCTGACGACGGTAAAAAGAAGTCCTCTCACCAAATTTCATTCGCCTAGGTCAATTCGTTTGGACGCTATCGTGCTTTCAACAGACAGACAGACAGACAGACGGACAGACAGACAGACAGACAGACAGACAGACAGACAGACGGACATGGCTAAATCGATTCAGAATGTGATCCTGATTCAGAATATATGTACTTTATAGGGTCTCCGGTGAATCCTTCTTGGCGTTACAAACGTAATGGCAAAGTGAATATACCTTCCTGTGGAGGGTATAAAAATCGTACAATAAGTGGAAGCAGGTCGAAAGAATACTTTTTACCTGCATACAACGACTGCTTGAGAAAAAAAGGGTACACAACACATTTTGCCTGTACCACTACATGGGGCTTGCTGCGTACGACAAACGATTGTGGGTTTTTTCATAAAGCATTTTTAAAGGCGACCTGAAGTGATGTCAGTATATTAGTATTTTCTCTCAACCATGCAGGTTGATCAGGTAACCAGCTTTGCTTTCGTAGAATTGGTAATAAAAAACAAATTTTGTAGTTTTTCCCATTGGTTATTGATTAAATGGTCTTTGTTATGGACATGAAAAAGAAATGTTTCATTCTCTATCACGAAATTCAACCCTTTTGCCTTGCTACGACTTCGTTAATTACCATATTTTACGATTTTAAGTTTTATTGCCAGCACTTTGTAGGTAATATAATTCACAGCAGATGGTCATACTAATTACTTAGGTTGGTTGTAGAGGGGATTGTTTACATTTTTTTCGCACGTATTTTTAAAGGCGACCTGGAGTTGGATTGTTATCAGTCGTTCATTACCATCAATTGACGAAGTAAAGGGTGTTCAGTGTCAGTGCGTGTGGCAAACAATTAAAAATAGTGAAAATTAAAAGTTGAAGTGCAAGTTTGCATAGTTTAAGAACTTTAAATAAAATAATGGGAAAACATTATGTTAAATGTTTGGCGTATGGGCGAGAGCAGAAAGAAAATTTAAAAAATTCTGTTTAAGCATATATTTCATAGCGCCAAATTCTTATTACTTTTTAGAACGTAATTTAAATCTACCATCCAAAAAAACATTGACTAGGTTTACAAAAAATTGGCCTTCTGGTCCTGGATTCCATAAGACTTTATTTAACGCTTTGAAACTTAAATTACAAATTCTTCCAGAAGTTGCCCAGAATTGTGTTATATGTCTAGATGAAATTTCTTTGAAAACTCATCTTTATTTCAATAGAAATAGTGGAGAAATTGTAGGATTAGAAGACGATGGACAAAAGAAAACTGCACTTGCTGCAACAGTTGCAGCTGGTATTTATACTCTAGCTAGTCACGGTGCTGTATCTTCAACAGCTATTAATACCGCTGAAATTATTGACAAAATAGATAAGTTATTTGATATTTTCAATTCATCTAAATTTCGAGAATCCAAAAAATTCAGAAGGCCATTTTTCGCAAACCCGGAACAAATTACTTTTTTGCATGAAATGAATTTATTTTTTGAAAATATGACTTTTCATGAAAATTCTAGAAATGTAACTAAAAAATTGCGTTTTATAAAAGGATGGCAACAGAATATAAATGCCTTAATTGGCATTTTTACAGAAATAAAAGAAGACGGTATTAAGTTTCTTTTAACAAGAAATCTTAATCAAGATTGCTTGGAAAACACTTTTGCTGTTTTACGTAACCGAAGGGAAAATAACAAGTTGCTGACTCCATTTCAATTCATCTGTTCATTTAAAAGATCTTTTTCGGCAAAGTATATGGAAGATATTACACGTGGAAACTGTGAGCCAACTGCTAACCTGGAACTTCCAGACATTGAAGTGCAGATGGAACCACAAAAACAAAATAAGGACAATTTGGTTTACGCTTTCAAAACTGAACCTGACTATAAAACTGTGGACTTTGGTATTGATAATGCATTCTACTATTTCGCAGGTTATATTTTAAAAAAATACCGCCTAAACCACAAGTGTGAGTTAAAATTGAGTCCGCAACTTAACGTTTCCTCCCTTTTTACAGATTTTAAAGAATATGAAGATGCGAAATTGACACGGCCCAATCAAGAATTTTTAGACTCGTTAGAGAATTTTGAACAAAAATTTATTTCTTGTTTTCCAAATATGTACTACCTAAATAATTTTGAGGGGAATATTTTTAACTTTTTGAAAAATGAATTTCATTACAACTGTTGCAAAAATCAAAATAAGGAATTTCTTATCAAATTTTACGCCCGAGTACGGGTTTACTTTATTCTAAAACAGTTCAATAAAAATAACAAAAAATGTACCAACAAACAAATATATTTAGGTGTAGCACACATGTGAATATATATTAGATATAAAATGTTCAATAAGAAATATTACAAATTGATTTTGCTTTTTTTTACGTCACACCCTGTACCACATTTTGAAATAGTTCGACTACTCTTCCATCCCTCTTTTACTAGAGCACTTTTAGTGCCGTCTATTTCTCGTGTATGTGTACTGCAAATTGTAAACTGATAAGAAACACGTGGAGAGTGTCCCTACTCATTAATGGATATACTCTGGTACGCACTGTTTTTGGCTTTTCACGCTTTGGTTTATCGATAAGGATGCTAATTTCTTTCACTTTTTTCACAAGATAACGAACATACGGAGCTGAAGGTGCTTCTCTTCTTCCAAAATCCGTACGCAATTTTCGCACACAGTTAATCAGTTTTGAAAAGCTAATAATTAGAGTATGCTGTTTTACAATTCTTTCAAAATTGTTTTTTTAAATTAAATTTTGAGATATTGAAATCAATCACATGATTGTACTTATTGAAATCCCTCGACAGGTTATTGATGGGGCCATTACTCTCATAGTTACATACAGGAATTTAACACTGGATATCTCTCTTCCTTTTTTCCAAAGTCTGCAGATTCAGCAACTTTAATCGACTTATGTAAGAAGGAAGACGACTTTCGGGGTTCCAAGGCAAATCACGTAATCCGAAAAGAAGAAACTGGTTTTGAATAGCTCCAATTCTTCGTAGGACGGATACCGAACAGGACTACAGTATTCCAAAACAGTTTGGACGAGAGAACAGTATAAAGTTCTGGTTACATAGGGATCCTTAAATTTCTTTGAGAAACGTTTTATAAGTCCGAATCGGCTTCTTGCCTTGCTGACAATGGAATCCAAATGGAGGTTGAAGTTGAGCAGCTTTCTGTCAAAGACCACACCAAGATCATTAAAGCAAACAACACTTTCAACAGCTTCCTCATTAATAAAATAAATTGTCATGCTTTTGCACTTCTTAAGATTAAGTTGCATATTGTTTCTTTTACACCATTCTTGCATAGTGCCAATGTCATGCTGTAAAAATATATAACCTGCAGGCTACTATATGAATAGATCAGCTTACAGTCATCCGCAAATAGTAAAATCTTTGAGTATGTAATAAGAGGACATAGATCGCTGATAAATAACAGGTTAGCAAACTACTTCTCGAGTTCAGCGGTATATTTTTTAAAAGAGCATTGTAATCATTAGAAAAATAATGCTGTTGGGTTAATTTTATGAGACAAGTCTTGCTGACATCCATGGAGTAGTTCACTATAGTTAACACACTTAGTTCACTAGTTCACTTGAACACTTAGTTCACGGTTATTATTTTCAATTTTTAAATTGAAAATTGAACTTAATTCACTAGTTCACTATAGTTATTATTTTAAATTTTTAACCTTAAAATTATTATATTATTATATTATTATATTATTATATTTTGACGATCACAATAGGCAATTTTAGCTTAGTTCCGAATGGACTGAACACAATTCGATGGAATTCTAGCTTTAAATTCCATTTTCCACAGTTGTTCGTATCAATATCTTCTGAATTATTGCCCATCGGTTAAAAGCAAACTTCGATTTCGCTCCTTAACCACTGGTTATATTGTCTGATAATGAAGAAATTGAAAGCAATTGTCAGCTTCCATAAACAATGACATCTGACAATTTCTAATGAGTCAGACAATGTCCTAATTGTCTGCAATGATACAATCCATGATTTCTTCTTTATGACATATACATATGTGTGTTCCTACAAGCTAAACAGATTACGGATACAGACACAGAAGACAATCACGTCGTGAGAGAACAGTTCAGCTTACTCACTTAAATCTTTTTTTTTTATAGTTTCAACAAAAAATTTTTTTTTTTAATTCTTTGTAAATTTGACTATTTTGAACTAAACTAAACTAAAATGAGAGAACTAGTTCAGTAGAGTGATTTGAACTACATTGATCGATCACTCAAATGAACTAAATTGCCCAACTCTACCATGGAGTATATTCTATACATCGCGGAATCTTGATCAACTAAATATCATTGAAGTTATAAAGGAAGGCTTTTCATTTATTTGCGGTGACTTGTGCAAACATTTTATCCCAGCCCGTGCCATTTTTCCATATAAGCAGCTTCGCACAAACAACGATTTGCGCAAGCCAACCGGCCGGGTCATAAAGTCTGGCAATAGCTGGGAGGACTGATCTTTTACTGTTGGACGAAGAGAAAGCAGTTGAGTTCACAGAGAATGAAAATGTGTCTGAGAAAGCATTCCAAAGAATTCCCAGTAACTTAGTAGTAGTAGAGAGCTGATATGAGTTCATGTTGAGCTTGCATTGCACTGGAAATATCATGTGCACCTGAAAGAATGTCGTCGACATAAGATTCTTTTTCTAAGATATGTACTGCCAGTGGAAGTGATATCTTTACGTCTTGGGCCAACTGAAGCAGGGTGCGGATAGCCAAGTAAGGCGCAAACTTGACTCCAAAAGTCACAGTCTGAAGCTCGTAGTCCCTTACACACATATTTGTAAAAGCGCCAACTCATTATAAGAACGGTTATGTCTGTTTGAAGAACCGGACCGGGATACAATAGGTCATTAAAACTGACGCGTGTTGTGGCAAATAGTATGACCTCATACGGATCTGCCATGGTTAGCATTGGAACTTCTGGTAGCTCTTCGAGCTTTCAAAAATTTTCTGACAGGACCTAATAGGACCCAACCGAACACGATGTTCTGGGCCATAATTGAATCTAGGACTTTATTGTTCAAGACTTCTTCTTCTTCTTCTTTGATTATCGCGGGGTATAAGTCTGCCCCGATTAGCATGTCAGCATGCCTTAAAATTAAGCAAGATCGGTTAGCGGAAACTTGTTAATAATATTGTGTGCATCGGTTTTTTATCTCAAATGAAACAACCGTTGAACATTACTTAACTTCGAGTGCTTGATATACACCGCAGTGGACATATCCCTAAAGGAGGGCCAGTCTAAATAACTACCGTACAAATCTTGACTATCGCTAGGTGGTACGTTAATACTGTGAAAATTATTTGAAATTTCTACTGCGTTATTAGAAGGAGTAGCCTGAAAATCTGCACTTGTTTCAGGCGTATCCGATTTATCGACAATTATTTGTTTCGTCTTCCCGTTAAGCTTGAGTAACTCCGTTAGAGGTATTCCTAGAGCATGTGATGTAAGTGTCGCGTGAGGTTTGATACTTTGCTTTGACATCATTGATTGAGCCATCTTCGGAAGGCGCCTCTGAGCGAAGGTATTCGGCATAAGCCTTTTTAATTTCCAGCCACAATGATAATAACTCCTCTTTGTATGCCTCTACTATTGAAAGGCTGTGAGAAGCGACGGGTTTGGCCCTAAAGGCCGCGTGGAACTCGACTAATTGGTCGGCGGTAAAAATAACGTTATCTAACAGACTCATGCAGCGTTACCGATGGGCGACTTTTTTGATCTCTAAGACCCCTGCGACGACTTTTTAAAAATTCTCTGTTTTGGCCACTTTTTACAACATTGGCGACTTTCGCTGCAACCTGAGCAAGAATTTGTGTTGGTCTGTGATTTAATTTGGTTTGGGACTCGAATGATTCTTGAGAATCTCAATAAGGTCATCGTATGACTTCGTATCTGGTTCGTCTTGAGCTGTTTAATTTGATAAAAGCTGGTAGTATTTGGCACCAATGCAATTAATCAATACTTGCCGCTTTTTTGTAAGATCGACGATATTCCTTAGAGCCAGGTAATTTTCAAGTCGTTTTATGTAGTCTGGGAATAGTTATTCGCTTTCGTTGAATGACTTAAAGTACAGGTTAGCTGCATTTGTCGCTGGTTGTACTTGTAAATTTTGTAATGCATTTGTTAATGCTTGTATAAGATGTTCAGTGGATTCCATCGCTTAGATTTTTCTCAATCTAAAAATTCTCGTCGCCACTGATAAATCCTAACCTGAATCAATCGACCGCGTTCTTCAACTTCAAAATATGGAATGACCTTTATTAATTCATAAGTTTGACAACTGACAACTAATGGATGTATATAATATTAATGGGTCAACATAAGGATGATTCATGACACAATGCGAATATATGACAGTATACTGTACCTGTATATGAACTAACAGATGATGTCAATGTAATTCACTAGTACTACGTAGGTACGTACAGATCTTTGCGCGAGTGATTCGCACTCGCACTTGCCCGGTTTTTTGATTGTCGGTTCAGTAAAAGTACATAGATAGGTATCTGGAATTATTTGCGACACGCCTGAATATTTTTTACTTAGAAAATTTATTCAATGCGAGGGCTGGACCTGTTTTCTGTAACAAAATATATTCTTTAAATTACATAATCCATGTATTTTAGAAAGATATTTTCTATTTGAAATCAGATATTCGAATGAATTAATAATTTAGTCGAAACAAATAATAAGCAATAAATCCCCTCTCAGATTGTTCAAACAGAGATGGTTGTTTGATTATTCGCCCATAACTTAAGGCTATTGGATTATCCGTATTAGATGTGAAACTTAGGGTCTTCGCTATGTAGTGTTTCATTCAAGGGTTTTCGTCAGGGGGAATAAATTGTCTTGATGCTACGTGTGGATCAGAACGATTCGGTTTATACTGCTCACATATCGTTACTCTATGCTTAATCTGCTTATCCAAATTTGGCCACCAAACATAACTTCTTGCCAATGCTTTCATTTGTGAAATACCTGGATGGTTTGCATTATAATATATGCATTATTTCGTTGTGAAGCTTTGGAGGAATTACAACGCTGTTTCCCCATAAATTGCAACCTCTATGCGTTGATAATTAAGTTCTTCGTTGGTAAAAGGATTGGTCATTATCCCGGCCTTCTATATATTCGAGAGAATTGTTTACCCTTCAAAGTTTCATCTTTGATTGGAAAATTGTGTAGGTACTCTTTATAGAAGTAAACTATCTGCAGAACCACTACTTCAACACCTTAGAATAAATCATCTGATGAAGAAAATTAATTTACCGTGTATACATTGTGTTTCCTTAAAGCATTTTCGGATTTCTTTCTGTGACATGCTATGCAGGAGTAGCCTAGCATTTATCAGCTATGTGACTTCCATCACACGGTCACAATATTACAAGAATGACCATTTTCTTTATTTATTTGTGAAAACGATATTTTTTTTTTTAAATAGCCATGACTTCATTGTTGTTACTTACATTGAGTTCGTTGTTTTTTAGATCATAAGTATGTTGAAAAATTAACTCCGGTTCCTCACATACGATTTGATCGCGCAACACTGTCGAATTCTAAGAAAGAACAACTGATGAAGAAGCTTACGTATAAGTCTTTTATAAAATCCGCTATGCTTACGAAAAAATTGCCAAGTAAACCAACCTTTTTTTTAAACATTGAACCTTCTTAAGCTAAGACCTTGGTGTACATTTACATCTCATTACTCATTTCATTGTCTCTTTTTTACATTTATTTTTTTTTTGGTATGATTTCACTACTTTTTGCGAAGTTTTATTATTAGATTTCACAAACAACGTTGAAACATCTTCGCTTTTTATGTAATATGTCAAGTCAACAGCCACTGACTACTATTCATTAAATTTTATTCAGTACGTAGATTTATTTCTGTTCATATTTCAAGGAGCAGATTCCACGCCGCTTAAATGAAGCAGTTTTATTTCGTGATGGTTATCCTTTCGCTTTCGCACAATACAAGCCCTACCGCATTACTAAATTTCAGCTAATTTTCGACTTTTCCTAGTGCACTTGCACTCTTCAAAATTTCACAATTCTAGGATAACCGGAAGTGCTTAATAATTTTGATGACTATCATCTATGTAAGTTGTAAGTGAGTGAGTGAGTGAGTGAGCCAGTCAGTTACGGTTTTTGTGATTTTAAAAGTCATGTATTTTAAGAACCAATAATGCTACAGATATGGATATGATAAAAATAAATAGAATTTCACAATTTTACTAGACCTGATACACCGAATCGCGATTACCCCTATTATATAGATTTATTACATCGAATTTATTTACTATACTCTAACAAGTCTTGTGTTTTTGTATTTTCAGAACGGCTTAAATGCTTTACACTTAGCTTCTAAAGACGGTCATGTGCACGTTGTGTCTGAGTTATTAAGACGAGGTGCGATAGTGGATAGTGCAACGAAAAAAGGCAATACAGCTCTTCATATTGCCTCCTTAGCAGGACAAGAGGAAGTGGTGAAGCTATTGCTACAATCTTCAGCTTCCGTAAATGTGCAATCCCAAAATGGATTTACGCCATTATACATGGCCGCACAAGAAAATCATGATTCAGTTGTCAAATTGCTTTTGGCAAATGGAGCCAATCAAAGTTTAGCAACGGAAGACGGTTTTACACCACTTGCGGTTGCAATGCAGCAGGGTCATGACAAAGTTGTGGCTGTGTTGTTGGAAAGCGATACAAGGGGAAAAGTAAGATTACCAGCTTTGCATATTGCTGCTAAAAAGGACGATGTTAAGGCTGCAACACTTTTACTTGAGGTAAGCTCCACTGTATTGTAAATATGTTTGTGTTGACATTTCAAAATGCACCCTTGACGAAAACAAATTCCGCGGTACTAAAAATCATTTTTAGAGTCCAGTATAATTTTTACGAATTACAATGACGAAAATTTTCGTATAAAATATTTATCCATTGTGTTGAAGATTAAAAATGATTATTGGTAAGGCCAATAGTCAACTTCTTTGTCCTTACGTATTGCCTTTTTTGACATGTGTAATATTAACTTAATATATGTAATAATGTACGACACAATTTTTGTGACGTTAGCATGTCTCCGAGTTAGTTGCTGCCAACAAAATCTTGAAGAAAGGTATCATTAAGCATTATTAAAATTTTTTTTTAATCCAACACTCATCAACAAAGAATCCTTAATTCCTAATGGTATAGACATTTCAAATATCTATTTAACCTAGGTATGTCAATTGCGCCTAGTTACAATCTTTGGCAAATTTTCTGAAATACCTGTGTTGAAAAGGGAAATTCGCGCTATTAATCACTTGAAATTTGGTGTTTTATTTTCTGCTAAACGATAGGAAATTCCAAGCGAATGAAAACATTTAGTTTGTTTTTATTTAATTTTTTACGAAATTTTGCAAACTGAACCACTGCCCCAGACGGTTCTATCATATTAATCACAAACCAGTAAGAATAGACCGTCGACTCCTCCCACATAACGGACTTTGCCTACAAGCTGCCGGCGAGACCAGGATTTTTCATGTATTGGTGCTGTACAAAATCAAAGGGGTGCCATTAACGCACGCATACTTGAAAAATCCTGGTCGCATGGTATTGCATAGAAAAACATTGCCGCCATTAATTTTGACATTTACACGTATTCACAGACAGGGAAATTCTTTCCGGGGGGAATCGGGTAGGTGTACGGGAAGTCGGCGGTCTATTCTTACTGGTTTGTGATATTAATATCAAAAAACCGATTCACAAAACATGTACATATATACCTATGAACACTTTAAATTTATTTAACGTACACGGCTGAACGGGATGCCAGATCTGAAAAATTAGCTGGCGGGACATTTTTGCATTTGAAGTGAAAAAAAACAATAGTTTAAAAAACTAAAAAAAGGTTTATCCTGGAAGGGGCTTAGTGTAACCTATGTTTGTGTAGTTTACACTCAAATAATGCAATACATAATTACAAACACGGCTTACACTAAGCCCCTTCCAGGATAAAACCTTAAAGCCTAGTATCCTGCTCGCGCTTAATTTTAGCGAGCGCTTTTCTCTCCACAGCACAGATAAATGCTCGCTAAATTCATTGTACAGGATATAGATAGGACATACACCCAAATTTTATTGCCACATGTATTTTGATTTTTGTTATTTTTTCACTTTTTTCCTACTCACTTATATCGATTATCAAGTATTCAAAGAAATTTTCAATTAAAAAATTGTTTTGTTTCGAAAAAGTCAAAATTTATCGCCGATTTAATGTACCAGGCAATTCTTTCGTGAGCTAAATCAGTGGAGACATTTTCTTGGCCGAGTATAACAAAATTGTACGTAGTACGTATAACACTCAATATTGTTATACCGGACTGACATTGAGTGTGTCCCATCTATATGAAAGTAAGAATTTAGCGTGCGGAACAGGATACTGCTTTGCTAAACTGCCTCGCTAAATTTTATCTCTGTAGACATTTTTGTATGGAAGATAAAATTTAGCGCGAGCAGGATACTGGGCTTAAATATAGATTGGTTAATTTTTATTTTTTTGCTTTTAGTGCAGTAGGTACCTACTTATAAAAGCGTTTTTTTTTAGTTTTTTAAACTATTGTTTTATTTTTGCTTTTTAGTGCAGTTTAATATCTACCTACGTACTTACAAAAGCTTTTTTACTATTAAGCCTAGTATCCTGCTCGCGCTTAATTTTAGCGAGCGCTTTTCTCTCCACAGCACAGATAAATGCTCGCTAAATTCGTTGTACAGGATATAGATAGGACACACACCCAAATTTTTTTGCCACATGTATTTTGATTTTTGTTATTTTTTCACTTTTTTCCTACTCACTTACATCGATTATCAAGTATTCAAAGAAATATTTAATTAAAAAATTGTTTTGTTTCGAAAATGTCAGAATTTATCGCCGATTTAATGTACCCAGGCAATTCTTTCGCGAGCTAAATCAGTGGAGACATTTTCTTGGCCGAGTATAACAAAATTGTACGTAGTACGTATAACACTCAATATTGTTATACCGGACTGACATTGAGTGTGTCCCATCTATATGAAAGTAAGAATTTAGCGTGCGGAACAGAATACTGCTTTGCTAAACTGCCTCGCTAAATTTTATCTCTGTAGACATTTTTGTATGGAAGATAAAATTTAGCGCGAGCAGGATACTGGGCTTTAGTTTATTGTATTGTCATCAAAACTGAAACAAAAGCAAAATTTCAAAGTCCTAAGGCAATGGACATAATTAATAGGTATGTATTCCACATAAATGAAAATTCGCGACAGGTATGGTTTGATTGATTTTACTACGCGTACCTGCCGATACACATTTCATAGCTGCAGATCTCAAATATAAGTATGTACGATTGTGCATACGACATACCTACCTACCTATTACGCATCACAAACTCATATGTACGTACATAATGTACATAGTTTTTTTTATACATAATATCCATTCCCGACATCAAATGGGATTCGGGTTTTTCATGTCAAATAAATAAGACATACAAATTTAATTTTCTAATTTTTTTTTGGAAAATGTAATTTTTCTGGCTGTTATTGACAATTGGAGACTTCGCTCCGGTAGCTGAAATAATCTACAAGAATAATGAGGAAGAACACTTCTTTAAGAAAGACATGAAACTCAGCGTCAAGATTCAAGAAGTTCCCAAATTATGGAGTCATTCAAAAATATGCTTCCTTAACTCGCTAAAGTCATAACGAGCTGATGAAGAAACTATACGGAAGAAATTTAGAACTCGATCGAAGTAATTTCAAGATTTACAACAATTGGGACCTCCACATCCTATGTTCCTGATAAATATGGTTATATGTAAGATCCTTGAATAATTACGTCTTTGTAATTATTCAATCAGCTTATTTGCGGGTGTAGTTTGTCCATTTGTATTGGCGCTATTCTCCGATACCCGGAGGCCCAGAGCTTGGCTTCAATGAGGGCCGAGGCCTGTGCTTATATCTCTATTACATACATACATACACACATATCCATTCCCGACATCAAATTCAACTACGCCATACATTTGAGCATACATTCTGATTGGGTGAGTGCCCGCCGCCGCCGCAGTGACAATTCTATTTTTAGAACGCAAATAAAACTACCCTTCCTAAGCAATCGAGATAGCAATTTTTTTTGCATTTGGCCGAATAAGATCTATTTTCAATTTATTATATCTCGCCCTCTGGATGGACTAGAAAGATGAATGTTAGCTCAAAATACTCGGTGAAGTATTGCCTAACAATTAAAAGGATTTTTTGAGTTGACCTACATATATTTATGAGTATAATGGCAAGTTGAGCGTAGTACAGTAAGGTAAAAATAGAAAAGTTTGCACCCACTTTTTTCAACCCTTATAGGACTAATCGGTACAAAGTATCAATTAGGTATGTAATAGTTTTGACTTATCTATTGACACATAAAGTTTTAAGTTAATACGGCTAATGGATAATGTGTTATGAAAAAGCCTATCTTAAAAGGACAGGGGAAGTCTAAATCCAAAAATTCTTGCATTGTCTTCACAACCCAACTAGCATGGAAAATTTCAAAGTTCTAAGTTTAGAGAAAGTGGTTCAAATTTGACTTGCAGGATTTTGACACAACACATTTTTCACGAAGTAAAGTAAAAGCCTTTAAAAAAACCTTTTTATATTAGTTTACATTTTATTTGTAATAATAATATGTGTCTTGTAAAAGTATGTGTCTTGTAAAAGTCGTTGAATTCTTATTTCTACATTTTACACTCCTCGCCACTTGAGCAGAACACCCTGTGCACTCTCATTACAATTTCTCATATCTCCAAAACGGAATGATAAAATAATGATACTTTTTAATTTTTTTTTTTTTTTTGGTAGCGCTTCTTTTTTCCCTGGGACAAAAATTGCAAGTTTTGGAAAAGAGCCTTTACATTTACATTCATTTAGTTTGACCGTTAACCTTGGCACGTGAACTCATATTTTTCTTTGATCGAATTTTTTCGTTAATTTTGACTGTTTAATAAAAAAATAAAATGGGTGAAGAAAAAGCCTTAACCGAGGCGGAAAAAGGACAAATCAAAGATTTAAGGGCGCTCGTGCACCCGCTGCGAATTTCCGATTTCTTTTAAAAAGTGCGGAAATTCGCACCTAGGGTGCGAATGCTAAGCATATAAAAAGACTAAAGATTAATAAGTCTCCACTTATGCGACCTGGACTTAGTAGAAACATTGTCTGGTCTTATCAGATGAAAAGAATTCAATTTGGAAGCCCGGGTGGCTATAGCTACTATTTCTATAACCTCCACAAAGAAACAAAACACTTGGACTGGCTGCATAGCAGAGTTGAAGGTATGATGGTGTGGGAGGCCGTTTCATATTATGGCACCTGCAAATTACAATTTTTGTCAGCCACAATGAATGCGTTGTCTTACAATATTATATAAATAGATTAAGATTTAAGGAACTAGCATTGTTAGCATTAAGATAATTATTGTACTTTATATATTTTAATTTGTTCTTGATCTGCTGATGAAATTTATGGTCGATTTAAATAAAAAAATCTAAATCTATATCTAAATTAATCCAAGCCATCGAATTAGCTTGGAGCTCGATTTTGCTAAATTATTTAGGCAATTTGTGTATGCATACCTTCCAAATCGGGGAGGTGTGAATTTTGGAGCAGA
The DNA here is from genome assembly GCA_949372485.1 of Cheilosia soror. Lineage (NCBI taxonomy): Eukaryota > Metazoa > Arthropoda > Insecta > Diptera > Syrphidae > Cheilosia > Cheilosia soror. The sequence goes on along the minus strand of OX443561.1, from coordinate 56,304,848 downwards.
AAGGTGGCTGAAAACACAAAGTTTTTTTTTTTTATCTAAAATACTCCAACTACCTTAAATTTAAGTAATATTTACCTTAAAAGGAAGCAGAATACTCAAAAATGTTTTTTTGTTAAGTGTTCTATTCAAGTGGCGCAAAATTACAACCCCACATTTGCCGGTTTTTAGTAAATAATGTTTTGTTAATACTATATGTACTTAAATAAAGTTTTAATTTTAAATCTTCCTTTTGGTTAAATCACAACAATGAAATGAATTTTAATTAAAAAAAAAAGTTTTTAGCATGCTTGGTTGGTTGGCTTAGTGTGCTATTCAAGTGGCGCGGAGTGTATGTAACTTTTTTAAAGCAAATGCTTTGTTCTCGAATTTTCCCGATAAGGTACATACCTACATGTTTAAAAAGTAAAAATTCAAGAAACAACGTCATAACTTAATATAAATATTTTATATGAAGACTATATATAATAAGATATTATTTTACCAGTCTTTCTATTGACTAAGCCAAAGTTAGTAGAAACTAACGATTCATATACAAAAATGAAGTAATAATAGGGCAACAAGTTGAAAGGCGGTACATTTTACGATGCAAATTTTTAGTGCGGGACATTTTGCGGGACAAACCCCTTATTCTTTACGTCGCAGGTCAAAGTCTGAGTACCTTCGTATACACGATATGAAATGTATAAATGTAAGAAGGAAGTGTTTATTTTATACAAATTGGACATGAGTCCGAATTATAAACAAGCAAAGTTTTTCAAAGGATTTTCCAAAATATCCCCTTATTAAAAAAAAATATTAAATTTTTCCAAAGTACCTAGGGTTTTTTTTTAATATTATTTATGTATATCTACACTCAATTATTGTCCCCACGAGTCATAGTATATGATTAAGAAATAACCGCATGCTGAATGTACTTACCAGTACCATGTGTTGAAATAGATTTTTTCAACTTAAAAAAAATTAATCAAAAAACTATGGATCAAATTCTATGAACACGTATTTTTAATTAATTAATGCAAAGCAGATACGATTACAATTTTAATATTTCTTTCCCTCTGTAGAAATATTTATAATAAAAATAACTGTCCTAAAATTTTTCCTCAAAATTATTTTCTTTGCACAAATTATTCGCAAAACCATATATAAAGAAAGAAACTTTGTTTTGTAAAAATAGTAAATACATACCATAAAATACCATACTTACCAACTTTTTGTTATTTTCTATACTTCAAGAATGACCACAACCCGGATATTACATCAAAATCTGGTTTTACGCCATTACACATAGCTTCACACTATGGCAATCAGTCTATTGCAAATTTACTTATTCTGAAAGGAGCTGACGTTAACTATCTTGCTAAACATAATATAAGTCCATTACATGTTGCTGCAAAGTGGGGAAAAACAAATATGGTATCTGTCCTCCTGGAAAAAGGGGCTCATATTGAGGCTAAAACAAGAGATGGATTAACTCCTTTGCACTGCGCGGCACGTTCTGGTCATGAACAGGTGGTCGATATGTTATTAGAAAGAGGGGCTCCTATCAGTGCCAAAACCAAAAACGGATTAGCGCCCCTTCACATGGCAGCCCAGGGAGAACACGTTGATGCTGCCAGAATTCTTTTATATCATAGAGCTCCTGTGGATGAAGTTACGGTTGACTATTTGACCGCTTTGCATGTTGCTGCACATTGTGGTCATGTGCGTGTTGCTAAATTATTATTAGATCGTAATGCAGATGCAAATGCAAGAGCTTTAAATGGATTTACACCCTTGCACATCGCTTGTAAGAAAAACAGAATAAAAGTCGTTGAATTGTTATTACGACATGGAGCATGCATTAGCGCCACCACAGAAAGCGGCTTAACTCCATTACATGTCGCAGCTTTTATGGGATGCATGAATATTGTCATTTACCTATTGCAACATGATGCCAGTCCAGATGTCCCTACTGTTCGTGGGGAAACTCCTCTCCATTTAGCTGCTAGAGCTAATCAGGTAAGTACAATAAAAAACGGCTACTAGTAAAATAACAAAAAATTTACAAAATTTGTCTTTTTATATATACGTATATTAGACCGACATAATTCGCATATTACTTCGTAATGGCGCACAAGTGGATGCCAGAGCACGTGAGCAGCAAACACCTTTACACATTGCATCCCGTTTAGGAAACGTTGATATTGTTATGCTTTTATTACAACATGGGGCTCAAGTAGATGCCACTACAAAGGATATGTACACAGCTCTTCATATTGCTGCTAAGGAAGGCCAGGATGAGGTAAAAAAGTTGATTTCAAAAAAAATCATGGATCACGTAGATACAGTTTATCTAATGCAACTCTTTTGGATTCGACACCAAGAATATATGCTATGATTTAAAGTTTTTGTTAAGTTTTACCATAGTTATTGTGTTGTTTTATTTTTATAGTTTATTAATAATTTCATTTAATGAAATTCATTTATTAAAATTCGTTAAATAAACTTATATTATTTTCACAAAATATATGCTATGATTTAAAGTTTTTGTTAAGTTTTATCATAGTTATTGTGTTGTTTTATTTTTATAGTTTATTAATAATTTCATTTAATGAAATTTATTTATTAAAATTCGTTAAATAAACTTATATTATTTTCACAAAATTTTGTTTTCTTTAATTTGTAAAATGTTAATTTATAACTTAAAAAAACTAATGAAACAAAAGCAGCTTGTACAATAAACTTTACTTAAAGGTATCTGCAGTTCTAATCGAAAACGGTGCTGCGTTAGACTCATCCACTAAAAAAGGATTCACACCATTGCACTTGGCTGCAAAATATGGCCACATGAAAGTTGCTCAGCTTCTACTACAGAAAGATGCTGATGTGGATGCTCAAGGAAAAAATGGAGTAACGCCTCTTCATGTTGCATGCCATTATGATAAGCAAAATGTCGCACTAATTTTACTTGAACGGGGGGCAAGTCCACATGCTCCAGCAAAAAATGGTCATACTCCTTTACATATTGCAGCAAGAAAAAATCAGATGGATATAGCTACCACACTACTTGAGTACGGTGCATATGCTGATACAGAAAGTAAAGCTGGGTTCACACCGCTACATCTAAGCAGCCAGGTAATGTAATAATGTTAATAGGTACTAATAAATCTCACATCGAACTAATAATTATTATTACATATATTAAATTTTGTCTACATGGGTACGGCATGCAATTTTTTTTCTTGCAGATTTGAGCGTTTTCTTTTAAAATCAATCGGACAAAAATGTTTTTTTTTTCGAATGCGAAGTAATGTAAAATCTAGCCCAGAACTAATTTTTGAGTTTCAATTCAAGTTGCTTTTCTACAAAAAAAAATTAGTAGGTAGAATGTAGAAAACGATAAGAGAAAATTATCTGCATATTATGTAGGTACCTATGTAGTTATTGTGATTGCGTAGGTACTACGAAATAGCAAACACTTTTCGCCGGTTTGACTAGTGGCGTCATCTAGGGTGTTTTCTGACTCCACTTCCCAGAGTTCCGTTTTAGATCTTGTTTTTTTTTTGTTGTATTATGTAGATATGTGCACCTGCAAAAAAGTCAAAGAACAACAAATCAGTAAATTTGTTTACTTAAATAAAGCTCATAATTATCATAGACATTAACATTAGCTTCAAGTGTTTTGTTTCATATTGAATTTGTAAAATAAATAAATACATAAATAGTTGGCGCAACAGGCGTGTAGGCCTAGCTTCTCACAACCATTCGTTTTGTATGAGTTTTTATTTTTGGGACAAATGGAAGGGACCTACAATTTTATGCCGAGTCCGAACGGCTGAATTGAGAAGCTTTTTCGGGACAGTTATACTCTCGGATGTTTGTCAGACGTTCGCGAGAGGTGGCGCAGTAAAAAAAACCTTAAGATGTAATTTGTGTTTTTCCGGGGATCGAACCTGGGACCTGGGACCCCTAGCACAGTAGTCCAGCACACTAACCACTGCGCCACTGCGCTTACATATTGAATTTGTATTCCTCTAAAAAAAAACACCCTTTATTGACTGCACTAAAAAGCAAAGAAAATTAACTGCTTTCACTGATTATATCGTAGTATATGCCATGTTTGTAATTATTATTATATTATTTAAGTTTAAAAGCGTGGGATGATACATCTTAAAAGTGAACTATTATAAAATACAATATACCTACCTCAAAAAAAAAATTCCGAAAAGAGTTTACACACTTTCCTTTAATCCAATAAAACATTGTGGAGTTAAACCTCTGGACCAGAATCATCTTTAAATGAGGTTGAGAGATTTGAACTAGTGCTCTTGATACCCGGATACCCGAGTATCTACCCGGGTACCCGGATACCCGCATTTTCGGGTATTACCCGGGTACCAAATTATCGGGTACTCGTAAGGTTTTAGGTACCCGGAATGTTTCGGGTATCCGTGTTATTTCAATGAATTGAATTGCTATTTTTTGTCAATGCATGTTTAATAAATGTTGTATTAATTTCTACTATAGAATACGGTACATACTTTCAATTATGAACTGCGTCATTGACCTATTTTTTATAGCTGCTTCCCTCCTCTCCCTGTGGTATATATTCCCCACTAAAGCTGGTGTAGTGTATTTTTAATTTTATATTGAAGTAGAGTATTTTGATATTAAGTTGGTCTCCACATAAGAAGATATTCACTCAATTTTAATGCATTTATTAAGATAAGTAGAATTTTAATATGATTTGTTAAGATATTAGCGATTAAACCAAAACTCTCTTCGAAGAAATTTGACCATTCTTGATATTTTTGGAATTGAAGATACTGTAAGGAGATCTGGCCGTTTACGTCAAAAACAATAAAACACGATCAAGTCAGTATTGTAAAGAATAAACGTTTATTATATTAAGGGCCGGTTTGTTCACAGCTGGTTAAATCTGTGGTTAGGTTATCATAGATTTAGTTTAACCCGTGATTAAATAACTGTGATAACCAAAAAGCGTTTGTTGACTTATTTTTCACTTTGATCACCAAACCACAGATTGGCGACAAATCGTTCCAGTTTTCCAGTTTATTTGTCAATTCAGTTGTTAGATTTAATCAATAGTTAAAATTGTCACAACCGCAGCAATGCATGCAATTTTTTCCACACTGTCTTGCATTGTATACATCTGCCATTTGTTGAAAATGCGTCCACAGAGCAGATACGAATGCAACACACTATTTTGCTATTATTATTTATTAAATTAATTTTTATTTTTGAAAGAAAGTTGCTTTGTTTCTGACTGTTACGTCAAAGTTTGAACAAACAAAATTCCATAATTTCCTTGGTTAATGTCGTTAATCGACCAAAATCGCCTGGTTATAGATTTCTGTGATTAACTAACCAAATCATGGATTCTCTGGTTAAAATTTGACTGAACAAACAGATTCTATGATTATCAGCTGGAATAATCATTGATTAGAGTTAACCAAAGATGAACAAACCGGCCCTAAAAGATACTTATGCTATGATTATGATGTGTCGCGGTCGGATATACGTTGTCGATTGACTTGCTTCCCTTCTCTTAAAATGAATTACATGATATACAGAGTTGCCACAGTTCGGCCATTCTAACTATGTAATCGTCCAGATTACGCTGGAGTTTCTTGACCTGAATCCACCCAAGACTTCATATTGGCTACCTCCCATATACCCTCGTATGGAATCTGACTCACTTGAAATTCCTCTACATCTCTCAACAAATACTTATCGTTTGGTAGGATCTTCACTACTTGGTACGGACCTTTGAATTTGGGAGCGATCTTTTTACATGCACCCGGATTACTAATATAATTTTTCACCATTACGTAATCTCCTCCTCCATATTCCTTATTCTTTCTATTACGATCCTTGTACCTCTTGTTATATTCTTGGCCTCTCATTATTCGATCTTGCGCTTCTGCTTTCATTCTTACTAAATCCCTTTCCTTCCGAAAATCCACTACTACACCCCTTTGGGCGACTCCAAAAAGTAATTCACTCGGTGTAGTCCCTGTTCCTTTGTGTACGGTGTTATTCAATGCGTATTCTATCTTTGGTAAGACTCTATCCAACGAGAGGTTCGCGCCCCCACTCGTTAATTTTGCTATCATTGCTGCCAGACTTTGATTTACCCTTTCCACTTGCCCATTGGCTTGTGGAGACCCAGTGGCTATCTTTACGTTCGTCACATTGTTTCCTTCGAGGAAACTCTGAAAGTCCTTTGATGTAAAGGCACTGCCACGTTCAGATACCAATACCTTCGGCCGACTGTAAGAACTAAAGTAGTCTCTTAGGCAGTTCAGCACCTCTTTTGTACTAGTCGCCCGCACTGCGCACAATCGGACATATTTTGTAAATCCATCTATCGTTAGTGGGCGCAGTGGTTAGTGTGCTGGACTACTGTGCGAGGGATCCCAGGTTCGATCCCCGGAAAAACCCAAATTACATCTTAAAGTTTTTTCTACTGCGCCACCTCTCGCGAACGTCCGACAAAATTGTTGGTCCCTTCCATTCGTCCCAAAAATAGAAACTCACACAAAACGAATGGTTGCGAGAAGCTAGGCTTTGGGTGTTACCCGCCTGTTGCGCCACCTAGTTATTTATTTTTATCTATCGTTAGAAACACGAATTTCTTCTTAGCATTCCTCAGTAACACTGGACCGAAATGGTCTATGTGTAGAGTATCAAACGGTAAACTTCCCTTTGGAATATTATGAAGCAATCCTTCATGTTTTCCATGTTTTGCCGAAAAAACAATACACTTCAGGCAGTTGACTATGTATTTACTGACCTATTCCTTCATTTTGGGAAACCAAAACGTTTTCATTATTGATTTAACTACCTTCTCACATCCTACATGTCCAACATCATCGTGATTCATACGTATCACATTAGCCTCCATACTTTCAGGCACTTAAAATAATATTCTTTGCCCTATATTTCTATAAACTAGAGCGTTATACTATACTATTCGAAATGTAGGTACTGTACGTAGGTAGATATATATATTCGCACAGACAAAAATAAAATGATGTGCGTATGTTGTTCTTAGGGCAAGCACTTTGATCAAGTTTAGGATGTATAAAAAAAAACAAAAGGGCGTACTTTCAAATGTGTTCGAGCAAAACAACATTAAATTTCAGTCTCTGAATTATTGTTTTGAGAGGATTAGGTACATTAACAACAACTCGTAGACACAGTCACTTTGGTAGGAATGATAGCTATTTCGAACTACACCACTAATTCATCATCAGACTCCTTTAAGTGATTGTTTGAATAGTTTTTGAATTCTGACAGTCAATTCTCCGTATATATCCACTTGGGAAGACATTTCTGTTTTCCCCTGTCAGGAAGTGAACTTGCACCTCGATTTTTCTCAATTGACCAAGTGACTACCACCAGGGTTGCCAGAACTTAGTTTGCTTTAAGCGCCCAAACCTTAAGAAAATCTACCCCAATATCGTTGCAAATAATTCGGTTCTTGTATTTTATTATAAAACAGGTACACAATCATGTATTATGTTTATTAATGTAAACAAAACTTAAACAGAAAAAATGTATATATCGCAATGAATAATCATTATGATACAAACACTTAGGGCCAGTTCCAAGACTAGCTAATAAAGTCTCGGATAGATTATCTGGAACTTACATATCTATCAGCTAAACTTCAACTTTTGGTGTCAAAGGTTTCGGATAGTGATATATGACAGATATAGTCTCGGATAGAGTATCATAGCCGGTTCAAGTGGCTGTTAAATACTTTTTCCGGAAGATAAACTTAATATTTATTTGAAGTGACTGGAATATAGTTTTCAAATTATTTTGAAACACTCGATGATGAACATTTCAGAATTCGATTCCGGCTTACCAAAACGGCCGAGAACTTGCCTGTGTATTAATTTTTTTTCCTAAATCTTCCTACTACGAAGGGGCGGTCACCTTGCCGTTGCGTCCTTTTCTGGACGTTGTTGGTGTGGAGGCTGAAGTTGTTATGATTTAACAGGCTATGCTGTCGGCGGCTTTAGTCGCCAGTAGGCTCACCTATAATAGGCAGGTTGTTTTGATGGACAACGAACTAAGAACTGCCCAAAAACTTAATTAGAGTGCTCGATAAGCCGGGAGAGCGTATCTGCTTCCCCCTTCCTTTTCTACTCATACCCACAAGTCACTCTTCTAAGTACTCTTATCCTATACCCCTTTCTCCTGGGCTGGACGTAGGTGTCATACGACACGTACCGATAGTCAGCCTGGTTGGGGGCCCCATTTTAAAAAATAGCTCAGCCGAAAACCGAGTATCCGCGGATACCTGCTCCAGTTCCTCTGTTAAAAATATTTTTTTTTATTTTTGCTGCTTCAATTATTTCTTTCGATAATTTATCAAATGTCTTTTTTCTCTTGGCTTTCCGAAAACAACAAAAAATATTGTTATTTCGCAGTTTTTATTTGGCAAAACTTCATTTAGCATTGTAATTATTTTACCATAAGGTATTTTGCATTTATTATTTCCCTATAACTTACTTTCGCATTGTTTTATTTCGCTTTTGCCAAATAAAATAGTAGCAAAACCTTTTAAGATTCTTCATTTTTAACTTTTTATAATTTTTCTTTCAAAAACCCCATAAACACTGAAATATGTTTGCAACCCCCCTGCCTGAGTTCACTGTAGGATTTGGAGTAGGTGCGAGTTTGAGTATTATGCAAAGTAGGGGGCCATTTTACATAAATAAAACAAACAATTTCTTCTTGAAAGTGGCGAAAAAATGCATGCTGATATAAACAAGCGCCTAAATAGCATGGCGCGAAATAACCTTTTACAAAATAAGCAAAAGCAAAAACTACAAAAGCTAGTTGAAAGAATAGCAAAACATAGCAATGCTAAAGAAAAAAATGCGAGTTAACCTTACAGCGAGATGAATGCAAGACGAAATGGCAATTTGCCACATGACTTTTGCGAGATAATTGAAAAATATTTAAAACGTCGCGAGATAATAGTTTGCGAAATGAGAACCGCGAATTGACAGGCACCCCTTTCATCTATTACCCCTTGATATATTTAGCAAGCAAATGGCAGCGAGTGCAGCCATTCGCCTTAAAGCTATCTCACTGTGGTCAAGGAAAGACTTTGGCCACGCCTCTATTCTGAAGAAATTCGAGATCTCCACCGAAAACACTGACTACACCCCATCTCAAAATTTTGACAAGAACTTTCTCGTCACCAGTCCAGAGCAACCTGGGATGAGGATACTTTTCCGGGAGATACATCAGTTCACTTCTACACTGACGCTTAAAAAACCAAAGACGGAGTTGGTGGGGGTGTTTTCTCCGAAAGTCTTAATCTTAAGCTCTCCTCCCGTCTACCAAATTACTGTACCGTGTTCCAGGCGGGAATAATGGCGATTGAAGAAGTCTTATCTTGGCTAAAGAAAAACGTCATATCCGCCAAGAATATCTGCATATTTTCGGACAGCCAAGCACGTATCAAATCCTTGGATTCGATCTCTATAACTTCTCTTGTAGCCCTCGACTGTCACGGTTCATATAATAATGTTCCCAAAACAGAAGCAGGCAAGAAAGGGGCAATTTGTTCCGAAAAAGACTAGTTATTCCTTCTGAATAATAACTTCGCCTTAAAAACGTTGGTGGGAACATGTTATACAAATAAAGCATTCCTTTTATCTCTTAAACGTTTTTGTTCAATGGACTCGCAATGTCCATTTTGGGACTCGGAAGATGAAAAATACAGCCAAGAAACGATTTAAAATTTAAGAATTTATAAATGCACCAATTTATTTTCAAAACATTAACAGAACAAGTAAAAAGTGTTATACTGTATAGGTACACGCATGTGTCTAATTTTGGTTTTGTATGGGAGGTACCAGAACTACTTGACCGACATAGCTCATTTTTTTGATCGCAAAAGTGACTTCCTCTACCGTGGGACTATTTTCCGCCCTGCTTATGGCGATTGTTCTGTCATCCTCAATGCATTGGATTGGATTGAGCAATTCAGAAAAGTGCTCGCTCCATCTGCGCAAGATGTCGTCCTCATTAGAAAGAAGTGTACCATCTTTGGATTTGATTTCTTCAATAATGTTCCACTTCTTTCCTCTAAAACGGCGGATGGTCTGCCAGAACACCTTGCTTGCAGATCACAGGATCACGGTCTAACTTCTCGCCGAACTCCTTCCAAGATTGTTCTTTGGCTGCTTTAACAGCCAATTTGCAAGTTCTTCGCACCTCAATGTACTGGTTTCGAGAAGGTGAGTCCCCCAAACTCACTTCTCACCCGGCATAACAATTGTTCAAAACACAATTCTCTTCCAATATACCATAAATTGGTTAGAAACGGCACATTAAATATTTTTTTGGGATTGCGATAGAGTAAAGTAGGTACCGTTATCATAACATAACATAAGCATATTTAATGTCGATTTCCAGTGGGCTTTTACCGTTTTGCTCTCAGATCTCAGATTTTTTTTGCCCAATGGAACATGAAATGAGATTACTTTTTGTTTGCATTTGTGTTGGTATGTTATTTGACAGTCAGCTATTTTTTTATTGCAATTTGTGTTTACAAATGTCTCTTGCTTTGGTATTGGTGAAAGTATGTGTGAATCTCGCCCTCGAATCGAGATAAATGTGTCCCTATTATTTCTCACATGACTATGCTAGGTTGCCATATAAAAAAATATGTCTATCACACCTGTTTGCCGTATTTATCTGACAAAATTGTCATGCTAATATGCTGGTGTAATAGCTACCACTTATGAAACAGAAATATTTTACAGTGGAACTGTCGAAATTCTAGATCTTATCTTTCTCGAGCTTTGCATTTTAATCGAAATCGAAAAGTACCTAGGTAACTTTTTGTTTTTCGTTCCGACAAAGGCGGCTTATTAAAAATTAAAATTTATAATTTGAAAATATTTTTTGGATTCATTTTTTTGTTACTTACATTATTATGTATCTGTCGTGAATATTTGGTCGATTATATAGGTTTACCTGACCTACTATTACTGTGTCTTAGTCTAAAATCTCCCTAATTGGAAATAGTTATTGGTGATTAGCTGAAGCTTAACACCCGATTTCTTCACAGAGTACTAGCGCTAGATAGGTATCAATATCAAGTCATTTCTTCACGAAGTACTAAGCTGAATTTGGTACCGAGTATTAGTTAGTACTCGGTTTTAGCTGGACCCTCAAAATCGGCAGTCTAACGTCGTTAGTACCTGAATTAGATCGATTTCATTGCTTCAGCTGTTGGCTATTTTTGTGAAAAAAAGTAGATACATCGTAGGTTTAAGTGTAATGAAGTTGATTAGAAAATGGATAATTGGTTCAACAATTTTAATGACGACTTTGAGAACGAGAATTGTGAAGAAGGGGTGGCAATTCGTCGATCTGAGCCCGCATCTACCATATTATGATACAATGGAATACAGTAAATACTTGGGACGATGTGGATTTTTTTCGGCGATTTCAATAAGTAGTGGACGAATTGCAGTCAAAAATGTGTACTTGACCAGTTTTAGACGTATTAGTCGTTAGTACGGTTGATAAATTTAGCTCCGGTACTAGCTATGTGAAGAAATACGCAAGTACTAACTTTTTGTTGGTACCGAGTATCAGAGCTAGTACCAGGTCCAGCTAGATCGGGTACTAGTACTAATGTGAAGAAATCGGCCGTAAGACATTCACGCAAGATTCAGGTATTCACAGGTACTAGTAATATACCTACAGGGCTGGCTGCCTGCTACTGAATACAATTTCCTGGGGCTGGGATACTAAAATGATTTAAATTTTGATTGCTTTTAACAAAATTTTTATTTTTTTTTTACAGGAAGGACATTCCGAAATATCAAGCCTCCTAATTGAACATAAAGCTAATTGCAATCATTCAGCTAAAAATGGGCTTACACCGATGCATTTATGTGCTCAGGAAGATAATGTAAATGTTGCTGAAGTGATATTCAAGAACGGTGCAAATATTGATATGGTAACAAAAGCTGGGTATACCCCTCTACATGTGGCTTCTCACTTTGGACAGTCAAATATGGTTAGATTTTTACTACAAAACTCGGCTAATGTCGATGCTGCTACAACTATAGGATATACACCCCTCCATCAAGCTGCTCAACAAGGTCATTGTCATATAGTAAACCTTCTTGTTGAACATAGGGCAAATGCAAATGCTCAAACTGCGAATGGACAAACTCCGCTTCATATTGCAAGAAAATTGGGATATATAAGTGTTCTCGATTCACTAAAATCAATTACAAATGAAGGTGACACTGAGCTAAAGGATCTATCGGATGATAAATATCGTGTTGTTGCGCCAGAAGCCATGCATGAGACATTTATGTCCGATTCAGAAGAAGAAGGAGGTAGGTAATCGGTGTGTGTAATTTTGATATCAGTTTTAAAATACCATAACCTTTGTTTTTCTGTTGTCTGAAACTTTAAAATTCATAACAGGGGCGTAAGTAAACGTTCATCGGCTTTTCAATGCTTCAGCTAAAGAATGCACATTATCTCAATTATAGATATGTACTTGTACATATCAGGGCCGTAGCCAGGATTTTGGTTCGGGGGGGGGGGGGGGGGCTTGCTTCCAAGTCTTACGAAACAAAAAACTATGTATATTCCAATTCATTGATTTCTATTAGTCACATTTTTTCAAAGCAGAAAACGTCTTGATTTTTTTTTGATATGAGATCAATCACCTTATCTGGATTCACAATAATATCCAAATGAACAGATATCCTGGCAAGTGACCTTAACCTTGCATTCTCCATAACGCTTCGGGACATTGTTTCAATCTTTTTCATAGCTAATACAAAATAAATAGGTGGCCCTACAGGCGGTAGACACCGTAGGCCTAGCTTCATAGCTGAAAGGGTTCGTTCAAAACTAGCTGTGGTCACTGGAAGCGTTGCTAAAACCGTAAGCAAGAAATTTATAAGTCTTAAGTAAGTCTTGTCGCATAATCAAGCAATTTCAAAACTTCGGTAGAAGGGTCACTCGACGATTTTTTTTCCGCACCAAAGAATGTACTCAGCCTCACAGCTGATAACGAAATTGCATTATCAAAGTAGATTGTTAACTTTTCCAACTTTTCGCTCAGGCTAAACTGCAGCAACACGATCGATGGTAGGACGTCTTCGTTGACCATGAATCTGTCCGTAAGATTTTGTATTAACGAATCTATGCAAGAAATCAGTATCGGCACTCTAAAATAGGCTTCAGAAGGAGATGTTTCTGGATTGGAACGCGTTGTTTGTTTCAATGAAGTTCTTCAAATAAGTCCTCGGCAAGTAAGGATGCGGATTGAAAAGCCTCTCTCAAAAAAGATAGCTATGCTAATTAGTCTGAATCACATTTGAAAGCAAAATTAGGGATCTGTAACGAAGCAGGTGGTCAAAGGACATGTTATATATGTCCACAATAATTTCGTATAGCTGGAGATACGATCAACTCGTTTTAGGTTAAAAACGTAACGCGCGGTATTGTTAAATGCAACATTAAGTCTTCTCCTGCTATTAGCATCACAATTACAAAAAAGTTCGCAACCATAACTAAGAATTGGAGTAATGAGTGTTTTTACTAGCAACATACGTGTTTTCAGGGGAGTGTAATAGTGTGACGTCCACAGTTGACCTAAAATACCAAACACTTTGCCAACAGCCGCATTGATGTGGGTATCCCATGTCGATTTCCTATTAAAAACCACTCCCAGATTTTTGGCCGTGTCGACATATTCGATTTTTGAACCACTAAGCATTACGTCTGGAAAGTAAGAAAGATCTAATGTTTTTTTACTAACAACAACGCATTTGGATTTAAGAGGGTTAAGAAAAAGCCCGTTTTTTCTGACCAGCTGGCTATCCTTCCAAGGTCAATATTAATTGAGTTTGCACAGTCTTCTATCATACCAAGGGGGCAACTTTGATACAGCTGGACATCGTCAGCATACATAATATCAATATGGACTGAATGATGATGATATTAATGAGGGCATCTCATTTACATATAGCGAGAAAAGGAGAGGTACAAGAATCGAGCCCTCTGCAATTATAAAGAAAGTCGGACGTATGATGACCCGCAGAGACTGCTTGTTTTCGAGACTGTAGGTATGCAAGGTATATGAATAGAAGGTAATATATTCCGAGCACTCATTTTCGTTTCGTTCCGCGCATCTGTCAAAAAGGTATGCTTTTTCATACGAATAGTCACAATTGTCAGCCATATCTCATGCTCGCGCATATTATTTCAGTACGATTATTGCACAGTCACAATTGGCCGCCATTGCGGGATGCGCAATATATTACCTTCTATTCTTATATCTTGGTAGGTATGAAGATACTAGGGTAACTGCTGAATTCGAGAAACCAAATAGCGTTGATAATTTATTGCACACATTAATGTGATCCACGGTATCAAAGGCTTCGAAAAGTCGAGAAGCACTAAAAAGATCACTTTATCATAATCCAGTGATACCCTAATCACCCCTATCGCGAATAATATTTCCCCCGGAATGTTTCCCATTCAGCAATTTGATTTACATTGCTGACAAGGGAAAAAATTCCATCGGAATTTATTCGCGATACCCCTAAATATCTTTCACAACTCCGATAATCACTGTCATGCAACTATGATCTTTCCTAAATCCGGATTGCATTGGGGTGAGTAAGTTGTTCGTACGAATGTGTGAATTTATTTGTTTTTGCAGTGCCCTCTCGAAGATTTTAGAGAGATAAGGAAGGATAGAGATCGGTCGGTAATCTTTACTATTAGGACTTTTTTGAATGGGTATAATTTTTGCAGTTTTCCATTGTTCAGGGTAAATACCAGTAGTTTTGATAAAATTAAAAACATGAACTAGATAGGGAAGAATGACTGGGAGAAATATTTTGACAAACTTGGAATGTATTTGGTCAAAACCAACGGCATTTGATTTAACAGACAATCGACAATTTCTGTGTTATCAACTGAAAAACACCACCAAACGAACTGGGATCACGAGAGACAGACGCATTTGAGGAATCGACATTAATTGTGGGAAAAGGAAGTGTAACAAAACTCTTATTCAGAAGGTTTATGTCCAGGGTTTCATCAACGTATTGATTGTTTTTGTTATTTCCAATTCCAATTAAAATTTTTCCATAGCTGTCGACCTTTCTCTAATGGATTTAATTTGTTTTCATAAAAATTTCGCAAAGAGCGATAAAGTTGTAACTGTACATTCAACCTGTAACGCTTCCAGTCATTGTAGGCCAGATTTCGCTGCTCGATAAGTAGCCGAATTTCAGAGGCGAACCACGGACATTGAACATTGTTTAAACGTTTTACTTTGATTGGCACATGATTGTTAAGGAGAGCACAAAAGTTTTTGTTGAGAAAGTCTATTTGATCACATGGAGAGGTCATGATGAACACTCGGTCCCACTCAATATTACGTGCATCAAGCTCCAGTTGATGATAGTCAATGCGATTAAAATCTCTATATTCATAGTTTGAGACAGAACAACTTACTAAAAAGTCCATGGTTAAAAATAATAGATCATGTTTAGAGAAAGCTGGTGCTGACAGCTGGTCATAAAAAAGAATCTCATTACGGTCGCTAACAAACATCCAGGAGTTTACTGGATTCCGCAGTAAAATGAGTAGGATTATTCGTGTTGACCGGGAACAAATTAAGTGTCGTCATACCGTCAATGATATTTCTCTCAGCAAGAAAGTTGCTATTTAAGTCACCGCCAACTACGATCTTAGGATAATGTATCAATATTGATTCCAAGAGATTGAAAATTGGGTTGAAGTCTATACATTTATTGGGTCTATATACTGAGCCAATAAGAAGATGATCATCTTTTCATTTAAATTCTACAAAAACATGGTCAACTTCACTTCCAGCTGCAGATTTACATTTCAGATAACACCTCAAACCCTTTTTCACGTAAATTGCAGCACCATCACCCACTCTTCTTACTCTATCACCGCGAAAAAGCCTAAAACCGTTCACTTTATATGCTTCATCTACAGTCCCGTCGATAAACCACGATTTTGTGACACAAACAACATCAACTCTAGAACCCTCAAACAGATCTGTAAACTCATCCAGCTTAGGAGGCAAACTTTGTGCATTAATGTAACACGAAGAATATTATTGCCTCCACCCATAGAACTTCCACAAACAATATAGAGCTTTTATAAATTAGCAGAAATAATGGATAAAGCATGTGATGAAAGACAAGCAGCACAGTTATGGGTTCCATGAGATAAGTTCCTCTTTCCATAAAAACGACGAATTAAGAAAATTTTAAAGTACAAAGATCAAATGGAGTTGTATAAAGAATTACAGATTTAATAAATGCAAATAATAAAGAAAAAAATTTAATAAAAAGAAAAAAACTAAACTTAGTATTAAAAAAAAAATCAGAAATAGAAATATTAAAGCGAAAGAGAGAAAAAAAATTAAATAAATAAATAACAGTTTAAGAATCACTCAGCAAAAAATAAAAAGAAAAGATATGTAAGCAATTCATCCTTACGAGCTGGCAATATCATTTAGATTTGCGATGTTTTCAATGTTGACAGCTTCCTCATCTGGGCGACGTTTGACAAATTGTCGACCACGCATCGTGAAGACCGAATAGAGTTGTTTTTTTTTAATTGATGTGCGTCATGGAGCAATTTATTGATTGGACGAGAAAGGCACTCGCGCAGATAAACAATCGATTGCGAATTTAATCCAACATCACTTAAGCTCAGTTGTTTACCTTCCGGTATTTTGAAACCGAATTAAGCACGAAGTTTCTGTCGTACGCAGACCGGAATTTTATAATAATACTGGAAGTGTTTGTATTAGGCCGCGGACGCGTATGAAAAATGTCATTGGTTGGTGGTTTAATGTTTATAACATGGCAAATGTGGTTGAAGTGCGATTTAAAATTTTCGTTTGGAGTGTGTGGAATCCCGAAAAGAACTGCATCGCGCGAGACACATTTGTTTTCGAAATTTTGTTGTGTGCATTTTATCCCGTCGAGTTGTAATTTTAAGTCAGAGATTTATGCGGAGCTACGTTGACACACGGCTTTGGTATCTGACAGCACTTTGTTTACATCTGACGACGGTTTCTTAAATTGTTTAATTTCGGGTTTTATTGTGGTAATTTCACTGTTTGATGTGGTATTCGCGATTTCGAGTTGTGTCACTCTTGAATTTATATCTGCAATAGTTTTATTGAGATCAGAGAGCTTTATATCAATCTTAGCGACAAGTGTATCATTGTTTTGTTCCATTTTGGAAGAGATGAGGAAAATAATAAATTCACTTTGACTTTTAAGTTTCTCGTCCATTTTTTCCCACATTTTGTTGTCGTCCAATGTCATTTTTTTGGGGTTTTGTTGCGGTGAATCAAGAGAGGCATGAGGTGAGTTTATATTTTGTATACCAAGTTTGGGGCTCGATCTACACCGTTTTGTGTTGGACGGTGTAG
Organism: Cheilosia soror; assembly: GCA_949372485.1. NCBI lineage: Eukaryota > Metazoa > Arthropoda > Insecta > Diptera > Syrphidae > Cheilosia > Cheilosia soror. Next base: position 56,287,342 of record OX443561.1, on the reverse strand, counting down.
TGTAGTATGGGTATGGGTATTAGGTTGGCGGTATGATCACGAAGTATTAAGTGAAAACAAAGAAAATTTTTGATGGCACTGCACAAAATGGATAGCAAAAAATAAAAAGAAATCACTGCAATTTATTTATTTTATATTTATCTTAATATTTTTGTTTTGTAAAATTCAGAGCTTGAACATAAAAAAACCAAAAAAAGTTCCAATTGGCGTAAATTTAAAATATGAATTTGTCAGCCGAGAAGAAAAACATGTCTATTCAGTAGCTCGAACCATACCGAATTATATGGATGAGAATTTTGTTCTGTGTTCTATTGTCGCACATTCGTCTTAAAGCCTTTTTGGTCTGTCGCCGGCCTCTGTTACCTATATTCTGGCAAAAGCTTCCGTGATACTTCACGTCGTTAATTACTTCCACCTGTTGTTAGTCTTTATACAATTCTTGGTCTCCACATGTTCTCGGTCGGGTACATGTCATAACGCCCTGGGGCGCTATGACACACATTTCTGTGTTATAGGGTCCGCCGGGCTTTAAGTCACTTTTTTGTGGGCTGTATGACACTCTAGAAAGTTCATTACCGCCCCAAAATGAAATAATACCCGAAACATATGGGGAGGCATGGTACCCCCCTGCAACCTCCCTGCAACTTTTTTTATCGTTATATTGTATTGTCACCATTAACGCGATACCGTGTACATTCCAAGCAGATTGACCTGGGCCTCAACCAACACGCCTATCCAGTTAGCACGATCTTTGGCTAATTGCCTCCAGTTGCGCACTCCAAGTTGGTTGAGATTCCCTTCCACTTGTGCGCGCCACCTATGTAAGGCGAGGTCTTCCTCTACTGCGATGTTGGAATCGAAGACTCCCATCTAGCCATCTTAGTCGACTGATACGTACTTTTCTGACCAGGTCGATGTCGCTGTGCAGCTCGTAGAGTTCGCTGTTAAATCTCCTCCTCCAAAGCTCGTCAACGCAAACGGGACCGAAAATCACTCGACGAATTTTGCGTTCGAAGCGCCCAAGGAGATCTTCATCCGCTTTTGACAACGTCCATGATTCTGCGCCATAAAGCAGGACTGGGATGATGAGGGTCTTATATAGAGTCTCCTTGGTGTTTCTCGACAAGGCCTTACTAATCAACTGCCTTCTTTTCTTAGGCCAAAGTAACAGCGGTTGGCAAGTGTAATCCTTCGCTTGATTTCTGATGTGATGTCATTTTCAGAATTAATAGCGGAGCCGAGGTAGAAAAAGTCCCGAACTAGCTCAAAGTTATAGCTGTCTATCGTGACGTTCTGTCCTATTCGTCGATGTTGTGTGGCCCTTCCTGTTGACAGCATATATGTATTTTGTTTTGCCCTCATTCACCACTAAACCCATTTTTGCCGCCTCTGTACTGATACATGCAAACGCACCAGTGAGAGCTCGCTGTGTTCTGCCAATGATATCGATGTCGTCAGCGTATGCAAGTAGTTGCACAGACTTTTGGAAAATTGTGCCCCTGGTGTTGGCTTGCGAGTTTCGCAAAATTTTCTCAAGAATGATGTTGAAAAAGTCTCATGACAGCGCATCACCTTGTCTAAATGATTTTTTGGAATCAAAGGTCTCCGTGAGATTGTTTCCGACCTTTACGAAGCAGCGAGCGTTCTCTATCGTCATTCTTCACAATCTGACAAGTTTGGCAGGGATGCCAAAACTAGACATGGCTCTGTATAGCTCGTCTCTATAAATGCTGTCATATGCGGCTTTAAAATCGATAAATAGGTGATGAGTATCGATTTGGACTTCTTGGGTTTTCTCCAGGATCTGCCGTAGTGTGAATATTTGGTCGGTTGTGGACTTACCGGGCCTAAAATCGCACTGATAGGGTCCAATCAGTTCGTTGACAAATGGTTTCAGGCGTTCACACAGTACGGAAGACAGGATTTTGTAAGCGATGTTAAGGAGACTGATGCCTCTATAGTTGGCGCAGTTTACAGGGTCTCCTTTCTTATGGATCGGGCAAACAATGCTGAGGCTCTATTCATCAGGCATACTTTCCTCTGACCAAATTTTAGAAACGAGTTGGTGTATACCAAGTCATTCCCGCTGCCTTAAAAAGCGCGGCCGATAAACCGTCCGGTCCTGCAGCTTTGTTGGACTTCAGCTTGGATGTTGCCATTCTTACCTCATTTTGGTCAGGTGGACGGAAGTCTTGGCTTTTATCGCCCAGGTTGAATGGTTCATTCTGCCTGGCAGCGGAATTTGTGTCGTCTTCGCTGTTTAGCAGTCTGCAGAAATGGTTTTTCCATGTCCTCAGCACCAACTTTGTGTCTACTACAAGGTTTCCTTGTTCGTCTCTACAGGTCTCTTTTCGGGCCTTGTTCCCGTGACACGTTCTTTTTACCTTTTGGTAAAACTTCCGAACATTTTTCCTGGAGTAACACCTCTCTATTTCCTCGATCGCGCGCTTCTCATGCTCTTTCTTTTTCCTCCGGAGAAGCCGGTGTTTTTCCCTCCTTTTTTGCTCGTAGAGCTCACGAGCTGCTCTCGTCCTTCTCTGCAGCGCCGCTTTGTAGGCCAGTTGCTTTGCTGCATCTGCTTCCTGGCACTCTTCATCAAACCAAGGGTTTCGTGGTGGTGATCGGGTGAAACCTAGCACATCAGTCGCGGCTTCTCTGATGGCTTCTTGGCATCGATGCCACTGGTCTTCAGTACTTGATGCTGGCTGCACAGGACTTCAGGACTTCAGGATTAGCGGTTTGTTGCTTTGCACCTAAGATGATTTTAACGTCGTATTTAGGACATTGCTCATATGCTTTGTCGAGGAGCTCATAGAAATATTCTTTGGTAGTTTCGTCTTTCTCTTCTGTGGGGGCGTGAGCGCATATCAGGCTGATGTTGCCAATTTAGCCTTGATGTGGATAGTTGTAAGGCGCTCACTAACGTGTCGAAAGCTCAAGACTTCTTGCCTAAGTCTGAAAGAACTTACAACGAATCCGCATCCGAATAGACGCTGCTTCTGTTCTCTGTAGCAATCACCGTAGTATATGTCACAGTTTTTCATCCTTCTTTTGCCGGGCCCATCCCACCGCACTTCCTGGATGGCTGTGATATCTGCATTGTAGCAGTCTAGGGCCTCCGCTAATTGTTCGGCTGTGGCCACGCAGAACCCCCAACCTGGAGGGCCAGGCCCTTTCTGTGACCCCTTGGGCGAAAGGGGCCGGATATTCCGGAGTCAGTAACCCGCTTCGGGGATTTGAGTGCTGCCGTTGACCCATTAAGGACTCTTCCGCCACCATCTTTATTTCCACACCCTGACTAGTATTGAAAAATCCTTAATGACCTCAGCTCCAAATTTGTCGAAGTAGCTTATTAAAGTGCCTGCCATGCCGACTGTTGACGTCACCGTTGATTCAATCGCGTGAATTTTTCCGCCGCACGTTCTCTTTCTGAGGGGCTCATGACTCATGTTAGACTTCTGAGACTCGAGCAGACAGTCAGTTCCAACAGAGCATTATAGTGTTGCTATTTTCTTCGTGTTCAACACCCGCGCTTATAAGTTTAGCAAGCCAACCCCGGATGGGCGAGACCAGTATCCGGTGGTTACCATGCGGAGGTAAAATAAGCACAATTGATGTGTATGAAAAAGTTGCAACAGCTGGGCACCCAACCACCCGAAATTGCAATCAGTGGCCAATAACTAATTCAAACGGTATAACAAAGTTTTTGTTATGGAAAAATAGCATTTGCTCACAGAATTCCCCTTGTTAATTTCCCCAACGAACCTGTTACATGTTTTGCCGTTTGGTCTTGGCGATTTATAGAGCAAGCGTTAAAAGTAAAACCCACTATTAAAAAGCGTTGACACAAAACTTAATTAGAATTTCCATTATACATTGTGCAACTGCATGGGCACGCAGGTATACGGGCCTTCGCATGAGAGCAGGTGGACAGGTATTTTTATTAATTTCAATTGTGCTGCATTTGGTAAAGAAAATCATTAACAATTTCATGTGTCTAAAATACGAAGAGAAGAGAAAAATATCCTCTTTAATAAATTGCTACTGCGCATTTTGGGTGCTTTCAACTCCTTTGAAGGGACGGGCTATAACGTTCAAACATTTTAAATGGGCAGGCGATATTGGTTGCCAAATCGGCTACGGCTGCTTGACTGACAAATTTTGGTGACCACAGACCACCCAAAACTAAAGCTAATTCTCCGTCCCAAATTCGGCTGAAGAAATTATTTAATATTAATTCGAGTGCATTTCTTTCACCTAATAATAAGATACCACACTTTAGCCTCCCAAAACTAGAAGGAGTAGAATTGCCTCTGTCTGACAAGGCAAAGTATCTTTGGGTTATTCTGGACAGAAAACTGAACTGGAATGCAAACTGATGAAATTCACCCTCTGGTCGACTTCGACACTCCGTACGAGGTATCATACCCGGAAAGATATGGCAAAGGGATAAAGTAATTAAACATTGCGAAATAGCAGTTTTCACGGACTGCTCAAAAACAGCGGAAGGTACGGGAGCTGGAGTCTACTCCATAGATCCAGACCTAAAAGTCTCTATACGAATACCGGATACAAGCAGTGTCTTCCAATCAGAAGTTCTGGCTGTTCTGAGAGCTAATGCGGATGAGATCTATATCTGGAAGGGATATAGCCATCTACATCGATAGCCAGGATGCACCCAAGGCACTGGAATCTACGAACATCAATTCTGAATTAGTCAGGACCTGTCGCACAATGCTTAAGGCATTATGCAGTCAGAACCGAGTGAGACTGTGCTGCGTATCAGGACACTGCGGTATAGTTGGAAATGAGAAAGCTGATGAGCTTGCGAGAAGAGGCGGGGAAATGTTAAGTGGAGGAGATGTGGATATTAAACCACCTCCTTGCATGATAAAAAGCGATATTAGAAATAAAATAACTAAGGAAGCCGACCGGAGGTGGGCGAGAATCACCGGTCACGCAGTATCTAAGGCACTTTGGCCGCAATACGACCGAAAAAGATCTAGGGAAATCCTCAAACTAGGCAGAGAACAGCTCAGGACACTGATCGGCATATTATCAGGGCACTGTCTTCTTAGAAAACATGCCAAAATACTCAGGCTGGCAGATTAGGATACTTGCAGATTCTGCAATGACCTGCAACTTAGTATCTGCGTTTGTACTTGCTAAACAAAATTGTATGGAAACTATGAAAAACTATTTGAGCTATTTTACTTAAATAGCTAATATTATTTGTATTTACTAAGCGCAATATTCCATCAAATATACAGACCCTTAACATTTTTTTTGTGTAATTAACACTTAGTTTAAAACTGATAACAGAAAACTTTATTATTGTTTTCACTTAGGAGAAGATAATGCGCTCTCTGATCAGCCATATAGATACTTAACAGTGGATGAAATGAAATCACTTGGTGATGACTCACTACCGATTGATGTAACTCGAGATGAAAGACTAGACTCTAATAGGATGACACAGAGCAGTGATAATACTCCAAAGGTGGCTATCGAAGAAACAGTAAGTCCACATAGAGCTCAAATTCATATGATGGGCAAAACAGCAATCGATGGAAACGTAAACATTTCAAATCAAGAAATTATTCACTTCGGGTAAGACTAATAAATAAACCTTAATTAGCTATAGATTTAAAAATAATCAATATTTTTACAAATAAATACCAACTGAACGATACAGGCGCAAACTGCAGTGGAAAAAGTAAGATAATATTAGGTATATAAATAATTTATAAAACAAATTTTCTAAAATTGCATTTTAAATAGCTTCCTCGTTTCATTCCTTGTTGATGCCCGAGGTGGAGCAATGAGGGGTTGCCGTCACAGTGGAGTAAAAATGATAATTCCATCCAGGTCAACTTGTCAACCTACTCGTGTAACATGCCGATACGTTAAGCCTCAAAGAACAATGCACCCTCCACAGTTAATGGAAGGAGAAGCCTTAGCAAGCCGAGTTTTAGAACTTGGCCCAGTTTCGGTAAAATTCCAAGGGCCAGTTGTAATGGAGGTACCACATTTTGCTTCACTTCGTGGTAAGGAAAGAGAAATCATTGTATTACGTTCTGATAATGGAGAAACATGGCGCGAACATACGATTGATAATTCAGAGGATATAATACAGGACGTTCTAGTTGAGTGCTTTGAGCCGGAAGGTAATTTGAATTAAAGCTTCTTGCATATACTTAATTTTAACACAATTTGAACTTTCAGAAATAAGTCATATAAACGAACAAACTGCCGGCCATGTATGCAGATTTGTAACCTACGATTTCCCACAATATTTTGCGGTTGTTTCAAGAATTCGTCAGGAGGTGCATGCAATTGGGTCCGAAGGCGGTATGGTGTCAAGTACGGTTGTTCCGCAAGTTCAGGCAGTTTTCCCGCAAGGAGCATTGACGAAAAAAATAAAAGTTGGCCTACAGGTAAATCTTTTTAAACCGCGAAAGGGTGTTGCTCCTGAAAAGTTGCGAAAAATAAGTGTTAATCACGTACCTAAAAAAAAACGTTTTTCACTAATTTGGTAATAGTATATTATAAGTCGTCACAGTTTCAAGTTAATTGAGTCTTTATTTATCCACTTAAAGGGAGTATATGTGAATTGTGTTTTTTAAACAAACGTTTCAATATGCACAATGTCTTTAAAATTTCTCTAAGTAGTTTTTCTTGAACTCAAGGCAAGGCTCATAATATTTCAATTGAACAAAATGATATTAGTTGTCTTCACAAATATTCATTTAGAAAGTTTAATATGAACTTAAAAACAATGTAACTATCTATAATCATACAAGGTCAACTTTTAAAACTTAAAATTAATTAACATAATTAAAAAAAGAGGTAATGAACAATACATAGGTACTCCATATTTATTATGAATAGTTTAAAAGAGTAAATCTGGTTAGAATAATTTAAGTTAAAAAATACGCTATATGCATTCGATTTTGTATAATGGAATATAAGATACCTACTAATCTTAAAATTAGAAAATACCTAGTTGCAAATACGACGACAATAATATAATATGTTGATAACAGATTAACTACAATGAGATATTCAGGCACCTCTTTTTTGTTTACGTTTCTGCTCCAGGTGTGTTTTGTCTGCAGCGTTATTTTCAGCATTAACTTGTCTCCTTTTTTGTTCCGGTAGTACGTTGTCTGCAGAACCATCTGGTTAGATATGCTGCTTCCGTTTGGGCTCCGGGTGTCCGTCGTCTGCAACCTGTCTCTTCTTGGGCGTTGTTGCCTTTAGCCATGGCGAAGTTTGCGAGGAATTGTTCTGACCAATCACTTCCTTTGCTTTCTCGTCATGCAATTGAATCGCCGAGAGTTCGTAAAGAGCTCTGATGCTTTCAATAGAGTCTCTCATCTGTTGGTGGATCGAGCGTCTTTTGCCGTCTTCCAGCATTTCTACCATCTATCTTATTTGCTCACCTATCTTCGACCGCTCTCGTTCGTACTGTGGGTGACTGGCGTCGTTCGGTACTGGTGACCTCAGTATCCTTGATCCTCCCTGAAAGGCATTTTCAATGCTCTCCTCTACTAGTCCTCCGGTTTTTTGGTTCATGTTGGTTGTAATCATTTCTATTTAGTTCCCCAGGAATATTACATCTGGACCTATACCACCTACTTAATGCTGACGAAACATTAAACGTACTTTGAGGCCTGCCTGGTTTGAGGCAAAATTTGGTTTGTAAAGCAAAATTTGCAAAAACTGGCCGGTGCCCCCGGATCTCGCCATTTGCTTATGGGCGATAGGGGTTCCTTTGTCCTTTTCAGCCCTCCTTCTCCGCCTCTCTGTAAAGTATGCGTAAAGAGAAAACCAGCGAAAGGCCGAGTAATTCCCCTATTGGCTCGAAACAGCTCAGGGAATAGATGAAATAAAGAAGAAAAGAATTTGAACGGCTTCTCGGTTATGAGTTATTTAAATATACCTAGGTACAGAAGTAAAAATAAATAATACATTTATGCCCAGTTGCACAGTCAGAGTTTAAACTCTCGTGTTGGTTTAAACCTTCGTTCAACAAATTTTCGGTTTCACTGTGTTCGTTTAAACCCAAAGTGGAGTTCAACTCTCGGTTTAAGTTAAACGCCTGCATTCTGCCGTTTAAACTTTCGTTTCGCATTTTGAGGTTTATTTTGACAGCTGCTATTTCATACAGAGAGATAGAGAGAGAGAGAACAGAAATGATAAATTGTTTGGGTGCTGCACTTCTTGAATTTGTATGAGTGAAAAGTAGAGCTATGATTAGTTCCAGCATTACTGCGGTAAACCCACTGTTAAAAAATATCATCAGAAAATTTCAATAGATTTGCAACCAATATATGTACTTTTCAATGAAAACGCCTTTTTTCAAGTGAACATCAGGTAGATCTTAGCCCAAACGACAAGCGTAAATTGTATTGAGGTTTTTTCAATACAAATTATTTATTTTCGTGTGTGGAAATGCCGATTGTTTTTTTGTAATGCACTAGTGATTTCTTTAGATTCTTCGCGAACAAAATATATCTATACATACTCAAATCTTTCACATTTTGTTTTGGCTGAAACAAGACACTACCCACTCTATTCTTTTTACAATGCAATTTGTTTGTCCGATTTTGAACACACTTCTCGGGACAATGCCTGTTCAAAGGTTTCGGAGTTCATACCATTTTTGTATACAGATCTAGATTAGGTACCTACATTTTTGTTTAAAAAAAAGTAAAACTAGAACAAGATAGCCCAGATTTTCGTAGAAACACCAGCAAACAACTTTGCGCCTACCTATTACCCAAATTAGAGGCTCATAAAATCCTTTCAATATTTTACTGGCGACGGGTGATTGGATGTGGTAAAAACCCAGGGAGTTGCAAGAAACAGTACCTGTGATCGCATCCGTCTGAATGCCACATACATTTCAACAACTAGATATTCTTATTGAAAAAAAAAGGAAATAATAATTACTGCAATAATTAATTGGTGGAAGTAGATGACAGTTCAAACATGTGTCGAAAATAAATCAATTCACTTCGTTAATACCAAAATACACAATGTTATAATATTGCACACATTTTCTTTTATTTACAAATGGTAAAATAGATTAGGTAGAGAAAAGCAATAACCATTTAATTGGTCAAAAGTTCGCTGGTAGAAAAATATCCCCTTAAGGGAAATTGTTCTGCGCTTCCACAACTGCGTTTAGTAAACTGGCAGATTATTTTGTACTGTGAAACTGAACGAGTTAAACCAAAAGTTTAAACTGTCGGTCAGGTTTAGTTAAACTTCAGTTTAAACTCACTGTGCAACTGGGCATTACTGATAGAATACAAAATTATATTAATTAAATTAAAATTGTGAATTTTCGCTGGAGTTTGAAATACATAGTTATGGTTTGTTCAGAATATTTACTTCTTCTGCTTACTTTTTTTCTCTTCCTGATAATCAAAATAAAATCACGAATTAATTGCTAAAGAAAAAAAAAACCAAAAACATACGCGGGTGTGTTTGTTAGGTGTGTATTCACGCTAATTCTGAGATTCGATCGAATCAAGTATTCCTCGAATTTAAAACTCTCTAACGAACTTCTCACCAAGTGCATTACCAAATGATCAGCTGTATAAATAGTTAACTAGCCGACAAATAGTAACTTCGTATCATAAATTAAGACACTTTCAGAACAGATCCAAATCACACAAGAATGTTTTCCCCTTGTGTTTGGAATTAAAACGTGCTCACTCTTGCTGGAAATGAATAGCTACATACCTTGTGTGTATCTCAGTGGTGTCAAGCAGAGTGTAATTGTTGTAATTGCGGGCTGAAGATTCTACTTCGCTAAGATAGATGTTCAATAAAAAAGACCTAATATGTTTTAGGTACCTATTAGTAGAAGAACATATTTATTTAAATTTATTATTGCCTACAGCTATACATTAATTTTTATTGAATAATTGGAAAATCGAGAGAAACCCATTTCCAAAGGCTCGGGCTACTACATATCTCATTATAGGTCGTCTGTGATTTTGACATAGTATAGTATCTCATCACTATTAAGGTACTAATTGCTATTAATCTTTAGTGTCAAATACACACAAGACAATTTTAAATATCTCTAATTAATGGATAATAAATTCAGAAAAATATTTGAAGTAGATTTCGGACGTACAAAAATGCATAATTTCAATGAATAAACTGAAAAAATCAAAAGTTACATACATGTATTGATAATCTGTTAAAAATAAACGTATTATAAATGGAAATACATAACAAATCTGTGAAGACCTTTATATAACTAAAAAATAAACTTAGATAACTCATATATAATATCTAAAAATAGATGACCTTGTAATCACCTAAGAATACCATTTTCATTTATAATATACATACTTTGTTAATATATTGCCCAATAAATTTAGTTTACAAAATAATACCAAAGATGTTTTTAATTATACCATTTAATAACAATATCTCAATGAATTTTTAAATCAAAGGCTGCATTCAATTTAGGGTTGCAAATTTCAAAACACATTTTTAGTGCTTTTGCGGTATTTCAAGTACAAATTTAAAAAAGTGAAAGTTTAGTTGCTTAAGAAAAAAAAAAAAACTAAATTTATTGGGAAACGGGAAAGTAGGAATATCTAATCTTACTCTAAGCAAACATAGCTGCGTACATATATAATCAGAAAATATATATATGTAGGTATGTGATTATTCAAAAATAGGGATCTGGAAAATATTCCTTAAAATTTGAACAATCAATGAAATTTAAAAACGTATTGCAAACCGCTGTCAGATGAATGTTTAGAACTAGGTTGATACGTGTGATTTGTGACTCGATTTTTTTCTTACTATCAATAGGCACAGCCCGTCGACCCTGATTTAACAGCGAAATTGCTAGGGCGTGGTGTTGCCGTTTCCCCTATCGTAACGGTTGAACCAAGGAGGCGGAAATTCCATAAAGCTATAACTTTAAGTATGCCTGCACCTAAGGCTCATAGTCAGGGAATGATTAATCAGTATTCCGGAAACACACCTACACTTCGATTGCTGTGTTCAATAACAGGTATAGCACATTTAATTTACATCTTAAATATACTATTGTAGCATTTTCTTGTGACGGCTTTAATAAGGAAGCATTAATACACTTTATATATATAACATATGCGTATTTGTAGATATACACATATTAAGATATTAATTCTTTGAAAGTAAGAAAACCTGTGGGCAATACATTTTACTAAATAAAAATTTTAAAAGCTTTAAAATAAATTTTTTTTTAGCATACATTTGAAGTTTTTTAAAAAATTATTTAATAGTATACTATTTTTAATAAATGGTGGGATATAGTGTAAATTCCGATTTATGTATGTACATTGAATGTAGGCATAATACCAGTTTGATAATTCGATTGTTTATGAAATAAAAATGGATTCATACATTGAAAGAGTTAAACATAGTAAATATAATTTAATTTCGTTAACCAGTTGACTTTTCTTGATTTGCTCGTATATCTACCTACCCACATAATATAATACGATTTGAAAAAATTTCGAACAAAAAATATCAGCTTATATGCATATGCTTATATATGTATCTGTATGTAAATCTAAGGTGGTCCAAGCAATCATTTTTGTTTTCGTTATGCAATATTGTCAAGTACATATTATAAAACATTTTGTTTCTATAATTTTTCTTATGCGTTAAGTTTTTTTTTTCTTAAAACTATTGTTTTAAAGATAAAATAACTAGTTAATGTTTTGTACTAATGCGTTAATGCATATGTGCACGCATTCCATTCTTTTTTTCATCATTGAAGGTGTGTTTCGGAAAAGATCTCTAAAAGGTAACTAACAAACAAAGCAAAAGAACTTAACAAAAATAAAAAATAAAGCATACATAAACAACAAGACATTTTGAACGCAAATTTTACTCTGCATATATTATTCTATAACTTGACAAGTTGCAAATTTCCTTAATAAAAAAGCTTTGGCAACTTTATTATTTTGAACAACTTCTTAAGAAATCAATACCTAATGATGTTTTTGTTTTCATTTGTTACAATATTTTTCTTAATTTTTATACAAACGTGCATTTTGAAATAGAGCAATAATTGTTAAGATATTATTTAATTTAAACTTCAATTTCGTCAAAAATACATGATATATGTATTTCCACATTATTGCATTCAATCATATATTAATATTCGAGTAAAAAATGCATATGTATTTAATATACACACATAGTTATGTAATAACTTATGTATATTAAAAAAGGTGTACATTTCGTACATCCATAATATATTAATACATACATATTAGTCAATTGCCACACTACATCTTAGAACACTTTACGTAACTTAATTAAGGACAATGGGCCTTACCAATAATCATTTTTAGATTTTAACCTAAATATTTTGACGGTCACAATAGATAATTTTATATGGACATTTTCGCCCTTGTGAGTTTATAAGGTTTAACCTGGGCACTAAAAAAAGCTCTATAGTCTTTGTTCATGTTCATGCATATGCACTGCGACTTTTAACAGTAGGTATGACCTTCACGCGGCTGGACTGAATATGCGTAACCATTCAATTAAAATAAAATTTGTAACATGGCGATAACGAGCAATAATAAGGGCCCTGTACCACAAAACTACAATTTTACAGGCACTTGTTAGCAATGCCGATTTAACAAGTTGCTATAATTTCTGTACCACAAAAGAAAAACGCTTCACTTGTTAAATATCAAAATTTCCCTTCTTTGTACAAGTGCTTCCGTGACGGATAGACTATGCGCTGGCAAATAATCTTAGCTGAAATCATATTAAATAAAATTTGTTGTTAATATTTGTTGGTGACAATAAATACTCAACCACACGCTTGGAAACGAAAAGGATTTAGGCAAACAATTTTTGCCAGTTTCGCTAGTTTCACAAATAATTTATTATTTTTTATGCGAGGTATACGATATCTATGTCTATAAACTTAATAATTTTTATCAATTCTATCCGATCGAAACAAAAAAGAAAAATGTTTAAATTATTATAGTCACTGAGCTGGGCACATTTAAGTGCATTAAAAGCAAAATGATCGCAGAAAAATGTTTCCCCTTTCTTGATTAACTCGTGGAAATAAAGTTTTCCTTTCAAAATGTGTGCTATAATAGGACTGGATAAATATAGTTAATATTTTATGAAGACAAATGCTTTATATTTCTACTTACAACCACATAAAACCTGACTTGTAACGGCTTAACAAATTTCAACTCACACGTTAAATTTTCGCAAGTTTATAACAATCGTTAGCAAAACTTTTTCTACACTTGTAGCTTTGTGGTACAGAAAGTGGGGAAATTTAGTAATTCCCAATTGAAGGTTTGCTGGTACAATTGTTAATTGTTAAATTGACATGTAGTTTTGTGGTACAGAAACCATTGTTAATTGGTAAAATTCGCCTGTTGTACAAGACTTGTAGTTTTGTGGTACAGGCCCCTGATGGCAACCGCGGAAGGTGCATAGGGATGTCAATGCACTATGTTAATTTGCCCTATCATGGTATCCGCTCGGAGAGTAATTTTCCCACCAACACAAATCCGGTCGGAGACTGAATTTACGTTCATAATATCCGTTTTTTAAACGTGCATCAACGGATTTTGTTCTATCGGAGAGAAATTGAAAACGCAACCGATCGCAATGAAACGTGGACTGCCGGTGTGCGTTACGTATTGTCGGAGATTATGTTCCAAACACATAATCGGAGCGATGAAGCATGAAGCAAACATTTTCCTTTTTGAACGGATACTATGATAGGGCCGAATAAAATACCGGCCAACTAAAACACTGTTTTATTTTTATACAATTAATCACATCCTTTTAATAAATATGTCTGAGGGCCATTGGTTATTTAAGGAATAACCGAATATTTGAACTACCTCCTGTTGTAGGTTAAATGATTCATAACAAGCACATATCTGTCACATTATAGGTATGTACCTACAGAAAAGAAGAAAATAAAGGCCGGGAACAAAATGTAGGCAGTAATTTTATCTCTTCCTCCCCAAATAATACTTGATAATATCGTTTATTGATTTGTTTTCAGAATATACGAGTATTATAGCTGTTATTTGACATTAGAAATCCGATAAAGGGATTTGATTTTCGAAATTATCATAACGTACATAACGTACGCGCATTTTCCTCCGTCGCGTCCGTCCGGTGTTATGGTCCATTTGAGCAACCTACACCACCGACCCCCTTGTACGTATAAGCAAGCTATTGAAAATGAATGAATGCAAAACCTAATTGACATCCCTCTCAATGATATGATTAAATAATTAGGCAAGAATTCATGCTTGCGTATCTGCTACTACCTTTGCGTCCAATGTTGATAACTTTATCCGATTCTATGTACTCAAAATAGAGTTATTAGTCTCTTTTATGTAGGTACTTACTAAAAATTAAGAATATCCGAAATTTGTTTTAATAAAACTTTAATCTCCAACAAGTGCTCTATAAATTATGTTAAACAATTTTATAAAATTGGCAGGAAAACAAATGCTCATGGTGGATTTACAGTGGATCAAACAACTTACATTTTATTTTATCCATTAGAAAATTCGATTCGAACTACGATTTAATTCGTAGCAAAAATTTCCACTACATCGGATTCTGTGATAGTTCTTTTGGGGTTCGTAGCAAAATTCCGAATACGACGGATTCTGTGATCACCCAGAGTAACAAAAGTTAAACTTATCACTATATTAGTTTAACTAATTTATTTAATTTTGTTGAATTGGGAAATTTCGAAAAATGTAGAAATACAAACTGGTTTATAGAGTAATTACTCTTTTACTAGGTACCACAAAGGCAGAAAATTATTTACTTTTATGTGAACTGATTCATCTATTCTTATTTTTCTTATAATTGGCAGCATAATATAGATATGTACCAGTGGCGTGGCGTCCATATAACTCGATTCCTACCGAGTTAAAAGTTTCAGTTTCAGCTACACAACAATGTTTACTTAAAAACGAGCAACATAAAACCCACAGGATAAATATATTCAGCCGTATTAATAATAGCAGCGGAACTTCGTGTTATCCGTAACTAATGACTAACACATTGGTTAAACTCAAATTCCTATTAATAAACATTTTTAGAAGACAACTAAGCTTTCGTAAGTTTTACATAACTAACTCACGGTGGTTTGATTGATATAAATGTGGTAAAAGGGTGCAAATAATCGAATAAATTTGCAAAAATTGTGGAGCAAAATGGTTCACAGTTTGTCATTGTTTTTGGATAATTTGAATATGCTAGACGAAAAAAGACGAGAATATTTACATATAAAACATTCAAAAATAAATATAGATTTTTAAAACGAAATGTGAAAAAATTGATTGCATTAGTAAGAGTAAGAAAATTCTAGTTGCATTAGAAGTAGAAGATGGCAGCAGAAAAGAAGGACGCATTCCTGTCAGTTTTCAATACAACTTGGGAAGTGCTGCCATCGCAAACATACGATAATAGGAAACACTACAATTAGTTAATGCATGGGTTATATTTCTTTATTAATAAGAAAATTTAACTGAGTTAAATTTTTAACTGCCAGTTACGTAACACATAAGTTAGATAGTGGTTTGAGATCTTTTATTAATACGGCTGATAATGTATCTATTCATCTGCGCAAGCTACACACCCCGACACCACCAACTCAAATTTATTTTCAAGTACACACGGAAACACACATCTTTCTTTATCATTACTGTAATTTTCGGGTTATAAAATCTTTCGCTGGATAGAACAAATTTGTCCCCTTTCTCTTTTGTACACTTTTGACGTCAGAGCTACATACGTATGTGGCTTGCTCAATGCCGTGTACTAGGACCTTAACGATTGTAAGCAACCACAAGGCTTATAAGTTTCGCACAATTCTTTCAAGAACGCCGAAGTTAAAAGACCAGAGCGTGGCTCGGTCTCGGTTGATGCAGTTGGGTCTCTTTTCCTATGTAGTACCTATTAGGTAATGGTTACTAAAATTCCATTCATCGAGCACATATTCACCTGTCAAAATCTTAAATATAACTTAATGCACAAATTACTAAATCATAAGTCATTTTGCACTGCTTTGAAATGTTCAGCGGGAAAACCGTCTTTTAACTTCGTTTAGAAAATACAGCAAAGGTATAACACCTTCTACGAAGTACGCAATTGGAATTATTGGAATGAATCCTTCTTTCATTTTGTTAATATCGTCACTACCAAGTCTTGGTTGCTTCATTCTGAATCAATGCATTGTTGTCCACCTGAAGGTAGTTTTCGTTATATAAGACCCGTAAAGAGTGCGAGTGATTCTCTAGGAAACAGGTCAAACATTTTGAGCTAACCTTTCTCCTGTGATCAAAATTATTGCATATATCGGTTGTATGCTATATATTCTTTAACTCATTCGCCGAATCAGTGAGCGTCAAAGGTGAAGTGATCACTGATCATGTTCCATTAACATTAGGGCTAAATATTTATAATAATAAAAAACAATCAAATCATTTATTATAATGTTGAATTATGAATTTTATATTCGTTTTCAAAGAAAAAAAAATAATAGTTAGAAAAATAAGAAAAATTACACATTTATTGTCAAAAGTGAGTGCACAAGTTAATAAAAATAATAATTCAAAATTGAATACGGGTGATTAGTCATTTTAAATATTTGTCTGATTGCTTTTCGCCTTCATAACGGCCTCAAGTCTTTGTGGCATGGGCTCAATTAGGCTTATATTGTTCCACTCTTCAATCAGCGCTTCTCATAGGTTGCTTTTGCTAGTAATATGTCTTTGTCGGATTTGACGGTCCAAATATTCTATAGGGTTCAAATCTAGGGATCTATAAAGCAACAATTTTTTTACAATGTTTAGATAATCTAGTTTATGTTCATTGTATTATCAATGAACAATAAATTGCCTATGCCTGATGCCGCCATATAACCCCAAACCATCACTGATCCCCCACAATGTTTAACACAAGACGAAATATTTTTTTTTTAATACTTCTTCCTTAGACCTCCAAATTGTTGTCCTTCTAGCACCTTCAAAAATTTCGAACTTACTTTATTAATTGTTCTATGGGCTTTGCACTCATCAATGACTTTTTTAATTCCACTGTAACTTCTATTTGTAAGATCAGCTTTTTTCCCGTAAAGTTGTTTCTTTTTCCCTGAAGTCCACAATTACTTTGCGCGTTTCTGTTCAATTTCCTTTCGCAATTTTTACGTCTCACAAATTATTTCTGAATTTTAATAAAAAATGTACTGATATGGTTAATACAAGATGTTGAACCAATGCAAAAAGGAAGATAGCCAGTTCATCAATTTCGCCATATTTTTCCAATTTAAGTAGGTAGGCATGAAATTCTACTATATTGTAGAGAACCGACGAAATCATAGTGTGCAGTCACTTTTGAACCTTATTTCTAGACCTTTTTTTTGTTATTGTTATGGTTAATATTATTAATATTATTTTTTTAGGCTACAATTCAGTTGAAAAAAATGTTAAAGCGAATTATTGTTATCGAAATTAAATAAGGTTGTATTTTGTTGATAGAATATGTATCAGAAAATATTTTCTTACTGTCATTACATTATTCATTTCATCGAAAGACAAGTTTTCTTTTCCTGCGCACTTACATTTGGCGCTTACTGTAAATGAATATAAATTAAAAAGCCTTAAGACAACGATACTAGTTATTACTTCGATGTTTGCTGAGTTGAATGGAAGTACATGAGTTACCTAAGGTATAATTCCAAATAAATTCAAATAATGAGCGGGAAAAATTACCCAAAGACCACGAAAACTATTGAAAAAAGTCACGTAGAATAGATGTATAGTAACATAAAAGCATGAAAAATTCATATAATATTAAGCTATATAATGGCATAAGTATATTTCAGTTGTTTGATTTTATTCACCCCTATCGCGAATAATATTTCCCCGGGAATGTTTCCCATTCAGCAATTTGATTTACATTGCTGACAAGGGAAAAAATTCCATCGGAATTTATTCGCGATACCCCTAATTGTTAAATACTTTTAATGGAGCTATATTAATCAAAATAGCAACAAGAAAATGAAAATACACAACACTAGTTTTTCGTTTAATTGTTTTCTTCCTAACACATATTTCGCCTTTTTTAATAAAAAGTAAGTCTCAAAAAGCTTACACTTAAAACCTAACATTCGTTGATTAAATACAAATAAATATAGTTAGTGGCCCTTAAGGGAACTTTTCTGAAACCAATAATATAAAATTATTACTAGAATTTTAAAATATCAACCAGTGATAAGGTAACTTATCAGAGTTTTATTTGTTGTTTATTTATGCAGAAATCCATTGTGACTAAAGTTATACAAGAAAATGCATTACTTACGCTTAGTATCAAATTTTAAACCATAGTTCCTATATACACAAAAAACAGCATTGGTTATAATTATTACAAATGAATATTTGTTTCTTATAATCAAGTATACTCAATTACACTTAAGCATGCAGTATTATGCTTAATTTACATTTTTGTTTTGTTAGTACCTACCTTACTAAACTATCGCTTGTGTGCATTTTTGAGGTTCATATTCATACATAATACGCATAATTTTTTTTAATTATTAGAATTATTTCTCACTGAACATTTGAACAGGTTTACACGTACAGTTATCTAAATAAAATCCTATGTTTGCCTGCAATTATTGTCGTTTCTACGTTAAACTTATAGAATTTGCAAAATTTTATTTGTTGCAAAATAAATTAATTTTGTATATTCAGGTGGTGCATCTAGAGCTCAATGGGAAGACGTCACCGGATCAACTCCACTTACGTTTGTGAACGATTGTGTATCATTTACTACAACTGTGTCAGCAAGATTTTGGCTCATGGACTGTAGAAATATTTCTGATGCTACGAAAATGGCCACCGAACTTTATAGGTAATAAAAAAAAAAACATTTTTTAAATATTTTGTATCTTAATTATGTAGTTAAATTTAAATTTCAAACGATATTCTTCAAAATGCGTCTGTATTTATTTTATATTCGAAATCAGCTGTATAAATATTTAGCTGTCAGATTCTGAATTGTTGTTGGTTTTAATTTGAGTAAAGATGACAAAGATGGTGGGCGCAGTAGCGCAGTGGTTAGTGTGTTGGACTACTGTGCGAGGGATCCCAGGTTCGATCCCCGGAAAAACCCAAATTACATCTTAAAGTTTTTTCTACTGCGCCACCTCTCGCGAACGTCTGACAAACATCCGAGAGTATGACTGTCATGAAAAGGCTTCTCAATTCAGCCGTTCGGACTCGGCATAAAATTGTAGGTCCCTTCCATTCGTCCCAAAAATAGAAACTCACACAAAACGAATGGTTGCGAGAAGCTAGGCCTTGGGTGTCACCCGCCTGTTGCGCCACCTATTTATTTATTTTTTTTTTTAAAGATGACATTTAGGTACCTATGTATTCTTGGAGAAAAAAAACAATCAAATCCACTTAATGTGCACGACGAAATATAGGTTTGCATTTGGTATCTCGCTTGTTGGAAGTTTCCGTCTTAATAAGGCAGGATTTCAACACGTGTTGTGCCCATTCAGACGAACAAATGTTGCTTCCTAATAGTTAATTCTATATCTTTTATACCATTTTGTGATGAATTTCGATTTATGCAAAAACAATTATTGAACTTACATTTTTAAATAAAGCTTTCAATCACACATTTTCGTTCGAATAACATTTGACATTTAACTCGATCCAATCGAAACTGAGAATATAGAGAGAAATGAACAAAATACGAATCCCCGTCGAAATCGTAAGTTGAAATGTCATTTGGCTAAAATCGAACGACTTTCGATTCGAATCTCATAGTTAGGGTGAATATCTCTCTGAAAGTCTCGAGTGATGCCAGATTTTACATAAATAAGGTAGGTTAGGTTGAAGTGGCTGCCAGCATACGCCAGCACACTTAGACCAATATTAGGTCTATTGTGATACCATACGGATCATATATTACTTCGCGCCTAATTGTTAGAACCATTTTGAGCTTTTAATGAAGGGTAATAGACGCCTGATATCATTAATGATGAAGTATATAGGGTCGCTGAAGAAAAAAATCTCCTAAGTGAATTTTCCTATTCCGAGAAAGAGCAGGGCAGGAGCAGATAAGCTGGGGGACAGTTTCCTCCTCCTCCTTATCTCTACAGCTTCCACAAAAATCATTTAAGGAACACCAAGTCTGGTTGCGTTCCTAACTATCAGAGAGTGTGCAGTGATGACACCTATCATAGCGCTAATATGACGTCTTTCTAGAGATATCAAACACTTAGAGCGTTTCAGATCCAGCTTTGGCAAAATTTGCTTCGTCGCTAGACGTGTTGTACAATTTGTCCATCTAAGATTTGTTGTCTCAAAGGCGTCTAGATTTAATTTATTTTTACATGTAGCGATTGATTGCTGAATTAGCAGCAATTTGTTTGCTGAAAATGTCAAAAGGTGTGAGATGGAACAAGATGTCCATTGCTGCGGAGGGTGTTGTGCGAAGTGCTCCACTAATGCACATGCAGGCTGATCGTTGGACTTTGCTTAGATGGTTCAGGTATTTGGCCTTATCTAATGCGGTCCACCAAACAACCAATCCATACGTGAGTATCGGTCTTATAACCGAAATATAGAGCCAATGAGATAAACGAGGTTGTAAGCCCCATTTGTTGCCAATGGCCTTTTTGCAAGAGAAAAGTGCAACTGTGGCATTTTTTACTCTTTCTTGAATGTTGGATTTCCAATTTAACTTACTAAAACAACGTACTGTCCATCTGTTAAACTTATTTAGATGCTACCATTGTGTATGTGTACTCCTTACTCTGAAGAAGCTGATGTAGTGCTGTTTCCACTGAATTACCTTTGTTTTAAGCATGTTGAGCTGTAGACAGAAGTCGATAATTATCGATGCTGTCTCGTAGTAGTATATCAATCAGTCTTTCCAATGTTTTTAGGACGAACGACGATAAACTAATGGGTCTGAGGTCTTTTGGATGTACGTGGGAACATTTTCCAGCTTTGTGTATGAAAACTACCTTAACGAGCAAATATACCACGTTGTGTTGTGACTAAATAGTCTTTGCCGAATCTGTTTTCTTCATTACCTCGATTTGTATAAATCGGTTATAATAGTCGACGAGTACGAACAAATGATGGCCCGATGGTCCCATAAAATCGATAGCTGAATTTTAACATTGCATTGCAGGTCACTCCTTTTCATCGGTTCAGGTGCCGATGTTTCGAATTTCGATCCAGTTGCCTTCGCAAATGCCCTTTCTCACGGAAATTATTATTAACTAGCTTTTGCCCGCGGCTTCGCTCGCGCAGTCCTCAGGATTTAATGCACAGAAATTGCTTCACAGTCAGTTAGTTTCCTCTTTTAAAGTACCTAAGGAGAAGTAAGTATCGCCAGAAAATATGTTTAACGCCCTATTCCAGAAAAATGATATGATCAATTTGTTAGTCAGGCGCTGGCATCTCAACACAGATCACACTTTAGTAGATTGAGCCACTATCTACGGGACAAAACATATTTAACAAATTTACCAAAATCGGAGAAATTAGTTTTCTTTATTTCTCATAGAGAGTTCACAAACCGAGTTTGAAGTCAATCGGATGAAAAATTCTCATATAAATTTTGACCCCCCTTTTACCCCTTTAAGGGTTGAATTTCCAAAATCGGAGAAATAAGTTTTCTTTATTTCTTATGTACACAAAACGTGTTTGAAGTCAATCGGAATAAAAATAAAAATTTTCTCATACTAATTTTGACCCCGCCTTTTACCCCTCTATGGGTTGAATTTTGAAATATCCTTCCTTATTCCTTGTATATACGTCATAAAGAGAACGTTTGTGCAAAATTCCAGCTTTCTAGAGCAAAGAGTTTGGGCTGGGCGTTGATGATCAGTGAGTCGTAAACTTCATTTTTATATCTTCTCTATATCTATACTACTTTATAAAATACAACGTCCGTCTGTTCGTTTCTCCATAAGTCGATAACCATTCGTCCGATTTTTATGATTTTTTTTCTGATTTATAGATGTGTGGCCAAATTAGGCCGTAGGGTGGGTGGGTGATAATTGTTGAGGAGTAAAGGGGTCACGGGTAGTACCTAATAGGGGTCTTACAAACCGTTAACCGTATGAACTTGAAAGTTCGTATGTTGATAGATAAGTCGAAATTATTACATGCCATATTTTTCGTCTTTCAAAATTCGTCCAAAATGGTTAAAAAAAAGGGGGTGCAAACTTATGTATTATTAACTTGATATTAATGCGAACTCGCCAAGCGCCCTTGCAATCAGATACGAACTGCGATCTTAACTCAATACGTCTGACTCACTTGACGAGCTGCAATGTGCAGCAGATAGTGACCTACATTAATACTATGACACCTTTGAGCAGGAGGGATTTCCCTGCTCAATGAAGCTATACCTGGGGCCGAATTCCGCAAGAGTGAGTTTCCTTGTGTGCACGAAATAAATTGTGTTCACTATCTTATTCCGAATCCGCAAGGGTGAATTTGTTTTGTCAGATGTTGTGTGCGTACACTCTGTTTCAGAGCGTGCGTTTAAAAGGCATGACTGTATGTGAGCAAACCGCAAAAGTAACAACGAACGGAGAATGGACGAACAAAATATCAGAGCGGCAGAGAGAGCAATTAAAAAAAAAGCAAGAATCAAAGGAAAACCAACGTAAAACTAAATTCAGCTCTCTCAGCTGAAGAAAGAGCATTCGTTCAGCTCCTAAAAACTCACAGCATCTTGCGGAATCGCGTGAATTGGAAATTGTGTACACTGGCCGTGACCGTGACGGTGAGTTTTGCTAACTGTGTGCACAGGCGAAATATGCACTCTTGCGGAATTGGGCCCCTGGTTTGCATGTTAACAATTCGGCTTTCCTACATTGCACTGCCCTCAGTGCATCTATCTAAGCTAAAATTCTTTCTTTCTTCTTTTTCTCTTACCACACAGCCAATTTGTACACAGCCTCTTTTGTCACATAGCCACATTGCACACAGCCAGTTTGCACACAGCCCCTTTTTTTCTTTTTTCACACAGCCAGTTTGCACACAGCATTTCTTTCTTTTGCCACGTAGCCCTTCTCTTTGCACACAGCCTCTTTTCTACTTTATCACACAGCCATCTTGCACACAGACTCTTTTCTCTTTATGACCGAATATAGCAAACACCACTAACGACTAACCAAACGTCCTGCACATGACTTGCCTACTCAGTCTTCCAAACCTATCTACTGCCTCCGATCTGTCATATTCTGTACATACAACATTCATTAATATAAGTCTTGGTCGGGTGTCTCTGAAAATTTCACGTTTAAAACGTCAGCTTTAGATTTAACGCTTAATACATTAACGTCATCCGATAATTGGGAACAATGTCGGTTATACGCTGACCCAAATGTAAAACTGATCCGGACTTTCGGATCAGTACAGGTCACGTAGCGACTAAGTTGATGACTGGGGAGGGGTAAAGGGGTGGTAGGGAACTAATTGCCCGATTTTAAAAATTCTTTCAACATTGTTGAGGGTGTAGCCCTCCGGATCAGTATAGGTTAGGGAGAGGATGGGGGAAGGGGAAACGGAAGTATAGGGCTATCTTCGAAACCCCTCGGTCATTGCCAGAGTTGACCTCCGACAGCCACGTTTAACATGGACAGCAATATATATTGCAAGTTCGCATGTGAGCTGCAGGCGTAATTTCTTTATAGCTACTTGCGCCCACTAAATAAATAACATGTACCTAGGTTCAGTTTCTGAAAAGACATTGCGATAAAATATTTTGTAAGCTTAAAAAAGAGTTCAAAATATAAACAAACATACATTCATATGATAAATGAAAAAAATTGTAATTTAATTTAAAAGAAAAGAAACCGGCGGCGAGCGGAACCGCGTTTATTGCTAGTATATTGTTGCATTCGGCTGGGTTTCGAAATAATAAAACACTATTCTGTTTACTTAACTTGAACAAATCACT
Source organism: Cheilosia soror (assembly GCA_949372485.1). Taxonomy (NCBI): domain Eukaryota; kingdom Metazoa; phylum Arthropoda; class Insecta; order Diptera; family Syrphidae; genus Cheilosia; species Cheilosia soror. The sequence goes on along the minus strand of OX443561.1, from coordinate 56,263,294 downwards.
TTTATTTATAAGACCAATATCACTTAAAACAACTTTTCCACTTATTAGAATCTTTCCACTTATTATCACTACCGATACTCTTTCGAACTTTACTTCACACGGCTTAAAAACAAACTGCCCTCTCATCCCATTTTGCAACCCTATTTATACTTCCAACTAAAGTTTCTCGAATATTCTATACTCCAACCCGAACAATCGAGAATATACTAGTTTCGTCTTAGACCATTCACCATTCGATGAGTTTCGTTCAGAAAGTCCGAGGGTTCGTTAAATAAGTTCATCCACTCCTTTCTATTAGATGGCGCTGCGGTCAATAAGTAGTAGGTACTTTTCAATCCACACTACAATATCCCCCTCTTAAACTTGTTCGTCCCGAACAAATGCGACAACATTTTCCCCAATGTAACGATGAAGACGATACACATGGACAACTTTGAGTTTGCCTCTTCCTCGTTGTATTCGATAGACCACGTCGTTGATTCGCTTAACTACGCTATAGGGCCCCTCCCAATCCTGTTGCAACTTATGAGACATGCCTCTTCTTCTATGGGGATTGTACAGCCATACCAGATTTCCTTCCTCGAATCCTGTAGTTGTTGCTTTGGCATCGTACCTCGCCTTCATGCGGTCGCTGGCTATCTTGATCTTATCCCTAGTTTTTCGATGCACGTCCCTGATGATTTCTCTGAGGTCGGTAACATAATCGTCCAAATTCTTGGGTTCCTCAGTTGGAGATCCGAACATCAATTCACTATTTAGCCAGACTGTTCGACCAAACAGGATTTCAACCTTAGATAGGTGTACATTCAAGGTTCTGTTGAAGCATTCTACCATCACATCTGATTGTGGATGAAGCGGCGTTGTTCTCGTCTTTTTAATCCCAAGTAACTGGCATACTCCTTGGAAAATCCTGGACTCGAAGTTTCGGCCTTGATCCGAGTGCAATTCCAATGGTACACCAAATCTGCTCACCCAGTTGAAAACAATCTGCTCCACCACGGTTTTGGCTTCTTGATTAGGGATAGCAAATGCTTCTGGTCACTTACTGAAGTAATCCATAACCACGTGGATATAACGATTTCCATTAATCGTTTCAGGAAACGGTCCGGCAATGTCAACTGCAATCCTTTCGAAAGGGGCTCCAGGATTGTATTGGTGCATTTTTCCTTGAGTTTTCACTCTCGGGGCCTTTGCTGGCCGCACACGTGACGCACTTTCTGCACCAGTTTTCTACATCATCTCTTGAATGGATCCAGTAAAAGCGCTCTCGCACCTTTTCGAGGGTCTTATTTATTCCCAAGTGGCCCCCGGATACTCCATCATGCAGTTCTCTTAGCACTTCGCTTACTTTCGACCTGGTAACAACAAGCTGCATCACGAACGACTTTCCATCCGAGCTTTCCCATCTTCTCCTCAAAATGCCGTCCTGTACATGAAGAGAGTCCCATTGCGCCCAGTACGCCTTCAGCCCGGGGCTTCTATTGGATACCTCCTGCCAGTCTGGTTTTCCCCTCATGCTCCTTCCAGGCGAGAATCGGCTCGATATCCGGATCTTCCCTTTGAGCCTCCCGGATCTCTCTCGCAGTCCAGCCACCAATGGGCTTAGCTCTCAGCCTCTTCACAGAAACGTCTTCTTTTTCCTCCTGACGCACGCAATGTTTGCAATCGGCTTTGCTGGGTCGGCGGGAGAGAGCATCTGCATTAGAGTGAAGGGTTCCCTTTCGATGCTGTATTTCGTAGTCATACATCTGCAGCCGTTCGATCCACCTCGCGACTTGTACTTCAGGATTCTTAAACTGCAGCAGCCACTTTAAAGACGCATGATCGGTGCGAAGAATAAATTTGCTCCCATAAAGGTACTTGTGGAAGTGTTTTGTTGCCTGGACTAATGCGAGGATTTCACGTCGGGTTACACAGTAGTTCCTTTGAGAGAACTTTGCTGAAGTAGGAAACTACTTTCTCTTGGCCATCGTGCACCTGGGAAAGGATGGCTCCAACTCCTACATTACTAGCGTCTGCATCCACAATAAATGTTTTTCCAGGAGTGGGATACGCTAGTACGGGGGCGTCACACAGCTGCTGCTTTAGTTTTTCAAAGCTACTTTCGCACTCACCCGACCATTTGAATTGTTTTCCTTTTTCTGTCAGTTGATGCAAGCTCTTGGCAATCCCGGCAAAGTCCTTCACAAACAAGTCCCAGGAAACTCCTCAGTTGATGTTTGTCTTTGGGAACCGGCCAGTTTTTCACTGCATCGACTTTCTCTGCATCACTCCTGACTCCTTCGGAAGAGATGATGTGCCCGAGATATTTTACTTCTGGTCTAAAAAGAGCGCACTTTTTCGGGTTCAGCTTCAATTGCGCGCTTCGAAGTCTCTGGAACACTTCCTTCAAGTTATCTGGATTTTCTTTAAACGTTTTGCCCACCACGATGACATCATCTAGGTACACTAAACAGGTTTTCCACGTTAGGCCCAGCAGAACCCGCTCCATTAGTCCTTCAAAGGTGACTGGAGCATTGCACAGTCCAAATGGCATTACTGTAAATTGCCAGAGCCCGTATCCTTCTGTAAAAGCTGTTTTCTCGCGGATCTGCACTTGCCAGTAGCCACTCTTCAAATCAATGGTGGAAAACCATATTGCGCCGGATAGAGTATCCAGGGTATCGTCAATCCTTGGCAGAGGGTAGCTATACTTTTTGGTGACGTTGTTCAGCTGACGATAGTCGACGCAGAATCTCGTGCTGCCATCTTTCTTATTGACTAATACGACCGGGGACGCCAATGGAGTTTTCGAACTTTCAATCAGCCCTTCCTTTTCCATCGTCGACACCATTTCTGCAACCTCCGTCTGCTTAGCCAATGGTAGTCATCTGGGAGGCTGACGAATAGGTCTTCTGCCCCGCGAAGTTGGTTCTTACTCGTTTCCCGACTGATGATTCTGAGAAGAGTCATCCGCTGGACGCTCAGATGCCCCTTCATAACTACTCTTAGCGCTGCAATGCGGACAACTAGTGTGTCTGGGTGGACCTCTGCACTGTCGCTGTAGATGCCCAAATTTATTGCAGTTCCAGTATCGGATCGGTCCCCTGCGAGCAATGCTATCTTCTACGACGTTTGCTCTTTGGCACGAGCATTCGACGGTTGTTATCTCTCTCACGCGGTGAAACCCTTGTTGTGATGCTTGGTCGGCAGCTTTCATTGTTAGGGCAAATGCCAGTGCCTCAGGGAGAATTTTCTTTCCAGCCATTCGTACGGCCATTTGCAGTTGTCGGTCCTCTATGCCTTGGATAAACGCCTCTACAGCCATTTCGTTGATGACATCTTCGCCGGCATTAGGATACGACAAATGTGCTAGCCGTTCGATATCCGCTTGCAACTGCTGGAGCATTTCTCCCCGCTTCTGGATTCTACTTCGTAGTTGTACACTATATACCTGCTGCATATGCTCATCACCAAACCGCATTTCGATAGCCTTAACCAATGCGTCGTAGTTGCGTTGCTTTTCTTCGGATATAGTTTGAAGCAGCTCTGCAGCGGTGCCTCGAAGTGCTAGCGTTAGTGCAATGGACTTTTCCTCGTCGTCGCAGCTGTTGGTCATTGCAGCCGCTTCGAACTTCCTCTTGTAAATTGGCCATGATGTTTGACCATCGAAAACAGGCGGTTGCATCTCCTTCCTTCTAGGGCAATCAGCAGAATATTCTCGGGCTTTCTGTTTCTTGACTTTATCCAGTTCTCTAGCCAACTTCTCGAAGTTTGTCTCATAGTCTTTTGCTAAGTTCTCGAACTTTGTTTCATGCTTTTGTAATGTTTGACTGATATCGTCAAACTTTGTTTCTACCTTCTCTAGTTGTATCTCATGCAGGTTTAATTTGTTATTAATCGCGTCGAATTTTACTTCTATAACATTCTTGAACTCTTCCACGGCATCTTTTTGTGCAGCGACAATGAAATTCCTCTGCTCTTCTAAAGAGTTATTTTGTTCTTCTAGGGAAGTTGTACACTATATACCTGCTGCATATGCTCATCACCAAACCGCATTTCGATAGCCTTAACCAATGCGTCGTAGTTGCGTTGCTTTTCTTCGGATATAGTTTGAAGCAGCTCTGCAGCGGTGCCTCGAAGTGCTAGCGTTAGTGCAATGGACTTTTCCTCGTCGTCGCAGCTGTTGGTCATTGCAGCCGCTTCGAACTTCCTCTTGTAAATTGGCCATGATGTTTGACCATCGAAAACAGGCGGTTGCATCTCCTTCCTTCTAGGGCAATCAGCAGAATATTCTCGGGCTTTCTGTTTCTTGACTTTATCCAGTTCTCTAGCCAACTTCTCGAAGTTTGTCTCATAGTCTTTTGCTAAGTTCTCGAACTTTGTTTCATGCTTTTGTAATGTTTGACTGATATCGTCAAACTTTGTTTCTACCTTCTCTAGTTGTATCTCATGCAGGTTTAATTTGTTATTAATCGCGTCGAATTTTACTTCTATAACATTCTTGAACTCTTCCACGGCATCTTTTTGTGCAGCGATAATGAAATTCCTCTGCTCTTCTAAAGAGTTATTTTGTTCTTCTAGAGAATTCTTCTGTTCTTCTAGAGAATTCTTCTGTTCCGCGAACTTAGAATCCATAGAATTCTTCTGTTCTTCTAAATCACTTCTTCTTTACGTCTTCACTTCACTTTATTTGTTTTTGTACGACACAAAAATTAATTCACTTTTTTTCACTTTAGGTACTACACTTCACTTCACTGTATTTAATTTTGTTTCTGTACTGCAGAAATTAATTCACTTTTTTTTCTAATTCACAGTTTGATTCACTGTTTTTCTTTTCAAACACTTCGCGCAGAATAAGATTTATCCCACTTCTGACACCAATGTTACATTCGGCTGGGATTCGAAAAGATAAAACACTATTCTGTTTACGTTTTCTTTAACAAATCACTTTTGTTTACAAGACCAATATCACTTAAAATCAACTTCTCCACTTATTAGAATCATTCCACTTATTATCACTACCGACACTTTTTCGAACTTTACTTCACACGGTTTAAAAATAAACTGCAGTCTCATCCCATTTCGCAACCCTATTTATACTTCCAACTAAAGCTTCTCGAACATTCCAACCGAATATTATCTTGACTCCAACCAAAACAATCGAGAACGTACTAGTTTCGTTTTAGACCATTCACCATTCGATAAGTTTTGTTCAGTACAAGTTTATCCACCTTCCATTAGATGGCGCTGTGGTCAATAAGAGGTACTTTTCAATCCACCCTACAATATATTAGATATTTATATATAAAACAAAGTAGAAAAAACTGTATGTTTCCCTCTATGTCGCCCTTAATTTTCAACCAATTTAGTTGATTTGATGGTTGAATATAGTAGGGCACAGGGTCTCAAAGGCTCTGTGGCTAGATCGGAAAAAATCTGTAGAATTACTGGAGCTCAGCAGATCAAGGCTACGAATGGTAATAGGGATACTCTCCGGGCACTGTCTTCTAAGAAGATTAGCTTTAACAGATACGGACACATGCAGGTACTGCGAAGACTTACATGTCGCAGAGGATATAAGTCATCTCCTCTGTGAATGTCAAGCTATTGCTCGGTACAGGAGGAAATACCTTGGAAGGTACTTCTTCGACAATTTGGAGGAGGTTGGCCTCGCAAACAAAACTGAAACAATTTGCAGGTTCTGTAGCGAAATTAAATGCTTGGGCGAAGTGGTTTAGGTTATTTGACCGTTAAGGTTCCCCAGGGATGGCGATGGGTCCAATATGGTACCTAGTCCAATGTGATGAACTCACACCCTATTCAACCTAACCTAACCTAACCTAGTTGATTTTTTTTAAGTGTCGGTAATTCCGGAGCACATGATCTTGATTCAGCATTACGTGCCCAACAAGAACTTTTATTGGCTCTAAGTTCCGGAGGATTTCCTTTAAGGAAGTGGACGTCGAATAGTATCGATTTTCTTAAGGAAATTCCACAAGCATTTCTTTATGATGAAAAATTCCTAAAATTCGAAACCAAAAGTATGACTAAGACTTTGGGAATCCAGTGGAACGTGAAGTTGGATTCATTTTGCTTCTTTTTAAAGTTAGAAGAGCGAGATAGCGAGTTTACAAAACGAGCTGTCTTATCGGTTTTAACCCCTGCTAAGATAATTTTGCAGCAAATCTGGCAAGATGGGACGTCTTGGGACATGCCTCTTATGCCCCTAACGTGTCATCGCTGGACATCGTTTTTTGCTGCATTACCAGGTATTCACGACATTCAGGTTCCTAGGTGGATCCAGTTTACACCTCACAGTTCCATTCAAATTCACGGCTTTTGCGACGCTTCCGAAAAAGCATATGCCGCTGCCGTATATTTGCGCATTCAACAGAGTTCAGATCGTTGGTGTACAAACGTGTTATGTGCAAAAAGTAAAGTTGAAGCAAATTTCGTTACCAAGGTTAGAACTCTGCGCTGCGGTCCTATTGTCGCAATTGATAAACAGTGTACTACCAAATTTAAACGTATCCAAATATGAACTATTTCTTTGGACCGATAGTTCAATTGCCCTAGCCTGGCGAGATAAACCTCCGTGCACATGGAAAACATTTGTAGCCAATCGAGTTTCTAAAATTCAAACTTATGTACCCGGGGCCAAATGGCTTCACGTTCGTTCAGCAGACAATCCAGCTGATTTAGCCACTAGGGGCGTAACACCGGTCGACCTAAAAAATAATGATTTATGGTGGTGTGGACCAACTTGGCTCTGTCAGCCTCAATCCGATTGGCCTCAGTCGCTTTTTCAGAGTCCAGAGGAAAACGAATTGGAATACAAACCTATTTAATCTAATCTGACTTTTATTGCTAATAGTCATAACTTTGAAACGATAGTTGAACGTTTTTCGTCCTTGTCCCGCTGCCTTGTTGTTATGAGCTATGTTTACCATTTATTTCATCGACATAAGGATGGATTTCTTTATGCTTCGACGGTTCTTTCCCACAAGGAAATAGCACGCACGAGAATGTTGCTTATACGCTGCACTCAAATGTCACATTTCCATAAGGAATATTTCTGCCTAACTCAAGGTGAACGGATTTTAAATAAAAGCGATTTATTGAATCTTAATCCGATGCTGGATGCCGACAGAATCATGCGGGCTAATGGAAGATTAGCATGTTCGACGCTATCTTATAGTGAAAAGTTTCCAATATTACTGCCTTATCAAGCGCACTTTTCAACTCTTCTAGTGGACTTTCTTCACCGTCTTTCAATGCATGGGGGAAATCAGCTCGTAGTTCGATTAAAACGAAATGAGTTCTGGATACCTCGAGTCAAAAATTTAGTAAAAAAATGCATCCGGTTATTTAAGATTTGCAGTATTCATAAGAAGCAAACTCAATCTCAAATAATGGCTGCTCTGCCCCTAGAAAGAACTATTATTTCACTTCCCTTTATTCACACGGGTATCGATTTTGCGGGTCCTTTCACAATAAAGAACTTTTCTGGCCGAAGCTGTAGAGTATCGAAAGGATATGTTTGCGTTTTTGTATGCTTTGCCACAAAAGCAATTCATTTAGAAGTCACAAGTGATCTAACTACAGATTGCTTTTTAGGTGCTCTCAAAAGATTTGTGTCTAGAATGGGATTGCCGAAAGTTCTATACTCCGAAAATGGGAGCAACTTTGTAGGAGCCAGCAAAATCGTATCCAAAGAATTCAAAGAATTTTTAAATGAATTCTCCTCTGATCTTGCCAACAAGTACAAAGATCATCGGTTAGAGTGGATTTTTATTCCACCTGGTGCTCCTCATATGGGAGGTCTCTGGGAGGCGGGAGTTAAAAGCTTTAAATCCCATTTCAAGAAGGTAGCCGGTGATTATAAGTTTACTTTTGAAGAGTTTTCAACTCTTCTAGCTAACATTGAAGCTTGCCTGAACTCTAGGCCTATTTCCCCTATATCGGAGAATGCCAACGATTTACCTCCTTTGACTCCAGGTCACTTCCTACGCGGAGGACCGCTTTTAAGTTTCCCAGGACCTGATTTAAGTGAGAAGTCTTTGAGTTACATTCAACGGTGGGAGAGGTTTAAGGTATTGCACCACCAATTCTGTTTACGCTGGAAACAAGAATATCTCAAAGAGTTGCATAAACGATACAAATGGAAGCATCCTCAAAGAAACATTGCGGTTGATGACTTGGTGGTTGTGCGAGATAAAAAAACTCCCCCCAAACGAATGGCGTTTAGGTCGCCTTGTCAAAGTATATTCGGGCCCAGATGGTAGAATACGGGTGGCTGATTATAAAACGCAATCGGGTGTATTAACACGACCCATTGTAAAACTTTGCGTTTTAGCTACTTCTTAAAAAAAAAACTCTTGCGTATACGTAACCTTTTTCTTATATTTTTATTAGAAAATTTAAATTTTGAGTATTGAATATTTGAACTGATTTAGACTATACAGATATACTGTATAAGAATTGTGAATTTTAGTTTTAATTTTATTTTGTTAAATTCTTTAATCTAATTTCCTTTACTAACATATCCCTTCCCAAACGGAGTGAGTGGAGCCCCTCCGGGAACAAATGGATCCCCCATTGCTTATTGCTATTATATATACAACTAGGTGCAATCTAGATGCTTTAAAATGTTAAATGAATTTGATCGTTATTTATATGTATTTTATTTGCTTTTGCACCGGTTGCTGCAAGGCGGCCGGCAATGTTCGCGTGAAAAAGCATCACCAAAAAACACATTGTACTAGAATATTTACATCCAAATAGTGTATCTTTAATTTCTTGTAAGAGGTCGCTTTACCGACTCTCTGTCAAACGCCTTATTTTTTATCTCCTATATCCTATCTCCTATATCTAGTAATGCTAACCGAAAATCCTTCTTCTGGTATTAACACTCAACGAGGTAAGACCTATCAGATTGTATATGAAATAAAGTACAGAACCCTAACGCAGACTTTTTTCTTTCCTCCAATCGAAACATTTACGAGTTTAAAACCAGCGACAAGGAAGTACCCAAACTCATCCTAACAGCTCCATAGTACACATTTTTGGGTTTTCCAGGAATCGTGCATACCAATGTTACAAATTTTAGAAACTTTGGCTCCCGTGATTGTCGATGAATAGCGCCACATCCCATTGTTCAATTTTGACCAAACTTCACAGAATAGCCTTCGTAAAAAGATTTTATCATTTTATGAAAATGTGAGTTCATATACCACGATTTTTAAGTGGACGGTGTCACGCCCCTTTGTCCAATGTTTTTACATACAAACCTGCTACAGAAGAATACCTTTATAGAAAAAACAAGAATCATAAAATTCGGTGTAGCCAAACTCGAGTTATAAACGGAATATAAAAAATAGATTATTACCAGTCCCGTGATGGTCTTGCTTGTGTTATTTGGGGTTACCCGCCTGATGCTGTCATTTCTGGTCTGGAGATAATTGTGAGCTATTCGCTCGTTACCAACTGATTGGTTTAGTGCGCCTTTATGTTAAAGTCGTTAACAAATTCTCCTACATATTTTTATTGCTATTTGATTTTCATTTTCCCTCACTTTCCTGTGATCGCTGATCAATGGTTAAAAAACGGTCTTAGATTATCCGTTTTAGGCTGTGCGTTGATGACTTAGTTATTTAAAACAAACAATAGCTTACTTAATTTCATAGCAAGAATGTAATCTGAACTGCAAGTTTCTAAATACATACTATTCATCAATTTTCTACCTACTACAATAATTCATATTATACTACATTAATCCATATTTTATATGTATATAGGGATGATTTGAATGATTGCTGCAATAGCATTCAGCGTAGCACTGCGACCTACGTATAGCTGCTCCTAAAATAATTGTATCTAAATACAAAAGATTAATTTTGGATTTAAAATTAAAATAAACAAATGAACTCAAACTGTCAGCCTACAAATCGCATACCTACTTATGCACAGTTTGAAACAAACTACTAGAGGACAGACAGACAGAATTGCGGGACTCAGTTTTTGAGCTGTGCGTGTACCTACTATCATCTTAATATCATAATTAATTGATCTAAAAATTTGGACTTGAAACAATATCTTTCTCACACTACCTACAATATGAGAAAATTGAAAATTTGGATCGATCTGGGTACGTGATTTTATTTGCTAAGATCCAACGAAACTTCCCCACTAGTGCACCTCATATGCTCACTCACCCACCCCATACTTTTCAAATCATCATAACCCACTCTTGACACCTAAGTCCAAAAGACACAGTTCGAGTTCATTTGTTTATTATACCCTCCACAGGAAGGTATATTCACTTTGTCATTACGTTTGTAACGCCAAGAAGGATTCACCGGAGACCATATAAAGTATATGTATTCTGAATCAGAATCACATTCTGAATCGATTTAGCCATGTCCGTCTGTCTTTCTGTCTGTCTGTCTGTTGAAAGCACGATAGCGTCCAAACGAATTGACCTAAGTGAATGAAATTTTGTGAGAGGACTTCTTTCTACCGTCGTCAGACGGTAAATTTGTGTAAATTTGTAAATTTCCAAACTGAGAAAAAGCGGACTGAAAGTCTGGTCTCCTTTGTAAAATTTGGAAAGGTTTAATTTTTCCTTTTTTGAAAAAGGCAGGCGTGTAGTCGTGGATGTTTCCGATGATGAAAATAATTATATAAATGATTCATCGGATGAATCTGATAATGAATAACTTTCAGAACATATTATATACAAGTATATATTAGTTTTCAGTTATGTATATACATATCATATAATAAGCATTGAACTTCTTAATTTATAAATAGTGGTGTATAAATACTTGTATATTATCTTTAAGATAATTACACTTTTAGGGCAACATTCAGTAGACATATACTTGAAGTATTTAACAGTTATCTTTTATGACCAGTGGCTCTGACAAATTCGTTTCTGTTATCACAATATGTTTATCAGAATTGTTAAAAAAATTTTCTTTTAGCATACTTTTAGTACGTCTGGCTGCACGTAAGACGTCTGGGACCTATATTTTTGTGATCAGGGCAGTCTGTTCTTTCATTTAATACTATATTCAAGTGGTTATATAAAAAATTCAGATTTAGAAAAAGAACACGTTTTCAACCTACTATTACTAACCTCAGCTGCAACTAAGCGCTGCCAGACTTCGACATTTGAGTTTACTTTTTGGAGACGTTTCTGTTCATGTATCAGCTTTTTGGTTATACTTTCACGCCCAAAATTTGCTGTCGGCTCTTGGTCAAGGCTATTCTGTGAAGCTTGGTCAAAATTTAACAAAGGGTTGTGGCGCTATTATTCGACAATCACGGGAGCCAATGTTTGTAAAATTTGTAACATTGGTATATGCATTGTCCTGATAGAAAAGAATACTATTTATGCAATACGATTCCTGGAAAACCCAAAAATGTGTACCATGGAGCATTACAATAAAAGCTGTTCACTTACCACTTATTTAAATTAATTTGGAACTGATATTTTTATTTTTCTATTTTGCACTACGAAGTGCATGATAATCAGGTGCCATGAAATAAAGTCTTATGCAAAAAGGTCCAAAACGTAATTTTGGACTTTTGTGGACTTTATTGCACTTTTGAAATTGCATTAAAATCCAAAACGAGTTTTGGACTTTATTCCATTTTTGAAAATGCAATTAAGCCATTGGACATTATTGCACTCAGCTATTTAAAAGAAAGACGAGCAGGGGGGCAGCATGGCCCCCCATACATATTCTACTGTGTATGCATTGTGGATTTTATTTCCACTTCAATTTGGACTTTATTGCACTTTTGAAAATAAAATAAAGTTCAAAAATCGTTTTGGACTTTATTGCAATTTCAGAATTACGTTTTGGACCTTTTTGCATACGACTTTATTTCATGGCACCTGATAATCAAACTTAGAACTTCTTCTAAATACATAGTAGTGCCTACATTGTTAGAAAAACATAAGAATATGCATAAGTACACCACTAATGATCGCAAAACTCAGTTTTTTCTGCAATTTTTCGGCTATTCAATTGGGGGGTCCCAAATTTTTTTTTGCCAAACCCTGATTCAAGACGAACAAAACTAAAAAAAGAATCATCCAAATCGGTCTAGCATCTAGCCTTTCTCGAGTTTTGCGAATTGCGAGACTAACGCACAACAATTATTGATTTTTATATAGAGAGAGATGTAGAATGAAGACACCTATAATAGTTAGCTGCTCGTTTTACTGATATAAAATGCTTCTACATTATAAACCTCAATAAAATAGACACATGCCTATAATATTTTAGAATCAATTAAAAAAAGAATCACTTAAATCGATGCATATTTGACAAAAATATAGGCAAAATAGTGAGAGTCTAACATACATTATTTTATGCCCAATCCTCAAATCTTCTGCAACGACAGAAAGGAAGCCAAATTCAGTTTTTATTCAATTTGTCTTTCCCAACTGATCACCCCTTGCATCGTGCACCCCTCTCCAAACACACAAATCCTCCAGCACCACCAGCCTATCCTACACCTCCATGCTGTTGATTTATACTTGCACTTGCTCATAATATTGCACCTCCTTTCCTCTATTCTCCTCTCACTAAGAAAAACCAAACTAGTACATACCAGTTGCAGTTCTCTACCTTGTTACATCACATCAGAAATAATTTTATACCTACTGATGGATGGAAATGGCGATTAGAATTAAGAAAGAGAAGAGGCAAACCAGTTTGACTTTGTTTTGTTTCTTTTGGGTTTCTCTATACACATTTTCCCAATGCTCGGAGTTGGTTGGCAATGTACAAACTAAACCAACTGAAGCGCCACCTGGATCGTTGAAGACGCGTAATTCAATGCGACGGGATGAGAGTAGGTACTATAGTGTGTAAATACAATGGTACGTCCGATGCGCATTCGATGTTTGATGGGTGTTGCGAGAAAATTGTTGAAGGGACGGAATGCAGTTAGCTATTTCATCAGAGCATACATAGGTGGTGAAAATATCGATAAAACAAGGAAAGGCAAGAAACATTTTTGCGATGTTCGAGCGGGTCAATAGACTCCGCTATATTTCTATCACCTATAAGTTTTATCGCGCGCTTTTGAATTCTGTATAGTAGGAGCAATGAAGTTTTTAGTGCACCTGACCAATACCGGACACTTGACTTGTTTTGGAGCCATCCCTGAAAACGCGACTACCACCGAATCCTGGCTTATACTCTGGCCGAAGCCAGTTCTGAACGTAAGGAAAGTTTTCTCTAAATTTGACAGAAACCGAAGTTCCGGTGTCATCATCAGACGGGATCTCGATCTATGGAACTATGGTCGTAGAATAAATATCGCGTTGAGTCATCGAAACTCAAGTGCAGAATATATCACAAGCCACCCCTCCTACATCAGTAGATTGCTTCAATAGTAGATCCCATGGTAAAGGCATCAATGAGAGATAAAGCAAGAAGAACGTCTAGGCTAGAGCCAGGCATACTCGGCAACGCTCACGGACGCCCCAGACAGGCCTCTTTAGAGTTTAGTGCACAGGCAGTCACATGCTTGCGGAAAAGCCCTCTCTAGCAAATAACCGACGAATATGCTAGAAAAGGCCTTACCATAGCCGTATAGATCCAAAGGACTTTTTTTTAGGAGATAAGCCCTACATCTTATCGAAAGGATCCTTACACTGCCAGAAATCTGATAATGATAACGCCTTGGATAACTTCGACATGACATGCTTTGCTTAGTCCAAAGATATTTCTTGTTTAGGATCGCTCCCAGATATTTCGCATCAGAATAATGATGCCGTACGCCAATAAAACTCAAGATCTGTCTAAAGCATCGCCGCTCTCCTTGAGAGTGCGGGTACGTCAGCAAGCAAAGTTCCCGGCATTGAGACGATATTAATACGCACAAGTACCATCAGCTTTGGGCATGGTCATTGGTCTGGTCATCTCACGCAGACGCAAAGGCGACGCGAACTGACCACCGAGATCGTGCGACTTGACCCCGTTAAATATTTTCTTGTTGGGTTTTTTTAAGTTGCAGACCTATTCCAATAAGCCACAAACGACCGGTGCCTTCAAATTTAACATAACCCGTGCTATCGCTAAAATTTAGCCTAATAATATCAGGCATCTCAGACAACCCAGCAAAGCCGCGGCGATCATTTCAACGAAGTCATATTCCATACATAATACCGATGATAAGCATTTTAAATAAAAAATAATATTCTTTTATGTCGCACATACAACTTGTTTTATTGAATTCCCCTATGGGAAACCCCTTTTTAATGCCTTTTAATATTTTAATTTTATTATACTGTTACATTCGGCTGGGATTCGAAAAGATAAAACACTATTCTGTTTACGTTTTCTTTAACAAATCACTTTTATTTACAAGACCAATATCACTTAAAATCAACTTTTCCACTTATTAGAATCTTTCCACTTATTATCACTACCGACACTTTTTCGAACCTTACTTCACACGGTTGTAATGAAAAACCCTTCATTACATGTCCACAATATTTATTACACCCGCCACCACCCAATATACCTCCTTTTCCTCAAAATGCCGTCCTGCACATGAAGAGAGTCCCATTGCGCCCAGTACGCCTTCAGCTCGGGGCTCCTATTGAATATCTCCTGCCAGACTGACTCTCTTGCAGTCCAGCCACCAATGGGCTATACCTCAGTCTCTGCACGGAAACGGCATCTCTTTCCTCCTAACGCACGCAATGTTTGCAATCGACTTTGCAAGGCCGGCGGGGGAGAGCATCTGCATTAGAGTGAAAGGTTCCCTTCCGATGCTGTATCTCGTATTCATACATCTGCAGCCGTTCTATCCACCTCGCGACTTGTCCCTCAGGATTCTTAAACTGCAGCTGCAGCAGCCACTTTAAAGACGCATGATCGGTGCGAAGAATAAATTTGCTCCCATAAAGGTGCTTGTGGAAGTGGAAGTGCTTTGTTGCCAGAACTAACGCAAGAAGTTCCCGTCTGGTTACACAGTAGTCCTTTCTGGCTTAGAGAGAACTTTGCTGAAGTAGGAAACTACTTTCTCTTGGCCATCATGCACTTGCGAAAGGACGGCTCCAACTCCCACATTACTAGCGTCTGCATCCACAATAAATGTTTTTCCAGAAGTGGGGTCCGCTAGTATGGGGGCATTACACAGTTGCTGCTTAAGTTTTTCAAAGCTTCTTTCGCACTCACCCGACCATTTGAATTGTTTTCCCTTTTCTGTCAGTTGATGCAAGCTCTTGGAAATCCTGGCAAAGTCCTTCACAAAGCGTCTGTAGTAGGTCGCAAGTCCCAAGGAGCTCCTCAGTTGATGTTTGTCTTTGGGAACCGGCCAATTTTTCACTGCGTCGACTTTCTCTGGATCAGTCCTGACTCCTTCGGAAGAGATGATGTGCCCGAGATACTTCACTTCTGGCCTAAAAAGAGCACACTTTTTCGGGTTCAGCTTCAATTGCGCACATCGTAGTGTCTGGAACACTTCCTTCAAGTTATCTCGATGTTCTTCGAATGTTTTTCCTACCACGATGACATCATCTAGATACACTAAACAGGTTTTCCACGTTAGTCCCAGCAAAACGCGCTCCATTAGCCGTTCAAAGGTGGCTTGGCTGGAGCATTGCACAGTCCAAATGGCATTACGGTAAATTGCCAGAGCCCGTTTCCTGCTGTAAAATCTGTTTTCTCGCGGTCTTCGGGGTGGATCTGCACTTGCCAGTAGCCACTCTTTAAATCAATGGTGGAAAACCATTTGGCGCCGGATAGTGTATCCAGGGTATCGTCAATCCTTGGCAGAGGGTAACTATCCTTTTTGGTGATTTTGTTCAGCTGACGATAGTCGACGCAGAATCTCGTGCTGCCGTCTTTCTTTTTGACCAGTACAACAGGTGACGCCCATGGACTTTTTGAACTTTCAATCAGCCCTTCCTTTTCCATCGTCGACACCATTTCTGCAACCGTCTGCTTAGCCAATGGTAGTCGTCTGGGAGGCTAACGAATAGGTCTTGCGTCTCCTGTGTCAATTCGGTGTTGTACGAGATGTGTCCGACCATAGTCCCCGCTCTGCTAAGCAAATATATCAGCGAGCTCGTTGATTAGGTCCCCCGCCATGGCTTGTTGTTCCTGATTCAACTCACTCTGCCCAAATATATTTCTTTTGATCTCCGCCATTTCCCTGGATGAAAGAGGTTTGGTAGGACCCTCATTGGATAACTTTGCAACCGCAGTAATTGGTACGCACTTTCCAATCACTTCCCCTCGCTTAAGTTTCAGGCTGCTATGCTCGACTTTTAGGACTCGTACGGGAACCATGTTGTTTTTAGGTTCTACAAGCATCTTACCAACGACGTAGTTTTGATAATGATTTTCTGGATCTGGGTCAACTAAGTAGAATCGGTGGCTCCCAGGATCACCTTCCAGCTTTGTCCAAATAAGTGTTTCTGAAGAAGGTGGTAATATCTCGTCTTCACTGATGACTGTCCTTAGAGCTGTGACATGCTCGTCCCCGTAGATCATGGGAATCTAGACGTTCCTGTACTTTAGAACTTGCAAGCCGATGTCAAATACTACATCATGCGCCTTCATAAAGTCGATTCCGATGATGCATTCGTCACAAATAGCGGCCGATATTGGCTTCCACTGTCAAACTTTTGTTACCTCGTTTGGTCTGGGAAACTTGAATTGTAGTCCTGGGGCGTCGATTCCAGACACCAACTTCTGCCCCGCGAAGTTGGTTCTTACGCGTTTCCCGACTGATAATTTTGAGAAGAGTCATCCGCTGGACGCTCAGATGCCCCTTCATAACGACTCTTAGCGCTGTAATGCGGACAACTAGTGTGTCTGGGTGGAGCTCTGCACTGTCGCTGTAGATGCCCAATTTTATTGCAGTTCCAGCATCGGATCGGTCCCCTGCGAGCAATGCTTTCTTCTACGACGTTTGCTCTTTGGCACGAGCATTCGACGGTTGTTATCTCTCTCACGCGGTGAAACCCTTGTTGTGATGCTTGGTCGGCAGCTTTCATTGTTAGGGCAAATGCCAGTGCCTCAGGGAGAGTTTTCTTTCCAGTCATTCGTACGGCCATTTGCAGTTGTCGGTCCTCTATGGCTTGGATAAACGAATCTACGGCCATTTCGTTGATGACATCTTCGCTGGCATTAGGATACGACAAATGTGCTAGCCGTTCGATATCCGCTTGCAACTGCTGGAGCATTTCTCCCCGCTTCTGGATTCTACTTCGTAGTTGTACCCTATATACCTGCTGCATATGCTCATCACCAAACCGCATTTCGATAGCCTTAACCAATGCGTCGTAGTTGCGTTGCTTTTCTTCGGATATAGTTTGAAGCAGCTCTGCAGCGGTGCCTCGAAGTGCTAGCGTTAGTGCAATGGACTTTTCCTCGTCGTCGCAGCTGTTGGTCATTGCAGCCGCTTCGAACTTCCTCTTGTAAATTGGCCATGATGTTTGACCATCGAAAACAGGCGGTTGCTTCTCCTTCCTTGGGCAATCAGCAGAATATTCTCGCGCTTTCTGTTTCTTGACTTTATCCAGTTCTCTAGCCAACTTCTCGAAGTTTGTCTCATAGTCTTTTGCTAAGTTCTCGAACTTTGTTTCATGCTTTTGTAATGTTTGACTGATATCGTCAAACTTTGTTTCTACCTTCTCTAGTTGTGTCTCATGCAGGTTTAATTTGTTATCAATCGCGTCGAATTTTACTTCTATAACATTCTTGAACTCTTCCACGGCATCTTTTTGTGCAGTGACAATGAAATTCCTCTGCTCTTCTAAAGAGTTATTTTGTTCTTCTAGGGAATTCTTCTGTTCTTCTAGAGAATTCTTCTGTTCCGCGAACTTAGATTCCATAGAATTCTTCTGTTCTTCTAGAGAACTTCTTCTTTACTTCTTCACTTCACTTTATTTGTTTTTGTACGACACAAAAATTAATTCACTTTTTTTCACTTTTGGTACTACACTTCACTTCACTGTATTTAATTTTGTTTCTGTACTGCAGAAATTAATTCACTTTTTTTTCTAATTCACAGTTTGATTCACTGTTTTTCTTTTCAAACACTTCACGCAGAATAAGATTTATCCCACTTCTGACACCAATGTTACATTCGGCTGGGATTCGAAAAGATAAAACACTATTCTGTTTACGTTTTCTTTAACAAATCACTTTTGTTTACAAGACCAATATCACTTAAAATCAACTTTTCCACTTATTAGAATCATTCCACTTATTATCACTACCGACACTTTTTCGAACTTTACTTCACACGGTTTAAAAATAAACTGCAGTCTCATCCCATTTCGCAACCCTATTTATACTCCCAACTAAAGCTTCTGGAATATTCCAACCGGATATTCTAGTACTCCAACCGGAACAATCGAGAAGGTTCTACTTCGTTCTATTCTCCACAGGAAGGTATATTCACTTTGCCATTACGCATTACATTTGTAACGCCAAGAAGGAGTCACCGGAGAGCCCATAAAGTATTTATATATTCTGAATCGATGTTGCCATGTCCGTCTGTCTGTCTGTCTCTTGAAAACACGATAGCGTCCAAACGAGTCAACATAGACGAATGAAATTTAGTGAGAGGACTTCTTTTTACCGTTGATAGACAGGTCCCAAAGCAAAAGAAAGATACCAACATGCGCAGTAGCACTTTGTTTAAGGTACATTTTTTTCTCTTAAGGGTTTTTGATCGCATGAACTTGTTAATGCTTTTCTCTACTTTATCACAAAGTATACCGAAAATTCCATTTCAACCCTTTTTAATACATAGTGGGTTTCACGCTGTTATAATAGTTACTCAGTTGCAACACCCAGCAAATTTCCCTCTTCTTTGCGGTGGGTAAATGTGTATCTTTTACATAAGCCAACGACGGTGCTGTGCTGCTGCTGTGTGGATAATCAGTCCTGACCTGACTCATTCGTCGATCGAGAGAGATTTTTTTTTTTTTTTTATAATTCACTACTGCTCAAGGGGTTTTTGTTCCCTTATAATGCTAATGCACAGCACGAGTGGAAGGGTTAATAGGGAGGATAGAGAAGAAGATCGAGAGAGATGTCTTCGCAAGCAGGGGTATGCTTGTTGTTTGAAATGCGCACATATTTTTTAGCTGTAGTTCTGGTTGGAAAAGTTGTTTTGTTGTCGCTAAGAGAATAAAATCCCTGATGTGAAGAGACCTGCGCAAGTAATGTTCACTTAAGTTGGGACGGGCTTTACGTACTAACTCACATTCCTATCATTTTGCATGACTTGTTTGCAGTGGAAGGTATCAAACAATCGATCTGGCCGATGATAACACTTTTACCTGCAAAGGAACATTTGCCTTATATGAAATTAACAAATATTCAAATATATTATTTATATTTATGGGTATATTTATTTAACAACAATTTTCATTTGTGTTTATTATAGAGAAGTGATACATGTACCCTTTATGGCCAAATTTGTTGTGTTTGCTAAGCGAGTTGAAACTAATGAAGCAAGGCTGCGTGTATTTTGCATGACCGATGATAGAGAGGATAAGACTTTGGAAAAACAAGAGCATTTTACAGAAGTTGCAAAAAGTCGCGATGTTGAAGTTCTTGAGGGTAAACCACAATATATAGAAATGGCTGGAAATTTAGTTCCTGTAACAAAATCTGGAGATCAGTTGCAGCTAATGTTCAAGGCTTTCCGTGAAAATCGTTTACCATTCACTATTCGAGTGAAGGACCAACATGCCGATATTGTTGGTCGTACTTTATTTATGAAAGAGCCAAAAATCGCTAAAGGAGAACCTCCGCAGCATCCTATATGCATACTTAACATTATACTTCCAGAAATTGTAATCCCAGATCAACCTATTAATATACAAGAAGGGAAAGATACAGATTACCTGCCTGACAAATATAAGCATAATAATTTTCATTACATTGGAGATATGAGAATAGTTGACTTATCAAATTTATTAGGAAAAGACTACATCAATTTGGCTCCAGAAATTGGAATATCACAATCCGAACTCAATGTAATAATAAGCAGACATCCAAATAGTATTGCACGCCAGGCGCAGGATATGATTCGCCTCTTCAAGGATCAGCAACGTTATGACATTTTCATGTTAGAATATGGTCTAAAATCAATAGGACGAGAAGACATACTTCAAACGTGCAGGATTACACAAAATCAAAATGATAATTCGCCTTCAGGAACAGATTCACAGCCATTCGAATGTGACAAAAGTAAGTTTTTTTTCTACGTACTTTATAATTCTTGATTTTACGCTAAACAATAGGTTAATATCAAGGTCATCCGTAAAACACAAAACAACAAAACTGAAATATTTCCCTTTGTTTACAGAATATTCAATTTTGTAAATGCTGAAGCAAAATCTCTAGAGTGTAGTTTTTGTATATAGGTAATTCATTAATTCCCGATTAATAAAGGCTACTAACTTAACTACCTTTTCGTCAACTGTAGGTATACAGAAATTATATTGTCCTCTATAAGGAACTTTAAGAACTTATTACTACTTGTGCGTGACGTGGTACAAGAGAAACTGACTACTACCTATAGGTTTACCTTTGGGACACCTTAGTGTCAATTAGAATACTCGGATACTAGGACATCTCTTTTTAAAAACAGAATATTTTCGACACCTTTTTGGAAACTTTTGAAACCTATTTGTAATAAACGTAAAATTTATTCAAAACATTACCTCTACCCAGCCTGTTATCAATCATTCAAAATAATCATCTCTATTTCCATAAGAAAACAAGATTTAAAACCTATAGTTTAAATAACGAAATTTTCAATTCCAAACTTTTTGCCGCGAACTAAAACACCCTTTGTTTGGAATTGGAATTGGAAATTTTGTTATTTAAACCCTATTAGCACTTGTTCTCTTAATTTGTTTAACAATTTGATGGATTGTAATCAATTATCCAACACTTAGAATAGTAAAATGTGCAATTTTCTCTTTATATATCTATCAAAAGTATTAGAATTAGAATTTTCCATTGACAATATTTTTTTAATTAAAATTGCACTGTAAATGTCAATTTTCCTATCAGATTGATGCGTTGTCAACTCATGTTTTCATTCTTCGACGTTGGTTTTTTTCGGCAATCCTTGAAAGAGACATTGATAGGGACGAAAGAAACGCAGCTCATATTGAAGATAAGTAGAATATTGCCCTTATTGTGATTGTCGATCAGAGATCGTCACGACAATTGTCGATTGCGCCGATTTGTTTTAGCTATTCGTACGCACAAACTTTTTTCACTTCCAAGAGAAAGCATTGACCAGACATTTGTAATCGACTACAAATGACTGTCAAATCGACAAATCTCAATCGCAATCAACGATCAACTATCGACACTCACAATAGGGGCCTATATTGCGCTGCCACATTAGCCATATCGTCGTCCGAGTCTGAAGCTATCTTTAGCGCAATTGGTATACGTGACTGTCAGTAACCCACACTAAATTAGGCAAATCAAACAACACGTTCTTGTTTTGCTTTTTTCTGGTGTGGACTAGCAGTAGCAATAGTCGTTTTTGCTTGTTTTTTGTAAGCGGGTTCAGCCTAAGAGAATGCCTCAACGAACTCACCATAAAAAAGATGTGTTTCACAAATACATTGGGATGAACTAATTTCTCTAGGGTTTCATTTCATAAAAATTAGTAAGGTACCTAGACCTACTCTTTGGTAGCAAATTATTGTTTACTACTTATTAGTAATATTATAGTGATTCACAAATACTAATAACTCCTATCCCCAGCCCCAATAATATTATTAGTAGGACAGTTTAACTACGGGCAGAATGGTTTCTTTTTGTAACCGAACCGAAAAGCGAACCAATATTGAATGAGGATTTCCATTATTTGCCAGTCTTTTGTTATTGTGGCTATAAATAAATAAATAAATAAATAAATAAATAAATAAATAAATAAATAAATAAATAAATAAATAAATAAATAAATAAATAAATAAATAAATAAATAAATAAATAAATAAATAAATAAATAAATAAATAAATAAATAAATAAATAAATAAATAAATAAATAAATAAATAAATAAATAAATAAATAAATAAATAAATAAATAAATAAATAAATAAATAAATAAATAAATAAATAAATAAATAAATAAATAAATAAATAAATAAATAAATAAATAAATAAATAAATAAATAAATAAATAAATAAATAAATAAATAAATAAATAAATAAATAAATAAATAAATAAATAAATAAATAAATAAATAAATAAATAAATAAATAAATAAATAAATAAATAAATAAATAAATAAATAAATAAATAAATAAATAAATAAATAAATAAATAAATAAATAAATAAATAAATAAATAAATAAATAAATAAATAAATAAATAAATAAATAAATAAATAAATAAATAAATAAATAAATAAATAAATAAATAAATAAATAAATAAATAAATAAATAAATAAATAAATAAATAAATAAATAAATAAATAAATAAATAAATAAATAAATAAATAAATAAATAAATAAATAAATAAATAAATAAATAAATAAATAAATAAATAAATAAATAAATAAATAAATAAATAAATAAATAAATAAATAAATAAATAAATAAAAAAACATTGTACACTAATAAATAAGAAACATATATAACTAAAAAAAAGTACAAATGAGTATTAAAAATAATAAGTACAAATGAACATTAAGCATTCAATTGGTTAACAAGGGGATTGTCGGCAAAACTACATCTTGTCAAGAATGTGCCTTTTAGCTTCCGAATCCTATAATCAATCAATTCAACATTCGCCTTTTTATGGAGCTCTAGAGTTGAATGTTTCCATGGTAAATTGAGCATCATTTTTAGTGTTTTATTTTGCGTAACTTGTAACTTTTTAATATGACAGGCAGCAGAGTCACCCCATACTTGGCAACCGTACAGGATTGCCTGAAAGATAATTTTGTAAATAATAATTTTATTTTCTATTGAAAGTAAGGAATTTCGGTTGATAAGAGGGTACAAAATCTTAGTTGCGATGCCAGTTTTTTTAATTGTTTTATTGATATTGTCCCTAAATGTAATTTATGTAGCTCCCATTTACCTGGAACTGGCTGGTGGGAAGAAAACAAGCTTTTCTTTTTCTTGTGAAAAATATAGCTTGAGTTTTTGCTTCATTAAGCTTAATTTTCCATCTCCTGCAAAAATGGTCTACTAAAGTCATCCCATCTTTTAAATTCCTCTCAATATCGAGAGCGAATTGATGGGATGAATAAAAAAAAAAGATAACAAGAAAAAGCAGCCCGAAGATGGCAAAACACAACCAGCTGCACCCATGCCATGCAATTTAAAGGCAATACAAACTTATAATTTCGATCAGACCTTAAAAAAATTTGTACGTTTACTTGTCAAATTTTTCGTTTATAACTTAGTTATATTATTATAGTTATATCTACATATAAGAACTTGAAAACTTGCCAGGTTTTTTAACATTATATCATAGTTTACGAAATGGGGCCTCATTGTGTTCAGAATTAAGTATTGCTCCTCACTCTCATTACTTAGGTACCTAACATGAATCTCAGTAGAGTCAAGAAGATTATAGTTATTGAAAACCCGTGTTGAAGATTATACTTTACTTTGTTTGATCAGAATAATGTTCATTAGTCTTTATATTTTACTAAACGGGTTGGCATACGAGTATATTCTTTGCATTAAGTTAAGTTAGGAGTGTCTTTAGCCAACATATTAGTTTATTGTTTACATTTTCACTTAGATATTAATACTTATTAAAAATAATTTTACAGGTTCCACAATACAAAGAATGAATGAGAGAGAAGAAATAAAATACTCAGCTGAAGAGAAAGAAGTGGGGGAGTCAGAATCCGATGATGAAAATCAAAAACGAACAGTTGCTGAAAGGCGTGAAAAAATTGTTAAACGCTTGTCGATTGAACGACATATTCCAGCTTCAACGCAGAAAAAGGAAATTGTTCAGGAAATAACTGAAATAAAGCGAAAGAGTTTAATTGAAGATAAGAAAGCTATGCATGAAGAAGAGATAATGTTACAAATGCCGACTGATAATATAATTAAATCGACAGTGCCTGAGCATGTTGTTAAAATGAAATTGAATAAATTAGAAACAACAGAAGTATCCAAAACTGACTTTGACAAGGAACTAATATTTAAATTTAAAACTACAGTGAAAAGAAAGGACGAAGATGGAAAAATCACCGATGCAGAGTCAAAGATATTATCTGAACTCGAAACAGTAGATAAAGAAGATAAATATAATACAAACGAATTGATTCGAAAGTCCTCTCCATTCAGAACTGATACCATTGATTGCAAACGTGAGTTAGAAAATTCTTTACAAACTCTTGTTAAAAATGGCATAGATCATTTAACGAGAAATGAGATTAAAATCGAAGAAGAAGTAAACAAATTAAGTCCTACTTTCAACCATATGTATCTTCAATCTGAATGCAAAAATTCTGTTGAGCCGATGTCAGAGGAACAATTTTATAAGTCCATTGAAGAAACGATAACCAAAAGAATTAGTGAGGGAAGCATAGCTGTAAACGAAAAGATACAAGGTAATAATAATATGCATATATTAGGTGCCAGATCACGTAAAATTAAAAATGATGCAACAATTTTCCCTGTATCTTTAATATCTGTGGCAATAAGTGGAAATTTATATTTTCGAAACGATATCGATTGATAGATTTCATTTTACATAACCTGGGTTTAAGTAAAAAAAACATGAATTTTTTTATTTTACGTAATTTACGTAACATAGGTAATGCATATCTGTATATTTTTGAAATTGGGTCAGTGTCTTGGAAAAGTTAAGAATTCGCAAAAGTTAAGCACCTAAAAAACAAACTACATACTTAACTTTTTCGAGTCACTACTGTAATCTGAAATACAAATAATCACTCCTATCGTCAAATCCGCCGGGGGGAATTAATTGCATCCAACATTCAAACACCAGCAACAAAAAAATAATATTTGTTCGATTAAGTTTATGTTTCTACATATTTATAAACAAATAATTAAACATAACAATACAAATTTGTCTGTTTATTATTTTTATACCCTCCATAGGAAGGTATATTAACTTTGCCATTACATTTGTAACGCCAAGAAGGAGTCACCAGAGACCCAATAAAGTATATATATTCTGAGTCAGGATCACATTCTGAATCGATTTAGCCATGTCCGTCTATCTGTCCGTTGAAAACACGATAGCGTCCAAATGAATCGACCTAGGCGAATGAAATTTTGTCAGAGGACTTCTTGTTACCGTCGACAGGTTGGTATTGAAAATGGGCTATGTCGGTCGAGTAGTTCTGGCACCTCCCATACAAAACCACTATTAAACCCATGTGCATCTCTGTCTGTTGAAATCACGATAGCGTCCGAACTAATCGACTTAGGCAACTGAAATTTTATGTGAGGTCTTATATTTATGGCCTTCAGGTTTGAATTAAAAATGATTCACGTCGGTCAAGTAGTTCTCTTACCTCCCATACAAAACCAATATTAGACACACGCGTGTACCTATACAGTACATACAGTGGAGGGTATCAAATCATCGGCCAGGCCGATGATAACACTTTTACTTGTTCTCATTCACTTCTGTATTACATTCAATCGAGAGTGAACGTGGTCAGTGAATGCTGATGTTGCTTGTAAAGGCGTATCCGACGGAACATATGTGGCCGCCAGCATATCAGTGAGTCCTAGTACTCCGAGTGGTGGTTGCGCATCTTCGATGGCTATGTTATGGAGGATCGCACAAGCGATGATGATTAATTATACAGTTTCCATACTGCGTTTTTCTAGCCGGTGGTCGGTGGTGGAACGGTTGCAATGTTCACTCCAATGAAATCGTCAATTGAATTGATCTATCAAAGAAAAAAACCACATCACTCAATCCAATTTATAATTCAATCGATTCAAACTAATTCGCGATGTACAATCAAACGGCAACGAATTTATTATTAGCTGGAACACCATCATTCTCGTCCGCTTTGAGAGACGAAAATCACGGTCATCCCATTTTTCCAGTCCAAACGTTGTAGCATCTTGCATTGCCAAATGCAAATTGTACCAAATTATCTATCTCCTTATCATCTTCGCTGCTCGAAGACGATAGCCAATTTTCCCAGAAATATTTCCATGATACATTATTTTATTCAATTTTAGAAATGAATTGTTAATTATTTTCGTCACTTTAGAACTGAACTGTCAAAAACAGAAATAAAAAATAAAAAAATTCTGAAGTTTGACATAAAACCCGAAGTTTTCTTCATAACTTCTACTTTTTCGGGGAGTTGAGCGAATCCAAAGTTAATCAACTCTTGGTTTTCTCAACTTCGGAATTTTCAAAGTTGAGTGAGTCAACTTCGAGTGAATAAAAGCAATTTCTCAAGTTGAGAATAAAAATCCCGAAGTTGTGTTCAACTTGAAGTGAATGAAATGGCCCTAAATATACCTTCCTCTGGAGGATATAAGAATCGTACCTATATGAACACAGATAGTGTACAATATACATGTAGGTACACAGCCAAGCAACAATTTTATCTCCTTCTTTTTTCTTTTCCTCGACACTTCGAAAATCAGTTGGTCGATTGCTTGAAATTGAATCTCACGAAGTGGAAGATATTGCATTTTTGGGTGCCTATTGTTTTGTTTTTATACCCTCCACAGGAAGGTATATTCACTTTGCCATTACGTTTGTAACGCCAAGAAGGATTCACCGGAGACCCTATAAAGTATATATATTCTGAATCAGGATCACATTCTGAATCGATTTAGCCATGTCCGTCCGTCTGTCTGTCTGTCTGTCTGTCTGTCTGTCTGTCCGTCTGTCTGTCTGTCTGTCTGTTGAAAGCACGATAGCGTCCAAAGGAATTGACCTAGCCGAATGAAATTTTGTGAGACGTCTTCTTTTTACCGTCGCCAGGTTGGTATTGAAAATGGGCTATGTCGGTCAAGTAGTTCTGGTACCTCCCATACAAAACCACTATTAGGTCTCTCTCTGTCTGTTAAAATCACGATAGCGTCCGAACGAATCGACTTAGACCACTGAAATTTTATGAGAGATCTTATATGTATGGCCTTCAAGTTTGTATTAAAAATGGTGCATGTCGGTCAAGTACTTCTGTTACCTCCCATACAAAGCCAATATTTGAACCATATATCTGTGTCTGTTGAAATCACGATAGCGTCCAAACGAATCGACTTAGGTGAATGAAATTTTATGAGAGGACTTTTTTTAACCGTCGTCAGGTTGGTATTGAATATTGTCTATGTCGGTAAAGTAGTTCTGCTACCTACCATACTAACTCGCATGGCAAACATTTTGCATGACTTTTATGCAGTGGAGGGTATCAAAGCATCGGCCAGGCCGATGATAACACTTTTACTTGTTTTTACTTCGCATTTTGTTGCTTCGCTTTTCGTACAATTATTTCTGTTTACTTCGTAATACCGTAGTTTGTTTTTGTTTTACTTCGTTTTTCAATCACTTCGCCCTACAATAATATCGTTTTTCTTTCTTTCTCTTTTTACTCGTTTTGCATTTTCGTTAAAAGTGCATTGAATTATTTAGGTCAATGTTATCTCGCTAAAGCTTTATTTCGCATTTTATTCGTAGTTTTTGGCGGTAAAATTAGGAAACACCATAATATAAACTTTGCATATACCCAACCTTGCACCTACTCCAAATCCTACAGTGACCACAGGCAGGGGGGTTGCAGGTGGGCAGCATGCCCCCCATACGTATCTTACTGTTTACGCGCGAATTTGAACGCCCTTGGGCTTTTTACATAAAAAAAACCAAACAAATGATGGCAAATAATTGAAATCGAAATAAACAAAAACCGAAATAATCGAAAAACTAAACAATAAAAGGCGAAATGAGCTTAAAACGAACTAAGTATAAGACTAAATTATTTTTTTTCGAAACAAATATAAACCAAATAATTAAAAAACATATTAATAAAAATGCTGAAACAACAAATTGCATAAACGACTAAAACGAAACAACACAAAAACGAGATAAAAATGACGAAACAAACCATACCCTGAATTTTTATATTCCGAAGAATTGGAGCAACAATATCACGAAAATGTAAAGAACCATTAGCACCATCAGTGCAGGAAAAGCGAAGAGTCAAAATAAAATCTGATTTCACTCAGAAGAAGTAATAAATGCTATCATTTTAATTATAACTGCTTTCAATTAGGTACAAAATACCAATTCATTACTTACTTACTTACTGAGATGGCGGTACAGTCCGGGGTGGACCTGGGCCTCAACCAACACGCCTCTCCAGTTAGCACGATCTTTGGCTAACTGCCTCCAGTTGCGCACTCCAAGTTGGTTGAGGTCCCCTTCCACTTGTGCGCGCCACCTAAGGAGAGGTCTTCCTCTACTGCGTTGATGTCCTAGCCATCTTAGTCGACTGATACGTACTTTTCTGACCAGGTCGATGTCGCTGTACAGCTCGTAGAGTTCGCTGTTAAATCTCGTCCTCCAAAGCCCGTCAACGCAAACGGGACCGAAAATCACTCGAAGAATTTTGCGTTCGAAGCGCCCAAGGAGATCTTTATCCGCTTTTGACAGTGTCCATGATTCTGCGCCATAAAGCAGGACTGGGATGATGAGGGTCTTATATAGAGTCTCCTTGGTGTTTCTCGACAAGGCCTTACTAATCAATTGCCTTTTTAGGCCAAAGTAACAGCGGTTGGCAAGTGTAATTGTTCGTTTGATTTCTGATGTGATGTTATTTTCAGAATTAATAGCGGAGCCGAGGTAGACAAAGTCCCGAACTACCTCAAAGTTATAGCTGTCTATCGTGACGTTCTATCCGATTCGTCGATGTTGTGTGTCTCTTCTTTTTTTTGCCCTCATTCACCACTAAACCCATTTTTGCCGCCTCTGTACTGATACTTGCAAACGCACCAGTGACAGCTCTCTGTGTTCTGCCAATGATGTCGATGTCGTCAGCGTATGCAAGCAGTTGCACAGACTTTTAGAAAATTGTGCCCCTGGTGTTGGTTTGCGAGTTTTGCACAATTTTCTCAATAATGATGTTGAAAAAGTCACATGACAGCGCATCACCTTATCTAAATCCTTTTTTGACATCAAAGGTCTCGGTGAGATTGTTTCCAACCTTTACGGACAGGCGAGCGTTCTTTATCGTCATTCTGCACAATCTGACAAGTTTGGCAGGGATGCCAAAACTAGACATGGCTCTGTATAGCCCGTCTCTATAAATGCTGTCATATGCGGCTTTAAAGTCGATAAATAGGTGATGAGTATCGATTTGGATTTCTTGGGTTTTCTCCAGGATCTGCCGTAGTTTGAATATTTGGTCGGTTGTGGACCTACCGGGCCTAAAACCCCACTGATAGGGTCCAATCAGTTCGTTGACAAATGGTTTCAGGAGCTCACACAGTACGGCAGACAAAATTTTGTAAGCGATGTTAAGGAGACAGATGCCTCTATAGTTGGCGCAGTTTAGAGGGTCTCCTTTCTTATGGATCGGGCAAACAATGCTGAGGCTCTATTCATCAGGCATACTTTCCTCTGACCAAATTTTAGAAACGAGTTGGTGTATGCTCTCTACCAAGTCATCCCCTGATGCCTTAAAAAGCTCGGCCGATAAACCGTCCGGCCCTGCAGCTCTGTTGGACTTCAGCTTGGATATTGCTATCCTTACCTCATTTTGGTCAGGTGGTCTTGGCTTTCATCGCCCAGGTTGAATGGTTCATTCTGCCTGACAGCGGAATTTGTGTCGTCTTCGCCGTTTAGCAGTCTGCAGAAATGGTTTTTCCATATCCTCAGCACCGACTGTGACTTTACTACAAGGTTTCCTTGTTCGTCTCTACAGGTCTCTGTTCCGGTCTTGTTCCCGTGACACGTTCTTTTTACCTTTTGGTAAAACTTCCGAACATTGTTCTTGGAGTAACACCTCTCTATTTCCTCGATCGCGCGCTTCTCATGCTCTTTCTTTTTCCTCCGGAGAAGCCGGTGTTCTTCTCTCTTTTTTTGCTCGTAGAGCTCACGAGCTGCTCTTGTCCTCCTCTGCAGCGCCGCTTTGTAGGCCAGTTGCTTTGCTGCATGTGCTTCCCGGCACTCTTCATCAAAACCATCTTCGTGGTGGTGGTCGGGTGAAACCTAGCACATCAGTCGCGGCTTTTCTGATGGCTTCTTGGCATCGATGCCACTGGTCTTCAGCACTTGATGGTGGCTGCACAGGACTTCTCGAGAGGTTGAGGGAGACGCGATCTGCAAAAGTTCTGGCGGTTTGTTGCATTTGTAGCCGTTCAACGTTGAATCTTCTCACAGCATTTCCTCGTTGTTGTGGTGTCGGGATATCCGCATACGTACCTTGGCTACAACAAGGTAGTGATCCGACTCTATGTTGGCCGCTCGGAAAGTTCGGACATCTAGAATACTGGAGGAGTGCCTTGCGTCGATCGCAACATGGTCAATTTGATTGACCGTTTGATGGTCTGCCATGTTCCTTTGTGAATGTTGAGGTGTGGAAACCATGTGCTTGCTATAGTAGCATTACGTCCCGCAGCAAAGTCAATTAGCCTAAGTCCGTTTCCAGACGTGGTGTCGTGTAGGCTGTGCTTTCCGATTGTGCTACCAAAGATGTCCTCCTTTCCTATTTTGGCGTTAAAATCACCTAAGACGATTTTAACGTCGTATTTAGGACATTGCTCATATGTTTTGTCGAGGAGCTCATATAAACATTCTTTGGTAGTTTCGCCTTTCTTTTCTGTGGGTGCGTGAGCGCATGTCAGAATGATGTTAACGAATTTAGCCTTGATGCGGATAGTTGTAAGGCGCTCACTAACGTGTCGAAAGCTCAAGACTTCTTGCCTAAATCTGCCGCTTATAACGAATCCGCATCCGAATAAACGCTGCTTGTGTTCTCTGTAGCAATCACCGTAGTATATGTCACAGTTTTTCATCCTTCTTTTGCCAGGCCCATCCCAGCGCACTTCCTGGATGGCGGTGATATCTGCCTTGTAGCAGTCTAGGGCCGATCCGAAAGTCATTGTCCTTTTTTCCTTTTGCAGGGTCGTCAACAGTAAATCTATCCATATCCGAGGCTTTTGGTTGCTTCGTAACCGGTGGTGTTTTCCGTGGTTGGGTAGTTAACCCCACGCACAACCCCCAACCTGGAGGGCCAGGCCCTTTCTGTGACCTCTTGGACGAAAGGGGCCGGATATTTCGGAGTCAGTAACCCGCTTCGGGGATTTGAGTGCTGCCGTCGACCCATTAAGGGCTCTTCCGCCACCATCCCTATTTCAACACCCTGACTAGTATTGAAAAATCCTTAATGACCTCAGCTCCAAATATGTCGAAGTAGCTCATTAAAATATCTGCCATGCCGACTGTTGACGTCACCGTTGATTCAATCGCGTGAATTCTTCCGCCGCACGTCCTCTTTCTGAGGGGCTCATGTTAGACTTCTGAGACTCGAGCAGACAGTCAATTCCGACAGAGCATTATAGTGTTGCTATTTTCTTCGTGTTCAACACTCGCGCTTATAAGTTTAGCAAGCCAAGCCTGGATGGGCGAGACCAGTACCCGGTGGTTCCCACGCGGAGGTAATATAAGCCCAATTGACGTGTATGAAAAAGTTGCAACAGCTTGGCACCGCCAAGTTGATCCCAATCAGCACCTACCCGATTCATACACACCCAACCACCGGGTGTTGTAAAATGTCACATGTCACTAAGTGACAAGTCTTGTGTAGCAGCTGATGGAACTCTCCACAAATTATTTTCTGCTGTCTTTTTGCAGACGTTTCGCTGCGGAAACAATCATTCGGTTATGTTTGTCTTTGTAGTACAATACACATTATTCAGATGAGAATAACGCAATGTATGAATAAAATAGATTAACACACAAATGGAGTTGAAAAACTACGCTTATTCCACATCTAAACTTAATTTTTTTTAATAATATTATTTCAACATTATTATAATATTAATATTAATATGTATCTACTCTACATAGCTACGTTCAAACAATTTTATTTTTTATATTTTCAGCCACTGATGACCTGCTACATTCTCAAACACCTCCACCGACTCCAATTGATATACAAACCGAACATCAAAGTGATCCAACCCCTCCTGTCGGTAAGTAAATTAACTATTTCTATCAATCCCGTTATATACCTAATTTTATGGATAAACCGTTAGCTTCTGTGCACATACCTACTTGAATTTCACCCGTAAATTTTGAAATAACTCACTTTAAATGAAATTATCAGTGGAGTGTGAAAGGAATAGAAAAGGGATGCGTGCATAGCGATCAGGGAAGGCTCGTGTACGTATATCGTCCGATATTGGACGTATTTTTTTGAGAATCTATAGCTAGCTCACTTTACTTTTAAATGCAAAACTTTTATACTCATTTTTGGTTTTGTTATACTCACTTCCCAAAAAAATACGCCAACTGTCTTCTTATTGTATAAATAGGCGAAGGAAAAGCATTTTACAACAATTTTTACTGACTTCAACGCAACATATTCGCCAGATTTTTATTTGTTGGAAAGGAAGAATGTAGTTCATTTTCACAAATTTTCCGAATACATTAGGCGTATTTTTTTAGGAATCTATAGCTATCTCACTTTTGATAAGGACAATCCGCCTTCCTTCAATAAAAGTGGAAAGGAAAGGCAGCTGAATTTCCTGCTTATTTCTGTTGCAATCGACCAGATCGGAGTTGAACCATTTGGATATGCAATAAGCTTGTTTGTGATTCTCTCGTTTAGTAAAGCCAAATTTTTCAAATGTTTCTAACTCTTTCATGACCGCATTGCATTGTAGTTCCAGCAAATTTGTTTAATGAAATTCTGCTTATAAAAAAAAAGAAATAGAAAAGAAAAGAAACGTCCTTATGCACAAAGTCTATATGATGATGTTAGTTTCCTCCTTGTCTCTTTTATTGCTAGGGCGCCTGTCCAAACTGGCGCGGCATATAGCAATACTGAACTGACCACATTGGATAGGAGAATTCTTCTTGCATATCCCGGACCTCCGATGTTCGGCAACATTCGAGAGAGTGCTGCCTGCAGTAATGACACTTTTCTGCTCACATAGTCAACGTGTTCTTTAAACTTTAGCCTATTGTCAAGCATAACTCCAAGGTATTTGATTGATTCCTTAGATCTTATAACATCAGCGATGTCGTCAGCGAATCCGATGAGTTGGACTCATTTAGGTAGTGATAGTCGAAAGACTCCATCGTACATTATGTTTCATGAGAGGGGACCCAGAATCGATCCTTGTGGAACCCCAGCAGAGACATTGTAGTACTTTACTCCTTCCTCAGTTTCGTACCTTAGGAAGTAGTTTATAACTATTTTTTTCAGGTAGTATGGTGCATCCATTCTGGCTAGTGATCTTCTAATGAAGGTCCAGTTAGCCGAGTTAAAAGCGTTTCTTATATCCAGCGTTACTATAGCACAATACTCTTTGGTTCCAAATCGCCATCTTTCTCCTTCTATCGCTTTAGCAGCTATATCGACTACCGATTTTATGGCGTCTACGGTAGAACGCGATTTCCTAAATCCGAACTGCTAGTCCGACAATGTTCCTTTTTCCTCTGCAACAGTGAGCAATCTATTGTATATTATACGCTCAAGGATCTTCCCCATTGTGTCCAGTAGACATATTGGACGGTATGAAGATGGTTCTCCAGGCGGTTTGTTTCCTTTCGGTAGCAGTACCAAGTGTTGAAGTTTCCACGGATCAGGGAAAATAACTTGGACTCTGCGTCGCGCCTTTAGACACGCTGCTCTGAGTGTTTTGATCTCCTCATTCCACCAGTAGCACGGTTGGGCCCTTTTACTCCCTACTCTTCTGGACATTGCTGCATCACACGCTGTGGTGATGGTGCGGATTAGTTGAAGCGAAAGGGTCTCTGCAGTTGCAGCTCCATTGTTACCTTGGTTGCCGGTGCTGATCGCTTTCTCAAACATATCCTCGTCAAAGAGTGTGTCCTTATTTTGGCCCCAAATAAATAATAAATTATTGCCTGATGGTCGCTTTGGTTATATTCTTCGCTGAACCGCCATTTCAAGTTCCGTAGAAGGGAAGTGCTTGCGAAGGTGACGTCTATTATCGAGCCTTTTCCTGCTTTCCGAAAGGTAAATGCCCGCCCGTTATTTGCTATGCTTATGTTTAGGGGTGCAAATGTTTCCAAAAGCATACGTCCACTGGCATTGGTGAGTCTGCTACCCCACTCTGTTGCCCACACGTTATCGTCGCCTGCAATAATGACTGGAACCCTCCCGGAAGCATCTTGTACCAGGATGTCTAACATCTCTTTTTCTTTATACCTGAGCAGGTCGTCGCTCCAGGCTTTTAATAGTATCTGCAATCAGTTTACGGCGGCAATGCTGTAACCCTAAGTACGCTAATCCGATGATTAGAGCGGTTACAAAAATCAGCAAGAGTACTGCAGGTCTGCAGCGGTCATGTCCGTGGATTTTTCTGCTGAGTTGGTGGATACTGCAACCAATTGCGATCCAGTGTTGATTATTTCTTTACTTTCCTGTCCTCCCATCGGACCAGGATTTTACTCGGGCTGCAGTGTGTTCAAAAAGTCGATGAAACTGTTTGGCTTCTTTTTGCTTCTGCTTTTCGGCTGTTCGCAGTTCTTTCCTCTTTTCTCGTATTTGCTTTAAGAATTTGTCTCGAGTGTTGGAAGCTTGACCGGGGATATTGGCCAGTCGCTTTAGTTTAGCGAGCTCCTTACGTTGTTGGACGCGTAAGCCTCCTCGGGTAGATTTTGGCTTTACTGGAACTAGAGGTTTTTCGTTGTGGCTCGGTTTCGTCCGGCGTATATATTCCTCCAGGGTTAGGGGTTTTGGTCCAACTCTGAGCGCAGGCTCCGGGAGCGTAGGTTCTGGCGGCGATGTTTGCTTGAGCAGAAGTTCAGCCTTGTGGATAAAGGTGGCTGCGAGGGCCAGACGTTCCTCACTAGTCATAGGGGAAACTTTAATCAATATAGGAAGGTTAACTTTCCTCCTGGCAGGATGGCCATGTAACGTTGGCTGATTTTTTGCCAACTTCTTCTATACTGTAGTGGTTACCCACTAGTTCTGGCTATGGCGCCTTCAACTAAAACCTTTCGGCAATAAATTGCACGCCAAAGACGGGATATCCCTAGAAATACGACTTATAAAATCTCCACAACTCGCAAGCCAATGATAGATGTGTATACGTTCGTGGTTCGACGAGAATTCAATTTTATTTACCAATAGTTCCT
Organism: Cheilosia soror; assembly: GCA_949372485.1. Lineage (NCBI taxonomy): Eukaryota > Metazoa > Arthropoda > Insecta > Diptera > Syrphidae > Cheilosia > Cheilosia soror. The sequence goes on along the minus strand of OX443561.1, from coordinate 56,227,974 downwards.
TATTTATAATAAAATGCAATATTATCGAAATATCCACTGGCTTAGTGTAAGCCATGTTTGCAGTTCTGTATAATATTATTTGAGTGTAGACTACACAAGCATGGCTTACTCTAAGAACCTTCCAAGATAAACTTAAAAAATGTGCACGACTGGGTCGCACGTAACTTTTTCATTTATTGCGAATCTCGCAAAATCTCAGTCATTTTAGCAAATTTTACGTTTAAAATCATACCCACTCAAGGTGTAATTAATACCGTAAATACATACTCCATAAACATAAACCTACGTATTAACTAGAACAATTTATTACTTTCAAATTTCACCCCGAACTGACACTTGAAGGAGGCAAGTAGGCGATGAATTTCAAATTATATTGCTATGTAGGTACTGAAGTTTTGGACTTTACAAAAATATACCGTGTGTGAATACAGATCGGGATTTGGGTAGTCATTTTTGAGAAATATTCATAAAACGGCAATAGGTCTGTTTTTTTGCTCACCCATCTCAGTGAAGTAAAGTAAAGTAAGAAAATGTGCAAAAAAACAGTCCCCAACCACTTTTCTGAACAGTCGGTTTTACCCCTGAAAAGTTAACAGCTGGCATTGCTGTCAAAATGGCCATCAATGAAAAATTCAATTTCAAAATCAAAATCCTTCTAGAAAAATGAATAATTAACCTTTCAGAGCAAAAAAAATAATGATTATCAATTTGTACAGAATATTTACTTTTTCTGTTTACTTTTTTTCTCTTCCTGGCGTCTTGTATGGTCAAAATAATATCACAAATTAATTGCCAAAGAAAAAAAAACAAAAACATGCGTGGGTGTGTTTATTAGGTGAGCCCTAAAGTGAAGAACGTGCTAATTCTGAGATTCGATCGAATCGAGTATTCCTCGAATTTAAAACTTTCAATCGAATGAACTTCTCACAATCTAAGTTTTGAAGGAAAGAAGGTCATTACCAAATGATTTAATTGTATGAACTTTATTTTCGAAATCAGCTGTATAAATATTTTACTGTCGATTGCGTTGGTTTTGAATGTAATTTGAGAAAGGATGGGTTTATTTACACATTCTTGGAGGAAGAAAAGATCAAATTGAACAGAAAAAATGCAATAAAAATTAAATAAATGAGCACTTCAAATCGTTTTGGTTTGTTCATTTTGATTGTGACATACGATTATTTACATTTGAAATTTTTTCCCCATAAGACGAACAAATGTTGCTTCCAATTTTGTATGTTTTATGTAAATTTCACTATAAACATTGTTTAAATAAAGACTTAGACCACATTTTTCAGTCGAAAAAACTCAGAACATTTAACTTAGGTAATGCAATCGAAAATGAGAATGTGCGAAGAAATGAACAAAAAAATCCCCATCGAAATCAAAAGTTGGAATGTCAGTTGGCTGAAATCGAATGACTTTCACTTAAAAAAAAAAGAGTAGCTATGTAAATAATACTTAACCTTTATTACATACTTTAGTTAAAAAATCAACACGGAATACAAAATGGGAGGATTTCCTATTTATTATCTACAAAAAATGTATCCCATAATGACATATCAAAGATAGTTTTCAATTATTACAAGTCTATGTGTATATATAATTATATTTTGTAAACAAAATGCAACTTAAATAAAAACGGAAAATATTTAGTATTTTATTACTTTCCGTAATATTCAGTTGTCATTTTTAAAGTTGTTTAAAATATGCAATTCCTTATATGTACATTTACACCCACCAAAGCCGACAAAATAGTAGGTATCATAAAAGGAGACACTCTGTGAACAGATCCAAATTACACAAAAATGTGCTCCCCTGGTGTTCAGAATTGAAGAATGCTCCAAAGTTGGTCCTGCTGGAAATGAATAGCTTGTGTGAATCTCAGTGGTGTCAAATTGAGTGCAGTTGTTGTAATTAGGTCTGTTTTTTTCCTCACCCATCTCAGTGAAGTAAAGTAAAGTAAGAAAATGTGCAAAAAAACAGTCCCCAACCACTTTTCTGAACAGTCGGTTTTACCCCTGAAAAGTTAACAGCTGGCATTGCTGTCAAAATGGCCATCAATGAAAAATTCAATTTCAAAATCAAAATCCTTCTAGAAAAATGAATAATTAACCTTTTAGCGCAAAAAAATAATGATTATCAATTTCTACAGAATATTTACTTTTTCTGTTTACTTTTTGTCTCTTCCTGGCGTCTTGTATGGTCAAAATAATATCACAAATTAATTGCCAAAGAAAAAAAACAAAAACATGTGTGGGTGTGTTTATTAGGTGAGCCCTAAAGTGAAGAACGTGCTAATTCTGAGATTCGATCGAATCGAGTATTCCTCGAATTTAAAACTTTCAATCGAATGAACTTCTCACAATCTAAGTTTTGAAGGAAAGAAGGTCATTACCAAATGATTTAATTGTATGAACTTTATTTTCGAAATCAGCTGTATAAATATTTCACTGTCGATTGCGTTGGTTTTGACTGTAATTTGAGAAAGGATGGGTTTATTTACACATTCTTGGAGGAAGAAAAGATCAAATTGAACAGAAAAAATGCAATAAAAATTAAATAAATGAGCACTTCAAATCGTTTTGGTTTGTTCATTTTGATTGTGACATACGATTATTTACATTTGAAATTTTTTCCCCATAAGACGAACAAATGTTGCTTCCAATTTTGTATGTTTTATGTAAATTTCACTATAAACATTGTTTAAATAAAGACTTAGACCACATTTTTCAGTCGAAAAAACTCAGAACATTTAACTTAGGTAATGCAATCGAAAATGAGAATGTGCGAAGAAATGAACAAAAAAATCCCCATCGAAATCAAAAGTTGGAATGTCAGTTGGCTGAAATCGAATGACTTTCACTTAAAAAAAAAAGAGTAGCTATGTAAATAATACTTAACCTTTATTACATACTTTAGTTAAAAAATCAACACGGAATACAAAATGGGAGGATTTCCTATTTATTATCTACAAAAAATGTATCCCATAATGACATATCAAAGATAGTTTTCAATTATTACAAGTCTATGTGTATATATAATTATATTTTGTAAACAAAATGCAACTTAAATAAAAACGGAAAATATTTAGTATTTTATTACTTTCCGTAATATTCAGTTGTCATTTTTAAAGTTGTTTAAAATATGCAATTCCTTATATGTACATTTACACCCACCAAAGCCGACAAAATAGTAGGTATCATAAAAGGAGACACTCTGTGAACAGATCCAAATTACACAAAAATGTGCTCCCCTGGTGTTCAGAATTGAAGAATGCTCCAAAGTTGGTCCTGCTGGAAATGAATAGCTTGTGTGAATCTCAGTGGTGTCAAATTGAGTGCAGTTGTTGTAATTAGGTCTGTTTTTTTCCTCACCCATCTCAGTGAAGTAAAGTAAAGTAAGAAAATGTGCAAAAAAACAGTCCCCAACCACTTTTCTGAACAGTCGGTTTTACCCCTGAAAAGTTAACAGCTGGCATTGCTGTCAAAATGGCCATCAATGAAAAATTCAATTTCAAAATCAAAATCCTTCTAGAAAAATGAATAATTAACCTTTTAGCGCAAAAAAATAATGATTATCAATTTCTACAGAATATTTACTTTTTCTGTTTACTTTTTGTCTCTTCCTGGCGTCTTGTATGGTCAAAATAATATCACAAATTAATTGCCAAAGAAAAAAAACAAAAACATGTGTGGGTGTGTTTATTAGGTGAGCCCTAAAGTGAAGAACGTGCTAATTCTGAGATTCGATCGAATCGAGTATTCCTCGAATTTAAAACTTTCAATCGAATGAACTTCTCACAATCTAAGTTTTGAAGGAAAGAAGGTCATTACCAAATGATTTAATTGTATGAACTTTATTTTCGAAATCAGCTGTATAAATATTTCACTGTCGATTGCGTTGGTTTTGACTGTAATTTGAGAAAGGATGGGTTTATTTACACATTCTTGGAGGAAGAAAAGATCAAATTGAACAGAAAAAATGCAATAAAAATTAAATAAATGAGCACTTCAAATCGTTTTGGTTTGTTCATTTTGATTGTGACATACGATTATTTACATTTGAAATTTTTTCCCCATAAGACGAACAAATGTTGCTTCCAATTTTGTATGTTTTATGTAAATTTCACTATAAACATTGTTTAAATAAAGACTTAGACCACATTTTCAGTCGAAAAAACTCATAACATTTAACTTAGGTAATGCAATCGAAAATGAGAATGTGCGAAGAAATGAACAAAAAAAATCCCCATCGAAATCAAAAGATGGAATGTCAGTTGGCTGAAATCGAATGACTTTCACTTAAAAAAAAGAGTAGCTATGTAAATAATACTTAACCTTTATTACATACTTCAGTTAAAAAATCAACAGGGAATACAAAATGGGAGGATTTCCTATTTATTATCTACAAAAAATGTATCCCATAACATATCAAAGATAGTTTTCAATTATTACAAGTCTATGTGTATATATAATTATATTTTGTAAACAAAATGCAACTTAAATAAAAACGGAAAATATTTAGTATTTTATTACTTTCCGAAATATTCAGTTGTCATTTTTAAAGTTGTTTAAAATAAGCAATTCCTTATATGTACATTTACACCCACCACAGCCGACAAAATAGTAAGTATCATAAAAGGAGACACTCTGTGAACAGATCCAAATTACACAAAAATGTGCTCCCCTGGTGTTCAGAATTGAAGAATGCTCCAAAGTTGGTCCTGCTGGAAATGAATAGCTTGTGTGAATCTCAGTGGTGTCAAATTGAGTGCAGTTGTTGTAATTGCGTGCTGAAAATCCTACTTCACTTTACTTCACTGAGATCGATGTGCAAAAAAACAGACCTAATATTAGAGTTTTCAGAGAAAAACTAAGTACGTGATCATGTTAAGAATGCTTATGTTGTCTTCCTATGTATTTTGATCAAAATCGTTAGAGCGGTTTTTTGTAAAATTATGCTGACAAATGTTACAATTTGGATTCGAAAAGCACTGTTATTAAACTGTTTAGCTGAAAACTGAGTACGACATATTCTTCAGGATATAAACATTACCTAGCAGATATATTTTCATCCAAATGGCGTTTTCGAGATATGAGCAGTTTTTAAAGTACCGGTTTTAGCGATTGGGAAGGACGCATTCATGGTTCAAAAAACACTGTTTTTCAACTGTTTAGCTCAAAACTGAGCGAGTGGTATTACTATGGATTTAAGCATTACCTGAAAGTAACATTTTTATTATAATCGAAAAAGATTATGAGCAGTTTTTTAAAGTAGTTTTTTTAGGGATTTGGGTGGATATAAAAGGACGCAGTCTTTTTAAGGAAAAACTGAGTTTGCTCTTAAGTTAAGAATGACAATAGTACCTTAAAAAAATTTTGTTTTAAATCGTTTTTACCGTTTTCGAGAAAAAGCCAATTTTCAAAACTGCCATTGCTGGACTTTTTACCGAAAAACTGGGTATGCAGTCATGTTAAGCATGCTTACATTAACTCAACTATCAATTTTGGTTCAAATCGTTAGGGCCGTTTTCGAAAAAATCTAAATTTAGGCATATTTCGTCATATTTCGTAAAATTTTTATATGGGAAGTACCGTTAATATTAGTGCTAGCTTAAAAAAAAAAAAAACGTCCCGAGCGGGAAGCCTACAAACTCTAAATACGAAGTTTGAAGCAAATCCGTCCAAGCGTTTAGATTCCCCAGGGGTGGGACAGACAGACATACGGACGGACAGAATTGCGAGACCCACTTTTTTGAGTTCCCCTATCATCGTAATATCAGAATTGATCAAAATCTCGAGTTCGAAATTTTGTACGAAAACAATATCTTTCTCTTAGATACTACGTATACGAGAAAGTAAAAAATAGATTTGTTAATTTTTCTTTTGTTTGCTTTTAGTGCAGTATCTACCTATTTATAAAAGCGTTTCATTCATTCATTCATTTTCAATATTCCGCTTATCCATTAAGTGGGTCGCGGGTGTAGGTTGCTCAAGTGGACCCTCCATAGCACTCGATCCTCCGCCATAGACTCCAAATCATCAAGGGCAATCCCCATACGGGAAGAGGAGAGATTATGAATTTGATCTAACCATCTCATCCTGGGTCTACCTAGGGGACGCCTACCCGATGGTACGGATTCCATAGCACGTCTTGGGATCCTGGTCGGGGACATACGTTTAATTTGACCAAACCACCAAAGCTTGGATCGCTCCGTCCGGAGAAGTAGCTGCCCGACATTGAGTTCCTCACGTATTCTGGTATTTCTGATGCGATCTCTACGGGTCACACCAGCAATACTACGGAGAAATCTCATTTCGGCAGCTTGTATTCGCGATCTTATTCTTTCGGTCATTACCCAAACCTCATGACCATAGGTAAGAGTTGGAACAAACACCGAATTAAAGACTGACAACTTAGCTTTGACACCAAGTTCAGTCCTCCTGATAACAGAATGACCAAGCTGTCTCAAAACCGATCCAGCCTGACCAATCCTACAGGAAAACTCAGCATTGCTCCTTCCATTGTTGTTGTTTGAAGTTAAGCTAATATTGTGAGACATAGAGACGTAGATTGGATAAATATCAATCAAATCGAAATAAAAAATTATTTTGAGAGCGGAACATTTTTAAATGATGTTGACTGTTGATTTATATGAGCGAGGGGTTGAGAAGATTTGAGAATATAAATTTATTCTGATGAGTTGAGTTTAAACTACAATATAATAATGCAATCTTGAATCATCGTAAATAAAATATTGTTTGGTTGATTCTTGAACCATGCTTCGACATACACAACATCCACTTTTATTGATGATATTGAAATATTTATCTATTCATAAAGCATAATGGTTGGTTAATGTTTTACATGAATAGCCCGAAAAAGAATTGTAAATTTGTGTTAAGGTAGAATTTGTTCCTGGGTGAAAACTCATTGTTTGTTATTACAAAATTTTAATGCAATTACTTTGTATATAGAACTGAGTAGATAATGTTTTGTTGCACTTTTAAGGATGTCTAAGTAACTCATTCAAGATATAAGAACAGTCAAATTTCAACCGACAAATGATTATGTATATGTACATTAGGTAACAAAGCAGTAGTAGAGTCATCTCAATAAAATCAGCCCCAAAGATCCGCCACCTGATGCGAGCAAAGGCAGGACTACTACAGAGGAAGTGCTCCGCTGTATCGTTGTCCTCTCCACAAGAAGGACAGATGGTGGTGTCGCTCAAGTCCAATACATTTAAGTGTTTGGCAAAAGCTTGGTGGCCCGAAAGGACGCCCACAAGAAGTCTGCAGTCGATTCTCCTGAGAGACAGAAGGAAAGACTCCGACCTTCTGCAGATGTTCGGACGCAGTCGTTTGGTCTGTCTACACCCAGCACATTCACGCCAACGACACTCGTGTAGAGAAACCCAAGTATCAATGGATGACCTAACCACAGATGCAGGCAAACCCAACGCAGGTTCAGGTCCTAAGAAATCTTCTTCTGAACCCAACCTGGCAAGCTCATCAGCGATCTCGTTTCCCCGGATACCAGTGTGACCTGGGACCCAAACAAGTTTGACCGTGTTTAGCCTACCGACCAAGTTCAGAGAAAGCTTGAGTTCGAGCACTAACTTGGACGAGGTAAGAGGGTTGAGCAGCGCTTTTTATGCAGCTTGGCTATCACTGCAAACGCATATGCTTCTAGCCCTCCACCTGTTTGTCACAATATAGCGCATAGCCATAAGCATACCGAAAATCTCCACCTGGAAGACAGTCGCATGGTTACCCAAGGGGTAGTGTGGTCTAATGTTCTTGCTTTCCACGAAGACTCCAGAACCAGACCCCTGTCCGGTTTTAGAGCCATCCGTGAATACACGATGGCATTAATTCCCTGGCTCCTAGTCTGACCGAAGCCATTCCGTTGCCTGAGGAAAGTTGACGTGGTAGTTTTGTCGCAGTAGGATTTCTGGTGTCATTGCGTCAGACGGCATATCCAGAAGACAAGAGTCAAAGGATAATTCTCGCACAAGTTCTTCAAAATTCCAATGCGCGTGGTACCAAAAGCCACCTCTCTTTAACCGAGAGGGGGGGTGAGGTTCATCAAAGCATCTAAAGCAGAGCCCGGAGTGCTAGGGATGGCCCCTGTGCAGCCAAGGCAAACCGTTCTTTGGAGTTTGGCGAAAGAGGCCATAACACGTTTCCGCGAAAGCCTGTTCCACCACACAACCGATGCATATGAGAGAAGTGGTCTTACCATTGCCGTATAGATCCAAAGGACCCTTTTAGGAGATAAGCCTCATGTCTTCAGAAAAGCGCCTTTGCACTGCCAGAAAGTCGACAGCGCTTTATCGGTTTTTGATTCAACATGCTTGGACCAAAGAAGTTTTTTATCGATTACTCCCAGATATTTGACTTCATCAGAGATCGGAATAGTGACACCTTTTAGCACAAGTTGAGACAGACCAGTGATATTCCTCCTTCTCGTGAAGAGAACAACCGTAGTTTTAAGAGGATTCACTGAAAGCCCATTCATTGTGCACCAATCATCGATCAAACCCAAGGATCTCTGCGCCAGAGAGCAGACAGTCCCAAGGTCTGAACCGGCAGACAGAACGGCGACATCGTCCGCGTAGGCTTGTGTATAGGAGAGTCTACTACCATGCACCATAAAAGGGGAGACAAAACACCACCTTGAGGGCAGCCCCTGTTTACCCCTGTCATGACGCATTTGCCACAATCAGCCTCGGCAATCAACGTCCTGTGCATTAGCATTGCTTTAATCCACAACACCAATGTTTCATCTATACCGTGATGTCTGGCTGCATTGCACATGCTATCAAAGGTCGCATTATCAAAAGCACCCTCAATATCGACGAAAATACCCAACGCGTACTCCTTCCGATCCTACCAACGAGGTTCTGAAGCGCAGTTTCACAGGACTTTCCGCGCTGATAAGCATGTTGCATTTCAGAAAGAGGATGTAATCGAAGAGCAACATTGCGCACGTGCAGCTCATCCAGTCTCTCCAAGCTTTTCAGCAGAAAGGAAGACAGACATATGGGTCTGAAACTTTTGGCGAGAGTATAGTCCGTCTTACCGATTTTTGGTATGAACACGACTTTAACCATACGCCAAAGGGAAGGCATGTAGGCCAAGGCCAAGCTTGCGGTGAAAATTATTTTCAACGTCGGCATCAGCTGACTAAAACCTTGTTTCAGCATAGCCGGGTAAATTCCATCCGGACCAGGTGACTTGAAACTGTCAAAAGATGCAATTGTATATTTGATGGCGTCATCCGTCACCACTCTGGATGCAATATACCTGCTACGCCGCGTCAGTTCCGTAGTGGCCACCGTTGCCGGTACCACTGAAGAACGCATAGTGACCTGATTTTCCGGGAAGTGAGTCTCCAGCAGAAGACTAAAAGTCTCCGCCTTTGCTTCAGTGTAGGTGCCATCAGATTTTTGGAGCGATTCCAATTTACTTGGTCCGTCACTTTTAAGGACTTTAACAAGCCTACTGGTTGCACTTAGTGATTCGACCTCCTCACAAAATTTCCTATAAGAGTCATTCTTCGATTTACGAATTACTCTCTTAAATTATTTTTCTTTCGATCGATAGAGATTCCAGTCTTCCCCTAAGTTGGTTTTTAAAGACCGATTTAGGAGCTTCCTGGTTTCTCTACGAAAACACTGTAGTTCGGTGTTCCACCAAGGTACTGGTTTTCTACAGGAGTTTTTTGTAACTGCACACGCTTGTTCAAAACAACGGATAAGGACGCTGTTCAGATCCTGAGCAGACCTCTCTACCCCTTGTATTTATCTTAATTTAAGTGGAGCTTTAACAGAGTTGCCAAGTTCCTCCCTAGACTGTGCCCAATTCGTTTTTCTTCGATTTCTCCTCTTTTGCGAAGGTGAAACTTCACAGTAGATTTGAAATTCGATGTATCTGTGATCTGACAGAGTGCTATCTGGCGATACCCTCCAATTGTAAAATATGTGTGTCAACAACCCACATTGTTGATGGTTATGTCAGACGATAGGATCAAAGCTACAGACCCATCAGTCTGCTAAGTAGCTAAGTAGAAAATGTATGAATGAGTGATTAAGGGAAAGTTGTTAGAATTTATAGATGACCAAAATATTATTCCAAATGAACAGTTCGGTTTTAGACTCCACCATAGTACTTGCCATCAAATTCTGAGAATTTGCAACAGAATAAAAATCAATCGTGCTGTTGAGAAGTCGACGGGAATGATACTCCTACATATAGAGAAGGCATTTGACACAGTTTGACACAATGGCCTTTTATTTAAAATGCTGGAATTTAATTTCCCAATATTTCATTGTAAAATTGTGCAAAGTTTCTTGTCAAGTCGTTGTTACAGAGTGTACGTTAATGGTAGTCCGTCTAACTTATTACCTATTACAGCAGGTGTTCCCCAGGGCTCAGTACTTGGGCCAATATTATATAACTTATACACAGCAGATATCCCGAATTTACCGGAAAGCGAATTTGCTGTGTACGCCGATGATACTGGTGTATTTTCCTCGCATTGTAGTTGGTCTCAACATTGAGACCAATCTTCAAAATGCGGCTAAAATTTTAGGTACATTTTATAATAAATGGAAAATAAAAGTAAATTCGGAAAAGATTCAAGCTATCTTTTTTAAAAGAAAAAGAAAGCCTTGTTTCTTACCGTCTAGTCAGTTGATGATAAATGGACATCAGATAAATTGCGAACCATTTGTTAAATATTGAGTTTATATGGATTACAAATTAAACTTTAAGGAACATATTGCAAGGAAACTACACTAAACCGGTATTGCTATTAAGATGCTATATCCTTTTATAAAAAGGAATTCTTTATTGTCAAATGAAAATAAAATGCTTATGCACAAAGTCATCTTCCAGTCAATTTTATTGTACGGCTGTCAAGTGTGGGGTGAATGTGTAGACTGTCACATAAAAAAATTACAAATACAGCAAAATGAACTTTTAAAAATGATGCTGAACCTCCCTTGGCACCACTCTACTCTAGTTTTGCATAACCGAGCTAATGTTGAGCTGATCTCCGAGAGAATCAGGAAACTAAACCAGGTTCTTTTGACTAGATGTAACTTCGCTGATAACCCCCTAATAAATGAGTTGAACATTACTTACTTACTTACTTACTTAGATGGCGCTACAGTCCGGGGTGGACCTGGGCCTCAACCAACTCGCCTCTCCAGTTAGCACGATCTTTGGCTAACTGCCTTCAGTTGCGCACTCCAAGTTGGTTGAGGTCCCCTTCCACTTGTGCGCGCCACCTAAGGCGAGGTATTCCTCTACTGCGTTGTCCCTCCGGGTTGGAATCGAAGACTTTTCGGGCCGGAGCGTTGGTGTCCATTCGCTCTACATGTCCTAGCCATCTTAGTCGACTGATACGTGCTTTTGTGACCAAGTCGATTTCGCTGTACAGCTCGTACAGTTCGGTGTTAAATCTCCTCCTCCAAAGCCCGTCAACGCAAACGGGCCAAAGTAACAGCGGTTGGCAAGTGTAATTGTTCGTTTGATTTATGATGTGATGTCATTTTCAGAATTAATAGCGGAGCCGAGGTAGACAAAGTCCCGAACTACTTCAAAGTTATTACTGTCTATCGTGACGTTCTGTCCGATTCGTTGATGTTGTGTGTCCCTTCTTGTTGACAGCATATATTTTGTTTTGCCCTCATTCACCACTAAACCCATTTTTGCCATTGCTCCCACAAATGAGCCAACTATGTATCAGCGTCCTTGACATTACACACAAGATCTTGTCTGCAGTGCAATGGTAATATATGAAACTATTGGCGTATTTTTTTGGGAAGTGAGTATAACAACACCAAAAGTGAGTATAACAATTTTGCATGTAAAACCAAAAGTACACATCAATTGTGCTTATTTTACCTCCTAGTGGTAACCACCGGGTACTAGTCTGCCCATCCGGGTGTGACTTGCTGAACTTATAAGCGCGAGTGTTGAATACGAAGAAAATAGCAACACTATAATGCTCTGTCGGAAAGACTGACTGAACGAGAAGTCTTACATGAGCTCCTCAGAAAGAGGACGTACGGCGGATGAATTCATTAGACTGAATCAACGGTGTCGTCAACAGTCAAGATGACAGTTACCTTACTTGAGCTACTTCGACATATTTGGAGCTGAGGTCAGTGAGGAGTTTTCAGGACTAGTTAGGGTGCTGAAACAGAGATGGTGGCGGATGAACCCTTTATGGGCCAACGGCAGCTCTCACATCACCGAAGTGGGTTACTGACACCGGAGGAATCCGGCCCTTCCGTCCGAGGGGTCTAACAAAGGGCCTGGTCCTCCAGGTTGGGGGTTGTACGTCGGGGTAACTGCCCGACTGCGGAAACAATTTTTAGTTCCGAAACTACCACAAGCCTCGGATACGAATGATCTTACAGTTGACGAACCTGGCAAACGAATAAAGGACAACGAATTTCGGATCTGCACGTGGAATGTTAGGTCCCTTAACAGACCGCGTGCAGCCGAACAGCTAGCGGAGGCCCTGGACTGCTATAAAGCAGACATAACCGCCATCCAAGAATTGCTAAGGGATAGACCGGGCAAAAAGAGTATGAAGAACTGCGACATATATTATGGCGACTGCTATCGGGAACAAAAACAGCGCCTATTTGGATGTCGATTCGTCGTTGGAGGCAGACTTAGGCAAGAAGTCATAAGTTTCAACTGTTTGAACGAGCGCCTCACGACAATCCGCGCCAAGGCTAAATTCGCCAACATTAGCCTAATATGCGCCCATGCCCCCGCGGAGGAGAAAGACGACGATACCAAAGAGAGGTTCTACGAGCTCTTGGACAAGACAAACGAGCAGTGCCCTAACTATGACATTAAAATTGTCCTAGGTGATTTTAATGCAAAGATAGGAAGAGAGGGCATCTTTGGTAGTACTGTCGGAAGGTACAGCCTACACGACCCCACCTCCGATAACGGATTAAGGCTGATCGACTTCGCGGCGGGGCGAAATCAGCGTTGCCGCAAAAAAATGTCCTTAGGTGCCATTGACGGTAACCAAAGGTGCCAACTGGGTGCCACCAGCCCTTCAACGGATGAGAGATATTTAAAAACACAAGAAACATATAATTTCGCATTAGTATCATTACGATTATTTGTGTATGAATTCGCACACACACACACACACACACGATATGTATGTTTCACTACTTGAAAAAAAAAAATTCAGTTCAGTGAAAATGAAATAAGTGTTCGCAGATGAAAGAGAAAATGACTTGCACTCTCAATCAATTTTAAACATTTTAAGAAATGCTTTTTTTTTACATAGGTATTATGTATTAAAATGTATGTGCCAAGGTGCCAATCGGGCTGTAGGGTGCCAAAATGGCACAAATGTGCCACTTCGGCAACGCTGGGCGAAATGTTGTTATAGCAAGTACGCGGTTCCCGCATCTCGATATTCATAAAGGCACTTGGAAATCTCCCGATCAATCAACCGTCAACCAGATTGACCACATTGCGATCGACGCAAGGCACTCCTCCAGTAATATGGATGTCCGAACGTTCCGAGGGGCCAACATTGACTCGGACCACTACCTTGTTGAAGCCAAGGTACGCCTTCGGATATCCCGAACACCGCCAAGACAAGTAAATACTGTGAGGAAGTTTGACGTCGGACGACTAAAATCGCAAGAGATCACCATATCCTTTTCCGATCGAGTCTCTCTCAATCTTTCAAGAGGTTCTATGCAGCCATCATCAAGCATTGAGGACCAGTGGCAACATTGCCAAAAAGCCTTTAGAGACGCCGCCTCTGATGTGCTTGGTTTCACTCGACCTCCACAATGAAACCCCTGGTTCGACGACGAGTGCCGGCAAGCACATGCAGCGAAACAAGAGGCACACAAAGCGGCGCTGCAAAGAAGGACTAGAGCTGCTCGTGAGCTCTACGTGCAGAAAAGAAGAGACGAACACCGGCTTCTCAGAAAAAAAAAAGAAAGAGCACGAGAAGCGCGCGATCGAAGAAATAGAGAGATGCTACAGCAGGAATGAGGTTCGGAAGTTTTACCAAAGGTTAAAAAGAACCTGCCAAGGCTACCGAGGCCGAACCGAAGCCTGCAAGGACGAACAAGGGAACATCGTAGTAGAATCGCAGTCGATGCTGAGGATATGGAAGAACTACTTCTGCAGACTGCTTAACGGCGATGACGAACTACATCCCGCTGTCAGGCAGAATGAACCATTCAACCTGGACGATGACCAACAATTCCGTGCACCCGACCTGGACGAAGTGAAGATAGCCATATCTAAGCTTAAGTCCGTTAAAGCCGCTGGGGCAGATGGCCTAACCGCCGAGCTATTCAAAGCGGCAGGCGATGACTTGGTTAGGAGCATGCACCAACTCATCTGTAAAATATGGTCGGAGGAAAGTATGCCCGATGAATGCAAACTCAGCATTGTTTGCCCGATCCTCAAGAAAGGAGACCCTCTGAACTGCGCCAACTACAGAGGTATTAGTCTTCTTAACATCGCCTACAAGATCTTATCTGCCGTGTTGTGTGAACGCCTGAAGCCTTTCGTCAACAACCTGATTGGTCCCTATCAGTGTGGCCTCAGGCCAGGAAAGTCTACCATCGACCAAATATTCACACTGCGGCAGATCTTGGGGTAAACCCAGGAAGTTCAAATCGATACCCACCACCTTTTCATCGATTTTAAGGCCGCCTATGACAGAGACGAGCTATACAGAGCAATGTCTAGTTTTGGCATCCCTGCCAAACTCGTCCGTTTGTGTAGGATGACAATGGAGAATGCACGCTGTTCCATCAAGGTCGGTAAAGAACTCACTGAGACCTTCGATGTAAAAAAAGGATTTAGACAAGGCGATGCGCTGTCATGTGACTTCTTCAACATCGTTCTTGAAAGAATAGTGCAAAACTCAAACGCTTACACCAGAGGCACTATCTTTGTACGCAGACGACATCGACATAATCGGGAGAACGCAGCGTGATGTCATTGAGTAGCAAAGCCTTCTCTCGAACAACTAAAGTGGCCCTTTATAAGACCTTAATCATCCCAGTCCTTCTTTATGGTGCAGAGGCATGGACTTTATTAAAAGCGGATGAGGTTATAGTAATAGTAACCTAACGGGATGAGGTTAGGTTACTATTACCGTCTGCATAGACGGTGAATGGATGCGTGCGAAACTGTAGACAGCTGGCCAAAGATCGTGCTGGCTGGAGACGCTTGTTGGTTGAGGCCCAGGTCCACCCCGGACTGTAGCGCCACCTTAAATAAGTAAGTAATTTTGTTAACATTTAACCTTCTTAAACTAAGAACTTGGCGTACATTTAGATCTAAATACTTTTCGTGGCTGACTATATTTATACATACATTTTTATTTTTATATAACAGAACCTGGCTGTTTTCTTACATTTATTGTTTTTAGTGTTATAATTATTTAGCGCAATTGACCAACGGCCTACGTATCTCTTCTAAATGTTAAAATGTTGTTCTGATTTTCTTCCATTAAAGACTTTCCTGTGTTAGCTACTGCTAAAGGCAAATTCGAGTCCTGCACAAAGGCTACTGTTGATCAAGATATTTCCACTTCGCAAGGTACGTAATGTAACACATCTGGTTAGAGCTTTAGGCGCTTTTATGTTATCAAAGTCAAAGCAGAGCAGATATTTCAACTTTAGTCCATGTAAATTCGCTTGTGCTTAGAACAATTGTTTTTTCTTTTTATTATTTCTTTTTTAGCAACATGTTTTAAGTTTCAGTCTAAATCATTTTGTCAACGCTTACTAGTTTAAGTTAAATAGAATCGGTTTTGTTTTGTTACTGTCCTTTAAACTATAAGCACCTGTGCATCATAATATGTGTGCTGGCTATATTGCACTTTTTTGGTTTCTATTATACATACATATGTGTGTATGTAAAGAAACCACAACAAGGGTATTGTGTACCTAGTCGAAATTCAAACTATCTAATCCAATTATACATTCGATTTATTCTATATGACTCTGCATTCCAGGGTGCCAAAGTGAGATATATTCTTAGCTCCGTTCATTCCAAATAGTGTATTGGATTTATACAATTATTAGACAGAGTACAAGTAGGTACTGTGGTTCTTTTCTTAAAATTTATTTTCCATAAAATACAATAATTAATCAAATAAAATTAAAAATTATTTTGTTCGAAACGGTAAGTGTTTTATAAGAAAATAGTAAACAAAAATTCGGTTCAATAACAAAATGGTGTGTATCACAAATTGATAATGTATGTATGTATTCGTATACTGGCTCATACAACAATATATTAGGCATAATGTTGATATATATTATATATATAACAATATATTTGTGTGTAAGTTATCTATCAGTATGGAAAGTTGATGAGGTGTTTGTTCCAAAAAAACAATTCCATATATGGGATATTATCTATTGTAAATTAAGCTTTGGACATGTCTCAGCAAAATTCAATAAATTTGTTAAAATTCTCATTTGCTTAATGAGGTGCCACCAACTTGTGTTATTCGTTTTTGTTTTGTGCAAGTCTCACAAAATGTGCTGACTCACATTTTAGGAATACCTACATATAATGTATATTAAAATATATACATATAGGTATAAAAAAAAAACTTTTTTTACGTTTTACCTAATTGGAAATATGAGACAAAATATTTTACCACTGGAAGTATATTTTCTAACCGAATTTCTGTAACTAAATAGTTGGTGTAACTACGTATACCTTTCTTTGGTCACCTCATCACAAGTAATAAAAATGTGGGTATATGTAGATGTATCAAAGAGGAATATTTTTTTTTATTTTTAAATCAATTAATACCTATTTAGAAGATGGTAGGTACCAATAATGTTTTTGCTTAAAAATGCCCTTACTTGTATTTATGTATTAGATTCATTGCTTACTACAATACAAATAATATGTAAATCAATTATTTTAGTATCCAGGTTCAATTTTACTAACTCGCAATGCTCCATATCAAGTTATATACTGTGAATTGTGATGTGACCTACAAAACATTTAAGGTGAAGGTTAGAATTGATTATTACTAAGGCCGATTGTAACTTTAGGTTAGGACGTTAGGTGATGAGAAAGTGTGTGCCTACTTGTACCTATATTTTGCTCATCTTTTAACAAATGAAAATGCGATATAGCCATACCTATTAATACAGTGAAAATTTAGCAATCACCTAATTTTCGTGCTTAAGAAAACTGAAAAGAGTGCTTAGAAGATAAATTACTAAATAATTATATTCTTTGTCATATTAATCAAATATAATTGCATTGTTATAAAAACGCATCTTAAAACAGTTTAGTATGATTAAATGGATCAGCCAGGCCCTGGGCAAAAAAACAAATCCTCTCTGCGATAGTCTTTGAACCAAAGATTCGCAGTCACTTGCTGATTAAAAAATCATTAGTCTCGGTGAAAATCGAGCAAACAGTGCGTCTAGATCAGATGTGGTGGTCGTCTACTGATGATCCCACCCACCACATCGGGGCGAAACGCATTACTGGAGTCGAGGCCAGCTCAAATTTAAAAATTTGTGATGACAATCGTACACTCCACCACTATTCAATTCATAAATATGTTTATGATTGAAAACAGTTTGATTAACAAAGTTTTAGTATGAACTTGTTAGAGTTTAGTATCCAAAAGATAACAACAAGGGTCATTCGTCATCCCTATATATTGCGCCTCGTTTGCGTACGGTATTCGCACCGAGTTAATGTAAATATGTAGGTTGTTTACCTTTTTGTTTGTTAAATTGACATGCGTTGACTTGATCTCAGGATGATTCACCAGGTTTTTGTCCACTTGCATACTTTGTTTAAATCCCGTTGAAGTTTTCGCGTTGATGATTCGACTGACTTATCCACGAACGTTGCTGCCATGATCGCTTCATCTTGTGGTACATCGTATAACGTATATCCCCTGTGTAGAGGAGGAAAGTAGTGGAGTTCTATTGAAACAGGTGGACAAGTTTAAGTATATCTCGAAATCTTATTCACAATGGAAGGAGCAATGCTATGAATTTTCCTGTTGGATTGGTCAGGCTGGGTCAATTTTGAGACGGCTTGGTTATTCTGTTAGGAGGACTGAAATTGTTGTCAAAGCGAAGTTGTCAGTCCTTAATTCAGTGTTCGATCCAACTATTATCTATGGTCATGAGGTTTGGGTAATAGCCGAAATAATAAAATCGCGGATACCAACTGCCGAAATGAGATTCATCCGGCGTTTCGCTGGTGCGACCCATAGAGATCGTATTAGACCAGAATACATGAGGAACTCAATGTTTCCGGACGGAGTGTTTCATGCATCGGCGGTGTGGTCGTGTTAAACGCATGTCCCCAAATAGGATCCCAAGACCTATGGAATAACGAAGTACAAAAAAATTGCAAAGTGCAGCAGCGGCTGTTCAGCCACCGCTCATCGACTCCGCTAAATCCGTCCCTAGTCAAACTATTGTTAAGTTTCCTGATGACAGGCTGGAAATGATTCGTAGAATAGAGGCTAATCACCAGGCTCTGCTAGCTAATACTGAGCAAAACCGCCCTGCTGGAAATCCCGCGTATACGCGCTCGCGGATCTGTCCTGTAAGTTAGGCTCCAGCTTGTATCAGGATTAGCGAAAGAGGCAATTATCTTTCCTCGTGCCTTATTACAGAACTTTGCAGATTTTCTAACTCCGAAAGTGACTGATTCACCTCCAGAACTGTGTGTGGCCGTTTTTTACTACTCAGTTTTTCACATTTTCTTGTTGACGAGAGCGGCCTTGTCGAGAGCTCAACTATGCATTCCGTAATCCGTCCATTCTACCAAATAAACATGAACTAGTGGATCTTCTGGTTCAGCGTCATCACGACAGTAATTTTCATGTTAGAACAGAATCCGTTATCTCCGAGGTACGTGAATGCGCTTGGGTCATCAGCATTCGAGGCGTTGTGTAGGTGCAACATGAGCAAACGTCTCAGAGCCAGACCAGTGATGACGCCGATGGGTCAGCTTTCCGTGGCGCGCTTATCTTCGATTCTATACCTTTCGTTCATGTCGGCGGAGATTGCTTTGGACCGCTGATCGTCAAATTCGTAAAGGAACCACGAATAGATTTGGCCTGCTTTTCACCTGCCTTACCTTCCGGGTAGTGCAAATTGAGCTTCTTAACGATATGAGTTTAGACCAATCCACTATGGACGCTTTCTTATAGATGGAGTAGTCACACGTTTTTTTAATTTCTTCGGCAAAAAAAACCTGCTGGAAAAAGATGTGAAAGAGATGGACTTGGCCTTAAGTAAGCCTAAGCATGCAGCCATGTATGAATGAGTTCGTTGGCGGTTTATTCCTGCCTATTCTTCATGCATGGGGGATGGGTGGAGCGTAGCAGCGCCTCATTTAATCAATTAAGAATAGAATAAAAAGAAACTAAAAAAAAAAAACTTTTGGGCTCGTAAGTCTTTTTAGTGATCGGATGTCACAGTTTCTTCCATGTTTTTTTTTTACAAATTACTTTGGCGTGTTGTTCACTGCGGCGTATTGTTTTTGTCAATTGGTTGCCTTGGATTAGTCACCTCTGTGAGTTTTTATACCCTAAACAGAAAGGTATATTCACTTTGTCATTCATTATATTTGTAACGCATTTTACGCCTTTGGGGGGTGCATTTTCAAAATCGGAAAAATCAGACAAACAGAGTTTGAAGTCAATCGGATGAAAAATAAAAATGTTGGCATTCAAACACTTTTACCCATTTAGGGGTTGAATTTCGAAAAATCCTTCCTTAGTGCTTGTATTTGTATACATCATAAAGGAAACCTCTGAGCAAAATTTCAGCTTTCTAGAGCAAAGAGTTTAAACTGGGCGTTGATGATCAGTGAGTCGGAATCTTCATTTTTTTATATATATACATAGAAGATGGCGGAAGGTATTAGTTTATTGGTGAAAAGTTTATAATAAAGTGCGAAATACAAATTAAAACATTGCAGAATTGAACTCTTGTGTTTGTTAAATAAAATCGTATTACCGCGCGCGTAGTTGGAGCAAATTTTACGATTATGCGCATTAGATAATTAACAAATATATTTAATAAAATAAGGAAAAATGGCGACAAGTTGTACAAAGTACACAGCCAAAAATAAGAACATACAATTTCATTTATTTCCACAATTAAGAACTAAAATGCCGGGTGGAACTCTGTCTAAGGAGAGCTATTAAAAGAGAAAGCAAACACACTTACTTACTTACTTACTTATCGGGCTCCCGACCCGTGAAGAGTCTCTGCCTGAGACACTGCAGCCTTCCATCCTCTACGATCCCGGGCACGCTGCTTCCAATTGTCCAGACCAAGCGCTCTGGCATCCGCGATGGCTTGGTCTTTGAAACGGAGGTTCGGTCTTCCTTGTCTTCTCGAACCTGGGGGCTGGGATTCGAAGATCCTCTTGGCTGGAGCATTATTGTCCATTCGCTCGATGTGGCCGAGCCAATGTAGTCGACGTGTTTTGGCTTTTTGGACTACATCCACATGTTGGTACAGCTCATAGTGTTCGCGGTTGTATCTTCTCCTCCATTCGCCCTCCTCGCACACAGGACCAAAAATCCGCCGAAGTATTTTTCTTTCGAAGGAGCCCAGTATCAGCTCTCCCTTCTTGCTTATCGTCCAGCACTCGTCGCCATAAAGCAGAACTGGCAGGATAAGGGCTTTGTAGAGCACACATTTCGTCCTTCGAGTTAGGAGTTTTGAACCCAGTTGTTTTGCCAAACCGAAGTAGCAACGGTTTCCTAGGGTAATTCTTCGCCGGATCTCCACTAGGGTGTCATTCGTGGAGTTTACGTTTACTCCGAGGTAGGTGAACTCCTTAACTACCTGCTTAACTACGTTTTGTCCTAGGCGGTGGACAGATGCTTGTTTGTTTGTTGATAGCATGTACTTAGTCTTGTCCTCATTTACTTCAAGCCCAACGGATTTCGCCTGTTCTTCAATCGCCGTGAACGCTTCTATCACGGCACGCTGGGAGCGACCGATGATGTCAATATCGTCCGCATAGCCAAGCAGCTGGACGGACCTGTTGAAGATAGTGCCTTCCGTGTTGACACCTGCCCTGCGCACTATCTGCTCCAGTACGAGATTGAAGAAGTCGCATGATAGAGCGTCTCCTTGCCGAAATCCGGTGCATGTTTGAAAAAGTTTGAAAGAGCTGCTTCCAAACTGCACGTTGTAGCGCGTGTTTTCCAGCGTCACGCGACACAGCTGAATCAGTTTTGCCGGGATTCCAAATTCGGCCATCGCCATATAGAGCTCCTGACGATGTATGCTATCATACGCGGCTTTGAAGTCGATGAATAGGTGGTGAGTTTCGACTTGAAATTCGTTGGTCTTTTCCAAGATTTGCATCAGTGTGAAAATTTGGTCTATAGTCGATCTACCGGGCCGGAAGCCCGTACGTGCCGATTAGTGTGTTGTAGAACGGTTTTAGACGTTCACACAGTACGTTGGATAGGATCTTGTATGCGACATTTAGCAAGGATATGCCTCGATAGTTCTTGCAAGACATAGGATCGCCTTTTTTGTAGATGGGGCATATGGAGCTGATAGTCCAGTCATCGGGCATACCACCCATACTTGGTTGATGATTCGGTGCATGCTCCGTACCAAAACATCACCATCGTATTTAAAGAGCTCCGCTGGTAGACCATCAGAGCCTGCGACCTTGTTGTTCTTAAGCTTTTTTATAGCT
This sequence comes from Cheilosia soror, assembly GCA_949372485.1. Taxonomy (NCBI): domain Eukaryota; kingdom Metazoa; phylum Arthropoda; class Insecta; order Diptera; family Syrphidae; genus Cheilosia; species Cheilosia soror. The sequence continues at coordinate 56,206,207 of OX443561.1, read as the reverse complement.
AAGCCAACTTCTTCTATACCAGGTGGTGGAACTAGTTCTTCATTGACTGGACGTGGGTTCTCTTCTTGCCCTATCACTCTCTCTACATGATGCCCATTAAGCAGCTGCTGGAAATGCTGCTTAAACACATCTACTATTCCCTGCGCTTCGGTGACTAGGTTCCCTTCGCTATCTCGAAGAGCCTGCGTTCCGGTTTTGTAGCCAGCAGCCAGTTGCTTAGCTTTTTTATAAAACCTCCGGATGTTATTACGATCGCGCGACTCATCGATCTCCTTGAGCTGGGAAGCTGCGTTAGCCCTCTTATTTCTACGCAGGATCTTCTTTTCCTCCCTTCTCCTGGCTCGATACTCTTCTCTCGCTGCCCTTGTTTTGCGCTGCAGCGCTTTCTTGTGTGCATCTTCTGTCACCTTTTTCCTGTACACGCATTCATCATCATACCACGGGCTCTTTCTCTGGGGTGGCTGGTACCCTACGGTGGTTTCGGCTACCTCCTTGATGATGTCGCGATACTGGCACCACTGATTGTTGGCGTTTGTGGTAGGTGAGTGCACTGAGGAGAGTTTCATACTCAGGCGCTCGCAATCTTTTCTTTTCATCATGCCTGATCCTATCCATCGTATCTCCTGGATCGCGGTAATGTCTGCCTTGTACCGCATGAGGACAGACTCAAGTTTTTGAGTGGCACCTGGGGTGTAGAGTGTTCTTACATTCCAGGTACATACTCTTAAATCATAGTCCATTGACGTTCCGGGTCTGGTTGCCATTTGAGGAGTTCCGTTATCCGAGGCTGGTTGCGTCTCTCTCATAACTATTTATTTTTTCCATGGTCGGGAAGTTACCCCGACGGCACAACCCCCAACCTGGAGGGCCAGGCCCTGTTTTGACCCTAGGACAGCGGGTCGGATATTCCGATGTCAGTAACCCAATTTTGGGATATGAGCGCTGCCGTTGACCCGTTTAGAGTTCGTCCGCCACCAACTCTTTTCCAACACCCTGGCTCAGTATTGGAGATCCCCATAGACCTGGTATCCAAATATGTCGAAGCAGCTCATACAGGGATTACACTTTAGTTCGACCTGACCGGAACTGTATACGCCACCGTTGATTCCATCTAGGGAATTCATCCGCTGCCGCCTGAAACAAGAGGAAGTGTTTTAGTGCGTAGACACTCCTCCCCCCCCCCCCTCTCTCGTTCGCTGCCACCAACGACCTTCCACAGGGGTTGGTTACCCCATCTCCAGTCGAGGTACTAGGCACCCACCAGTCACCAACGTGGAGGTGAGCGTAGGAGTTGATAGTGAAAGGCTAGAGTGGGAACGCTTGTGTTCTCATATGATCGCATCACTACCCTTAAACCAGCGAAAGCAAAAACAGCAGATACTAAGATTTTATTTTATATTTTAGCACAAACCGTATATTTTATTATATTTTCTTTCTAAACTCAAATTGCATAATTAGATTTACATAAATTATGAATGTTGTCTCAGATTCATACTCGAATAGTATGGATCATTGTTGGGTTGAGCTCACGGTGTTCAAATCCGGATTTGGATCCATCATGTCATAATGCCTGGCTTTATATCCCGTGTAACCAGGCTTTTAGATTTGGACACATTTTATAAACAAAGATACAAGCCAACTAACTTTATTATCAGAACCCCGGTCAAATCCGTGAAATATGTAAACATAGGTAACTGCTTTTAAATAAATAGAGTTAGTAAGCTCTTGTTGGAAACGTACACAGCTCTTGCTATTATAAATTAATCTCACATTTGAGAAATATTACACACCTTGAAGCACTTTATTATTTTGTGACTTTACATATATACATATGTATACTAGTAGGTAAAACCCATACTAAAAATCATTGGTCAGTTGCAAAGTACGCAATCATAATTCTCTGTCACGATATCATATTTCATATTAAAACGAATTATTGCATACTATATATATATACATATATATATATTAATTCTGCTTTTATTAACACTGTGCTTTTGAGAGGAGACACGCTGGAGTAAACATGGCTTTATAAAAATGGTGGCTTTTCCTACTTATATGAAAGTTTTTAAATTTATAAACTTAAACCTGCAGTTGTTCTTTGTTCATATTAATTAAACAAATTTCATAATTTCGATGAAGCGTTATTTATATAACAACTACAAAACGCCATAATTACTCAAGTTTATCTCAAACGTCATTGCATGCAAATTGTATACATAACAATAATAATTTCTATGTTTAAAAATGCAAAAAAAAAAAAAAAAAAAAAAACACAGTAGGTACCTATAATATTGTCATTATTTATGCTGCAATTCTTGTTATTATGAAATGGATTTAGACGCTGATGTCAGAGTTCTCACCACAAGCAATAAATGTGTTACTGTATTATTTGATGAAGCTGACAATCTGGGTTTTACATCAAATGCAAAAGAAGGAAGAAGTTCTCCGAATCAAAATTACAACACTACATTTTTACAAATGAGCGCATGTGATTATATTCCGAAAATATCTGCTACGAATTTAACAAAAATTTATGAAACAAGTCAATTGCAAGAAAATGTTGCTGGTAGCCTGAAAAACGAAAGAGAATTTGAATCCGTAAAAACAATGGTTCGTCTATTAGAAAATCCGGATCCATTACTTGAAAAAAGTAAAGAAGAGTTTAAATATGAACTCGCTAAAAATAACTTGCATACCGTTAAAGAAGTGATCGGCAAAATAGAGAGCAACCGTCTCGAAGCAATACCATTTCCTACAAAAAGTAGGAGGCAGCATACTGAACTTGATCTAACAGCAATTGAAGATCAAATAAATAACTACACTGAAAATAAGAAATGTGAGGTTTTAAATAAAATAGCAGTTGTAGAAAATGAAGAACAATATAAAAACTTGGAGGCTATTGGAGAGCCGATATGTGAAATAATGTGCACGAAAAAAAAAGTTTTGGAACTGTCTGCGAAAACGGATAGTGACGTATCTAATAACTACTTTCCGGTGGAATCAATACAGCAAGCAAATATTTTTCCCGTAAAAACTGTTCCACAAAAACTGCAAATTTGCAATAAGGAGTGGATTTCGAATGCCGTAGAATCTTTTACAAAGAATGGAACAAACTATAATGATGTTTTGTATTCAAAGAGTAAGTACTGCGTATTTCCAGTTAAGACATTAAGTAAAACTGAATATGCAAATTCGACACATAAGTTTCCAATAAATTTATTTGTAAATAAAATACCAGCATCAGGCAATAAAGCCAAAATTGTAAGCATGTCATATCCAAATTTGCCAGAGTTTCCTCAGGAGTTACATTTTTCAAACGAAATTGTAACTTATTTTGCAGAAAAACAAATGCATGTTTCAAATGTACAAAAACACTTAGTTCAGACTCGTCAAACCCCAGATAATACCCCCAATTATATTAGGGAAGAACATTTTCAACATAGGGTTCCAAGTACGCATTTTAAAAACACCAATTGTAATGATGAAACACAATCTACAAAACAACAATGTGAGAAAGACACATCATCTGTTAATATTGTGGCACAAATACAAAATATTAAACCCTCAGAATGTCAAATAACCAACGATAACATATTATGTGCCCAAGAACAAGAATTGTTTATTCACGAAACAAAGAAACATAAAAGCCATACTACAACAAAAGTAAAGAATGAAAAGACAGATAGGACTAATCTTATCATTAAAGAACATATTCAGCCCCTTTTGATATTTAATGAAAGCATTTTAGCGCCTATGGATAAAGATATTTCTAGATCACCAATATATGATGCAAAGCCTTCTGATAAACATATTATCTCAATTGAAGGACACAAACAATTATACCAAGGCATGCTTGCGTCCTGCATTACTTCGAAATTGGAAAATTCAGATGATTTTGAAAATGAAAATAAATTAGTGGGGAGCCTGTTTACTTCACCAACAGACGAGGCAGATAAGAAAACGCGAGTAGACTCATCGGAAAAAGATTTTAAAATCATTGCCTTAAACAAACATAAAGGAAACAATACAGAAACTAAATTAAACTTCCATTCGCATTCTCTGATTTCAAATAATAACGAATTACCTCAAAATGTCTTTACAATATCGTCACCAGAATGTGTTCCTCAAACTTTAACATTCAACTTAAAAGAAAATAACACTATACCTATAACGAGAAGAGATCAACAAGTTGTAAAACCTCAATCGGATGTAATTGAATCAGAAGATCTGTCAAAATTGGTGCGAAAAGGAATAGGCATGGAACAACCGTCGTTGCTATCATATACTCATCAAATGGAAACATTTGAAAAAAGCAATTCGGGTAATGATAATTTACAAACGTTAGTAAGTTGGACAGATACTCAAGAACCAGCTAAGGTTTCTACGGAAAGTGAAGTAAAATTCAGTGAATATAATGAAAAGAAACAATTTATTAAAAAAACACCTGAATCGACAATCAATAACAAACCTGAAAACCTTCAAGATGCTACACTTTTTCTAGATGATAAAAAGCTGACAGACTTAGGTGTCATTGGAATAGACAATGGAAATAATAGAACCCTTACATTGTACAACTTTCGCGATAAAGCAATAGGGCATACACACCCATTAAAACTGGACCTCCCAACAAAATCTCAACAGCAATTTGCAGAACATTTATCTCACATAGCAAGAGCAATCGGAACAGAGGATACTCCAAAATCACAGTTAGAAAAGAATGAACCTGAGGAAATAACAACGCAACAAGGTGAGGAGTTCAGAAAATATGAGAATGAAGCTAAAGCAGAGAAAACTCACCTCCCAAAGGAAGACGTAGATAAGTCTCTCCCTATAAAAGACCAAAAATGTGAAACGAAAGACTCATTAGATTCCACAATTATCACAGAAAAGCACCACAAAAATATAACTTTAGAAGTCCTTTCTGATGAACTCAAGAAATCAGAGATTACTGAGGGTGAAGAATTTGCAACTTCAGATTTCGATACTGGCGATTTCCCTGAGGAACTGACTTCGAAAATGGAACCATCAAATAAAGTTGATCCATTACATTCCTTAGAATATACAGTAGCTACACATGAAATTAAAGCCGATGGTACCCTTTCAGAAACAAACTTAAACAAGTTAGATATCAGGGACAAAAGCGATGAAACAGTAATAAAACCGCTTGATCACAGCGAACCTCAAAAATTTCACATAGCTGATGTAGATCTTAATTCGTTGAGCAACTTCAACACTGGTCAGACACAAGGTGAGGAGTTAATAAAATCTGAGGATAGAGCTAAGGCAGAGAAAGCTCACCTCCCAAAAGAAGACGTGGATAAGTCTCTCCCTATAAAAGAGAAAAAAGGTGAAAAGAAAGACTCATTAGATTCCGCAATTATCACAGAAAAATACCAAAAAAATATAACTTTAGAGGCTGTTTCTGATGAACTCAAGAAATCAGAGATTGCTGAGGGTGAAGAATTGACAACTTCAGATTTCGATACTCACGATTTCTCCGAAGAACTGACTTCGAAAATGGAACCATCAAATGAAGTTGATCGATTACATTCCTTAGAATATACAGTAGCTACACATGAAATTAAAGCCGACAGTACCCTTTTAGAAACAGAATTAAAAAAGTTAGATATCAAGGAGAAAAGCGATGAAACAGTTAGAAAAACAAAACCTCTTGATCACGCCGAACGTCAAAAATTTCACATAGCTGATGTAGGTCTTAATTCGTTGAGCAACTTCAACACTGGTCAGACACAAGGTGAAGAGTTAATAAAATCTGAGGATAGAGCTAAGGCAGAGAAAGCTCACCTCCCAAAAGAAGACGTGGATAAGTCTCTCCCTATAAAAGAGAAAAAAGGTGAAAAGAAAGACTCATTAGATTCCACAATTATCATAGAGAAACACGCCAAAAATATGACTCTAGAGGTTGTTTCTGATGCACTCAAGAAATCAGAGATTGCTGAGGGTGAAGAATTGGCAACTTCAGATTTCGATTCTCGCGAATTCCCTGAACAACTGCCTTTGAAAAAGGAAACATCAAATGAAATTGATCCATTGCATTCCTTAGAATATACAGTAGCTACACATAAAATTAAAGCTGATAGTACGCTTTTAGAAACAGAATTAAAAAAGTTAGATATCAGGGAGAAAAGCGATGAAACAGTTGGAAAAATAAAACTGCTTGATCACACCGAACCTCAAAATCTTCACATTGCTGATGTGGATCTTAATTTGTTAAGCAACATCAACACTGGTCAGACACAAGGTGAGGAGTTAGTAAAATCTGAGGATGGAGCTAAAGCAGAGAAAGATCACCTCTCAAAAGAAGACCTAAATAAGTCTCTCCCTATTAAAGACCAAAAAGGTGAAAAGAAAGAGCCATTAGATTCCACAATTATCACAGAAAAACACGACAAAAATATAACTTTAGAGGTCGTTTCTGATGAACTCAAGAAATCAGAGATTGCTGAGGGTGAAGAATTGACAACTTCAGATTTCGATTCTCGCGAATTCCCTGAACAACTGCCTTTGAAAAAGGAAACATCAAATGAAATTGATCCATTGCATTCCTTAGAATATACAGTAGCTACACATAAAATTAAAGATGACAGTACCCTTTCAGAAACAGAATTAAAAAAGTTAGATATCAGGGAGAAAAGCGATGAAACAGTTGGAAAAATAAAACTGCTTGATCACACCAAACCTCAAAATCTTCACATTGCTGATGTAGATCTTAATTTGTTAAGCAACATCAACACTGGTCAGACACAAGGTGAGGAGTTAGTTAAATCTGAGGATGGAGCTAAAGCAGAGAAAGCTCACCTCCCAAAAGAAGACCTAAATAAGTCTATCCCTATTACAGACCAAAAAGGTGAAAAGAAAGAGCCATTAGATTCCGCAATTATCACAGAAAAACACGACAAAAATATAACTTTAAAGGTCGTTTCTGATGAACTCAAGAAATCAGAGATTGCTGAGGGTGAAGAATTGACAACTTCAGATTTCGATTCTCGCGAATTCCCTGAACAACTGCCTTTGAAAAAGGAAACATCAAATGAAATTGATCCATTGCATTCCTTAGAATATACAGTAGCTACACATAAAATTAAAGCTGATAGTACGCTTTTAGAAACAGAATTAAAAAAGTTAGATATCAGGGAGAAAAGCGATGAAACAGTTGGAAAAATAAAACTGCTTGATCACACCGAACCTCAAAATCTTCACATTGCTGATGTGGATCTTAATTTGTTAAGCAACATCAACACTGGTCAGACACAAGGTGAGGAGTTAGTAAAATCTGAGGATGGAGCTAAAGCGGAGAAAGCTCACCTCCCAAAAGAAGACCTAAATAAGTCTATCCCTATTACAGACCAAAAAGGTGAAAAGAAAGAGCCATTATATTCCGCAATTATCACAGAAAAACACGACAAAAATATAACTTTAAAGATCGTTTCTGATGAACTCAAGAAATCACAGATTGCTGAGGGTGAAGAATTGACAACTTCAGATTTCGATTCTCGCGAATTCCCTGAACAACTGCCTTTGAAAAAGGAAACATCAAATGAAATTGATCCATTGCATTCCTTAGAATATACAGTAGCTACACATAAAATTAAAGATGACAGTACCCTTTTAGAAACAGAATTAAAAAAGTTAGATATCAGTGAGAAAAGCGATGAAACAGTTGGAAAAATAAAACTGCTTGATCACACCGAACCTCAAAATCTTCACATTGCTGATGTAGATCTTAATTTGTTAAGCAACATCAACACTGGTCAGACACAGGGTGAGGAGTTAGTAAAATCTGAGGATGGAGCTAAAGCAGAGAAAGATCACCTCTCAAAAGAAGACCTAAATAAGTCTCTCCCTATTAAAGACCAAAAAGGTGAAAAGAAAGAGCCATTAGATTCCACAATTATCACAGAAAAACACGACAAAAATATAACTTTAGAGGTCGTTTCTGATGAACTCAAGAAATCAGAGATAGCTGAGGGTGAAGAATTGACAACTTCAGATTTCGATACTCGCGAATTCCCTGAACAACTGCCTTTGAAAAAGGACACATCAAATGAAGTTGATCCATTGCATTCCTTAGAATATACAGTAGCTACACATAAAATTAAAGCTGACAGTACTCTTTTAAAAACAGAATTAAAAAAGTTAGATATCAGGGAGAAAAGCGATGAAACAGTTGGAAAAATAAAACTGCTTGATCACACCGAACCTCAAAATCTTCACATTGCTGATGTGGATCTTAATTTGTTAAGCACTGGTCAGACACAAGGTGAGGAGTTAGTAAAATCTGAGGATGGAGCTAAAGCAGAGAAAGATCACCTCTCAAAAGAAGACCTAAATAAGTCTCTCCCTATTAAAGACCAAAAAGGTGAAAAGAAAGAGCCATTAGATTCCACAATTATCACAGAAAAACACGACAAAAATATAACTTTAGAGGTCGTTTCTGATGAACTCAAGAAATCAGAGATTGCTGAGGGTGAAGAATTGACAACTTCAGATTTCGATTCTCGCGAATTCCCTGAACAACTGCCTTTGAAAAAGGAAACATCAAATGAAATTGATCCATTGCATTCCTTAGAATATACAGTAGCTACACATAAAATTAAAGCTGATAGTACGCTTTTAGAAACAGAATTAAAAAAGTTAGATATCAGGGAGAAAAGCGATGAAACAGTTGGAAAAATAAAACTGCTTGATCACACCGAACCTCAAAATCTTCACATTGCTGATGTGGATCTTAATTTGTTAAGCAACATCAACACTGGTCAGACACAAGGTGAGGAGTTAGTAAAATCTGAGGATGGAGCTAAAGCGGAGAAAGCTCACCTCCCAAAAGAAGACCTAAATAAGTCTATCCCTATTACAGACCAAAAAGGTGAAAAGAAAGAGCCATTATATTCCGCAATTATCACAGAAAAACACGACAAAAATATAACTTTAAAGATCGTTTCTGATGAACTCAAGAAATCACAGATTGCTGAGGGTGAAGAATTGACAACTTCAGATTTCGATTCTCGCGAATTCCCTGAACAACTGCCTTTGAAAAAGGAAACATCAAATGAAATTGATCCATTGCATTCCTTAGAATATACAGTAGCTACACATAAAATTAAAGATGACAGTACCCTTTTAGAAACAGAATTAAAAAAGTTAGATATCAGTGAGAAAAGCGATGAAACAGTTGGAAAAATAAAACTGCTTGATCACACCGAACCTCAAAATCTTCACATTGCTGATGTAGATCTTAATTTGTTAAGCAACATCAACACTGGTCAGACACAGGGTGAGGAGTTAGTAAAATCTGAGGATGGAGCTAAAGCAGAGAAAGATCACCTCTCAAAAGAAGACCTAAATAAGTCTCTCCCTATTAAAGACCAAAAAGGTGAAAAGAAAGAGCCATTAGATTCCACAATTATCACAGAAAAACACGACAAAAATATAACTTTAGAGGTCGTTTCTGATGAACTCAAGAAATCAGAGATAGCTGAGGGTGAAGAATTGACAACTTCAGATTTCGATACTCGCGAATTCCCTGAACAACTGCCTTTGAAAAAGGACACATCAAATGAAGTTGATCCATTGCATTCCTTAGAATATACAGTAGCTACACATAAAATTAAAGCTGACAGTACTCTTTTAAAAACAGAATTAAAAAAGTTAGATATCAGGGAGAAAAGCGATGAAACAGTTGGAAAAATAAAACTGCTTGATCACACCGAACCTCAAAATCTTCACATTGCTGATGTAGATCTTAATTTGTTAAGCAACATCAACACTGGTCAGACACAGGGTGAGGAGTTAGTAAAATCTGAGGATGGAGCTAAAGCAGAGAAAGATCACCTCTCAAAAGAAGACCTAAATAAGTCTCTCCCTATTAAAGACCAAAAAGGTGAAAAGAAAGAGCCATTAGATTCCACAATTATCACAGAAAAACACGACAAAAATATAACTTTAGAGGTCGTTTCTGATGAACTCAAGAAATCAGAGATAGCTGAGGGTGAAGAATTGACAACTTCAGATTTCGATACTCGCGAATTCCCTGAACAACTGCCTTTGAAAAAGGACACATCAAATGAAGTTGATCCATTGCATTCCTTAGAATATACAGTAGCTACACATAAAATTAAAGCTGACAGTACTCTTTTAAAAACAGAATTAAAAAAGTTAGATATCAGGGAGAAAAGCGATGAAACAGTTGGAAAAATAAAACTGCTTGATCACACCGAACCTCAAAATCTTCACATTGCTGATGTAGATCTTAATTTGTTAAGCAACATCAACACTGGTCAGACACAGGGTGAGGAGTTAGTAAAATCTGAGGATGGAGCTAAAGCAGAGAAAGATCACCTCTCAAAAGAAGACCTAAATAAGTCTCTCCCTATTAAAGACCAAAAAGGTGAAAAGAAAGAGCCATTAGATTCCACAATTATCACAGAAAAACACGACAAAAATATAACTTTAGAGGTCGTTTCTGATGAACTCAAGAAATCAGAGATAGCTGAGGGTGAAGAATTGACAACTTCAGATTTCGATACTCGCGAATTCCCTGAACAACTGCCTTTGAAAAAGGACACATCAAATGAAGTTGATCCATTGCATTCCTTAGAATATACAGTAGCTACACATAAAATTAAAGATGACAGTACCCTTTCAGAAACAGAATTAAAAAAGTTAGATATCAGGGAGAAAAGCGATGAAACAGTTGGAAAAATAAAACTGGTTGATCACACCGAACCTCAAAATCTTCACATTGCTAATGTAGATCTTAATTTGTTAAGCAACATCAACACTGGTCAGACACAAGGTGAGGAGTTAGTAAAATCTGAGGATGGAGCTAAAACAGAGAAAGATCACCTCTCAAAAGAAGACCTAAATAAGTCTCTCCCTATTAAAGACCAAAAAGGTGAAAAGAAAGAGCCATTAGATTCCACAATTATCACAGAAAAACACGACAAAAATATAACTTTAGAGGTCGTTTCTGATGAACTCAAGAAATCAGAGATTGCTGAGGGTGAAGAATTGACAACTTCAGATTTCGATACTCGCGAATTCCCTGAACAACTGCCTTTGAAAAAGGACACATCAAATGAAGTTGATCCATTGCATTCCTTAGAATATACAGTAGCTACACATAAAATTAAAGCTGACAGTACTCTTTTAAAAACAGAATTAAAAAAGTTAGATATCAGGGAGAAAAGCGATGAAACAGTTGGAAAAATAAAACTGCTTGATCACACCGAACCTCAAAATCTTCACATTGCTGATGTAGATCTTAATTTGTTAAGCAACATCAACACTGGTCAGACACAAGGTGAGGAGTTAGTAAAATCTGAGGATGGAGCTAAAGCAGAGAAAGATCACCTCTCAAAAGAAGACCTAAATAAGTCTCTCTCTATTAAAGACCAAAAAGGTGAAAAGAAAGAGCCATTAGATTCCGCAATTATCACAGAAAAACACGACAAAAATATAACTTTAGAGGTCGTTTCTGATGAACTCAAGAAATCAGAGATAGCTGAGGGTGAAGAATTGACAACTTCAGATTTCGATACTCGCGAATTCCCTGAACAACTGCCTTTGAAAAAGGACACATCAAATGAAGTTGATCCATTGCATTCCTTAGAATATACAGTAGCTACACATAAAATTAAAGATGACAGTACCCTTTCAGAAACAGAATTAAAAAAGTTAGATATCAGGGAGAAAAGCGATGAAACAGTTGGAAAAATAAAACTGCTTGATCACACCAAACCTCAAAATCTTCACATTGCTGATGTAGATCTTAATTTGTTAAGCAACATCAACACTGGTCAGACACAAGGTGAGGAGTTAGTAAAATCTGAGGATGGAGCTAAAGCAGAGAAAGCTCACCTCCCAAAAGAAGACCTAAATAAGTCTATCCCTATTACAGACCAAAAAGGTGAAAAGAAAGAGCCATTAGATTCCGCAATTATCACAGAAAAACACGACAAAAATATAACTTTAGAGGTCGTTTCTGATGAACTCAAGAAATCAGAGATTGCTGAGGGTGAAGAATTGACAACTTCAGATTTCGATTCTCGCGAATTCCCTGAACAACTGCCTTTGAAAAAGGAAACATCAAATGAAATTGATCCATTGCATTCCTTAGAATATACAGTAGCTATACATAAAATTAAAGATGACAGTACCCTTTTAGAAACAGAATTAAAAAAGTTAGATATCAGTGAGAAAAGCGATGAAACAGTTGGAAAAATAAAACTGCTTGATCACACCGAACCTCAAAATCTTCACATTGCTGATGTGGATCTTAATTTGTTAAGCACTGGTCAGACACAAGGTGAGGAGTTAGTAAAATCTGAGGATGGAGCTAAAGCAGAGAAAGATCACCTCTCAAAAGAAGACCTAAATAAGTCTCTCCCTATTAAAGACCAAAAAGGTGAAAAGAAAGAGCCATTAGATTCCACAATTATCACAGAAAAACACGACAAAAATATAACTTTAGAGGTCGTTTCTGATGAACTCAAGAAATCAGAGATTGCTGAGGGTGAAGAATTGACAACTTCAGATTTCGATACTCGCGAATTCCCTGAACAACTGCCTTTGAAAAAGGACACATCAAATGAAGTTGATCCATTGCATTCCTTAGAATATACAGTAGCTACACATAAAATTAAAGCTGACAGTACTCTTTTAAAAACAGAATTAAAAAAGTTAGATATCAGGGAGAAAAGCGATGAAACAGTTGGAAAAATAAAACTGCTTGATCACACCGAACCTCAAAATCTTCACATTGCTGATGTAGATCTTAATTTGTTAAGCAACATCAACACTGGTCAGACACAGGGTGAGGAGTTAGTAAAATCTGAGGATGGAGCTAAAGCAGAGAAAGATCACCTCTCAAAAGAAGACCTAAATAAGTCTCTCTCTATTAAAGACCAAAAAGGTGAAAAGAAAGAGCCATTAGATTCCGCAATTATCACAGAAAAACACGACAAAAATATAACTTTAGAGGTCGTTTCTGATGAACTCAAGAAATCAGAGATAGCTGAGGGTGAAGAATTGACAACTTCAGATTTCGATACTCGCGAATTCCCTGAACAACTGCCTTTGAAAAAGGACACATCAAATGAAGTTGATCCATTGCATTCCTTAGAATATACAGTAGCTACACATAAAATTAAAGATGACAGTACCCTTTCAGAAACAGAATTAAAAAAGTTAGATATCAGGGAGAAAAGCGATGAAACAGTTGGAAAAATAAAACTGCTTGATCACACCAAACCTCAAAATCTTCACATTGCTGATGTAGATCTTAATTTGTTAAGCAACATCAACACTGGTCAGACACAAGGTGAGGAGTTAGTTAAATCTGAGGATGGAGCTAAAGCAGAGAAAGCTCACCTCCCAAAAGAAGACCTAAATAAGTCTATCCCTATTACAGACCAAAAAGGTGAAAAGAAAGAGCCATTAGATTCCGCAATTATCACAGAAAAACACGACAAAAATATAACTTTAAAGGTCGTTTCTGATGAACTCAAGAAATCAGAGATTGCTGAGGGTGAAGAATTGACAACTTCAGATTTCGATTCTCGCGAATTCCCTGAACAACTGCCTTTGAAAAAGGAAACATCAAATGAAATTGATCCATTGCATTCCTTAGAATATACAGTAGCTATACATAAAATTAAAGATGACAGTACCCTTTTAGAAACAGAATTAAAAAAGTTAGATATCAGTGAGAAAAGCGATGAAACAGTTGGAAAAATAAAACTGCTTGATCACACCGAACCTCAAAATCTTCACATTGCTGATGTGGATCTTAATTTGTTAAGCACTGGTCAGACACAAGGTGAGGAGTTAGTAAAATCTGAGGATGGAGCTAAAGCAGAGAAAGATCACCTCTCAAAAGAAGACCTAAATAAGTCTCTCCCTATTAAAGACCAAAAAGGTGAAAAGAAAGAGCCATTAGATTCCACAATTATCACAGAAAAACACGACAAAAATATAACTTTAGAGGTCGTTTCTGATGAACTCAAGAAATCAGAGATAGCTGAGGGTGAAGAATTGACAACTTCAGATTTCGATACTCGCGAATTCCCTGAACAACTGCCTTTGAAAAAGGATACATCAAATGAAGTTGATCCATTGCATTCCTTAGAATATACAGTAGCTACACGTAAAATTAAAGATGACAGTACCCTTTTAGAAACAGAATTAAAAAAGTTAGATATCAGGGAGAAAAGCGATGAAACAGTTGGAAAAATAAAACTGCTTGATCACACCGAACCTCAAAATCTTCACATTGCTGATGTAGATCTTAATTTGTTAAGCAACATCAACACTGGTCAGACACAAGGTGAGGAGTTAGTAAAATCTGAGGATGGAGCTAAAGCAGAGAAAGCTCACCTCCCAAAAGAAGACCTAAATAAGACTCTCCCTATTAAAGACCAAAAAAGTGAAAAGAAAGAGCCATTAGATTCCACAATTATCACAGAAAAACACGACAAAAATATAACTTTAGAGGTCGTTTCTGATGAACTCAAGAAATCAGAGGTAGCTGAGGGTGAAGAATTGACAACTTCAGATTTCGATACTCGCGAATTCCCTGAACAACTGCCTTTGAAAAAGGAAACATCAAATGAAGTTGATCCATTGCATTCCTTAGAATATACAGTAGCTACACACAAAATTAAAGCTGACAGTACCCTTTTAGAAACAGAATTAAAAAAGCTAGATATCAGGGAGAAAAGCGATGAAACAGTTGGAAAAATAAAACTGCTTGATCACACCGAACCTCAAAATCTTCACATTGCTGATGTGGATCTTAATTTGTTAAGCAACATCAGCACTGGTCAGACACAAGGTGAGGAGTTAGTAAAATCTGAGGATGGAGCTAAAGCAGAGAAAGATCACCTCTCAAAAGAAGACCTAAATAAGTCTCTCCCTATTAAAGACCAAAAAGGTGAAAAGAAAGAGCCATTAGATTCCACAATTATCACAGAAAAACACGACAAAAATATAACTTTAGAGGTCGTTTCTGATGAACTCAAGAAATCAGAGATAGCTGAGGGTGAAGAATTGACAACTTCAGATTTCGATACTCGCGATTTCCCTGAACAACTGCCTTTGAAAAAGGAAACATCAAATGAAGTTGATCCATTGCATTCCTTAGAATATACAGTAGCTACACACAAAATTAAAGCTGACAGTACCCTTTTAGAAACAGAATTAAAAAAGCTAGATATCAGGGAGAAAAGCGATGAAACAGTTGGAAAAATAAAACTGCTTGATCACACCGAACCTCAAAATCTTCACATTGCTGATGAAACAGTTGGAAAAATAAAACTGCTTGATCACACCGAACCTCAAAATCTTCACATTGCTGATGTGGATCTTAATTTGTTAAGCAACATCAGCACTGGTCAGACACAAGGTGAGGAGTTAGTAAAATCTGAGGATGGAGCTAAAGCAGAGAAAGATCACCTCTCAAAAGAAGACCTAAATAAGTCTCTCCCTATTAAAGACCAAAAAAGTGAAAAGATAGAGCCATTAGATTCCGCAATTATAACATCAAATGAAATTGATCCATTGCATTCCTTAGAATATACAGTAGCTACACATAAAATTAAAGATGACAGTACCCTTTTAGAAACAGAATTAAAAAAGCTAGATATCAGGGAGAAAAGCGATGAAACAGTTGGAAAAATAAAACTGCTTGATCACACCGAACCTCAAAATCTTCACATTGCTGATGTAGATCGTAATTTGTTAAGCAACATCAGCACTGGTCAGACACAAGGTGAGGAGTTAGTAAAATCTAAGGATGGAGCTAAAGCAGAGAAAGCTCACCTCCCAAAAGAAGACCTAAATAAGTCTCTCCCTATTAAAGACCAAAAAGGTGAAAAGAAAGAGCCATTAGATTCCACAATTATCACAGAAAAACACGACAAAAATATAACTTTAGAGGTCGTTTCTGATGAACTCAAGAAATCAGAGATTGCTGAGGGTGAAGAATTGACAACTTCAGATTTCGATACTCGCGAATTCCCTGAACAACTGCCTTTGAAAAAGGAAACATCAAATGAAGTTGATCCATTGCATTCCTTAGAATATACAGTAGCTAGACATAAAATTAAAGCTGACAGTACCCTTTTAGAAACAGAATTAAAAAAGCTAGATATCAGGGAGAAAAGCGATGAAACAGTTGGAAAAATAAAACTGCTTGATCACACCAAACCTCAAAATCTTCACATTGCTGATGTGGATCTTAATTTGTTAAGCAACATCAGCACTGGTCAGACACAAGGTGAGGAGTTAGTAAAATCTGAGGATGGAGCTAAAGCAGAGAAAGCTCACCTCCCAAAAGAAGACCTAAATAAGTCTCTCCCTATTAAAGACCAAAAAGGTGAAAAGAAAGAGCCATTAGATTCCACAATTATCACAGAAAAACACGACAAAAATATAACTTTAGAGGTCGTTTCTGATGAACTCAAGAAATCAGAGGTAGCTGAGGGTGAAGAATTGACAACTTCAGATTTCGATACTCGCGAATTCCCTGAACAACTGCCTTTGAAAAAGCAAACATCAAATGAAGTTGATCCATTGCATTCCTTAGAATATACAGTAGCTACACACAAAATTAAAGCTGACAGTACCCTTTTAGAAACAGAATTAAAAAAGCTAGATATCAGGGAGAAAAGCGATGAAACAGTTGGAAAAATAAAACTGCTTGATCACACCGAACCTCAAAATCT
The DNA here is from genome assembly GCA_949372485.1 of Cheilosia soror. NCBI lineage: Eukaryota > Metazoa > Arthropoda > Insecta > Diptera > Syrphidae > Cheilosia > Cheilosia soror. The sequence goes on along the minus strand of OX443561.1, from coordinate 56,189,459 downwards.
TCACATTGCTGATGTAGATCTTAATTTGTTAAGCAACATCAACACTGGTCAGACACAAGGTGAGGAGTTAGTAAAATCTGAGGATGGAGCTAAAGCAGAGAAAGCTCACCTCCCAAAAGAAGACCTAAATAAGTCTCTCCCTATTAAAGACCAAAAAGGTGAAAAGAAAGAGCCATTAGATTCCACAATTATCACAGAAAAACACGACAAAAATATAACTTTAGAGGTCGTTTCTGATGAACTCAAGAAATCAGAGGTAGCTGAGGGTGAAGAATTGACAACTTCAGATTTCGATACTCGCGAATTCCCTGAACAACTGCCTTTGAAAAAGGAAACATCAAATGAAGTTGATCCACTGCATTCCTTAGAATATACAGTAGCTACACACAAAATTAAAGCTGACAGTACCCTTTTAGAAACAGAATTAAAAAAGCTAGATATCAGGGAGAAAAGCGATGAAACAGTTGGAAAAATAAAACTGCTTGATCACACCGAACCTCAAAATCTTCACATTGCTGATGTAGATCTTAATTTGTTAAGCAACATCAACACTGGTCAGACACAAGGTGAGGAGTTAGTAAAATCTGAGGATGGAGCTAAAGCAGAGAAAGCTCACCTCCCAAAAGAAGACCTAAATAAGTCTCTCCCTATTAAAGACCAAAAAGGTGAAAAGAAAGAGCCATTAGATTCCACAATTATCACAGAAAAACACGACAAAAATATAACTTTAGAGGTCGTTTCTGATGAACTCAAGAAATCAGAGATTGCTGAGGGTGAAGAATTGACAACTTCAGATTTCGATTCTCGCGAATTCCCTGAACAACTGCCTTTGAAAAAGGAAACATCAAATGAAATTGATCCATTGCATTCCTTAGAATATACAGTAGCTACACATACAATTAAAGCTGACAGTACCCTTTTAGAAACAGAATTAAAAAAGCTAGATATCAGGGAGAAAAGCGATGAAACAGTTGGAAAAATAAAACTGCTTGATCACACCGAACCTCAAAATCTTCACATTGCTGATGTAGATCTTAATTTGTTAAGCAACATCAACACTGGTCAGACACAAGGTGAGGAGTTAGTAAAATCTGAGGATGGAGCTAAAGCAGAGAAAGCTCACCTCCCAAAAGAAGACCTAAATAAGTCTCTCCCTATTAAAGACCAAAAAGGTGAAAAGAAAGAGCCATTAGATTCCACAATTATCACAGAAAAACACGACAAAAATATAACTTTAAAGATCGTTTCTGATGAACTCAAGAAATCACAGATTGCTGAGGGTGAAGAATTGACAACTTCAAATTTCGATACTCGCGAATTCCCTGAACAACTGCCTTTAAAAAAGGAAACATCAAATGAAGTTGATCCATTGCATTCCTTAGAATATACAGTAGCTACACACAAAATTAAAGCTGACAGTACCCTTTTAGAAACAGAATTAAAAAAGCTAGATATCAGGGAGAAAAGCGATGAAACAGTTGGAAAAATAAAACTGCTTGATCACACCGAACCTCAAAATCTTCACATTGCTGATGAAACAGTTGGAAAAATAAACCTGCTTGATCACACCGAACCTCAAAATCTTCACATTGCTGATGTAGATCTTAATTTGTTAAGCACTGGTCAGACACAAGGTAAGGAGTTAGTAAAATCTGAGGATGGAGCTAAAGCAGAGAAAGATCACCTCTCAAAAGAAGACCTAAATAAGTCTCTCCCTATTAAAGACCAAAAAGGTGAAAAGAAAGAGCCATTAGATTCCACAATTATCACAGAAAAACACGACAAAAATATAACTTTAGAGGTCGTTTCTGATGAACTCAAGAAATCAGAGATAGCTGAGGGTGAAGAATTGACAACTTCAGATTTCGATACTCGCGAATTCTCTGAACAACTGCCTTTGAAAAAGGAAACATCAAATGAAGTTGATCCACTGCATTCCTTAGAATATACAGTAGCTACACACAAAATTAAAGCTGACAGTACCCTTTTAGAAACAGAATTAAAAAAGCTAGATATCAGGGAGAAAAGCGATGAAACAGTTGGAAAAATAAAACTGCTTGATCACACCGAACCTCAAAATCTTCACATTGCTGATGTAGATCTTAATTTGTTAAGCAACATCAACACTGGTCAGACACAAGGTGAGGAGTTAGTAAAATCTGAGGATGGAGCTAAAGCAGAGAAAGCTCACCTCCCAAAAGAAGACCTAAATAAGTCTCTCCCTATTAAAGACCAAAAAGGTGAAAAGAAAGAGCCATTAGATTCCACAATTATCACAGAAAAACACGACAAAAATATAACTTTAGAGGTCGTTTCTGATGAACTCAAGAAATCAGAGATTGCTGAGGGTGAAGAATTGACAACTTCAAATTTCGATACTCGCGAATTCCCTGAACAACTGCCTTTAAAAAAGGAAACATCAAATGAAGTTGATCCATTGCATTCCTTAGAATATACAGTAGCTACACACAAAATTAAAGCTGACAGTACCCTTTTAGAAACAGAATTAAAAAAGCTAGATATCAGGGAGAAAAGCGATGAAACAGTTGGAAAAATAAAACTGCTTGATCACACCGAACCTCAAAATCTTCACATTGCTGATGAAACAGTTGGAAAAATAAACCTGCTTGATCACACCGAACCTCAAAATCTTCACATTGCTGATGTAGATCTTAATTTGTTAAGCAACATCAACACTGGTCAGACACAAGGTGAGGAGTTAGTAAAATCTGAGGATGGAGCTAAAGCAGAGAAAGCTCACCTCCCAAAAGAAAACCTAAATAAGTCTCTCCCTATTAAAGACGAAAAAGGTGACAAGAAAGAGCCATTAGATTCCACAATTATCACAGAAAAACACGACAAAAATATAACTTTAGAGGTCGTTTCTGATGAACTCAAGAAATCAGAGATAGTTGAGGGTGAAGAATTGACAACTTCAGATTTCGATACTCGCGAATTCCCTGAACAACTGCCTTTGAAAAAGGAAACATCAAATGAAGTTGATCCACTGCATTCCTTAGAATATACAGTAGCTACACACAAAATTAAAGCTGACAGTACCCTTTTAGAAACAGAATTAAAAAAGCTAGATATCAGGGAGAAAAGCGATGAAACAGTTGGAAAAATAAAACTGCTTGATCACACCGAACCTCAAAATCTTCACATTGTTGATGAAACAGTTGGAAAAATAAAAGTGCTTGATCACACCGAACCTCAAAATCTTCACATTGCTGATGTAGATCTTAATTTGTTAAGCAACATCAACACTGGTCAGACACAAGGTGGGGAGTTAGTAAAATCTGAGGATGGAGCTAAAGCAGAGAAAGCTCACCTCCCAAAAGAAGACCTAAATAAGTCTCTCCCTATTAAAGACCAAAAAGGTGAAAAGAAAGAGCCATTAGATTCCACAATTATCACAGAAAAACACGACAAAAATATAACTTTAGAGGTCGTTTCTGATGAACTCAAGAAATCAGAGGTAGCTGAGGGTGAAGAATTGACAACTTCAGATTTCGATACTCGCGAATTCCCTGAACAACTGCCTTTGAAAAAGGAAACATCAAATGAAGTTGATCCATTGCATTCCTTAGAATATACAGTAGCTACACACAAAATTAAAGCTGACAGTACCCTTTTAGAAACAGAATTAAAAAAGCTAGATATCAGGGAGAAAAGCGATGAAACAGTTGGAAAAATAAAACTGCTTGATCACACCGAACCTCAAAATCTTCACATTGCTGATGTAGATCTTAATTTGTTAAGCAACATCAACACTGGTCAGACACAAGGTGAGGAGTTAGTAAAATCTGAGGATGGAGCTAAAGCAGAGAAAGCTCACCTCCCAAAAGAAGACCTAAATAAGTCTCTCCCTATTAAAGACCAAAAAGGTGAAAAGAAAGAACCATTAGATTCCACAATTATCACAGAAAAACACGACAAAAATATAACTTTAGAGGTCGTTTCTGATGAACTCAAGAAATCAGAGATAGCTGAGGGTGAAGAATTGACAACTTCAGATTTCGATACTCGCGAATTCCCTGAACAAGTGACTTCGAAAATGCAACCATCAACTGAAGTTGATCCATTGCATTCCTTAGAATATGCAGTAGCTACACATGATATTAAAGCCGATGGTATGCTTTTAGAAACAGAATCAAACAAGTTATATTGTAGGAAGGAAAGCTATGAAACAGGGATTAAAATGAAACAGCTTGATCATACCGAACCTAAAGAACTTCACATTGCTGATGTAGATCCCAATTTGTTGAGCAACTTCAACACTGATCAGGCACAAGGTGAGAAGTTAAAAAAATCTGAAGATGTTGCTAAAACAGAAAGTTTTCAAAGTAACCAGGCATTTCGTAATGAAAATAAGGGTACTCATGGATGCAAGGAAGAATTGGCGTTAATCGCCCACAAACAACAAACACATTTCGACTCTAAATTATCGAAAGAAAATATAGATACTGCAGAGATTTATCGAAAAGATCAAGAGCATGGAATTATTAAAAGCGAAGATAATTCAGATCGAAAAGCAGGCAGTGCGAGCGTACAAACAGAATCTATTGTCTTTAAGGATAATTCATTAGTGGGTACCCATGAAATTGAAAACTCGTTTAGCTCAGCTGAAGGAATCATTGGGCCAAGGGTTCGCTCCTGTGTTCTCCCGGAACTCAAGACCACAGAAAAACAGCGCACAACATGTGAACTTCAAAGCCATGCAGAATATACTTCATCTTTGGATATATGTAAAAATAAAACGAATATAGTGTCCGATTCCATCGTGCCCCAGACAGGAAAAAATATGTGTCCATCCATTGAATTTACGAGAATCACAACTGGAGATAATGCATGCTTTAAAACACTACCTGAATTTATTGAAGACATTGAAATAGAATTACCTGACAAACGCATAGAAGGAGCAGCCATTATTCATCACGGAAAGCTATCTTTATCAAATAACAATTCCAACCCTGAGGAGGTAAGAGATATTTTAAACATTTCTCAAAGGCTCTATCCGTTAGGTGCACGTCCAAATAGTAAGAAAGCGGAAGAAAAAGTGTTCATGATTGATGTTGCACCTAATTGTATTCCATTAATTGTAAAGAGAAGCGAGTCTGAAAATAGTATTGATAGCTTGGAGGCTACTGTAATTGATGATGAAGGAAAAGATTTGCCTGAGAAGAATAAGGGAAGCTTAGCATTAAGTTATTTCGTGGAGTTCAGTCCTTCAGCAAAAGAAAATAAGGTAAAAAAAAAGCAAATATTAACTGACCCGAAAACCAAAAAAATCGTTCAAAAGAAATCAAATCAGGCCGGTTCTTCCGATAAATTTAACGGACAGCATTTAAATAGGAAGGTTAGCCCCAATGGATATGATTTCACTTCCAAGGAACATATACGTCCTAAAGAGAAAGCCAAGTCAAGAAATATATTATCAGAAAATGAGAAACTGAAAACCACGAAGTTAAATTCTGGGAAAACTGCTGTAACTGAAAGATCCACTTCTTCAGGAAGGAACTTCGAGATTTCAGTTGATAAAGTCAAACACTATAAAAAAGATAATACTTTGACATTTAGCCCACACGTAAAAAAAAACACTATGCAAAAAAAAGAAGGCTCTAGTGAAGCCCCACCAAAATCTTTAACATCAAAGGGCTTAGAAAATGTAACAAAATCAAAATCTAAGGCATCACCTGCTTTAAAATCTAGCTCTTTAACCCAAAGTTACATGAGAACAACTTTATCACACAGTCTCAAATCTGGAGGTAATGAAAAGAATGATTTAACCACCTCAACAGAAATGACTAAAAGCAAAGTCTCAAACAACGAGAAACGAGAATCCGCACATGCTGAACGCACTGCGAAGTTTTCACAAGTACACAAACCTTCAACCAATAACAAAAGAAACCTAACTGCAAAGGCTACAGAAACTAGAACTAGCGCAGAGAATGATAAAAAATACAATACACAGAGGCAAAAGGTTCTTATTGGAGAACACAAAACTAAACCTCTGGAAAATAAAATTGCAAAAAAGGAAATAAATAAAACTTCGACCGTATTACAAAAAAATATTTCAGTTGGCGGAAAGCCAATCTCTTCAGAAATTAAAAATGTTCCCAAATCAAATTCTACCAATGCTACTTATTGTAAAAACAGTTCTGAAATAACAAGCAATACCAACAAAAAACAGACCAATCAAAGTAGGACTTCACAAAATAAGCCCACCAAAAATTTTAAAAGTTTCCCTAAAACAGAAAAGATTAAGGACGTTGATCTAGACAATAAGAAAAGTAAAAAAGAGCCCCTTCAAACAGAAAAAAAAAATGCAAAAATTGCTAATACGACTGACAAAGTTACTCCAGGCCTGAAACGTAAAAGTAATATACATGAGAAATTAGGAAATGAAAATGTTAGCAAAAGTTTCATAGGTAAACGCCAGTCAATGGTCAAGGCCAGTCCAAGAAACAAAAACGACAAGTCTAACCTAAATTTGCAGATAGTTAAGGGTCAAATTTCAAACCAGCTACATAAAACATCATCAGCTAAGCCTAATAATACCATGAATGTAGAAACCAATGTGCCACTTGCAGATGATATTGAGCGTAATAGTGGTTCGACTTCGATTATGTCGGCGAAACAAATCGTAACTAGTGAAGTATTTACAAAATCCTTTGGTAGTGGTAAGCCAATAGAAGTTGTATTCAAACAGCCGTCATTCACTGACGAAATCGACACAAAGAGAAAAAATAGCGACTGCAGGACCAACGAATTTGAAGTCAGCTTTATAGATACAACTGACTCAAGTTTATCGGATTCCGTCGCGCTTTCTATGTATGCCATAGACCATGATAAACTGCAGACAATCAGTCCGGGATCTCCTAAGCCTACAAAGGATCCTCTACTATTAATGGAAGAAGAAATCAAAATTGCTGATGTCGAAGATATGATGATGGGGGGAAAAGCCAACAAACCATCAAAGGTTAGAGATGAAGAAAAAACCGATGTCCTAACCCAAGGTAATATTTTATAGTCAAATAATTAAATTAAATACATATTGCCTGTACAGTACACCCCATGCTGTATTGCGAGCCTTGATTTGTCATTTTTGTTGATACATGCCATTTTTTAAAAGAGCCAATGAACTAAAATGTAATAGGTACCTAATTATTTCAAAAATATTCGAATCTATATTATACATAATAGATACGTAGGTAGGTATTATTTAGACATAAGCTTTTATTTATCGGTTATTTTTATATTTATAAAGTTGAAAAATCAAAACAATAACATAACAGATTATATTAATATATTTATTGAATTCAAGCCCCAAGAACTCAGATTAAATAAATAAACAAATAGGTGGCGCAACAGGCAGATAGACACAAGGGGATTCCAAATCCTGGAGCACTCAGACGAATCTCGGTCCATTGTACTACCAAGCAGAAACCCCTTTTTTTGGTGTAGTGGTGGAGAAACTCTGCTATTATTCGTTTCTCTTTATGGTCGGTGGCATAGTATTGCTGTCCCCCGCCGGGGCTCGAACCAACGCCGCTCGGGTCACAAGCAATGACTCTAACCACTACACCATGGCCACCGCCGAAACACACCTTGGCCTAGCTTCTCGCAACCATTCGTTTGTATGAGTTTCTATTTTTGGGACGAATGGAAGGGACCTACAATTTTTTGCCGAGTCCGTACATCTGAATTAAGAAGCTTCTTCAGGACAATCATGCTCTCGGTTCTCGGATGTTTGTCAGACGTTCGCGAGAGGTTGCTCATTAGAAAAAACCTTAAGATGTAATTTGTGTTTTTCCGGGGATCGAACCTGGGACCCAGTAGTCCAGCACACTAACCACTGCGCCCTTCTATACTACTACTAACTCAGATTAGTTATGTAAATCGCAAGCACAAACATTCGAAGAACGAGTAAATTTACCACATATAGATATTTGCTTAAATATCTAGGTATCAGTGCAGGTGCAATGAAATAAAGTCTTATGCAAATGGTAATGGTCCAAAAAGTAATAGGGTAAAGCACCCAGTGACCGACACCCTTAAGAGAAATTTTGACTTTGAAAATTCATAACTTTTTTTCCGTTGCATCAATTTTAATGATGTTTATTTGAAATATAACTGTAAATAATTTCCTGTAAGAAAGTTCTAACAACAGATCTGTAAGGAATTCCATAAAATAAGTAAAACATGAAATTGTAATACCTTACCAGGTTTTTAGTTACGGACACCATTTTTTCAGTAGTCGACACCACAAAATATTAGTAATGGACACCCCTTTTCTTAACAGGCCAGTGGTAAATTTTGGGCAAATAAAATATAATAAAAGAAAACATTCTCAGCCCAAAAAATAAGCTAAGTTTTTTTTTTAAACTAGCGGACCTGGCAAACGTTGATTTTCCTGCTCGTAAATTTTCATTGTCCTTCAATTGATCTGCAGCCGTTCTATTTAACCGATGTGTCCGGACTGATTTTAAATTTTTTTTTGTTGTTGAGTGTTTAATATTTTGAATTTTGAAATCCAACCGTTTAGGAGGAGTTCAGTTACAACACACGTACAGAAGAATTATACGTACATATATACTAGATTATTTCAAAATAAAAACAAAGCTATACCTAAAAAAAACTACCAACCTAAAAAAGAATTCATAAAAAAGGATTTATAATCATAGAAGGGGTCACATCACAATACCGGACGCAGAAAATGTGAACATAACACTTTTCTTGGCGCATTTTTTCAGAAATTCATGAACACTGTTCTGAATGTCTGCCTTTCTGATTTTAGGTAATGCAGTGAAGGATTTGCTGTTCTTCATCAGTGGTCAGTATAGAGTTTTCTTTGTTACTACTTGCGGACCAGTTTGATAAGGGGTTACGAGGAACGTTAAATTTAGCCGCAGACCTTTTTTTGGCATTCTCAAATAAAATGTTTGCATTTTCAAATAAAAGCCTGAGAAATCGTTAAAGATTTAAAACTAATGGCTAAAGGTATGCAAATACAAAGATAATATTGGTGGTGTCCATAACTAATATCTTTAAAAATGTCCATTTGCGCCAGTAATAGACACCTTTGTCGGTCACTAGATTTATTGAAAATTTTATTTCAGTTACGGACACCCCACGTAAATTTAAATTGTTTTGGTATTTTAATAATAACTGACTAACAAATAGATCGGCTACTTAATTATTTTAAATAAAATTCACTGTTCTCAGTGTTACTATACACGGTTGTATTTTTAAAATTATAATCTGTACTTACGTGTTTCTTAAGGAAATCTCAAGTTTTCTGAAATTCCTAAAGGTTTCAAACCAAAGTCTATTATCACAGGGCACTGAACGACTACAAAATATAAAGAGAAGTCATTTCTTATGACATTTGAGTGCCTGAACACGTTAAAAATAGCTTCCGTATCATCCAACCACAGGAAACCTTAGAAAAATGGAAAAACAGTGGCAAGTGTCCATAACTGAGAAGGTGTCGGTCACTAGGTAGTTTACCCTATTGGACTTTATTGCACTTTTGAAAATGAAATAAAGTCCAAATCGAAGTGGAAATAAAATCCACATTGCATACACAGTAGATATGTAAAGTCCAAAATTACGTTTTGGACCTTTTTGCATAAGACTTTATTTCATGGCACCATCAGTGCATGCTCATTTTTTGTAAGGATGTTCCAAAACTCACGCAGGTTTTTAATCAAAAATTGTAAAGGTTTTATTGATATATTATGATTATAAGGTATACCGTATACCGTATACATATACAGTAGGTATAGCAGGGGTTCCCAATCTTTACTGCACGCAGATGGTAATATTTTTGCGACACCTTTTTAGAAGAAAATACCTACGGGTGCAAGTAGCACGAGCAGAGCCTTGGTCCTAATGAGAGTGTCTACGGCGGCAATAATCTAACTAACCTAAATGTTAGCAGCATCAGCATCAGATCAGCATCAAGAACAAGGATGAGAATTTTTCATCAAGTATCACATTCACATAACGAAATAAGGCACAGATGTATGAATAGAAGCTAAACTTACTGTAGATATTCAATAAAAATTATTGAGGAAAAAGGAGCCGTTTGGTTTCATTTAATTTTATTTTGTTACATAAATAAATATACATATCTGAATTTAATTGATACAACGCCGCGATGTGCACAAACCTTAGACTTTAAATCACCTGATTTGAGCGGCCAGTTCGGTTCACTAAAACCATTGAGTTTATATACATAGAGGAATCATCATTGCGATATCGAAGTTTTCTATTCTTGCCGATGAGCCGATGATGTCGCTTCAATCGACGACGTTCTCCTGGTGGATGAGTACATTTTTTAAGTTGAGTTATTTTCTCAAAGAACTCCATCCAGGTGTGGGATAAGATAGGGCATTGGGGTTGGGGCAGTGTTGTTATAAAGAGTGAATATCTTCTCATCTGGAGACCACCTCAATATCTTAGAAAATAAGATAAATATCATATAACATAACAACGCTGTTTGGGGATAATTATGAGTGCCTTTGTTTCTTGTTGTTGATAGTTGATCGGGTTTTCTGGAGTGAATAATGTGCAGATGCGATTAATTGCTCTTGCAGTCTGGACGTGTCGAAAAGAAAATAACAAAATAATTATGTGTTCGTGCATATTCTCTTACAAAAATTGTTACAGTACGTAGGTACGCCTTTGGAACCACCCTATCTTTTTTCACTTGACCAGGTGATGGAAGAAGGATGATTTAGATTAAACACTCAGGCAATATTTTGCTGGAAAAATTGGGAAATGTAAAAACGCAGATTAAATTCTGCGAAAAACATTTTTACATTTCTAATATTAGAGTAGGTAAGGGGTACATCAAAAATACTAAGCCCCAATTCATATCCCATTCCATTTGAGGTTTGCATTTGCAATGAGACGGATATGGATAACAAGTGCAAACAACTTTTAAATATTGTTCCTAATATCCCCAAAAAGTCGTATCACAGGTCCGAAGCAAATAAAATAGCAACACGAGAAATGAGTGCAAATAGTTCTTCCCCCAATATTTCCCCATTTCTAAACGATGACTGTCTTTCATTAGAAGGAAATCGTTCGCCCCCAGGCCCCAGTTTAAGGGTCTATTCCAATCCACTTCGTAATACATACATACATCCTTCTCAAATTTTACCGAAGTTTCTGAAATTAATGAAGAACATTTTCCTGACCCTCACAATTTGAATAAACCCAGGGGCGTAGCGAGGGTTCGATCCGTGGGGGGGTGACTTTCATTGAAATGCCGACTTATTTCAGGAACTTGCCGACTGTATCGGGCCAGCGGTTATCGAGTTATAACGTCATCGAGTTTCACCCCATAGAAGATGTTTTTTGTATGGGAGGTGCCACGCCCCTTTGTCTAATTTTCACCAATTTTCACAGGAACAATCCCTGGCCAATACTTAAAATTGCCTCAAAATTTGAAACCAATCAATTCAGTGGTTTTCGAGATATAGGATTTTGAATGTTTTTTTCTTGTATGGGAGGCGCCACGCCTCTTTGTCCAATTTTGATCAATCTTAACACGAACACTCTTGGGCCAATACCTAATACTACCTGTAAATTGGAGCTCAATCGATTTGGTGGTCTTCAAGATATCTAAATGTGGGGCTACAGCGCCACCTGTTGAGAATTTTAAGACTTTTTTTTTTCCTAAACCTTCACGTAGCAATTACGAACAAACCCGCAGAAGGAAGTATCCAATTTGGTCAAGTAGTTTTCAAGTTTTACGCATCCGAACACAAACCACGATCCATTTTCATTAAAGACGATATGAGACATTTTTATTACAGTGGTGTATTTATTTATAATAAATAATTTATAACAATGAAATAAATAAATTAATGTTAATATTGCAGCAATTGTTCGGTCGGCAAATTCACCGATGCCGACAATCTTTTTTAAAATTGAATCGAAACTCGCTAAATTTTTATGTTTTCAGTCGACAAATTCAGCGATGCTGACCGTCATTTTTAAAATCGAAACTCGGAAAAGGTACATACAGTCAAAAAAATATAAATTCGCATTTCCGAAATTTGAAAATGCCGTCTTGTATACATTTACGAGTTTGAAAACATATACCTAATGAAAATCCAAACTCACTTCTTATTTTTTAACATTTTGTTCCGAGTAAAATTTTAAAATTTTTTAAATTTTTTTTGAAATTTTTTTTTTAGCTGCTGAAGTTAAAATGTTACTTCCTTGATTTGCCGACTCTTAAAAACCCCCCCCTCGCTACGCCCCTGAATAAACCTAAAATATCAAAAAAAAAAAATCCCTCAATTTATTTTAATGTCTCCAAAAAAAACGCAAGCCGAATACTATTGATAGTTTAGTTACAAAAAAAATGAATGACATGTTCATAATTCAGTCCATAATTTGTATGAAGAAGCAATAATCATACATCCACACCGAATTCCATAATTCAATTCCTACCTACATTCATTTACTTCGACTCAAATGAAATAAAATTTGATTGAGTGGGGTAGATTTCTTAAGTTTGTCTTTGAGTGTTTCTATTAGTTCTCTCTCTCTCTCTTTCGATTATATTAAATTTTTCCCGATGTGGTAATGGTAGCGACATCTATTATGAGTATTGGATAACCAACATGATTCCTCTATGTGTATAAACTCAATGCTAAAACGCAAAATTACACGACCGACAACTAAATAATTCATGCAGCAATATGATTTCACTTCCAAGGAAGATTATACATACGAAATTAAGAAATTATATGCATGCATACCCTACGGGTGCCGGTCGTTTCGACAAAATTCGTTTCGCAAATTTTATTTCGCATTTATCGATTCGCATTTAGTTTATCTCGCAATACTTTTTTCGCAAATTCACATGCCGTTTTTTAATTACGTTGCTACCTACGTGTTTATTTCGCCATATTTGTTTCGCAAATTCCCATCCCGTCATTGAATTATTTTTCAACGTGTTTATTTCGCAATGTTTTTCCCGTGCTTTTCCATTTCGCTTATGATTACAGCATGTTGTTGTTTTGAAAGAACTATGTTAATTCCCGTTATTTAGACAAAGACAGCGGAATAAAGAATATTAAAAAAAAAAGATGACACTTCTGATCTTGGCACTTGCCTCTAATATAAAACTATTAATTTGTAATTTATTATATACCTATTTAATGTTCATATGGATATTCTATATTTTTGTTAAAAGATTTTTGTTAATAAATTTGAATTCTGAACAAAAAGAGGAATTTTAATTTTTTTAAGTATAGGTACTATTATGTAGTTCACCTTTTCATTATTTGTATCTTGCGTTTCGCGGCGAAATTAATTATCATGTAATAGATTGCATAACAAAACAATGCGAAATAGCAAAATGCGAACAAATCACAACGCATGATAAACATTTGCGAGATGAAACATACGAAATGATGTTTTTGCGATTGCCTAACAAAAATGCGATTTGATGAAATCCGAAATAATTAAAAAGCAAGACAACAAATTGCGAAATGATTATGGCGAAATGATAAATTGCCAAAAATAATGCGCGAGACGACCCCTACCCATACCCTACATATTGTTTGTGGTATAGCCCGTCCCAACTTAAGTGAAAATTTCTTGCGCAGGTCTCTTCACGGCAGGGATTTTATTCTCTTAGCGACAACAAAACACCTTTTCCAATCAGAACTACAGCAAAAAAAAAATATGTGCGCATTTCAAACGCATTTCTCGATCGACATCGATTCATGATCATGACTGATTGTCCACACAGCAGCAGCACAACACCGTCGTTTGCTTATGCAAAAGATACACATTTACCCACCCCAAAAAAGAGGGAAATTCGCTGGGTGTTGCAACTGAGTAACTATTATAACAAAAAAAAAGCTTGAAACCCACTATGTATTAAAAAGGGTTGAAATGGAATTTTCGGTATACTTTGTGATAAAGTAGAGAAAAGCATTAACAATTTCATGCGATCAAAAATCCTTAAGAGAAAAAAATGTACCTTAAATAAAATGCTACTGCGCATGTTGGGATCTTTCTTTTGCTTTGGGACGGGCTATATCAGCTTCCGCGTCCCGCCTCTAGAGTTCGCGACTCAGTCATAGGCTCGGTCACCTCATTCATTCTGGTTTCGTATTCGGTGTACCTATGCATTTCAACTTTCTCGTATACGTAGTAAGATAAAGATATTGTTTTCGTACAAAATTTCGAACTCGAGATTTTGTTGAATTCTGATATTACGATGATAGGGGAACTCAAAAAAGTGGGTCTCACAATTCTGTCCGTCCGTATGTCTGTCTGTCCCACCTCTGGGGAATCTGGACGGATTTGCTTCAAACTTCGTATTTAGAGTTTGTGGGCTTCCCACTAGGGACGTTTTTTTTTTTATGTTAGCCCTAATATTAATATCCCATATAAAAATTTTACAAAATATGACGAAATATGCCTAAATTTAGATTTTTTCGAAAACGGCTCTAACGATTTGAACCAAAATTGATAGTTGAGTTAATGTAGGCATGCTTAAGATGACTGCATACCCATTTTTTCGCTAAAAAGTCCAGCAACGGCAGTTTTGAAAATTGGCTTTTTCTCGAAAACGGTAAAAACGATTTTTAAAAAAAAATATTTTTAAAGTACTATTGTCATTCTTAACTTGATAGTAAACTCAGTTTTTCTCTAAAAAGACTGCGTCCTTTGATATCCACCCAAATCCCTAATAATAGTATTTTAAAAAACTGCTCATATCTCAAAAACGCCATTTTCGATTATGATAAAAATGTTACTTTCAGGTAATGCTAAATCCATATTAATACCATTTGCATAGTTTTGAGGTAAACAGTTGAAAAACGGTGTTTTTTGAACCATGAATGCGTCCTTCGATTTCCACCCCAATCGCTAGATACAGTAGGTACTTTAAAAACTACACATATCTCGAAAACGCCATTTTTGATTTGGTTAAAAATGTAACTGCTAGGTAATGTTTATATCCTGAAGAATACGTCGTACTCAGTTTTCAGCTAAACAGTTTAATAACAGTGCTTTTCAAATCCAAATTGTAACATTTGTCAGCATAATTTTACAAAAAACCGCTCTAACGATTTTGATCAAAATACATATTTCAGACAACATAAGCATTCTAAACATGATCACATACTTAGTTTTTCTCAGAAAACTCGAATATTGCCGTTTTATGAATATTTCTCAAAAATGACTACCCAAATCCCGACCTTTATTCACACACGTGTGAACACAAACCACTTTTTATGGATTTATAAACAGAAAATTCCACATTTTATTATTCAAAGACATTCACCTCTTGGAATAAAGTTAAATTCGAACGAATTTTTTATTCGCGACTTTGTGGAACGCGATTTAAATGATGTTAATTGTAAATAGACTGACTATTCGTGCCAGGGTGTTTTCGTTCGCGGCAAAAAGTTGGGAATTTGAAATTTTGTTATTTAAACTGTTTATAAACTGGTTTTCTTAATACATTTTGATGGGATAATTAATTATTCTACTCTTGGAATAGTAAAATGTGGAATTTTTAGTTCATAAATGCTTAAAAAGCTGTTTGTTCACATTTCATCAATTCGTTAGTTCGCTCTCATGTGAATGGTCCTTTAGGGTGACTCTCTACACGCCTCTTACGCCAACTATTTATTTACTTTTTTTCGGGGAAAGTACGATAACTTCGGCGCCAAAAATTGATAACGGTTTTCTGTAGAGGGGTTAAATATGCAAGCATTTTTGACTATGGGAGAGGGGGGGTAATTAAAAAAAAAATATTAAAAAAATGGCAACACCTATAATAAAAGACTAGGTATATAATTTTTGAAATCACGGAATCTGTTCTTTCATATTATTTTGAAATCAAGTTATTTTTTTGAAATGTCAGGATAAAAATTGGGGAGAATACGATAACTTCGGCGATGAAAACACTAACGATGGACTTAGTTAAATATAAACATTTTTTGCTATGGGAGGGGGTTCTATCTCGCTCCGCTTAGGGAGGGGTAATTAATTACTCGTACCTTTTTTTCACTTTTTATCATTGTCATTGATCCCCGGAAAAACACAAATTACATCTTAAAGTTTTTTCTACTGCGTCACCTCTCCGAGAGTATGACTGTCATGAAAAAGCTTCTCAATTCAGCCGTTCGGACTCGGCATAAAATTGTAGGTCCCTTCCATTCGTCCCAAAAATAGAAACTCACACAAAACGAATGGTTGCGAGAAGCTAGGCCTTGGGTGTCACCCGCCTGTTGCGCCACCTATTTATTTATTTATTTTATCATTGTTAGTTGGGGGCTTGTGCAAAGAAATAAACTCCGTGTGACTTGAACAACACACCCCGTAGGCCAGTTTTCTTTCATCCACTGGTCCCAAACTAAGCATGCTAGGAACTTTATTTTTTTAAATCAAAGTTCAAGAAAAAGGTCAACATAGTAGTGTGTATGTGAGCACGTATTAAAAGAGAAGTATGTATAGGTCAACAGTCGAATTGAAGACGTTAAGGAAACTATACCTTAACTATGATAATTATGATGACAATGTGTACAAAACTTTTGATGCGCGAGTGACACTCGCACTTGGCCGGTTTTTTGGCAGCGCAAAACTAAATCCTTGCATTAATTTTGAGACACCATTTAAATTGCTATCACCAGTGGAAAATGCATCCGAGTCCCCATATTGAATGTTACGATGTTCAAAACCGAGGTGATACATTAATTACCTACATCTTCTTCTCATATATCAAAATGAAAATTACGATTCATTCTCTTGCGCTGACTCATCAATGCCCAGCCCAAGCCCTTTGCCCTAGAAAGCTGAAATTTTCCACAAAAGATTCCTTTATGATATATACACGGAATAAGGATATTCGAAATTCAACCCTTAAAGGGGTAAGAGGGAGGGTCAAAGCTCAAATTTTGAGAACATTTTTATTTTTCACCCTATCGACTTCAAATCCGGTTTGCGTACTCTTATAAGAAACTATCTCTATCTGCCAGGATCTGCCCGTGCCAAGGAAAGGAGTTGTGTTGGTTCTTGTCAATGATAACAATGCATATCAAATCAGTGTCCCAAATTGAATAACTTTATTTCCCAGTGTCGAAAACTAGGGGGTCCAAACTTCTTTCTCTAATTTTGGAAATTCAACCCCTAATAGCTGAGCAATTGAAAGAAGGGCATTTTCTATAATTATAGACCCGTGCATAAAGATCTTATGCATGGTCGGAGTCATGTGATGCCATAGATAAGACTCGACATAAAGTCTGGCTGTATCCATTGCATAAACACCAAATTGCCACTTGAAATTGCTTCTAAAATGATTTTGAATCGAAAAACCAAGTTAAAATCAATCCCTGTGACTTCAGTGGCAATTTTTAGGGTTATTAAAAGATCTTCGACTTGTATTCCCGTCCTTTGTATTACCGAAACCTACTCGTGGTAGATCCACAATGAGAACAAGCTTGTTTCTAAATTCCCGTTGAATTTTAATTTTTCTTATTTTACATACTTCTTTCTCGTCTTGGGATCTAATTTGCCATTTTTTTACTGGAAGTTTGTAAGCTACATGCAGAAGACTCTCAAGAAGTCTGATTCTTGCATGTAGTACTGATAAATCAAATTTCATGGAGTTTTCATTGACTTCGTTTGTCGCTGTAGTTAATTTGTTTAAGTCTTTTGACGTTGACCCGCAAACATAGCATTTTTGTGTTGATGTGGTTTCAGTTATTGCATTGCATATTTTTACATCGACTATGGTAAAAAGCAATGTATGCTTCACTTTAATGGTCGAACTTATTGCAGTCTCATTAAGTGAATCAATTTTTGACTGGATAAAGTTAATTTCGCTTTTAGTTATGTCCGCGCTCATAATTGGAAGTGTGAAAGTCCCTTCAAGCCACTCTTTGTTTCTCTCTACAAACAAATCCTTTCTCCTGCTAGGGGCTAACTATCTTTGCTTCAAATTAAAAACAATTTTAGATACATTTGATTTATAAGTTCGAAGGTTTTCTTTTGAACATCTAACAAAAATAACAAAAATTTTTTTAAATAATTTAATTTTTGGTTCATATCCCTTCCTCCCCACTTTCTTCCATAATATTAAATAAATATTTTTTTTAGTCACAAATCTCGAACCAGATAATCCTAAAATAGAATTGAACTTAAAAATGCTTACTTTTACACAAAAAAATAACATTCACGATACGAACACAATAAAAAGGCATAAGTTGACCGCCTCCCAGCCCCAACCACTAACACACCATTTTTGCTGCACTTAAAATATATCCCAGTGTATGTTTTTATTCCGAAAACAATAAAAAATTAAAACAGTACAGTAACATTGCAATAACTAATCATTGAAATTACTGTATGGCGTATGAGTGATTTTTTTTCACACGAAATCGAAAAACTAAAACGTTCATAAAATATCGGGTAGCAGCTAGTAGCAGCCAAATCTTTTTGCATTACAATGACAAACATTCAGTCTAACTTATTAAGTGCAAACAATCACAGAATAACACGGTATACTATACTAAATTTATTAAAACTTACATTTTTTTTAAAAAATACGACATCTTTTTGCTGTATTGCGTTTGAACCCGTATTGAAACAAAAACAACTACACACGATTTCCAAAAATGCATTTAATATGTCAATACATACCCACAGTAGAACTCTCCATTAAAAAAAATTAAGATTGATAGCACAACAACTTGAAATCACTTACCGTAGAACACTAACGCAATTGCATGCATGCAAAGAAAAAATGCAAAAAATCCAAACCCATGTATATTTAGGTTCCGCTATAGCATATTTTTACTTTTTGATTTTAGTTTTTAGAAAATTGAATTTTGACGCTTTTCGGTGCAAATACTCCTATGTGCGCTGTATTTGTCAGCAAAGAAATATCTTTTGTCCCATAGATTGTGACTCAATCTGCTAAGTATGGTCTGTGTTGAGATGCCAGCGGTTCACTAACAAAAATATTGACCATATAATCTTTGAACTGTTTTCTCCAATAGGGCATTAAACACATTTTTCAGAGATACAACTTCTCCTTACGTACTTTGTTAGGTAGGTTTTCTGCGCGATATATGAATATAAAAAAGGGAACTAACTGACTGTGAAGGAATTTCTGTATGCCAAATCCTGAGGACTGCGCGAGCGAAGCCGCAGGCAAAAGGTAGTTAATGTATAAAAGGAAAATGGTGGGAAATTAAGTTGTTCCTTTGTTAATTTAGAATTCCCAATTAATTTGTAGATTTTTTTTATTTGCCCGCAAACGCGACGCAATAACTTAAATCCACCCAAAGCAAAACTTTACCGATTAAATGAGTTCAGGCGAATGTATTCTTCACTGTGCAATAGAGTCGCAGCGGAAATACGTAAAGCTAAATCTCAAATTTACTCCAACCAGCTTAGTAGGTACTTTCTTTAAGTGGGCGTCAGTTATGGAATAATTTTCAAAAGTTGGGGATCGGTAAATCAAGAGACCTTCGAGCTGAAGATATTGATGGCAGTATGTACTCTCAACAACCAGCAATTCGTATCCTTACCATCGCCATCTCCATCGATTACTGAAGATTCATTTTCGTTTAATGCTTAGTCGGACGAAACTGGCTTTGGGTTTCAACCGATGTCGTTGTCGTAGAATGTTTGCTCTCTATAAAGTCAAACTCTGTTGGGCTGGATGAAATTCACCCTTCGTTTTAAAAACGTTTTTGTTTAATACAATTCTAACGAACAGATAGTACCCGGGTCAATGGAAGCTGGCTTAGATTATTCTGCGGTGCCGTGAACGAAGGCCATATGAACTAACGCCATAATGATGTTAATTCACTTTCAAATGCGAATTAACGCCATAATCCACTTATGGCTTTAATTCACTTTCAAATGAGAACTAAAGCCATCACATAAATATGAACTAACGCCATATGGTGTTAATTCACATTCGAATGTGTACTAATGCCGTAATATGTTTTTGAGCTTTGAAGCACAGTCAGTGCAGTGACAGTTTTGACAAAACGGTATCAGTCCGATGGCCACCAGTTTTTTGCCTGCAGAAATCATCTTGTGTGCAGTGGGCCCCATCCCCATGTCACACAACGATTTTTTTTTATAATTATCACGCGCTAAAGAGGTTATGACTACTGTCAAGTGTAATGCAGGGCTGGGCAAACGTCGATCGCAATCCAATTTATTCTTCAACATTACATTTGTCTCTGTAGAATTTCTATATCTGAAACAAAAAATGCACTGCACGCATTCATTTACTCGTTTTGTGAGGTTTTAAAGCTTAAATTAGAAGTTATTTCAAATCAAGCCGATTTTAAGCTCTCAAATTTTTTAAAGCTTAAAATCGGCTTGATTTGAAATAGCTTTTAGTTTAAATAAATAAAATAACTTCTAATTCTAAAAAATTTAAGAAAAATAAAAGTTAAAAATTCGCGCGAATTTTTAACTTTTATTTTCTCAAATTTTTTAAAGCTTAAAATCGGCTTGATTTAAAATAACTTCTAATTTAAGCTTTAAAAAATTTGAAAAAATAAAAGTTAAAAATTCGCGCGAATTTTTAACTTTTATTTTCTCAAATTTTTTAAAGCTTAAAATCGGCTTGATTTAAAATAACTTCTAATTTAAGCTTTAAAAAATTTGAGAAAATAAAAGTTAAAAATTCGCGCGAATTTTTAACTTTTATTTTCTCAAATTTTTTAAAGCTTAAAATCGGCTTGATTTAAAATAACTTCTAATTTAAGCTTTAAAAAATTTGAAAAAATAAAAGTTAAAAATTCGCGCGAATTTTTAACTTTTATTTTCTCAAATTTTTTAAAGCTTAAAATCGGCTTGATTTAAAATAACTTCTAATTTAAGCTTTAAAAAATTTGAAAAAATAAAAGTTAAAAATTCGCGCGAATTTTTAACTTTTATTTTCTCAAATTTTTTAAAGCTTAAAATCGGCTTGATTTAAAATAACTTCTAATTTAAGCTTCAAAAAATTTGAGAAAATAAAAGTTAAAAATTCGCGCGATCTAGTTTACCTATGATTATAAAAATGTGAATATATAAATTATTTCGAAATATAATTTTGTTGTTTAAAAACATGGAGTTTTTTTTCTACAAGGTACATGTTTTAGGCGTGATGTAACAAATAAAAGTTAATGGAAATTTCCGACTATTGCTTTAAAACTTATTAAAAAGAAAAATTCGTAATATCCCATTTGTTTATCTTAGGACCATTATATATAATTTAAATATGCAGAATGCTGCGAGTGACTTTAATTCACATTCAAATGAGAACTAAGGCCACTTTTAAAAATGAACTAACACCATATGACTTTAGTTCTCATTTGAAAATGAATTAAAGCCATACGTGGATTATGGCCTTAATTCGCATTTGAAAGTGAATTAACGCCATTATGGCGTTAGTTCATATGGCCTTCGTTCACGGCACCTTATTCTGCTTCCTAAATGTACCAAAGGTAATGAATTTAGGCCTATTTCTACCTTGCCGTTTTTGTCAAAAGTATTTGAAAGGGTTTTGCAAAAACAAATTAGCGCTCACCTTACGTCGAATAAATACAAGATACCACCCTTCAAACTACCCAGGATTGGTGGAGTGGAGCTTTCCCTTTCGGATAGCGCAAGATATCTTGGTATGGTCCTAGATAAAAAATTGAATTGGAAACTTAACGTTCAGGAAAGAGTCCGAAAGGCTCATAATGCTCTCTTCCTCTGTAAGAGAACAGCAGGAAAAAAATGGGGATTGAGTCCAACAATGATGCATTGGTTATACATCATGGTGGTTAGACCCATCCTTACCTATGGAGCTCTTGTTTGGTGGAAAGCCACAAATAAGTTATATATACGGGATTTGTTGACCAGGGTACAAAGAACAGCCTGCACTGCCATCACTGGTGCTTTACGCACCACACCCACAGCTGCACTTGAGGCATTTATGTATCTTTAACCCCTGGACCTACAAATAAAATTGCAAGCAGGTAATAGTGCGCTTCGGCTAACTAACGCAGGGTTCTTCAAAACCAGACAGGTAGGACATAGCTCCATACTAATGGAATCCTTCTCCAACATCCCCGATAAAAGGGATGAAAGTTTGGGGGTTATATTTGCGTCCTGACTCCTTATACCTAACAAGAAATTGTATGAAATAGTTGCATTTCAGCAAAAAAAAATTTAAAAGCTGATTTGGCTCGAATAAATCTGATAATTTTGCCAAATTCGTACAAGATTTGACATCAATTGTACTAGAATTTGTACTAAAGTGGTGTTTAGTAAACCCTATTGGTAAGGCCCATAGTCTTTAATTATAAGTGTTGCCATTGTTTTTAAATATTTATATTTTTATTTTTTTTTAAGTATTATTTTGTTTAAATAACCCCTCCCGCCTAAACTCAGCTAGATAGATAGATCGTTATCAATTTTTCCCCGTATGTGGTGTGTTACATGCCGTGTACTAGCACCTTAACTCATAATTTATTATAATATTTATTTGATATGGAATCTCCGTTGTGAAAATGTAATGGCAAACTGAATATACCTTTCCCGCGGAGGGTATAAAAATGATTATTGGTAAGGCGCATTGCCTACCTTATCTTACGACTGTGAAGTTTATTCTTAGATAATAATATTATTAATAAATAAGAAATGTTTTTTGAACAGGTTATAAAATAGAAGCATATTTACATTTTATTATATGCAATATTTTAGTTCGGAACACACATTTTTTTAAATTTAATTTCATTTCATTACATTTGCTCCCGTAATAATGATTTATGTTTATACTACTCACTTATTTTTAAGAACACTACAACTAGCTATGTCTGAAATACCAACAATTTCTGTGACCAAAGACGAAGAAGATTTCGATGATAACATTGATAATGATTATGTTGACAGTATTGCCGGTTTTCATACAGATGTAGAAGATATGGAAAGTAATGATGAGGGTGAATTACTTTGCGATAACAACAACATCATTCAACAACGTTCTCCTTTTACCACGGATATCGAAGACTATAATGATTCTAACTCAGAAGATGACGGAAGTGATAAATATCCAGTTTTGAAAGTTTCACTTCAAGAATTTCTGAATCATGGAAATATTGAAGAAAGAACTTACTCTAATGAAAAAGATGGAACTCATGAAATTAAGACAGACAACTTTTTAAGCTTAAAAAAGCCTAGAGGAATAGATGACTGTCCTACTGATTATGAAAATTACAGTATTTCTTCCGATGACGAAAACTTTGAAAAAAAGTCAATATGTTTGGACTTATCGCTTATACATTTAGAAAATGATAATATTGAAAACCATGTAGAAAAAGTCAAAGATTCCGATGACGAATTGTCCAAAAGTGATTGTATAGATTATTTGAACGAGGGTGCTGGATGCATCTCCGAAAATGAATCAATTGAGTTTTCAGGCAATGAAGTAGAAATGCAAATTTCATGCAGCTCATCAGAAGAAGACTCTACTGAAGATCGGTATCCTATTATAGGATTTACTTTCGCATCTGAGAAAAAAAATAGAAAAATAAAAAGCAAGTCAAACATATCCCTTTATCTCAAAGTTTCTGCAAATTGCGAAGAGCCTTTGACGGATATAGAAAAAATAGACCTATCTGCAACTGAAGATAGCGGCGACGAAAATATTATTCCAACTGCGGTAATGCTTGACTCTACAGAAAATTCGACTACTGACGTTGAAGACATACATTTAAGTGAATGTACTAAAATTTCAGATGATATTGAATGCATAAACAGTCAACTACTTCCATTTCCTCACAGAGAAATGGTTTTAATAAAGGAGGATAAAAATGGCGATCCCGTAACAAATGTGGTTGCTATGGAAAGTGATTTTATATTTGGACTAGCGAACACATCCTATGACGAGACATTAACAGACATTGAAGACATGTCGAGTGTAATCGATGACAATAGTGATATATCAAGCAAAGATATTGCCGTCTTAAATTCCATGCTTGAAAATGATGAAGTGCTTTTGTCTGAAAATGTTAAATCTGGTTTAATGAAGCGAAATGATTTTATGGATAATTTAACAGACACTGAGGAAATATTTGAATTTGGTTTGGTACGCAGAAAAAAATGCAAATCGAAAATACAAAACAAATTAAGATTGAAGCAGCCCAGTCAGTTAGTAGTAAGAAAAGATGGGCATACAAAATTAGAATCTGATGAATCATATACAAATTTAACCTCACCTTCAGTTGAAAATGCGCAAGCGCAAAGCGTTCGAATGCATACGAATCCTTTAGCGAACGCTAATGACATTTTAAATGAAAGCTATACTGTGGTTCATGATAAATGTATTAATATGTTTAATGTGGAGGAGGAAAAACACTTTATAAAGGGCTTACAAGAATGCGTAGAGTCGCATACTGATGTTGAATACGTTGAAGAGGAATTAGTAAAAGAAAATTAGTGAGCCAAAACCACAATCCGCAATAAGCCTTTGTTGTTTTTTTTTTTTTTTTGTGTTGTAAGTATACCCAAACCTGAATGATTCAAAACATGACATCAACATTTCTATGGTCGTTACAAAAAGTAGATAATGCATTTCTATCATTTTGTAAAGTAAGCTTACCTTTTCTTAGATATATGCAGTAGAAATTAAAATTATAAAAACATAAAAAAGTGCACCTCTCGCCAGAAGGTACATGTCATTAAAAATTTGTCTAAAAATGTTAGATCAATCGGTTTTATGGTTTTCAAAATAAAAAAAAAAGTAACATATAAAAATGCATAAAATGCAAATCTGTACAGAAACGCAGGAATTATTACCGTTTTGCCAGAATTAAATATTGCAAAATGGAAAACTTTCTTTAGAAGGTCTTGTATGGACAGAAGCGGACATTTCCTGAATAGTAACGTCTTATTTAATTCCGTGTGTATTTAAAAATAAACATACACGAAAGCCGTTTTATTAAAGTAGCAATAGATAATCGTATTTTTATAAGTAGATACAGGTGGGTAAGGTACGCACTTTCCCTGCTTGCTAAAACAGTCATGATTTTTAACTGTTTTTTAAAATGAGCTTTGAGATCGAAATCGTCACTAACGGTAGCAATTTGTAGATCTCTGTGAATATCCCTATTCCCTATACAGGGTTGTCCCAGTTAAGCAGTATAATCCCTTAACGTGATTCCTGAAGTTCCACCAAACAAAAAATTTTACGGCAGGGGAGTCTATTCTCACCCCATTCACAGTTTTACCCCATCAAAGTGGGTATGACCTCTAATTTGAAGGTGTTACCACTTAAAACGCTATAACTTAACGAATCGTATTAACGAATCCCATGTATGCCATTATTGTATGGAATATAACACCAGGCCCAAATATACGCCGCAGCTTCTCACGTTGTCACGGGTCCGAGTGTTCCAATCTGCCGCATAGATCCGGCTTAATTTGAGCATTGAGCTGCGACTTCAGGCAACGTCGCAAGAAAAATTTAGCGAAGTTAAATCGCACGATTTTGGTGTCCAATTTACGTCACCTCTGATAGAGATCAGATAACAATACCTGGTAGCTGAGTGACACATAGCCACCTCTTGCTGGAACCACATGTTAGCAGCATCGTTCTGTAGTACTCGCCGTTGATGATATAATCCCTTAACGTGATTCCTGAAGTTCCACCAAACAAAAAATTGTACGGCAGGGGAGTCTATTCTCACCCCATTCACAGTTTTACCCCATCAAAGTGGGTATGACCTCTAATTTGAAGGTGTTACCACTTAAAACGCTATAACTTCTAAACTGTTCTAGGTATAAAAATAGTTTTGTGCATTTTGAAAAGAAAATTAAGTAGCGCATAAAAGTCTTAAGCACTTCGGGTACATCTGTGCAGCTACAAAAAAGTTATGGCTCTTTAAACCCAACATTTTGAAAATTAATTTTTTTTATAAAATTTTTATCCTTGAACAATTTCCTAAAAATTATCTTACGCAATTTTTTTATGTAAAATCAACAGAAGTTGTAGTAAAAGCCATTTTTTGTCAGACAAAAAAGGTAAAAAAAAAAAATTAAGTGAGAACAATAAACTAACAGCTAAACACTAAACTAAAACAGTTAATTTTCGAATATGAAAAAAAAGCTTAACATTAATAAGTTGATATCCACAAAATGTATTCAAAGCGTGAATACGCGGAAATAGTGTTTGTAGTGTTCGTTGGCAAGATAGGAGTGCAAACGCCGATACCTAAATCGTAGAACACAATGTATGTGGGTATTCGCTGATGCATATCAGCCCCTTGTTGATGCCGGGTCAGCCCCTCCAAATAAAAGGTAACGACCGACGTTCAGACCCAGCATCGGCAGAAGTTGAGGTAGGAATTTTGGGTGCTGTGGAAGTTCAGCTTTCAATCAGGTCCGCCGACCTCCCAGAAACAGGATTCACAGAACTCTACTGGGTAATAGATTACATTCCATTTCACACCGGTACAGGATTTACAGGCAGAAGTCGGGCACTTCCTCAGGAACATTCTGTGGACTGACGAAGCGCAATTCACAACAGACAGGGTTACTACTACAATTTGCACCATTGGCCCTAATCCCCATTTGATACGCACAACATCCACTCAAAGGTAAGAATTTAATTATCGTGAACTTCTTCAGAATGTGTGGTTATTTCAAAAGGAGGTTAAGTGTAAATGTTTGGAAACACTTAAGTATGTAGGTAGGTGAAGGCCCACACGTTTTTCCACAAACAGTTAATTCCCACTACTACCTGGAATTTCTTAGACAACGATTGCCGGAGGTATTTGCAGATGTTTCTCTTGTTCAGAGAAGGGCGATGTTCTTTCAACAAGATGGAACGCCTTATCACAGTCGCAGCGGGGTAAATCCATTCCTCAACCATGCTTTTAACAAATGGTGGACTAGTCAGTTTGTTCCCAAACCTTCTCCACCCAGATCTCCTGACAACACCCATGCATTTCTTTCTTTTAGGGTGCTGTGAAAGAAAAAGTTGTACTTAAAAAAATTGCTTAACGTAATTTTTAGGAAATTGTTTAAGAATAAAAATTCCATAAGAAAAATTAAAATTGATTAAGTAAAAATTTTGAGAAAAAATGATTTTAATTAAAAAAATGTAACAACAAATATTCGAAATTTTGAGTTTAGATAAGGAGTCATAATTTTTTTGTAGCTGCCCAGATGTACCCGAAGTGCTTAAGACTTTTATGCGCTACTAAATTCTCTTTTCAAAATATAAAAAAAAAATTTTTATACCTATAACGGTTTAGAAGTTATAGCGTTTTAAGTGGTAACACCTCCAAATTGGAGGTCACCCACTTTGATGGACTATAAATGTAAATGGGGTGAGAATAGACTCACCCTGCCATACAATTTTTTGTTCGGCGGAACTTCAGGAATCACCCCTTAAAGGATTATACTGCTTTACTGGGACACCCTGTATATACCATTAATAGGTGTGTACCTATGTATGTAGGCACTTGTTTTTCATTTTAGGTCCAATATCATTAGTATGTTCACATAATGGTTTTACATATCTGTACAACTTTATTTACTAGAAATTTAAGATATATTAGATAATTGTCGTCTTCTTCACACAAAATGTTAATAATGTCTATTTTTCGAATCGACTTACTTGTGGCTTTACATTGTTTTTTTTTTTATCTGTAGTAGCAAAAATTGTTTCAAAAGTGTACCACGTTCACGATAAGTTGTTTGCGTATCTCCTTTTTCTGTAGAATGCATAAATACCGCAAGTGTATTATGTTGATAGAGTGAAGTAGATCATCTGCGTAGTCAATTTATTATTTCTACATAGCAATATCACACTTTAAACTAAGTACATAAGCGAAAAGCTTTATAATCTTGAGACATTTCACGCAATTTCAACATGCTTACACATACATACACAAACAATTTTATAAATATGTAGATTAATGTAACTTACTAACTTAAGAAATTTAATAAACTTATTTTACAGGCACTTTGACTAAAGAAAATATCCAGGCAGAAAACTGTAGATCAGAAGATACGAGCATGCCAACATGCCTTCAGTTTACCGACGGTATGCTATAACCTATTATTTAATTTAATAATGTTAATTTAAATAGGTATTGTTATTGTAGTTTATCACATCCATCATACCCACATAATGTATGTAGTACATATATGATTTTGAAAAATAAATCCAGAATTTTATACTTTTATTAAATTAAGGGTAATTACCTAACCCAGGGGTTCCCAAACTTTTCTATACTACAACTCCCTATACAGGTTATAATATTTTTGCGACGCCCTTCTAAAAGCACACAACGAAAAAAAGCACAAAATAGGGAATATGAGCTGAGCTTACTAAAGATTCACTAAAGGGGTTTGGTCGACATTGAAATGGAATAAAACAAGTTGTGTGCAAGGACTGCAAGGTATTAACGAATCCCATGTATGCATGTATGCCATTATTGTATGGAATATAACACCAGGCCCAAATATACGCCGCAGCTTCTCACGTTGTCACGGGTCCGAGTGGTCCAATCTGCCGCATAGATCCGGCTTAATTTGAGCATTGAGCGGCGACTTCAGGCAACGCCGCAAGAAAAATTTAGCAAAGTAAAATCGCACGATTTTGGTATTCAATTTACGTCACCTCTGATAGAGATCAGATAATCATACCCTGCAGCTGAGTGACACATAGCCACCTCTTGCTGGAACCACATGTTAGCAGCATCGTTCTGTAGTACTCGACGTTGATGATATTGGCCTTACCAACGTCATGAAAAAGTACGGAGCAATGACGCCACCGCCAGTCTAAAATGCGCACCAAACAGTTTTTTATGGATGCATTGCCATTGTTGGTTGGCGTCATCCCATATATGGCAATTTGCCCATTCATGCAAAAATGCGGCCCGTCGCTAAAGATGATTTTTCTATGGTCATTACCATTATCATTAACTTTGAGCTCCTGGGTCAGTTGGATCTTAAACGGGTATAGGTCTAAATCTCGACGCAAAGTTCGCCAAGTTGAAGTCTGCAAAAATCAATGGCCAACATCGAACGAACCCAACCCGACGTTTTTTTTTTTCAAATCGAGCTCAACCTGATGGAACGTCGTGTGCAGGCGACCTGTGCGTAACGTCTTGCGACGCCCCTTGGACGCACAGTTAGGGGACTCCTGACCTAACCTATGTACCTACTTCCGTTTTCGAAAAACGAGCATTTTTGAAAATGGGTTAGGTAGGTATGTGCCTTTACTAGAATGATAATACATAAATATAATTAGCTCCTCGAATATCAATTTTCATAAAAATCGTTTGAACCATTTTTTTTTTAATCTTGGCTTTATGAAACAGTTAGTTTTCAGCCTAAAATAGGAAATGTTCCCGAACTGTTATCGAATATACCACAAAAACAAAGTCTGAACAATATTGGTTGAATAGTACGGGAAAATGTCAGGATAAACGGAATTACGAAACATTCTTTTTGATTGTCTCTACCATTGCAATAGTATCTGAAGCTCGAAATTTTTACCTTAAACCATAACTCTCTTTTACTACATATTCCGATATTCGTGACTGCCTACGAGTTGAGTCATTGACATATACTATACATGGACTGCTAGCAGCCAATTTTTCGTTGAAGCAAAAATAAGCACTAGCTCTTTTGGTTCACGGCGGAGAGAAACGAAAACACTCAAATGTCATCGAGCAATTCGTGCGATTTGGTTTGTGTCGAGGTTTGTGTGCTGAGTGTGCCATACTGCCATCTGTTATAGATCGTTTGAAATAATTTGAATGAGTCGTTATTCTTGCGTAGTTGCAATGTTTCTACAATGGATGGCACTGTGTTCTATGTAAGAAAAATAGCAAAGGCGCGCAGAGGTTGAAATCTCTTTCCTACTTTCGCCGCACTGAACCAAAAGGGCTAGTGCTTATGTTTGTTTCATTTTTCCTCGCAGGTTTGTATGAAACTGACATTTCACTAGCAGTCCATGTATAGTATGTCAATGAGTTGTGAAATATAGAATATAATAATATCTTCTATGGCAATTTTCATTTCATTTTATAATAGATATTGCATTCTAAGAAATATAGCTCTAGACACCGGGTTAGTTACAAATAACATTTAGCTATTTCCAGCTCAAACAATAAAATAATGAGCTTGCTTGAGCTGGATTAATTTTACAGCGTTCATGACAATCAAAAGTTCACTTAATTATATAACATAAGGTAGCTACATTTCATGTTTACGAAGGTGTGCTAGATATCCACCCCACTTCACATGAACTGGCATTGCTCTTATGAGGTCGTTCTTTCTCAATGTTTATATTCGACCTATGTTTTAGTTCAAATTTCTAAAATAAGAACTAAAAAGTTCACATTTATTTAACAGTAGGTAATGCATGTAGTATTTGTACGCACAAAAATAATTATAAATATGAAATTTAATAAAATAACGCTTTGCAGGTACTCCAGCTAATGAAATGACTAAGGCAGAAAATTATCAGGAAGACAATATTATGATTATACCAACAAGCCTCGATTCCACCGAAGGTATGTTCTTCACCTGTTTTAGTTTATTTAAATGTCGCATTAATTTTTTGTTTACTCATCTATCATGCTATGTAGGTAGTCTATAAACAAAATTCAACTGCACATTATTATGTAGGTACCTAGCTTACAACCTGTTTAGAAACACCTATCATTTTGAAATAGTATTATGCTAATTGCTACAAACATTTATATGACGTTGACCAATATTGACCCAATACTAATACTTTAAATTTTCGTTCTTTAAAAGCAGCAATTTAATAACAGTCACTGGTCAACAAAATGTTTGTAACGAGAAAACTGCTTACTAATTTTGAATTACCCGCCTACACTCAGCTTAAGGGACCAAGTGACAAAGAACAGAAACATGAACAGAAACAGAATTAGGTACAGAACATTTTTGTTTCAGCACCAGAATTTAGCAACAGAAAAATGGCTGCTTGAGAACAGAACGTAAACAAGTCTATACCTATTAATTGTTGATCGTGGGAGGGAGGTTTTTTCATTGCACAAAATAGACGACATTCATGTTTTTCTGGATTTGTTTCAGTTTTGTGTATAGCTGAATGAGCAACGTAAACAGAACCAGAATTTACAACAGAACGAAAAAACTTTCTGTTCTGTTTCAGTTTCTGTTCCTGCGTCTGTTCTTTGTTACCTTGGTGCCTTTATCGCCATATTTATTTATTTTTTTCATCAGGCCTCGTTTTCAAGTTCCAGCTACTTCCCACAGAGGTGAAAAAAACCGTTTTTCCTTCATTGTCGCATTCTAAAGTTTTGTTTTATTTGAAGATCGTAGAGTGTTTTTCTGTTTTCTGTGTTAAGTGATTCTTAAATAATGTCAAGAAAGTGTCAAAATGATCCCGACAAGTTTTGCTACATTTGTGACGACATTACTTTTAAAACTCAGCGAAGGAATTTGACACCATTATAGTAACTAAGCTACATAAACAGTATTTTGGCTTTTCCATCGGACAACAAGATGGAAAGGGAGCTTGATGTCAGTAGTTGGAACATCCCATCAAACATTTCTCTCGCTGATCCCGGGTTTCGGCACCACAAAATCATTATGTTAAGAAAGACTGGCCCAAAAAGCAATCTCTTATTCCAGGACAAAAAAAAAATAGCCTACATTGGTGCAGCCACTGCAGCCTGATAACCACATTTACACATACAACTTGTGCTCATGAAAAACTTCGTGAAGGCTATGGATAGAAGTGGTGACGGCTTTTTATATTTAAAAAAAAAATTCCAAAGCTGAGTGAGGCAAAAATTAAAGAGGGCATATTTGTTGGCCCTCAAATCAGGCAATTGATGAAAGATAATATTTTTAAAGAAAAGCTTAGTGAATCAGCTTGGGAATCTTTCATGAAAATAACTTAAATTTTTTTTGGAAATCACCGATCCAGTGACTATGTCTATGGGTTCCAATATTTACATTTTCTTCATTCACATTTAGACTTCTTTCCTGAAAATTTGGTCGCCGTTAGCGGTGAACACGGTGAAAGATTCCACCAAAACATTTATATAATAGTAAAGCGGTACCAGGTCAAGTGAAGTCCACGTATGCCAGCGGATTACCTACTGTTGGACATTAAAACGAGATGTCCCTGAAGCAAAATATAGAAGAAAATAATAAAGCTACATTTATAATTATGTTACAATTTAAGAACATAACTTCGTTTTGGTGCTTAAAACTGGACGTTTCTAAAATTCAATAAAATCTAAATAACAAAAAAACTATTCGTATTGGAATCATTCTAATTTTATTTTTATTATCCGTATAACACTGTCCTAAACGTAACCAGATAAAAGTTTTCATGTTACATGCAAAAAGTGTTTTTTTGTCGACCATTGAAGCAGGCCTATTCGGCAAAACTTTTACCCATTTTTCCATTTTTCTGTTATGAATTTCCATACCAAAGTTCCAACTGTCAATTTACGTAAAACTACAACCATTTGAATTCAAATTCAGGTAAATTTTATTTCGAATGAGGACGATGTAAAGTTGGATATTTATTTCAAGTTTCTCACGACACTATATTTTGCGGATACGGTTCATATCAGGCATCAATAGGAAGCAACCACATTTTTTTGTTTGTCGCAGCCCAGTACATCGAGATCGATTCAGTTGGTTACTGACTTAAATAATGTTTTCTAATTGGATTTTTCTCCATGTAAGAGCAATATATTTCTTTTTGCTCTGTTGTGGTTTTTTTTGTTGTCTTTTTCCTAAAAAGATGTTCCAGTGTTTATTATGGAATTATTTAGTTTGTAATAATTAAAAACATACCTACTCTTTTCAGCATGCATTTTAGTTGGTTTTTTCACAAATTTGATCAGGTGCCTACCGTCTATGTAAAAAAAACTGCGGTTTGTTTTGACAGCTTCGTACCAGATTTTCAGTTTTCAAAGTTCCATAACAGAGTTTCATAAAAGTTCGAAACCCTGAGTACGATTTATAAAAGATCATTTATGGTCGAGATCTTTTATGATTCCTAACAGAAATTCATAACAGAATAAAAGATTTTGCCGAATAGGCCTAAATATTTAAAAACTGATAACGATAAAATTTTCCTATACAATACAATCACTTAATAAAAGCATTTTGCTCATGCTCAAAACATATGCTGGCGCCAAATTTAAACTTGTAGCAACATACAAACATTATAAAAGTATAAATCATCTTAGATTTGAACCTTTTTAGATGGAGTTTTTTTTTTGTTTATATAGAAACGAGCTTATTTCGACACAACGTCGCTTTCAATAGCCGTTTTTTATTATCAGCTGTGATCCATATAGATCATCGATTTACACGCACTTACAACAACAACATGTGATCCTACTTTTCATCGAGATCACGAAATATGATCTGAAAATTAATTCAACTATTTCTCGCTGTTGTTTCATGGCGTTGTTTATTTCATTCACTAAATGTTGGTGTCCCTGTAAATTATAGCCATACAGTAATGTTGCCAGACCAAAATATGGAAAACAATT
Organism: Cheilosia soror; assembly: GCA_949372485.1. Taxonomy (NCBI): domain Eukaryota; kingdom Metazoa; phylum Arthropoda; class Insecta; order Diptera; family Syrphidae; genus Cheilosia; species Cheilosia soror. The sequence goes on along the minus strand of OX443561.1, from coordinate 56,155,881 downwards.
AACAACACATAAAATCAATTAGCATTTTTTTCAAATTCGAATAAGTCACTACTCCGACTTTCGAGATGTTTTGTTTCGCTATATAGCACAGAAATATAAATGGAAATATTATCAGTATAATACGATAATATTATTTGAACATAGTTTCATACAAAAAAATATTGAGTGCAAAATGTATGCAGATTTGTATTCATATGGTAACACCCCCGACACAACAAGCGAAATGTCAAACTCAAATATGAGCAAGTGCAATGGAGAAATCATCGCGTTATGACGTCACATTGTACCACGCGGCTGCAATATGGCTGGTGGCAATACGAAATTTGTCATAATTGGCATTGGATTTTATATGTGAAAAACAACTGTTGCCACAACTTAAATGTAAAATCTTTCAATGATCCAGTTTGTTTTATTTTCATGATCTCATCCGGATCAGATCACGGTGATAATAAAAAACGGCTAATGTTTCAACGCGGCTAATGTTGCCTTTTTAGATGGAGTTTTTTTTTGTTCATATAGAAACGAGCTTATTTCGACACAACGTCGCTTTCAATAGCCGTGTTTTATTATCGCCAATGATCTATATGGATCATCGATTTACCCGCACTACAACAAATCTACGAGATCCTGTGTTCTATCGGGTTCAATTTTCATGATCCAGATAGTCAATCCCAAAACCCAAAGATTTAAGTAATTTTTACTTCTGAATGTTTCCACTTCTGCTCTGTGCTATCAAGTACGGAGTTGCCGCATCGTAAAATGGCAGAATAAAAATTTGCAACTACGAATTTAATGTGTTTAAACGAAAATTGTCCAAATGTAAATATGCCATCTATATATTGGTGTAGTTTTTAGCAATTCTGTAGCAAATTAAAAGAAAATAACCGTAGTTTGATGTTATTCGAAATTTCTAAAGATTGAATAAAACAAGAAAAAACTCACGAATGGCAGCGCCATTAAAAAGTAAATACAGACAAACAGCTGTGTGCAAAATGTCATCAAAAAAACCAAATTAAACAGCAAGCAATGGATATAAATACAAATAAATAGCAAATGTAAAATGTCGTTTACGCATTAAAAATATTTTTAAGACAAGCAAGAGTCTGGACGAGGGATGAAACAATCGCTTTCCTCCATTCCTATTCAACGTACATCATTTACAGCTGGAGTTATGTTTACTATTTGCTTCGTAGGTATGTCGAAAAATAATCAGGGGTGCCAAACTTGCAAAGTAATATTTTTCATGATCTGGATCGTTTTATTATCAGAGGATGATCTATACTATATGGATCATTAGCGATAATGAAACGCGGCTAATGCTTCAACGCGGCTATAATGTTGCTATTAGCCGCGTTTTATTATAACACTTTTACTTGTTCCAGTTACACTTCGTTCACATCACAGTTTAGTTTTAGGAAATGTTAAATTGTTCAAACTGTTGATATCAATTAAAATTAGCAATGTAAAGGAATATTCACATGAGAATGAACAAACGAATTGATAATAATATGCGAAATTTAAGTAATGTTTGTGTTAAAAAGAAGCAGAATTGTCTAACATGTTTTTTTTTTCGTTTAAAAACCCCCTTAGGGCCAGTTTCAAGACTAGCTGACAAAGTCTCGGATAGCCTATCCGGAATTTATATGTCAGATAAACGTAATATTTCGGTTTCAAAGGTTTCGGATAGTAATAGCTGACAGATAAAGTCTCGAATAGTATATCAGCCAGTTCAACCGGCTGTTAAAGCCTCTATCCGGAAGATTTAAACAAAATATTTATTTGATGTGGCTGGAAAAAATATAGTTTCAGAGCATTATTTCGTTGACGTTTGTAGACAGCAGTCAGAAGTGTTGTATCATGGATTTATTTGAATTCTTAAATGTCGAATTAGATGAATATTACAACCATATTACAGGGCCCCAGGAAGAGTATTTGTAATTATTTTGAGCAACCCTCGACGATGAAGATTTCTAAATTCTCACTATTTTGTTTAACTATATCCATGCCCAGTGAATACCTTTCACCGTGGGCGTTGGACTTTGCCAAGGGTGCATTTTGTCTCCTCTCCTTTTCATTACTTATATGGACTGTATGTTACAGCGCAGTCTTGGCGAAGAACGTCCGAGGATAAGTCGTTTGCTCTTCGCTGATGGATTATTCATACTTTGGTCCTTTTAGACGGAACTTCAATGCGCGCTCTATCCGTTTGTATTCGCTTGTGTGGAAGCTAAGATGAAAGTAAACGTATAAACAAATCTGAAGTGATGGTCGTCTCCAGGACGCCTGTTTAATGCATACTCACGAGTGATGGAAGGAGCAATGCTAAGTTTTTCTGTAGGATTGGTCAGGTTAGTCAATTTTGAAACAGCTCAGTTATTCTGTCATTATAAGAGGACTGAACTTGGTGTCAAAGCTAAATAGTCAAGTTGTCAGTTGTTAATTCGGAGTTTGTTCCAACTCTTACCTATTTGGGTAATGACCGAAAGAATAAGATCGCGGATACAAGCTGCCGAAATGAGATTCCTCAGTTGTATTGCTGGTATGACCCGTAGAGATGGTGGAAACACCAGAATACGTGAGGGACTCAATGTCGAGCAGCTACTGCTCCGGACGGAGTTGTGGATTAGTTTATGTTAAACGCATTACAAAATTATATATTTGTATGGGAGGTATGGGTAGTTTAAATTCGACCAAGCTCATTTTTTTGTCATAAAATTTTAAATATTATTAAATCAATATGTGCAAATTTTAAACTTGCTATCTTTAATGTAGCTATTTAAATTTAATTTTTAACATCAAAAAGCTATATAAATCCGATATTTTTGTATGGGAGGTAGTAGTAGTTTTCATCCGATCTTGCTCATCTTCGAACTTAGCCTCAGTTTGGTGGATAAAAGCTTACGTACCAAATTTCAAGTCGATAGCTCTTAAATTACGGCCGTAATCGTGCGGACGGACAGACGGACAGACGGACAGACAGACGGACATCGCTAGATCGACTAAGAAAGTGATGCTGATCAATAATATATATAGTTTGTCATACCTACAACGCCTTCTTATGTGCGTTACAAATGGAATGCCAAAGTGAATATACCCTCACCACAGTGTGGTACCGGGTATAAAAAATGTCTGGACAGGACAGCAAGATCTTCGCGGAAATATAGCAAACAAATTTTTGTGTATTTAATTAATACCAGGCAAAAGACCCTAATTAGAGTGTCATAAAATTCTTTCAATATGCATTGCCATTACTGGCGATAGGTGAACGGATGTGGTAAAAACCCAGCGAGCGACGAAAAACAGTACCTGCGGTCGCAATCGTCCGAATGAAAAATATCCGAATGAAAAATATGTAAAAATATAACTGAAATAAAATATAAATATGAATTGAAAAATCGAGTAGATCGTCGGTATTCATATTTGAGAATTTATTAATAGATTTATACTTTTTTTTTAAATAGCCAAGGCAAGTTTTTACCAAAATTGCACCTCTGTATTTAGTGACTGAACTTCTTTCCACAGCGTAGATGAAATATGCTGGCCATTTGGTAATCTTGCACACTTAAATCGTTTTTCAAGTATTCCACAAAGTAATCAATTCACAATTTAAAGGGAAGGGATTTTCGGTGTAATTTATCCACATTTTCTCAACCAAACTGAAACTAAACATCTACCTGCCTCGCCTGAAAGGACTTTCATGGGAAGGCTTGTACCTGTGTATCTCTATGTACATTTCATGCACCAGACAATTTTGCCACAAAAATATTCCACGACAAGAAAAGTGAAAATACAATAACTGTTATTTATTTATGAATTTTTTACTATTTGGAACAAATTTCCTCTTAAATCGTGCATTAAAAATAACAGGTATAAGCAAAAAGGAGTAGACTTGCATTCTGCTCTGAATTGGGGTATATTAACATAAACCAAACAGAACTTTCAATCTCTCATACTCTAGTCTCTCAACGCGCCAAAGCTCTGAAGCGGCATTTAGTTTTGGAAAACTGCGGCTTGCGTGCGTTGACATAAAGTACGGTAAAGTTTCTAAAACGCCTGTCAACTCACGCAAGCGGCAAAGCGCCGTTGTGATTTGGGCATAAGGCTTGATTGACATTCGCATTTTTCAAATAATGAAGTCGCTTCAATTAGATTCTTCAAAGTTTCTATTTCGGCCCAAAATTCTGTGGCATTTATGTTACATCAACTTCTACTACTTAACAATCTCAGATTTGAGTTTAAGATTGAAAGATTTTTTTATTTGATAGTTTGTGGAACGGGTTTTAATGTCGTAAATTTTGAATAAACTTTACAATTCTAGGTATATTCTTGCAATAGTAAAATGAGCAATTTTTTGGCTAAATGGATTGCATTTTAAATAAAAGTTTATATTCATTACACCTGCAACCTTTTTATATAGGTAATCCTTTTAATAGTAAACTTATCTTGTTTGGGTTTGTAATGTTGCGAGACTTACTAGTGTCACAGTTTAAAGATCTTTCAACGCGAATTACCTAAATGTTGGTCCTGCCTGGTCATTTTTACGCCCTCCTGGGCCTACGCCCTGTGCCTGGGAACAGAAAAAAAGAGAGTTCATTTAAGTGTTGCCGTCTGCTTTTAATTCAATCCTACATATATTTCTTGGAAAGAAATGCGAATTTTACAAAATTCATTAAATTGAAACAATTTTATTCCAAGAATTACAATTAAAAGATTACCTATCCAATATCGTGTTAACTACTTTTATGACGTAGGTATAAAAAACTTAATACCATGCTGCTCGTACAAAACACAAACTGAAATGCAGACATTACATTGGAAAATACATACGAACAGCGCAGGTAACCACTCGACATTACACAGAATGTCGAAAAGCCACATATGTGTCACGAGTGCCTCATATCGTACGTATGTCTCCTTATGTGAGTGTCACAAAGAGAGCTAGTACACGGCATGTAGCCATTGGCACCATACGCCTTCGGTTTGATTTATTTTTTTCTCATTTTACAGGAGCTTGCTCGACAATATTCCGCTGTCAGAGTGTTGAAACCAACTTTTTTTCGTTTATACGCCTATTTATACTGATCTATAACAATGTAAAGCGTTTCTTGAGTTGATCTACATAGATTTATGAGTATAATTATAACGGCAAGTGTAGTGAGGTCGAAATATAAAAGTTTCGATAATTGCAAATTGAAATTCATATCAATTTACAAAAATCGTAAACAATCCTATTCAGAACTCCTTTGGCTAGGGTCTCTAGGGATACCAGAAAAAACTGACGAAAATTAACTAACTTGACCAACGCTTATGCTCTTGTCTCGGCGGAACGTGAACGTGTACATTTAATTGGCGACTGCCAGGCGTGTGTGACATGTTGCGCCGTCTTGTTGAAACCACAGCTCCTGCACATCATGGTTGTTCAATTAAAAATAAATAAAATAAATAGGTGGCGCAACAGGCGGGTGACACCCAAGGCCTAGCTTCTCGCAACCATTCGTTTTTTGGGACGAATGGAAGGGACCTACAATTTTATGCCGAGTCCGAACGGCTGAATTGAGAAGCTTTTTCATGACAGTCATACTCTCGGATGTTTGTCAGACGTTCGCGAGAGGTGGCGCAGTAGAAAAAAACCTTTAAGATGTAATTTGTGTTTTTCCGGGGATCGAACCTGGGATCCCTCGCACAGTAGTCCAGCACACTAACCACTGCGCTACTGCGCCAATTGTTGTTGTTCAATTGATGAACGAAAAAGTCAGGGGGCTAACTATGCACTTCGCCGCGAAGCGCATTTTTTTCGATTTCGCATTTTGGTACTACGTTCGACGGCGAAAACTATCGCACTTCGCTCCATTACATTCGCGCAACTATGTAAATGCGAACGCCATTTTATCGACGTGAAATGCAGTATATAATTTGATGGCGAATTATGTGGTCAGCGGTGCATTTGCATGGTACAAAAAAAATAGACGGCAGAGAGAAATAGTGTGATTTTGTTTAAAAGTCGACATTCCAAGCGATAGTTTTGCATAGTTGCCATGTCCGCCGCGAAGCGAACTGAACGAATCGCAAATTATGCGATTCGCGGCGAAGTGCATAGTTAGCCCCCAGTTATCATGGCTCTATAGCGGTCACCATTGACTGTAACGTTCTGACCAGCATCGTTTTTAAAGAAGAACTGACCAACTATTCCACCAACCCACCTTGCTAGGTGATCCTGTGGCATCAATTCTTGCTTGAGTTGGATTTTGTAAGCACGCAAACTAAGATCTTTCCGCAAAATATTCCATAAAGTGGATGGAAACATATCCAATTCCTGTGCACGATGGCGGATAGACTGATTCGGGTCTTTCTCTACGCTACGCTCTACCTACAGCAGCAATGACTTCTTCTGTACGCACTGTACGACGTCTCTGTGGATGCGTATTATCATTTAGAGTAAATGTGGTGCGAAAACGTTCCATAGTTAATTGCTCTGATGGACGATTATGTTGACCGTAAAATGGACTTAGTGCGCGATACGTTTTTCGAACAGAACCATGATTTTCAAAATAAATTTGCACAATTTGGAAGCTTTGTTCAGACGTTAGTATATTCACGTTGAAATGCCAGATCAAACTAAAAATAAATCACTTGACAGCTGACAAAATGACCGCCAGTTCAAATAGTGTTGCCAATTTAAAGTTCTATACCTCTAAATAAAACACCCTTTCCTTTAAAATGACGCCAGACATCTAGCTGATAGAACTGTTGGACTTTAGTTTGTATATCACTCGAACAGACATTTTGACTATGATATCGGCCAGGTTGAACGGATTATTCTTCACATGCCGAGTATACAGTATTTGTAATAAGATAGTGTTGTCAGATTTTTTTTTAATGGCTTCACCGTCTTTTATTAAAACTAATATGGTTGTATGGGAGACGACAAAGGTTATTCAGTCTATATTTTTTTTTAATTTTACGATGATTTCTCTTACGCTGTTTGTTGTCTTAAAATTGATCTTGCAAGCGATACATTTTAGATTTCGGTACTTTTACGTAGGGAATTCACTGGATTGCCTTACCATTTATTTAAATTATGCAGTCACATTTTATAATAATTCGTTATTATTAATCTTCCTTTACACTTTCACTATTTTTGCTATAAAAAAAAAACAATTCATCTGTCACCGTTAATGCTTATTCATACACATATACATAATGTATGTAACATAAATATGCAAATCACCATAAATAAAACTCATAATATTTCAGAACTTCAAATCGATGTAATCCGCAAAGAAGCTACAATATTAATAAATAATGTATTAGAAGAAAGTATTAATATTCTTAGTCAGCAACAACAAAGTACATGTAGATATGATGATGATTATGAAAGTAAAAACGATTGCCTTCATAACGATGACTATTGTGGAAGGAGTAATGTAATTTCTTCAACTGTTGAATCAATGTCTGAAGCATCACTTGGCAACAATGATAACAGTACACGATCTGATTCAATGAAGGACACCGTGGTGATACTGAAAAACCGAACAGGTAAAGATATGAAAACATAATATGTAAGCTAACTGCATATGAATTGCAATTTCCTCTTTAGTTGTAGAGCCGGCAAACAAAATTATTCAAGAACAAAAAGTAGAATTAAAATTCCAGAAGCTTTGTTCTCGAGTCGATAGCATTGATAAGAACGCCGAAAGTTTTGATAATACATTTAGTTTGATTGTCCATGACGACGAAATAAGTAGCCTTCACCAAGACTTTTCGAAAATTAGTTGGAATGACAGTTTATCTGCAAATACCAGTACGGTAGCTGATGTTGGACAAAATACACCAGATATTGATATTCAAGACTTTCCCACAGGTACCTACAAATTATTATTAACATTTTTTTTGTATGCTTTAACTTGCTGGCAGAATAGTTGAGCTCTAATTGCGTACATTTATAATGGCAAAACAACCTAATTATTGACTCATGGCATGATAGAATGATTACAATCTTTAACCAATTTCAAACAGTTTTTTTTTTAAATCATTTGCAATCATTTAATGAACTACCCTAATACAATTACCCTTTCCACGCTTTTTGTTTTAGACACAGGAGGAGAAGTTACCCAAAGTTATAGTTTCGAACTGCCGACAGAAACTAGGAGTATTGATAATGAATTACCGCCAAAGCCTACACCACGTACTTGCTTAACAAACAACGAAGACACAGCCAACGAATATATAAGTGTTGTGGATAATCAGAACAAAACAACTCACGATGATGAATCGAAGATTGAATTACCCATACCAAAGCCCAGACATCAGAAGAAATCCGATTTATCCAGTACTGATTGCGATATAAATATATTAGATGAATATTCTGATACTGAAATAACAACTAATAAAACCAATTTAAACATTATTTCGCAAAAAGCTGCGATGGATGCTACTGCATTTCCAGATAATCAATGTCAAGATGCCATGAGTATTCTTAAAGAGAGTTCACATACGAACCAGATTTTACCCAAGTGTACCAATTCAGATTCAATAAACATTTTAGAAACTACTGCTACTGAAAAAGAAACTGAAGAATCGTTACTAACTCCGTCAGAACACAAGGAAATAGAAAGTACTGCACTACATGAAGAAGGAACTAAAGATAAAGTTCAATATGAAAGTGCTGAACAAAATCTACTTGTTTTGGCAGATATACAGAAGGGTAGCAATCTCAAAAGATGCCCTAGTTTATTCGAAGAGCAGTCCAAACTGATTGATTTTCACAAGTCAAATTTAAATGAAAGTATTGAAAAATGTGAAACTGAATTTCAAACAAGTTTCTATATTGGAGAATCAAGTAGTAATGTTATAATAAAATCTAAGCCTTCTCAACCGGAAGACTCTCAACTATCCGAAAATGATTTTGCAAAGGATGAAAGCTTGATTGATAAAGGAGATAAGTCGGAATCAACATATTGTTCGGAAAATATTACAAAGGCACCTTATCCAGAGATAGAAACAGAGGCGTCATCTACCTCTAATACAATATTAGACGTTAAAGTAATGCGCCAGGGATCAGAAACACGCAATGACTTACTTGAAATTGAAAGTGAATCACAAAAGTCGTCTAACGAAGGCATTGCTTCAGTCATCGATGATACTTTATGCAAAACACTTAATGATTTCGATAGTAATACAAAGACAGAAGAAGATCAAAAGGATCTGCATGATACAGCTATACAGTCGGCAAAAGAGAAGATCGTAATAGATATCCAAGAAGAAATTCAACCTAACATCTGCTTAGATAACAAAAATATAACCAAAGCGGCAAGACTTGATCTCGTATTAGATAAAAGTGAATTAGAACTCTCTGAAAAGTCTTGCTCACTACCCAGTGCTCAAGTATCAAATGACATAACTGAAACCGCCAACACTATACCAAGCCACTTTCTTCCAGATGTGCTATTAGTTGAGCGAACTTTAGAAGAAGTGAAGTTATCACTGGATGCGGCTAAAGAAGAACTTATTCAAGTAGTAAGGGATGGAAAATCTATCAAACAATCGCCATCTGAATTTGAATTTAAGAATATATCTCATATAAAAAGCGGCTTAATGCAATATCCAGACCGCGATGATTTAAAATGTGATTTGTCAAAAGATCTTAATGTTGTCTTATTGGAAGATATTACTGAAGCAAGTCTGCCTACTGATGAAGACGCAAATATCTTAGAACCCGCAACAGGTTTGAGCTTGGAAATTGCTGCAACATCTGCTGATTTAAATCAACAAACTGTTGCGAAACCAACGAGTCCAGTCAATAACAGGTGGTCACTGCATGATGTTGACAATTCAAGCTCAAGTGATAGTTATTATAAAAGTGTCAGTAGGCCTTGCTCTTCCGATTTTGATACTGTTCAAACATTCCATACCTCCTCCGAATATCAAACGGCATTGGATGCATCCACTTGTAAAGAATCAACTGAGTATGTAAGCGCTGTTAGTACTTTTGACAGCAGCGGAAAAACAATAAGTTCACATGAAAGTATGAAAAGTTTGAGCTCTGCAACTTCAGGTAATTTAGGCAGTATTGACGCATCAGATCTATCCGAAACGTTAGTGGCATCAATTGGAGATCCCGAACTTGAAATTGACGTCGAAAATGAGGATTTTGATACAGATATGAGCGTACAAATCGAAGAAGAGTTTTGTTCAGAACCTGCGAACTATGATTCGCTGACTTCTATGAAAAGATCTCAAGAAATGATATTCTCGAAAGAAGAAATAGCTGCTGAAGTTACAATTAAAACACCTGATAGCGAAATCAAACTCGCAAAAGAAACCGTTTATTATAGTGATGAGAAGAAACTGGCTTCCAGTTTAGAAGAAAGCAGCATTCTATCTACTTCAAGTACATCTGCAATTGACACAGTTATAAATAATTTTGACGAAATAATAGGATCCGCTGGATCATCTTCCTTAGTTGGTATCGAAATGTTCACATCAACAAATGAGGATGATCTTATTATGGAGACATTTGATAATCAAATAGAAGCAGCCCATTACAGCAAGCCTTCGAGCTCTGATGAACTACGACGCAAGGGACATAAACGCAATGAAAGTACCTCAATAAGTACCGATCTAATTAAAAATGTATTGGAGGAGAAAACTGATGATTCTTCTTTGGACGATTTGTGTAAGAGTTCAACCATTTCTAATAAAATAGGGGCGGCTGACGATCCTAAAGGTAGTGAGTCGGAGTCAGACCATGACCCATATGAATCAGAATACTCAAGAGCATTTAAGTCACCAAGCCAAAAAAAGAAGAAGAAAGAGAAAAAAAACACTGAAACACTCGAACAAAGTCCAGAACACTCATTCAGTCCATTGCATTTAGTTACACAAACAATAATTGAAGATACGCTAACAGAGGAAATAGAATCTCAAATCACATCTGAAGAAGAAAGACGACCGTCACAAAATATGCAAGACTATTCAAATATACCAAATATAACTGTAACGGAGGAAATGATTAAATACGAAGAAGAATCTGATATTTTTCCCGACAGTACACTGTATAAAGTAAAAACGCAAGAAGAATTGCATAAAGTAGAAGATACACCCATTAAACGAACGTCAGATCCGAACTTCTCAGTATTAGATGATCAATTTAATGAATTAGTACAGCTGCAATATAAACAAAAACTGGCTGACTTAAACGAATCCGATAAATTTGAAAATAGAGCTCCCGATTCTCCTGACTCTTTTGAAATGGTTGATCAACCAGACATTTCTGATGAATTTGTTATTATAGAGGAGGTAGCTAAAGAAGCAAGTGAGTTTGATGTCGAGGGAAAAGGTATAAAAATTAGTTCAAATAAAATGGTGCAGAAGCACGACGAAGAAGTTGAACAAATACTAATAAAATCTGCTCCCGCTGCAACGAACCTGGGATCTCAAATCTTTCGCGATGATCTAAATTTTGATTTTGAAGAAAGTCCCCCTTCTGCTGAACGGCAAACAGAAGCTGAATCAACCGAAACAGCTGCAAATAAAAAGTGGATCGAAATGCAATTATCTGATCACGCTGCCCAACTCAGATATCCATATGAACTTGAGAGGGGAGTTTTGGAAGATATTAAAGAAGAAGATGCTGAATTTGAAGTAGGCAGCAGTCGAATAAGTAGTTTCAAAGATTCATTCTCGAGTACACCAGATTATGACGTTTTGGCCGGCAGAAAATATTTTTCAAAAGCTGAACACGATGATATTTCAATGAGTAGTTTGCAAGAGTTTGAAAATCTCGAGCAAGCTATATCACTTGAGAACCGAAGAATCTATCAGGGCTCAACAGATTCCAGCAATGGCAGTTTCACAAAACGATACACAATAAGAAACCCATGTGGCGATGATATATCTATATCAAGCCTCAAAGAATTTGAGGGACTAGAAAATGCATGCATTGAAGCTCATTTAATTGAGATAAAGGCTAAAGAGGAAGCAGCTTTACTTTTGTCCCGTTCGGACGAATCCAACAAATCGAATAATGGAACTGAATCATCCCAGAATGTAGTTGTAATAACAAGATTAAAAACAACCACCACACAACCCGCACCGAAAGAAAATATAGAAGCAATTCTTAAATCTAAACTTGAACTATGTGAAGAGCACAAGTCCACTTTTATGGAGACATCAGTAGATAGTCTTGAAATGGAAACAGAACAGTATAGAAGTAAATTAGACTATCTTCCTTCCGAACATGGAAGTGCAGATAGCTTGGAGATGAATAAAAGTGTCGAGCTAGTAACAAGTAGCATAGATTCATTCGATATATCGAGAGATATGACAACAAAATCAGATGCAGATTCATTAGATCCGGTTTCAAGTCAAGTATTTGTAGAGGAATTTGTAAATCCAGTTGAAAAAGAACAGATTACCACTCTACCAATTGTTAAAGGTGATCCAGAAAGTTACCTAAACTATAAAATCACTTCAACTGAAGAGACATTAGACGGACAAACGAAAACAATTACCACTACTACTTATACCAATGTATTAGAAATGTCAAATAATATTGCAAAGGAAATGTCTAACGATTCCCTGAACCTTTGTATTGAACAAACAAGCTCAGCAGCTACAAATGCAACCTATTGCAATGACGGCGATTCAATGATGTCTGACAGTATGACGAGTTGTGGATCAAGTACGCTCATTGAAGACCCATTGATTCCTGTTACCAACCAATATTTTACACAACCTATCCGAGGTGAACGATCCTCTTCTGAAGAATTAAAAACAAAAGATGAATGCATCATTTTAAGTCCGAAAACTTTAGGTATGTACACTACTGAAGGCTTGAAAACCCCGTTAAAAAAAGAATACTTGCCCTTACAAAAGCAAACAAAGAAATATGAGAGGTATAGCAATAGAGCTCAACTTCTCTTTTTAGATTTCTCTTCATATTGTCATGACGTCATGAGGTATACGGGTATACCTATACCTATAGGTATGCGTACCTTACAAAATTGGGTGGGCACTTGTTTTATGACGCCACGATATTTTAGTAGCTTAGTTTAGTTTAATTTAGTGTAAGTGGGTCTCAATAAGGAAATAGCTGAGGCCGTTGATCGTAAAGGGGATCAATGGTTTTGCTGAACACTGATGTAAACCATTTGCTCCTATCGCTAAATCTATGAATGATATTTTATTTTAATTGTTTTCTAATTAAGCCATTCTTAGTAAAAGTGGGTAATATATTGCTCCTCTTTTATTTGTAGCTTTTGTAGAAGTCGTTGAGCGCGTCTACCATTAACGAACTGCAAACTGTTGAATCTTTCAGTCGCAGCAATTTCTTTGGATCTCTTTGTGTCCACAATTGGTAAATTCGATCAGGCAATGTTCGATATACATAATATAAGAACACGAAAGTAAAGTTCAATATAGTTATTCAATATAGGTACCGGCTTATAAGGCTCACTCTTGGCTTTTTGCGAGTGAATTTTTCACGTTTTATGGCACACATTTGTGGGCATTTCTGATATTGATGTGAATTTGGAAAGTTTTCCGATTTAAAAACACATAATTTCTAAAACTGTACGCTTTTAAAAGTCTACGATATAATTTGTCTTTTTCCGAAGATTTTAATTACGATAACGGCAGCAACAATTATATGCAAATTTAAATCCACTTGCCATTTATAATATTTGTCTTGGTTATGGCGGTTGTAGATTCGATTTTGGCGATGCTGTCATTACATCGGAATAATATTCAAGCCCTGGTCTAACCGCTAAGCTTTCGACATTCGATATGTGGTCCTCTTATGTTATTCTTACGTGTCATGCAACGAGCCACGCCGCATTAGACGATTGACACGGCTTGAATGTCACGTTAGGTATTAGATCCGTTTGTTTGCTCTAGCAACTATCGTCTATATGTATTTGTTTTGCATTAGTTACAAGTTGTAGACTTAAAAAAAAAAAAAATAAAAGAACACTATTTTAGACTTTAAACTGTAAAATAAGATTGGTATTCATGCAAACTTTTTTTATTTTCAGAAGACCAAATCAAACAAGGTCAAACTAAACCATAAAGCTAAGGGTAAGTTTTAAAAGTAATTCATAGTATTGTGTACAGAGTAGATACAAATTCTAAATATACGCACTAGCCCTAGCCCATACTAATGCTGCTCGTCCACTTAGTGCCCAAGGCATCAACCAATTTTATTAAACTCTTCAGTTAAAGAAATTGCCCTGTCTGTGAATGCGTAAAGTAGAAATTTTAACAAGTAATTACAACAACTATACACTTCTTAACACTTTCGAGGTTCTATATAGTTGTTGTAATTGCGTGTTAAAGATTCTAGGTACTTTATTTTACTTCACTGAGATAGAAGTGCAAGTGCAATAAAACATTTCTAATAACAAATTCAAAATAACAAATAAAGGATAACCAGCGTTTCATTTTGACATTGCTGTCAATTCCTGAAGCTTTTAATTTCAAAGTTCCGGCAGCAAGTCTTTTCCAGACAAATTTTTGTTCTAGCTTCTGATGGGATGACAAAATAAAACACTTCCGATCCAAGCAAGATATTTTATTAAAAGGCGCAGAACAAGCGCAAAAAGAAAAAAAAATACCAGTTGTATCTAATATAATGTAAAAAGTGATGTAAATACATCTGCAAGTAAGAAAATAGTTTATGGTGAAAAATAATTTGAGTTCACTGTCTTAGCAGCTTCTGTTTTGAGAACATTACCTGAAAATATGAATATACAGGGTGTCCCAGTTAAGAAGTATAATTCTTTAAGGGTGATTCCTAAAGTTCTGCCGAACAAAAAATTGTACGGCAGGGGGGTATATTTTTATCGTATTTCCCGTTATAGCCCATCAAAGTACGCTATAACTTCTAAACGAGTGCCGGTCTTTTCGACAAAATTCATTTCGCAAATTTTATTTCGCATTAGCAATTCGCATTTAGTTTATCTCGCAATACTTGTTTCGCAAATTCCCATGCCGTTTTTGAATTACGTCTACGTGTTTATTTCGCCATACTTGATTCGCAAATTCCCACTCCGTCATTGAATTATTTTGCAACGTGTTTATTTCGCAATGTTTTTCCCGTGCTTTTCCATTTCGCTTATGATTATACAGCATGTTGTTGTTTTGAAAGAATTATGTTAATTCCCGTTATTTAGACAAAGACAGCAAAGACATAAGAAATATTTTAGAAAAAAAGACGACTATTCCGATCTTGGCATTTGCCTCTAATACAAAATGGAGATTCTTTATTTTTGTTAAAAGATTTTTGTTTATAAATTTGAATTGACTTCTAAACAAAAAGAGGAATTTTAATTTTTTTAAGTATACTATTATGTAGTTCACCTTTTCATTATTTGTATCTTGCGTTGTGATTTATTCGCATTTTGCTATTTTGCATTGTATTATTTCGCGAAATGTTTTGTTTTACAATCTATTACATGATAATAATGCGAACAAATAAATCACAACACAAGATAAACATTTGCGATATGAAAAATACGAAATGATGTTTTTGCGAAACGATCATAAAGCGAAATGAAAGATTGCCTAACAAAAATTGCGATTTGTTGAAATGCGAAATAATTAAAAAGCAAGACAACAAATTGCAAAATGGTTATGGCTGAGTAGTGTTAAATTGCCAAAAATAATCTGCGATATGACCCCTACCCCTTCTAAAATATTATAGGCACAAGAATATTGTTTTGAACATTTTGAAAAGACAATTTAGTAGCGCATACTAGAGCTGTGTCAGTCGTTCAAATTGAATGATCAAATCGTTCAAGTATTGGTTGAAAAAATTATTCGGTCATTTCAATCAATCATTCAATGACAGATGAGAGTAGGAAGGCCTCACAAATGCAAGCAGCTCTTTCCCGAATGCTGCCAAACATAGGTGGACCTGGATATATAATAAGGATTCTACTATCCAGAGTGGTCAGCTCAATACTTCTATACGCTGCACCGGTCTGGGCGGGGGCTCTAAAAACAAACGAAACCAGGAGAAAGCTCTCGTCAGCATACAGGCTATGCACAATACGAACAATAAGGGGATTTCGAACAATCTCGGATGAAGCAGCATGCGTTATATCGGGAATGATCCCCATCGACATTCTTGCCAGCGAGATGCAAAGGATTTACCTTAGGCAAACAGCCAACCGGCAAGAGGTCCCTAATGGAAGGGTCAAACTAGAAGAGAGGGAAACATCGATGGCACTATGGCAAGCCAGGTGGGATAACACGGCAAAAGGCAGATGGACCCACAAACTGATCCCCACTATCGAGGTCTGGACAAAAAAAACAAACGGGGACTGCAACTACCACCTTACGCAGTTCTTATCGGGGCACGGCGGCTATCGGAAATACCTTCACAGATTTGGTCACGATAGCTCGCCTTTCTGTCCCGAATGCCCAGACGAAGAAGAAGATACGGAGCACGCAATGTTCCATTGTAGGCGCTTTGCAGGGGGAAGAGCGAACTTACCAAACCCTCAAAGTCTAATAAGCCATATGTTAAGGTCAGAAGATGACTGGCTGGAGGTATGCTCCTTTATAACGAGTGTACACGAAGAACTAAGGAGACTTGAAAGACTTAGAAGGGCCGAAATGGCGGACCCGGAGGATTTAGCATGAGTTGCTAACCAGCCCCGCGAAGTAATACCTAACGGCAGTCCCGCGGGGAGAGTGGTTGAAGGAGATAGGGTGTGGATTAGTACGTCAGGCGCACTCCTGGCATCGATTATTCGGGTTTGCGAATCGTGCATGTTGGTAGCACGGGCTACCGCATCTTTAGAAGATTACCACATCCATTGGCGCAACCAAAAAAAAAAAAAAAAAAAAAAAAGATGAGAGTATTGTATTGCTCCATTCAATTTCAATACAATCAGAAAGCCCAATCATCATTCATTTTTTTTAAAGCTGCATGTTTATCTAAAGACAGAGACAAAACAAAAAGAGATGAAACGGTTATTGCATATCTCATCAGGGATATGTTTGCTGTTTGTAGTTTCGCCCTTTCTGAAAGTGTCAAATCAACCAGCACCATATGTACGACAAAAGTATTGCCTCTATGAATGATTGATGTGTGAGCGTGATTGAGGTTGTGTTGTTTCGTTCTCTCTTTACTGGCTAACCGAGATAAATGAAATGAATGAACCAGTCAGAACAAAAGTATTGACTGCATGAACGATTGACTTGGGGTTATGTGATTGCAATCACCAATACTTTATTGTGATCGGGTCAAAAAGACCGAATCAATCACGATTGACACAACTCTAGCGCATACAAGTCGTAAGCACTTCGTATACATCTGTGCAGCTACAAAAAAATTATGGCTTCTAAACTCAAAATTTTAAAAATTTGTTGTTAACATTTTTTACTTAAAATGCCTTTTTCTCAAAATTTTGATTTTATAAATTATTTTTTTTTTTATGAAATTTTTATAATTGAGAAATTTCCTAAAACTTATGCTAAGCAAAGTTTTTACGTACGATCAACAGAAGTTGTAGTAAAACCGTTTTTTGTCGGGCAAAAATTATCAAAAAAGACTCGATTTTTCTCAAAAACAAGGTTTTTCATTCATAGCACCACAAAATCAAAGATCCATGGGTGTTAAGGTCAGGGTTGGGATTCTGTAAAATACGAAAAGAAAAACGCTTTCGTTTTCACTAAACCTGTCTCTATCATTTATATCATTAACAAACAGACTTTTGTATTAACAAATTGGTTTAATCGGGTACTTTGATCGCGTCTGGCACGGACTTCGCTACGTGTAAAACGTCGACTTACATTTCTGTGTTCAGCAGTCTTCTCTAGACTTAGAAAAAAAATTGGGTTGTATCAAATATTACAAAATGGGTTTAATCCGCTACTTTGGTCGCGTCTGGCAAGGAATTCGCTGCGTGCAAAACGTCTTGGACTATGTTTTCATGTTTAAGCTGATCTACTCTGTTGCTTAGGGCTGTAATCAAATGGTTATACTTATTATTACTATTGTGAAAAATTGTGCATATTCAACGCGCTGTCACACGCTTCGGCTGCAACGATTTGCTGCCAGACTTTTATTTTCAATATACTCTCTACTAAGACTACACAGTAATGCAAATATATTTCGTTTACCTCTCAGACCGAAAAATTACTTCGGCCTCTTGGTCTATTTGGAAAATGGAAAAGATCGCGCGCTTTTTAACATTTTCCAAACCTTTTATAATTTTCGAATTTTTTTTTAAGACGTAAAGAACAATAGACAATTATTCTGTTACTATCTTTGCTTTGCCTTCGTAAAAGTGTGCTGATAGTGTAAAGGCTTAACTACATTCGGCAAAAAGTCAAAAAGTGAAAAAGTGCAAGCACAAAAACAAACGCAGTTGCCTCCTTCTGTTAAGAAATTTATCTAAAAAGCATGCTCTGACACGAACGTAAACTCAAACCAAATACTGCCAGTTTGTGCTTTATGTGTGCGTTTCCATGGCATTTTGTCCAAAAAGGTTCGTTTCTATGGTTACAAGTAAACAAAAATGCGACATTCTAGTCGCATCAAAGCCTTCTATTGGCGATTTCAGTAATTGGCGCAAACTTTGTACTTGTAGTAGTTTTTTTCGCCCTTTCAATAAGTGTGTCACTTGAAATTTAGAGGTATAGTTAACTTTCAACCAAGTAACACACTTTGTGAAAAGTTAAGAGAAAAATACAGATTTGAAATGGTGTGGAAAGAGAAAAGACATTTTCGTGCAAGTACCTACTTTACTTTGTGCCGAAGCCGAATCGCAAGAAAAATCACTTTTTGTCAGATTCAGACCAGTTATTCTGCTCTAGAAATCAGCTGTCTGTCAAATTCATTTTCCATTGGGCAAAAAAAAGCACTTTTTTTAATATTCAGATCACTTTTGCGAATCTCGATTTGAGGGCGAGATTCACACATACTTTCACCAATACCAAAGCAAGAGACATTTGTAAACACAAATTGCAATAAAAAAATAGCTGACTGTCAAATAACACACCAACACAAATGCAAACAAAAAGTAATCTCATTACTCATGTTCCATTGGGCAGGAAAAATCAGAGATCTGAGAGCAAAACGGTAAAAGCCCAATGGAAATCGACATAGGCCTTCATAATAAAATAGGGTGTTGCTACTCACACGTTGTTCGGGACACGGGTGCGTAACGAAATGTCAAAGTTCATATTGCGTCAAGTTGGGGTATGTGGCTCGCTACGCTCGCGGCAAAGGCTCTAAACTCCAGTATAATCATTTTCGGACATTATGCCGTACGTTTAGGATCCAACTTTTATATATATAAGGAGTTTTTAGTGAAAATAGGATTACGTTACGTTGATTATCTAGTCGTGTCCCAAACATCGGTAAACGTCAGTTAAGTACAAAATCTGTCAAAATGAACGTGCGAACGTGTGGGTGGGTGGGTATTTGTTTTATACCGAAAAATGATAATTGGGTAGGTGCAAACTGCATAAAAGATAAGCGCAAATGACTGGTAGTAAGTAGTGACCAACATAAATGGTGATTTGAATGAAATTGTAGGTAAGGCACCCAATCCAACACACCCATGAGACACGTGTGAAATATTTTTTTTTTTTTGCGTAATAAATTTAGCTTTAATTTTTTTAAACATGAAATACATAGTTATTATAATTTGTTAACAAAGCAACAAAATATTTTGTTTGTTTATATTTGTTAATAAATTGGAAAAAAGCAGGATCGGCTGAATTTTATTGTTCAAAATTTGAAAGGCAGAATTTCGACACGCTCTTAATTTGGATACATACACTTTCTCCTGTTGAAGTTATTATTTTTGCATCAAATTGTTCTTTGAGAATAAAATTGCAGCGATTGCAAAGCGTTGATGAAGATCAGAGTTTTACATTAATATTATCTGTTCTCAGACGTAATATTGAATAACACATTTTTCATTATAATTTATCAATAACTGATAAAAAATGTAAGAATTAACTTTTTGATGGTTATGATATTTGGGCAAACTTGAAATAAATTAAAATGTTGCTTTGTATTCTATTATCATGATTAAGTCTTAAATGAATATAATTTTTTCTTTCAATATCTACTTTCATTTCTCAGCAGCATCGTGAATCCAGGAGGAATAAGACGAACCATTTTGTAAAGACATTTTCATACAACACAAGCTAGAACTTCACCAAACTAACTGATAGCATTTATAAAAGTGATTAAATATTCTAATTTTATATACGTATATATGCGTCATTAGCATTACCCATTAGTGTCATATAAGTTGCTGTAATAAATTAAAAATGTTTCGTTAACTTATTTAAGACCAAACAAACAACCAGATTTAAGCTGAATTTTTTTTCGTCTCGTCAGCGTTTCTATCAGGGATTGCCGAATAAAAACAAACGTCTGATAATGGGATTATTGCCGTGACGGGGATGAACGAACACAGCTTTAATTATTCGATTTTTTATATAATATAACTTTGAACTTTGAATATTAACCATAAGAAGAATTTTTTGTTTATGTAGAAAATGTTTCTGCCTGAATATTTCTTTAGCTCAAATTAGTTTAATGTAAATCAGTTCACTGAAGATATTAAACAATCAGTGTCTGATTTTTTTTTTGTTTGCAAGGCAATATTATGTTGTATACCTTTTATAAAAATTTGTTTAAATAACATACACCACTAAAGTTACACATTTATTGTTAGTCATATTCAAACACATGCATGTATTAATCCAATAAATGCTTTTAAAGAACCGGGTGTGTTTTAATGAAAGAGTGAAATACAAGTTATTTTATGTGTCATAAATGACGACAAAATAATCGCGCATGTTCACAAAACCTATATTACACTCATTTATTAATTCAATTTCTTATATTACTCATTTAGGCAACAACTGTGTGGAAGGATTACAGCCAGGCCAGTAAAAATGTTTCAGAAGAATTAAACAAAAAAATTGTGAAGAGTGGAATAAAAATACCTAAGCCACATACTCAATATTTTTAACTCTATAAAAATAAGTCTAGATATTCGTTGTAATGTGAAGACATTCAATTTAAGGCAATGTTTTGCATTTAACAATAACCTTTTTACATGTTAAATGAATTCCTAGTGGACACTACTAAACCAAAGCAGTTCATACAATCTTACATTTTTCCCAATTTGGGTTATATAGATTACTAGCGAACCCCTGCACACTTCGTAGTGCAAAATAGAAAAATAAAAAAATCAGTTTGAAATTCATTTAAATTAGTAATAAACAATTTTTATTGTAATGCTCCGTGGTACATATTTTTGGTTTTTGCAGGAATCTTATTGCGTATTCTTGTCTATCAGGGCAATGCAAATCTTACAAACTTTGGCTCCCATGACTGTCGAAAAATAGCGCCACATCCCTTTATATACCAAAGATTATCTGTCAATTTGAGCTCAATCGATTCGATACGATTTTGAATGTATGGGCAGTGCCACGCCCCTTAGTCCAATTTTGACCAATCTTTGCAGGAATACTCCTGGACTGATACCTAAGAATGTGTGTAAATTTAAACTCAATCGATAAAGTGGCTTTCGAAATATAAGATTTTTTAATGATTCGAAATATTTTTAAGGTTTTTTTTTTGTATGGGCGGTGCCACGCCCCTTTGTCCAATTTTGACCAATCTTTTCAGGTATACTTCTGGGCCAATACCTAAGATTGTGTGTAAATTTGAATTCAATCGATTGCGTGGTTTTCGAAATATAATATTTTAAATGCAGGTGCCTCGCCCTTATAACTCATGAACCAATACACCTACAAAGACCGTATATACTTACAAACAATGGTATTAACGTCACCTTTCATGGGAAATTTCCAGAATCAAAATCGGCATTACAGAGAACATTGGCGACAAACACAATACAACTTATTTTTATATATATAGATAGATTTTATAGCCGAATTAATGAAATTAAAAAAAAAAAAACTATTTACCTATTTGAGATATTAATACATTGAGGTATTGCTTAAACTGTGGACAAAACTATTGGAGACTACAGGAGACACAGGCCAGATGGTTTGATTAACAAACGAAAGAATGCAATGACTGTCCGAAAAATACAATCGGTGCGAAGTAAGTAGGTTTCAGTGAGCCGAATACCTCACCGTTACACTTATTGTTGATTGCTTTTTGACTGTGCTTGTCTTACGCAGCAAAGACATAAGTACACCATAAACGCATATACGCTGATTTGATTGCTCTGGGAAAATGCAAACATTTTTTCGATCGGACAAGCCGTTCCACTAGAATTAACAGTCAAAGTTTTAAAACCCCAGTTCCCTGTCGAACTCTTTTCTTTTTTTATAAGAATTAAAAAAGAGTACCCCGTTCGAATTTGTCTGCTTTGAATATTGCAAAATAATTTCCTATGTCTATCTTACCACTTAATCAAATAATTTGTCGCTATTCTCTAAAAGTGTCAAACGGTGAATAGTTTATTTAAGAAGTTACTTTTTACTATAGGTAACAAAAATCCTATTACCCCGTGGGAAATATCGCAAAATAAACTTCTATTCATTGGCTACAAAGCCTCTTAATCAAATAATTTGTCGCTCTTCGATAAGTTTGTCAAAAAGTGAAAATTGAAAGTGGAGAAATTCGCCCGGGGTAATAAGATTTTTGTAAGTAGTAAAAAGCAGCTTCTTAAATAAACTATTCACCGTTTGATACTTTTAGAGAAGAGCGAAAAATTGTTTGATTAAGTGGTAAGATAGCTTAGGCATAGGCAATTATTTTGCAATAGACAAAGCAAACAAATTCGAACTGGGTAGGTAATCGTTTTTTTTTTTTTAATTAAAAAAAACAAAAGAGCCCGACAGAGAACTGGGGTTTTAAAACTTTAACTGTTAATTCTGGCGAAACGGATTGTCCGATCGAAAAATTGTTTGCATCTTCCCAGAGCAATTAAATTAGCGGTATATGTCTGAACTTTTTTTTTTAAAGGCGATGTGGTGGATCCAGCTTTTCCGGTAAGCCAAGTCCACCACAAAATCTACCAAAAAATTAAAAATACCGCATTTAAATAACAACTAAATTCCATATTATTTGTTTGTTGAAATTCGAATGTGGTGGATCCAGCTTTATCTACGTCCAAAAACCTCAAATTTAAGAAAAACAAAAATTAAATAAATATTACTCCAAGGTATTTATACTGATGAACTGACTCATTTTTGAAACAATTATTTCGTTAACAGTAGTTAAAAAATAAATAACAATTAAGAATTCAAGTACCTACTTTATTTTACAGTATTAAATAATAAAAAAAAACAAATAAATTAAGACAAGGTTTTGTTTGTTTTAAATTTCCCTGCCCAATTGGCTGACACTGCGACCTATAAAGATATATTGTATCATTAATCATAAGAAAACGTTAACATAGCGTTGGTACCTAATTCAGGTAGGATTAGGTATGATTTTCAATATTTAGCTTTATTTTCCGAATTATTGTTGAGAGAACAACAATAAGAGCTCATAGACGCAGTCACTATTGGTAGGAATAGTTGCTATTTCGAGCTACAACCACAAATTCATCAACACACCCCTTTTAAGTGATTGTTGTTGAAAAGTTTTGAATTTTGATAGTCAATTCAGAATTAAAATATGAATACTGGACAGGCAAGACGGAGAGAGATATTCAAGCACTGTCATAAAAGGTATACCCATCTTCACAGATGACTCAAAAACGGAGAATGGAACGGGAGCAGGAGTCTTCTCTGAGATCAGCAGAACTAAGTATCAGCCATATATACCGACTGGTAAATTTGTGATTAGTGCAGGGTTTTTCAGGCAGAGATCTACACGGTTAAGAATGTGGCTTAAACTGTCTCTGCGAGGAGAACTACCACCAAAGGAACCTTCTGTCATTGCTTACACCATAAAGAATTCACTCTGGCAGCATTTTTGGACATTGAAGGAGCATTTAATAATGTTAAAACAGTGGCCATAAAAACAGCGCTCGAAGACCTGGGGGTGAAACAAGAGATTACAAATTGGATTTACGAAATGCTTAACAGCAGAGTAATTAACTCAGAAATCGGGGAGAGCAACATAAGGAGAATAGTGACCAGGGGTACTCCACAAGGGGGCATCATATCTCCTCTCCTGTGGCTCCTAGTGGTCAATAAGATCCTTACGGCTCTAAAGATAAAAGGGACATAAATTGTAGCATACGCAGACGACATTGTAATCCTAATAAGTGGAAAGTATCTACCCACTATTAGCGAACTCATGGAAGCGGCTCTAAAGGAATTATCCTCTTGGGCGGGACCAAACGGCCTCGAAGTAAATCCAAGCAAAACCGAAATTATCCTATTTACTAGGAGAAGAAAAATCGAGAAATTCGATCTGCCAAAGTTGAACGGAATTCGTCTGAAACTTTCCTCAGAAGCTAAGTATCTCGGTATCATCCTGGACTCTAAACTTACCTGGAAACGCAACACAGAAGAAAGAGCAAAGAAAGCACTATGTGCCTTCTACGCATGCAAGAAAACCTTTGGTAAACGCTGGGGTATGCGCCCTTATATAATCCATTGGATGTATACGGCAATTATAAGACCCATACTTACTTATGGGTCCATTGTATGGTGGAAGGCAACAGAAAAGGTAACCTATCTCAACAACCTATCCAAGGTACAGAGATTGGCATGCATCGGAATAACGGGAGCAATGAGATCAACACCTCAAGCCGGGCTGGAAATGATTCTAAATCTTTCACCCCTAAGTGAATACATTTGCAGCATGGCAGCCAAGGGAGCCCTCCACCTAAAGGTGGCAAAAACCTGGAAGCACAGCTCCTATGGGCACGGTTCCATAATTCAAAAATACTTGAGTATTGATCTGGCTAGAAAAACGGACTACATGATTCCGTACCAGAGCTTCAACAAAAACTACTCTACCTACATACACCAAAGATAGGATTGGATTACTAACACGCACGCAAGCGTACAAGAAATACAAATCTACACTGACGGGTCAAAAATGGAAGTAGGCACAGGTGCCGGAGTATTCTGCGAGTCCCTAGGTATAAGTGACTCGTACAAACTCCCAGATGAATGCAGTGTCTTCCAAGCTGAAATAGTCGCCATCGACAAGGCAGCAAGTACCATATCTACAAAGCATTTCGACCCTTTCAAGATTACAATCTTCGTAGACAGTCAGGCGGCCATTAAAGCACTAGACAGCGCAACTATCAAAGCAAAGACAGTCAAGGACTGTCAAAGAGCCCTAAACAAAATAGGCGAGAAACACATGGTCACGCTCTGCTGGGTTCCCGGACATAGTGACATTGATGGAAATGAAAAATGATGCAGTAAATATCATTGCATTAATAGACATCCCAATTAGTGTAGCAAAAAGAAATATTGACCAAAAATCAAGGGAAAAAATTAACACCACCTGGTCTAACAGACACGACTGTGTTATATCCCGTAGCCTTTGGCCAAGAATCGACGAAAAAAGAACAAGGTGTATTCTGAAAATGAATAAACGAGATACTCGAATCTTAACAGGTGTACTAACAGGCCACTGTACCATTGGTACCATGGCCACAAGACTGGGCATTACCTCACCAGACTATGCTGCAGGAGCTGTCAAGACATAGAAGAAACGGAAACCATCAAGCACCTGCTCTGCGAATGCCCAAACCTCCAAACCTGACGACTCCGATATATGGGAGACAGACTTTTCGGAGACCTACAGGACATAGTGCAGGTACCACTGACGAATACAATCAGGTTTGTTAAAAGTACGGGATGGTTTACTTAGTACATAGTCCAAACCCGCCAAGGAACAACTCCAAGAAACCAGGTAAAGTGTTTATGCATGTTTTTTGTGTTGTCCAATAAAATAAAAATGTTTATCCACGACCAAAAACCAAGGGATTACAATGGACCAAAAGGCCCCCGTGGTAGCACAGCACTCTTTAAGCTGTGCACTTCCCTCATACCTAACCTAACCTAACCTTCTGTGTGGACACTGGACACTGGTTTATTAACGCAATAAACTCCAATCTCGTAAACTCCTAGTCCGTAATGCCTCTTGGCAATAAATAATCACACAGTACTACTGTGCTGATGGATTCATCGACATGTTGGTATCGATGTGGAAACGGACGAGGCGCAGCAGACAAACAGGACAGATGCGGCTTTGAAATGGACATACTATCAGCTGAGAGACAAGTACTACCAGCTTTCAACGCAGCTAAGAGCGTCATTAAAAATGTCACATTCAACTTAGCTAAAGAACGATGGAACAATACTTTCGGTTGTATCATAACTCGCAGCTTAAGGCTCGCAATTGACACTAAAAGGCCAAAGATCCTAACATCTTTTGGGGCAAAAACATTTACACTATATTCCCTTTTATATACATAATTTAAATTCAACAGTGTGGTAAACTACGCCACTAGTCTGGTATAAGAGAGAAGAGTAACTACGTTACTTTTATACAATAATGAAATTATTTATAAATTTATAAATTTTTATTTTTTTTATTAAATTTTTATCCTTGAGAAATTTCCTAAAAATTATGTTAAGTAACTTTTTTACGTACCTACTACGATCAACAGAAGTTGTAGTAAAGCCTTTTTTTGTCAGACGAAAATGGTCAAAAAGACTTGATTTTTCTCATGGGGGATCCATGGGTGTTAAGGTCGGGAGATGTGGGTGGCCAAGGATTTGCGCCAAATCGACCAGTCGCTCCACCTTTCATCAAAAGAACGGCTGAGGAATGGATTTACCCCGCTGATACTGTCACAAGGTGCTGCATCTTGTTGAAGGAAGATCGCCCTTCTCTGAACAAGAAGAACAACTTCAAGCAGCTCCGTTCTCTAACAAATTTTTAGTAGTAGGTAATGAGAATTAACTGTTTGTTCTCTTCCGTGAATAATTCCCCCCGGCGGATTCCATGATAGGGGTGAATAATTCATTTATTTAATTCATTGGCAATATTAATACATGTCGATATAAAGCTAGAATTTATAATACACTAGCGGACCTGGCGAACGTTGTTCTGCATAAAATAGTTATTTTAAATATTTCATTTAAATGGTTTAGCGGCCATTATCAGACTTTACATACTCACTTTTATATAAAATAGCTGTACCCGCCCGGCTTTGCCCGTGCACAGAAATTGTATTGCTTAGATCTTAGATAATAATGTTCTTCCGTAAGATTGTCTGTAAATTTGAGCTCAATCTGTTCGGCGATTTTCGAGACATACGATTTTAATTTTTTTTTATGAGCGGTGCCACGCACGGTGATCACATGATCAAATGCATAGTTTACGATTCTATAAAGGACATACAGACAAATAAACTTTCATTCTTATATATGTGACCTCGTTCTTGCCTCACGCGTGGAAATAAAATACGGTTCGATAGCCAAAACTGCTATTTGCGCACTTTTGGTTTTTCACCAGCACAGGGCGGTGAAAGAATAGAACATTTTTAAAGTAATGTGTACATATATTTACTTAGTTCATAATAAAATACCTACCTATTTATGATTTGTTACATATAAATTTGTTGTTTGTTTCTTTTTTTTTCACTTAATTTAATTAAACACTTTAACGAAAACCAATACAAATTGCATTGGGTGGTACAAGAATGCTCATAGATTCATTCATCATTCAATCATTAGATTTACATTTGCATATATGTAATATCTAATATGTACTACAGTCAAAGGAAGTATGTAAAGGGTCCGCCAAATAACTTTTTTTTTTTGAAAATGCTATAAAAAAAAATCTACTGAATATTTTCTCAAATTTATTTTTTTATTTGGAAGTAAAATACTTCCGGTTAATAGTGGAACATAATTTCATTCAAATGGCCTCGGCTGGCCATGCAGTAGCCTACACGATCGGTCCCATTTTTAAGCACATTATCGATTGTGTGCAGCTGTATTTCACCAATGGCTTCACGAATATTGTCCTTTAAAGCGTCAATTGTCTCTGGCATGTCGGCGTAACACTTATCTTTTACGGCACCCCACAAATAATAGTGTTGTACTAAGTTTTCAGCTAAATAGTTTAATAACAGTGATTTTCGAATCCAAATTTGTGACATTTGTCAGCATAATTTTACAAAAAACCGCTCTAACGATTTTGATCAAAATACATATTTAAGACAACATAAGCATTCTTAACATAATCACGTACTTAGTTTTTCTCAGAAAACTCGAATATTTCCGTTTTATGAATATTTCTCAAAAATGACTACCCAAATCCCGATCTGTTTCACACACAGTATATTTTTGTAAAGTCCAAAACTTCAGTACATAGCAATATAATTTGAAATTCATCGCCTACTTGCCTCCTTCAAGTGTCAGTTCGGGGTGAAATTTTAAAGTAATAAAATGTTCTAGTTAATACGTATGTTTATGTTTATGTAGTATGTATTTACGGTATTAATTACACCTTGAGTGGGTATGATTTTAAACGTAAAATTTGCTGAAATGACTCTGAGATTCTGCGAGATTCGCAATAAACGAGAAAGTTACGTGCGACCCAGTCGTGCACATTTTTTTCTTTAGCATTTCCATGTTTTGCTATTCCTTCAACTAGCTTTTGAAACGCGAAATAAAACAATGCGAAAGTAAAGGTGCTAGTACACGATATGTAGCACGCCACAATGAAATTTTGCCAAATAAAAACTGCGAAATAACAAAATGCGAGTTGTTGATATGCGAAATAATAAAATGCGAAATGATCCCAGCGAAACAACAAAATGCAAGAAAAAACCGCCGATTTTCCATTGGGCACATCAGATTTTTATTCCGATCTTAGATTTTTCGTGGCGAATGGAACATGAAAGCAGATTAATCTGATTTTGTATTCTGTGCAAATTGTTTTTGGTTGCCTATGGAAAAATATACGAACTGAATAATATCGATAATGATATCGTTGAAAAACCGAAATTTACAGATGACGAGGAAGAAGAATAAGATGACGAAGATGAAAGCAATTGCTCCAAAATTAGGTCCATGTCCATTATTTACGTTTTTGCTTTGAATAATTGCATTTCAAGAGGCTTTTCGTAATTTTGTTTGAGGAAAGTTTATTGGCATTAGTGAGAAAATGTGTAATTCTTTAAAAATATCGAGATCTGCAAAAAGTGATCCGGATCAAAAATAAGATTAATTTTGTAGTCCAATGGAACATGAGAGGTGATCTAGATCAAACAAAATATTGATTTTTTGTCCCAATGGAAACCACATGAGACGGAAAATATTTCAATTAGCACGCAATGATATTAAGGACCATTCACATGGGAGCGAACGAACGAATTGAGCAAATGAGAATA
The DNA here is from genome assembly GCA_949372485.1 of Cheilosia soror. Classification (NCBI taxonomy): domain Eukaryota; kingdom Metazoa; phylum Arthropoda; class Insecta; order Diptera; family Syrphidae; genus Cheilosia; species Cheilosia soror. The sequence goes on along the minus strand of OX443561.1, from coordinate 56,126,545 downwards.
AACCACTTTTTATGCATTTATAAGCAGAAAATTCCACATTTTATTAATCCAAAATATCCTCCTCTTGGAATAAGGTTAAGTTCGAACAAATTTTGTATTCGCTACATTGTGGAACGCGATTTAAATGATGTGGATTGTGAATAGACTGACAATTCGCGCCAGGGTGTTTTCGTTCGCGGCAAAAAATTTGGATTTCGAAATTTCGTTATTTAAACTGTTAATAAACTTGTTTTCTTAATAAATTTTGATGGAATAATTAATTATCCTCATCTTGGAGTAGTAAAATGTGAAATTTTCTGTTTATAAATGCATAAAAAGTGGTTCGTTCGCATTTCATCAATTCGTTCGTTCGCTCCCATGTGAATGGTCCTTTATAACGAAACACGAACAAGAATAACTTGTTCATTCGTATTTATGACGCTAAAACCGTATATTACCCTGCAATAACTACCAATTACAATTATTTGTTTTCATTAATTGTATCGATTTAGACAAAAGCTATTTCGCATTTCTTTTATGTACTAGATATATCATTGTATGCGTTTTATTTTATCGACGTCATTTGTATCCTAATGCGTAAATGGTAGATACACTCCGTCACTTGATTACGAACACGAATTTTTTGGTTTTAATTTTACGATATTTTTCAAATCCTTCGCTAATCCGGGAAACCCCAAATGCACAAGGAATAAACGATATATGTATTATGTTTATATACTAAAAAAATGGGATTAAGTTGATAAATCTAACTGACGCTTTTCCCAAAAAGGTCATAAAATTTACCTGTTATTTTTGTGTCACTTGATTACGAACAGTGGCTTAATCTACCTGTTAGAAGCTTAAAAGTAAAAAAAATACAAAATTTTCTTGTGTAAATAAATAATGCTTTTATTCAAAGAGTAGCAATAGTTTTTAGTAATGGGTACTACCTCCTGATCACTAAATTACTTTAAGTAGCCTGCTGTATAGAGATTCATAGAGTGCTGTCACTGTATAAATAAACTTTAACTAACTTAAACTTTAATGGTATTGCTTTCCTCCTTCGTAAACTTTTTTTTGAAAGCCAATCGCACAAGTTTACCACGATATGCCCAGATCAGGTTAATATGGGGGCCACGCAAGTAGGTTTAGATTTTGGTTCTGAATGCAGGCTTTTGTTGTCCGTGCGGAAAAGCTTTTTCCAGTATCGATTTGTAAGTGATTACAGTCATTTTGGAGCTTTGGAAATCCAGCTCCCCATACAATTACACCACCTTCTTTGTTGTGCCGTCTTTGAAGATGTATTCCTTTTTTTTCTCAAATCATGGAAATAACAACCGTATCCATCAGGTCCGGTCCTTCCAAATAAAACTTTTTTTTCATCAGAAAAGACGACGGTATAAAAACTCAAGACGCTGGATTTTACGTGACGCATTCAATTGTGATTTCCTCTTCATTTTTTCATTGCCAATATGGCTGGCCTTCTGTATCACGCGTTGAACAGTCGATCTGCTAGCTGTAACTTCAGTTTCTGCCTCTTTGCTGGCTCTTCCCTTGCGTTTTTTTCCATACTTCTGCAGGTCCTTAATAAAGCTGCGTACAACAGTGGCGCCTCGCACATTCGTGCTGGCTATAAAACGAATGGATTTTCCTTGTTCCCGGTAAGCCTATTTCCTCCTTGGTTAATGTCTTTCTGTTACTTATAGTTGTGGATTGTATGAAGTTATTTCTTGAACTATTTACATTTTATACATACATTTAAACAAATAATAAACCTACACATAATACAAATTTACAAAATGAATTAATAAAGAAACTGCAATCTATAGTTCATAAGGAACTAGAGGCGAAAGCAGCTATAGAATAACATTAAAATAACAATATAACATTAATTTAAAAGTAGTGAGGTGGGGTTACGACAAGAATTGTACAGTATATTTGTTACAAAATTAGATTTATTTATATTTTTACAATGAAATAGTACCTAATAAAAAAAAAAAAAAAAATGTAGCGCAAAAATAAAGATAAACAAAAAACAAGTATCTAATTAAATGGTTACCCAAAGTAATTCATTTACATTTTTATAATTTAAACCAAAGAGCCAAAATTTTACTTTTTTGAGAAAAGTGGATTCATTTCTAATAATTCTAATGCTACTAGGTAGATTATTAAAAAGTCTTGGAGCAACTGACGTATAAAAATTTAAAAAAAATTGCAAATTGTGATGTGGTACTAAAGCGAGATGTTGATTGTTCACTCTAAGGTTATAGCTAGAAGAGCAACGGTTCAATAGATAGCCAGATCTGGCGAAAAAAATCTTTAATACCTTATAAAAATACAAATGCTTCAGAGGTAGGACTCTGATGCTTTTGAAAAGTATTAAACTATCATGTCGACGACTTTTATTACAAACAAGACGAATAATATGTTTTTGTGAAATCAGAAGTGGATTAATTTTATTGCTGTGTGTACCACCCCATGAAACTATGCCATATTCAAGCTTAGAGTGCACTAAACCATAATAAATACAAGTAAGAAGTTCTCGTGAGCAATAAGATTTTAAAAAGTACATTTGCCTTGTAGCGGCCCTAAGATACTTTTTGATTGCCTCCGTATGAGCAGACCAACCCATCTTCCAATCAACCAGCACCCCCAGGTACTTGTATGACTTGACACACTCAATATCAAAACATTTCACGGAGCACGAAAGTGATTCAAAAAATGTCTGTGGATACACTGACGAGCTACAAATTACTCTACTATGATTATATTTCTCACAGCTTGCACAATGGAAGGAGAATGATCCATAGTCTACCTCCTTACCAGAAACATTAAAAAACATAATTTTGGTTTTATCGCTTATTACCATTTTATGCATTTCAAACCAATGGCTTAAGACTTCCAAGTCATGATTTATATCTGCAGAAAGATCCAAAGCAGAGTCACTATGAAAAGCACATGCCATGTCATCAGCGAACGCATTAACTTTGCAACGGTATTTTTGTAAAAACAGCGAGTTAATAAAGATTAAAAAAAGTATTGGACCAAGCACAGAACCCTGAGGAACACCCAAAGAGACGCTTCTCAAGGAGCTTAATTCTCCACTAATCTTAACTCTTTGTCCTCTATCGGATAGGTAGGAACGGAACCAATTATGCATTATGCCTCTAAAACCACAATTGTAGAGTTTGTCTAGGAGTATTGTGTGATCGACGGTATCAAACGCTTTTGTAATATCGATAAAGAGAGCCGCAGTTAATTTCCTGTTATTAATGCCATTGTATATATTAGTACAGAAATTTAAGAGGGCAGCTTCAGTTGAAAAACCAGAACGAAACCCAAACTGTGATTCACTAAAGAATTTGTTTCTTTCTAGAAACTTTACCATTCTGTTTTTCACTGCTTTTTCAAAAATCTTAGAAAATACCGAGAGTAGGGAAATCGGCCTATAATTATTTATTAATGATTTATCACCCTTCTTAAACAAAGGTATTACTTCGGCTTGTTTTAACCCATCTGGAAAAATACCATTAGAAATACTCTTATTATAAATAAGGCATAAAATATCGCAAATATTGAAAGCTATTTTTTTAACGAAATTATTTGATAAACTATTAGTTATAGCAGAATCCGATTTTTTTAGAGAAATTATGATTTTATATAATTCAAAAGATGTTATAGGTTCAAAAAAGAAGCTTTGAGACGATGACACATCATGAGATAAACATTCACATTTAGTACATTCAGAGCGACTATCTGACACTACTTTACAACCAACAGAGACGAAATAATCATTGAATTTATTAGCTAAATCCGTGGGATTAGTTATGACAGCATCATCAACTTTTAAGCTTTGAATGTTATCAATTTGAGTTGGTTTATTAAGTATATCATTAACCAATTTCCATTCTTTTTTTGAATCACCTTTGATCTCACGAAATTTGTTTACATAGAAATGGTTTTTACACAACAAAACATCTTTAGAAATTTCTTTACATAATTGTTTGTAAGCAATAGTGATACCAGCTATATTAGGGTATTTGACTTTTTTTTTGTAAAGATTGTTCTTGTATTTAATTTTCTTAAGTAAATCAACAGTAATCCAAGGCTTTAGTTTTTTTAATTTAGACTCACTTTTTTTTCTTGTACTCGAACATTGCTTAACATATTTACTTAAAGTCTCTATAAACGTAAAGAAATCCCTGGAAGGATCACTTACACTTACAATACTTTCCCAGCATTCCGATCGAAGTAGATTATTAAGCGATACATAATCAGTTTTGACAAAAGTCGAACAGGAAGGTGAAAACTTTGAGTTTGAAATAGTATCAGAATCATATTCGAAGCTCAAACACGTCATACAATGATCAGTCAACTGCAAATCTATTACAGAGCTGCTGAGATGGTATTTTTGTGTGTTAAAAAAACGAACCATAATGTGGTCAATGCAAGTGCTACTAGAATCTGAAATTCGAGTTGGCTTGTTTATGCATGACTCTAAGCCATAAGATGACAGTAAAAAAATATAATTATCTGCATGAATAGAATTTTGTAAAATATCAATATTGATGTCACCCAATAAAATTATATCATTAGAAGACTCGCTTGATAATAGATTATCTAATTCCTCTAAAAACAAATTATTCGCCATAGATAGGTCATTAAATCGATAAACGCAGAAAAATGTTAACTTTTTGTCATTTACCTTCACTTTTAAAACATCACAACTACGCAAATTATAGCGATAATCTGCAACGCTTATCTCACTTTTAATAAAAGCCAAAACACCGCCAGCTGCGTACTCATTATAAGCTCCCTAATACTCGAAGTATCCATTTATTTTATTTAAAACATGGTAACAGGCAGATTAAGACACTGTTCGTAATCAAGTGAAACAAAATTAGCAGGTAAATTGTATGACCTTTTTGGGAAAAGCGTCATAAAAGTTGCATTTATCAACTTAATCCCATTTTTATTTCTATACAAAATAACCATAATATATCGTTCATTCCTTGTGCAATTGGTTTTTCCCGGATTAGCGAAGGATTTGAAAAATATCGTAAAATTAAAACAAAAAAATTTTCTGTTCATAATCAAGTGAGCCGGATTGTATGTCTGAACTGGAAATAATCCATTTGTAATAACAAAAAACCTATGTGTGTGATGTGAAAATGACTTAAGCTATCCATCACAAACCACAGAGATTTTACTATCCATATTACTAATTAACCGCCAAAATTGATACATACAATAACAATCTGGTGTGCAGCAGGTAAAACGTCATTAGAAATATGCTATGCAATGCATGCCTCTTTTCCTAATAACCAATTTCATTAATATGAAGTTAATATTTATTAGACTACATACATAGGTACATACATACACCCCTGCCCTAGAATATGAATGACTAATAAATAAAATATTAGTTTTTTTTTAATTAGCTAATGAGTTCGTACTGTGAAAATAATAATGTCCTACACTATTGTAATGTAACAATATGTAGTTACGAGTATCCTCAGTTAGTTATCAAAATGGAGCAACCAGAATCGCTTGTTTCCAGTTTTGAGTTTTTATTTTTCTTGTGTAAAATTTGTGGATTATATCCACAATCTCTAAAAAGTTTCCGTACTGCAAAAGCTTTTCAAGCCTCAAAACTGGGGACCATAATTGTACTTTTATACATGGGACTTATACTGGTCCTTTATAATTTTCTAATTTATTCATTCACTGATGAAGACAGGTCAATTAAAGCAAAACAGAGTAAGCGTTTTCACTGGGTCTTTAATTATTGTTTCACTAATTTATTTATTATTATATAGGTACACTGACCTTTGTAATTGGATTGTTTTTGAACTACATCGCTCCCGCCATGTTGGTAGTAGATCAGTTCACAGCTATAGCGAACCAAGGTAAAATTGAAGGCATTTTTGATCGTATAAAAAGCGTGGATGAAAAACTAGCTAAGGAAAACATATATATAAACAACAAACTTGTCAAAAAGCGAATATCTGCTATGGTCGTATTTACTAGTTCGGCTGAGATTACAATAATGCTTGCAACTTACATATTTCTCGTTGACTATACAAAATGGTATTCTATACTATGGATAATGTCCTGTGTTCCTACATTGCTTAGTGTATTTGATAAAATTTGGTTTGCCTCACTATTGTATGGATTAAAACAAAGATTTCAAGCAATAAATAATTGTTTGGATGAATTAGTGGAAAATCATTATAAAGTACAGCTGGCAAATGAGTCTGAGGTTGATCCAGGTAAAGCTGCAGGTGATGCAGGTATCTTGGATATTCATTCTGGAAACTCTGTAAGAAACGATAAAAACAATAAGATCTTTCCAAATGATAATAGTGGTATTTACAAATTTAGTATTGTACACAATATTAGTGTTAACAAATTTAAATTTCAGTTTTAATATCAACGTCTGAAAACTCTTTTAGAGTCAACAGTTATCCTAATAAGTGCAAATTGGAGGGTACAATAACTTTAGCAAGTGAACTAAGTAATAACTCAAAAATGGATGGGAAGTTGACTAATTTTTGCCAATTGCACGATGAAATTTGCGAATTGGGAAAATCCCTTAATGAGCTTTGGAGTTATCCAGTATTGGTGCTAATGGCATATGGATTTCTAATATTTACAGCGCAGTTATATTTTCTTTACTGTGGAACACAAGGGCAGGTAAAATGTTAAATATTAGGAATTTTTTATTAGAAAAATATCTGCTTTCTTATTGTACGCACAACTGCACAACAAAATACCGAACATATACATATGTAGGGGAACCCGGGCGAAACGGGACAGTTTTGCCTTAACACCGTATATTTACTGCAAATTTAGGAATTAAAACATCATTTAAATTTTAATGAATGACTTCAACTTTTATTTGTATTGTTTTCAGTTTTATATGTTTTTTATAATGAAAAAAAAGATGCAAACTCTTTTTACCGTTCTGCGCCAATATATGGGATAGAATGAGATATGCTTTATTCTTTGCAGAACTCGCACAGTGAAGTTTTTGACTGTTTAAACATTTTTTTAGTTTCTTTTTTCTTGAGTGGCTTGGGTTTGACATCCCAATCCGGCCACCCCGTTCTGCCCAGAGCCATGTGTTTAAGAATGTTCCAAGTGGAAATAAAAAAGAGAGTATTAACTATTTATTAATAAAATTTGTCTACAGTAAAAAATAAAATAAAAAACACTCTAAAAAATTGCAAAATTTGCAAAGTGACTGATAAGAAACCCGTTTATTTTACAGCTAACTCACTAAGCTACGCGTCCGACACCTTTTGCTTTCGGGAGACACACACCACTGAGATATAAATCAACTTTTTGTCAAGTTTGAATGACAGCAAGAGAAGTTATTGACAAAATCCCATTCTGCTCCGGATCTTATTCCGCCCCAGGTTCCCCTACATTACATAGTACCTACACTATAAGCATAGACTAAATAAGTCTTATATGTTGTATAACATTGCACGAGAAAGAAATACAAATTATCCCTTTTCTCAGTCAACTCACAACCACAGAATATCCATTATAATGATTAGAGACACTCATTACTGTGTCACATAGACATGAGAATTATGTCGATTTCCATTGGGCTTTTACCGTTTTGCTCTCAGATCTCAGATTTTTCCTGCCCAATGGAACATGAAATGAGATCAATTTTTTTTGCATTTGTGTTGGTGTGTGATTTGACAGTCAGCTGTTTTTACATTCCAATTTGTGTTTATAAAATTGAATTGTTAATTGTTAGTTTTTTACTTGTACTTGTACAATAACTACTTACTTGTTTTGTTTTGAACTAGAACTTCGTCCTTCCCCATGAAAACAACCCCATACGACGATCCATTCGTCTACATTAATATCCATTTTCAATTTTCAAATTTATTCCACAATAGGTAGGGGAGACTGGGGCACATTTGAACACGTATTGTTTTGAGGTCTCATAAAACAAAACGGCAGTATTTGTAATTGCTTTTAGCAGCTAATAAGAGTTACTACATGGTTTGTATTTTTTTAATAAAATAAAACAAAAACGACTTAGCAAAAGCAAACTGAAATTTTGAAATTACTGAAATATTTTACAGACTGAAGAAACTTTATAAAAACAAAAATGAGTTATTTTATTAACCCAACAGAAATTTTGAAAAAATTAAGACAAAAATTATCACCGCAGCTGTCCTCGATGTTCCCGGAGCGTTAATTGGTGGTGGTAGCTTAGCTTTTAGTTCAATGCCACTTACAGACCCCTTATTCAAATGTGCCCCGGCTGTTTTCTTTAAACCTGCCCCAATAAGTCAAGCGACAGAAAAATGTGCGCAAATATTTATATTTTTCATATTTTTCAAAAAACGTACCTTTATACGTTTTCAAATGCAGTTGTGCCTTAAAAATATATTTTACACAAAAAGAAAAGCTCACTATAAAGTACTTTGAAATATTTTTAAAATGTTGTTTTATTAGCAATGTGCAAATGTGTCTCACGTTCAAATGTGCCCCAGTCTCCCCTAACAATAACTAACCTCAAAGTTTGACAAGAATCACTTGCTTTGGTATTGGTGGAAGTATGTGCGAATCTCTCTCTCGAATCGAGATTCGCAAAAGTGATCTGAATCTTTAAAAAAGCGCTTTTTTTTCCCAATCGAAATTGATTTTGACAGACAGCTGATTTCTAGAGAAGAAAAACTGCTCTGAATCTTAAAAAAAGTGCTTTTTTTTCCCCAATGGAAATCGACATTAGATTGATATAAGCAGTGCTGTAGTGAGAGAGGGAAAATACAGGAGTTTTTTTTTCGAAAATCACGCAGAAAAATTAAGTTTTTAACTTTCTTCATTTTTATTAAATACAAAATTGTAATTAGAAGACAATTTTGCTTGTTGGTGATTTTTTGGATTACTTTATTGAATTTTTTGATAGATAATGATTGTGATATACTCGAACACGTACCAGTACATACAATTTTAAAAGAAATTCTTTGTTTTGATTTTTACAGCAAAAGTAGTCAAATTCATTCTTTAATATGTGATACATTTAACGGTAGGGTCACGGTTTAAGGGTAGTGATGGGATTATATGAGAACATAACCGTTCTCACTCTAGCCTCCCAATAAGGCACTTACTTTCAGGTATGATGAAAAGACAAAATTCCGACATTTATTACAGCTGCAACAAAAGATTGCATGTATTAGGATACGGATTCATAGTGGGAATTCGGCTTAGGACAATAGTTATTGACTTCATGCCGATATGTTACCGCATGGCTGTGATCCGCATCAAAGCTACTTTCCAAAACATAAGCCCAATATGTCCCATCAAGAGGAGTTTTATGACCTACTGGATGGAGCCTACGGAGCTTGACCGGCTCCGTATCTGATGTAAAAGTTGTACTCGGGGATTTCAATGCTACACTTGGAAATGAAATCATCGTTGGCGGGTTACTCGGTAAGCACAGAATCCACGAAACAACAACAGACAGCGGCCAATCAACTAATCGATTTTGCAGCATCTCGTAATACGGTTATAAATAGCACTAGGTTTCCAAGGCTAAGGATCCACACATCAACCTGCCGCTCTCCAGACGGTAGAACCGCCAACCATATAGCATATGCCATATAGCATTCTATGAGAATTACTCGTGGAGACCACAAATAGTATTCTATGAAAAATGTCATTCTATCTATCACCGCGTCTCCACGAGCAATATTTCATAGAACGCCATATAGTATGCTATGAAAATTGCTCGTGGAGACCACAAATAGTATTCTATGAAAAATGGTATTCTATCTATTTCTCAGCTCATAGCTTGCTAGCGATAGTATTCTATGGGGTGTGCTTTTTTGATGTGACGCATGTGTTTTCGTGGGATGGCTATGGAAATAGTAAGCTATGAAATGCCCACCCTATAATTTATTGCATAGGTACTATCATTATTTCTTTTTATGTTTTGTATTTTAAATTTCTTTATTGTTTTGTCCGATATATCGACTTTCTTTGAAAGTCATCTTCTGGGATCATTTTTTTATAGAACATAAATTAATACATTGTAAAGGGTGCGCCATCTAACGTTTTTTTTTTTTAACTAGTGCTTATTTCGCGAATGGTAACACTTAGCTCATGTCTGATTTGACAGATAATTAGTTTTATCCTTCCGCTGAACGAATATGGTTGTGTATACGCTTGAACAACGCTGGGAAATATTGCGACATTACTTTGAAAATCAAGGTAATGTTGCAGAATGTGTGCGAAAATTGCGTACGGATTTTGGAAAAAGAGAAGCACCGTCAGCTCCGTATGTTCGTTATCTTGTGAAAAAAGTGAAAGAAACTGGCATCCTCGTCGATAAACCAAAGCGTGAAAAGCCAAAAACAGTGCGTACACCCGAGAAAATTACTGATTTAAACAGTGTTTTCTAATTGGATTTAGATCAATGTAAGAGCAATATATTTGCTTTAGCTCGGTCGTGGTTTTTTGTTGTCTTTTTTCTTAAAAGATATTCCACTGTTTATTACACAATTCGTCGGCTGAGTTCTATCTTGTCCAATGTCCATTTTTTAAGTTGTTGGGAAATCGATTTTTAAAGATCAGATTCAAAGTTTTTATTCATTAACCTTGATTTTTGTCCTAAAGCAATTTTTTTATGAAAGCTCAGGATATTTCATATATAATGAATATTATATTTTTGTACTTAAAGTATCTGCGAATTAAAAGTTAGTTTACATAATGTATATGAAATTGAACAAAAAAAAAAGTTAGATATATTGAACAAGATAAAATAAAGAAAACAAAACTATGAAAACAATGTAACTAATAGTACTATTGAACAAAAAGTTTTCTTAGTTTAGTGCTTATTGAACACACTAGATCTTTATAACTTGAAAACTGAAGGAAATAGAACAAAACGGATTTCACCAAACGAAAGAGTGTCCCCAAATTAGTAAGACTGCATACCTAACTCAATTTCGCCAAAAATGGTTTATTGGACAAGATAGAACTCAGCCGACGAATTATTTAGTTTGTAGTAATTCATAACTTATTCATTTCAGCCCTCATTTAAATATGTTTTTTGCACAAATGTAACCAGGTGCCTACCGACTATGAATAAAAAAAACTCTGTGGTTTGTTTTGACAGCTTCGTAACAGATTTTTAATTTTCGAAGTTCCATAACAGAATTTCATAAAAGTTCGAAACCCCGAATACGATTTATAAAAGATCTTTTATGGTCGAATTCTTTTATGATTCATAACAAAAAATTTATAACAGAATGAACGATTTTCCCGAATAGGCCTAAATATCAAAGCTGCTTTTCCTTATGATGCCAAGTTAAAAAACTTACTTGGAAGTACCACGGACAAACAAAAAGATGAAAAACAAAAAGCCGGTATTTACAAGATTAGATGCAAAAACTGCAATAATTTCTACATCAGACAAACCAAAAGATCTATAATTGTCAGGTTCAACGAACACGTACACTGTTTTGAGAAAAAAGATGCAGTTGGACCGCCTGCACAGCCGGGTGGGAGGTGTGATGGTATGGGGAGCCAAATACTACTATGGCACCTGCTACATAAAAAAATATGCATTATTCTATACCCCACTTTACTGTACCCTACCTACCTAACAGGTCTACCTAGGTCAATTCCACAATAATTCCATTATGGTTTAATATGACAAGTGCATCGCATTGCGTGCAAAGCATTAGCAAATTCCTTTCCACCGATCACGCTAATTCGCGAAGTGAACTAGTGGCTGGCACAATACTCAGAGGTGTCGCATATCCTCTTCAAGGTAATATCGTATCTAGAGGAAAAATGTCCGGATGCAGAATATAACATTTTTAATTTTGAAAAGAGTTGAACGTAAGACGCGACACAGGACAGTTGAGTTTTAAAATACATAAATGTGTTCTTAATTTTGACTTGTAGTTATTTAGTATACCAAAAATATCATCTGAGTTACTGCCTTAAAGAATTTTGTTCAACATAGAAAAGAAGAAGAATAAACAATTCAAGAATTTCTTTGGAAGTCTGGAATGGCATTTTCACACTGCCCGAACTGTAAAATCGTGGATTCAGACCCAATTAATATCATCGAGAATGTGTGGGGATGTCCGGAAAACAATATAACAGTAAAACTGAGTTAATCGAAGGCATCAAACACGTTTAGTCCATCATTTCATTAAATTATATAGAAAAACTTTATGATTCAATACCCAATCAGATCTACGAAGTAAATTATTAACAAAGGCGGGACCACACATTATTAATTTTGTTTAAAAATATTCAAAAAATAAAATAAAAACATATAACAACAATGTCGTTGCTCAAAAAATTAAAATAAATGAAATTAGCGCAGGTAGAGCTATCCTGATGACCACATTTTAGTTTCTGTGCTAAACTAAGCTGAAAATTGTGCTAAAGCTATACCCCCGAAGGCTGACAAAACCGCGAAGGGCGGCCAAGCAGTGAGCGATGACAACAACGCTTGGTCAAAAGTCCTTAATAAAAAAACAAAAAAAAAGCTCAAGAAACCAAGGACTATAAAGGGGAATACACGAACTGATGCAATTGTGATAGCAGCCAAGGGAGAGCTCTTAAATGCCCAAATACTATCGCAAGTTAAAGCCGACCCAAACTTGATAACTTCGGGGAATCCGTAACAAAGATTAGGCGAACGCAAAAAGGCGACCTGCTGTTTCAGCTGAAGGAGTCAGGTGAAAAAATTGAGCAGCTCAAGGGAATGCTCGGAGAAACTCTCGGCACTAATGCGGAAGTCCGGACGCTGACACACCGAACTACGATAGAAATCAAAGACATCGACGAGGTCATCACCAAGAGCGATATCTGCGAGGCCATTAAATCACAGTTTCAGCTGAAAAGAGGTATGCGAAGCGAACATATCGAGCTTAAGAAATGCCTACGGAGGCACGCAAATCGCGACGGTCGGGTTGCCGCTGGACAGCGCAAAAAAAATGTTAAAATCGCGCAGAATTAAGATTGGTTGGGTGAACTGTCGCATTCGCGTGCAGATAACGCTAACAAAGTGCTTTAGGTGCTTTGAATTCGGGCACACGGGGCGTCACTGCAAGAGCGATCATGATCGATCCAAACAGTGTAGAAGATGCGGGGAAGAAGGGCACATTGCCAAAACCTGCACCAAGAAACCGCTATGCTTCTGGTGTAAAGAGCACAAGCCTGAGAACGCGGGACACGTGGCTGGTAGTGGACAATGTTCGGTATTCAAGAAGGCCCTAAACAATAAAGTATGATGAAGGTCGTCCAAATAAACCCTAACCACTGTGCGGCCGCGCAGCATTTGCTGGCACAAACGACAAGGGAACAAAAAGAGTAGATATTGCCCTAAGTAGCGAGCCCTACAAATCTCTGGATGGTTGTAGCTGGACATAAGGCAGATCAAAGACGGCAGCGATATGGACCTGTGGAAATCACGTTATACAAAAAATCTGTGGGGCGGTGGACTACTTCGCATCGGCTAGGATTAATGACATCTACTTCTACAGTTGCTACGTACCTCCCAGGCTTATACAAGGGGAATATGTGAAGCTCCTGGACGACATTGTAGCGGACGCGCGAGGAAAACACCCAATGATTATTGCTGGTGATTTCAACGCATGGGCTACAGAATGGGGCAGCAGGACCACGAATGCAAGGGGACAAGCTCTCCTTGAAGCATTCGCAATACTGAACGCAAGTTTGGCGAACAACGCTGCAAAAAACACATTCCGGAAAGCGGGCAATGTGTTGGGATTTTTAAACGCGTTCGTGCGTTGAAACATTGAAAGTCGATGTAGAAAAATGTATTTACTTGGTTTATGGACGCAAAAGGGGGTATTATTTAACAGAGAAAATCGTATTCAGTGTGCGCACTCTATTCGTACGGCCATATTCATACGTTTACGTGCGATGCAAAATCGCATCCAATGTGCGGCTAGCCTAAGGGTTGAATTGCTAAAATCGGAGATATCGGTTTTCTTTATTTCTCTTAGAGAGTACACAAACCGAGTTTGGAATCAATCGAATGAAAAATAAAAATGTTCGCATACAAACTTTGAACTTAAGGGTTGAATTTTGAAATATCCTTCCTTATTGCTTGTATACATTATTATGGGAACCTCTGTGCAAAATTTGTATTTTCTAGAGCAAAGGGTTTGGGCTGGGCGTTGATGGTCAGTGAGTCGTATTTTCCATTTTTATATATGAGAAGAACAAGAGGATATGTTATAAAGACGCGTATTTTATATGGCGATTGAGCTATTTTTGTAAATAAATTAAATCTTAACTTTTCGGCGAAACAGTCTTCAGCACATATATAGCTACAAATATAATGTAGAAAAAAAGGAATATAATGTACGTATGCGTGGGTGTTTTTATAAATCAAGAAATAAACAGCTTTTTGCAAATAAAATATTTTTATTTATTGCACCAAATTAATAATTACTTGAAAACCAGTCGATGTATCACTACCATTGGTATTTGTTTAACTAAAGGTTATACCGAATGTTGTGTGCAAATTTTGGGCCTTCTACGTCAATTGGTTTTTCAGATAGACTCAGGAAGAAAATTGGTCTTAGTGCGTTCGGACAGACAGTCGGACAGACATCGTAGCGAAACTTATAGCAACAAGATTCAGTTTTTTTTACTTTATGTACGAAACCTTAAAAATGATATCATGTTTGATTTACACACCATACCCACATTTCTATTTCCCAACTGCAGCATTTCCTAGCAATGCATTTACCAAGAATCCTTACTTTCAGCCGATTCCCTCACTTTTTCGCTCTGCAAAAAATGCGGTAATCACCAGCATTTATCTTCTCTACACATCAGGCAAATGCATATATTTAATTTACTTAAGCTGGAAAACATCTTTGGAATCAAAACGAACTGGAATTTGCTTGCATAAATGTGGTGTGGCAGCGGATAATAATGGACTTTATGAAATTGTAAGGAACCTTAAGCAAGTCGCATTAATTTTGCCTACATTATATGTAATAAAAATTTACTATTACTTTATTTAAGGTCAACCATTTGTCTCTGAAACTGCTAAATCATTCCGTGGATTTCTCTGCCTGTGGTTTTTTTACACTAGATATGGAAACATTATACGGAGTAAGTATATTCTATATCTATAACCAAGTTTTATGATAATTTAATTAATTTTATTGCTTACAGGTTAGCGGAGGAATAACTAGTTATTTAATTATTTTAATACAATTCAATTTGGCCGCCCAGCAAGCTAAAGAAGCAATATCTACAAGTGTCACGAGCTATAACGAAACTGCCAATCTAATGATTGACGACGTTCAGAACGCTTCTAGCCTTACTATGGATAAACTTTTCAGCAAAGTTGGAGAATCTGATGGGCCAAAGCCAATAGCCACAATAGATGATTTCAACACCACGGGAAAGTTTTTATCAACTTCCTCGACCACTGAGGATCCGTTCTAAATATTATATTATTTAATCTCTTTTTTTTCGATGAACTGTATGTTATTATTATTATGTAATATGTATCTACTATAGCACCACTTTAAATACATACATATATGAAATTATTGCAATAGCACACTAGGATTAAGTTGGCAAATAATATAAAACGCAGCATGCAGCTATGCAATTATGCTTATGCAAGTTAAGATACCCGAATACCCCATCCAAAAAATTTAATAATACTAGCGTCAGCAACAGTATCCGTAACCATACAACACACATATCTCTCATGATACTTTGGGATAACAAACATTGCTTCCTTCTGAGGCATTGCAGATAAGCATTTGGATACGATGCTCAATGATAAATAACAAACAATCGCTTCCCTCTGAGGCATTGCAGATAATCGCATTTCAGCATATTTGGTCAGTATCAAATATCTTGCTTCCTTCACCTTCTGAGGCATCGAACGTTTTGCCAACTCATCAAAAATATCACTATAAATACCAGAGCAAATCATTTGTAAGCTCAGTTCTATTTTAGGATTAAGACAGTTCTCGTCGTTGACTTCCCCCCATCAGTTGTAAGGGGTCAACTAGAGAATGAAATAAAGTTAATTTTAAAAATAAAAAACTTCTAAAATTAATTGGCGCCCAACGTGGGGCATGCAAATATTTGCAAAGTATATCTTGAAAAAATCAAGTAAGGGTTTGCAAATTAAAAGTGTGCGCGTAACCCAAAAACACAATCAAGTATGTATTCTTATAAAAGTATGTATTCTGCAAAGAATTCTCAACAGAATGGAAGATATGGAAAAGAATAATAAGAAAATTCTGGAAAGAATATCTTTCCTGGAAAAACAAAACAGTAATAAAAGAACTGTACTTAAAAGATCCTAATGACTAAAAACATAAAATTTTTATTATGGAATGCCAATGGTCTCGAGAATCGCAACGACGAATTGCAAGTGACTCTCGATATAAACAAAATTGACGTATGTCTAGTCTCCGAGACACATTTTAAAATTGGAACAAAATATAAACTGCGCGGATACAAAACAAATCATACCCCACATCCTCACAATACGGCAAGAGGGGGGGCTGCAGTTATAATCAAAGAAAATGTTAGCTACGATGATGGTGAATACCAGTCGTGTGAAATACAACCCAAGTCCGTAATCATAAAAACAAGCAGCGGCCAGATAACGGTAGCTGCGGCATATTGTTCTCCTAGTTACAGGCTGAAACAAAACGATTTTAAATGTCTCTTCCACAAATTTGGAAATAAGTTCATAATATGCGGAGATTTCAACGCAAAGAACAAAGTTTGGGGATCAAGATTAACAAATACAAGAGAAAGAGAACTCCTCGAATCTATGAAAGAAGGCAATGCTAATTACCATTCAACGGGAAATCCTACATACTGGCCCACAGATATGAACAAAATCCCGGACGTTGTCGACTTCTTTATAACAAAGAATATTTCCTTAAATACTACCCGAGTGCAGGGAGGGCCAGACTTTGACTCAGATCACTCATCTGTGTTGCTTACACTTGGTAATAAAATAATAATGAAGGAACGGAACCCACGCCTAGTCAACAAGCTCACTGACTGAGTGATATTTGCTAGAGGAACGGATTGAACTATCCACAACAATTGATACAAAAGAGCACCTAGAAAATGAAGTACATATGTACTTTCACTCTAGATATACAAAAGGCTGCTTGGGCTGCAACGCCTGAATCAATTAGTAAAATAAAAAGAAACGTATATCCCAAAGAAATATGCGAAATTCTATCAGAAAAGAGGAGAGCTCGTAAACGCTGGCAACTATCGAGAGCGCCAAGTGACAAAACAAGACTCAACAGTCTAAACAATAAACTAAGAAAAAAGATCAAAGAAATGAAAAATTTGTCTGTGGGAAAGATACCTTACAAATCTGACAAATGATGCCAGTACAGAATTCTCACTGTGGAAGGCTACAAAAAAAATTAACAGACCAACAGCATACAAGTTAAAAACAGCAGTGGAAGCTGGGCGAAAACAAATAAACAAAAGGCGGATCTATTTGCGGAACATCTTGAAAACGTCTTCCAGCCATACGAAGACATTGATTATTTACATCAAACGGACATGTGCGAAGACGAGAGATTGATTCCAGCAGTAACCTCTGAGGAAATATCCACTGAAATAAGAGAAAAAATTAACCCGAAAAAAGCTCCGGGGTTTGATTTAATTACGAGTGAAGTTCTAAAGAAACTGCCTAAAAAAGGTTTGAAAAAAATAGCACAGATAATAAATGCAGCGTTTAGACTAAGGTATGTACCACGCATGTGGAATGTCGCGGAAGATATTATGGTACCAAAGCCGGGCAAATTGCCCAGTGAAGTTACCTCATATCGTCCGATTTCATTGTTGCCAATTTTATTAAAGCTCTTCGAAAAAATTCTTCTGAAACGACTCAATCCGATCATAGAAGAAAAAACACTGATACCAAACCATCTGTCTGAAACTACTGTAGCCACATTTGCAGACGATACTGCTGTACTTGCTGTCGGAAAAACCATGCAGGAAGGTTCAAAAAAACTGCAAAGGACAGTTAGTGATATAGGTATCTGATTGGACCAAAAAATGGCAGATAAAATTAAATGAACTGAAGTCAATCCATGTTCATTTCACCAATAAAAACGTACAACACACACCTGTGTACATTAATAACAAAGAAGTTCTTCATTCGAACTCAGCTAAGTATTTAGGCATGACTCTAGATGCGAAGTTGCGCTGGAAAACTCATGTCAAGAAAAAACATGACGAACTAAATCTACGATACAATAAAATGTATTGGCTCATAGGGAGGCATTCATGTCTCTCAATATATAATAAACTGCTTCTATATAAGCAAGTGCACAAGTAAGACAAACCTACAAAGCATTCAATGCTTCCAAAACAAAGTACTACGCAATATTGATAATGCGCCATGGTACATACGTAACGCTGATCTACATACAGATCTAAAAATTGAAACGGTAGAGGACGAGGTCAGGAAAGTCGCAAGAAGACATGAAGGTAGGCTGCGCAACCATGCTAATTCAGAAGTAGTCGAACTACTTAATAACAACAACTTAGTTAGAAGATTACGAAGAGTAAAACCATTCAAACTAGTTAACTAGGAATAAAGAAAATAAAGACAATTTAACAACTCAATCACACTAACAAAAGTGATAACGAATTAAAAAACAAAAGGTAACAGACTAACGTTAGTACCTTATAGCATAGTATTTATTATAACTATAAGTATTAGAAACAAATTGCTGATTAGTTTAACGACTAGGTGCGATTATTGGAAGGATGGCAACACCATGCTTCCCTCGGGTGTTTTTTAGTGGGTGAGCTAACCGCAAGTCCCACACTATCGCAAAGCTCGCATGCGATGTCTTTCAACGATTTAAAAAAAAAAAATTCTTATAAAAAAGAAGAAAAGTTAAAAAACAAAAAAAGTATCCTAGTAAAAAGGAGAAAAAAAGGGTAAAATAAGTGTGTGACAAAAAATGCATAATATCCTTCATCGCGAAACAAGTGTCCGAAAACAAAGATACTTGCGTGAAAAATAAAAAAAATTATCCTAACGAATAGGGGAAAGAAATAAAAAAAAACCACAAAACTAAAAGAACATTAAAAGGCAATAAAAAGTGCTATGCTACCGGAAGAAATAGAAGACTCAACAGAAGCCGAAGGAGAAGAAGCCTTTACACCCAGCACAGGAGAAGAAAGACAGCTCTAATGCCACAAACCAGTAAGAATAGACCGCCGACTTCCCGTACACCTACCCGATTCCCCCCGGAAAGAATTTCCCTGTCTGTGAATACGTGTAAATGTCAAAATTAATGGCGGCAATGTTTTTCTATGCAATACCATGCGACCAGGATTTTTCAAGTATGCGTGCGTTAATGGCGCCCCTTTGATTTTGTACAGCACCAATAGATGAAAAATCCTGGTCTCGCCGGCAGCTTGTAGGCAAAGTCCGTTATGTGGGAGGAGTCGACGGTCTATTCTTACTGGTTTGTGTCTAATGCCCTAACTGACGAGGAGGCGACAGCAGATTTTCAAAAACACTATCTTATACTAAGATCCAGGACAAGACGCCGCACCCGCAAAGAAAAAATTAAAAATAAACAACCCTTTTATAAAAAAAATATTATAAAAATCAGCAATATTATAAAAATATTTTTTTTGCTTATACTTAATTATATTTTTTTTTTTTTTTTTTTTCATTTCATTTTCAATGGTCCGCTTGTCCATTAAGTGGGTTGCGGGTGTAGGTTGCTCAAGTGGACCCTCCATAGCTCTCGATCCTCCGCCATCGACTCTAAATCATCAAGGGCAATCCCCATACGGGTATAGGAGAGATTATGGACTTGATCTAACCATCTCATCCTTGGTCTACCTAGAGGACGCCTACCCGATGGTACGGATTCCATAGCACGTCGTGGAATCCTGGTCGGGGACATGCGTTTAACATGACCAAACCACCGAAGCATGGATCGCTCCGTCCGGAGAAGTAGCTGCTCGACATTGAGTTCCTCACGTATTCTGGTATTTCTGATGCGATCTCTACGGGTCACACCAGCAATACTACGGAGAAATCTCATTTCGGCAGCTTGTATTCGCGATCTTATTCTTTCGGTCATTACCCAAACCTCATGACCATAGGTAAGAGTTGGAACAAACACCGAATTAAAGACTGACAACTTAGCTTTGACACCAAGTTCAGTCCTCCTGATAACAGAATGACCAAGCTGCCTCAAAATCGATCCAGCCTGACCAATCCTACAGGAAAACTCGGCATTGCTCCTTCCATCACTCGTGAATAAGACCCCGAGATACTTAAACTTCTCCACCTGTTTCAATGGGACTCCACTAACATGCAGAGTGCATTGAACAGGCGTTCGGGAGACGACCATCACTTCAGATTTGTTCACATTTACTTTCATCTCAGCTTCAACACAAACGGCTACAAACCGATCGAGTGCGCGCTGAAGTTCAGTCTGAGAGGACCCAAGGATGACCAAGTCATCAGCGAAGAGCAAATGACTTATCCTCAGATCTCCCAATTCGAAACGTTCTTCGCCAAGACTGCGCTGTAACATCCAGTCCATATAAGTAATGAAAAGGAGAGGCGACAATACGCACCCCTGGCGAAGTCCAACGCCCACGGTGAAAGGTATTGATTTAACGCCGTTTACCCGAACACAGCTTTTACAGTTTGTGTAAAGAGATTGAATGGCTCTCAAGAGAGAACCATCAATTCCATACTCCTGTAATACACTCCAGAGTTTCCTTCGAGGGACTCGGTCATATGCTTTCTCCAAATCTACGAAGCAAGCGTAAACAGGTGTAGCATACTCCCAAGCCTTCTCAAGTACCATTCTGAGAGTGAATAACTGGTCGGTTGTGCTTCTGCCGGGACGAAAGCCGCACTGCTCATCTCCTAATCGTGCCTCGACCACAGCTCTGCAACGCGTTTCCAGCACCTTGGCAAAGACTTTTCCGGGGAGACTTAAAAGTGATATACCCCTGTACTTAATTATATTAAACAAATTATCTCCATTCTGGAACAATTAATAATTCAATTTTAAACAATGACGACAGAGGATAGAACTGAGGACCTAATAACTAGGTTGATAGTGACAACAGGCACGTAGCCAGGGGGGGGCTTGAGGGGCTGAAGCTTGAGGGGGGGGGGGGGGGGGCTTGAGGGGCTGAAGCCCCCCCCCCCCGAAAGTCTAAACAAAAAAAAATAAAACTTTCTAAAGCCCTATTGAGACGATCATTTCAGTTTCAGTTGTACATACCTAGCGTTTGGATACTGTATACCTACCGAATTTGAATTTGTAAGCCCCATTTAGACGGTCATTTCAGTTTCAGTTGAGCTATCAGTTAAGTTTTGAGTTAAACTGATGTCTAAATGCAAAAATTGAAGCGTTTAACTGAAACTGAAACTGATAGAATTCCCATAAGTTGTCATTTTTAGAAGTACATAGATATATGTTCAAACTTTCGGTTGCTCACAAGTAAAATGACTGTCTAAATGCACTGCCTTTTTTAACTGAACCAAGAACTGAATTGATAACTAATCGTCTAAATGGGGCTTTATAACCTTCGGCTAATCACGAGTAAATTGAAATGGGGCTTACAAATTAAGATTCGGTAGGTATACATTATCTAAACGCTATTTATGTACACTGTGCTGTGCAAGCCATAGCTTTAACCTGGCTCTGTCATGTCAACTCCTGCAATTCGCAATTGCCTTGGTGTAGTTAGTAAAAAAGCTAATTTTTTGCGCAACCATTCAAATGCATATGTAACTTTCAAAAATATCATTAAAAAACACGAGCCGAAAAAGTCGACTTCTACGCCTTTGTGAAACAAGATTCATTGAAAGGCAGTATTATTTCCTTGGTAGAACTCTTCAAATGCATGTGCATCTCAATAAGTCTTGAAGAAATAACGAGCAGAACGTGGGCGATTTCTTTGAAAGTATCTACACTTTTGGCAGCGGTCCAAAAAAGTGATTTCGTAGTAGGTAAGCCTCATTGCATGTGAAACACTATTCAGTTTAACGCTACCCTTATCAGTTTTCCTACAGAACAAATCCCTAGATCTCGTTTCTGCAATCGACCGCACAAAAGAAGATCTGAATTCTCTTAAGAACATCAGAGAAAATGCCGAAGATTTTTCTGGAGAGGATTTTCAATCCGAATCCTAACATGCCCAGGACTTGTTTGAATAACTTCATTGAAACAAACAACGCGTTCGAATCCAGAAACCTCTCCGACTGAAGCATATTTTAGACTGTCGATGTCGATACTGATTCCTTGCATAGATTCGTTACGTTCTACCATAGCATCGTTTCAAGCTCTTCTCCAAGCGTTATGGAGAATGCAAGGCTAAGCTTGCTATGATATCTGTTCATTCGGATATTATTGTGGATCCAGATAAGGTGATTGATCTCATGTCAAAAAAAAAACCGTAAGACATATATCTTTAACTATGCCTAAGCTCAAATACACGGTACTATATTATTGTAAAAAATATTTTAGTATCAAAAAATTATATATTTGTATGGGAAGTATGGGTAGTTTTTATTCGACCAAGCTCATTTTTTGTCAAAAATGTTAAAATATTATTAAAACAATATGTGCAAAGTTTAAACTTGCTATCTTTACTGTAGCTATTTAAATTTCATTTTTTTTAACATCAAAAAGCTTTATAAATCCGATATTTTCACCCGATCTTGCTCATCTTCGAACTTAGCCTCGTTTGGTGGATAAAAGCGTACGTATCAAATTTCAAGTCGATAGCTCTTAAATTATGGCCCTTAATCGTGCGGACAGACCGATGGACATCGCTAGATCGACTAAGAAAGTGATGCTGATCAATAATATATATAGTTAGTCATACCTACAACGCCTCCTTATGTGCGTTACAAATGGACTGTCAAAGTGAATAATACCCTCGCCACAGTGTGGTACCGGGTATAAAAAATCAAGACGTCTACTGCTTTGAAAAAAATGTGTGTAAAAAAATTAGTTAAGTATGTTTGTTTAAGTATATACGATTTAAAAACTAACAGGAATCAATGAATAGGAATATACATAGTTTTTTGTTTCGTAAGATTTGGGAGCAAGCCCCCCCCCCCCCCCCCCCCGAAACAAAATCCTGGCTACGGCCCTGAGTGACAAATACCGGCTCTTTAAGGGCAGAGATAGAATCCTTGAAAAAACAACTCTTGAAGGTTATGGGAGCAAACTCCGTAACTGAATACACCCAACAAACAAGAGACGATTCAATTCAATGCAATGAAGCATTAGACGTAATAAAATCACTTCCGGAATTTTCAGGGAAAGTAAATATGTAATGTAATATGTATGTTAGTTGGCGCGAAGCCGCTAACAATTCAATTAGCTTATATACAGAAGGTAGCAAGAAATTTCTCCGCGCTAACAATATTGCGCAATAAAATTGTGGAAAATGCAAATGACATTCTAACGAACCACGGTACGGTTCTAAATTTTGACGCAATCATAAGATTAGATTTTGCTCATACTGATAAGCGTCCTACGCACATAATAGAACAAGAACTTAGTATTCTGAGACAGGGAACCATGTCACTTATAGATTATTATAACATTGTTAATAAGAAACTTACACTATTAATAAACAAAACAATTATGACGCATGGAACAAAGAGCCAGTTGACTCAAGAATTGAACGATGCAAATCGTCGAAATGCATCAAAAATTTTTATAACAGGGTTAATCGCTCCACTATCTAAAATAATCTTTTCTTTGTCACCTTAAGATTTACCGAATGCCTTAGCAAAAGCCCAAGAGCTTGAATCAAACAGTGCTAGGGGAAGTTTTGCTCTACAACACGTAAGAAACAATAATATTCAAACAAAACACAACCAGAATAATTTAAGATTTTCTGAGAGGAAATTCGAGAATAATAAACTCGAAAGTTTCAATAAAAGACAACCAGGTTTTCCCAAAGATTCTGCTGCAGGAATAAAAGGCTATTGTGGCTTTTTTGATTCTTTCAATTTCCAGTTTAGTTTTTTGTCTAGTATAAGTCCCAGGTACTTTGCGCTATCAGAGATTCTGAGGGGAGTGCCGCCAACAGAAGGTGTAGCAAACTGTGGTATTTTCCTTTTATTTGTGAAAAGTACCAGATCAGTTTTCTGGGGATTGACTGTTAGACTGGAGTTCCTGGTTCAGGTGTCGAGGGTTCTTAGGGCGCTTTGAATTTGTTCCGACAGTGTTGGAAGGAATTTTCCCGTTGCTAACAGTACGACGTCTTCCCCATAAGCCGTTATTCTGATGCCATTGTTCTTAAGTTTCGTGAGTGCTTCATTAAGAACATTGACCCACAAAAGTGGGGAGATTATCCCGCCCTGAGCGGTTCCTCTGGAGGCATAAGCTTCTAGCTTAGAGCATACAAGTTGCGCTGGTGTGTCTTGGTTTGCCAGCCTTTGGTATAAAAATCACCTTCACTTCTCTCCATGTTCTTGGTATATACCCCAGTATGAGGCTGCAGTTCTTTTAGTACCGGAATGATGGTGTTGGTGGTTCTCTGCAAGAATTAGTCACTAAGAGGGTAAGAACCATAAATGGTTATACCATCATTACACATTATTACGATGTGCAAGTGTTTGATAGGAGAGTGCGATTTTATGAGATAACAAATCTAGAAAGTGACTTATTAGCAGGTTATGTCCTATTGAGAAATGGAAATGTTACTTTAGATTTAGGGAGGGGAATTTTAACACATAATCGTAAAAATGAAAAAATATTAACTTCAGAAAAGAATTCTGAAAAACTTGGGGAAAATAATAATATGTAACAAGTAAAAGTGTTATCATCGGCCTGGCCGACGCTTTGATACCCTCCACTGTATGTACTGTATAGGTACACGCATGTGTCTAATATTGGTTTTGTATGGGAGGTACCAGAAATACTTGACCGACATAGACAAATTTTAATACCAACTTGACAACTGTAAAAACAAGTCCTCTCACAAAATGTCATTTACCTAAGTCGATTCGTTTGGACGCTATCGTGTTTTCAACAGACAGACAGGCGGACAGACAGACACACAAACCAGAGAGAATAGACCACCAGCTTCGGCCAAAAATGAGAGTTTCATAGAGCCAGTTTCAAAAAGTTACTGCGTGGTTAAGTATGCGTGCAATGTTAAAGTAAACGGAGGGTGAATTTGGTCACGCATACACTGGCACATAGTAACATTTACAGTTATTCGGTGGTAACTTTGAAAAAATTCAAATAATTCAAATAAATTGGCCGTTATCGGGACGTGTTAAGCAAATTGTGTGTTCGGTGTGGGGAAATTATTACTGTTAAAATGAATTACATAAAATGAATTAGTCACTCACACACTTCTGTTATATAATCAACGGGTCTTGCAAATATACATATACTTACACTACTTTATACATAATACTTAATCTATACCTAATACTAGCATAACATTTACCTATTGTACAATTAGTTCTTACTCTTTCACCGAATAAACCGGACGTGTATTAAAAGGGCTCTGCGTTTTTCATATTTCTCTTCCTTTATTTAGCCGTTTCTGCTTCATCGACGTTTAAATTCTAACAATTACCAACTTATATTTCATTAAAAAGCATACAAATACAACTGCGTAGTTACTGTAAAAATGGAATTCCTTTGACAATATTACAAAAAAATATTAGTTTAAGCTGCAAAACTAAAATTAGATGATCAGAAAAAAATAACAAAACATAATTTTTTTAGTTTTGCTGATATAAATTTAAACTTTTTTCTATTTATTTTAATGAAAATTTATTTATTTTCTTTGATTGTTTATTTTATTAAAGTGTAGGTACTGAGTTTTGAAATCAATAATTTAAAAAAAAGGAGAGAGGACATTTGTTTTGTCAGGCTTAATATGTTTATTGATTTATTTCATTTACAAGAAAAATGCGATGAATTGATTTTAACCAACAAATAAATTGGTCATCAGAATTTAAGAAAATTTGCGTTCTAAAAATGAAATACGTCTTGGGCACATAGTTATAAGATCAAATCCTAAGTGCGCATTGTCATATCGGCTTATATCACAAGTAATCTGCATTAGGTGTAAATAAGAATTTATTAACATAGGTAGGTATACATATTACGCTTTCGCAAGGGCAAATATGCGAATTTCAAGAAATATTTTTTAATACAATTAAAATTTTTGAAACTGCCTGTATGCTTTCGTATTAGTTATCCCTAATTTTCCACTATATTTGAATGTCAAAACTACATAGAATTCAAATAGTAAAAAACGCGAATGTTATTCAAAATTATGTTTACATAATTTCATTGTGAAAAACAAAAGAATACCTACACAAAAAGCAAAACTATGATACCTAACATAATAAAACAAAAAAGATAATTACGTGTTTTAGGTAAATTAAAATATTACGTACCTACACTTTTTAGTACAGTTCACTTTTCGCTTTAGTTTACGCGTTACTATGAAAACGAACTTTTTTTTTGGAAAAATCAAAAATGACACTTTTTCATTAAAATTTTATGGCGGCGTTTATACGCTACGCTATGCATTCCTTAGCGCCTATGCTGTTTTAAAACAAATGTTGATTTTTAATTTTTGAATAGCCAATTATTCTTTGTAAAACATAATAATTTTAAATCCATTCATCACATTCTCCTTATAGATAAAATAAAACAATAAACATGTACGACAAAAATAGTTTTCGTTAACTTTTATAACTATTTATTCGAAAATATTAATTACACTTTATCTAATAACAGACGCAATCATCGAAAATAAATTTACTTTCTTGAAAATATAAGTAGAAAAAAGGTCAACATGTTTATCAACAAAATTGCAAAGAATCTCGTTTAGCTGATTTCATCATGCTTCCAATTTAGTTTTACAGCTTAAAATAATATATTTTTTTGTAATAATGCCATAAAATACAAATCATATCATTAAATACAGTTATTACGCAAATATATTATAATGCTTTTTAATAAAACATAAGTTGCCAATTAATTCACCACACCATACACACCATTTGCTTAACACGTCCCAATAGTGGTCAATTATTTGAATTTTTTGAATTATTTCAAAGCCATCTCAGATTCAATTTTCTTATTTCATCTTTTTTTACTTATTCACACGTATTCACAGACAGAAAAAGAGGCGGAGCTACTTATTTCAAAACTGGCTCTATGAAACTCTCATTTTTGGCCGAAGCTGGTGGTCTATTCTCTCTGGTTTGTGGACAGACAGACAGACATGGCTAAATCGATTCAGAATGTGATCCTGATTCATAATTTATATACTTTATATGGTCTTCGGGGAATCCTTCTCGGCGTTACAAATGTAATGACAAAGTGAATATACTTTCCTATGGAGGATATAATACCTATAAATATAGATAGTCGGATTCCAGAAGCGGGTAACGAAAAATCCAAGATCAAAATGGCTTAATGGTCAAGAAAAACGAGAACAATTTGGATTTGTACTTTCTATTGCACAAGCGAAATCTGAAAATCGGTTACAATAATATTATTTCGCTGCTCATTTATCGAACTAGAATGAATGATTTATATTTTGGAATCAATTTCAAATCAAACAAATTCACCGCAGCGTCATGGCGATATGATATTCCAGATTTTTTTCCTTTTCACACGTATTCACAGACAGTAAAATAAGAGAGCGCTCGATAGAGGATCTTTTTTCAAATTAGCGGGGGTTATCCTGGAGACGTACGAAAGCTGACGGTCTAGTTATAGGTGGTTTGTACTACTGGCTGGCGAGGTTTCAGAAAAACACACCCACTATTCCCATCGGGTATAGCTTCTGAGCTTCTACACAAAAGAAAAACAAAACTGGCAGAGAACGAGAAAGTTTAGTATGATCCAGTTGTGCATTTTATTTATTTATTCAAATCCTAATATGTACATGTAAATAATACAGATTATGAAGGATCTGTTTTATTCTTTTTTATATAAACGTCTGTAGTTGCACTTTTCTAACTCAAGAACATTCAGGAGTTTAAAAAATATATCTTGTGCACCATCGTAATCTATAATTCCAACGCAACTAATTGGACTTTTTTTAAATAAAACATAACTCAGCTTGCGCTTTTGAAATGCGAAAGCGCAGGGTATACTTCTGTTTCCACAATCCTCTCGTATACTCATTACAGTTTCATCTAATCCACCTGTAAACAAGATATCGTAGGGTTAATAGAGTTTAAATTAAATAAAAGTGTAATAGAATAGATACCTTCTAAATCACACATTTCGCAGTCCGTAGCAATTATAACAAACTTAATTTTATTGATTTTCATCTGAGCTTGAACTTCCCGGAATCCAAAGACAAGTCGTCGACGACTTCTTCCCTTATATTCGTTAGATTGAAAGGCCCGCTTTTGAAAACGATTAAGTTCTCTCAATAATGTTTCTAATAAATTACACAAATCTTGGGAAGTAGTATTGTCGCAATATCTGAAAAAAAATATAATAGTATGTGTATAATTAATATATCAAATTAAATAAGGAAAAAAACAAATTAATGAAAAAGTTCTTTAAATTAGGCGTGTTTTAATGAACATCTATTAGAATCTTTAGCAGTATCTGCAAATCAAATACACTCGATGTACATAAACTCGGCGACGCGCGCCGAGTCATTGGAACTAACTGACTCATCGCCTCAATTCAGATTATTTTACGGTGGTAATTACCTATTACTGGTATTGTCCATCCGGACTCGACTTGATAAACAAAAATGTTTATTTCGTTTATAAATTGTATAAAAGCCAATTCACAACGGCGCTTAGCGGCGTGCGTGCGTTGACAGATAGAGTAGAACCAATGCTTTCATATCTTAGAAGACATACGAAAAGAGTTTGAAATCGGATGTATAACACTTCTTTGTCTGCTTGATTTCTTAAAGGCTTTTGACAAGGTTAACCATAAAATTCTCTGCTGGAAATTGCAACATCTCTTTGGTTTTGGTAACAGTGCAGTGAAACTTTTCGAAAACTTTCTTTCAAATATATTCCAGAAAATTGTAACTTCCGATTCTTCTTCCGCTCTTCTGCCAGTGAAGCAGGGTGTCCCTCAAGGTTCAATACTTATGGCCAAACCACAACGGCGCTTTGCCGCTTGCGTGCGTTGACAGATAAAGTAGAACCAATGCTTTCATATGGTGCAAGCCAAAATGCAAAACATTTTTGTTTAGAATATTTATAGTTTTTTTTCTAGTCGAGGGAAAATCTAATTTTCTGCTATGTGCAAATGATTGGTATTAATTTATTACTTGGTGTACCCGCTCTTTTGCTCGTGCCAATGAATTGAAATGCTTAGGTAGATATAGCTACATATTTTTTATTGTCTATCGGGACAATGAACATGAATATGCGTACCGACTTTGACCCAAATTCACGGGAGTTCTCCGGCGTTCTATATCAAAGATTCCCTGTAAATTTGAACTCCATAGGCGGGAAGGTTTTGAAGTCCAGCCATAGGAATATAAAAAAATGTCTGGACAGGACAGCAAGATCTTCGCGGAAATATAGCAAAAAAAAATGTCCGGTCATAAAATCCTTTCAATATGCATTGCCATTACTGGCGATAGGTGAACGGATGTGGTAAAAACCCAGCGAGCGACGAAAAGCAGTACCTTGCGATCGAATTCGTCCGAATGTCCAGCATACCACCAGATGTATAAATATAATTGAAATGAAATATAAATAATATGAATTGAAAAATCGAGAATTGAGAATTTATTAATAGATTTTTATTTTTATTTTTTAATAGCCAAGGCAAGTTTTTAACAAAATTGCACCTCTGTATTTTAGTGACTGAACTTCTTTCCACAGCGTAGATAAAATATGCTGGCCATTTGGTAATCTTGCACACTTAAATCGTTTTGCAAGTATTCCACAAAGTAATCAATTCACAATTTAAAGGGAAGGGATTTTCGGTGTAATTTATCCACATTTTCTCAACCAAACTAAACATCTACCTGCCTCGCCTGAAAGGACTTTCATGGGAAGGCTTGTACCTGTGTATCTATGTACATTGTACATTTCATGCACCAGACAATTCTGCCACAAAAATATTCCACGACAAGAAAAGTGAAAATACATAATTGTTATTTATTTGTGAATTTTTTTACTATTTTGAACAAACTTCCTCTTAATTCGTGCATTAAAAATAACAGATATTAGCAAAAAGGAGTAGACTTGCATTCTGCTCTGAATTGGGGTATATTAACATAAACCACACAGAACTTTTAATCTCTCATACTCTAGTCTCTCAGCGCGCCAACGCTCTGAAGCGGCATTTAGTTTTGGAAAACTGCGGCTTGCGCGCGTTGACATAAAGTACGGTAAAGTTTCTAAAACGCCTGTCAACACACGCAAGCGGCAATGCGCCGTTGTGATTTGGCTTTCTCAGGAAAACATCTCAACACGCTTATGCTGCTCGTCCACTTAGTGCCCAACGCATCAACCAATTTTATTCAACAGTTTATTCTAGTGCACAAACTCACGTTGTTCATATTGAGCAACGTAATTCCAATTAAAGTTAAACATTTCTTTATTGAACGCGTTGCGGGCCCCGTACACCCAGTTTATCAACTCACTCACTGTTGAATGACCCCGTACACCTAGTTGACCAACTCATTCAATTGTTGAATGACCTCGTACATCTAGTTGATCAACATGTCTGATTTTGGCAAAAAAAAAAAAAGTTCCTCGAGTTGGACAACAGCGTTTTCGTTGTGGTTGCTCAAAGAGTTAATGAACGCGTTGATAGAGGGTATCAACCACACATCACTTGTTGGGCAACGCGTTGAACGCACATGGTAGCTGGCAACTTCTCATAGCCTCATGAAATATTTCGAGTTTCACTTTCGACATCAGTTTGGTTTGTGACTGAAAGCAATATATACTTCGTTTTACTTTCATTTTCCCTTTCTGGATTTTCCTCATGACTTTATTGCTTTATTAGGGTTACTTGTGCGCGCAGATGTTTTATTACTAGTATTTCCGCAATGGTCTGCGCTGGGTACATCTAGCTAGACCATCGTCTTGTTCTAGATAACTGAGTTGCAAGTTAATGATAATATGATAAATAATAATGATAAACCATACACAGTGCATAAACAAACAGATGTCAGTTGATTGAATTCAATGACTGAACTAGCAAAGGCACACAAATGTCGTCGCATCCAACGCAACTCGAGTCAACAAAAAATTTAAGAAATTGAGGAACGGGTTGTACATATAATGTGCAGCACATTATTGTAAAATCGTTTCTTAACGCGTTGCACAAGCATGTTCAACGAGCAACAAGAGCTCGTACACTACCCGCACATTTCTTTAGCAACGCGGTGAGCAACGATGTCCAACCATCAAACGCGTTGGTTGGATAAAATTGAGGGCATCGTACATTAGAGTTGAATGCGTTGAATTCGAAATTGATGCGTTGGGCACTAAGTGGACGGGCAGCATTAGGGACACAAACCAGAGAGAAATGGACCACCAGCTTCGGCCAAAATTGAGAGTTTCATAGAGCCAGTTTTGAAATAAGTAGCTCCGCCTCTTTTTCTATCTGTGAATAGGCAAACAAAAATTAATTCACTCTGGCGGGAGGTGAAATAAGACAATTGAATCTGAGATGGCTTTGAAATAATTCAAATAATTGACATGTTACGTATGTATGCATGGTGTGGTGAATTAATTACCAACTTATATTTCATTAAAAAACATTATAATAATAATATTTGGGTGATAACTGCCATTTAAATTCCTATGACATTATTATTATTATTATTATTTTAAGCTGTAAAACTAAATTGCAAGCATGATATAATCAGCTAAACGGGATTCTTTGGAATTTTGTTTATATACATTTTGAGCTCTTTCTTCTTATATTTGAAAATGAATTTATTTTCGATGATTGCGTCTTTTTTTTTTTAGTAGAATATGATGAATGAATTTTGAATTAGGTATTATAAAGAATTGGCTGTGGACTGCTTGTCATTTTTATACAAAACCTGCTGAAAAAGTGTTGTTGCTGCTCGCAAATTCAAGTCAATTTTACTTACATATATTAATTCGCACCCATTACACCACTAACTAGCATTATATAATATCATATATAACGACGGTCGCTGCCCAGTAGCGGTAGTAGGGACCGAAAAAGAACGAAAACTTGAGCTATCTTCCCGTTCCCATTGTGATGACATCAAGTGCATTTGGCGAGCAAGAAGATATACGACGATGCAGCGTTCCCACTTTCACTACGATCGTAATTTTTCACTACGATTTTGCCTTAGTTCGGCAAAATCATTACGTCACTACGAAAAATTTGAAAACACTACGATTTTCCGTTCGACTTCTTACCCATATATTTCTTGTATAAAATTCCTTTAGTAAGTAATAACATTAATTTCTAAAATCTGTTCCCTTGGAAAAGTTGTCTGAACGCATTCACAACAGGGCGATTAATTGAACACATTCACTTTTTAGCCCAATAATGGTGGTTAAAAGGTCGATTTCCGTTCTGTGATAGTGTGAAGTGATAAATAATTTAATTTAATTTTCAACTTCCGAGGTTTGTTTATTTACAAAGTAGAATATACTTTTCATTGGCCATTCTCCAGATACATATTCGATTAAATACATACCTTGTTTTCTGAATCCCTTAGCCCGCGCTTATTATACCCTCCACAGGAAGGTATATTCACTTTGTCATTACATTTGTAACGCCAAGAAGGATTCACCAGAGACCCTATAAAGTATATATATTCTGAATCAGAATCACATTCTGAATCGATTTAGCCATATCCGTCTGTCTGTCTGTTGAAAGCACGATAGCGTCTAAACGAATTGACCTAGGCGAATGAAATTTTGTGAGACGACTTCTTTTTACCGTCGCGTCGTCAGGTTGGTATTGAAAATGAGCTATGTCAGTCAAGTAGTTCTGGTACCTCCCATACAAAACCACTATTAGACCCATGCGTGTACCTGTACAGTACATACAGTGGAGGGTATCAAAGCATCGGCCAGGCCGATGATAGCACTTTTACTTGTTTTTTGTTTCCATTGTGAGTCATAGAGCCTCGTCTATGTTGTTCACACTTCTTCACAAATAAAACGGCAGTGATAAAAAAAATTATCAAATGAAAAAAATCTTACATTTGTTTTCACTTTTTCATAGACCGAGAATCGAATTAAGCCCGAACTTGTGAAAACTCTTTTCACTTCATTTAATTCATAATTTAAATAAAAAAGTGGCATTTTTGATTTGTTTCCATAGTAACGCGTAAACTAAAGCGAAATGTGAACTTTCAAAGTAGGTATGCACTTAATATTTCAATTTAAAATATGTACGCACTTATTCTATTTGTTTTGACTTCTGTCCACTTTTTGTTCTTAACATTCCCCATAGTTTTAACATTCTGTTACTATCCATTATTCTGTTATATTCCATTAACTAGTCATATTTTGTACTAATATAATGGAAAACTAGCGAATTAGCTAATACGAAAGCATACAGGAAGTTTAAAAAAATTTGAATTGTATGTTTTAAAAAATATTTCCTGAAATTTGCATATTTGCCCTAGCGAAAGCGTAATATGACAATGCGCAATTACGTTTTGGTCTCATGTATGCCCAAAACGTATTTCGTTTTAAGAACGCAAGGTTTCTTAAATTCTGATGACCAATTTATTTGTTGGTTAAAATCAATTCATCACATTGGGCCTCCGCACACGAGACTAATTCTACCGGCATAAAGCCGATTTTGTAGGCGAGGGGACTGAAGTGAGAGGAAACAAACGGAATAAAATGTTCTGCCGAGTTTGAGCGGTTGAACAAGGCATAAAACTAATCCATACATAACTTTCAAAATATTTCAATTGTGAAAATAATACTACACAATAAAAAGGGGTTCATATATATAATTTTCCTGCCGGCAGAAATCATTACGTGTGCGCTCGAAGTATGGTATAAAAACGGTTTTCTGCCGGCAGAATTAATCTCGCGTGCGGAGGCCCATTTTCCTTGTTGATGAAATAAAACAGTAAACATATTACGCCTGACAAAACAAAATTTACTACATATCTACTTTTTTTTAAATATTTATTCCAAAACTCAGTACACTTTAATAAAATAAACGAATAAAACAAACAATAAAAGAAAATAAATAAATATTCGTTTAAATATATATATATATATATAAAAGGTTTATATATATATAAAAGGTCGAAATTTTTATCAGCAAAACTAAAAAAAGTCATGCTTGATAATTTTGTATGCGTGACAAAATTCACCCTCCGTTTACTTTAACATTGCACCCATATTTAACCAAGCAGTAACTTTTTGAAACTGGCTCTATGAAACTCTCATTTTTGGCCGAAGCTGGTGGTCTATTCCACAAACCAGTAAGAATAGACCGCCGACTTCCCGTACACCTACCCGATTCCCCCCGGAAAGAATTTCCCTGTCTGTGAATACGTGTAAATGTCAAAATTAATGGCGGCAATGTTTTTCTATGCAATACCATCCGACCAGGATTTTTCAAGTATGCGTGCGTTAATGGCGCCCCTTTGATTTTGTACAGCACCAATACATGAAAAATCCTGGTCTCGCCGGCAGCTTGTAGGCAAAGTCCGTTATGTGGGAGGAGTCGACGGTCTATTCTTACTGGTTTGTGGTCTATTCTCTCTGGCTTGTGATTAGGGATCTGATGCAAATTGAGCTGAAAACCCAATATACTGCAGAGGGTTACTACTGCTGCAAAAAAGCTATTGATATCAAATGGGGACTTCAGCCTCGAATTACATATTGGCTTCATGTATCCGTTATTAGACATATACACACGTATTGCGTCGTCGTCTGGTGGACTGCGCTTGAGAAGGCTATTCAATGCAAGCACCTTAGTCGTTTTCAAAGAACGGCATGTGTTTGCATCAGTAGAGTGCTTAGGACCACTCCAAGAGCGGCGATGGACATATTGTTCCACCTACTGGAACAAGTGGCAGCAAATGCAGCCACCCGTATAAAAGCAAGCGGTCTGTGGACCAGTCGACAAACTGGTCACTCGTCTATTCTAGATAAAATAGAATGCATTCCAAAAGATACTGATGGGGTGATACACCAGAGACACGAAAATCAGCTGTTCATTGAAATCGATTTCAATCAGTGAAATAATAAAAGTATATTTAAGGAACATTTTTAATCAGAATTACGTAATTTCTTCTGTAAAATAATTTCATGATTGATTATTTCAACATTGAAATGGGTGGTGGCGTAAACTACAGGGTACAGGCCACGGTAATTTCGGGTATCATTTAAGGAAGGTGGGCCTAAGAGAAGGTGATACTTATAAGGTATGCCTGGAGGAATCTGAGACAGCGGCACATATATTGTGTCAATGTCCGGCTTTGGCTGGCAGAAGAATGAGGATCTTGGGAAAACATTGGGTCGAGACCCATTGGATGAGACAGATCTCATATAAACAGATGCTAGCGTTAACACTAGGAATCGAACTTAGGGAAGAAGAGAAGTCCAGAGAGTCTCTCTGGGTAGGGTTTATAGTGGTAGGGAGACGAAAAGAGACCCAACAATGATGGTATGATTCGAATTCGAACATTTTTATTGTAGAATCGAATTACATAGTTGGCCCCCTGTTCGCAAACACATTTGCATTAGAATGGTTATTTGCGAATTCGAATGGTTTTGAAATTTACTTTAGAATTAGGTAGTACCAAAAAAATTGACAATTCGAGGTCCGTTCGATTTTCGAATATGAGCGCTGGATATAGAGTTACAGAGTACGTATCTTGCGAATTCGAACATTTTGATTGTAGAATCGAATTACATAGTTGGCCCCCAGACTTGGAATTTTCGTAGCAATTGCTTTGTCTTCCACGTTTTATTCATACCGATCTGAGTAAAAGGTCGGTGGCGCCGCTTTTCGAAGATGTCATAAGTTTGAGTCAACTCAAATCAGTTTTTATTCATACGAAGCTTAACAATTGCTTCGATTCTGACATTTATTTTGAGTAAAAGCAATTGCTACGTTTTATTCATACGACGAATTATGTAAGTAAGTTAGTAAGATACATATAACAAAGAATAGTACATTAAGAAGCAAGTAACATTTCGTTCCAGATCTTAGAAGTTTTAAATTCAATATCTATATCCTAAGAATAATTGTTATAATGACTATTTTGTGTATACATATTTATACATACTCTCGAAATCGTCTCGAATGCACTTTAGATGCGCTTGCGGTTCCTAAGCATAGACTGGCAAAACAGTCAGCCACGTCATTGGCCTCAGTTTTTGTGCACAACTGTAGTTTCCTGTCTGCAACTTCGCCTTCACATTTTTTTATTAATCTGTATTTTAAAATGCTTTTTTTAAGTTTTGAGTACTTGCGCTTTCGCTTGCTTAAGGAAGCGTTTTCGGATTTGTAAGCCGAGCGAATTGGCTTTACTGGTTTCTTTGGTTTGGATTTCGCCTTTATAAAATGTCCAAGGTTAAAGATTTGTTGCGATTTTCTGTATTTAACATTTTTAATTTTGTAGGATGTTTTTGATGCTTTACGGAGTTGCTCGTATGTACACTGATCAATTATTGTTAATTTTCCGGACACATTTCCTGGAACATTGCTTTGGACTGCATTCTTATTACTCATACTTTCTTAGAGGTTATTTTTTGGCGCTGAAGTATTTGTACTAAAACAAAAAAAAAATATAAATATATAATGTAATATGTACATATAATTCAAGTTAAACTTATTGAAATCAAAATATGTGGCTGAATTCCAAAACGCAGTACTTCTGCATTACTGCTTAATCAAGCGTTCCAAAACGCAAACAGGTTACTATGATGCAATGCATACTTTTCCAAAACGCATTGTGAACGCATCAACTGCGCAAACAAAAGCAAACAGAGCATCATAAATTATTATGATGCAAATGACATTTAATTTTAAACCGCCAATTAAAATGGATTCATCGCTGGAGTCGTAGTAAAATAATATATTTTGGCAATAATTTGCCAATTTTACTTTGATTTGTAGTAATAAAAAGTGGACGAATGAGTCCATTAAATTATTATTGGCGAGTACCCGAATTCAATTTGAGCCCGATTTTCGAAACAAAAGAAGAAAAAGGTGCTGTGGAGAGTAGTTTTGGAGGAGGTCAAACAAATTAATTAATTGGTGTTTGAGACATTATTATGATAGTTCGCATCAAAGTCGTTCCAAAACGTCAAAAATTGAAAAGCATAACAAATGCAAAGGAGCGCAAAACATTGCATCAGAAAAGCAGTGTGCATTCAAAATGCGCATTTTTTTGACGTTTTGGAATTCAGCCTGTATCTGATGGCCTTTTATCTGTCCATTTCGTCGGTTGATTTATCTCCGTATGTCAATTGGACTAAATATATTTTAAAATTTTTGTTTTATTTTCAGGCGACATTCGTCACGCCGGCCGAGGCGTTTTGTGTTGCAGAACTGAAACGACACGACTCTCTGAACTCTGACATTCTACATACATTTCACGAATTATCCCACTCCCATATGTGATCCTGGCATTTCAGTCGGCGAATTTATATTTTGTCTGTTAGTTTGTGACTTGGCGAATTAATTAATAAAAAAAACTCAATAGTGAATAGCGTGGAGATGTTCAAATAGCGACAAAATGTCAAACTGCAAGTAGGAATGGGAATGGGAATAGTAAGGAACGAGAAAATACTACAATAACGCCTTGTCCAGCGTAGACACGAGAAATGCGGGTAATGCGGGCAGATTACAAAATCAAACCATCCGTGCATTGCGATGTCCCCGCATCGCACACATTGTTTAAAAATCAAGCTGGTTTGATTTTGCCCGCATTATCGTGCGGAAATGATGATTGACGTTTTTTTTTTTCATAAAAGACAGAAGGAGTGCGGAAAAGGAATGGAACAAAGTTTTCTGAAATGTAGTCTAATGTTTTTATCTGTAATATTGCACTAGTTGTGTCGCGTTTCTTTTTTAGATTTTTCAATATCCTTATTTGTAATAAGCTAATTCTAATTCTATTTCGTTCTTGCCGAAATAAAAGCCATTTTACACAGAATGACAGCAGTTTATTAAAGCCATCCGCATGAACGCATTATCGTGTTCTAATTGGACACTTTACGCATTCCCCGCAAATAAATGCGTTGCGTTCAAGCAACGCACCACCCACAAAATCATGCCCGTGTCTACGCTGGACACGGCGTAGGGGTATTCACTTATGACGTTTTCGGTTGGTCGTCCAGAACCGTCCGAAAGCTTCTGAAACCGTTCGATCGGCACTCAACTGACAGTTCTTCTACTGAAAAGAAAAGAAATTTGCTTCTGAATTTGAATTTAGAATCGCGGAGAGTTTTTCCGGACGGTTCTGGACGACCAACCGAAAACGACATTAAAAGCCTAGTACGCTGCTGTTTCGGAACGAAATTTTTCGGTGGTCTCCAATTGCACAGCGAAACGTGTGCGAAAAGACAGCGGAAAATAATTTGTGGAGAGTGGCATCAGCTGCTATACAAGTGACATTTGACAACAGCAAGAATTTGTGTTTTGTAAAATTGAAAGCAATTATATCCTAATTAAAATTATAGAATTTTAAAAATATGTATATAAATCAAAACTAAACACATGCCAGTCACCGTCGACATACGAATAATTGTTAATTGTGTTGGTTCATCTTCTTGTTGTGTTGGCTGCTGCAATTCTTCGAAATTTAAATATTAGATTTCGTCGTATACTTTCATTTCAAAATCAAAATATGAACACAACTACCGCGAAAAAAATGAAATGTAAAATTTCCGCAAGCAATTAATGTCCCGGACAATAAATTGTGTGCGAAAAGAGAGTGGAGAATTGTACCAAGCAATCTACTACAATTGCCCACTTTTCCTCCATCATTTCGCAGCAGCAGCGTACTGCAAAACGAAAAGGAGAGCGAAATTTTTCGTTCATGATTTCGTTCTGTCACTTTTGTATGGGATTTTTCGTTCCGAAACAGCAGCGTACTAGGCTTAATCTGATAAATTTATGCAGCTCGTAAATGTATAAATCCCTGCGGTGCTTAAAGTAAACACCCCTCGGAAATGTAATTGCGTAAATCGCGTAAATCGACTGTAAATCTGGAATCAAACAACAATTCATACGACTTGTGTCAAAATCGTCGCGGAAAATTATAAGGTCTGCGTAAACTATTCACCATACAAAATCTGACAGTTCATTTAGGAGGTGGTAAGTTTCTAGAGTTTACGCAGTTTATGAGACTTTCACGTGTTCAAGACTTTATATTTTTCTGTCTCGCCGGTGACAATGGCCGCGTTCCATTGACCGCTAGATGACTAGCGGCATGCCAAACTCCATATAAAAAAAACTGACATTTCAGCATTAGCGCTAGAGCTCTAGCACATTTTGTGAAATACCCTTTTCTAGGACATTTTTCAATCTAGCGCAAAATGAGCTGCTAGGTTGGAAAAAAATAACGAACTGTCAAAACAAAAGTGAAAGTGCAGAAGTCAAATATTTCCAATTTGGTGTAAAATGGGAATTCAAGCTTCTATGTAATTAATATATATTGTATTTGTTTATTTAAATTATATTGTATTAATAAATATGCGGCATGATGGCACAAAACACATTATTGACTCTCATGAAGATGAAATAATACGAATTCAAATTGGTTCTAATGTCACTTTGCCGCTGCCGCTAGATCTCTAGCGCCAGCGTTCCTCCATCAGGGATATTATGTGCTAGATGACTAGCGGTCAATGGAACCTGGCCAATGTTCTAAATCTGGTATTAAATAAAGTTTTTGAAATAAAAATTGAAATCTACTTCGATGGTCAATACTTTTGTTTCTTTTTTGTTTTTTTTTTATATATGGGCAGGTAGGACAAAAAACATTTTTTTCACTTTGCTACATTTTTTTCCATTTGTTACACTTTAAAAAAAAAAATGACACACTTTAAAAAAAAAAAGTCATACGAATCGGAGGATTTTTGCATCGATGTATATTTCCGAACGTTCCCCGGAACGTCAATGGACTACGACCTGAGAGTATGTACCTGGAATGTACGAACGCTCTACACCCCAGGTGCTACTCAAAAACTTGAGTCTGTCCTCACGCTGTACAAGGCAGATACAACCGCGATCCAGGAGATACGATGGATAGGATCAGGTATGATGAAAAGAAAAGATTGCGACATTTATTACAGCTGCAACAAAAGATTGCATGTATTAGGATGCGGATTCGTCGTGGGAAATCGGCTTAGGACAAAAGTCATTGACTTCAAGCCGATAAGTGATCGCCTTTCAGTGATCCGCATCAAAGCTACCTTCCAAAACATAAGCCTAATATGTGCACACGCCCCTACCGACGAGGCAGAAGATCCTATCAAGGCGGAGTTTTATGACCTCCTGGATGGAGCCTACGGAGCCTGTCCGGAGTATGATGTAAAAGTTGTACTCGGGGATTTCAATGCTAAAGTCGGAAAGGAAAACATCTTTGGCGGATTAGTCGGTAAGCACAGAATCCACGAAACGACAACAGACAACGGCTACCGACTAATCGATTTTGCAGCAGCTCGTAATACGGTGATAAGTAGCACTAGGTTTCCAAGGCTAAGGATCCACACAGCAACCTGGCGCTGTCCAGACGGTCGAACCGCCAACCAAATCGACCATGTGCTAATCGATGCGAGGCACGCATCCAACATCCTCGACGTGCACACATTCCGAGGGGCAAACGTCGACTCTAACCATTTTCTTGTCGCGGCTAAATTCAGAGCTCGACTGTCCAACGAGAAGAAGCTGCGAACCGCCCAGAAGAAGAAATTCGACGTTGGACGCCTTAGCACACCTGGAGTAGCCAGAGCCTACAGCGAGCGCCTGAGTATGAAACTCTCCTCTGTGCACTCACCTACCACAAACGCCAACAATCAGTGGTGCCAGTATCGCGACATCATCAAAGAGGTAGCCGAAACCACCGTAGGGTACCAGCCACCCCAGAGAAAGAACCCGTGGTATGATGATGAATGCGTGTACAGGAAAAAGGTGACAGAAGATGCACACAAGAAAGCGCTGCAGCGCAAAACAAGGGCAGCGAGAGAAGAGTATCGAGCCAGGAGAAGGGAGGAAAAGAAGATCCTGCGTAGAAAGAAGAGGGCTTACGCAGCTTCCCAGCTCAAGGAGATCGAAGAGTCGCGCGATCGTAATAACATCCGGAGGTTTTATAAAAAAGCTAAGCAACTGGCTGCTGGCTACAAAACCGCAACGCAGGCTCTTCGAGATACCGAAGGAAACCTAGTCACTGAAGCGCAGGGAATAGTAGATGTGTTTAAGCAGCATTTCCAGCAGCTGCTTAATGGGCATCATGTAGAGAGAGTGATAGGGCAAGAAGAGAACCCACGTCCAGTCAATGAGGAACTAGTCCCACCACCAAGTATAGAAGAAGTTGGCTTAGCTATAAAAAAGCTTAAGAACAACAAGGCCGCAGGCTCTGATGGTCTACCAGCGGAGCTCTTTAAATACGGTGGTGATGTTTTGGTAGGGAGCATGCACCGAATCATCAACCAAGTATGGGTGGAAGAAAACATGCCCGATGACTGGACTATCAGCTCCATATGCCCCATCTTCAAAAAAGGCGATCCTATGTCTTGCAAGAACTATCGAGGCATATCCCTGCTAAATGTCGCATACAAGATCCTATCCAACGTACTGTGTGAACGTCTAAAACCGTTCTGCAACACACTAATCGGCACGTACCAGTGTGGCTTCCGGCCCGGCAGATCGACTATAGACCAAATTTTCACACTGAGGCAAATCTTGGAAAAGACCAACGAATTTCAAGTCGAAACTCACCACCTATTCATCGACTTTAAAGCCGCGTATGATAGCATACATCGTCAGGAGCTCTATATGGCGATGGCCGAATTCGGAATCCCGGCAAAACTGATTCAGCTGTGTCGCGCGACGCTGGAAAACACGCGCTGCAACGTGCAGTTTGGAAGCAGCCTTTCAGAACTATTTCAAACATGCACCGGATTTCGGCAAGGAGACGCTCTATCATGCGACTTCTTCAATCTCGTACTGGAGCAGATAGTGCGCAGGGCAGGTGTCAACACGGAAGGCACTATCTTCAACAGGTCCGTCCAGCTGCTTGGCTATGCGGACGATATTGACATCATCGGTCGCTCCCAGCGTGCCGTGATAGAAGCGTTCACGGCGATTGAAGAACAGGCGAAATCCGCTGGACTTGTAGTAAATGAGGACACGACTAAGTACATGCTATCAACAAACAAACAAGCATCTGTCCACCGCCTAGGACAAAACGTCACTATTGATAGCAATAATTTTGAGGTAGTTAAGGAGTTCACCTACTATGGAGTAAACGTAAACTCCACGAATGACACCCTAGTGGAGATCCGACGAAGAATTACCCTAGGAAACCGTTGCTACTTCGGTTTGGCAAAACAACTGGGCTCAAAACTCCTAACTCGAAGGACGAAATGTGTGCTCTACAAAACCCTTATCCTGCCAGTTCTGCTTTATGGCGCCGAGTGCTGGACGATAAGCAAGAAGGGAGAGCTGATACTGGGCTCCTTCGAAAGAAAAATACTTCGGCGGATTTTTGGTCCTGTGTGCGAGGAGGGCGAATGGAGGAGAAGATACAACCGCGAACTCTATGAGCTGTACCAAGATGTGGATGTAGTCCAAAAAGCCAAAACACGTCGACTACATTGGCTCGGCCACATCGAGCGAATGGACAATAATGCTCCAGCCAAGAGGATCTTCGAATCCCAGCCCCCAGGTTCGAGAAGACAAGGAAGACCGAACCTCCGTTTCAAAGACCAAGCCATCGCGGATGCCAGAGCGCTTGGTCTGGACAATTGGAAGCAGCGTGCCCTTAAATTTGTGTTTCCTGTTTCCATGGCAAAAGCAAACGAAAAAAAAACAAACACTCGGCCCTAGCGAGGTATCCGTCGGAACGGAAAATTCTCCGATTTCATACGAATCGGAAGATTTTTGCTTCGAGGTATCCTTCGGAACAGCTTTTCTGAACTTCTTTCCGACAAATATGCAACGCACACTGGCGTTTTGCGTTTCAGTGCGATCAAGTTCGTTTTTACTGATATTTTTAACAGTTTCATACAAATTTTCTTCCGATGTGCTCCGACAGGAATTTGTTGCGGAATTTGTTTACCTACGATTTGCAGTGAAGTGTTGGTAAATGAAAGCAATAAAGAAAAAAAACTTTTAGCAAAGTAATTGGTTGTATTTGTTGCTTCAATTTGTGTTTCCAGAGCAAAAAGAAGCATTAAATAGGAAAACCCCGATGTACCACGAAACGACATCATGTCAAATCAATGCGTCGTCGCATTTTAATTATTCTTTCCGAAGACGGATACCTCGAATGTAATTTGAGTCTCCGACGGAGTATGAGTTGCAGAGAAAATTCCGTTCCGACGGATACCTCGCTAGGGCCGACTAAATAAGAAAACCCCAAAGTAGCACGAAACAACAACATGTCAAATCAATGCGTTGTCGCATTTTAACTATTCTTTCCGGAGGCGGATACTTGGAATGTGGAGAAAATTGCGTTCCGATCGGATACCTCAATAGAGCTGATTACCCCTCCAATGAGAATCTTACTGGTTTTAACTCAACAAATTTCTTTGCGTAAGAATTGAAACAACTGTCAGTCGCCTGCAAATTGACAGAAGATTTGAAATTTGATTTGAATTACGGCTATTTGCTTTTGTCTCTGATTTCCTGCGATATGAGAAACAAATTAGTATGAAAATGAATATGAAGGCTGATTGGGATAGGTACAAGGTTTTGGTAGGGCAACACCTGGGGGAGGGGCCAACTCGTATGACCAATCCCCCGGATATAGACAATGCGGTGGACAACCTATGCACAACCTTGAATAAAGCATATGAAAAAGTTTGTCCACTCAGAAAAACGGCTAAGAGGTCTCAACCTCAGTGGTGGAACAAGGAGCTAAGCTCCAAAAGAAAACAGGTCAGACACTTTTACAACAGAGCTAAAGTGGTAGGGGACGATATTACTTGGGATGAATATGTAGAGAGCAAGAGAGAGTTTAAGTACTTGATCAGGCGATCTAAAAGGAAATCCTGGAAGCTTTTCTGTGAATCGATTGCAGATACCAGTGAAGCCTCCCGACTTCGCAAAATTATTGCTAAGGATGCGATAGTCCCCAGCTTTATTAGGAAATCTAATGGTGCATGGGCTGAAAGCAGTGAGGAAGTTCTAGTAGCTCTGGTTGAAGCTCACTTTCCAGGAAGTGGCACTCCAACGGCTTCGAACCCGAATGGGTATCATGAGTACGCTGACGAAGCGGAAATTGAAAAC
Source organism: Cheilosia soror (assembly GCA_949372485.1). Classification (NCBI taxonomy): domain Eukaryota; kingdom Metazoa; phylum Arthropoda; class Insecta; order Diptera; family Syrphidae; genus Cheilosia; species Cheilosia soror. The sequence continues at coordinate 56,082,086 of OX443561.1, read as the reverse complement.
CTTTTCACTTGGAAAAAAGTGCGTTGGGCTATAATGTCCTTCTCTCAATACAAAGCGCCGGGCCCCGACGGCATTCTGCCAGCTATGCTGCAAAATGCCCCGGCCATGGTTACAGGTAGAATCAGGGAAATTTTTATACATTGCCTTAAATTTGGCTACATACCCACGGCATGGAGAGAGGTACGAGTGGTTTTCATACCCAAAGCAGGTAAACCAAGCCATACCTCTGCGAAAGACTATAGACCCATCAGTCTCTCGTCGTTTCTCCTTAAGACACTCGAAAGGCTTCTCGACATCCATATAAGAAGCAAGTGTTGCAATGGAAATCTATGCAATGCTCAGCACGCATACTTAAAAGGTAAATCAGTAGAAACAGCTCTACATGAAGTGGTAGGCAAGATAGAACATAGCTTACACCATAAGGAATTTGCTCTAGCTGCCTTCTTAGACATTGAAGGTGCTTTCAATAACGTTAGGGCAGAGGCAATAAAACGCGCTCTGGAAAGGATTAAGGTAGACCATAGCATCACCAATTGGCTTTGCACGATGCTTGTCAACAGAAATATCAATTCCACTCTCGGACACAGTTCAATAAGAAAATCGGTTACTAGAGGCACTCCCCAGGGAGGGGTTATATCTCCTCTTCTCTGGGTTCTTGTCATAGACGATATTCTTAAAGAACTCAGTAACGCAGGGTTTAGCGTAACCGCTTATGCGGATGATGTGGCGATTTTAGTTCGGGGCAAATTCTTGAACACATTGAGTGAAACCATGGAATCAGCCCTCAACAAGCTCAGAAAGTGGGCTGAAGGGTGTGGACTTCGTGTCAACCCGGAAAAGACAGAACTAGCACTTTTTAGTACAAAATACAAGATACCACCCTTCAAACTATCCAAGATTGGTGGAGTGGAGCTTTCCCTTTCGGATAGCGCAAGATATCTTGGTATGGTCCTAGATAAAAAATTGAATTGGAAACTTAAAGTTCAGGAAAGAGTCCGAAAGGCTCATAATGCTCTCTTCCTCTGTAAGAGAACAGCAGGAAAAATGCGGATTGAGTCCAACAATGATGCATTGGTTATACATACATCATGGTGGTTAGACCCATCCTTACCTATGGAGCTCTTGTTTGGTGGAAAGCCACAAATAAGTTATATATACGGGATATGTTGACCAGGGTACAAAGAACAGCCGGCACTGCCATCACTGGTGCTTTACGCACCACACCCACAGCTGCACTTGAGGCGTTCATGTATCTTTTACCCCTGGACCTACAAATAAAACTGCAAGCAGGCAATAGTGCGCTTCGGCTAACTAACGCAGGGTTTTTCAAAACAAGACAGGTAGGACATAGCTCCATACTAATGGAATCCTTCTCCAACATCCCCGACAAAACGGATGAAAGTTTGTGGGAAATTGACTTCGATACTCCGTACGAAGTACAATACCCAGTTAGGGAGGACTGGCTAAAGAATGAGGTATCGAAGGACAATGAAATCTCGATTTATACGGATGGCTCTAAAACTAAGGAGGGTACAGGATCAGGTATTTACTCTAGGGATATAGGCCTACACGTGTCATTACGACTTCCGGATACATGCAGTGTGTTCCAGGCAGAGGTTCTGGCCGTGCTCAAAGCCGCGGATCTACTTGATATGGGATCAATATCCAACAAGAATATCGCTATCTACATTGATAGTCAGGCTGCGCTAAAGGCGCTAGAGTCCTTCATCATCAAATCTGAACTAGTCAGGAGCTGCCGCACAATGCTCAGAGCATTATGCGCGCAGAACCAGGTCAGATTGTGTTGGGTACCCGGACACTGCGATATAGAGGGTAACGAACGGGCTGATGTTCTGGCGAAAACTGGAGCTGAGCTTCCACCTAATGAAACAATTGAGGGCATTAGACCACCAATAGCCGTGGCCAAGAGAATTATTCTCGAGGATATGAAAAATAGGGCAGATCAGAGATGGTTCAATATAGAAGGGCACAGGGTCTCAAAGGCTCTGTGGCCTAAGCTAGATAGGAAAAAATCTTTAGAATTACTAAAGCTCAGCAGATCAAGGCTAAGAATGACAATAGGGATACTCTCCGGGCATTGTCTTCTAAGGAAGCACGCTCAGAGATTAGGTCTAACAGATACGGACATGTGCAGGTATTGCGAAGACTTACAGGCCACAGAGGATATTACCCATCTCCTCTGTGAATGTCAAGCTATTGCTCGGTACAGGAGGAAATACCTTGGTAGGTACTTCTTCGACAATTTGGAAGAGGTCGGCCTCGCGAACAAAATTGAGGCAATTTTCAGGTTCTGTAGGGAAATTAATTGTTTGGGCGAAGTGGTTTAGGTTATTTGACCGTTATGGTTCCCCAGGGATGGCGATGGGTCCAATATGGTGCCTAGTCCTATGTGATGAACTCACACCCTATTCAACCTAACCTAACCTAACCTAATATGAAGGCGGGAAAATGATGTAGCTTTTTTTTTCTTCTCGATTGCATGTAGTTCAGTCAGAAAAAACTCTTTCATAAGTTTTTCTCTTTGAGAGAGAATTCACCCCCACTGTTGTCATTTTGACAGTCTTTTCCATTTTTACTACAAAAGTAAAGGAACAGACCTAATGTCGATCCCTAACTTGAAAAATTCGTAAAAGAGAGCGGCTTCGAGAGAGCAATATATTACCCCTCCATTCGCGGTTGCCAGATTGGGCGCTTTGTCGTATTTTGGGCTATCTTTTTGCTTAAAAAACGATAGAAATGTCTTCCATAAGCGCAGAACACAATTTTGGGCTATATATCGTTTTACAAATTTTGTTTTAATTTTGTCTGTTTTACTCTTTCATAAAACTAAAAAAATAAATATTTTGGACAAACTCTGACTTTTAAAACATGGCAGCACTCTTGCAGTCAAGTAATATCGAACAGTCGTTCAACTTGCACGCCAAAATCCTGAACATTTTTGGGCTTCCGTGTTATCTAACGTAAGAAATGGATCGAATGAAACAATTTTGAAGGAGTTAAGTTTATTTGCAATCTAATTGCTAACACTTCCAGTGAGCAATTGCGCATACGCATCAATTCAACTGTTAAAAATGTTTGTACATTTCTTTTCTTACATTACATTTCTTTAAAGTTTGGGCGCTTAAAGCAAAAAAAAATTCTGGCAACCCTGCCTCCATTGAGAATCTTACTAGTTTTTACTCAACAAATTTCTTTTCTGTCAGTCGCCTGAAAATTGACAGAGGTTTGAAATTTGATTTGTACCGCGTGAAACGACTATTTGCATTTGTCTCTTGATTTCCTGCGACAGGAGAAACAAATTGGTATGAAAATGGTATTAGAAGGCTGGAAAATAAAGTAGCTCTTTTTCTCTTCCCGAATTCATGTAGTTCAGTCAGTAAAAACTCTTCCACATACTTGGATTCATACTCAAATGCAATTTATTGAAAAACAAAATGCATCTGTAATTTGTCACAGTTACTACAAAAGCGTTTCCTAACTTTTTCGTATGTTTTTCTCTTTGAGAGAGACTTCATCCCCACTGCCATTTTGACAGTTTTTTCCATTTTTACTACAAAAGTAAATGAACAATAACAAAGTAAATGATCCGAAGTGTCGCCGCCCTCTCCACAAGCGTCGTAGACAATGCTACCACTTAAGCCTAGCACACAGATGCTTAGCAAAAACGAAGTGGGAAGTAGTATAGTCATGACTTACATGTCCGGCGTTACCGAATAAGTGGTATTTTCATTGCCATAAACAATTGTGTTCGTTTGAGACCCAATCGTCAATGTAAGCCCTGACCGAGGACGCAGAAAGACCCAGCACAGGTATTGGTCCAGAGAAACTATCCTCTGAGCCTTGCTTAGCAATCTCATCGGAGTTTAGCCCTGAAAGTAAGTGAAATGTCAGTATGTACAAAAAAGCAAAAATTCAGTGGTTAAAATTTAGCTTTTTTTAATTACCTCATATCTTCGATATTTACATATGTTTTTAACAAAGTTTTATTTTTTAAATCCTCCACGAGATTTTCTAGATGGTGGCAAGCCTAGACGGATATACAATCCATAAAAGCCAATTCACAACGACGCTTTGCCGCGTGCGTGCGTTGACAGATAGAGTAGAATCAATGCTTTCATATGGTGCAAGCCAAAATGCGGCTTCAGGCTTCGGATCGACTTTACATCGTAAATATCGTAAAGTCCAACGCGGCGCCCAAGTTGAGCATCTTTCCAATTTCAGGGGCGTTGGGCGGCTTTGACCTTTCATTTTCAGTTTGGTTTGTTCGATTTGATCATATTTAAAGTGGTAGAGCATATGCCGTTCATGTTGGAGTAGCACGGGTTCACTAAGGGTATATACGTAATCGTTTTTAGTAGCCTATGAGGTTTTCTCAATATAAATTAATTATTTTACTGTGTGGAAATGACGAATATTATTTTTGTTGTTGTAATGCTTTCTTTAAATTGTTGACGAAAAAAATATGTGCTTTAATGTAATGTATAGGCTTTTGATATTTTAATTTTGTCTGAAATTGCTCTATGCTTTATTTTACATTACATACATTTTTAATGGTCCGCTTGTCCATTAAGTGGGTCGCGGGTGTAGGTTGCTCAAGTGGACCCTCCATAGCTCTCGATCCTCCGCCATCGACTCTAAATCATCAAAGGCAATCCCCATACGGGTATAGGAGAGATTATGGACTTGATCTAACCATCTCATCCTTGGTCTACCTAGAGGACGCCTACCCGATGGTACGGATTCCATAGCACGTCGTGGAATCCTGGTCGGGAACATGCGTTTAACATGACCAAACCACCGAAGCATGGATCGCTCCGTCCGGAGAAGTAGCTGCTCGACATTGAGTTCCTCACGTATTCTTGTATTTCTAATGCGATCTCTACGGGTTACACCAGCAATACTACGGAGAAATCTCATTTCGGCAGCTTGTATCCGCGATCTTATTCTTTCGGTCATTACCCAAACCTCATGACCATAGGTGAGAGTTGGAACAAATACCGAATTAAAGACTGACAACTTAGCTTTGACACTAAGTTCAGTCCTCCTACTAACAGAATGACCAAGCTGTCTCAAAATCCTACAGGAAAACTCGGCATTGCTCCTTCCATCACTCGTGAATAAGACCCCGAGCTATTTAAACTTCTCCACCTGTTTCAATAGGACTCCACTAACATGCAGAGTGCATTGAACAGGCGTTCTGGAGACGACCATAACCTCAGATTTGTTCACGTTTACCTTCATCTCAGCTTCGACACAAACGGCTACAGACCGATCGAATGCGCGTTGAAGTTCAGTCTGAGAGGACCCAAGGATGACCAAGTCATCAGCGAAGAGCAATTGACTTATTCTCAGATCTCCCAATTCGAAACGTTCTTCGCCAAGACTGCGCTGGCGAAGTCCAACGCCCACGGTGAAAGGTATTGATTTAACGCCGTTTACCCGAACACAGCTTTTACAGTTTGTGTAAAGAGATTGAATGGCTCTCAAGAGAGAACCGTCATCTCCATACTCCTGTAATACACTCCAGAGTTTACCTCGAGGGACACGGTCATATGCTTTCTCCAAATCTACGAAGCATGCGTAAACAGGTGTAGCATACTCCCAAGCCTTCTCAAGTACCATTCTGAGAGTGAATAACTGGTCGGTTGTGCTTCTGCCGGGACGAAAGCCGCACTGCGCATCTCCTAATCGTGCCTCGAACACAGCTCTGCAACGCGTTTCCAGCACATTGGCAAAAACTTTTCCGGGGAGACTTAAAAGTGATATACCCCTGTAATTGGAGCAATCTCTCTTACCCCCTTTCTTGAAAAGGGGCACAATCACCCCAATCTGCCAATCGCTGGGTGTTTCGCCGCATTCCCAGGCCACTTTAATGACACGAGAGAGCCATTTGACTCCCTCTTCACCTAAGGCCTTTAGCATTTCTGACCGGATTTCATCCACTCCGGCAGATTTGCCAGCTTTTAGCGAATTGATCGCAAAAGTGGCTTCCTCTACCGTGGGACTATTTTCCGCCCTGCTTAAGGCGATGGATGTGTCATCCTCAATGCCCTGGATTGGATTGAGCAATTCGGAAAAGTGCTCGCTCCATCTGCGCAAGATGTCCTCCTCATTAGAAAGAAGTGTACCATCTTTGGATTTGACTCCTTCGATAATGTTCCACTTCCTTCCTCTAAGACGGCAGATTGTCTGCCAGAACACCTTGCTTGCAGATCTGTGATCACGGTCCAATTTTTCGCCGAACTCCTTCCAAGACTGCTCTTTGGCTGCTTAAACAGCCAATTTGCAAGTTCTTCGTTCTTCAATGTACCGGTTTCGAGAAGGAGAGTCCTCCAAGTGAATCCACACCTTGAAATCCTTCTTCTTCTCTCTGAAAGCTTCTTGAACTCCGGGCGTTTTAAGCCACGCAGTTCTTTTCTCACCACCAGCCGCCACACCGAGCCACTCCTCCTGCAGAGGCAATAACTGCTGTTGAAAACAACTGCCATTCTTCCTCTACATTCAATGGAACATTTGGAATTTGTTCAAACCTTTTAGATACCTGCCGTGCAAATTCCTCCCGTATCTCATCGTTCTGCAGCCCCTCAACTTCATCTAAGAAAGCTGCGTACCCTGACTCCAGATTCGGTGCATACACCTGCACTAGAGCCGGCAAGGTCCACAGTTCCAGAACCCCTATGCTTTGTTGAGGAAACACCAATTATATCTAGTCGATATTTGACAGCCTCCCCAAAAAGCTCCAGGTCTTTTCCCGTGAGCGAAGAGATGTTCCACGTGCCTATCCTAAGTCGATGCCGTTGTCGAGTAACCGAAAGTCCACTTATGCCCCTATTGGTGCATAGCGCATCCACCCTCTGACCACCATAATGGTTTGCGAGACCATTGATGGGAAGCTCGTAGCAGTTTCGGGTTAAACCCGGCCGACTGCCGAGCGTGACAAGCCGACCACCAGACGCTCGCAAACTGCCACCCTTCAGGCCTGGCTCCAAAGGGCGTCCTATTTTAACAGGCTTGTCAATATCCTAGGCTCGCTTTCGTCGCTTTGTCATCCTTGGGTGTGTGCTTCTAGGTTCACCTAGACATGTTGCCCGCCCCCCACCACGGGGAGGTCAGCTACATGAGGGGGCGCTCTATGCTTTATACAATTTATAAACGAAATAAACATTTTTGTTTAGAATATTTTCTTTTTCTAGTCGAAGGTCAAACTAATTTTCTGCCATGTGCAAATGATAGGTATTCATTTATTACTTGGTGTACCCGCCCAGGTTTGCTCGTGCCAATGAACTGCATTGCTTAGATATGGTTTTTATTGTCTATCGGGACAATGTTAATGAATATGCGCACCTTTGCCCGAGATTGACCAGACTTCACGGGAATTCTCCGGCCAATATTGAAGATTCCCTGTAAATTTGAACTCAATCGGCTGGAAGGTTTTGAAGTCCATACATAGGAACATAAAAAAATTTCTGGGCAAGACACCAAAGATCTTTTCGGAAATACATATCGCAAAAATATGTTCGCGTCCTCAATTAATACCAGGCAATGACCCTAATTAGAGGGTCATAAAATCTTTTCAATTTGCATTGTCATTAATGGCGATGTGGTAAAAACCCAGCGAGCGACGATAATTTATTACTGGGTTTTTATATTTTTAAATAGCCAACAGAAGTTTTTAACAAAATTGCATTAACAAAAATGTTGAATGGGGTGGGGTGTCTTTACCCTCTATTTTGACCACCGGTCGCTTTAACGTAAGGATTGTTGAGGGGTCAATCAGGAGCTATATTGATGTTTTCAAGAAGAACTCCTACTGGCGAAATGTAATGACAGTTATGCCAGGAGGAATTCCTTTGGGAGGAAAAAATTTCCTTGATTAATGTGGTTTTCCATTGGGACATAAGATCAATCTTTTTTTTGATCCGGATCACTTTTCGTGTTCCATTGGGACAAAAAATCAATCTTTTTTTTGATTCGGATCACTTTTTGCAGATCTCGATAATTTTCGAGATTTGCACACACTCTCACTAATACCAATATACCTTGCACAGCTGTTTTACGTCATTCGGAATTTGTGTTCAAAACAAAGTTACGAAAAGCCTCGTGAAAAGCAATTATTCAGAACAAAAACGTAAATAATGGGCATGGACTTAATTTTAGAGCAATTACTATCGTCTTCGTTTTCTTCCTCGTCATCTGTGGTCTGTGGATTTCGATTCTTCGTCGATATGATTTCCCACATTAAATTCGTATGTTTTCATCGACAAACGAAAAAAATGTGCACAGCTGATGTACTGTCTAAAAATGCACTAATCCATTTACAAAAGCAGATCAATCTGCCTATCGTGTTCCATTCGCCACGAAAAATCTGAGATCTGAAATAAAAATCTGATGGTCCCAATGGAAAACGACATAAGTCGCTATCGATAAAATTTAATTAGTTCACTGTTTTCGTCATTAAAGACAGTGCGTAATTAAGAAGTGGGTGACCTTCGACTCAGAATAAAGACGAGAGTTAGAAATTTTTTTATTTCTATTTTCAAAGTTGAGACTAGTGCAAAGCCTTAGAATTCTTCTTTCGAAGATTTCGAGTTCGGTGACAGTAGTGGGAGAGGCAGTAAGCCAAACTGGAAAAGCGTACAGGAGAATTGGGCTGATTAATGTTTTGTATACGAGGATTTTAGTCTTTTTGCTGAGCTGTTTGTGTCGTAGCAAAGACATAGCCATGTTAGAGACTCTAAGGGCTTTTGTTTTATTAATTCTTGCATGGTTATTGAATTTAAGAAGATTATTAAGGTGTATCCCCAGATATCGAATTTTTAAAGGTGAATAAAGATAGTCAGATTTCTGCAATCCCCCACGACTCCCGGTCTACCCTTGCCGCTAGCATTCCTAAAGCAGATAAATTGTGATTTGCTTTGATTAATTTTGATTCCCCATTTATCGTAGTAATCATTAATTGAATCGAGGTGTTCACCCCTATCATGGAATCCGCCGGGGGGAATCAATCACGAAAAAGAATATTTTGGTATCGTCGCATCCGCAAAGTGAACAGTTCCCCGAGTGGGTACTGTGAATAGGTTTCACTGTATCGTTAAAAACGTTCAAATCGAATTTTTCCCGAACGGGGAACTGTTCACTTTGCAGATGCGACGATACCAAAATATCCTTTTCCGTGAATGATTCCCCCCGGCGGATTCCATGATAGGGGTGTTTGTTTTAAGGGGATGACTGCCTCAGTTGGGTAGGGGGCGCTCGCGTAAACGAAAGTATCGTCAGCGTATAAAATCGCTTTAGAGGCGATGAAGTTGTTTAAAAAGAGGGTGTGCGGAAAATCGTATAAAAAGAGGTTATAAAGCCTGGGACCCAGGATTGAACCTTGGGGGACCCCGCTGTCTGAGGGGCAAAGACCAGAGTGAGAGTCTTGTATTTGAATATAAAACAGTCTATCAAAGGTGGACGCAGTAGCGCAGTGGTAAGTGTGCTGGACTACTGTGCGAGGGATCCCAGGTTCGATCCCCGGAAAAACACAAATTACATCTTAAAGTTTTTTCTACTGCGCCACCTCTCGCGATCGTCTGACAAACATCCGAGAGTATGACTGTCATGAAAAAGCTTCTCAATTCAGCCGTTCGGACTCGGCATAAAATTGTAGGTCCCTTCCATTCCAAAAATAGAAACTCACACAAAACGAATGGTTGCGAGAAGCTAGGCCTTGGGTGTCACCCGCCTGTTGCGCCACCTATTTATTTATCAGAGAGAAAGCTACTTAGAATTGAAAAAATGTGGGGCGGATATTCCATCTGCGAGATTTAAAATAACAATCCTTTCCTCCAAACGCTATCAAAGGCTTTTTTGATATCAAGAGAGCAGGCTGCCGTACAGTTTGCTCTTTCCGGAAACCGAATTGGTAGTCCTGTATAAAGTCTATATTGCTGTCAACATGCAAGTCCATTTTGTCAAGAATGATTCTTTCCAGCACCTTACCCAGATTAGAAAGGAGGGAAATTGGGCGAAGATTACTAAGTTCGAAATTATTGAATTTTTTAGGTATTGTTTAGGGAAGTACCCAATTCGTCGACTTAAATGTCAAACCACATGTATCATAGTTTGTGGAATGTAAGTGGAATGTGAGAGTTCAGGGCCCTGTAACACAAAACTACAAGTCTACAGGTCTACAGTTACTTGTAGGTCTCTATTAGTTACACAAGTGTAGATTATTTCTGTAACACAAAAAAAACTTAGTTGTACGAAATAAAAATTTCCCTCGACTTGTAGACTCTCTGTACAAGTGTTCATATAAGCAAGCGAAAGGATTAAATTGAATAAAGATGCTGTTGAAAAAAAATTACCGTGCTTGTACAAATCCAAGAAAATAAAAAAATGCTATTTACTGCATTTTCCGATGTCAAAAGAAATAAAAAGCAAAACATGGGAGGGAGTATTTAGTTTCGGCCAAATCATAAATATTATTCTGCAAAATAATGGGTGGATTGTACATGCGAAACGTTTTTTTTGTTTTTGGGAGAATTGTCGAAAAACTGCAGTTGTAAGTATTATACAAAGTCTTTACTTAAACGAAGTTATATACTTATTGCGCAACCATGAACACTTAACTCTCAATGCCTCAAAAGAAGTAAAGGGTGACATTTCGAAATAAATGCAGTATATATACCAAAATATGGTTCGTCTTCTTTCTATCAAGGCATAAAGTAACAAATTCCATCAAAGGATAGCTACGACGATCCTTTGTCCGTGTTCTACCAATCTTCACAGGACCACTCCACGGCCAATACCTAAGATTAGTTTGAGCTCAATCGATTTGGTGGTTTTCGAGATCTAAGATTTTGAATGATTTTTTGTATGGGCAGTGCCACGCCCTTTGTCCAATTTTGAAATTTTCTTTCGTAAAAACCTTCTCCTTACAAACAACCGAAAAAAATGTTAGCCAAATCGGCCCAGCCGTTCTCAATTGATGAATTACTACACATACCATTCATACCATTTTTATATGTATAGAATCGACGTTTAAAACTACTTTTTCGGTTAAAAGAATAGATGCAATCACGATGAACAAAATCACTGAAATAATCCATTAAAAAGATTTAATATTCATGCCTAATTAAAGCCCCCACAAGTCTTGAATCACATATAAGATTTCATCTACTAGTCTACAAGTTAGATTGATTTTTTTTTCTGATTTCTTGTAGCTCTGAGTTACGGAAACAGGATAATCACGAAATTTCCCACTTGTATTATTGGCCCGCTACACTTGTAGAAGTGCCAGTCGACTAGTAGTTTCGTGTTACAGAAATGTGATACACTTGTATGAATTCACTTGTACTACAAGTACTTGTAGTATTGTGTTACAGGCCCCAGAGAGTCGAGTCGTTTCAGTTACGCAATACCAAATTCCAAACGACTCGACACGACAAATGTCGCCAGCCGTTTTCGACAGACGACGACGACAATAGGGGTGATAAATTCGTCGACTGAAATGTAGAACCACATGTGTCATAGTTTGTGAAATGTATGTATTTGGAATGTGAGAGTTCAGAAAGTCGAGTCGTGTCAGTTACGCAATACCAAATTCCAAACGACTTGACACGACAATTGTGGCAAGTCGTTTGCGGCAGACGAGAACGACAACAGGGGTGATTTTGAAAGTAAAGAATCATTTGAAATTTGAAAAACTAAAAAGCACGTGAACATCATTCACCGAATTGCTTTAATGACTTCAAAAATTAAATAATATCAAGGTTCATAACCGCCTGCAGATAAGCATTTTGCTTTGTGGGTAAACTATTTTAAACTGAAATAGTTTCAAAAGAAACTTTTGAAATTTGAAAAACTGAAAAAGAAGAATGTGCCGGCTCTCCTCATCGAACGAGGGTCTTCATTACTCACCACTGAGCCATTGTGCCCACATGCTGAACAATTTATAAGTTTATATGTAATGTATGTTAGCTACAGCGAATTTGAAAAATTAAAAGTAAAAAATGCGCCCTACCTATATTATGTATAGAGAGTCAATTTGCCAACAATGACGTCTTGGAAATAATGGACCAGTGGTTCACCTCACCATCAACTTCATTTTTTAACTGCTTGCCATTTTAATAATATTTTTGGCTTTACATATCTTTATTAAGCTTAACATCGTGATTTATATGTGCAAATGTTTTACTTAAAAGCTGATAAATAACACAATCTCCACATAAGTTTATATAACAGTAGCATGTATTACAAATCCATCGAAATTCTTTGTAAGGTGGCTCCATGCAATTCTCGCATTTTTCGTCAGGATTTATTGATTGTTCGGCGGATACAGTATCCTTCTCAGTACGTAATAATTGAAGCATATTAAGAAGATTTCTTTTAAATTCCAAACTTTCCCTTTCTATTTCCATTGGCTGCTTATAATCAATCATGGAGCTGCTGTTATAAGGTTCAACATTCAACATATCATCGTCTGGAATATGAACTGGAACATCGTGAGCAGGAAAAAAAGTGGAAGGCCGGTATATATTTTTGTAAAAATGTTTCGATTTAGCGAATACACTTTTTTTATTTTTCGGAATTCTTCCTGGAACGGGCATCCCAACAGAATGAAGCTTTTTAAAGAATTTTTGAACTCGACTAGCTACTTGTTGTGCTGTTCTATTACCAAGCGCAACAGCAATTTTCGTAAAACGTCGCATTTCCACTGGTTCTACTGGATATTCTATTAAAAGTTGCTCCAGGCGACGTTGTTCTTCGCATGTCCATAACTACAAAAAAAAATATTTATATATTTATATATTATTAATATTTATATATTTTTTTGTATTTTATTTGTTAATTTAGCATGGATAAAATTGTAAAATAGTGAAATTTAAAAATAGTTTGGTCTTAGACAAAATACTCTGTTCCTACAGGACTTGTACGTAATATTCATCAAATTCGTCTTCTAAATTCAAATAAATCCGTGTTAGGACAAGTCGGTGGCATCAAGTATTATTTTTATTTTTATTTTATTTTTAAGACCAGAGTTTGCGTTAGACTGAATGGGCAACGTGACCGGAGAATGATCAGTTATTATTTCTTTAAAAATATGGACGACATTGATCTCGACAATATGTCGTTTCAGCAGGGCATTCGCTCCGTAAATCGATTAGATTTTCATAACAATGAAAATCGCTTCAATATAAGCTTTATGTAATTCAAAAATCTACAAAGCCCTATCGCCAATTTAGCAAAAAAAATAATCTTTTTCATAAAATGTAAAGGGACTTCGGATATATTTTGATATGCATATATACATTCATACTATATAAACAGGTTTTTAACTGACTTCACATTTACTTTAAACAAGTTTAATAATTGCAATGTGTTTCTTTTTTCTGCACAGAAAGCCGAAATCAACGATGAACACCCACGGCGGCCTTTGACACCTTTCTCAGTTTACTGGGGCTTGATCTACAGATTAAGCTAACAGTTGGAAATAGAGCGCTTAGGCTCACAAACTCAGCCTCTTTCCATAAAAACAATATAGGCGAATAATGGGCGAATTTTTCAATGACTATCCAATAACAACGGAGGAAGTCTGCCCTTCGCTGGACATCGATATACCATACAATATGTCGTACACAGAAAGAGAAGAATGGCACGCAAGGTTAGGTTAGGTTAGGTACCATAATTGTGGTCCATTGTGATACCACAAAAGGGGGGGGTGGGAAGTGGCCTAAACAGGTCTTTGTGCCGGGCGTTGCCTAGGAATTCTGTTGCAATTTGCGAATTTGTGTATCCTACCTCTTTGATTGGTTTTTGGTGGTGACTGACTTTTATGAGTTTTCGTCACCTGGTTGCGGCTTAGTCCCTTCGGGTGAAAATGGAGGTCGACCGCAACAGTATGCCCTCTGCCTATTGCCTCTGACGCGGCCATCACAAGGGAGGGAGACTGGTGCGTAGCAGAGGTGGCTGATTCAACCAGTTTGCTTTGCTGCTTGACCAAAAGTCAGTGAATGGATTGTCTGTTGGGAAAAAGATTGGGGCCACCGTAGCAGTCTGCCTCCCGTTTATTTTCCTTTGACGATCAGTCCACATGACAGAGACTGGTACTGAGCAGAAAAGCTTGATTGAAGCACTCCAACCTGCTGCATGGTACCGATAGTAGATATCGCGATTTGTCTTAGATGAAAAGACGAGGGGTGGCCGTAGCAGTCCAACCCCCCCGTCTGTTGCCTCTGAAGGGTTCCTAGAATTGTCTAGATGAGACTGATTGATGTAGTCAGCTTCTTCTGTTGGCGGTTAGCCTTCGGGGAGAGCAAAGGGGTCAGTCTAACCCCCCGCTGGTAGCCTCTGCCAGTCCGTTATTAAGGAGGGTGGCTAGTACAGATCAGGATAGGCTGACGTAGGTTGAAATTTCTGCGTGTGAATGGCACGGAAACGCTGTCATAAAACCAACTGAGCTGGCAATATTTACCGACGGATTAAAAAAAACACGGAGGGAACAGGCTCTGGCATTTATTCTGCAAATCTATACCTGCAAATGTCAATAAGACTACCGGATAGTTGCAGCGTATTTCAGTCAGAGATTCTAAGCCGTAGAACTAGTAAAGATGGAATCGATATGCGTTGTTTACATCGACTGTCAGGCTGCCCTCAAAGCACTAGAATCAAACTAGATCAAATCAATAATAGTCAGGGATTGTAGCACAATTGTTAGCGACTGGCAACGTCGCTACTGTCGAGAACTCGTAAATCATAATTAGAGAGGGACGGATAGTGTTCCGTGCCGGCTGCATAGCAGATACATTTTCTTTGTGTAAAAGATATAGTTTTTTCCTGATCGTTTGCGGTGACAAATTGGACGCCATTACAGGAGAAGAAACTAAAGAAGAATTTAATTCATTTTTATTGACTTGTTCCATTAAAAGTAGGTCAAACTTTATTATATTTCTATGTACAAATTGTAATTTCCCAACTTATAGGAAATTTGTAGTGTTCTGATGCAAATATTGGAAATAAAAGGAATCTACGATTTCGACTTACAGCAAGTTAATTTATTCTTTATTGCTCGAAGCAATAATTCTACAAATTTCTTTTACTAAAGAGTAAAAGAAATCGTGTTTTCCACTAATTTCTACTGCTAAGGAGTAAAGGAATTCGAAATGTCAACCACAGATCCAAAATTGACCAAAGAGCCCCGCAGGAGCCAGCGAGTGCAGCAACGACAACAACTAATCACCAAGGGGACCACCAGCTGTTCAATTTGTGGCAAACCAGACAATAACGAAATGGTGCAATGCGATGTTTGTGAAGCATGGTACCATTTCATGTGCGTCAATGTCACTGCTGAGATCGAAACCCAGGACTGGGCCTGCGCCAACTGTAATCAAGAGATCTCAGATAACGACAAGACGGTGGTACAACGCAGTTGCTCCGGGAAGGCAAAATCAACAACAAGCTCAAAGCGCCGCGCCTTAAGACTTCAGAAATTAGAAGAAGAGAGGGCTTTACATGAGGAGTACCTACGAAAAAAGTTTGAAATTATGGAAGAAGACAGCCAAAGCGATTTGGAATCCAACGACGATGAAACGTCAAAGGAGCGTGTAGGTGAGTGGCTAATCAAAGGACGTTCCCACCAGGTATTTGAAGCTGAAAAGATAAATGTGTACGCAACAAATAAAGCGATAATCACTTATGCCTCAACTCAGCCAAATTACCACACAGGAACGGGTGCCGTAGCTCATAGCTCACAACAATACCAACATGCGATTCCACAACCAGCATTTTATGTTGGAGCACCGGTTGTCTATCCGCAGCAGGCACCACCAACAGTAAAAAACATGGAGGAACACGCTTCTGTTCCTCAAGATCAGGCTGCTCGTCCGGACATGCATATAGATGCAGCACCGATAACAAATGTGCAGTTAGCAGCTCGGCATTCAGTGCCAAGAGAACTTCCGTACTTTAATGGCGACCCTGAAGACTGGCCATTATTTATTTCTTGCTTCGAAGGCAGTACTCATATGTGCGGGTTTTCAAATCACGAAAACCTTCTGCGCTTACAAAAATGTTTAAAGGGCCGAGCTCTGGATGCAGTGCGAAGTAGATTGCTGTTACCAGCAAGCGTTCCTGGCATCATATCAACACTGAGGATGATTTACGGTCGACCCGAAGTAATCATCCATTCGCTCTTGAAAAAAGTTCGGTCTGAACCAACACCACGAGCTGATAAGTTGGAAACAGTGATACCATTTTCATTGGCAGTGCAAAACTTGGCTTCAACTATGGAAACATGTGCGCTTCACGACCATCTGGCAAACCCGATATTGCTGCAAGAACTTGTCGATAAGCTACCATCTCAACTTAAGATCAATTGGGCCATCCACCGGCAGAGTTTACCTACCGTCAATCTCGCAAGTTTTAGTTCGTGGCTTTTCCAGTTTGCCGAGACCATCAACAGCGTCACCCTTACTACCTCTTTCGGGCCTGAAGCCACAAAATATAAGAAAGAAAAGGGTTTTGTGAATGCGCACAGCGAAGAAACCAATAGAAAACCTCAACATAGGGGTCGGCAATGTTTGGTTTGTAAAGCAAGTTGCAGTCGCGTAGAGAATTGTAGCCGGTTTCAAAACATGGATTTGAACGAGAAGTGGAAGGCAGTAAAAGAATACCGACTTTGTCGCACGTGTCTATCGTCGCATATTAGATCCCGCTGTCGTGTTGATACTGTCTGTGGAACAGATGGCTGCACATATAGGCACCATCGACTTCTTCACAAAAGCGTCAGGGAACTCAACACGACAAGATCAACGCCAATGCAAACTGAAGTTGCAGCTCAATCGGACAGTTCGGGACCTACGTCGATAAATGAAGACAACCCGACAATTAGTGGCCAGTATAACTGCAATGCTCATTGTCATGCTGAGACAATAAAATATAGAGTTGTTCCTGTCATTCTGCAAAGCGACGAAGCTAAAGTTTACACCTTTGCTTTCTTGGACGATGGGTCATCACTCACCATGATGGAAGAGTCACTGGCTAATGAGTTAAAGCTCAAAGGGAAGCCAGAGCCGCTCACTCTTCGGTGGACTGGAAATACTTGTCGAGTAGAAAAGAATTCGCAGATTGTGTCGTTTCAAATATCAGGGACGCATAACCCGGATAAAAGATTTACAGTTCCAGTTGTCCGAACGGTAAAAACATTGAGCTTACCAGCACAATCTCTAGACGTCAAAGGTCTAATAGAGCAGTACCCCTACCTACGTGGATATCCGATTAAATCGTACAGTCAAGCTGTTCCCAGATTGCTTATTGGGCTGGATAATTTGAATTTGTCAATTCCTCTCAAAGTAATCGAAGGCGCTATGGGAGATCCTGTAGCAACTAAGACGCGTCTAGGATGGGTTGCATATGGACAATCGTCGGTAATGGCCAACAGTTCAACTCAGCCGGCCTTTCACAGTTTCCACATATGCGAATGTGAAGTGGAACATAAAGAAGACAACGACAAGATACTTCACAATTTAATGAAGGACTACTTTTCACTGGACAGCCTTGGTGTAGTCAAAATGGACGCTATCAAGTCAGCGGATGAAGTTCGAGCATGCAAAATGCTAGAAACGACCACAATCCGGAAAGGCAACCGGTTTGAAACCGGTCTACTATGGAAATACGACAATGTGCAGCTTCCTAATAGCCTTCCAATGGCTCTCCGTCGATATGAGTGTCTGCGAAAAAGATTATCTCGTGATCCGGATTTGGCCGCTAATCTCAAACGCCAATTCGAAGACTATTTGACGAAAAACTATATTCGGAAGCTATCTGTCGATGAATTGCAAGGTAATTTTCCGCGTACATGGTACCTTCCTGTATTTGCTGTCACCAACCCAAATAAGCCGGGCAAGACGAGAATAGTTTGGGACGCAGCTGCCGAAGTCAACGGAACATCTCTGAACTCTGCACTGCTTAAGGGTCCTGACCAGCTTGCATCACTTCCATCTGTGTTGTACCACTTTCAAGAAAAAGCAATCGCCATTTGCGCAGACATTCTAGAGATGTTCCACCAGGTCAAAGTGAAACCTGAAGATCAGCACTCCCAACGTTTTCTGTGGAGCCCTGATAGTGTACCTTGACAGACAGCTTCACTTACACACTGTCATCAAAAGCCTCTCTGAGCGAACTCCTGTCTGGAAAGATTCAGCCAACAAAACGACAAGTGTTACGTGTCTTAATGACAATCTTCGACCCTCTGGGATTGATAGCACACTTTCTGGTCTACATAAAAATACTCATGCAAGAAATCTGGCGTTCGAAAGTTGGATGGGATGAACCAATTAACGTGGGGCTGTACGACAAATGGCGTTTATGGCTGAAGCATCTTCCAAGTATAACTCAAGTCAAAATTCCGAGATGCTACTTCGACAAAATCAAATTCGGCAAGCACGATACATCGCAACTGCATGTCTTTGTAGACGCAAGCATAAATGCATTTGCAGCCGTCGCTTACATCAGAGTGACAAAGGGCGACCTTGTTGAGTGCAGGATTGTCGCAGCGAAAACGCGTGTAGCACCGCTTAGTCTGACATCAATCCCAAGACTGGAACTTGAAGCAGCGAGACTTGGAGCACGATTGGCAATCAACATCAAAGAGGGACACACAATCGAATTTGAAGAAACGTTCTTCTGGTCGGACTCAAAACCAGTTCTCTCGTGGATTCAATCAGACCATCGGAATTATAGTCAATTCGTCGGCTTCAGAGTCAGCGAAATACTTGAAACAAGTGAGATGAGCCAGTGGAGATACATCCCAACAAAATTGAACGTGTGTGATGAAGCTACCAAATGGTATAAAGTTCCTGATTTCAGTTCATCCAGCCGTTGGTTTGTTGGACCACCGTTCCTAATGCAGCCTAAGACTGAATGGCCAAAGGGGTTACCTGATCTGCAAACAACAACAGAGGAATTGAGATCTTCTGTTTTATATCATCGAGCTGTGAACAATCCAGCCCTAGTCCAACCTGAACGCGTCTCTACCTGGATGAAGCTCGTTCGCATTCAAGCATTTGCCTCGCGTTTTATCTGGAACATCAGAGCCAAGTTAAAGAATGCTTTGAAGCGAACTGACAGCCACATTACAAAGGAGGAATATGTCGAAGCAGAAAACAGTCTATACCGACAAGCCCAGTATGACTCGTACCGAGATGAAATGGCTACTTTGGAGAGCAACAGTAACTTGTCTATAGACAATCGTAAATCTATAGACAAATCCAGTTCAATTTACAAATTGTCACCGTACTTGGACAATAATGGAGTTTTACGAATGCGAGGACGCATTGATGCAGCAGTCGCAGCATCTAGTGACATGAAGAGGCCAATTATATTACCGAAACGACATTGTATCACAAGTCTGATTATTAAATCATACCATGAACGTTATCACCATCACAACAACGAGACTGTCGTCAATGAACTTCGGCAAAAATTCGCAATCCCAAATTTAAGAGCAGCAGTCAAAACTGAACGGAGAAATTGTCAAACATGCAGGATTCAACAAGCAATGCCGAAACCTCCGGAGATGGGCGAACTTCCATCAGCAAGAATCTCGTCTTTTAGTCGACCGTTTACCTACATCGGTTTGGATTTCTTTGGTCCAATGTATGTCACTGTTGGCAGACACACTGAGAAACGGTGGGGTGCTTTAATAACGTGCCTAACAACTCGTGCCGTGCACATAGAAGTTGCCAACAGTCTGACTTCGGACTCCTGCATTCTTGCCATTAAACGATTTATTGGACGACGTGGAGTTCCTCGCGAAATCCGGTGCGATAACGGCACTAACTTCCACGGGGCAGAAAGAGAATTGCGTGAGGCGTTGAAACAGCAGCAGAACAGGCTGGCTAATGAATTTTCAAGTCCGGTCACCAAATGGATATACAATCCACCTGCCTCGCCGCATATGGGCGGAAGTTGGGAGAGGCTGATCCAATCCGTCAAGAAAACACTCTATCGTATCCTGCCAACCCGAAACCCTTCGGACGAGGTACTCTACAGTATGCTCGTCGAAGTAGTCAACACCCGACCGCTCACATATATACCTCTGGAAACTGAAGACGATGACGTGCTGACACCAAACCACTTTCTAATCGGCTCGTCAAATGGTGAAAAGCCAGATAGTATCCTCACAGATGAAAGCACTCTTCTTCGACGAAATTGGTTAAAGTCGCAGCAATACGCCAACACCTTCTGGAAACGCTGGATCCGAGAATATCTTCCCACGTTGACTCGCCGAACCAAATGGTTTGAACCGGTCAAACCGATCGCAGTTGGAGATGTTGTAGTCTTGGTAGATGACACCAACCCAAGGAACCTCTGGCCTAAAGGGCGAATATTAAGCGTGGTCAGCGGCAAAGATGGGCAAGTGCGCAGAGCAACCGTTCAGACTTCCACTGGAATCTATGAACGACCAGCTGTGAAGTTGGCGGTTCTCGACATTCTAGGAGGTAGGCCGACCCAAGGAACAGGATCGTCATACCGGGGGGGAGTGTTAGCGACTGGCAACGTCGCTACTGTCGAGAACTCGTAAATCATAATTAGAGAGGGACGGATAGTGTTCCGTGCCGGCTGCATAGCAGATACATTTTCTTTGTGTAAAAGATATAGTTTTTTCCTGATCGTTTGCGGTGACAAATTGGACGCCATTACAGGAGAAGAAACTAAAGAAGAATTTAATTCATTTTTATTGACTTGTTCCATTAAAAGTAGGTCAAACTTTATTATATTTCTATGTACAAATTGTAATTTCCCAACTTATAGGAAATTTGTAGTGTTCTGATGCAAATATTGGAAATAAAAGGAATCTACGATTTCGACTTACAGCAAGTTAATTTATTCTTTATTGCTCGAAGCAATAACAATGCTTAAAATGAATCTAATGAATAAGGCTGATAATGTGAAATTGTTGTGTGACGAAGTGATTTCAAATCGATCTTGGTCATTCGATGTGAAATAGCGAAAACGAAAAGACGTGATCGAAAATGTAAGTAAAAAATGCAATTTAAAACAAACTTGATAAGCTTATTTCACAAAAAATATATTTAAAACAGAGTAAACTTAAAAATACTGCGCAGAGGGAATATTTATTCATTTTATGGAGCAGCAAAAACGAAAACTGCGGCTAGCTGCAAAATGGCAGGAGTTTAAGATTCTTGAAAATGTGGTTCAACAATTTGCAACACCATTAGGAATACACATTTATTTAAACGAACCTACATTGAATGAGAAGAAATGTACATAATTAAACTTTCGTTCTTAGCTTTTTATAACTTGAGCAGCATCTGAAATTTGATTTCCTGTGCATATTTATTCCTCTGTCTGCAATGGCGCAAAAATAAAAAATAAAAATAGCCTTTAAAACAAACGAACAACAACATTTTATTAACAAACAATTTGCCAAAATAAAAGCATTTATACGATGCTTTTTCGCTCGGAATGCACTGAAAACGAATTCACTCGATTTGCAATTTTGATTTCGATTTCATTTCACTCGATTTCTGGAACATAGCTGTTAATCTAACAATTATCGCCTCAGCTAACTCGCGTCAAATTCGAAACTGTCTTTGATTAAGGCTTAAACAATTTTCATTCATAAAGGAATTTTTGATTCATTGAACTTTAATTCAGAGTTAATTTACTCCATGACAATTTCGGCATTTTTTTGACATTTGATTAAATGGAAATTAACTTTGAGAAAAGTTTATAAATGCAATTAAACCAATATTAGCCCTAAATCAGATTTGATTAGGTGTTATGAATAAGCCAGTGTGCGTACAGAACCAAGTCAGCTTATACTGGATCCCAGGTCACAGCAACATAGAGGGAAACAAATTCGTCGACGAATTAGCAAAAAAGCACTGGAAAATTACGAGGCATCAACAAGTTGACGTCAACGCACCCTTGAGTACCTTCAAGGAGATTATCAAAAGTATTACATAACAAAGCATAGCTGGCCATCGCGTATCCAAGGCCATGTGGCCAGAAACGGGCCACAGACGAACCAGGGAAATTCTTAAACTTAGCAGGGCAAACCTGAGTATATCAATTGCTATCATATCTGGCCACTGCCTTCTTAGAAAGCATGCCAAAAGACTAACAGCCGATTTCTTCACAGAGTACTAGCGCTAGTACCGGTATTAGACCAAAAGTTGATACTCAAATAGGTACCAAGTCATTTCTTCACGAAGTACTGAATTTGGTACCGAGTATTACTTAGTACTCGGTATTAGCTGAATTCTCAAAATCGACAGTCTAACGTCGTTAGTACCTGAATTAGATCGATTTCATTGCTTCAGCTCTTGCCTATTTTTGTGAAAAAAGGAAATACATCGTAGGTTTAGGTGTAATAAAAATTAGAAAATGGATTTCATTTTTGATACGGATAATTGGTTTAACAATTTCGATGACGACATTGAGAACGAGAATGGTGAGAAGGGTGGCAATTTGTCGGTCAGACTTGGACCGAATTGGTGAGTGCAGTTCATGTGCAATAATAGAAAAAGAAAAACAACCAATCATATGCGCTATCATTATGCTTTCCCATGCTGGATACCCCTATACACACATATTTTACAACAGGAAAGCAACAAAAATATTACAAAAAAATGTGCACGACTGGGTCGCACGAAACTTTCTCGTTTATTGCGAATCTCGCAGAATCTCTGAGTCATTTCAACAAATTTTACGTTTAAAATTATTCCCACTTACGTACATCTTTTTATTTTTTTTTGCGTATTAGGCAGACACGCCCAAAGGCTTGGTCTGCCATATAATGACTTCTGCAGAAGCTGTAGGGACAAGGAGGAGGACGAATCCGTCACTCACTTTCTTTGCAGCTGCCCTGCCCTGGCCAATCTAAGAAGGGCCTATTTAGGAAACTATTTTCTCAATGATCTCAGTGATCTAGGTAATATCAGCGCCGCTAACATTCTTGGCTTTATAACCGGCAGCAAATGGTTTACATGAGTAGCCAGTAAAGAAACAGCTCCCCAAATCCCAGTGGTATGCACAATGGGCCGAATAACGGCCTACGTGTTTCTCTCATCGAGAGCCACTTTAAACTAAAAAAAAAAAACTACGTACATCTTACGTAGGTTTAGTAACTGAACCCTTGTTAACTAAACACGTAATACATCTACATAGACATTATGTACGTATTAACTACAACACTTTATTTCTTGCTTTCAAATTTCACCTCAACTGACATTTTAAGGAGGCAAGGAGGCGATGAATTTCGAATTCTCATTTTCGATTATGTATTATTATTTAAAAGAAGTGGTTTTAATGGTCGGGATTTGGGTAGTAATATTCATAATACGGCAATATTCGAGTTTTCTGAGAAAAAGTAATTACGTGATCATGTTTAGAATGCTTATCTTGTCTTAAATATGTATTTTGATCAAAATCTTTAAAGCGGTTTTTTGTAAAATTGTGCTGACAAATGTTACAATTTTGATTCGAAAAGTACTGTTATTAAACTGTTTAGCTGAAAACTGAGTACGACGTATTCTCTTCAGGATATAAACATTACCTAGCAGTTACATTTTTAACCAAATCGAAAATGGCGTTTTCGAGATATGTGTAGTTTTTAAAGTACCGTTTTAGCGATTGGGGTGGAAATCGAAGGACGCATTCATGGTTCAAAAAACACTGTTTTACAACTGTTTAGCTCAAAACTGAGCAAATGGTATTACTGTGGATTTAAGCATTACCTGACAGTAACATTTTTATCATAATCGAAAATGGCGTTTTTGAAATATGAGCAGTAGGGATTTGGGTGGATATCAAAGGACGCAGTCTTTTTAGGGAAAAAAATGAGTTTGTTATCATGTTA
This sequence comes from Cheilosia soror, assembly GCA_949372485.1. NCBI lineage: Eukaryota > Metazoa > Arthropoda > Insecta > Diptera > Syrphidae > Cheilosia > Cheilosia soror. The sequence continues at coordinate 56,058,196 of OX443561.1, read as the reverse complement.
AAAATGAAAATATTACCTTAAAAATACGTTTTTTTAAATCGTTTTTACCGTTTTTAAGAAAAAGCCAATTTTCAAAACTGCCGTTGCTGGACTTCTTAGCGAAAAACTGGGTGTGCAGTCATGTTAAGCTACATTAACGCAACGATCAATTTTGGTTCAAATCGTTAGAGCCGTTTTCGAAAAAATCTAAATTTAGACATATTTCTTAAAATTTTTATATGGGGGGTACCGTTAATATAAGAAAGCCCACAAACTCTAAATACGAAGTTTGAAGCAAATCCGTCCAAGCGTTTAGATTCCCCAGGGGTGGGACAGACAGACATACGGACGGACAGAATTGCGAGACGCACTTTTTTGAGTTCCCCTATCATCGTAATATCAAAATTGATCAAAATCTCGAGTTCGAAATTTTGTACGAAAACAATATCTTTCTCTTACTACGTATACGAGAAAGTTAAAAAAAATACTTGCTCTTATGAATAAAAATCATCCTGCAAAATGTTTAAAGCCCCATGAGCATAAAAATGTCACCATTATGACATTTCATAGTCAAAAATGGGTACTAGACCAGTTTTAGACGTATTAGTCGTTAGTACGGTTGATAAATTTATCTCCGGTACTAGCGATGATAAATAAATACACAAGTACTAACTTTTCGTTGGTACCGAGTATCAGAGCTAGTACCAGGGGCCTGTACCACAAAACTACTATTTAACAATTTTACAGGCACTTGTTAGCAATGCCGATTTAACAAATATCTATAATTTCTGTACCCCAAAATAAAAACACTTCACTTGTTAAATATCAAAATGTCCCTTGTTTGTACAAGTCATTTGTACAAGTGCTTCCGTGACGGACAGACTATGAGCAGGCAAATCGTCTTAGCTGAAATCATATTAAATAAAATATGTTGTTAATATTTGTTGGTGCCATCAATTCACAAAATACTCAACGACACGATTTCCAGTTTCACCAGTTTTAAAAATATTTTTCTATTAAATATGTGTTTATTATTTTGTATGCGCCACCGTATACGATATCTATATCTATAAACTTAATCAGTTTATCAATTCTATCCGATCGAAACAAAAAATGTTTAAATTATAGTCAATGAGCTGGGCATACGAATGTGCATTAAAAGCAAAAAGTTCGCAGAAAAATGTTCCCCCTTTTCCGATTAACTTGTGGAAATAAGGATTTCCTTTAAAAATTTGTCCTATACTAAGACTAGTTTAATATGGTTAATATTTTATTAAAACAAATGCTTCAAATTTCTACTTAAGACCACATAAGATATGACTAACTTGTAACGACTTAACAAATTTCAACTCACACGTTAAATTTTTTCAAGCTTATAACTATCGTTTGCAAAATGTTGTCTACACTTGTAGCTTTCTGGTACAGAAAATGGGGAAATTTAGTAAGTCACCCCTATCGCGAATAATATTTCCCCGTAATGTTTCCCATTCAGCAATTTGATTTACATTGCTGACAAGGGAAAAAATTATTTTCGCGATACCCCTAAGCATTTCCCAATTGTTAAGGTTTGCTTATACAAATGTTAATTGTTAAATTGACATGTAGTTTTGTGGTACAGAAACCATTGTTAATTGTTAAAATTCGCCTGTTGTACAAGACTTGTAGTTTTGTGGTACAGGCCCCAGGTCTAGCTAGACCGGGTACTAGTCATGTGAAGAAATCGGCCGTAAGTCTTTCAGACACAGTTCTGTGTAGATTCTGCATTGATATAGGCGTCGAGGAAGATATCACACACATACTATGCATACGAATGTCATGGCATAGCACGTACGCGGTAAACTACTACTACTGGAAAACTACTTCTTTAATAACCTAGAAGAGATAGGGAAAAAATGTTTATGAATAACAATTTCAGCAAAGTAGCGTAAGGACTGCGTAAGTTCTTACGCGATGTTTAACTAAACAATCTCTCAGAGGCATTTTAATAAAATCTAATAAACACGACTGTAACTGTGAGACTGGGCTTTAGAGTTTTTTAAACTATGTTTTCGGTTTTGACCGGAGGGATGGATAGCAAAAATGTCGACTTAAAATATGCTGCAGACTTCTGGCTACTGAATAACTGGATACTTACTTGATTAAAAGTTTCTGGTTTGGTTTGGTCAAAAAGTCGTCCTCTTACTTTGATGTCAGTACTAATTTTAGATTCAATCTCGCTTTCAGCAGTGTTGTCAATAATACTTTGTCCGACATCTGGAATCTAAAAGCGATATTCATTTGATTTTATAGTATATATTATATATATGTATATTGTATATGTTTACCGGTACAATGCACATGTATTTTGGTGAAACGAACTTGTTCTCCACAATATCAGTCACGAAAGCCGAAGGATTTTGTAAACATTTATTTTTGATTATAATTATTTCTTCTATATCGTTATGAATTTGTATTTTCTGAGCCTCCAAAAGGGCAATGGTCCTCAAAGTTTTCGAATATTCGCGATTTCCCCTTAATGCTAAATGATCACTTTCAAAATTAAACACCCAGTCGGAACAGTTGTCATAATCTTCAGACATCTCTGATGCTACAAAAAAAAATGAAAATAAAAAATTGTGGCGACAATATAGGACCATCGCCCAGCTTCTCTTATGTCGTTTTCGGTTGGTCGTCCAGAACCGTCCGGAAGAGCTCTCTGCGATTCTGAATTCAAATCCAGAAGAAAATTTCTCTTCTTTTCAGTAGAAGAACACTGTTAGTTGAGTGCCAATCGAACGCTTTCAGAAGCGTTCGGATTGCTTCCGGACGGTTCTAGACGACCAATCGAAAACGACATTAATCATTCGTTGCTCAGCTTTACTTTTGGCCCGAATGGAAAGAACCTGCAATTTTATGCCGAATCCGAATATGTAGTTGAATTGATGAAGTTTACTCTCAAATATTAGTCTGACGTTAGGAGAGGTGGGACAGTAAAAAAGAAATCTTATGTCGATTTCCATTGGGCACTTTTTTAAAGATTCAGACCAGTTTTTCTGCTCTAGAAATCAGCTGTCTGTCATATTCATTTCCCATTGGGCGAAAAAGCACTTTTTTAAGATTCAGATCACTTTTGCGAATCTCGATTTGAGGGCGAGATTCACACATACATTCACCAATACCAAAACAAGAGACATTTGTAAACGCAAATTGCAATAAAAAAAATAGCTGACTGTCAAATAACACTCCAACACAAATGCGACCACAATGAAACCCCAGGTTCGATAAGTAGTGCCGGGTGGCAAACGCCCAAGACCGCAGCATATCAATCGATGCTGCGAACTAAAGCCAGAGCTGCCCGCGGCTCTATGGGCAAAAAGAAAGGGATGAACATCGGCTTCTCAGAAAGCAAAAGAAAGATCACGAGGCGCGATGTTCAGATGTTGTACCAGAGGGTAAAAAAATCTTTCCAAAGATACAAGGGCCGAATAGTAGCCTGCTGGGATGAACATGGGAAAACGGTGGTAGATCCACAGTCGGTGTTGAGGATTTGAAAAGACCACTTCTGCAGACTGTTAAACGAAGATGACGGCCAAAATTCCACTGCCATGCAGAAGGATTTATTCAATCCCGACGATGATCAAAATTTGAGTCCACCCGACTAAAACGAAGTAAGGATAGCGATATCCTAACTTAAATCCAACAAGGCTGCTGGCTGTTTAAAGCGGCGGAAGATGGCTTAGCCAAATTACATATCTGTTTAAGTTGAATTTGCAAACCACTCAGCAAAATCAAAGGAGTGATATGTGAAATCAGTAGCACAGCCATATCGACGAGTACCTGTAGCCTAGGAAAAGTTAGTAGACCAAAGAAGTGATCCAATATTGCGTGAGGTAATTTAATTTTGAAAAAGAAGAAAGTAGATGTAGTATCTTGAAATACTGTATAAATTGTCAGAATTTTAGTGTATGCTCACACTGTATAAAATGTCAGATTTAATAAAATAAAACTTACTTTATACGAGACTACAGAACCAGACTGATGTCATTTATTAAGGATACTGCACCTGTATATGTAATTTCACCGTTATTGTTAGTTTTCTTTTCGAACTCATATTATTCAAATACAGAAGTAGCACGTAATTATTTAAAAAACAATAAAAGCCGCGTTGTATTATCCATATGGATCATCCCTTCACCAGCAATTTTCAATTTCAATTTTTGCGATCCTGATATCGAATCCTAAAACCCATTCGGTTTTTTTTGGGAAAAGAAAATAAGTGCAGTTTGATGTTGGTCGAAATTTCTAAAAGTTGAATAAAACAAGATAAACCCCACGAATGGCATCGCCATTAAAATGTAAATTGAAACTTGGTCATACCGCGTCTAGTGGATTCCGGGCGGAAACCTAATCACAGGACAAGTCACGCCATTATCTGTCAAATCGTATGACCGCAACATATTTAAAAGAATCGACATTTATTTATCAACTTGTTTTAATAGCTGCTTTTTGGTATAGATTTACTTTTTTTAAATATTTCTTCTCTTAAATTCACCAATAAACTTGGTAAATATCAGTTTCTATTTATTAAATTTGATTTTTTTTATTTCTCGAAACACAACGTATGTATGTGTGTATATTTTTTATTGAGACTTCAAAATGATTACATTATTTGGTTTTGTTTTACATAAAGATGAAATAAATAAAGCCGTTTTGGAATTGGTCTGGCTGTCACAGAAAGATTTAACAGGAAATTCTGCGTAGCTTAACGAGAATGGAATATAATAAAACTTCACGGTGTTATAACCTATTCACACCAAGCCGAAAACCGAGTTTTCGTCAAAAAAGTTTAGAAAACTCGTGAATGCATTCACACCGAACACCAACTCGTTTTCGTTTGAGGTTTTAATTAGCTATGAAACTAGCTATGAAATGTTTGTGGCGACTAGACTCTTATTTTAATTACTAACCTTCGCTCGTATTGACATAATAGGCGTATTTTTTTGGGAAGTGAGTGTAACAAAACCAAAAGTGAGTATAATAATTTTGTATGTAAAACCAAAAGTGAGTTTGTATAACAATTTTGCATGTAAAACTGAAAGTGAGTATAGGCGTATTTTTTTGAGAATCTATAGCTCACTTTGACTTTTACAAGCTACGCAGCAAAACAAGAAGCAAAAGACAATGGGAGGAACATCGGATCCTCAGAAAGAATAAGAAAGAGCACGAGAAGCGTATGATCGAAGAAATTGAGAGATGCTACTCCAGGAACAATGTACGGAAGTTTTACCAAAAGGTAAAAAGAACGTGCCAGGGCAGAAAATCCCGTACAGAAACGTGTAGAGATAATGAGGGAAACATTGTGGTAGAATCACAGCCGGTGCTGAGAATATGTAAAAATTACTCTATAATGGCGACGAAGACCAGAATCCCGCTGTTAAGCCTAGTATCCTGTTTGCGCCTAATTTTAGCGAGCGCTTTTCTCTCCACAGCATAGATAAATGCTCGCTAAATTCGTTGTACAGGATATAGAGAGGACACACACCCAAATTTTATTGCCACATGTATTTTGATTTTTGATATTTTTTCACTTTTTTCCTACTAACTTACATCGATTATCAAGTATTCAAAGAAATATTCAATTAAAAAATTGTTTGTTTCGAAAATGTCAAAATTTATCGTCGATTTAATGTGCCAGGCAATTCTTTCGCGAGCTAAATCAGTGGAGACATTTTCTTGGCCGAGTATAACAAAATTGTACGTAGTACGTATAACACTCAATATTGTTATACCGGACTGACATTGGGTGTGTCCCATCTATATGAAAGTAAGAATTTAGCGTGCGGAACAGGATACTGCTTTGCTAAACTGCCTCGCTAAATTTTATCTCTGTAGACATTTTTGTATGGAAGATAAAATTTAGCGCGAGCAGGATACTGGGCTTAAGGCAGAACGTAGCACTCAATATAGACGATGAAAGACAAAACTTCCGTCCGCCTAACCAAAGCGAAGTACGGGTAGCAATATCAAAGTTAAAGAACAACAAAGCTGCAGGGCCTGATGGCCTACCTGCCGAGCTTTTTATAACAGCTGAAGATGACTTGGTAGAGAGCATGCACCAACTCATCTCCAAAATTTGGTCAGATGAATGCATGCCTGATGAATGGAATCCCAGCATCGTTTGGCCGGTCCACAAGAAAGGAGCCCCTTCAACTGCGCCAACTACAGAGGTATCAATCTCTTTAACATCGCATACAAGATCCTGTCTGCCATACTGTGTGAACGCCTTAAACCCTTTGTAAATAACCTGATTGGCCCCTATCAGTGCGGTTTTAGGTCCACCATCGATCAAATTTTCACACTTAGGCAGATCCTGGAAAAAACCTAAGAAGCCCAAATCGATACCCACCATCTTTTCATCGATTTCAAAGCCGCGTACGACAGCATCTATAGAGACGAGCTATACACAGCCATGTCTAGCTTTGGTATCCATGCAAAACTCGTTCGATTGTGTAGGATGACGACGGAGAAAGCTCGCTGCTGTATCAAGGTCGGTAGCGACCTCACCGAAACATTTGATGTCAAACGAGGATTTAGACAAGGTGACGCGCTGTCGTGCGACTTTTTCAACATTATACTTGAAAGAATCGTCCGAAACTTACAGGCAAAAACACAAGCGAGCTGGCACTGGTGCGTTTGCTGGTATAGAAAAGGAAGCGGCTAAAATAAGTCTAATGGTCAACGAGAGCAAAACCAAGTATATGCTGTCAACAAGAAGGGATACCCAACATCGTAGAATCGGACAAAACGTCACGATCGACAGCTATACCTTTGAGGTAGTGAGGGACCTCGGCTCTGCTATATATTCTGACAACAACATCTCAGAAGAAATTAAACGAAGAATAACTCTTGCCAACCGCTGTTTCTTTGGGCTAAAAAGGCAATTGAGTAGTAGAGCCCTCTCCCAACTAAGGAGATTATGTATAAGACCTTAATCATTCCAGTCCTGCTTTATGGCGCTGAAGCTTGGACCCTATCTAAAGCGGATGAAGATATCCTCGGTCGCTTCGAGAGAAAGATTTTTCGTAGAATTTTCGGTCTCGTTTGCGTTGACGGAGCGCTGTGGAGAAGGAGATTCAATGACGAACTATACGAACTGTACAGCGACATCGACCCGGTCAAAAAAGTTCGAGTAAGTCGTTTAAGATGGCTAGGACATGTAGAACGGATGGAAACAAATACTCCGGCCCGTAAAGTCTTCGAGTCTAACCCGGAGGGACAACGCAGTAGAGAAAGACCTCGCCCTAAGTGGCGGGCGCAAGTCGAAGGCCTCGGTTCATCACGAACTGTAGAGCCGCCTAAGTAAGTAGTAAAGTTTTTAGCTGATGTGCTGAGTATAGTTTTAGTTTATAGAAATAAAGAAAGTAATATTGTGAATTCATGGGTTGGAGATAATTAAAATGGAAATGTTTTGTATGTAAAGTATGTAACTAAAAGAGATGTTTACAGTAATGGCGGTATATTATACATATACATTTGCAATAATTCAGTGTTTGGATGAAAATTAGAGTATGTATTATAATGAAATGTGAATTAAATATTTTTTAGTTTTATTTTTAACTTTTTTCCTTTTTTATAGGATAGTAAGTGCTTAATCTTAAGTGTTCAGTTATATTAACATTGATAATATGAACATTTTTGTTTTTCTTATTTAGGGCCAGTTTCAAATGTTCCGGATAAAGTTTCGGATAGTTAGCCGACACATTACGCTTTCCACCAGATAAAAGTAGCTGATATTTTTTTTCTGTTTCATCGTCAAAGTCTCTTATAAACTATCCGGTAGAAAAATTTATCAGGCACTAATTGTTTGACAGGAATGGAAATGATGTTTTTTATCGTTTTTAAGTGAATTGTGTGAATTGTGTTGTTCTAGTTTTTTTAATTTAGCATGGATAAATTCATTCATTCACTCATTTTCGATACCCCGCTTATCCCTTAAGTGGGTCGCTGGTGTAGGTTGCGCAAGTCCAAGTCCACCGTCCATAGTCTCGATTCTACGCCATCGACTGTAAATCATAAAGGGCAATCCTCATACGGGTAGGGGAGATATTATGGACTTGGTCTAACCATCTCATCCTGGGTCTACCTAGAGGACGCCTGCCCGATTGTACGCCTTCCATAGCACGTCGTAAGATCATAGTTAGGGACATGACTAATCCACCGCTGCGTCCGGAGCAGTAGCTGCTCGACATTGAGTCCCTCACGTATTCTGGTGTTTTCACCATCTCAACGGGTCACACCAGCAATACAACTGAGGAATCTCATTTCGGCAGCTTGTATCCGGGATCTTATTCTTTCGGTCATTACCCAAATAGGTAAGAGTTGGAACAAACTCTGAATTAACGACTGACAACTTGACAATTTAGCTTTGACACCAAGTTCAGTCCTCTTGTAATAACAGAATAACCGAGCTGTTTTAAAATTGACCAACCTGACCAATCCTACAGATAAACTTAGCATTGCTCTTGGTCCTTCCACCACTCGTAAGTATACATTAAACAGGCGTTCTGTAGACGACCATCACTTGAGATTTGTTTACGTTTACTTTCATCTCAGCTTCAACACACACGGCTACAAACCGATCGAGTGCGCGCTGAAGTTCAGTCTGAGAGGATCCAAGGATGGCCAAGTTATCAGCGAAGAGCAAACGACTTATCCTCTGATGTTCCAATTCGAAACGTTCTTCGCCAAGACTGCGCTGTAACATCCAGTCCATATAAGTAATGAAAAGGAGAGGAGACAAAATGCACCCCCGGCAAAGTCCAACGCCCACGGTGAAAGGTATTGACTGGGCATGGATATAGTTAAACAAAATAGTGAAAATTCAGAAATCTTCATCGTCGCGGGTTTCTAAAAATAATTTAAAATACTCTGTTCCTACGGGGCCCTGTAATATGCTTGTAATATTCATCTAATTCGACATTTAAGAATTCAAATAAATGCATGATATAACACTTCTGACTGCTGTCTACACCCGTCAACGAAAGGATGCTCTGAAACTATATTTTTTCCAGCCACATCATTTCATTTAAATTAGATATTTCGATGTATTTTCTGACAATAGGTCCTTGAAATTCTTATAATAGTATATTTTTGTAAAATATCCTAAAAAAATTGTTTGAGGAAGTTTTTTAAAAATTTCATTTTTACCAAAAGGTCCTTGAAATCCAGAAGGAACTATTCCAAAATATATTCGGAGCCACGCAAGATAATTGTTTTCCAGTACATATATAGGCGTTTTTACTCCATTTAAGCACCATTGTTCCAATGACATAAACAGAGCAAGTACATTTCTAAATTTTTTTTTTTATTTTTCCCCAAAATATGAAATACCTACCTACAAAATCAAAAAAATTTAAACGCTTTAGAACCTTTTTAAATTCTTCACAAATCGCACAGCACATTTGAATAAAATAACAACATACCTTTGCCTAAACTGTCAAACACGATATTTCGTAAGTTTAAAATAGTTTTTAGTACTTCAAATAAACCAAAAGCTTAAACGACATAAAAATAGTGAATATGACATAGGCAGGTTTAAATTTTTTGGGTTTAAAAACTGATGGTTTAGTTCGGTTTATTTTCGTGGTTTAAAAGCGTTTTAACCTCGTATTTAAACACAGTGAATAATACGGCCGTAAGTGAATCCATGCAACTCCAACAATGAACAGCATTGCTCTTCACATTAAATATTATCAAATCGAACAAACCAAACCGAAAATGAAATGTCAAAGCCGCCAAACGCATGATACAACAAGACAAGATATCGCATTGCGCATGTCGTTCATTCTTGCTGTTCATCGGTATTCATCTGTCAACAGATTATGACGTAGTAGCTGCGGAGATAATGGATGTACTATTGGCGCGAAAGTACAAATTTGCGATTTTGTTAAATTATTATTGTTATTAATTGAACAAATAGTAGTACATTTGTAAAAGGGATATTTGCTCTTTAATTGAGTGCAAATATAAATAATGAAAAACAAAAAGAATCATTAGAAACAGCTCCATAACTTTTCTAAGAAAAAAAAATCTTTTAGGGCAAAGAATCTTTATCTTTAAACGATAAGATCCAATTAATAGAAAAATAAGGAGTTTATAGACTGCATTTTGTGAAAAATGACTTAATAAATATTATTCAACATGAAAAGGGTAAGCAAACTGGCATTATAAATGCAGTTGCATTTATGCTTAGACTTTCTTTGGTAGGATTTAGAGTCTACAGCATGGTTGGTCTTCCGAAGCCATCTGAAGCTATGATGAAAGACAATAGTGAAACTATATTAACCACTGAATTGATTTAACTGCAATATCCATATCAAAAACACTCTTCTTTCGCTTCCGAATGCACTTTTGCATTCGCTTCCTTAATCGACAAACAGTGGACGAAAAAACACAAGAAAACCAAAATAGAATAAATAATTGACGAAACTAGTTGTTTTTTTTAAACATTTTATTCACATTCGATTCAAACCACAAGTTTTTTCATCAATTTTGTTAATATGACGCGTCGAGCTGAGCAGAAAATAAGTAATTCTGCGACTTAATTGAAAGGAACAACAAAAAAAAGACACATGTTATGAACGATAAATATTTTTCCAATCACATTCACATAATTCCGAAACTATATCTTCTATATTTTCCTTTTTATTTAAACATTTAAAGAACCAACACAACTCGTTCCCTATAAAACACACGTAAATACCAAGAGTCAAAATGTACACTCCGCAACTATGACGTACATGCGCAGAACAAATCAAAAATGAAAACTTCAATGCGCTATCTTGTTTTGTTGTATCATGCGCCAAACGCACCTGAAAGTAGAGTTGCTCTACTTGGGCGCAGAGTGAGTTGGACTTTACGATATTTACGATCTAAACGCGACCCGAAGCCTGAAGCCGCATTTTGGCTTGCACCATATGAAAGCATTGGTTCTACTCTATCTGTCAACGAACGCGCGCGGCAAAGTGCCGTTGTGAATTGGCTTTTATCTGTCAACACACGCACGCCGCAAAGCGCTGTTGTGAATTGGATTTTAGCCTTCATTTTATTTCACAGATCCGCACGGCTCTTTGGACTTAACATTCAGTTCGGCTTGCCGCCATTAATTTTGACATTTACATGTATTCACAGACAGGGAAATTCTTTCCGGGGGGAATCGGGTAGGTGTACGGGAAGTCGGCGGTCTATTCTTACTGGTTTGTGATCTAAACATTGGCTAGCCGCCTATAAAAATCCCCTTAACTTTAATAGGGAGGCAGACTTTAAAAAGAGAATTTAAAAATAAATAAATACGAACACTACATGGCGTTACTGCCACTAGCCTAGAATCTTAAAATGACTAATAGGTACAGTGCTATTATCCGCCAGGCAGTGACCCAAACGCTCCAACATACGTTCCTACGCCAAAAACAGCAGGCCCAAAGCCTTTGTTCCGAAAGCAGCAGCCGACGAGCTACCAAGTCGTTTATGGGAATGAAATGCATGTGTGGCCCAGCACCATAATTGCAGGGGGTTTAAAAAAAAGCGATTTTCTACAGTTTATACGATTCGTCAAAACAACAAACTTGTTTACTTAATATAAAAAAGAATAATAGTAACAATAAGCAGACTGTATTGTAATGAGATTTGTTAATATTACAATTACAAATAATTTCAAACACATATCCATATTACATACATACCCTAATTAGAACTATTTACTAATAGAAACAAACTAGAATTTTGATTAAAAAACAAAAGGAAAAGCGTTTTCAAATAACGAAACGTATAATACACACGATTTATTATAAATGTATTGTTGCAAATAATTCGTTTTAACGTACTAAAAAAAAAACTAAACAGAATCACAAGAAAACAAGTTGGTAGGTAAACCAATTCTCCCACTTAAACTATACTTTACGCATATGAGTACCTAAGCATACATAACTAATAGACATAAAAGACTTTCCAGTGGAACGTAGGAGTCTTATTAATACCACACTACCACAGTACACAGATATGTCAAACAGTGCTGTCGAAAAGCTCCTATATACTACGTTTACATGAGCCAATTGAAAGATCGAATTCAAACTGAATCGAAAGTCAATCACTGTTTTCGCTCTTACCGGATTGAAAAATTGAATTGAAGTAGAATTGAGTTATACGGAATACGTGTATTGTATATGTAGTTGTTTTAGTAGTTAGCGGCGCTGTTGTTTGGTTACATTTGAAAATGTTTGGAGCAATATTCTTGTCGCCATTAATTTTTTTTTTCACTCCTCAGAAGTCTAAATCCACCAGCCGAAACAAATCACAAGCAAATAAACAGAACGAAAAAAAAATACACACACACACTCACTCCCACATGATAAACTCGATCGTTCAATCTGCGTTTACATGAAAATTTTCAATCCAATCACAGAAAATTTTGTGATCGGATTGAGTGAATTTGGTTTCGATCCGATCAGTGTTTACATGGGATTCAATTCGAATTGAATCCGGATTGAATCGCACATGTAAGGGCCACTTCCACCAAATCATTGGATATCTAAATAAACTTCTGAATAGCTAACCATAGATAAACCAATAAATAGTTACTTCCCGTCTTTGTGTTGCACCATTGCAAAATTGTGCCTGGATAAGTAACCTTCGATTATTTCAAATTTGACAGTACTATCAGTACTAAAAACGCAAACAATACATTGAACTGTCGAATAAATGGCAAATAAAAGCTACAGACATAGATAAATAAACTCGTGCAGTGCAGTGGATGAAATTAATGTCAGATTTCAGATAATTCCAATAGCGCTATAGGGCTCCAAATTTTAGAAATCTAGGTAGTCGTGCCACGCTATAGGAATTTGTTGCAACTTTATCCATTGTTCTGCTATTGTTTCTGAAAATTAAAAGCATATAGGTATTTTGGTCTGAGTTGAGCTATCTCATCCGAATAACCCTATGGATTATACGACATGCTGTCGATTTGATTTATGCACTCCTATCATATCGCCGCATTTAATTCGCTGACATCGAAATGTTTTTTTTTTTCTATCGAATATTCCACGCATATAAAAGTAGCTTTACATATTTATAAAACCACAATCGTCGGAAATTAAACTAATATCCATTCTTTGTGTTGATTTTATTTTTCACACTACCAAGTACTTTTACTATTTGACGTTTGGGCACGACTATCCAGCCTTTCGAGACTGGATAAATATTTTATGAATTTATCCACGGATAGATATATAAGTGTACATGTGCAACACAATTTTTACCTAATCAGCGGAATAGAGCTAAACAGTGAATAATAGAATAAATACTGCTGTCAAATTAGTTTGGTGCAAGTGGCCCTAAATGGGGTAATAGTATCATATGTATACTATTCCAGGGTTCGCGATACTGGAATACTCAATATTAGATTTGTTTTATTGCACATTCTATCTTATAGCCTAGTCAAGCGTTGCCACAATGATACAAGTGTAATAAAAGTGTTACACTTTTTAATCATTTTAAAATGTTGTTACAATGTTACTTTATTTTTCGCTTTGTTACACTTTTTCCCACTAAAATCTTTTTTGTTTTTCTCGTTAAAAAATATTGAAGAGTTCAATTGACAGCACTTTCGAAGAAACTTCTAGCAATATCTGTCAAGGTATTTGTTTGTTTACAAAACGTCGGGAATGGGAATAGGAAGGAACGAGAAAATACAACAATAATAAATGCCATTTTATTCACTTCAAGTTGAACACAACTTGGGGATTTTTATTCTCAACTTGAGAAATTGCTTTTATTCACTCAAAGTTGACTCACTCAACTTTGGATATTCCGAAGTTGAGAAAACTAAGAGTTGATTAACTTTGGATTCGCTCAACTCCCCGAAAAAGTAGAAGTTATGAAGCAAACTTGGGGTTTTATGTTAATTTGGCAGCATTACATACATGTAAAAACTTAATTTGGTATCACCAATAAAGTACTTCCATCTTTGTATCTTTATCTCTAATGGACGTGCGTTTTTCTTTTTCCTGAGACTTTTCACAGAGATTTATGGACAACAACAGGTTATGAGCCCAGTAAATAAGGAAACTTTTAATTCAGTGTAAAGTAAAGGCTCGATATTCTTAAATTAAAATCGTTTTTTCGGTGGAAAACCTAAAGTTAAATTATGATGAGTAATTTGCCGGCCATTGAACGTCTGAAAGGGCGAGAAAATTACGACACATGGCGGTTTGCGGTGGAAAATTATCTCATCATGGATGATTTATGGGCATCAGTTTTAGGCACCGAGACGAAACTTGAGAAAATAGCACAAGCGAAGGCAAAAATAGTTTTGCTAATTGACCCCTCGTTGTATGTGCACATTAGGGAGGCAGCCACGGCGAAGGACGTTTGGGACAAATTGGCATCTACGTTCGATGACACAGGACTCACAAGGAGGGTTGGATTGTTGCGAGAATTAACCACTACTCGATTGGCTGACTGCTCAGGTATATCCGAATATGTTAATAAAATAATAGGGACCGCTCAGAAACTTAACTCTATAAAAATGAAAGTGGACGATGAGTGGGTGGGTAGTTTGTTGCTAAGTGGATTGCCAAATAAATTTCAGCCTATGATCATGGCAATCGAGAGCAGCGGAATTCCAATTACTGCTGATGCTATTAAATCCAAGTTGTTGCAGGATTACGACGCCTATAATAGCAAATCGTCTGGTTGTGTTGCTGCTGAAGATCAGGCAATGGTAACATTTAAAGGAAATTGTAAAGGTAGAAACAGGCCCAAGGGGGTAAAATGTTTTGGTTGCGGTGATTATGGACATATAAAAAAGGACTGTCCAAAAAGATCTGCATATGGAGGTAAAAGTAAATATGCCGTATATGCTGCATCATATTCTGTGCAAGAAGGTAATCTACAGAACTGGTTCGTCGATTCAGGAGCTTCGTCACATATGGCAAAACAGAGGGAATTGTTTGAGAACTATTCGAAAGAGAATGATTACGTAGTCTTAGCAGATGGTTCAAGGTTGGATGTTTTGGGAAGAGGAGATATTTCCATCCAGGTATACGGTGGAGGAGAAATCAACGAAGTTGTTATGCGTGATGTACTCCACGTTCCTCGAATAAATGTCAATTTGATGTCTATAAGCCAGGTAATAAAGAATGGAAATACAATTATGTTTGATTCTGGGGGTTGTAATATTATGGACAAGTCGCGAAAGGTATTTGCTTCTGCAACAGAAATCGATAAGGTTTTCCAGTTGAATGTCCAATATAAAAATATTGCATGTATAGCAGCAAATAAAAGAGTTTGGCACAAGCGGATGGGACATCCAAACACAGAGGTGTTGCGGCAACTGGAAGCAGCTGGAAATCTTGGAATCATAAATGACAAACCTGAAACCGATAAAGCTTGCATTACATGTTGCCAGGGCAAACAATGCAAACGCAGTTTTAAATCTTCGACAAATAAAACAACTGATTTGTTGCAGCTTATTCATTCCGACGTATGCGGTCCGATGGCATGATACAACAAGACAAGATAGCGCATTGAAGTTTTCATTTTTGATTTGTTCTGCGCATGTACGTCATAGTTGCGGAGTGTACATTTTGACTCTTGGTATTTACGTGTATTTTATATGGAACGAGTTGTGTTGGTTCTTTAAATGTTTAAATAAAAAGGAAAATATAGAAGATATAGTTTCGAAATTCTGTGAATGTGCTTGGAAAAACATTTATCGTCCATAACATGTGTCTTTTTTTTGTTGTTCCTTTCAATTAAGTCGCAGAATTACTTATTTTCTGCTCAGCTCGAACAAATTTGATGAAAAAACTTGTGTTTTGAATCGAATGTGAATAAAATGTTTAAAAAACAACAAGTAGTTTCGTCAATTATTTATTCTATTTTGGTTTTCTTTTGTTTTTTCGTCTACTGCTTGTCGATTAAGGTAGCGAATGCAAAAGTGCATTCGCGAGCGGAAGAAGAGTTTTTTGATACGAATATTGCAGTTAAATCAATTCAGTGGTTAATATAGTTTCACTATTGTCTTTCACCATAGCTTCAGATGGCTTCGGAAGACCAACCATGCTGCAGACTCTAAATCCTACCAAATAAAGTGCGTGTCTAAGCATAAATGCAACTGCATTTATAATGCCAGTTTGCCTACACTTTTCATGTTGAATAATATTAATTAAGTAATTTTTCACAAAATGTAGTCTATAAAGTCCTTATTTTTCTATTAATTGGGTCTTATCGTTTAAAGATAAAGATTCTTTGCCTTAAAAGATTTTTTTTCTTAGAAAAGTTATGGAGCTGTTTCTTATGATTCTTTTCGTTTTTCATTAATTATATTTGCACTCAAATAAAGAGCAAATATCTTTTTTACAAATGTACTATTATTTGTTCAATTAATAACAATAATAATTTAACAAAATCGTAAATTTGTACTTTCGCGCCAATAGTACATAAATTATCTCCGCAGCTACTACGTCATAATCTGTTGACAGATGAATACCGATGAACAGCAAGAATGAACGACATGCGCAATGCGATATCTTGTCTTGTTGTATCATGGTCCGATGGATACTACATCGTTGGGTGGTTCCAGATACTACGTTCTATTTTTGGATGATTTTTCAAAGAAGGTTTTTGTATACGCAATGCAAAACAAGAGTGAAGTAGCGAAACATTTTTTTGACTTCAAGAACATGGTAGAAAACCAAACAAAACGAAAAATCAAAATATTCAGATCAGATAATGGCACAGAATTTGTGAATCGAACAATGCAGCAGTGTCTCAAATCAGCAGGAATAGTTCACCAAACGTCTACTCCGTACTGTCCAGAGCAGAATGGAAAGTCTGAACGGATGAATCGTTCGCTGGTGGAGAAGGCACGTTGTCTTTTGTTCGAAGGTCATTTGGATAAAAGTTATTGGGCAGAGGCAATTAACACGGCTGCTTATTTGATCAATAGAACTCCAATTAAGAGTTTGGAAAATCGTTGTCCTGAGGAAGTGTGGTATGGTAAAAAGCCCGATTTGTCTCATTTGCGAATTTTTGGTTCAGTTGGTATGGTGTTGATCCCAAAGCAGAAGCGATCAAAACTTGATGCTAAGTCCATCAAATGCATTATGGTTGGTTATTCAGAGACTTCTAAAGGGTATAGGATGTACAACCCACAACAGAAGAAAATGCTAGTCTCCAGAGAAGTGACATTTTTTGAAGATCTGCGTTTTTACGGGCTTTGTGCTGCAAAAGAAACTGTGTGTGTTGATGACTGTGTTCCTACTGAGTTTTTGCATATGAAGACGAACGTTGTTGATGAAAACATGTGTGTGGATGACGGTGCTGCTTCTGAGATTTTGCGTACTTACGTTGCTGATGAAAATGTATATGGTGAGGATCGTGCAGCTGATGAAAGTGTGCACAATAACTTTAATGATGATGTATCTTGTGCTGATGATGTTGCGGTTAGGTTTCCTACTAATAATAATAGCAATATATATGAAATCACAATGGTGGATTCTGACTCTGATACAAGTTTTGCTGATGCTGAGATGACTATCGTTGAATCAGATGAGCCCTCAGGCTCAGAATTCATTCCATCACTATTAAGTGGGGATAACATCGTTGGGCCTGTGAGGCGCTCTAATCGAGAACCGAAACCAAAAAAAATTCGATAATTACGTCACTTTTGTTAATGAAAGAAGTGAAGCGGATGATCCTTCTACATTTGACGATGCAATTTCGAGACCTGATGCGATGAATTGGAAAAAGGCAATTAGCGAAGAGTATGAGTCTTTGATGAAAAATAATACATGGGACATGATTGAACTTCCAGCTGGAAAGAAGGCTTTGAACTCGATGTGGGTCTTTAAGACAAAGAATGGTGCCAATGGTGAAACAAGGCGTTATAAGGCAAGATTATTGGCAAAGGGTTGCGCTCAACGCAAGGGTATTG
This sequence comes from Cheilosia soror, assembly GCA_949372485.1. NCBI lineage: Eukaryota > Metazoa > Arthropoda > Insecta > Diptera > Syrphidae > Cheilosia > Cheilosia soror. The sequence goes on along the minus strand of OX443561.1, from coordinate 56,040,243 downwards.
ACTTCGATGAGGTGTATTCTCCAGTTATTAAATACAGTTCTTTGCGTTATCTACTGTCACTTGCGGTGAAATTGGACTTACATATTGAGCAAATGGATGCAGTCACAGCATTTCTCCAAGGTGAGTTAGATCAAGAAGTTTTTATAAATCCACCGAAAGGGTTGAATATTCCTAAAAATAAGGTCTTAAAGTTAAACAAATCCATTTATGGACTAAAACAGTCCTCAAGAACATGGAACAAGAAACTTAATGAATCTCTTAAGGGTTTCAATTTAAAGCAGTCGAGATATGATCCATGTATTTATTTTAACAATAGTAATATTAATGATTCGTTCTTGATATTAGCTGTGTATGTGGATGATCTTCTAATTTTATCAAAAGACTTAAAAGAGTCTGAAAAATTGAAAAATTATTTAAAATCAAAATTTTATATGAAAGAAATTTCTACGGTTGATTCTTTTTTGGGTATGAGTTTGAAACACAATCGAGAATCTGGCAAACTATACTTAGATCAAGAGCAGTACATTTTAAAAATGTTGGATCGTTTTGGAATGGCCAATTGCAATCCTGTAGCAACTCCAATGGATGCCAACGTTAAGCTAAGTAAGGACAATTGTCCAAAAACAGATGATCAAAGATTTCAAATGAATAAAGTTCCTTATCAGGAGTTAATTGGTAGCCTTCTATTTGCGGCCCAAATTAGCCGTCCAGATATCTGCTACGCTGTAAATTTTTTAAGCAGGTTTAATAATAACCCGGGCATGGAGCACTGGATAGCAGCCAAGAGAATCCTTAGATATTTAAAGGGCACATCGGATACTAAACTCTGTTTTAGTCGAGACGGAAACGGTGAGTTGATCGGATATTGCGACGCTGACTATGCCAACGATCTAGATGAAAGAAAGTCTATAAGCGGATATGTATTTCTATCGCAAGGTGGCGCAATATCATGGGGGTCAAGGAAACAGTCTACAGTTGCTTTGTCTACGACGGAGGCCGAGTACATCTCAATCGGAGTTGCTGTTCAAGAAGCGCTGTGGCTGCAAGGTATCCAGAACGAGCTGACGGGAGCGAATTCAGCTATACAATTATTTTGTGACAGTCAGAGTGCTATTCATCTTGCGTCAAATGAAAGTTACCATCCAAGAACAAAGCACATTGACATTCGTCACCACTTTATTCGTGATGTCATTGCTGAGAAAAAAATTAATCTGAAACACATCGCCTCCAAAAATATGCCAGCAGATTTGTTAACGAAACCTTTACCATCTCCCAGGACTAGCAGCTTGATGAAAATTTCAGGGTTACTGTAATATAAGTTTTTAGTGGGGATGTTAATTTGGCAGCATTACATACATGTAAAAACTTAATTTGGTATCACCAATAAAGTACTTCCATCTTTGTATCTTTATCTCTAATGGACGTGCGTTTTTCTTTTTCCTGAGACTTTTCACAGAGATTTATGGACAACAACATTTTACGTCAAACGTCAGAATTTATTTTTATTTTTTATTTCCGCGTTTGGAAGTTCAGTTCTTACGAAAATAATTAACAATTAATTTTTAAAATTGAATAAAATAATGTATAATGCAAACTATTTCCGGGAGAATTGGCGATATGATAAGGAGATAGATAATATGGTACGTGGGAGGCGACAATACAAGATGCTACATACTACGTTTGGACTGGAAAAATGGGATGGCCGTGATGTGGCCGTGATTTCAACTATGGTTTTCGTATTTCAAAGCGTACGACAATGATGGTGCTCCAACTAATAAAAAATTCGTTGCCGTGTAATGAGAGAAGGTATTGTACATCGCGAATTAGTCCAATTCGATCGAAATATAAATATAGGATTGAGAAGTCATCGCCACCTACTACGTCAGGCGATAGCAGCCCTGCAGACAATGGGAATTCTACCAAATGTAGCTTCGCGACAGTAGTTAGTACTGATAAGGTGGATCGGGACATACCCCGTCCACAAGTAACGACTAGAGCCAACAAGACAAGTACGCCATTACGGAATCGTAGACGCAACGCACTTCGTCTAATTCGGTGGCTAAATAAGCGTGATCCGAAGTCCTTTATGAACAAGGAAAGAGCGGCTCTACAGAGAGCCCACAACACGCCCACGTCGGCCAGCAGCCGACTCGAAATCATCCGATTCTGAGCCGGTTGCTAGCTGCTCTAAACCCCAAACGTACGCGACCGACAGGCGAAAGGCACTGGTGGGGAGCTGGACGCAGCGAGGAGGGAAAGCCGTTTGCCATCCATCTCAGCTGCAAACAGACCCAAACCATTCCCAACCGTTCAGGAGAAGGGCAATAAGCCTAAGCCCAGTCCGATTGGGAGAAAGCCCAACGCACGCAAAGACGGCAGAAGACGTACGGCAGGGACGACTAGGCGAACAGCTGGAAGACCGGTCAAGACGAGGAAGGAAAGTCTTTTGCCATCCACCTCAGTCTCGGACAGACTCAAGCGACCGCCAATCGACGCGGAGGCAGTCCGCGGATGAGCACCCGAGCCGATGGCGGGAAGTTCGAAGAAGGTAAGCACGATGACACAATATCGCCACCATCGAGTAGGGTTGCCAAGAAGTCCAAGCAGGCCATGACTGCTAACCCCAACCTCCAGGTAGCGATTGTAGACTTCAGTAAGCCAGACCGCAGGTTGAGTTAAGACCAATGGAGGCTCATAGAGTTGCGCATACTAGATGGCGTTAACGACAGCATCGTTAACGAAGAGGAACAATTCCCCTTCTTTGAACAGCTCTCGACCTACAAAGGCTTTAAACTCATGCTATGCGACAATGAGTTCACAGTAAACTGGCTGGAAAACTTCGTTGCGAACACACAGACTCCACGGGCAAATGCCGAATTACGACTTGTCGTAAAGAAGGACCTGTTAAAATTCACTCGGCCAAAAGGTCGGATTTCAATTCCCGGCCCGCATATCCCGAAGGAAAGAATAGAACGTAACCTCCGACACCTCAACCCGGAACTCCATAGCGAGAACTGGGAGGTGCTCGAGGTTGGCGAACATTCCGAGGCGGGCACTGAAATTGTGGTTTTACTCAACCACAAATCCATACCCTTGCTGAGGAAGTTCAACAACAAAGTTCGCAATGGAATTACCCGGTTCAAGGTTCGACCCTTTACGGAAAGAACAGAGAGAAAGAGGAGGGTGGAGGATGATCAGGTAAGACCAATATGAAGATTGTTCAAATAAACCTGCACCACAGCATAGCAGCTAGCGCTAACCTCGTCTATCTCTTAGGTGATAGAAACATAGACATCGCCTTGGTGCAAGAGCCATGGGTATCCCGTGGCAAAATATGCGGTCTAAACCACAAAGATCTAATAACCTACTGCATCAAGCCGCTAAATGCGGAGAGTAAGAATAGAACTTTTATTGTAGCTACCTACAGCAATCTAGACCAGAGCGTGGTAAGGCATGAACGAATGGGACTTCCCCCACTGATTATATCAGCCGTCTACATGCCCTACGACGAAGAAGGACCGTCCAGTCACCAACACCTTGGTCCACAAAGCGGAACAGGAAGAATGGGACCTGATACTGGGATGTGATGCAAACTCTCATCATTCACAATTCGGCAGTGGAGATATCAACCCACGAGGTGAGTCAGTTTTTGAATTCATTATAGAAAATAATCTCTTAGTAGCTAATAGAGGTGATGAACCAACATTTGTAGTTAGGAACAGGCAGGAGGTTATAGATATAACGCTATTTAACAGCTCCAGCACCCTCACTATTGATAAATGGAACGTCTTGAGTGAGCAGTCCTACTCAGATTACAGAGTGATCGAATTTCTTGTAGGAAATTGCTGCAGCCCTCCCCAGTCACATAGAAGCCCTATAAGGACTGATTGGTACCTTTTTAGCAAAGAGATCGAGAAAAGAAAAAACTTCTTACAAGAAGGAAATCTAAATTGCCCGACAGACATCGACCAGAAAGCCGAGAAAATAAACACTATTTATAAAGAGGCATTCGTAAGGGCTTGTCCAGTGGCAATACCGAAAACTAAAATTTCACCTCCATGGTGAACAAGGAAACTTCTAAACACGGCAAACCGGACCAAATTAGACTCTGACTGGGAAATATACGAGGCCAGTCAGAGAAATTTTAAAAACGAAACACGGAAATCCAAACGCCAATCGTGGCACAAATTCTGTGATGAAATAAAGGGCACTACAGAAACCGCGAGACTAAGGAAAATCCTAACCAGGAAAGCAATAATTCTGGGATCTCTCAAGGACCCGAAGAAAACTGGACTGAATCTTGTTAAAAATAGTTATTTTTAACTGTACGCCTCGCAGGCGCATGTTTATCTTTTTAGTACTAAAAAATAAGTTTATCTTTCTAAGGTCTTTATAAGGCCTCATTTATAGCACTATCAGTAAAATGCATCCGTAAAAACACGAAACAGAACAAAACTGAAACATTTAAACATAGCATATCATAGGAATTCAGTGGAATACATCGTGAAACTGGTTGAGAAGTTGAAAAAAGAAAAAGTTTTTCGCACGGAAAAATAAAGAAATTCTTTTTTTAGAAAATTTAAGATTGAGTTTAAGTGCTCTAAAAAAGTGAAACAATTTTTTTACGGATGTATTTTACTGATAGGTGTAGTATCCTGAATAAATGACATCTGTCTGTTTCTGTAGTCTCGTATAAAATGTGTTTTATTTTATTAAATCTGACATTTTATACAGTGTGAGCATACACTAAAATTCTGACAATTTACATAGTATTTCAAGATACTACAATAGCTACAACTGCAGCCTAAAACATTCGTTCGAGCTTAACCTCAAACTAGACATTGCGGGTAAAAACTGATGGATGTAATTCGTGAACTGTTGCGACCTAGAAAAATGTTCATGTGAACGGACTGTCAAAACTTGCGAATATTCGTTCCCTCGTAGGTAGTTTGTCGCTCTCATGTGAATGGTCCTTAATAGCCTTATTTATAAACTTTATACATTCTCTATACCTAATAACTCTAAACGCAAAAACCTAATATATATTTTTGCGTTTAGACCTATTATAGAGTGTATAAAGTTTATAAATAAGGCTGTAAGAGTGTAAACATTTTATGGTGAGTTTTTCTTTTTGTTTAAAATAGGTCTGTAAAGTGGCATTGAAATAAAAGCTAGGCTACCACCACCAATCAACGCTCCGGGAACATCGAGAACACCGAAATTCCTGAACAGCTAACGCTGCTCGTCCACTTAGTGCCCAACGCATCAATAATTTTTTTCAACAGTTTATTCAACTCTTCAGTTGAAGAAACGATTTTTTAAGGCTCGTACACTAGTGCACAAACTCACGTTGTTCATGTTGAGCAACGTAATTCCAATTTGTTGAACGAGTTGTGGGCCCCGTACATTGTTGACTAAGCTCGTACACCTAGTTGACCAACTCATTCAATTGTTGAATGGCCTCGTACATCTAGTTGATCAACATGTCTGATTTTGGCAAACTCGAGGAACTTTGAGTTGGACAACGGCGTTTTCGTTGTGGTTGCTCATAGATTTGAAGAACTCGTTGATACCCTCGTACATTTAACCAAGCATCACTTGTTGGGAAACGCGTTGAACGCACTTAGTAGCTGACAGCTTCTCACACCCTCATGAAATATTTCGAGTTTCGCTTTCGACATCAGTTTGGTCACAAACCAGAGTCCGCTAAAAGTGCAAGCACATCCATTACGTCCTGCAAATCGCTCTTACGGCTGGAACTTGCTGTTGCTGCAGAGCTTGCCAACAATAGCCGTGTTTTATTATCAGCGTGATCTAATCCGGATTAGATCATGCAAATAAAACAAACTGGATCATTGAAAGATTTTACATTTATGCCCCTATTGTGTAGACAACTCTACTTAGTTGAGTTGAGTTAACTTCAATTCAACTCAACTTTCACACAAACCAAACTAACTTATATAAAACTACCGTCATCTTTGTTGTGTTTTGACAGACAACTTTTCTATCCAGGTTGTGTATGACAATACGGACAATACCGAATTTTAAATTACATAAAACCAAGAGACAACTCAACTCAACTCAACTGTAGTTACACAATAGGGGCATTAAGTTGTGGCAACAGTTGTTTTTCACATATAAAATTCAATACCAATTATGACAAATTTCGTATTTCTCCATTGCACTTGCTCATATTTGAGTTTGACATTTCGCTTGTGTGGGGATTGTTACCATGTGAAAACAAATCTGCATACATTTGGCATTCAATATTTTTTTTGTGGGGAACTATGTTCAAATGTTATGTTCAAATATGCATCATAATTAACCGTATTGTACAAGAATCAAACTTTTCTAAAATTGTTTTGATGTATTGTTCTTGGTCTACCAGAAAACCGTAAAGTAATCGACACTAACAGGATCTATAAAACGAAACCTGATACATCTGGGAACGTGTCATGAATCGCGCGTGCATTGTCAAAAAAATCTGGCTGGAATCTGTTGCAATCTTCTCACCTACACAGAATTCATCCAGTGGCTTGACCCTGGCTTTAAGCTACTAAACATATCACGAATCCTGTCATTCCGTAACATATGCCAAATAGTGATACGTATGCCAATAACGTGCGTGTCATTTCCAAGTTCTTTCATCTGGAACTTTTGGTGTGACTTCCTTTTGAGATTCCTCAGCCAATTATTTGTATTAGAAAACAGTAGAATGTCGTCGACATAACATAATACATTGCCAATATAAGAACTTATTTAGATTAAGTTTTTTTGCTTATAGTCCATAATCAAAGGATATTCACGGTTTCAGTCCATATAGGGCATTGTTTAGATGGCATACTTTAGTTGGTTGATTCTTGTTATTTTAGACTATCGAAATCGAAGGTGGTCCAAAATAATTCAGAGGCTATGTCGTCCCATTGAAGATTATCCACCACCTCCAGGAAACAGTAAGCAAGTGGCAGAAGCAATAAGATTATCAATAGTTCCGAAGACAATAATAAAACCAGACTTTGTGTCATTTGTCTCATCTCGTGGAATGACGTGCGATTTGTGGCGCACGGCAATGAAGCAAAAGTACGACGCGTTAATCGCAAATGAAACGTGGAATAAATTCCGCTACCAGAAAACCGTAAAGTAATCGATACTAACAGGATGTATAAAACGAAACCTGATACATCTGGGAACGTGTCATGAATCGCGCGTGCATTGTCAACAAAATCTGGCTGGAATCTGTTGCAACCTTCTCACCTACACAGAATTCATCCAGTGGCTTGACCCTGGCTTTAAGCTACTAAACATGTCACGAATCCTGTCATTCCGTAACATGCCAAATAGTATCAATCGGGTTAGCGCGTCACGCTGCGCTAACGCATGTCATGCATCAGTCACTCGCCTCTGTCATTCAGCTCTGCCACACTGTGACAAAGTGAGAATGTCATAGATTTTGGGACACAATGATACGCACATGACCGCATAATTGAAACACTCGCGAATTCCACGTACATTACGACCTGAGCCCTATTCCACAAAACGACTTATCAACTTTTCACTTTGCATTTATCAAATTTTTCGTCAATTTGCCAAACTTTATGTTCCTCAGAACTTTAAAATTTGATACGTGATAAGTTGAAATTGATAGGTGTAATTTGCAAAGTCTTTGGAATTTTTATATTCTCTTTGCAATTTCTGTTCCACGTACGTTGTCTTGTGCAAAGTGCAATGTTAATATTGAAAAGTGTAATTTGCAAAGACTTTGCAAATAATTATGCTGTTTCGTTCCACAAAAACTGAAAATTCTGTTTTTGCAAAGCAAATTTTAATAAGTTTGTCAAAAGTTTGCAAGGTAAACGATCGCGTTACTAATTCATGTTGTTATAACAAGCGAAGATTTCAAAGCTTTTTGTTCGACGATAGTGAAGACGCGGTTATAAGAAGAAATTATAGAGACCGAATTAATTTTTCACAAAAATTTAATATTAAAGAGTGCGTCATGCTTTGTCGGCTGAAAATCAACTGCTACTGTGCTTGCATTGGCTCGGAAATGATTCCAAGTACCATGGAGTTGCAGCTACGTTGTCGAATGTCGACGTTATAATAGACGTTTTATTTCAAAACACAGTGCGGTGACCCGATGACGTCAGTGGTATTGCTGAAAAGTTTTTTATAATGGCTGGATTCCCTTGTGTGTGTGGTTGCGTGGATGGCACAATCATTAAAATTGATGCGCATGCATTGCACGAGTAAGAATATGTGGACCGGCATGGAAACCACTCATTGAATGTGATGATGATATGCGGGCCAGACTACACATTTTACGGTGTAAATGCAAGTTGGCCGTGCAGCGTTATGGAATTCGGCTGTAAGTTTACGGATGCTGTTGTTTTGGGTGATAGTGGTTACGTACTGAGACCCTGGTTGATACTATCATTACGCCAAAATCCCGATAACACTGCAGAAGAGGCTTTCAATCGTTGCCACAAGAAAACACGGCAATATTACAATATTGTCAGATCTGTGAAACGTTAAATGTAAAATTTGTCCCAAATGTCTTACAACCGTCTGCACTTACAATTTTGTCATTGTCAGAAATGTCATTGTCAGCCCATTGTAAGACATCCATCTGACAATGAAATTGTAAGATTTTGTCCCAAAGTCCATTTGAACGCGCAATTTTGTATTGAAAGGTAGTTGGCTATTGTAAGCTCATTGTTAGTCATTGTCAGAGCATTGACAAATCTAACAATATTGTAAGATTTAGGCTTGAGTTTGCAGGAAAGGTATTTATTGTTCGTGCCACCTTACACAATCACCCTTATTCTACGTGGCGTTTATATTAAACGCCAAATGGCGTTTTTTGAAATCGGTAGTAGATGTGGCGTGTTTCTAGGCGTTTTATGCCGTTTAACGACATGTGGCGTTTAAGTAGTGTGGAACGCAAGTTCTACACAGTTTTTCGCATTCTGACTGTCGTTTTAGTTGCACAAAACTACTCAAAAAACGCCGATTATTGTCGATTACAAATTCTTAAACGACAAGGAGGCAAATTTAAGAAAAAACATGAGTTTTGGTAATTGTTTATATTTATGCAGTGATTTCATAATTCTCTTATGATTAAGAGTGAAATCAAATCAAATGAAATTCCAGCCTTTTGGTAAAACATCATTTTTGCACAATTCCTTTCTTCTTCCTTGTAACGCATGTTTATCCAGTGTGTGTATATATTTTCTTCGATGACGGTAAGCATGTGTGTTAGGATTTTACTAAGGGTTGTTTGGCCAAGACCCAAATTAAAATCATTCCCTTCACCGCAAGAAAACGTAATGTCGAAGCCAGTTTTAAAATGGCTGGCACTTTAAAATACAAAGCAAATACCTACAACAGATTAGAAGACGAACACCTTATTGACCTCGTCTTCTTGATTTAAACTGTTGTAAATATAATATCGCGAACATTAGGACTGTTCAACACTTTTTTCGTTTGGTTTTGTTTGGATTTAAATTCCGTGTGTTAAACAATTTACCAAAAGAAAAATCTCTCCCTTTTACCGCCATAAATACCTACTTGTCAATTATCAGTTGTTGGTGTGGAACTCATGTGGAATGTAAAATAAATGAGAGAGGAGGCGTTCAAGGAATAGAATACCGATACTAAAACGACACTAAAGCGACTCGACTCAAAAAACGCTAGCTGTCGTTTAATAAAAACGCCACGTAGAATAGGGGTGAATGAGCCTTATTATGGCTATAAAATATCAATTATTTGATACTTGATAAGATCTATCAATTCATTGATAATTTGGTATTATGAGTATCAATTGATAAATTTTACCCCATTGTGAATACTTATCAAAATATCATTGAGAATGGGTTCTGTTTTCACGTTTGACGTTTCTGATTTGTAGTTGGTTGTTGTTTTATGGCTGACGACTAGTTTTGGTTAATTGTTTTTATTAAACAACAGCCGTTTTTTTCGCAAATCAAAGGAACGATTGCGATTGGTTGTGCAATGCCAATATTAAAGTTATTCCCAACCCTCAGCTTCCTTACTGAGAAAATAATTTTAAAATCGCTGCTACTCGTAGTATATGTACATTTGGGATGTCTACCGAAGACATTTTTTAATTTGATGCGCCCGAATATTTGATACGTATCAACGAGAAATTTGTGGTTGATAGAAAATTTGATGAATATCAATTTTTTTGATAATCGTAATACCAAGTTTATCGATAAAACTATTCACAATAGATCTTAAATCTAATACAATTCACAATTCATCAAAAATGTTGATAGGTTGATAACCATAATACCGATTCATTCATTTTGTTGATACGTATCAATTATTGGCCGCGTTCAATGTGCTTAGGTACCTAAATATTTAGGTGACAGTTTATCATTGAACGGAAAATTGCCTAGTACCTAAGCTAAATGTCAAATGCCTTACATGTGTTAAGAATTGAGCATTCACTTGCTGTTTTGACATCAACTGATCAACACATTGACTACCTACTAAAGAAAAATATAACATTATTGAAGTGCAAAATGAATGATTCTATTGATTCTTTTCTAAAAGCAGCTTTACAAATTGTCGGGTAAAAACCCCATCTAAAAGACACATTTTATTTAATTATTATCACACTTGTGTACGTGTTTATTTTATTATTCGTAGTCAATTTGCCGTAAGTTTCCTGGGTATCATCGATGTCATACAAAACACCGTCAATTGTAACTTGAAATTTCATTTTTATTTTTATTTTTCCCACTATAATAATAAAACCACATACAAATCTCAGCAAAGTTCAACAATGGAGTGAAAAATTCTTCGATTTCAATCAGCTGTTTATGACATTTCTCAAACCCACTAAGAACTCAGGCAGAAATTCTTGCCTAACTTTCCAGTCACCACAGCTGACCGACCTCACGAAATTTGCCTAGATTTGCAGTCAAATCGACCAATCAGAGGCTGTTGACTAGCTAGGCAAAAGCGTATTGAACGCGGCCATTATCAAATATCGTGTTGATATTTTATAGGGGGTCATCGCAACTCACCCGGTCGCATTTCACCCGACCCTAGACAGGAACCTAAAAGCCACCTATGTTTCAATTCAGCACATAAACGCTTACCTTCAAACCACTCACCTTTATTGTTCGAGTTGCAGTGGATCGTTGCCCCTGACAACACGGCATTTAGTGTTTGAAAGGGTGTGGCTATTTTTTTTTGGGAGACGCTATTGGTAAATGGGGTACAAAATCGTTCATTTAGGAACACATACACATGCATATGCAAAAGTGAATAGGTATGATACATATATGGAGATTGAAAAAATTATAATAAAGATTTTTATAAAAGGGGAAAACCCGTGGCTGTGAAACGTCAAATGTAATGTCGATGAGTTTGAAGCACAAGTGTTGCCACTTATACATAATTGCAAAAATTCGGTAGATTGAATGGAAAATCAGAGAGAATTAAAAAAAAAGTAAAACAGTTCACATCCAAATTTAATAATTGTTCAATAACTTCTAAACGGAAACTTAAATATATTTTTCCTTTTATTTATAATAAAGACATCAAACATTTTAAATAGATACAAAATGTTTTCTAAGTTCTCCCATTTAGCCTTAGTACTTTTTTTTCAATTTGCACACCACGATAATTCATCTACTCATTTAGAAATAAATTATTGAAAACGACAGCTAGTTTCTTTTGAAGACAATTATGTATTAATATTGGATATGTTCGTTCAGAAATCATTTGGAAATTTTTGACGAGGATGTTACATAAACGACTAAAAAAGTTAACTGGAGCTGGAAGCAAAAAAAGTGAATACTAAACAACTTATAATAGGAAAACAAACACGACTTATTTTTGGTTAAAATAAGTTAGTTATAATTAACGCATTAATTTTTATTTTATTAGGTATATATAGATGCATACCTAGCTACGTATTTATATGTATTTAAAAATGGTAGCGACCGTTTTTCTTTGTACTAATTTTAGTCCTTAAGGTCGAATGGAAAAGTATAAAAATATATACCTCAGTATATTGCAGTAATTGATATCACTTTTGTTTTAGGTATATGAAAAAAGCAATATCAGTTGAAGTAGGTAATCTTTTATTTCAGAAGCTATCAGTATTAGGAAATAACATATCGCAAAAACATTTTGTATTAATGTTTAAATACTCCATATTATTAAAATTGGACTTCGATATTCTTCATACAACTGAGTTCAGTGTTTTAATGGCACCAATGTTTGTGATAAGCGCCACATATCTGCCAATAAAATCCACTTATTAAACAAATTATACAACAGAAACGTCGTTTAATATTATCAGCTTAATAAAAAGTTAAATACACGTATGTTGGTACATTGTTTCCTCGAAACTATATTTTTGTCGTTTAGATCATTCTAATTTGACACACAGCAAAAAAAAACTTTAAACACTAGATATAATTGAAAATTTATCTGTGCAAAGTAATACAAAAACTTCTAAAAACTATATTCTTATTATTTTATAATCCGAAATGGATTTTTTTAGAATAGCTATCAATCTCGAAATGAATACAAAGGTATCTTAAATCGTAGTAAGTGTTTTGTAAATAGTAGTGAAAATGGACTCAAATTTTATGCTATGGCCACACTGATTTTTCGAATTAATTTGACACAACAGCTGATATTTTTGGTGATTTCGTAAATTGTGTTTCGTTTTTTGCTTTTAATAAGCATTTGAAAGCCTTTGGGAGGAATTTGATGGGCGAATTTAAATGCAATTTGGATGTTAATTCACTTAGAATTATTTATTTGGCATACAAATTATCAGCGGCCTTGTTTTCAGGGAAAACAAGTTATTGAATTCAAATTCTTCAGTGACAGAACAGCTGCGTGTGCGCTGTCATCTTCTGACATAAGACAGACGCAAAAGCACCATCTATATATTAATCACATGCAACTTTTCAAAATAAGTCCAAGATGAGATGAGTCCCTGTACCACAACCAAATAAATTTAGCAAAAAGGAAACCATTGTCAAACGCATATTTTTTGTCGTTCCACACGATGGAACAATACATGAAACAGCTTGATGCAACCTTAAATCGTAGTACTGTTGACAAATCAGATTGTTGGATTCCTGATTAATTCTATTCACACACTCACATTGTGTCCGAATGAGATTATGGGGTTTTGCAGCGTTGCCAGATGTGCGGTTTTTCCCACTTTGTGATTATTTTAATCAAATGGGAAAAACGAAATTATTCTTTTCGATTTTTTTATTCCACATTAAAAAAACAAAAATATCCATTTCAGCGACGACTTTTATTAAGACCCTGAAAATGTTAGCCTGTGGGAGAAACATTATTTAATAGGTAGTTATAGCTATAGGTAGCGTTTGCTCCCAGTGCATGCAAATCTTGTAGGTACTGTTCTCAACCACAAACCAGAGAGAATATAGCACCAGCTTCGGGCAAAAATGAGAGATCCATAGAGCCAGTTTTGAAATAGGCGCCTCCGCCTCTTTTTCTATCTGTGAATATCTACGTGTGAATAAGCAAAAAATAAATAATTCTAAATGGCGGCAGGTGAAATAGGTAATTGAACTTTCTTCAAGCTGTCATAATGCCGTGTTGAATTTTTTCCCGTTGACAGTTCGGCTGAAATAAAAACATTTTATTTGTGAAACCAGTTGCAAATTTTGTGTGGTAAACGTGTGATACATTACCACTGTTGCAGATCACCATGCATTGTACGATGAAAGCGATACATAATTAGGAATACAGATGCAAAAATCGCCCTGTCGACATCGGCATTCTCCGAATGGGTAAAACCGAATTTCTGTCAGTTTACAAGATTAGGACTTCATTAAAAGTGCTATTACAGTTCTACGAGTAGGTTTGCAACAATCACTCATCGAGATTTGTAATCATTTTTTCATTTTCAGAGTTGTGCGTCTTTATGGAAACCCGAAGTAGGTAATCAACAAATAAATATGCAGCTATGAATGGATCTGCCGTGGCTGGTGCCCGAAACAAAGTCAAATGCAAAAACTGATTGAGAATTTTAAAATTGTATTGGATGACGTTTTTATTCATATACCTATGTAGTTGAATAACTTAACAATAGTTATTAGTTACATTATATATACAATTTTAGAAACATTTGCAAAAGTTCTCATGCAAAACTTGATTGCATTTACAAAAAAATTGCCTTTAAATATCTCCTTCGAATGATTTTCGATGCCTGCATCTCTGACAGCCTGTCGTTGTCAATGCAATGTGTGGTCGTGTTCCAGCTAGTATCGGAAGTCAAAGATATAATCAAAAACTGTAAATAACTGCAAAACGTAGCTTGCGGTTTGCTGATAATTTTTGTACATCTTTTTTTATAAGCGACATACCTAACAGTGGACTTATTTCGATGCAGGGTGTGTCGACTGGCAAATATCGTAATCGACATGGTCGATAATCCCACTAAGTAAGCAAGACTGAAGCATACATATGTAATGAATGCATATAGGACCGCCAAATCACAAAGTAAAACCTGGCCCCTACCCAAGTAGACTTAGTAGCACCAAAACCATCCGCGCATGATCAATTCACTGGAAACTTAAAGTAAAAGGGCATGCATAAGCTTTACTTTTATTGTTCCTTCTTCATTTCGTTTGATGAGTGCACATTGTGGAGTGACATCTGAAAACAAGAAGGAATTGGCTCATAGAAACTGAAAACATATATCTAAATTGTACATACATTCCAATTTGTTTTTCTTTTTTGTAATTGGTCCTTAACGGTCCTCTCGATCTTTACCACAGATTCCGTCTTTCGATTGTCTCCGATAGCTGACATAAAGGCAATAAAAATCATAGTTTAGAAGGAATTTGGTTGAAGGGAATAATGTACTTACCTTATCATTAGCAAGTGTTAAAACTTGTTGGCTTAATCTGAAGTCAGCGTATATGATGCCCGCTTACTTGACCTTACTTTAAGTTTAAAAGCAATACGATATCTGAACGCAAAAACAACGATTCCCTCGCGAATTTACTTCAGAGTTTCATGGCACATTTTATTTTTACGCCATTTACAAATTTGGAAAACGAAATAATTAACACGAATACGAATGTATTATGAAATAACAAATTCACCGGACAGTATAATGCAATGTGTGGAACATTTTTAACAAATTGAATAGGCAAACCAAATTGCACGTACTACTTCGAAACGAAATAAATAATGCGAGAAACAGATTGGCACAGCAACAGCAACAGCAACTTTGACAGCCACAGCGCACTTTTTAGAGCCCCTGCTTTTAAATGGCTGAAGTTACATTACCACAGCAACATCGACATCGACATCGACGTTAGAGCTAAGTCCTAAATTCAATGTTGCTGTGCAACGGCTACCAACACCACGGTGACTTTTTCAGTTCTCTCAACTTTCGAATGCTGACATACTGAAGGTGCAGCATCATTACCAGATATAGACAAAAAAAGTTTCAGCAGTTTACAAATAATTATTCTTATAATAAATTATTTATAAAATACTATTTTATTTTATTTTTTTATTTAGATTGCCTTTCATTTTCGATTGGCAAAAGAAATTAATTCTTTTTTGTGATCTGCAGGCGTCAAATTATTTAGAATATGATTTTGAATTCTAGTTTTACTATATTGCAATGTGGAAACGAGTTATCTACTAATTCAATCGTCGTGAGTTGTATTAAAGTTAATGTTTGACAAGCTATTAAAAGAAAAGTCATGTACCTAATATCATTTTTATTTCGCTTTTACCATTTATTTTGGAAGATATAAAAGGTAATCTGGTAATGCTGCGTTGCAATCAACTCTCAACAAATTTTGTTTTCCTCCCTTGACAAAGTTGCTGTCGATGTTTCCAATGTGTTTCATGCGACTTCTGCTGTTGAAGTTGCCGTTGCTGTCAAAGTTGCTGTTGCTGGTGCTGTGGTAATCTGTTTCTCGCATAAATATTTGTCATTTTGACAGTATGGTGACTTGCGATCAGCTGATAGGAGTTTCGATAGAAGAATGGATGCGTTCCAAAAATTCGATTTCAATTTAGTTTTTTTTTTATTGTAGGCAATTTTTAGAAATCTTGATATTTTTTTAAGATTTACACATAATAACAATAATAATAATACCAATGTATGACATACGGCTAGCGTTTGTAAAAATATCGATTGTGCGTGTTTTTGAATTTAATTATTAATTTTTCTAGAATTGTTTTTTGCGTAGTATAGATTTAAATCAGGTCGGTCGGTGTTCCGTTTTATAGCCTGCCCTAGGCGATTCAGAAGTTGAAAAAAAAATATATATATAAAAAGTATTCAGTTTTTCACAATAAAACCATATATTAATCCTAAAAAAAACCACATATTGCCTTTCAGCGGTAATACCACACATTTACTCTTAACTTTGGGTTTTTTTCTCACATGCTTAATTATGTGTTTTATACTTAAGTAAAAATTAATTCTCACATACCTACATATACGTAACTAAATTAAACTACTGCTGCCTAATTTTCCCTTAATTTTAACTTATGTTATGTTTCCACCGAACGCTAATCCCGAGATTAAGTGCAAGATGTTTAAATTTAATCTTGAAGTGTTTCCACCAAAAAAGAAGAGATTAATTTGACATTTCACCAGATGTTGGCATAAGCTGTCCAATCGAAGTGTAACAAATGATAAAAAATTAAACAATTTCTACTTTCGAAATTAAAAGTAAAAACAAAAAATGAGTGCCAGTAATCTAAAAATATTATTACCGCATCATTTTGCCCTCAAAACTAATATGTATGAACGTTTTAACGGTTGTATTGGCAAGAAGTCGCTATTAGAGGTAGGTACCAAAAAAACGATTTTTTTTCTTTTGCTCATCTACGACATAAATGTCAAATGTAGCTCTGTTTGTTTTTAATTTTAGACATTTCGACCTGTGTAGAGTGTGTTCAGAGACCGATCTCTACATGTAAACCTAGTCAGTTTAGGAGATTAATTTTTAATCTCCTTTTTATGAGATTAATTTTTGTATAATAAATCTCGAGATTTATACGAGGTTAATGAAAATTAATCCTAATCTCGGAGTTAATCTCCGGTGGAAACGTAGCATAACATAAAATTATTTCTTTCTAAAAAAATTTTGAGTATTGTCATAACCAGCGACACAGTGTATTACCGCGAAAATGTACCTAAATTGTCAATAAAACGAATTTTGAAGTAAAGACTTATAATTCTCGTACAGCGTTTATTTTAAGGCTGATTCTCGGAATTTATTTCACAGTCAGCACTTCATTGCTGACAAATTTAATTGACTTGTATTTAATACCCACCTAAGAACTGAATTATGTTTTCGGGAGCCTAGTTTTAGTTAACTTATCTAATATTTTCAAAATTAAAAAAACTGAAGAATGTTTAGAGAAAAAATATGTATAAATAGTTATTCTTATTCATTCCTTTTTAATCTTGATGAAAATTAAGAAAAGATTGGAAAGTGGGTGTTCGAAAAACCATTCACACTGACATTTCCTACGACTCGAAGAATATAATTTAGACAATTATTCATTAACCGATTCCAATTAGCTGGGATAAAACAAGTAAATTATTTGGAGCCTGAAAATACAAAAACCACGATATAATAAAAATATTGTATTTTCTTAGGTACCTATATTTGGTGTGTGTTTAGAAAAAAATCTTTCAAATCGTTAAACAACATAATTCAATCATTTATTGGAGCAAAGTGTAAGCCCACAAGTAGTTCAAAAACTTCTATAAACCATGTTCTCATTATTTTATAATCTGATATGGATTTATTAGAACAGCTATCAAACCTCGAAATTAATAGTACAATACAAATGTATTTTAACGCGTATGAAGTGTTTTGTAAATAGTAGTGAAAATGGATTCGAATTTTACGCTATGGCCACACTGATTTTTCGAATTAATTTGACACAACAGCTGATATTTTTGGTGATTTCGTAAATTGTGTTTCGTTTTTTGCTTTTAATAAGCATTTGAAAGCCTTTGGGAGGAATTTGATGGGCGAATTTAAATGCAATTTGGGTGTTAATTAACTTAGAATTATTTATTTGGCATACAAATTGTCAGCGGCCTTGTTTTCAGGGAAAACAAGTTACGGAATTCGAATTCTTTAGTGACAGAACAGTTGCGTGTGCGCTGTCATCTTCTGACTTAAGCCAAACGCAAAAGCGTCATCTACATATTAATCACATGCAACTTTTCAAAATAAGTCCAAGATGAGATGAGTTCCTGTACCACAACCAAATAAATTTAGCAAAAAGGAAACCATTGTCAAACGCATATTTTTTTATCGTTCCACAAAAAGAAACAATACACAAAACTGTTTGATGCAACCTTATATTGTAATACTATTGACAAATCAGATTGTTGGATTCCAGCGCAGAGTTTCCTTCGCACATTTTTCTAAAGTGTTCAAAAAGGTGTCTGCGAGGTAAAAAATTGTCCCATACAAATTTATATTAAAACGAAACGACATTGGAAAGAGAAAAAAGTAGGTAGGTACCTACATAATAATCCATGCAGAAAAACTTGTGGACGTTCGCTATGTGTCTGAAGAAAGAACATTTGGGGCTGAATTTAAATACAAAGATACAAATCATGTCAAAGGATAGTATGAAATTTATAGAAATAGATATAATTATTTTGAATGATTGATAACAGGCTGGGTAGAAATAATTTTTTGAAGAAATTATTATTTTTATTACAAAAAGTTTCCAAAAGTGCCTAAATTTCAGAAATGTGTGCTCGAAAAGGTGTCGCAAAGGTAACCCTGATCCATTTTTCTTTTCACTACACCCACCCACATCGTGTGGGTTTGTGTTGGAATGAGTTTATATGCTTTTGCAGCGATGCCAGATGTGCGGATTTTTTCCCATTTTGTGATTATTTCAATCAAAATATGGGGAAATATACAATTGAAATGGGAAAACGAGGCTCTACGTTTTGGTTTATTTATAGTGTGTATTTAAATTAAAATCTTCTTCATTAAAAAACAAAAATATGCAATTCAGCGGCGACTCTTTTTATGAACCTGAAAAACATCAGCCTGAGGGAAAAACGTATTTTTTAATAATTATTACCTATTATTAGCGTTTGCTCCCTGCGCATGCAAAAAAAGAACGCTATGGTAACAGGTATAGTCCCTAGAAATGTATATCAAAAAGTCAAATGTTGATTTGATGGAATTGTCCC
Organism: Cheilosia soror; assembly: GCA_949372485.1. Lineage (NCBI taxonomy): Eukaryota > Metazoa > Arthropoda > Insecta > Diptera > Syrphidae > Cheilosia > Cheilosia soror. Next base: position 56,021,003 of record OX443561.1, on the reverse strand, counting down.
CATACCCCTAAGTATAATTATATAGGTACAGTGAAAGTGGAACTTCCATAAGTGCAACTCTCAAAATGACAGAAAATAAATTCGAGTTATAGAAACTTCTAGTTAAAGAAATGTAAACGAAATGTGGCTATTCTATATAGGCTTAGAAAAATAATTTCATACGAATTTAATTCTATATAGATTTTGTTAGCCCGGATAATTATCGGGGCTTATTCCTTAGCCTCGATAAAGACTCTGCAACCAAACTATCATTGTCTTTAAAGTTATCGAAAAGTTATATCGATTTTGTCATAAAATGACAACTGACAAAACAAAATTCATTAAAAAAAATAGAAGCATTTTACCAAAAATATGCCTATAAAATACCGAATTTGTATTTTTCCATGTTTATTAACTTTCTCGTATACGTAGTAAGAGAAAGATATTGTTTTCGTACAAAATTTTGAACTCGAGATTTTGATCAATTCTGATATTACGATGATAGGGGAACTCAAAAAAGTGGGTCTCGCAATTCTGTTCGTCCGTATGTCTGTCTGTCCCACCCCTGGGGAAACGCTGGACGGATTTGCTTCAAACTTCGTATTTATAGTTTGTGGGCTTCTTGCTAGGGACGTTTTTTTTATGCTAGCCCTAAATATAACGCTGCAGCGTTCCCGATGCCCAAAATAATAAAGTCGCCAAAAAGTAGCCAAAAGTTTAAAAAGGAACTTCATACAAATAAAACTTAATACTCGATGTATTTTCAACAAAACCTGGGAAAAGACTGTCAAAGTGGCATTTGTGGCCTGTGGGGATAAATTCTTTCTCAGAGATAAACTTACGAAAAAGTTAGGAAACGCTTTCTTAAAAAAAATACATGCATTTTGTTTTTCCGTAAATTTAAGTAGGTATGTGATGTTTGTCAATTCATACATCTCAGTGGTAGAAAAAATTTTAAAACGTCTGATACACAAACAGGTGAATAATTTGCTACTTTATCATGCAAAATTGCGTGGCTTGGTAATGTAAAGCCAGTATAAATCGTGTAAAATGTTTTTAATACCCGGACGGAAACTTCATTCACAGGAGGGACCAAAAAGTCAAAAACTTGGAAAAATGAAAACGTATCTGGAAAACAAAAAAAAATGTATTTACCTACCCAAGAATTATTTTCCAAAGTAGGTACATACATATTGATACATATTTAAATTGGAAATAGTAAATACATACATGTAACCAAATATTATATGCTGTCTGCATATCAATTACCTTCCTATTTTTTTAAATCTAATTTTTTATTCAATTTGTTCCTTTCAATCTAGTGACAACACTTATATGTATATCAAACTTCTCGCCATTATATTTGACGTTTCCCAGCCACGGGGTTTCTCCCCTTTGGTTTAATTAAAATCTCTATTATAAATTCCACGTCTACCTACTCACTTCCATAATTTAAACACATCCACGTGTGTACCTGTACGTATTTATAAATTAATATCAATATAAACGATTTTGTCAACCATTTACAAATAGTGTTACCCAAAAATAAATAAATAAATAAATAAATAGCGCATATAGCTAATTAAGCATTTTATTTTAATTTGGCATATTCCGTTAGAAAATTGCTGGCTACACTGCCAACATATATCTATTAAAATCATTCATGCTATATGATACTATTTTTCCTACTAACGAATTTCCCACTCCACCCTTATCCATACTACCGACAGCTACGATTACCCCTACTTGCGATAGTACCTACCTCCTACAACAACAAAACATTCCAAGTTCAACAAGGGCATCCATTTATAATAACATAAACCGCCCCCCTCCAAAAGTATATTTGCCATTTTAGTAATCGCAACACTAACCCACAACAATAAACACGCTCGACTACGACACGTTCCACTAAGGGTGAGTGATGCGAATATTCGCTGTCGTTGCAAAGTTAAGATGTAGGCGGCGTTACTTGTCTCCGGATGACTTGCCGCCGGATGAGTTGCACCCGACCCATTTTATAGCCATAATTGAGAAATGGAGGGTGTACCCTAGCGGCGACAATTTGAACCCTACTAGACATACAAATTTGACAGATCAGCGAAAAAATATATGGAAAAGAAGCTAAGCGCCACTAAATAATTAAATATTGTGAATAATAAATACATTTTTCATGTAAAAACATAAAAATAAATGCCTAACTAGTTTACGCTAATAGAAACTAAAGAAAAAGTGTTGGATCGAGCGTCGCAATGTGGTGCAACTCATATAGACAAAATGGTTTAACCATTAACAAGATTCTTAGTTTGATTTCGTGGGGGTTTGAAGTCATCGAGGATGCATTTATGACCAGACCAGTTACGTCACTCTTTCCTGGATCTTGTATCACACAACCAGCCTCGACGAGCTCTTCCCCTTCCCAAATGGAGCGTTTTATGGCGCTAAAATATTCTGCAATATCGCAGATGGTTATCGAGAAAGTCTGAGATAAATCTCGGTTAGTTGGGTCCGCTATTGGTATTTGGGATAATGCTGCACAATAAATGGAATATTAAAAATACAGTCAAAATCGCTTACAACGACATCGGTTATAACGACGTATCGGTTATAACGACCAAATTCTTAGGTCCCGGCTGAGCTCCATTATAAACCCATTGAATAACAATCGTTTACAACGACATCGCTTACAACGACATATCGCTTACAACGACCGATTTTTTCCTTGTTTTGAAATAAAATATTGGTTATAACGACTAAGATCGACGCAGATGTTTGTGCGACTGCATTTTTTCTGAAACGGTAAACTATTTATGGGTCTGTACATGCGATGTATCTGTCTAGACATGTTACAGCTCACCGTTTGTTGAGATATTATTATTCTTTATTTTTGCGCTTAGTATTGGTTTTGAGTTTGTTCAATAGTAGGTGGGGAAATTAATTAGTGCAAATTTTTCTGTGTGACGAGTGGTCGAAGAGTTTTGATTTTATTCGGTTTGCATAAAGTTATCTCGTATGTATGTACATATATCTGTCTGGTACAAATAAAAACTATTAAAATAAATAAAAAATTTAAAACAGATAAATTTATGTATGCACCTTGATATCGGTTACAGCGACCTATCGCTTATAACGACCAAATCCGTCAGTCCCTTGAAGGTCGTTATAACCGATTTTGACTGTAATTTGAAGAACTTTAAACAGTTAAAAAAGGGTCTTATCCAAAAAACAAAATTGTTTACACGAAACCAAAACAAGTTTTTCATTCCACTTTTAAACAATTTAAACATAATTTTATGGACCCGGGATTATTTTATTTTTCATAAACAATACTTGCATTTTAGACCGACAAGGCGTTTACCTCGATTACAATAGTTTTTCATTTATAAAATAAATAAATTATCTGTACAAAAATACACGTACCGCTTACCGATGACAGATTTCTGTATGTCTGATATGACAATTGACAATTGACAATTGACAATTGACAAATGTACAAGTTGGCCTGCGATATCTGGTAGTGAAGAAAAGAACCCTATCAGACATACAGAAATCTGTCATCGGTAAGCGGTACGTGTATTTTTGTACAGATAATTTATTTATTTTATAAATGAAAAACTATTGTAATCGAGGTAAACGCCTTGTCGGTCTAAAATGCAAGTATTGTTTATGAAAAATAAAATAATCCCGGGTCCATAAAATTATGTTTAAATTGTTTAAAAGTGGAATGAAAAACTTGTTTTGGTTTCGTGTAAACAATTTTGTTTTTTGGATAAGACCCTTTTTTAACTGTTTAAAGTTCTTCAAATTACAGTCTAAATCGGTTATAACGACCTTCAAGGGACTGACGGATTTGGTCGTTATAAGCGATAGGTCGCTGTAACCGATATCAAGGTGCATACATAAATTTATCTGTTTTAAATTTTTTATTTATTTTAATAGTTTTTATTTGTACCAGACAGATATATGTACATACATACGAGATAACTTTATGCAAACCGAATAAAATCAAAACTCTTCGACCACTCGTCACACAGAAAAATTTGCACTAATTAATTTCCCCACCTACTATTGAACAAACTCAAAACCAATACTAAGCGCAAAAATAAAGAATAATAATATCTCAACAAACAGTGAGCTGTAACATGTCTAGACAGATACATCGCATGTACAGACCCATAAATAGTTTACCGTTTCAGAAAAAATGCAGTCGCACAAACATCTGCGTCGATCTTAGTCGTTATAACCAATATTTTATTTCAAAACAAGGAAAAAATCGGTCGTTGTAAGCGATATGTCGTTGTAAGCGATGTCGTTGTAAACGATTGTTATTCAATGGGTTTATAATGGAGCTCAGCCGGGACCTAAGAATTTGGTCGTTATAACCGATACGTCGTTATAACCGATGTCGTTGTAAGCGATTTTGACTGTATTTTTAATATTCCATTTATTGTGCAGCATTATCCCAAATACCAATAGCGGACCCAACTAACCGAGATTTATCTCAGACTTTCTCGATAACCATCTGCGATATTGCAGAATATTTTAGCGCCATAAAACGCTCCATTTGGGAAGGGGAAGAGCTCGTCGAGGCTGGTTGTGTGATACAAGATCCAGGAAAGAGTGACGTAACTGGTCTGGTCATAAATGCATCCTCGATGACTTCAAACCCCCACGAAATCAAACTAAGAATCTTGTTAATGGTTAAACCATTTTGTCTATATGAGTTGCACCACATTGCGACGCTCGATCCAACACTTTTTCTTTAGTTTCTATTAGCGTAAACTAGTTAGGCATTTATTTTTATGTTTTTACATGAAAAATGTATTTATTATTCACAATATTTAATTATTTAGTGGCGCTTAGCTTCTTTTCCATATATTTTTTCGCTGATCTGTCAAATTTGTATGTCTAGTAGGGTTCAAATTGTCGCCGCTAGGGTACACCCTCCATTTCTCAATAGGGCTGAATATTGGCTGTAGCATCGGAAGGAGTAGTGAAAACATGCAACCCACAGACAATAAAATCGAGGAATTGGATGTGGAAAATGCTGAAGAAAAAAACGATGCCCTTAATAATATTGATCATGCGAGTGGAATGGAAGGGCTTACTTCTCTGCTGCAATACTTTTCCTAATGCCAACTATTATAGTACTATTTAGCAATGCAAAGTGAAAAATGAATATACAGAAATGTAAAGATGATTAAATGCTTTGTGGAACACTTTGCAAGATGGCGCAAAGACTTTCCAAAGAGTGCAAAGTCTTTGCAAACATTTTCTTAGTGCAAAGTATTGTGGAACAGAAACATTTATCACTTTGCCAAAAAATGAAATTTGATAAATGCAAAGTTAAAAGTTGATAAGTTTTTTGTGGAATAGGGCCCTGGAGACACTTTTGTGACGTCATCATGCACGTTTCGTGAACGAGCTAATATCAAACAATTTGCATACCACGTCAAAATATATTTAAAAAAAAAAAAAAAAATATTTTTAAAATTTGTTTTCAAAATATGATTTATTTACTATAAACACATACATAATATTATAAAATCCATTATGTTATAATTTATAAAAACCTTGACTGGCAATCAAAATACTGAGGCAACATAACACTGCTTAGTTAGCCTCAACTGATCTCTATGTTTGTAAAATTAATTAAAATTTCGAAATATTAGTTATTAGATGTGACTATTAACTTTGTTCACTGAAGCATTTATTGCTTTTGCAACATATTCGACATTCTTATCATTGAGGCCACACATATTTATTCTGCCCGATTTTAGCAAATAGACGTGGAATTCTTCTACGAGGATCTTTACTTGTTTTTCTGAAAAATAATACGTAAATATGTATAAGTTTTTAAATACATATATTTATTTAAATAAATTGAGAAGTAGTAATAAACGCAAACGACGAAGCACATAATAATACAGCACAATTTACAAACACAAATATATATCATACCATTTAATCCTGTATAAGAAAACATTCCAATTTGCTGCGTTATATGATCCCAATTTCCAGGAGTTTTCAATTGAGTTAGCTGATCAAGGAGTTTTTTCCTCATTGTGATAATTCGATTCGACATTACCTGTATGCAATCCATCCTGAAATGATAAAAAAAGTGTTGAGCTTTAGAAATATCACCATAAATTGGGTGGAGCTTTTAATTTGAAGTTGCAATCAATGAGCGACACATTTTTTCCACCCTTCATAAAGTTGCTGCATGGCCACACAATGATGGGCATGCCTTTCATTGGCCTTCCCATCTCGGAAGAGACATGTCGATTTTAATTTTTAAATGAGTAAAAAATCTACCTATCTCACTCGAACTCGACACGGCTTTCATGGGAAGGCCACCGTCATTCCCATAAATGCGTTAGCTATCACAAAAAAGAAGGGTCATTGCAATAAAATAAAATTTGCCAGGTAAACGCATAAGTAGTGAAATCGAAAACGCCCGCGGACGACCGTTTTTTAAATCTCCACTCTCATTCATTTTCGATGGCCCGCTTATCCATTAAGTGGATCGTGGGTGTTGGTAACTCAAGTGGACCCTTCATAGCTCTCGATTCTCCGACATACACTCTAAATCATCAAGGGTAATCCCCGTACGGGTAGAGGAGAGATTATGAACTTGATCTAACCATTTCATCCCCAGTCTATATATAGGACAGCCTTGGGAATATTAAAAAGGAATGGAGGCTTGTTGATGAAATTTTGAATCGAAATGCGTCAGAAGATGAACTTAAAATTAATAAAGACAACAAAATTATTTCAAGTCCGGTCGATGTAGCTAAAACTTTTAATGAGTATTTCTCAAAAATTCACAATGCTTTTCAGGCGGATAACTCACCTACTTTTTAGTTTCTGTTTCTTTGATTTTTCTGCACTCGAAATTCATAAATTGATTATGTCGCTTAAATCCACAAATTCAACTTCCCATGATTTGACTCCAAGTTATATACTCAAAAAAATTTAATTTTTAACTGCAGATGTCTTATGTTACATTTTTAATTTTAAGGTGTGTTTCCAGATTCCTTAAAAACAGCTATAGTTATTCCATTACATAAAAAAGGAGATACTTTGGATTTAAATAACTATAGACCCACTTCTCTTCTGTCGTATTTTCTAAGGTTTTTAAAAGAGGTATGAAGAATTGAATAATGACATTTCTAAATAGATTTGAATTCTTCAGTTCAGTTTAGAAATGGTAAATCCGCAGAAGATGCCTTATTAAAATTCTGTAATGAACTTTATAAATCAATTAATGAATCGAATATTACGGCTGCTTTGTTCATTGATATAACAAAAGCTTTCGATTTGGTTGACCGTGAGTTATTGTTAACAAAACTTTTAAAAGATGGGTTTAGGAGATTTGTTTACGATTGGTTCTATTCCTACTTAAAAAATAGTAACAAAAGAATCAGGATCAAAACATATCTAAGCTCGAAATCCTATTTAATGATGGGTATTCCTCAGGGTTCTGTTTTGGGTCCTATATTATTTTTGATATTCGTGAATTCTTTGTTTTCTCAACCTTTGAAGGGTATTTTAACTGCTTTTGCTGAAGATACTGCACTTTCTTATTCTAATACGAATTATTTTGAAACGATTGCTAATATGAATTATGATCTACATATTCACTGGTTTAGGCTTCACAAGCTAGTTAAAAGCAGTAAAACAAAGTTTATGTTCTTTAATTTACTGGGGGTGGTTCCTGAAGGCCTCTCCTTAACTTATCATGCTCCTTGCTGCTGTAGGTTCCAATTATTTTCGTCAGTTTTTAGATCTGATGTAGCCTGTACCAATGGCTGTTTTGAAATTGAATGTGTTGACCATTTTAAATACTTAGGTATTACCCTAGATAAAAAGCTTAGTTGGATTCAACATACTTCTAATTTAAAGCTTTATCTTAACAAAGTTGTCCGACAGATCTACCACCTAAAGGACCATTCACATGAGAGCGAACGAACGAATTGATGAAATGTGAACAAATAGCTTTTTAATTATTAATGAACTAAAAATTCCACATTTTACTATTCCAAGAGTAGGATAATTAATTATCCCAGCAAAATGTATTAAGAAAACCAGTTTTCAATTAGTTTAAATAACAAAATTTCGAATTCCCAACTATTTGCCGCGAACGAAAACACCCTGGCGCGAATAGTCAGTCTATTCACAATCCAGAAAACCAGTTTGTAATTAGTTTAAATAACAAAATTTCGAATTCCCAACTTTTTGCCGCGAACGAAAACAACCTGGCGCGAATAGTCAGTCTATTCACAATCCACGTCATTTAAATCGCGTTCCACAATGTCGCGAATAAAAAATTCGTTCGAATTTAAAATTATTCCAAGAGGAGGCTATCTTGAATAATAAAATGTGCAATTTTCTGTTTATAAATGCATAAAAAGTGGTTTGTTCGCACTTCATCAATTCGTTCGTTCGCTCCCATGGAATGGTCCTTTAGTCTTTACTGCCCTCAATCAATTTTAAAACTTGCTTACAGCGACATAGTGCAGTCTAAGAGTCAATATGGCATTTGCTGCTGGGGTGGTACTTATTGCAATAAAATTGAGCAGCTGCTTATCAGACAGAAGCATTAGATTCGCATTATTTGTAAAGTAGCCCGTAGAACATCTAGTTTTGCCTTGTTCACTATATACTTTTTTAATATATTAAGGGCCAGTTTCAAGACTAGCTGATAAAGTCTCGGATAGCCTATCCGGAATTTATATGTCAGATAAACGTAATATTTCGGTTTCAAAGGTTTCGGATAGTAATAGCTGACAGATAAAGTCTCGGATAGTTTATCAGCCAGTTCAACCGGCTGTTAAAGCCTCTATCCGGAAGATTTAAACAAAATATTTATTTGATGTGGCTGGAAAAAATATAGTTTTAGACTTTTAGAGCATTCTTTCGTTGACGGGTGTATATCATGCATTTATTTGAATTCTTAAATGTCGAATTAGATGAATATTCCAACCATATTACAGGGCCCCGTAGGAACAGAGTATTTCAAATTATTTTTAGAAACTCGCGACGATGAAGATTTCTGAATTTTCACTATTTTGTTTAACTATATCCATGCCCAGTCAATACCTTTCACCGTGGGCGTTGGACTTTGCCAGGGGTGCATTTTGTCTCCTCTTCTCCTTTTCATTACTTATATGGACTGGATGTTACAGCGCAGTCTTGACGAAGAACGTTTCGAATTGGAACATCCGAGGATAAGTCGCTTGCTCTTCGCTGATGACTTGGTCTTCATTTGGTTCTCTTAGACGGAACTTCAATGCGCACTCTATCCGATTGTAGTCGCTTATGTGGAAGCTGAGATGAAAGTAAACGTAAACAAATCTCAAGTGATGGTCGTCACCAGAACGCCTGTTTAATGTATACTCACGAGTGATGGAAGGACCAAGAGCAATGCTAAGTTTATCTGTATGATTGGTCAGGTTGGTCAATTTTGAAACAGCCCGGTTATTCTGTTATTATAAGAGGACTGAACTTGGTGTCAAAGCTAAATTGTCAAGTTGTAAGTCGTTAATTCGGAGTTTGTTCCAACTCTTACCTATTTGGGTAATGACCGAAAGAATAAGATCCCGGATACAAGCTGCCGAAATGAGATTCCTCAGTTGTATTACTGGTGTGACCCGTAGAGATGGTGGAAACACCAGAATACGTGAGGTACTCAATGTCGAGCAGCTACTGCTCCGGACGTAGCGGTCTGTACAATCGGTAGACGTCCTCTAGGTAGACCCAGGATGAGATGGTTAGACCAAGTCTATAATATCTCCCCTACCCCTACCCGTTTTTTAAAAAAACGCTGGATATAACTCTGTAAGAGTGCAAGAGGACCACAATTTGACAGTCAACAGCTGTCAGTTTGTAAATATTTCTAGAATTTTTAAATCTCACTTTTGTCATAAAGAAACACTTGCGACATTTATTACAACAGCAACAAAAGATTGCATGTATTAGGATGCGGATTCATCATGGGAAATCGGCTTAGGACAAAAGTTATTGACTTCAAGCCGATAAGTGATCGCCTGGCTGTGATCCACATCAAAGCTACTTTCCAAAACAATTCGACCATATGCTAATCGATGCGAGGCACGCATCCAATATTCTCGACGTGCACACATTCCGAGGCAAACGTCGACTCTAACCATTTTCTTGTCGCGGCTAAATTAAGAGCGCGACTGCCCAACGATAAGAAGCTGCGAACCGCCCAGAAGAAGAAATTCGACGTTGGACGTCTTAGCACACCTGGAGTAGCCAGAGCCCACAGGGAGCGCCTGACTATGAAACTCTCCTCTGTAACCACTGAAGGGTACCATCTACCCCAGAGAAAGAGCCCATGGTATAATGATGAATTCGTGTACATGAAAAGGTGACAGAATATGCACACAAGAAAACGCTGCAGCGCAAACAAGGGCAGCGAGAGTATCGGGCAAGGAGAAGGGAGGAAAAGAAGAAGAGGGCTTACATAGCTTTCCAGCACAAGGAGATCGAAGAGTCGTGCGATCGTAATAACATTCGGAGGTTTTATAAAAAAGCCAAGCAACTGGCTGCTGGTTACAAAACCGGGTCGCAGCCTCTTCGAGACAGCGAAAGAAACCTAGTCACCGAAGCGCAGGCAATAGTAGATGTGTTTAAGCAGCATTTCCAGCAGCTGCTTAATGGGCATCACGTAGAGAGAGTGATAGGGCAAGCAGAGAACCCGCGTCCAGTCATTGAAGAACCAGTTCCACCACCTTGTATAGAAGAAGTTAGCTTAGCTATAAAAAAAAAGCTCAAGAACAACAAGGCCGCAGGCTCTTATGGTGGTGATGTTTTGGTAGGACGCATGCACCGAATCAGCAACCAAGTATCCCCGATGACTGGACTATTTGCTCCATATGCCCCATCTACAAAAAAGGTTATCGTATGTCTTCCAAGACCTATCGAGGCATATCCCTGCTTAATGTTGCATATCAGATCTTATGCAACGTACTGTGTGAACGTCTTAAATTGTTCTGCAACGCACTAATCGGCACGTACCAGGGGGCCAACTATGTAATTCGATTCTACTTTCGATTCTATTCGAAAGTTCGTTCCGATTCTACTTTCAAACGGAACTATGTATGAAATTAGAATCGAATGTAAGTAATGCCAACTTTTCCCCAAACAATTTCCGACTTTCGAACGAGTCTCGCATTGTGTTTGACAGACTTTTGAATAAAACGAAATAATCATTTGTTGTGATTCGTGAATAGGTGCTAAATCAACATGGACAGTGTCGCAATTTGATTTTTTACCGAAGAAAATGAGGATTGCAATGATCAAATTGAGCCAAGGCGAATTCGGGATAAATCCTTTAGATAAGTCGGGATGCATTGTCATGTATTGAACAAGAATCTCAAATTGAGATGTCTTTCTGTTTGCACATTTAGATGATTCCCTATGCATAAAGTATATTTTAATACTCTTAATAATATTTAATAAGTTATGAACAAATTTCTTACTCACTTTTTTTGAGATTTCTGCAATCTATACAGCCTGTTCGCAAACACAATTGCATTAGAGTGATTATTAGCGAATTCGAATGGTTTTGGCATTTACTTTAGGATTAGGTAGTACCAAAAAAAATAGACAATTCGAGGTCCGTTATAGAGTTACAGAGTACGTATCTTCCGAATTCGAACATTTTGATTGTAGAATCGAATTACATAGTTGGCCCCCAGTGTGGCTGCCGGCGCGGCAGATTGACTATAGACCCAATGTACACACTGAGGCAAATCCTGGAAAAGACCAACGGATTTCAAGTCGAAACTCACCACCTATTCATCGACTTCAAAGCCGCATACGATAGCATACATCATTAGGAGCTCTATATATGGCCGAATTCGGAATCCCCCAAAACTGATTTAGCTGAGGGACTCTTCGCAATGGCCACAGATGCCTACAGTCGAAACGAGTGGCACTTAAGAATATCGGCCTTATAGCAAATCAGCGAAATCAGGGTAAGCTGTAACCTACTCGACTTAGAACGCTTCGCGACATGGAGAGCTTTATTTCGGACTTTAGCATGGGTTGTTATGTTCACCAATTCATGCAGGTTTGCACCGGAGCCGCGACCAATCAACGGATACGTTCTAACATCGACTGCCATCCAGCACGCACAAGCGCTGCTTTACAAACAAGCTCAGTTCGCTTCATATGCTGATGATATTCTTCGATTGAAAAACAACCAACCGGGAAAAACAGTAGTGCTTGACAACAGGAGCTCACTTGCCAAACTATCACCTTTTATTGATGAAAAGGGCATATTAAGGATGCGAGGCCGAATTGCTTTCGCAGACTATGTTGACACCGACTGCAAAACACCAATTATTCTGCCGAGATGCCACCGTATCACCTTTTTGATCGTCGACCACTACCATCGTAAATACCACCATTGCAACCATGAAACGGTTGTGAACGAGCTACGGCAGAAATTCTACGTTGCGAATATGAGATCCTTGCTCAAATCCGTGAGGCGACTTTGTCAAGTTTGCAAGAATCAAAATGCATCTCCAAGAGTTCCAGAGATGGCCAACCTTCCCCGTGCAAGGCTTGGTGCTTTCTTCAAACCATTTTCGTTCGTCGGAGTGGACTATTTCGGCCCGATTCTAGTCACCGTTGGAAGAAGAAATGAAAAAAGATGGGCTTTACTTGCCTCACCATGCGAGCGGTTGATATAGAGATAGCGCACAGCTTGACTACGGATTCGTGCATTATGTGCCTAAAAAATTTTATGGCCCGTCGTGGGATTCCCTAGGAAATTTACAGCGACAACGGGACTAATTTTAGAGGGGCAGAGAGAGAGCTTCGGGAAGAGTTGAAAAAGGTTAACTTGGGTAGGTTTATATCGGCAAATTTGAAGTGGAAATTTAACCCACCAGTAGCACCTCATATGGGTGGTGCGTGAGAGAGGCTTGTACGATCTATTAAGACTGTCTTATATAAAATTCTTCCCTCCAGCAAATTTAGCGACGAAACTTTGCGCAGCGCTCTTATTGAGCTTGAATGAATCGAATGGGTCAAAACCACCTTGTGATCCTGAGGTAGTCGATATGAGAAAGAGCTGGAGATGGTCGCAAGTAATAGCTGACGCATTCTGGAAAAGGTGGGTGAAGGCGTTTTTGCCGACTCTAAATAGAAGGTCTAAGTGGTTCCAGAAGGTGAAGCCCATCGCCAAAGGTGATTTGGTCATCATCATTGACAACAACTTGCCAAGAAACTGCTGGCCCAAGGGGGTTGTTGTTGATACCGTAAGGGCAATGGACGGACAAGTGCGTCGAGCTAAAGTGAAGACCTCCAACGGTATATACGAGCGACCTTCAGCCAACTTGGCCGTGCTGGACGTAGCTAGACCCGACGAGCAGAGTAAGGCTGATAAACAAATACAATGTATATTAATTACATAGAAGCTTGAATTCCCATTTTACACCAAATTGGAAATATTTGACTTCTGCACTTTCACTTTTATTTTTTTCAATCTAGCAGTTCATTTTGTGCTAGATTGAAAAATTTCCCAAAAAAGGATATTTCACAAAATGTGCTAGAGCTCTAGAAAAAATCTGACTTCAATTGCTCGCTTCAAAATTCCAATAAAAACCTTGAAATTGTCCCCAAAATTTACAAATCAGTGCAAGACGATACCTAATTAGCTATCGTGCAAACGCTATCGTCTTGACGATAGTGCTCTGTCGATTATTGAGCTACAAGAAGCAAATGTTGGATCGTCGAAACGATGTCGCCGAGACGATAGCAATTTTCTATGTTACATGATGCAAGGCTATCGTCGCAACGATATCGTCATTCGATTATTGACTTACGGAATGAGTGCCCTGAACATTCTCTAAGCGAAAAAAGAAACAAAATCTGAGCTCTGATGTCTCTGACCTAAAAATGAAACACGAACTTTTTTTTTTGACAATTCACGCTCGCTCTGAACTAAAAAAGAAAAACGCCTAAAATCGCACGAATTGCTCGATGACATTTGATTGTTTTGGTTTCTCTTCGCCGTGAACCAAAAGAGCTAGTGCTTATGTTTGCTTCAACGAAAAATTGGCTGCTAGCAGTCCATGTAAACTATGTCGATGATCTAATCACAATAGTCGTAGCCATAACCTGCTTTGCGGGTGTTAATTAAAAAAAAGATTTGCCCGACACCAACAAAATAAAATTAGACAATTTAAAAAAAAATAATACGCCCGCTCACTCTTCTCTTCACTACTATGAACTGAAAAACGGCACTAAAATAAATGACAGCTAAACGAAATCTGCCTAAAACATTAAACGTAACGCCTATGAGTATATACATATATGTATAGTAAATTACTAGTTACCATTCTTGTCGCAGTTTTGGGTCATTCAATATAGATGAGACAATCCTGCTGCCATAGGCTGGTGGATTGGAGTATGTCATTCTTACAAGTAACGTAAATTGTGAATGGACTGCTTCTGTTGTCAATTTGCTTTTCTGAACTACTGTTAAATTACCGACACGTTCACCTAAGGAAATAAATATAAAGGACTTTTAAAAAGCTTAAAAATAAAATTATATTGCAGGACATGCATTTCCCTTATCATTTTAAGGGCATTGGCATTAAGTAAATAAACACTTACAATACAATCCAAAGTTTTTAGCAAACGATTGTGCTGCCAGCAGTTCAAAGCCGTTTTCTACGAAATAACGTACTGCCCATGCATCTTTATCTGGGTCTCCGCTAGCAAAACCTTGATATGCTGAATCAAAAAATGGGAAAAGTTTTTTTGAATTCATAACCAAGGCAATTTCTTTCCATTGTTCTTTTGAAGGATCACAGCCAGTCGGGTTGTGAGCACATGTATGTAATATAATTACTGCGCCTTCGGGTGCTGCTTTCAAGTCAGCAATAAATCCATCAAAATCAATTCCTCTCTTTTTCTGGTCCCAATACTTGTAAGTCTTTCCAGTTTGAAATCCAGCAGCCAAAAAGACACTTCGGTGATTTTCTGAAATTGTTTATATAGTTATTAATTAGTAAACAAAAGATATGTATTATTTACCCCATGTAGGATCTGAGTAATAAAAAACTTTTTTACCCAAATGTTTTACCAAAAAATCTGCTCCAAGCCGCAAAGCTCCTGTGCCAGACAGAGTTTGAATTCCAAATGCCTTTAAAATAAACATTCTTTTTATACAGGTTGTTCGATTTTTAAAATATGATAGGCTGATGCAATTGACATTATCGGGAGAACGCAGCGCGCCGTCAGTGCGGCATGAGACGGCAAAGATAAAAAAATAAATAAATAGTTGGCGCAATAGGTCATAGGAACCCTAGGCCTAGTTTCTCACAACCGTTCGTTTGTGTGTTTTTATTTTTGGGACGAATGAAGGGACCTACAATTTTATGCCAATTCCGAAAGGCTTAATTGAGAAGCTTTTTCAGGACAATTATATTTATATTCTCGGATGTTTGCCAGACGTTCGCGAGAGGTGGCGCAGTGGACAAAACCTTAAGATGTAATTTGTGTTTTTCCGGGGATCGAACTTGGGACCTCTTGCACAGCAGCCCAGCACACTAACCACTCAGCCCACAGACGGCGAAGGTGGGTTTGGCTTTAAACAAGCAAAAAAACGGAATATATGCTCCCTCAGACGCCTTGGCGCGGGTCTGTTGTAATTAGCCTTACCCAGGTATAGCGGCGCTGCCTGGGCTGACCTTGTTTTTTCCGGCTCTACTCGTGGGAACTAAATGGACACAATTAACGTAAAAACCAAAAAAGACAAAAGAGGATTTGAAATCCCAAAAACCGACAGGGAAGTTGCTAATCAGCCGGCGATGGAACTAGGGGATGACTCTAACGAGTCGAAACCTCAGTCATCCATCTCCGGCTTGGAAAAAGAACTAGAGGAGGTGCTGCTAGCTAGTGACAGTGAGGATGCGGACTGCACACTCACTGACACTAGTATGGCCTTTAGTGAGGTGGCTGGTACGGTGGGCAGGCAGGTACTCCCACCAATATAGCGCAGGGTAAAAGTGAGCTGGCTGGTACACTCACTTAGAAAGCTAGGGGTGGTAGCGAGGTGGCTGGTACTCTCGCTGACACTGCTAAGGGTAGAAAACCGACCAAGAAAACCGGGAACGCAGTTGGCAGGTACTCTGCGGCCTCCGGGGACTCTAAGGTCGGACATTCAGGGAAGGAGTTGAGCGCACATTAGCTGAGTAGGATAACAGTACGCAACGCACGACATAAAGTCGAAACTACGAAGCGGAAAGTTGACCAGTTCAGCGGATGTGATGTCAAGGCTTTAAGTGCCTGGGACAGGGCTAGACTTCAACAAGCCAGGGAAACCTTGACCGCTAAGGCTGCCAAAAAATCGGTGGAAGAAGCGGCGAAAACAGTAAGGGCAACTAACCAGGCGTCCACCAGTGGACCTAGACCAGGTAGCAGTAAGGACGCATGTGGGGAAAAGGAGTCAGGGAGAAGTTGCAGAGCAAAAGGAGCAGATCCGTTGACGTCGTTGAACCGAGCGCAGCGAAAAAGGTGAAGGCTGGTACTTCGCCTGCGGCGCATCCGGTCTTCGATCCAAAGGACGAGCTCCTGGTTGCCATTGTCAACGAGCTGGAACCGAGCGGTCGCCTGACCATGGAACAGTGGGTAACCATTGAAGAAAAGTTTCAAGACGCTCTGTGGAAGAAGATGTCTTCTGATGGCGGTCGCAAGGTTGTTGCTTGTGGGAACAAATCTTCCACTGAGTGTTAAGTCAAAAAAAAAAAAAAAAAAAAAAAAAAAAAAAGAAACCGAACACGACATGCAACACATTATTATAATATATATACTGCAACCGCAAGCTAGTTTTTTGTGTTGGTGCTTACGGTCGGCAGCTGCACAAGCAGATTGCATGAGTCGTGAAGATAAAGTGGGTCAGTCGCATTGCAAAGCTCAAAGGAGCAATTTGGATCAAAAAATAAAATTGCTAAAAATTAAATCAAAAATTAATACACGCGTTTTATTCTAATAATAATAATATTAATACAGTCCACTAACATAAAAACCATTAAATAATTAAAACATTGGTCCTTCGAGCCGGATTCCTTTTATCGCATCGTACAGCGAACAAAGAAAAGTGTACCGTGCATCCATATACATTTATATACATTTATAAAACCGCGTGTACCGCGTTCATCAAAAAACAAAAAAGTGAGATTAGTGCGTTTTGAAAAAAAAAACAATTGCCGTGCAACAACATTTTAAACAAAAACCAAAATACCAAGCAGTGCGGTTAAGTGCGTATAACGCGTTCTATATACATAACGCGCACCCATCACGCGTTCTTAATACATAACGCCAGTGCGATCGACGTACATAACGCCAACAGACGCCAATGCGTATCACGCGTTCTTTATACATAACGCTACGCGATCGACGTACATAACGCTAGCAGACGCCAGTGCGTATCACGCGTTCTTTATACATAACGCCACGCGTTCTTAATACATAACGCCAGCGGATGCCAGTGCGTATCACGCGTTCTTTATACATAACGCCAAGCGTTCCTTATACATAACGCCACGCGTTCTATGTACATAACGCCAGCAGGCGCGTTGGATAGAAGAAGGCAACAGCACCATCATCATCATCATCGTTAATCATCATCACCATCGTTCACCATCATCATCATCACCATCGTTCACCATCATCATCATCACCATCGTTCACCATCGTCATCATTCTTCGTCATCATCATCACTCAACACTCAACGATTTTATACAATACAGTATTACAATATACAAGCAAAGGTAATTACGCAGTATACCTAGGTATCACAATTATATTATATTATATTATATTATATTATATTATATTATACTGAAGATATTGTATTACAGTAATAATTCATTAATTGGGTGCATTTAAAATGGCACCTAGAGGAAAAAAAAACAA
The DNA here is from genome assembly GCA_949372485.1 of Cheilosia soror. Lineage (NCBI taxonomy): Eukaryota > Metazoa > Arthropoda > Insecta > Diptera > Syrphidae > Cheilosia > Cheilosia soror. The sequence goes on along the minus strand of OX443561.1, from coordinate 56,003,065 downwards.
AAATAATGACAAAGATGACACTTTGTCACCATTTCAAGGTTTTACGCCAATGATGAAATTTGAAAGGGCCATTCGCATTCTCAAAATAAGACTTAGCCATATAGTAGCTTTTACCAAACGCTTTGACGATCTTGCAAAAATTCCCATCTGTGAGGCGGAACTTCGTATTGAAGGGTTGACTTCTTTACAAACCGAATATGAGCACATATTGAAACAACTCGTTGAATTAGACGAAGAGGAGGGTTTTCAAGAGGTCAGTGAGGCTCTCGAAGTACTTATTAATGAAGTACTATTAATAAAATCGAAGCTCCGGGCTGTAGTCCGTGGGCATAGCGAGGAGAGTGCAGGTCTCAATAGGGAATCAAATTCCAATAGCGGATTTCAAACTGGGTTGCGAAAACCAAAACTGCCTGACCTACCTATTCCATCATTTAATGGAAATCCAGGTGAGTGGATTCCTTTTCGGAATACATATGTGGCACTTGTTCACAATGACTCCCAATTGAGTGGAGTTGTGAAATATTCTTATTTGTTAGACAGGTTGAGTAGGGAAACAAAAATTCTTCTAGGAACAATCAATTTGTCGGACGATGGTTACGAGCGTGCGTGGGCGACACTCAAAGAACACTTTGACAATGCGCGGTTGATTGTCGATCATCATATCGACGCAATTTTAAATCTTCCTACGGTCTCGAAGGACAATCCTAAGGATCTAAGAAGATTAATAAACATTTGTACTTCAAACGTTTCAGGATTAGACTCGTGTAGTCTGTCTGTGGATGGATTAGGAGAACAGTTACTTGTTAACTTAGTTTGCAAAAGGGTTGATTATTCGCTCCGCAAAGAGTGGGAGGGCGAACTTGACGCAAACGAACTTCCAAGTTGGGAAAAATTAGTTGAATTTTTAAAGAAAAAATGTAGAGTGCTAGATTCAGTTGATTTGTCGAAAAGGTGTGTTGGAAATCAGATTGCTGCAAGTTCTAAGCAACCAAAGGCAATTCAGAAAGGTAGGTCACTAAATTTTATGACCACCAATTCGGGACAAGGTTTCTGCAAAGAATCAAATTTAAGTAAGGGACAAAACTCTGAAAATTGCAGAGTGTGTCGCAAAGCAATTCATACAATTTTCAATTGCCCAGAATTTTTAGTGATGTCGTCATACGATCGTTTTGATAAAATCAAGGAGCTAAAGTGTTGCTACAATTGCTTGAAAAAACATTCTTTTAAGGAATGCAGTGCTCGGGGATGCAAAATTTGCGGGAAGCAACATCATACATTGTTGCATCATGTGTCGAAAAAACCAGATCAACAATCCGATGTGATACCTTCAACCTGCATGTTGGAACCTAGTACGTCTCAAGGAAGTACTACAACTCAATCCACGTACTTTGTGGAAAGAGGGGAAGTGGTGAAAGTGTTTTTACCAACTGCAATTGTCCTGATTGAGGATGAAATGGGAAACTATCAAGAATGTCGTGCATTGCTTGACAGTGGGAGTGATGCGAATTATATCACGACCAACCTAGCAGAAAAACTTAATTTGCCACGTGTCAAAAATAAGGTTTCAATCTCGGGTTTGAACGATGCGAGAACGTCAACAGATGACGAACTCTCGGCAAGGGTAAAATCCAAGTATTCGGACTTTGAGACTAAACTACGATTTAGTGTAGTCCCAAATATTTCTCGAGCGATTCCTCGTTCGAATTATAATATCTCGCGGTGGGATATTCCTCGTAATTTGCGTTTAGCCGATCCAAACTTTAATTGCTCACGCCCGTTAGACATTTTAATTGGGTGCGAAATATTTTTTGATATCATGTATCAAAATCAATTGCGTTTAAAGGATAATCTTCCATTGGTAGTTGAAACTGCATTCGGATGGGTCATAACAGGTAAACTACAACAACCGTTTCACAGGGAATTGTCAAATTTCCACCTTTCAAGTGAAGAGAAAGGTGAAAGCAATTTACACGAATCGCTTTCAAGATTTTTTGAAGTTGACCATGTAGTCAACAAAACACATTTATCCAAGGAGGAGTTGTTATGTGAACAACATTTTATGAACACTCATCAGCGTGATGAGACAGGTAGATATCTCGTATCCATACCCTTACGGGAAGATTATGTGAATTTAGGCGAATCGAAAACTCAAGCATTCAACCGCTTTCTATCTCTAGAGCGAAAGCTGGATAACAATCCAGAGTTCAAACGAGAATACAGTGAAGTGATCAACGAGTATCGAAGACTTGGTCACATGACACCTATCGATGAGTCTTCCGATGCGAATGGCATTAACACATTTTATATGCCACACCACGCGGTGATCAAGCCATCAAGCTCAACGACTAAGGTACGTGTCGTATTTGACGCTTCGGCGAAAACGTCGACACAATTGTCATTAAATGACGTAATGCTCATTGGACCCAAGGTCCAACAAACATGTTTCGAAATTACGCTGCGTTTTCGAAAATACATATTCGTCTTCACCAGCGATATAAACAAAATGTATCGACAGATACGAATAAAGTCGTCTCAAACGCCATTGCAACGCATCTTATGGAGAGGTGACAAAGGAGAAAGTATCGTGACGTACGAACTCCAAACAGTTACATTTGGTACCGCAGCTGCTCCGTACCTGGCAACCCGTACTTTGAAACAGCTTGCCTTGGACGAGAGCAAGACGTATCCAGAAGCTGCAACTGTCGCTCAACGCGATTTTTACGTTGATGACGTGCTCACAGGAGCAGACAATATTAATGAAGCAATCAAGTTGAAAAACCAATTAGTAGACATGCTAGCGCGAGGAGGATTCGTTTTACACAAATGGTGTTCGAATAGCGCTGAGATCTTGTCGAATATTCCTGTCCAAGACAGAGAAATTTTAAAGAAAGACAATGCGTCATCAAGTGAATGCATTAAGGCATTAGGGTTGGCATGGCAACCGAAGGAGGATTGTTTTACGTTCTTGATTCCAGAAATGAAGGATATCGCAAACCTAACAAAAAGAGCAATTGTGTCAGAAGTGGCGAAGTTGTATGATCCTTTAGGACTCATAGCACCAGTAACCATTACAGCAAAAATCTTGATTCAACAGTTGTGGAAAGACAACACCGATTGGGATGAATGTGTTCCCAAGGAGACTCAAGATTTCTGGGTGAATTATCGATTAGGATTTTCATGTCTCAATGACGTAAAAATTAACCGACGGATTTTGTGTGCAGACCCTGTAACTGTCCAAATCCATGGTTTTGCGGACGCTTCGGAAAGAGCGTATGGAGCGTGCATTTATGTGCGCAGTATTGATGTCAACAGTCACGTATCAGTGCATCTCGTTTGTAGCAAGTCTCGAGTGGCACCGATAAAAACGGTGTCTCTGCCACGCCTTGAGTTGTGTGCAGCACTACTTTTAGCTAGACTTATGAAAACAGTAATAGATACCCTTCAGCTTGATACCAATGAAATCTATCTGTGGTCAGACTCCCAGATAACCCTAGCGTGGATCAACACTGAGCCACATAAACTAAAGGTCTTCATTGCTAATAGGGTGAGCGAGATCCAAGATCTCACTTCCACTTTTGTTTGGAATCATGTTCCAACGTCTTCGAACCCAGCAGACATAATTTCTCGTGGCATCATGCCTAATCAACTACAAGAGATGAGTATGTGGTGGAACGGTCCACTGATGCTTCACAGAGATTTTGAAATCGGGTCAACATTCAGACATGCTGAGAGTCTCTTAGATTTTGATCAGGATGAATTCGAGTTAAAAAAGGAATTTACGGCACTGACCGTCCAGACAGATAAGACAGAAAGGACATCGGACGTTTCCGATAATGATCTCATCAATCGATTTAGTTCACTTTCGAAACTATTACGTGTGACAGCTTATTGTTTAAGGTTCAAAAATAATTCACAGAACCAAAATGCTAAATTACATGGATCTCTATCCACCGACGAGTTGCGAAATGCCACAAGCGTGATAGTTCGGATTGTCCAGAAGGAACCATTTCAGGAAGAAATTGCAGCGTTGTTAAAGGGTCGTGAACTACACAGGAAAAGTACAATTATTTCATTGAATCCGTTTCTGGACGCTTTAGGAATTCTTCGAGTTGGCGGTCGACTGAGCAGGTCAAGCATGGAGTATGATCGCAAGCATCAAATTCTACTGCCCGCTAAAGGACACTTTACAAAATTAGTTGCTCGTTTTTATCATTTGCAACACCTACATGCTGGTCCACAACTTCTTGTTTCGCTCATGCGGCAAAGGTTTTGGATAATTTCAGCGAAAAATATTGCAAAACAATGTGTTCGGGCTTGTGTTGTTTGTTTCAAAACAAAACCAAGACTAACCGAACAATTGATGGGAGATTTACCTCGCGAAAGAGTTAGTCCAGCCAGACCATTTCATACAACAGGTATAGATTTTTGTGGCCCATTTTGGCTTAAGAATAAACTGCAGCGAAACTCATCGGCACATAAGGCATACGTTGCAGTGTTCGTTTGTCTGGTAACAAAGGGTGTCCACCTGGAGATTGTTTCAGATTTAACATCCGAAAGTTTCATTGCGTGTTTAAAACGTTTTATATTTCGTAGAGGCAAGCCACATACGATTTGGAGCGATAATGCCACAAACTTTACGGGTTCCAATAACGAACTAAAACGTTTGTATGAATTATTCAACGAAGAACTCAGCGTTCATAGAATCGAAAGGTTTTGTACTACAGAAGAGATAACGTGGAAATTCATACCCCCAAGGGCACCGAACTTTGGCGGTTTGTGGGAGAGCGCTGTAAAGTCGCTCAAAGGTCACTTAAGACGCATAACCACTAACGTAACATTTTCATATGAAGAATTGAACACCATGATTGTTCAAATTGAAGGGATATTAAATTCCAGACCGATATCTGCGATGTCCAATGATCCCAGTGATCCGGAACCCCTAACACCGGGACATTTCCTGTGTGGTGGACCAATTGTGGCACCAGCAGAGCCATCGTACATTGATATTCCGTCTAATCGACTCACCAATTGGCGTAAAATATCCCAAATTGTTCAAAATTATTGGAAAAGATTCTCGGTTGAGTACTTGCACTCTCTTCAGCAGAGAAATAAATGGAGAAGTTCTTTTCCAAATCTAAAGGTAGGCGACGTTGTTTTGATATGTGACGATCAATTGCCGACAACAATGTGGTTGCTCGGACTTATAGTAGATACCGCGAAAGGGTCGGATAACCGTATCAGAGTTGCCCATATCAAAACAAAGAATGGAATTTTTGTCAGAGCAATTTCAAAAATTTGTAAACTTCCAATTGAGGAAGAAAGAAACTGAAATTAAAGGTAAATAGAGTCCATTCAAAGGACGAGTGGGTAGGTACCTAAATTTCATCATCTGCGTTTAATTGGAAATTATGTATCTACAAAAATTGTAATTAGATTAAAGAGTTATAAGGTAATGTAAATGTAATTTATCACTGCGTAATTACAAATTGAATTTAATGTAATTTATTGAAAAGCACAGCCTTTCAAGGGGGCCTGTTATGTTAAGTCAAAAAAAAAAAAAAAAAAAAAAAAAAAAAAAAAAAAACCGAACACGACATGCAACACATTATTATAATATATATACTGCAACCGCAAGCTAGTTTTTTGTGTTGGTGCTTACGGTCGGCAGCTGCACAAGCAGATTGCATGAGTCGTGAAGATAAAGTGGGTCAGTCGCATTGCAAAGCTCAAAGGAGCAATTTGGATCAAAAAATAAAATTGCTAAAAATTAAATCAAAAATTAATACACGCGTTTTATTCTAATAATAATAATATTAATACAGTCCACTAACATAAAAACCATTAAATAATTAAAACACTGAGTTCCTCAGGGAGTTTATCTCGGAGGTCGGTGAAGTGTGGAGTGGAGCTCAACTCAAGTGCGTGGCGGTGGCGGAGTTGGCTAAGTACACTCCGGCCAAAGCTTGGGTCTGGGTGCCGCTTCCCTACACCTATCCGGAAAAACTGCTTGGCTTCCTACACATGCAGAACAGGGAGTTGCAGGCCAACACGTGGAAGGTGTTAAAAACATGCCCCAGACGGCAATTCGGCCAGCACTTCTTGCTGAGCCTAAACAAGGAATCGCACCCGGTCCTCGAAAAGACAAAGCGCATGGTGAGGCACAGCATGGGGAAGGTCATGATCAAGGTCGTGACCAAGGGAGCGGAGGTGGAAGAGCCAAATGATTGAGGTGATGCAAATCAACCTGCATCACAGTAGGACTGCGAAGGCGTGCTTGGTTGAGTACATAACCAAGCACGACGTTTCAGTCATACTAGTACAAGAGCCCTGGATCAGTAGTAAAAACCGCATCCAAGGGCTCAGCATCAGGGAATACACGCCTTACTTCAAGGCAAACGAAGGTAAAATCAGGGCTTGCATTCTTATAAAGAACAATATAAGGGCTTTTCTTTTGAATAATTTCAGTGATGGAGACCTCACAGCTGTTCCCTGTGAACGAGAAGGGAAGAAACCGATTTGCATGGTATCGGCCTATCTCCCGTACGAGGCTACGGAAGTCCCGTCTGACAAGATGAGGCAGCTGATAGCCACGGACGATTGGCTTTTTGTCGTGGGCTGCGATGCTAATGCGCATCACTCTCAGTGGGGAAGCACTGACACAAACACTAGAGGTGAGTTACTTTTTGATTTTATATTATCAACAAAGCTTAATATATGTAATAAGGGCAACACACCAACTTTTGTGGTGCGAAACAGACAGGAGGTGTTAGACATCACTCTAGCATCCTGTACTGATTCTCTCACAATTTGTAAATGGAGGGTCTTAGATGAGGCATCCCTATCGGATCACAAGTGGATTCGCGCTTTGAAATAAGCTTCCTAAATAAGGAAAACAATACTTATAGAAACCCAAGAAGAGCTGATTAGGATAGGTTCAAGGTTTTAGTAGGGCAACACCTGGGGGAGGGGCCAACTCGTATGACCAATCCCCCGGATATAGACAATGCGGTGGACAACCTATGCACAACTTTGAATAAAGCATATGAAAAAGTTTGTCCACTCAGAAAAACGGCTAAGAGGTCTCAACCTCAGTGGTGGAACAAGGAGCTATGCTCCAAAAGAAAACAGGTCAGACACTTTTACAACAGAGCTGGTAGGGGATGATATTACTTGGGATGAATATGTAGGGAGCAAGAGAGAGTTTAAGTACTTGATCAGGCGATCTAAAAGAAAATCCTGGAAGCTTTTCTGTGTTGGGCTATAATGTCCTTTTCTCAATACAAAGCGCCGGGCCCCGACGGCATTCTGCCAGCTATGCTGCAAAAGGCCCCGGCTATGGTTACAGGTAGAATCAGGGAAATTTGTATACATTGCCTTAAATGTGGCTACATACCCACGGCATGGAGAGAGGTATGAGTGGTTTTCATACCCAAAGCAGGTAAACCAAGCCATACCTCTGCGAAAGACTATAGACCCATCAGTCTCTCGTCATTTCTCCTCAAGACACTCGAAAGGCTTCACGACATCCATATAAGAAGCAAGTGTTGCAATGGAAATCTATGCAATGCTCAGCACGCATACTTAAAAGGTAAATCGGTAGAAACAACTCTACATGAAGTGGTAGGTAAAATAGAACACAGCTTACACCACAAGGAATTTGCTTTAGCTGCCTTCTTAGACATCGAAGGGGATTTCAATAACGTTAGGGCAGAGGCAATAAAACGCGCTCTGGAAAGGATAAAGGTAGACCATAGCATCACCAATTGGCTTTGCACGATGCTTGTCACCAGAAATATCAATTCCACTCTCGGACACAGTTCAATAAGAAAATCGGTTAGTAGAGGCACTCCCCAGGGAGGGGTTATATCTCCTCTTCTCTGGGTTATTGTCATAGACGATATATTTAAAGAACTCGATAACGCGGGGTTTAGCGTAACCGCTTATGCGGATGATGTGGCGATTTTAGTTCGGGGTAAATTCTTGAACACATTGAGTGAAACCATGGAATCAGCCCTCAACAAGCTCAGAAAGTGGGCTGAAGGGTGTGAACTTCGTGTCAACCCGGAAAAGACAGAACTAGCACTTTTTAGTACAAAATACAAGATACTACCCTTCAAACTACCCAGGATTGGTGGAGTGGAGCTTTCCCTTTCGGATAGCGCAAGATATCTTGGTATAGTCCTAGATAAAAAATTGAATTGGAAACTTAACGTTCAGGAAAGAGTCCGAAAGGCTCATAATGCTCTCTTCGTCTGTAAGAGAACAGCAGGAAAAAAATGGGGATTGAGTTCAACAATGATGCACTGGTTATACATCATGGTGGTTAGACCCATCCTTACCTATGGGGCTCTTGTTTGGTGGAAAGCCACAAGTAAGTTTTATATACGGGATATGTTGACCAGGGTTCAAAGAACAGCCGGCACTGCCATCACTGGTGCATTACGCACCACACCCACAGCTGCACTTGAGGCGTTTATGTATCTTTTACCCCTGGACCTACAATTAAAACTGCAAGCAGGTAATAGTGCGCTTCGGGTAACTAACGCAGGGTTTTTCAAAACCAGACAGGTAGGACATAGCTCCATACTAATGGAATCTTTCTCCAACATCCCCGATAAAACGGATGAAAGTTTGGGGGAAATTGACTTCGACACTCCGTACGAAGTGCAATACCCAGTTAGGGAGGACTGGCAAAAGAATGAGGTTTCGAATGACAATGAAATCTCGATTTATACGGATGGCTCCAAAACTAAGGAGGGTACAGGATCAGGTATTTCCTCTAGGGATATAGACCTACACGTGTCATTACGACTTCCGGGTACATGCAATGTGTTCCAGGCAGAGGTTCTGGCCGTGCTCAAAGCCGCGGATCTACTTGATATGGGATCAATATCCAACAAGAATATCGCTATCTACATTGATAGTCAGGTTGCGCTAAAGGCGCTAGAGTCCATCATCATCAAATCTGAACTATTCAGGAGCTTCCGCACAATGCTCAGAGCGAACGAACGGGCTGATGTTCTGGCGAAAACCGGAGCTTCCACCTAATGAAACAATTGAGGGCATTAGACCACCAATAGCCGTGACCAAGAGAATTATTCTCGAGGATATCAAAAATAGGGCAGATCAGAGATGGTTGAATATAGTAGGGCACAGGGTCTCAAAGGTTCTGTGGCCTCGCGAACCTGGCCTCGCGAACAAAATTGAGGCATTTTTAAGGTTCTGTAGGGAAATTAATTGTTTGGGCGAAGTGGTTTAGGTTATTTGACCGTTAAGGTTCCCAAGGGATGGCGATGGGTCCAATATGGTGCCTAGTCTTATGTGATAAACTCACACCCTATTCAACCTAACCTAACCTAACCTAATATGTTGTTCTGCTGTTTCCGCGGTTTGATACATACTTGTTTTTTTTGTCACATCAGTATAGGAGACGCTTGTTTGTTTGTTTTTCTCCGAGTTTTCTGATACTTGTTTAAAAATCTTTCTTCACAAAGTACTAGCGCTAGTACCGGTATTAGACCAAAAGTTGATACTCAAATAGGTATCAAGTCATTTCTTCACGAAGTACTAAGCTGAATTTGGTACCGAGTATTGGTTAGTACTCGGTATTAGCTGGACCCTCAAAATCGGCAGTCTAACGTCGTTAGTACCTGAATTAGATTAGGGATAATTGGATCAATAATTTCGATAACGACATTGAGAATGAGAATGGTGAAGAAGGGGTCGCAACTCGTTGATCTGAGCGCCACATCTACCATATTATGCTACAATGGAATACAGTAAATACTTAGGACGATGTGGATTTTTTCGGCGATTTCAGTTGTCCAGAGTAACGTCTTTTTACGTTCGAACGTGGACGAATTGCAGTACGGTTAACATATTTTATATACATTCAGTTTTAGTCGGTAATCGTTTTTATTCACGATTTTACCAGTAATCGTTAGATATTGCCTGAGCAGCAATTGCTGATCAGATCACTCTACGATTCATGGCAAGTGGATCGATGTAAATAGTGGTTGAACTTCATTCGCGTACTAGTGTATGTCGCACACTGCCAAAAGTATGATGTATGGCCTTGACACGCCATTTGGACAAATTTATTCAAATGCCAGAAACATTGGAAGAACAGGAGGTGGCCGCTGCTGCATTTTATCGCTTTGCATAGTCTCCACGGACAATCGGTGTAACCAACCGCACTCATGTTAAATTGGAAACACCGAATTGGTGAGTTCAGTTCCATATGTGCAATGATAGAAAAAAAAAACAACCAATCATATACGCTATCATATGCTATTTCGTGCTAGATACCCCTATACACACATATTTTATGGCAGGAAAGCAACAACAATATAAAACAAGTAAAAGTGTTATCATCGGCCTGGCCGATGCTTTGATACCCTCCACTATAATATTGGTTTTGTATGGGAACTACTTTACCGACATTGACAATTTTTAATAGCAACTTGACAACGGTAAAAATAAGTCCTCTTACAAAAGGAGGTAAGGTAAGGTGTTTTCAACAGACAGAGACATGGGTCGAATATTGGCTTTGTATGGGAGGTAACAGAACTACTTGACCGACATGGACCATTTTTAGTGCCAACCTGACGACCATAAAAATAAAACCTCTCCCAAAATTTCAGTCACACAAGTCGATTCGTTTGGACGCTATCGTAATTTCAACAGACAGAGCAACACATCGGTCTAATAGTGGTTTTGTATGGGAGGTACCAGAACTACTTGACCGACATAGCCCAATTTCAATACCAACCTGACGACGGTAGAAAAAAGTCCTCTCACAAAATTTCGTTCACCTAGGTCAATTCGTTTGGACGCTATCGTGCTTTCAACAGACAGGCAGACAGACAGACAGACAGACAGGCAGACAGACAGACAGACAGACAGACAGACGGACATGGCTAAATCGATTCAGAATGTGATCCTGATTCAGAATATATATACTTTATAGGGTCTCCGGTTAATCCTTCTTGGCGTTACAAACGTAATGACAAAGTGAATATACCTTCCTGTGGAGGGTATAAAAAAAATACTTGCTCTTGAATAAAAATCATCTCAATGAGCATAAATGAGCATAAAATGTCACCGTTATGACATTTCATACTCAAAAATGGGTACTCGACCAGTTTTTAGACGTATTAGTCGTTAGTACGGTTGATAAATTTAGCTCCGGTACTAACGATGTGAAGAAATACACAAGTACCAACTTTTCGTTGATACTGAGTATCAGAGCTAGTACCAGGTCTAGCTAGACCGGGTACTAATACTCATGTGAAGAAATCGGCCGTAAGAAGTTGAACAGAAAAAGTTGTACGTACAAAAAAATTAATAAATTCATTTTCTACAAAATTTAGACAATAACTGATTACTTTTTTTTTGATGAACTAACTTTATAATTCATTACATAAGCAACATTTTAAGACCAAGAGTTCAGTCAATCAAGTTTAAGTGCTCTAAAAAAGCAACACAATTTTTTTCGGTTTCCTTCCTTTTTCCTTAAAGCGACACCTAACCCTTCAATGCATACTGTAGTGTGTTTTCCTCTTGACGGGGTCCTTCAAATCCCTCGAAGCTGATATCGTGAACAACGTAGCGAGTGGGTATCAAGTGATTGTAGTTCAGAACTTTTAAGAAAGGCTTGATCTTGGACTTCTTCTTCAACTTGGCTTTGCCCATCTTCTTCGTTACCTTCCTTGGGTACCTGTCAATGCCAGCCAAAGCGTGTCCCAACTGCTTCTCAGCATTACCATCATCGCAAGTTTTGATAATGATGGGCTTGCGCCCAGCATATCGTCCGCTATAGACCTAATTTTCTTTTTCCTTCAAACACACGTTTTGCAGCTTTTACAGTATGGATTTGAAATATATAATTATCTATATATGCCCTTTTTCCCACTATTCACTTAATAACACAAAAAAAAAACTTGAACGTTTACCGGCTGCGCCAATCTTGTTACACATAATGGGACAAACTTTACTTCAAGGTTGTTTACTGAAACATATAAACTGTTGGGACTTGGGAAAAAGAAAATATATGCCCGGCGTCTCCACGAGCAATTTTTCATAGAGTGCCATATAGCATTCTATGAGAATTACTCGTGGAGACCACAAATAGTATTCTATGAAAAATGGTATTCTATCTATTGCTCAGCTCATAGCTTGCCATCGATGGTATTCTATCGGGTGTACTTTTTTTGTTGTGACGCATGTGTTTTCGTGGTACGGCTATGTAAATAGTAAGCTATGAAATGCCCACCCTACATTTTATTGCATACTATCATTATTTCTTTCTATGAGAAATGACAGATGGCAAGCTATGAAATATTGCTCGTGGAGACGCGGTGATATTATAGCCCGACATAAAACAAAAGAAAGATCCCAACATGCGCACTAGCACTTTATTTAAGGGAAATTTTTCCTCTTAAGGTATTTTTGATCGCATGAAATGGTTCATGCTTTTCTCTACTCTATCAAAAATATAGCGAAAATTACATTTCAACCCTTTTTAATAGTGAGTTTTACGCTGTTATAATAATACTCAAAACTCTGGTTTTCATTACTAAACACATACTTGAAAAGTGCAACACCCAGCAAATTTCCCTTTTCTTTGGGGTCGGTAAATGTGTGCGGCCGGGTATCCGGTTGAAGAAATGCATACTGCGACGCATACATTCATATTTTATCCTGCAAAAAAACAACTCGGCCATCCCGTTACCCCGCATCTCCACGAGCGGATTTCCATAGAATGGCCATATAGCATGCTTGAAAAATGACTCTTAAAAAAAAACTCTCTTAATAGGGTGATTGCAGATATCTCTTGGATTTTATCACTTTTTTATTTTCAATTAATTGCATAATGATATCTTGTCCTTGAAAATTTATTTATAAGCGTATTATTGTAATAAAATGGAACTTGAAGTCAAAATACCATGTCCTCTTATAGTGGGTCTGTTGAATTTAATATAAAATTTTAATGCATGTAAGTATTTTTTTTATAGTTTTTTTATTTGTTCGTTTTGATATTTGTGCAAAAAAAGTTGCAAATATTATACGAAATAGATATTTTTGCGATATTTTGTCAATGATGCATATCTGCAACACCATTTAGACTTTTAGAGTATGATTTTGGTTCATTGAAAACTCGTTGGATTCGGCACATCCCATACAAAAAAAACATTGATCATCTTATTTTCAAAAACCTCCAAAGTCACAGAGTTCAAATTTTCAGCCAATCGTCCGTATTGGCCTGCGAGCGTTTTTGTGAAGTTTGGTCCAAATTAGACAAAGGGGTGTGGCACCTCCCATATTTATAATATCATAAATTATATCCCGTTAATGCATGGCGTTGCAAATATGCATCATACAGAAAAACTCGGTTTTCCAGAAAAGCGGTTAACCGGAAATGTTTTTTTATATTTTGTTTTCGAGTTTAGATAGCTTATTTACATAATCACCCCTATCATGGAATCCGCCGGGGGGAATTGTTCACGGAAAAGAATATTTTGGTATCGTCGAATCCGAAAAGTGAACAGAAATCTGGAAAAAAAACCACACCCATAGTATGTGTTAATATTATGTATATACCTACCTATATGACATAATAACTGTTCAATTTGCGGATTCGACGATACCAAAATATTCTTTTCCGTGAATAATTCCCCCCGGCGGATTCCATGATAGGGGTGAAAAAAACATTTAATTAAAAAAAAAAAATAAAAAATCATGCATTGAAGGGCTAAGAGATGCGAATTGGTTGCTCTTAGAATATTCAAACTGGATGCTATAGTGCTAAAAAAATCAATAAAAGTGCAGCTCTGTTTTGTCAAAAAAAATCGATGTGGCAATATGGTTTGTAGTTTCCTTATCTATTCGTTGTCAGAAAAACTCGCCGACGTACGGGTACGTCGTTTCATTTACTATTGTGATCGGATTGAAAATTATCATGTAAGCGCAGATTGAAGGATCGAGTTTATCATGTGCTCTCGCACTTCACTTTGCGGATTCGACGATACCAAAATATTCTTTTTCGTGAATAATTCTCCCAGCGGATTCCACGTTAGGGGTGATTATATCCTCCGCGAGCACTTCACAACGGTACCCGAATGGATGTCTTAAATGAACCCTCCACACTACACGAATTGTATAGCCCGTCTCAACTTAAGTGAACATTTCTTGCGCAGATCTCTTCACATCAGGGATTTTATTCTCTTAGCGACAAAAAAATCAACTTTTCCAACCAGAACTACAGGTAAAACCAATATGTGCGCATTTCAAACAACAGGCTTCGTTTAGAAACGATAGCGTCCAAACGAATCTATTTAGGTGAATGCAATTTTGTAAGAGGACTTCTTTTTATTGAAAATTGTCTATTTCGGTCAAGTAGTTCTGGGGGCTTATTCCCAAATGCGGGGCGGATCGCTTTTCATGGCGGATTGATATTTTTGTACATATTTCCAAAAGCTGTCAAAAGCGATAGCTATTTAGGTGACAGCCTATGCGGACGACATTGCTATTGCTATTTCTGGCAAATTTCCAAACACAATAAGAGATCTCATGGAATCAGCTCACAAAATACTAGTAAAATGGACGGATACGGTTGGACTCGATGTCAACCCCTCCAAGACAGAACTAATGCTTTTCACAAAGAAATACAAAGTTCCTAATATAGCTCCACCTAAACTTAGAGATCAAGAGCTAAAATTCACAAAACACGCCAAATATTTAGGTATAATTCTAGACAGCAAACTAAGCTGGAAACTAAACATCCAGGAACGTGCAAAAAAGGCAACTATAGCCATGTATGCTTGCAAAAAAGCTTTAGGCCATAGATGGGGTCTGCAACCTAAAAAAACAAACTGGCTCTATACAGCGGTGGTCAGACCAATTCTACTCTTCGGTATCATGGTCTGGTGGCCAGCGCTAGAGAAAAAATGCAACATCAAATCCATAGAACGCATACAAAGATCAGCGAGTATATGCATCACAGGGGCCCTCAGATCCACCCCAACGGCTGCCTTAGATACAATACTGCACCTACTTCCCGTCGACATTTACGGGAAACTTGTTGCGTCTAAATCAGCTCTAAGACTTAGAGAATCTTAAAAATGGACCAAGTCTCAGGTTGGTCATATGGGCATTTTACCCAACTCAATTCCAAACAAAACGGACTATATAGTTCCTTTTGAAGACTTTAATATAAAGTATAATACAAGAATCCCAAATCGATTCGAATGGGACAACGGTAAGATAAGCAACAACTCCGCAATCGAAATCTATACAGATGGATCTAAAATGGCAGAAGGCACGGGTGTGGGAGTTTTCTCCCGGTCACCTGCACTCAACCTCGCCCTACGCCTCCCTGACCACTGTAGTGTCTTTCAGGCGGAAATCATGGCCATTCGCAAAGCAGCATGCCGACTTGCCTTGTATGAGATAGATGGGAAAGCTATCACTTTTTACATAGACAGTCAGGCAGCCATAAAAGCCTTGAATACACCAACAATCAGATCAAAGTTGGTAAAACAATGCCGGGAATCTCTTAACGAGATTGCGGATAGATGTTCAGTTACCCTGTGCTGGGTTCCAGGTCACAGTGACATTCCTGGCAACTGCAAGGCGGATGAACTAGCTAGGCAAGGCAGCGGCCGCCAAATTACTGGTATTAGCGAAGAACCGCACGTTCCATTGCAATCAGTAAAAACCCTGCTCCTCGAGGAAGCATTAAAAACCACCAACAACAGATGGAACAGCATTAACACTTGCATAGCATCCAAACAAATCTGGCCGATATTAGACGGTAAAAGAACTAGGAAACTTCTTTGTAACAACAGAAGCAAAATCAGCTACGTAGTGGGAATACTAACGGGACACTGCCTCATAGGGAAACACGCCCGTAGAATGGGTGTACCTCATAACGACTTCTGTAGAAGTTGCAAGTTCGTTACAAAGTCCAATTGGCTTCAATGAAAGTCAACACGCAACTCACCAATCTCTGTCTGCTTCGGTAAACTAAACCGCCAGCGGAAAGAGCTGAATATGTCAACCGACTTCATCCTTACACGTAGAACTATCAGACCCCGTCAGGGGGACAGGCGGGAGGTTAGACTGCTACGGTCACCCTCCGTCTGCCTCCCCTGCCACAGTCTTTCTATCTGATCTGCATCAGCTACCCTCCTTTCTAACGGACTGTCAGAGGCTACCAGTAGGGGGTTAGACTGTTTCGGTCACTCTCTGTCTGTTTTCTGAAGCCAACAGGAGGAGCTGACCACGTCAGTCAAGTTCACCTTCACGCGTACAATTTTCAGACTCCGTTAGAGGGGATAGGTGGGGGGTTAGACTGTTTCGGTCACCCCTCGTCGCCCCTGTACCAGCCACCCTCCTTACTAACGGACTGTCAGAGGATACCAGCGGGGGGTTAGACTGTTTCGGTCACCCTTCGTCGGCCTGTCTGAAGACTAACCGCCAACGGGAGGAGCTGACCAAGTCGGTCAATTTCACCTTCACACGTAGAACTTTCAGACTCCGTTAGAGGAGAAAGTCGGGGATTAGACTGTTTCGGTCATCCTTCGTCGATCTCTTCTACCGCAGTCTCCTTAACTGATTCGTAACAGCCCCAATTCTTACTAACGGACTGTCAGCGGCTACCAGCGGGGGGTTAGGCTGTTTCGGTCACCCCTCTGCTCTCCCCGAAGACTAACCGCCAACAGAAGTAGCTGGATACACCAATCAACCCCATCTCGACAATTAGAGGACCCCGTCAGAGGCTATAGACGGGAGGTTGGCCTGCTACGGTCACCCCTTCTTACCAAAGACAAATCGCGACATCTACTTTCGGTGCCTGCCATGCAGCAGGTTGGAATTTCAATCAGGCCTTTCTGCTCAGCACCAATCTGTCATGTGGACTGATTGTCAAAGGTAAATAAAAGGGAGGCAGACTGCTACGGTTGCCCCCATCCTTTTTCCAACAAACAATCCATCCACTGACGTTTGGTCAAGCAGCTGGGCAGACTGGTGGAACCGGCCACCTCTGTGAAGCACCAGTCTCCCTCCCTAGTGAAGGCCGCGTCAAAGGCAATAGGCATGGGACAGACTGTTACGGTCGCCCTCCACCTTGACCCGAAGACTAAGCCGCAACCAGGGAAAGAAAGTTATAAAAGTTCACCTCTCAAGAAGGATACCCACATTTCGCAAATTGCAACAGAATTCCTAAGGTAATGCCCGGCACAAAGAAACTTTTTAGGCCACTTCCTCCCCCCTCCCCCTCTCGTGGTATCACAATGGACCAAAATTCTGGTCTAAGTGTGTCCCCTTCGGGACAGCCACCTTACCTAACCTAACTTAGGTGACAGATTGCTGGCGGATTTATTGCCAGCAATCCTCACAATAGCTATCGCTTTTGAATGGATCGAATCGCTTTTGGAAATATAAAAATACCAATCCGCCATGAAAAGCGATCCCATACAAAACCAATATTAGATACATGCGTGTACCTGTACAGTACATAAATATAAGTACTAAGTCGCATGGTAAACATTTTGCATGACTTTTGTGCAGTGGAGGTTATGAAAGTATAGGCCAGGCTTGTTAGAGATTAAAATCGGAGGTACCTATTTTGTTACACAAAAAAGTTCAAAACCTTCAGTTTAAAGCGAAAATAGACCTTTTCACATTAAAAACATATTAATAATGTTAATATCTTTGAAAAATAAATAAAATGTAAGAATTAAAAAATATATATTTGGGTTTCATGTAGCAATAGATCTCAGCCCTGTTTGTGAGAGAATAAAATATAGGTTCTTTTTATACAATATTCATATACACACCCGTTTTTCAGTTAAAGCTGATGAATTTTCTCCTAAAAGAAGTTTCGTTGCAGCCGCAGTAAATAAGTCCGTTCCTTAAAACATATATTATACTTTAATGTCATGTAAATAAACAATGTAAAACTAGTTTGCTTACCACAAACTGGCAAATATTCGTGATTAATAGACTCATCGCTTGCAATTTTAATTTCAGTTTTTCTTACAACAGGAAGTACCCATGGTTTACCCTCCTCATTGCGATAAGCTGAAATGAGAAATCAGAAATAGCATTTATGTATTTATTTTTGATTTTAAATAATCCCCTTAAAAAGTAGGAAAACCCCACCGAAACGTAGGAATAATTTTTCACCATAGGAACCATACCAACATAACCGAGAACACAAGTGATGAATTGCAACCATTCGTCCGATTTTCATGATTCTTTTTCTGATTTATAGATGTGTGGCCAACTTAGTCCGTAGGGTGGGTGAGAATTGCTCAGGGGTAAAGGGGTCGCGGGGAATAAGGGGGGTCTAACGAACCGTTAGCCGTATGAACTTGAAAGTTTGTATGTTGATAGATAAGTCAAAACAATTACATGCCTCATTCATCGTTTTTCAAAATTTGTCCTATAAGGGTTGAAAAACGTTTGCACCCTACTTTTCTATTTCGACCTAACTACGCTCAACTTGCCATTATACTCATAAATCTACGTATGTCATTTCAAGAAATGCTTTTATTTGTTAGCCAATACTTCACCTATTATTTTGAGCTAAAATTCATCTCTCTGGTCCATCCAGAGGGTGATATAAAATAAATTGAATATAGATCTTATTTGGCGAAGTGCGAAAAAAATGTTTTCTCGATTGCAGTTATGCTTAGGGGTAGTTTTATATGGCGTTTCCAAAATAGAATATGATTATGAGGTTTGTGGTGCGATAAATACATCTACATATATGTATTTGAGATCTGCAGCTATGGAAAGTGTAACGATATGATCGCGTAGTATAAATAATTAGATCATACCTGTGACGAGTTTTTACAGACAGCTATATATTGAATGTTCGCGTGTGAGCTGTAGGCGTAATTTGTTTATAGCTACTTGCGCACATTAAATAAATAACATGTGTGTATAGTTTATGAAAAGGCATAGCGATCAAATATTTTGTAAGCTTAAAAAGAAGACAAAATATAAACAAGTAAAAGTGTTACCATCGGCTTGGCCGATGCTTTGATACCCTCCACTGTATGTACTGGTACAGGTGAACGCATGTGTCTAATATTGGTTTTGTATGGGAGGTACCAGAACTACTTGACCGACATAGGAACATTTTTAATACCAACTTGACAACGGTTTAAACAAGTCCTCTCATAAAATTTCATTCACCTAAGTCGATTCGTTTGGACGCTACCGTGCTTTCAACAGACAGACAGACACACAGACATGGCTAAATCGATTCAGAATGTGATCCTGATTCAGAATATATATATATTGTAGGGTCTCCGGTGAATATACTTTCCTGTGGAGGGTATAACAAA
Organism: Cheilosia soror; assembly: GCA_949372485.1. NCBI lineage: Eukaryota > Metazoa > Arthropoda > Insecta > Diptera > Syrphidae > Cheilosia > Cheilosia soror. The sequence goes on along the minus strand of OX443561.1, from coordinate 55,983,707 downwards.
CGTACATTTATAAATAAATTTAAATTTAATTTAAAAGAAAAGAAACCAGCGGGCGGAGCCGCGGGCGTTGCTAGTCTACTACATATAAAGGGGGAATCCGCAAATTCGGCATCACGGAATCCGACATTATTTGTGGTCCCAAAAATATCCAGATTCCAACCATCCATCCTGCAGTTTTCGAGATTGTCAAAATATTGCTTTAAATTGCTTGACCACTTATTTATATTTTTTAAAGGCTTTTACTTAACTTCGTGAAAAATTTGTTGTGTCAAAATCTTGCAAGTCAAATTTGAACCACTTTCTCTAAACTTAGAACTTTGACATTTTCTATGCTGGTTGGGTTGTGAAGACAATGCAATATTTAGAAAGAATTTTTTGATTTTGACTTCCCCTGCCCCCTTAAGGGAGGCTTTTTCATAACGCATGATCCATTAGCCGTATTAACTTGAAACTTTATATGTCAATAGATAAGTCGAAACTATTACATACCTCATTGATACTTTGTACCGATTCGTCCTATAAGGGTTGAAAAAAAGGGGTGTAAACTTTTCTATTTTTACCTTACTACGCTCAACTTGCCATTATACTCATAAATATATGTAGGCCAACTCAAAAAATCCTTTTAATTGTTAGGCAATACTTCACCGAGTATTTTGAGCTAACATTCATCTTTCTAGTCCACCCAGAGGGCAAGATATAATAAATAGAAAATAGATCTTATTCGGCCAAATGCGAAAAAAATTGCTATCTCGATTGCAGTTGTGCTTAGGAAGGGTAGGTAGTTTTATTTGCGTTCTAAAAATAGAATTGTTACTGTGGCGGGCATTCAGTATGTATGCTCATATCATGTATGGCGTAGTTGAATTTGATGTATGGAATATGGATATGGATAAAACAAACTATGTACATATGTACGTATATAGGAGTTTGTGATGCGTAAATATGTAGGTATGCACATGCACCATCGTACATACTTATATTTGAGATCTGCAGCTATGGAAAGTGTATAGGTAGGTATGTGTAGTAATATCAATCAAACCATACGTGTCGCGAATTTTCATTTATGTGAAATACATACCTACCTATTATGTCCATTGACTTAGGACTTTGAAATTTTGCATGCTGATGTTTCAGTTTCGATGATAATACAATAAACTTCTAGTAAAAAAAAGCTTTTGAGAGTATGTAGGTAGATATAAAGACTAAAAAGCAAAAAATAAAATAATAGTTTAAAAAACTAAAAAACGCTTTTATAAGTAGGTACTGCACTAAAAGCAAAAAAATAAAAATTAACCAATCTATTTTGAAGGTTTATCCTGGAAGGGGCTTAGTGTAAGCCATGTTTGTAGTTATGGTTTGTATTATTTGAGTGTAAACTACACAAACATGGCTTACACCCCTTCCAGGATAAACCTTCAAAATAGATTGGTTAATTTTTATTTTTTTGCTTTTAGTGCAGTACCTACTTATAAAAGCGTTTTTTTAGTTTTTTAAACTATTATTTTATTATATTTATTAAAGTCAATCGGATTGAAATAAAGTTATTTTTCGAATATGCAGCCAAGTAAAATCTAGCACTTCTATGATATATAATACTTCTTATCATCCGTAAAGTGAAAATGTTTAACCAAACAAGTAAGTGTCTAATACTGGTTTCCCAAACAAAAAACAATATTAGACCCATGTGTTGTGTACGTACTTACTAACGCACATGCCTAATATTTTGCGTATCAAAGCATCGGTCAAGACGATGATAACACATTACCTTGTATTGTTTAAAATTAAGACTTGAATGATACTATATTTGTAGTATTTCCATTTTTTGTAAAGGATTTGGACTTAAAAAGATTTATGAATTATAGAAAATTTTTATATTTAGTTTTTTACAAACAGAGTACAAACAGATCTACGAAGACTGGTTTTCTCTTTGATGTCATGAGAATATTATGAAAGTCAGTTCTGATAAAGGTTAAGGATAGACAGCTCCGTCGCTTGCGTGTTTTTAATTTCAAGCACTTTTGACGATATAACCGATACCATTGCGCTGACATCGCTTGTTATCTTAAGCATCGAAATTTCCTTCCGGTCGTGACTTCGGTCGCGGTTTGTGCTATGGGCTTGATTAGCTTGTGTTATACCTTATTTGAGCTATTTCGACATATGTATGTGGTGCTGAGGTCAGTGATAATTTTTCCGGACTAGTCAGGGTCCTGAAACATAGATGGTGGTAGTTGAAACTTTTATGGGCCAACGGCAGCTATCACATCCCCGAAGTGGGTTACTGACACCGGAAGATAGGGCATCTTTGGTAGTACTGTCGGAGAGTACGGCCTACGCGAGACCACCTATAATGGTGAACGGGGGGAAATGGTGTCATAGCAAGTAAGCGGTTCCCGCATCTCGATATTCATAAAGGCACATGGAGATCACCCGATCAATCAACCATCAACCAGATTGACCACATTGCGATCGACGCAAGGCACTCCTCCAGTATTATGGATATCCCAACGTTCCGAGGGGCCAACGTTGACTCGGACCATTACCTTGTTGTAGCCAAGGTACGCCTTCGGATATCCCGAACACCCCAAGAAGATAAGTAAATACTGTGAGGAAGCGGGAGATCAGTAGATCCTTTTCCGATGGAGTCTCTCTCAATCTCTGAAGAGGTAATTGTTTCGAGAGGAAAATTATTCGAGTAATTTTCGGTCCCACCTACACAGACGGTGGATGGAGGAGGAGATACAACTACAAACTGTACGGGCTGTACACCAAGATCGACCTAGCCAGAAGAGTGAAAGTCCAACGACTGAGGTGGCTGTAGAGCGAATGGATACGAACGCTCAAAATTGACCCAGCCTGACCAATCCTACAGCAAAACTCGGCATTGCTCCTTCCAGACCCCGAGATACTTTCTACTTGAGGAAACACCAATTATATCTAGTCGATATTTGACAGCCTCCCCAACAAGCTCCAGGTCTTTTCCCGTGAGCGAAGAGATGTTCCACGTGCCTATCCTAAGTCGATGCCGTTGTCGAGTAACCGAAAGTCCACTTATGCCCCTATCGGTGCATAGCGCATCCACCCTCTGACCACCATAATGGTTTGCGAGACCATTAATGGGAAGCTCGTAGCCGTTTCGTAGTACTATTGAATTACATTTACATAATCTTCATATTATATAGGTACTGTACTGTGCGTGCATAGTTAAGAACGCCGTCATCGTCACTCGTCAGTTAAATCCACCGACTCGGCTCCACCCAACTAGCAATAACAATAATACAAATACAAAGAGTAGCTATGAATGAAAAAAAAAATTAGGACCGCGGACGATCCGGAGCTCCATCATTCATCAACCAATAATGATGATGATGAATGGAGAAAGGGTAATGGGTATGCAAAGGAAGTGAAGCATTGAAGTTCCAATTAGAGCGTATTTTATGGCATTATGGCAATTGACCAATTTTTGTAAATCTTCTAAAATATTAAAATTTCGGCAAAATAGCACCCTCAGCACATACTATCTACGAACATGATCTACATAAAATTAGAATATGTATTTCTTGTACCTAAATCAAGAAATAAACAGTAGCGAAATTAAAAACAGCGCATAAATGAATGGAGATGGCCGAGCGCGAGAGAAGAAACAAAAGTGTGTATGTGTACAAAAGAATGAGTATCTATTGAAGTCAGTGTTGGGACTTGAGAGTAGGCAAAAGGTGGTATATTGGGAAATCAAAAAGTGGTAGAAAGTGGTAGATTTTTAAGACATACCCGAAATGCTGCAAAAAATTAAATAACGCTCTTTTCTTCTGCTAACAGCCACGCTTTTTAAGAGTCATCAAATCAACTTGGACTTGAGCAACTAAAAAAAATTGGCAAAAACGACCAATTTTAAAAATAAGATCTTCGAATCCACACCCGAGGGACGGCGCAGTAGAGGAAGACCGCGACTGAGGTGGCGCACGCAAGTGGAAAGGGACCTCAACCAGCTCAGCGTGCGAAACTGGAGACAGCTGGCCAAAGATCGTGCTGGCTGGAGACGCTTGTTGGTTGAGGCCCAGGTCCACCCCGGACTGTCGCCACCTTAAGTAAAAGTAAGTGTGTGGGTATTTTTTATTATTTGCGCTATTGTTCCATTTTTTTCTTCAATCAGAAAAGGTGGAAGATTTGGATTTGAGAGTGGTAGAATTTTGGATTGAGCAAAAAGCGGTAGAAATACCACTTAAGTGGTAGAGTCCCATCACTGATTGAAGTTCCAATTCCAATTGGAAAGGATGCCGACGCCCCGCCCCCGACCGACACACACCGAGTCAGCCAAGGCCGAGAGCGAGACCTCTCGGGTCGGAAACAATATTATGTATGTGTGTGTATGAAAATTAGTATTTCTTGGAGTTGCAATTCCAATTTGGAAAGGAAACGTTTAAGATAACACGCTTATGAATGACATATTGGACATATTTTTGTAAATATCTCGTAAAACAGTCTTCAGCACATATATAGCTACGAATATGATCTACAAAATAGAAACATTTTTTTTGTTGTAAATCAAGAAAAAAACTGTTTTTTTTTTTTGTGCAAATGAAAATATTTTTTTCGCTAAATTACTTATTACTCCAAAACTAATCAATATGTCGCTATCATTAGTATTTGACGTTTAACTAGAGGTTATACCGGATGGTGTGTGCAAAATGTCAGCCTGCTACGTCTATCAGTTCTTGAGATAGACCTAGGTACAAAATTGGCTTAGTCTAATCGGACAGACATCGTACCGAAAGCAATAAGGTTCCTCCATATGGAAAAGGAACCTTAAAAAAAAGGCAACACTTACATTTTTTAAAGCCAGGGATCTGGGGTGGGATTCTGGAAGATGAAAACGTTCAGTCGTTTACGTTTGCAAGAACGGTGTGCTCCATGTAACTACAAAAACGAAAGGAAATTTCGTTTGTACGAAAGCAAAAAACGAAAGCCATTTCGTTTACGTTTTAGTTTATTCTGTTTCATGTAACTATAAAAACGAATGAAATTTTCGACCTGTGCGATAAGAAAACAACAACAGCTTTTTCGTTGAGTTTTTAATTTTTTTTTTTATTATTTTAACAGTTTTATCCGGTTATTTATAACATTAAAGATGTCAAGAAAAGAAACATTTCTGCAGCAGTAATGGTTTGCACTGCATAAAAGCTGAGTCTTTAATATGGCGATGCGGCTCATGACAACTTTGTGTGGAAAGACTGCTCAATTTAATCAAAACAATCTTAATTGTGAATTATTGTTGCGAGAACAACACTAATGCTGCCCGTCCACTTAGTTCCCAACGCATCAATTTCGAATTCAACGCATTCAACTCTAATGTACAATGCCCTCAATTTCATCCAACCAAGGCGTTTGATCTGGTTGGACATCGTTGCTCACAGCGTTGCTAAAGAAGTGTGCGGGTAGTGTACGAGCTCTTGTTGCTCGTTGAACATGCTTGTGCAACGTGTTGAGCTACGATTTTACAATAATGTGCTGCACATTATCTGTCCAACCAGTTCCTCAACTTCTTAACTCACTCGAGTTGCGTTGGGTGCGACGAAATGTGTGTGCCTGTGCTAGTTGAGCCAGTGGAATCAATCAACTGACATCTGTTTATCCACTGTGTATGGTTTATCGAGACTCAATTGTCTAGAACAAGACGATGGTCTTGTACCCTCATGAAATATTTCGAGTTTCGCTTTCGACATCAGTTTGGTAGTGATCCTCCTAGGGTACAGAGCATTGTTTCTTGTTTTTTTTTTATACCCTCCACAGGAAGGTATATTCACTTTGCCATTACGTTTGTAACGCCAAGAAGGATTCACCGAAGACCATATAAAGTATATATACTCTGAATCAGGATCACATTCTGAATCGATTTAGCCATGTCCGTCTGTCTGTCTGTCTGTCTGTCTGTCTGTTGAAAGCACGATAGCGTCCAAAGGAATTGACCTAGGTGAATGAAATTTTGTGAGACGACTTCTTTTTACCGTCGCCAGGTTGGTATTGAAAATGGGCTATGTCGGTCAAGTAGTTCTGGTACCTCCCATACAAAACCACTATTAGACCCACGTCTCTCTCTGCCTGTTGAAATCACGATAGCGTCCGAACGAATCGCCTTACTTACTTAGATGGCGCTACAGTCCGGGGTGGACCTGGGCCTCAACCAACACGCCTCTCCAGTTAGCACGATCTTTGGCTAACTGCCTCCAGTTGCGCACTCCAAGTTGGTTGAGGTCCCCTTCCACTTGTGCGCGCCACCTAAGGCGAGGTCTTCCTCTACTGCGTTGTCCCTCCGGGTTGGAATCGAAGACTCTTCGGGCCGGAACGTTGGTGTCCATTCGCTCTACATGTCCTAGCCATCTTAGTCGACTGATACGTACTTTTCTGACCAAGTCGATGTCGCTGTACAGCTCGTAGAGTTCGCTGTTAAATCTCCTCCTCCAAAGCCCGTCAACGCAAACGGGACCGAAAATCACTCGAAGAATTTTGCGTTCGAAGCGCCCAAGGAGATCTTCATCCGCTTTTGACAACGTCCATGATTCTGCGCCATAAAGCAGGACTGGGATGATGAGGGTCTTATATAGAGTCTCCTTGGTGTTTCTCGACAAGGCCTTACTAATCAATTGCCTTCTTAGGCCAAAGTAACAGCGGTTGGCAAGTGTGATTCTTCGCTTGATTTCTGATGTGATGTCATTTTCAGAATTAATAGCGGAGCCGAGGTAGACAAAGTCCCGAACTACCTCAAAGTTATAGCTGTCTATCGTGACGTTCTGTCCGATTCGTCGATGTTGTGTGCCCCTTCTAGTTGACAGCATATATTTTGTTTTGCCCTCATTCACCACCAAACCCATTTTTGCCGCCTCTGTACTGATACTTGCAAACGCACCAGTGACAGCTCGCTGTGTTCTGCCAATGATGTCGATGTCGTCAGCGTATGCAAGTAGTTGCACAGACTTTTGGAAAATTGTGCCCCTGGTGTTGGCTTGCGAGTTTCGCACAATTTTCTCAAGAATGATGTTGAAAAAGTCACATGACAGCGCATCACCTTGTCTAAATCCTTTTTTGACATCAAAGGTCTCGGTGAGACTGTTTCCGACCTTTACGGAGCAGCGAGCGTTCTCCATCGTCATTCTGCACAATCTGACAAGTTTGGCAGGGATGCCAAAACTAGACATGGCTCTGTATAGCTCGTCTCTATAAATGCTGTCATATGCGGCTTTAAAATCGATAAATAGGTGATGAGTATCGATTTGGACTTCTTGGGTTTTCTCCAGGATCTGCCGTAGTGTGAATATTTGGTCGGTTGTGGACTTACCGGGCCTAAAACCGCACTGATAGGGTCCAATCAGTTCGTTGACAAATGGTTTCAGGCGTTCACACAGTACGGAAGACAGGATTTTGTAAGCGATGTTAAGGAGACTGATGCCTCTATAGTTGGCGCAGTTTAGAGGGTCTCCTTTCTTATGGATCGGGCAAACAATGCTGAGGCTCCATTCTTCAGGCATACTTTCCTCTGACCAAATTTTAGAAACGAGTTGGTGTATGCTCTCTACCAAGTCATCCCCCGCTGCCTTAAAAAGCTCGGCCGATAAACCGTCCGGTCCTGCAGCTTTGTTGGACTTCAGCTTAGATATTGCTATCCTTACCTCATTTTGGTCAGGTGGACGGAAGTCTTGGCTTTCATCGCCCAGGTTGAATGGTTCATTCTGCCTGACAGCGGAATTTGTGTCGTCTTCGCCGTTTAGCAGTCTGCAGAAATGGTTTTTCCATGTCCTCAGCACCGACTGTGACTCTACTACAAGGTTTCCTTGTTCGTCTCTACAGGTCTCTGTTCGGGCCTTGTTCCCGTGACACGTTCTTTTTACCTTTTGGTAAAACTTCCGAACATTGTTCCTGGAGTAACACCTCTCTATTTCCTCGATCGCGCGCTTCTCATGCTCTTTCTTTTTCCTCCGGAGAAGCCGGTGTTCTTCCCTCCGTTTTTGCTCGTAGAGCTCACGAGCTGCTCTCGTCCTTCTCTGCAGCGCAGCTTTGTAGGCCAGTTGCTTTGCTGCATGTGCTTGCCGGCACTCTTCGTCAAACCAGGGGTTTCGCGGTGGTGGTCGGGTGAAACCTAGCACATCAGTTGCGGCTTTTCTGATGGCTTCTTGGCATCGATGCCACTGGTCTTCAGCACTTGATGCTGGCTCCACAGGACTTCTCGAGAGGTTGAGGGAGACGCGATCGGCAAAAGTTCTGGCGGTTTGTTGCGTTTGTAGCCGTTCAACGTTGAATCTTCTCACAGTATTTCCTCGTTGTTTTGGTGTCTGGGATATCCGCATACGTACCTTGGCTACAACAAGGTAGTGATCCGAGTCTATGTTGGCCGCTCGGAAAGTTCGGACATCTAGAATACTGGAGGAGTGCCTTGCGTCGATCGCAACATGGTCAATTTGATTGACCGTTTGATGGTCTGGTGACCGCCATGTTCCTTTGTGAATGTTGAGGTGTGGAAACCGTGTGCTTGCTATAGTAGCATTACGTCCCGCAGCAAAGTCAATTAGCCTAAGTCCGTTTCCAGACGTGGTGTCGTGTAGGCTGTGCTTTCCGATTGTGCTACCAAAGAGGTCCTCCTTTCCTATTTTGGCGTTAAAATCACCTAAGACAATTTTAACGTCGTATTTAGGACATTGCTCATATGTTTTGTCGAGGAGCTCATAGAAACATTCTTTGGTAGCGTCGTCTTTATCTTCTGTGGGGGCGTGAGCGCATATCAGGCTGATGTTGGCGAATTTAGCCTTGATGCGGATAGTTGTAAGGCGCTCACTTACGTGTCGAAAGCTCAAGACTTCTTGCCTAAGTCTGCCGCTTACAACGAATCCGCATCCAAATAGACGCTGCTTCTGCTCTCTGTAGCAATCACCGTAGTAGATGTCACAGGTTTTCATCCTTCTTTTGCCTGGCCCATCCCACCGCACCTCCTGAATGGCGGTGATATCTGCCTTGTAGCAGTCTAGGGCCTCCGCTAATTGTTCGGCTGCACGCGGTCTGTTCAGGGTTCGAACATTCCACGTGCAGACCCGAACGTCATTGTCCTTTTTTCGTTTTGCAGGGTCGTCAACAGTGAATCCATCCGTATCCGAGGCTCTTGGTTGCTTCGTAACCATTAATTTTTCCGTGGTTGGGTAGTTAGCCCCACGCACAACCCCCAACCTGGAGGACCAGGCCCTAAGATAACCCTAGGACAGCGGGTCGGATACTCCGTTGTCAGTAACCCACTTCGGGGATATGAGTGCTGCCGTTGGCCCATAAAGGGTTCATCCGCCACCATCTCTATTTCAGCACCCTGACTAGTGCTGAAAATCCTTACAGACCTTTGCTCCAAATATGTCAGAGAAGCTCACGCAAGGTATCTGCCATCTCGACTGTTGACAACACCGTTGATTCAATCTTGTGTATTCATCCGCTGTATGTCCTCTTTCTGAGGGGCTCATGTAAGACCTCTGAGACTCGTTCAGTCAGTCATTCCGACAGAGCATTATAGTGTTGCTATTTTCTTCGTGTTCAACACTCGCGCTTATAAGTTTAGCAAGCCAAGCCCGGTTGAGCGAGACCAGTACCCGGTGGTTACCACGCGGAGGTAAAATAAGCACAATTGATGTGTATGAAAAAGTTACAACAGCTGGGCACCGCCAAGTTGATGCCAATCAGCGCCTACCCGATTCATACACACCCAACCACCGAACGAATCGCCTTAGGCAACTGAAATTTTATGAGAGGTCTTATATTTATGTCGGTAAAGTAGTTCGGCTACCTACCATACAAAACTAATATTAGACACATACTAGCTCGCATGGCAAACATTTTGCATGACTTTTATGCAGTGGAGGGTATCAAAGCATCGGCCAGGGCGATGATAACACATTTACTTGTTTTGTTTGCCATCGCCTAATGTAAATTATTTCTATTCTTCACTTGCGCCTCAACCAATGTCGGGTAAGCATTAGGCAAATAAAGGAAATAACGTTGATCTGTTGTATTTTATTTTGTTTTTGGAGGTTCGATTAATTAGATCAAAAATTAAATTACAAAATTTTGAAAGCATCTTCGAGTGACACACATCTATAAAGTAATTTATCCTGTCAAAATAAAATACGTTTTGCTGGTTTTTAAGAACTTTTTCAAGACCCTAAAGAAAATGTAAAAGAGCGTTGGCGTATTTTTTTGGGAAGTGAGTATAACAAAACCAAAAGTGAGTATACAAGTTTTGCATGTAAAAGTAAAAGTGAGCTAGCTATAGATTCTCAAAAAAATACGCCTTATATCAATATAGAATGAGAAAAACAAAAGGCGCAAAAACATACATTTAGATGCTGCTGTTAAAAACAAAAATTTCTCCAACTGTGAAAATGAACCTGAAAATATGCAATTCTTTTCTTAAATGTTTGCGAAGAAAAAGAAAAAAAAACTAAAGTGTAAAGTACAAGTTAACATCAACACGAGCAACGGAAATGCTGACAAAGCGTCTGCCTCGATACAGCGAATTTCCACAGAAATTCATGTTGCAATTCAATTCAATACCTTAGGAATGCAAAGTACCGAGGTAAAATCGAATATAAAATTATTGATTGTAGTTAGTTAAGAAGAAAACTCAATAAAGGTCAGAGCAAACTGCTCTAGAAAAGATTTTTTTTATTAATTATTTCGGTGTAGTGATTAACTGGCGCCCATTGTGTGGCTTTCGAACTTACACGTTCAACATTAATTCGCAACTTCAGGAAAAGAGTTCCATCAGTAGTCCAATAACCAAGGATAAAAAGGAACAGAAAAGAGGTCCCCCAGTAGCCCGATAACCAAGGACAAAAAGGAGCAACTATAAAGCTGCAGCCGCCTGAATAGGAATAGAAGAACCACCAAAACAAAAAATATCGTTAATCAACACATGGAGCAACACTTCATACTATTATTGTAAGTCTAGCTCTAAGAAGTGAATCAATTTTTGAAATAATAAGAGAAATAATAAGAGTAAACAAGTGAAGTTAAATCCTAAAAGCACAACTTAAAAACCGTGTAAAGAAACCTATTGATTAATTAATTGATTTTATTTAACAAAACATTATTCAAACAAGTTTATTACATTAGAACTAAGATAACATCTGAAAAAATCGTTCCTCTTTCTTTGCCGTTATCTATTTCCATCCGTGCTCTTGCTTTTATTTCAAATTAGATACTTTGAAACGTTTCAGCCAATATGGCAAATCAAAATAACCTTATTAGGCCAGCACGCCTGGAACACGTCGCAGATCCACCTATCCCTGGCCCTGCTCCCCAACCTGCCCCCCAACTTGCTCAAGGTATTAATCCTAACGATTTAGTTCAACTAATCACCAGATTAGTAGCAGAAACGCTACAAATACAAGGAAGACAAATATTTAATTCGATAATGAATCCCGCGGCCGACATCAATAACGAAGTCGACCAACCCATCAACTTAGTTGATAATAATTTAGCCGACCTTGACAAAATACCAGACGTAGTTAAAAGTCTACGAGAATTCTCTGGGCAAGCTCATGAATTCAATTCATGGAAGAAGAGTGTTGAGAGAATAATCCAAATTTATGATCACGTTAGGGGTACTCCCAAGTACTATGGCATTTTGTCTGTAATTCGCAACAAAATCGTAGGACATGCCGACGTCGTGCTAGAGTCGTACAACACGCCTCTTAACTGGGAGAAAATCTCGAAATGCCTTACTCTTCACTATGCGGATAAAAGGGACTTAGGAACCCTTGAATATCAAATGACAACGCTAGTGCAAGGCAATAGCACGATTTCTGAATTCTATCAGATCGTCTATCACCACTTGTCATTAATCCTAAACAAACTGGGATCAATGGAAATGAGTCAAGATGCTATGAACAACATGACTCAATGCTACCGTGACAAGGCCCTCGATACCTTCGTCAGGGGTTTGAAAGGAGATCTGCCTCGCCTGCTTAGCATACGTGAACCAGCAGACCTTCCACAGGCCCTGCATTTGTGTTTGAAACTACAAAACGTAGACTTTCGCGCCCAGTACGCAAACAATTCCCACAGTTCTCCCAGATCGTCTCAACAAGCACCTCCAGTTCCCGCTAAAAGGAACAGTCCTCCAGGACCTGCACCAGCCCCAGCTCCTAGACACAATTTCTATCCCCACTTACTGCACAACCCTCGTGCTCCACAACAACCTCAACTCTATAGAGATGTCCAATACCAACCTAGGTACCAACAACAAAGAATACCACCAAATCAACGACCTCTCCCACCGAAACCAATGTCCATTGACTACTCCCTGAGGACTCAGAAAGTAGACTATCAAAATAGACCAAGGAATCAACAATTCATACAAAAACGACAACATTCGCAGCAAATACACCAACCACAAAAGATGCAGCGAATCCATCACACAGCTCAACTCGGTGACGAAGAAAAATCCATGGAAGACTACGAGACAGAAATTGCAGAGGAAGACCAAAATTATGACGAATCACTAGAAGAATACACTGAACAGAGTGGAGGAGAAAACTTTGACCAACACGAAGAACTGGATGACATCTATTTTTTAGACTAACGCCCTCTTCACTTCCTTATTTCGAACACATTTCTAGAAGTGGAGAGACCCTGAAGTTTCTTGTTGACACAGGTTCCAACAAGAATTACGTTCAACCACGTCACATAAAGAATCCCCTACTAAATGCTAAACCCTTCTACGCTCACTCCGTGGGGGGAAATATTAAAATAACCCATCATGCACTTATTCAACTTTTTGGCCCCCAAACTGACAAAATTACATTTTTTATTCTCCCTAGTCTTATTTCATTTGATGGTATCATAGGACATGACACACTAAAACATTTAAATGCTATCATTAACACAAGTAGAAACCATATGTCTATTCACCCTGGTTTCTCTCATCCAAGAATTTCCATTCCGCTCAAACAACATCAATCACAATTTGTCAATAACATAAATATTAGAACCGACCACATGACTAAAGAACAACATTCCGAACTTATTAAAATTATTCATAAATGCCCCAATCTCTTTTCGGAACCAAACGAAAAATTAACCTATACCACCATGGTCAAAGGAGAAATTCGAACCACAACTCGAGACCCCGTGTACTCGAAATCATATCCTTACCCCATGGCACTTAAAAATGAAGTCGAAAAAGAAATACGGAAACTATTAGAAGACGGTATCATAAGACCATCAAGATCTCCCTACAATTCTCCTGTTTGGGTTGTCCCCAAAAAAATGGATGCTTCAGGAGAAAAGAAGTTTCGAATGGTAATTGATTACCGTAAGCTAAACGCTATAACTATCGCCGACAAGTATCCAATCCCTGAAATATACGAAATCCTTGCAAACCTTAGTAAAAATCAATGGTTTTCCATAGTGGACCTAAAAAGTGGTTTCCATCAGATCCCACTTAAGGATTCTGATATAGAAAAAACTGCCTTTTCGGTAAATAATGGCAAGTTCGAATTTACTCGTCTTCCATTTGGGCTAAAGAACGCCCCCTCCATTTTCCAGAGAACGCTAGATGACATTCTAAGAGACCTCATTGGAAAATGTTGCTATGTTTACATTGATGACATTGTCATCTTTGGGAAAGACGAAACCGAACATTTCTCAAATCTGGAAAAAGTATTTCACACCTTAGAAAAAGCAAATATGAAAATTCAGCTCGATAAATGCGAATTTTTCCAGAAAGAAGTAGAATTTTTAGGGTTTATTATTGGAAGATTCGGAATAAAAACCAATCCAAAAAAGGTACAAGCTATAGTTGATCGACCTATTCCTGAAAACCTAAAAGAACTTCGATCCTTTCTCGGAATGTCAGGGTATTACCGCCGCTTTATACGAGATTACTCAAAGTTGGCAAAACCACTGACATCCCTTTTAAGAGGGGAAGATGGACATGTGTCCGCAAATATGTCAAAGAAAAAACTTATTCAGTTGAATCAAGATGCCATCGAAGCATTCCACAAATTAAAAAACTCTCTCGCCTCCGAAGAAGTTATTCTTCAATATCCAGACTTTGACAAAAGCTTTCAATTAACAACTGACGCTTCCGACTACGCCATTGGAGCAGTCCTCTCACAGGATGATAAGCCAATCACATTTCTCTCCAGAACCTTAAGCAAAACAGAAGAAGGTTATGCCACGAACGAAAAAGAAATGCTGGCGATTATTTGGTCCCTCAATTCTTTGAGAAACTTCCTTTACGGATCCCGGAAAGTCAACATTTTCACAGACCACCAACCACTTACCTATGCTCTAAGTAACAAAAATACAAACTCCAAAATGAAAAGGTGGAAAGCCATATTGGAGGAGTATAATTATGAGCTAAAATATAAACCAGGTAAGGAAAATGTGGTTGCTGACTCTCTCTCGAGACCCCCAAAAACTGAAATACACTCAATGACCCCTACAGAACACAGTGCTGACAGTTCAGCGCAAAACCTAATTCCATCTGTAGAAATCCCTATAAACGTTTTTCGAAATCAACTTTTACTCAAGATAGGAAATGAAAATAGCTATCAAATCCAGAACCCCTTTGACAACTATACAAGACATATTCTGATACGCCAAGACTACTCAACAAACGACATCACTAACATTTTCAAGAGATACCTTAATCCAAATACTATTAACGGACTTCTAACAGACGAAATGACGATGGGACGAGTACAAGAAATTTATCCGTTACATTTTAAAGATTATCGTATTCGATTCACCCAAAAATTTGTTGAAGACATAACCGGCCAAATAGAGCAAGAAGAAAAAATTCTGAAGATACATCGAAGAGCACATCGTAACGCCGAAGAAAACAGGATTCAACTGTTGGAAAACTATTACTTCCCTAAAATGTCCTCAAAAATTAGAACACTAGTTAACCGATGCGTAACATGCAAGGAGAATAAATATGACAGGCATCCTAACAAACCACATTTGAATCACACACCGATCCCTAGCTATCCTGGTAACATCCTCCATATAGACATATTTTCTACGGAAAAATACCTCGTGTTGACCGCCGTCGATAAGTTCACGAAATTCGCACAGGCTAAAATAATATCATCCCGTTCAATCGAAGATATCAAGGAACCTTTACGTGATATCTTGTTCTACTTTTGTGTCCCCGAAGTCGTTGTTATAGACAACGAAAAGGCTCTTAACTCAGCCTCGATAACCTCAATGTTAGAAGATGACCTCCAAATCAAAATTTTCAAAACACCACCATACAAAAGTGAAGTGAACGGCCAAGTCGAACGCTTTCACTCCACCCTATCTGAGATTATGAGATGTCTCAAATCGGAAGGACCTTCACGGTCTTTCAAAGAACTGTTACAGCGAGCCGTTAACGAGTACAATTTTACTATCCATTCAACTACAGGTAAAAAGCCCATAGAACTTTACTATGGGCGAATACCCAGACTAAACCCGGAACAATTTGAAAAGACACGTTTAATTAACATCGAGAAAATTAAAGCAAAACAGGAAAAAGATATTAAATATCATAATAAAAAAAGAAAACCGCAGAAGGACTATCAGATAGGACAGGTCATTTATGTAAAAAACAACAAACGGTTAGGTTCAAAATTAACAAATAGGTATAGACAAGAAATCATTAAGGAAAATAGAAACTCTACAATAGTAACAGAATCCGGAAAAATAGTCCATAAAAGTAATATAAGCAACTAATTCTCTTTCAGATGCACCATCTATTTTGGTCGAGCGGAGATCCAGATCATGGATTTCTCAAACTCCCAAATTGTCTCCCTACATACAGGGCAAACAAAAATTCAAGATGGACATTTCAAGTTAATACATAGCATTAATCTTAAACAATATGAGCAATTCCTTTCCGACATATCACCAGTCCTTAATCTCGAAACAACCCAAAGTCAAATCCTTTTTCCCTTAATATCACATGAAATTCAACAAATCCGTAATCTTTTACATAACTTACAACCCAGAATAGCGAAACGTTCTCTAGACTTTATAGGCAAAGGTTGGAAATGGATTGCTGGCAACCCAGACCACGATGACTTTGTTACAATAAAAGAAAAAATTACAGATGTTCTAAAAAACAACAATAAACAGGTTATTATTAATGAATTGTATAACGAACGAATAAACAATATTACGAGAATCCAGAATGAAATCCAAAACTTACTTAAAAATAATAATAAAATAAATTATGAAATTATATCAAATCTCAAATATAAAATCAAAATTGTAAAAGAAGAACTAGAGAATATTAACTATGCCATTCATTGGGCTAAACTAGGTACAATAAACTCTTTTATATTGTCAAAAAATGAAATAGAATTAGCCACCAAAGTATTTAATGAACAAAAATTACCCTACACAACAATAGAAGAAGCCCTAGACTTTGCAGATATAAAAGTTTTAAGCAATAGTACGTCAATCCTCTACATAATAAACATTCCCTTAACAACGAATGAAATTTACGAAAATTTGTTAATAAAGCCAATTAAAAAGAAAAACATTGTAACAGAAACATTGTACGAGGTAATTTTAAGAAATAATGAAAAATTATATGGAACAACAAACAAATGTAAAACTTTTAACAATCTATCCATTTGTAACTCAAAAAATATTGTCAATATTACAAACGATACTTGCATTCCTAATTTATTAAAAAGTCTACCAGCTACTTGCAACAAAATAAATAATCATCATATTCCGACCATAGATGAAATATCAACGGGCATAATGCTATTGAACCAATTCATCGGCACCCTTGAATTTGATAACACAACACACAACCTAAATGGAACATTCTTGGTAAAATTCCATAACATGACCATCACTTTGAACGGAATCCAATACATCTCCAAAGAAGCCTCAATGATTAAACCACTTCCGGCAATATTGCAAACCAGTCCCAAGGAAAACGAATACCGTGAATTACTCTCACTAGAAATGATGAAGGATCTCCATATTAACAATACCAATAAGATCCACCTTCTACAAACAGAAAACGATAATCAACGAGTAACAACATATTCCCTCATCTCCGTACTAGGACTACTTATTACAATAGCGATCATATGCAAAATCTTGCCAAGAAGAAACAACACAGAAATCATAATTGAACAACCGACAACAAAGACGAATGGACCAGTAACAATCATCGATAGACTTTCCGTTCCTGAGGTCAACTATCTCCAATATCCAAGCAGCCCAAAGTTCAACAACCTACCATACTTCTGACGACCGATGACGATCGTTTTTTAGAGGGGAAGAGTTAACATCAACACGAGCAACGGAAATGCTGACAAAGCGTCTGCCTCGATACAGCGAATTTCCACAGAAATTCATGTTGCAATTCAATTCAATACCTTAGGAATGCAAAGTACCGAGGTAAAATCGAATATAAAATTATTGATTGTAGTTAGTTAAGAAGAAAACTCAATAAAGGTCAGAGCAAACTGCTCTAGAAAAGATTTTTTTTATTAATTATTTCGGTGTAGTGATTAACTTACATAAAAAAACTTTCGCTTTCGCATGACATATTTCATTTTTTGAAATTCGAAAGCAGAATCGAAGAATCCCACACCAGTTCTTTTCCATATAATTCTTATATCAAGTTATTTTTCCGTTTATGGTTTTTGAAAAAAGTAGCGCATCCATAAGCATTAGCGGTGGCTACGGTGTAGTGGTTAGAGATATTACTTGTGACCCGGAGCGGCGTGTGTTTGAGCCCCGGCGGGGGACAGCAATACTCTGCCACCGACCATAAAGAGAAACGAATAATGCCAGAGTTTCTCCACCACTACACCAAAAGGGTTTCTGCTTGGTAGTACAATAGACCGGGATTGGTCTAAGTGCTCCAGGATTTGGAAAATTCCCTTTAACCAAAAAACAAAAATCCACAGCATATGTTTCCATTCTTAGAACTGGATTTGCACTGAAAACAAAGTGAATCAAGAATATTCAAATCCCATGATTACAAAAAATGAAGGCAAACATATTTCACAACCAAAACGAATACAGGGCCAATTATAGCAGTACACCAAAAACATTCTTAGCACACTTTTGGTCGTAAAATTAAGCAAACAACATGATATCTATAAACTTTGCAGCATGCCTGCCTCTCATAAGTATCTATCTCACTGTTATGACATTTTTATATAAAAAAAAATGTGAAATGTCAGTACAAAAATTCAGTTGTTAAAATTTATATGGTTTTCCATTGGGGCAAAAAATCAATCTTTTTTTTGATCGAGATCACTTTTCATGTTCCATTGGGCAAAAAATTAATCTTCTTTTGATCCGGATCACCTTTTGCAGATCTCGATATTTTCGTACAATATATTTGAATATGAATTTGTTTTCAAAACGAAATTACTAAAACCTTCTTGAAAATCAAATATTCTGAACAAAAACGTAAATATGGACATGGACTTAATTTTGAAGCAATTGCTATCATCTTGGTCATAATTATTCTTCTTCCTCGTCATCTGTGGATTTCGATTCTTCGTCGATATGATTATCCATTATGAAGTTCGTATGTTTCCACCTACAAACGAAAACAATTTGCACAGCCGATATGGTCAAATAACGCACGCTTTATATTAGTTTCAATGGTTGTAACATAGTTCTTGCAGGCGAACTTCTTTAAAAAATCGTATTCAAACGCAGAAGCTCATAACCCAGAGATAAATCGTTTTTACTTTGTTTACATATCTTATACGTATAATTCTTCAATCTGTCTTTCGATGATTTTTGCTTCCTGCAAACCTCCAAATACAAAAAAGAAGCGGCCAGAAATATTCTATGTGCCGGGCATTACAGTGGGAGTACCGTTGCTATTTGCGAAAATTGGGTAGATTATCTCGAAGAGAGGTTTTTGGTGGTAGCTACTTAATTCTCCTACTTAGTTTTCGGGTCAAGGTGGAGGGTGACCGAAGCAGTCTAACCCCCGCTGGTACCTTCTGACAGTCCGTTGGTGAGGAGGATGGCTGATACGGATCAGATGAGAAAGACTACGGCAGGAGAGAGCGACGGAGAGTGACCGTAACAGTCTAACCGCCCGCCTATCCCTCCTGACGGAATCTGAAAGTTCTATGTTTGAAGGTGAAAAACTGACGTGTTCAGCCCCACCCGTTGGCGGTTTGCCTTCATAAGACAGACAGAGGTTGACCGAAACAGTCTAACCCCCGCCTATCCCTTCTGACAGTCCGTGAGTGAGTCCGTCTATCCTCTCTGACGGAGTCTGAAAGTTCTACGTGTGGAGGAGAAATTGACTGACGTGTTCAGCCAATCCCGTTGGCGGTTTGTCTTCAGCAAAAAGACAGAGGGTGACCGAATCAGTCTAACCCCCCGCATATCCCTTCTGACAGTCCGTTAGTAAGAAGGATGGCTGGTACAGATCAGATAGGAAGACTGCGGCAGGAGAGAGCGACAGAGAGTGACCGCAACAGTCTAACACTCCGCCTATCCCCTCTGACGGAGTCTGAAAGTTCTACGTTTAAAGGTGAAAATTATGAAAATTATCACATAAATCTGTGAGAATCAAGAAAATGTTCCTTCTCCGTGATTCTCATGAATTTATATTACATATATGAAAGAAATATTTATTTTTGGAATATTTTTCTCTTAAAATACACAAAATTCCTGAAAGTACTGAAAGACAAAATCTCGAAAGTACATCAAAATGATTGGTGTCGCGGCGATTTTTAACACCAATCATTTTCAGGCATTTCCGAGATTTTTTTTTCGAGATTTTGGATTCGATATTTTGAGATTCGGTTAAAAGTGGCCAACCCGAAAAATTTACGTTATTGCCCAAGAAAAAAAAAATACTTTTTTTTGTTTATTCCGTTTAACTTTTTGGTGCTCACTTATCGTTTAGGCGTGGCATGCCCCAAAAGTTAAAAAAATACCATGTAAAATATTACCAACATTTTAGGAATGGAGTGTAAAATGTTTATAAAATTATTACTTTTACATATATGTACATATATTAATTAAATGAGCAGTTAAGTAATAAAAAAGTTTTATCAAAATCGGATGATAAACACCGCCAATTAGTTTTCAGATTTGTGTTTAAGGCACTGCAATCAATCGGAGCGTGTAAAAAACCGTTATTTTCAAATGGGCAGTAAAGTAAAATCTTGTCAAAAATGTTTGTAGCTAAACAGAACCTGCAATTTTTAATTTTAAAATCTAGGAAAACTGTGTATAATATCTTTGGTCCAACGTCCACATACAGCACTCTGTGAACCAAGGTACGATCATATTTTGTACCTTGGACCATTTGAGGTTGCCTATTAAAAGTTAGGTTTTCAAAGGTATGGTAAACTTAATCCTTTTGGTATTTCCGCCATATATTACAGTTACGTTAAAAACAATAGTAATCAATAACTTCCCCTACTGACTTATGGTTTTTCATATAGAGACTAGGTACTATGTATATCGTCCTTCTACCGACCCATCACAGTCACAGCTCATACGGATACCGCTGAAATCAACGACTGGTTTATGTTCGGTATATAACCTGTACTAAGCAAACTCAGAGGAACGATACGAGACCAAAAAATCGGGAACGGCCTCAGTTGGTCTGTAATCCCCATATATAATATGTAATATAAATGCCGATGGTTACATAATGTACCATAATGTTTTTTTTTTTGCAGTTAATAACGCGGTATAATCTAATCTACTTATCAATTGTAAAACATTTCGTAAGAGAGATAGCCGGAAAGCAATCAAGCACAGAACGAAGAACAAATATCGTCGTCAAGAAAAATGTTGCTCGACCTCTAATGTGACCTTAATTAGGTACTCTAGCTGCTGGAAAAATTGAGTAAAGAACCTTATCACGTACGTACCACCAACTCCTAGATTAGTCTTATTGGGATGAGTATCTTCTAAAAATGAGCGGTTTAATGCAAACACCTCAATTGCGGGACCTTTTTCTATATTTTCAAAAATAGACATTCTCACAATTTTAATTATAGTAAACAGCAAAAGTTCAAACAAAAAATAGAGCGACCCGACTGCTTACGACAGTAATCACAAATAGAAAAACAACTTATCAGCTGAGCTGATTCTCTGGAAGTCATCACCTAATCATTTCAATCAAATCAAACAAACCATTCTCCAGTTAACAAATTTAATAAAGAGAAAGATGACTTTCCAGTAGCTGAAACTTTCCAAAGATGCACAAAACGATAAACCTTAGGAGTAGGTATTTGATTGGACAAAAACTTAAAAATGTTTTTTATATATGTTAAAAAAAATATTAAATCCCAAACCTCAAAGTGCTGTCAGATTTGTTTACGTTAATGTTAATTTCGATTCGCCAGAAAAAAGCATTCTTTCTTTCCCGAGATCACTTTTTTCGTTCGTTTGGTACAAAAAAAAGCAATCTTTTTCAGAGTCGAGAGCACTTTTGCGAATCTAGATTTTTTCTCAGAGTCGCTCGAGATTTACCAATACACTTACATATGATTTGACATTTGTTTGTTTACGTTTTATGGAAGTCGGTCGAAAAAGTTAGAGCTACTCAAAAACCATATTAAAATAAATAATTTAAGCCAACATTTGATAAATATGAAACAAATAATAGAGGTGTAAATTTCATCTTCATAATGTGGCACATCTTCATCGGCGTCGTCGTCGTCCTTTTCTGATAATACTGGCTCGTCTTCGTCATACGAGTAATTTATGCAGTTGCAGTATTTGTTCTTTGCAAGGGAGAAAAAGCATCGAGTTTGCAATTTTGTGCAGGACGTGGACCGTGGTGAACTCGGAATATTTATTATGAGATTTCTTTTATAGTTATTTGAAAATGTATGGAAATCTTGGAAGTTGCAACCACTCTAATGCTACGTTTCCACCGGAGATTAACTCCGAGATTAGGATTAATTTTCGTTAACCTCGTATAAATCTCGAGATTTATCATACAAAAATTAATCTCATAAAAAGGAGATTAAAAATTAATCTCCTAAACTGACTAGGTTTACATGTAGAGTTCGGTCTCTGAACACACTCTCCACAGGTCGAAAGGTCTAAAATTAAAAACAAACAGAGCTACATTTGACATTTATGTCATAGGTGAGCAAAAGAAAAAAATTCGTTTTTTTGGTACCGACCCCTAATAGCGACTTCTTGCCAATGCAACCGTTAAAATTTTCATACATATTAGTTTTGAGGACAAAATGATGCGGTAATAATACACTCCCGCTCATCTGAATAGGTTCAACATTATTTAAAAAGTAAAATAACGATATCTCTGTAACCAACTTGCCGATTTTAATGAAATCAATTTTCTTATATAGAATAATCAATTGTTAATGAAACAGGAAAGTTTGCGGTCTCTAACACACGTATTTATATTTTTATGATTATTTTTCCAAAAACGTATCGAAAAGTGACCATATATTTTGGCTCATCTGAATAGGTTCAAAAATTTAAAATTAAGAAAAAATATATATATTAAGTACTAACTCACAGCTTTGGTTATTTTTAACATTTAGCTACATACTTAAGTATAATTTAGTATGTAGTACTATCTCCTTTGTTCAATATAACTTCATAGATACGATTTGGAAAATATTTATAATATTTTCCAATAAATCCAAGTGAAATTGTTGATCCGGTTTTTTTAATGGCGCCAATCAGGCTTGCAGGACTCCCAAATTGTCCCCTGTCCTTATATACTTTTTTGGACAATAGACCCCAAACGTTTTCAATAATATTTATGGCCGGGGAGTATGGCAACCACTCGAGCAATTTCACATTTTGATCCTTTATCCACTGTTTAACAACACTCCAGTAGGTATGAATGGGGCCGTTGTCCATGGAATCCGTTCAAAAATATTCGAAAAATTTGGAAAAGCATTTTCTACTATAGTTTTGCATACATTCGCGTTAATTTTCGATGTAACAAATTGCAGCCCACAAAGTCACAAGTCCCATAATATGATTTATGCGGAACATCGTAATGCCCCTGATGCACAGGTGTGGTGACTACCTAAAACACATTTATCCTTTCGCAGGTCGTGAATGTAATAGTTGTAGCCATCCGGTCCATCAAGGTTGAACTTCTTTTCATAGGAAAACACGACAGTCTGCCACTTCCTATTCCACGTCATATGATCTTGAGCAAACTGAAGTCGTGTAGCTTTGCACACATCATTGAGATGTGTTCTTTTTTTACGTTCAGTCTCTTCAAATGCTTTGCACTCCGAATAATGCGTTTTCCAGATGCCAGACTTTTATTAGCACCGAATTCTTCCCTGATTCTAGCACTACAACGTTGGGAATTTGAAGCAGTTCAGATGATAAGTCTTCTCGCTGCTGGTGTTGTCGCATGTTGAGCCCCTCCTTTCATATTGATATTATAGCTTAATTCATTCCGACTAAAATTACCAACTACATTTTGACTTCGGCAA
Source organism: Cheilosia soror (assembly GCA_949372485.1). Lineage (NCBI taxonomy): Eukaryota > Metazoa > Arthropoda > Insecta > Diptera > Syrphidae > Cheilosia > Cheilosia soror. Next base: position 55,960,227 of record OX443561.1, on the reverse strand, counting down.
ATCTTCTAAGCGATTTGGCCCGGCTTTAAACCAAATTTGAAGTATCCCTTTATTTATCCTTTTTCAAAGTCGTTTAATTGATTTCCGCGACCAATTTTAGAAAAAAACGGCTGGAATTACTTTCAATTTAAAAAAGCAAAATAATTGACGTCGTTACATAATCGTTGTAGATCGCAAACTAGAGTTATTGCCCTTGAACCTATTCTGATGAGCCAAAATAAATGGGATTTTTTTGACATGTTTTTCCAAAAATAAAAATAAAAATATATATACGTATGTTAGAGACCGCAAACTTTCGTGTTTCATTAACAATTGATTATTCTGTACAAAAAAATTGATTTCATTAAAATCGGCAAGTTGGTTAGAGAGATATCGTCATTTTACTTTTTAAATAATGTTGAACCTATTCAGATGAGCGGGAGTGTATGTTTAGATTACTGCCACTCATTTTTTGTTTTTACTTTTAATTTCGAAAGTAGAATTTTTTTAATTTTTTATCATTTGCCACACTTTTCGATTGGACAGCTGATGACAACATCTGGTGAAATGTCAAATTAATCTCTTTTTTTTTGGTGGAAACACTTCGGGATTAATTTTAAATCTCTTGCACTTAATCTCGGGGTTAGCGTTCGGTGGAAACATAGCATAAGAAAAAAAATCTTCACAACAAAAAAGGTAAACAACTTTTGGCAGGCACACCACCAACACAAACAAAGAACAGCTCAGTATAGGTACTTCTTTTTGTTCGATTGGCCAGACGAAATCTAGAGAAATCTCAAAAAATCTCAGATTGCCAATCGAATTCAACATAAATATAACAGCAAGCTCTCTGCCTCATGTTCGAATTCGAACAACGAACCGCTCCTAACTTATGCTGCGTTTCCACTTGTCGATTTGAAATTGACAATTGACGTATTTTTATGCCAATTAAACAATTGGCAAGTGGAAATAGCGAAAAATTACTTGTCAATGAATTGACTAACAGCGTTTGCCAATAATTGACAAAGAAACCACTGGACAAGTGGAAATAGCTGAATTGTCAAACAAAATGTCACTTTGTCTATAATTGACAGAGACAATTTAATTGGCATCGAGTTCATAAGTTGGTCAATCAACTGACAAACGATTTTTTGCCAATAATTGGCATAAGTGGAAATGAACTGACGTTCATGTCGTTCAATGACATAAACCCGAGGGCTGTCAAACTTTGTCAATCAACCGACATGTGGAAACCCACCTTTAGGAGTGGGTGGGACCACTCGTAGTCTTACGAGCGCTCGTAAATCTGCACTAATAAATAATGCTTGGTGAATAGGTTTACGAAGCTCTTAACTTACGAGTGGTCGGTGCGGTGAATACCTGATGAACAAATCCTGAAAAGTTAAAGTTTCTACGGAGACAAAATTAAACACATCCAACTCGGGGAAAAGAAAAAGGAGGAACGTTTATTTAAAAAAAGATCTGTTAGACAGAGACAGCATACTATAATAATTTATGGTGAGGCCACAAGGTATGGTTCTTATGATAAACTAAACAACAATTTCAATACCCTCACTAGAACCATGTCTACTTAGTTACTTCAAAGTTACTTTACTTACTTACTTAGATGGCGCTACAGTCCGGGGTGGACCTGGGCCTCAACCAACACGCCTCTCCAGTTAGCACGATCTTTGGCTAACTGCCTCCAGTTGCGCACTCCAAGTTGGTTGAGGTCCCCTTCCACTTGTGCGCGCCACCTAAGGCGAGGTCTTCCTCTACTGCGTTGTCCCTCCGGGTTGGAATCGAAGACTCTTCGGGCCGGAGCGTTGGTGTTCATTCGCTCTACATGTCCTAGCCATCTTAGTCGACTGATACGTACTTTTCTGACAAGGTCGATGTCGCTGTACAGCTCGTAGAGTTCGCTGTTAAATCTCCTCCTCCAAAGCCCGTCAACGCAAACGGGACCGAAAATCACTCGAAGAATTTTGCGTTCGAAGCGACCAAGGAGATCTTCATCCGCTTTTGACAACGTCCATGATTCTGCGCCATAAAGCAGGACTGGGATGATGAGGGTCTTATATAGAGTCTCCTTAGTGTTTCTCGACAGGGCCTTACTAATCAATTGCCTTCTTAGGCCAAAGTAACAGCGGTTGGCAAGTGTAATTCTTCGCTTGATTTCTGATGTGATGTCATTTTCAGAATTAATAGCGGAGCCGAGATAGACAAAGTCCCGAACTACCTCAAAGTTATAGCTGTCTATCGTGACGTTCTGTCCGATTCGTCGATGTTGTGTGTCCCTTCTAGTTGACAGCATATATTTTGTTTTGCCCTCATTCACCACCAAACCCATTTTTGCCGCCTCTGTACTGATACTTGCAAACGCACCAGTGACAGCTCGCTGTGTCCTGCCAATGATGTCGATGTCGTCAGCGTATGCAAGTAGTTGCACAGACTTTTGGAAAATTGTGCCCCTGGTGTTGGCTTGCGAGTTTCGCACAATTTTCTCAAGAATGATGTTGAAAAAGTCACATGACAGCGCATCACCTTGTCTAAATCCCTTTTTGACATCAAAGGTCTCGGTGAGACTGTTTCCGACCTTTACGGAGCAGCGAGCGTTCTCCATCGTCATTCTGCACAATCTGACAAGTTTGGCAGGGATGCCAAAACTAGACATGGCTCTGTATAGCTCGTCTCTATAAATGCTGTCATATGCGGCTTTAAAATCGATAAATAGGTGATGAGTATCGATTTGGACTTCTTGGGTTTTCTCCAGGATCTGCCGTAGTGTGAATATTTGGTCGGTTGTGGACATACCGGGCCTAAAACCGCACTGGTAGGGTCCAATCAGTTCGTTGACAAATGGTTTCAGGCGTTCACACAGTACGGAAGACAGGATTTTGTAAGCGATGTTAAGGAGACTGATGCCTCTATAGTTGGCGCAGTTTAGAGGGTCTCCTTTCTTATGGATCGGGCAAACAATGCTGAGGCTCCATTCTTCAGGCATACTTTCCTCTGACCAAATTTTAGAAACGAGTTGGTGTATGCTCTCTACCAAGTCATCCCCCGCTGCCTTAAAAAGCTCGGCCGATAAACCGTCCGGTCCTGCAGCTTTGTTGGACTTCAGCTTGGATATTGCTATCCTTACCTCATTTTGGTCAGGTGGACGGAAGTCTTGGCTTTCATCGCCCAGGTTGAATGGTTCATTCTGCCTGACAGCGGAATTTGTGTCGTCTTCGCCGTTTAGCAGTCTGCAGAAATGGTTACTTTAAAATCAAAAAATAATCAATATATGATACCCATTTGAATGGAACAATGAATATGCTTCTTGGAATCGAGACCCTTGGTAAGAACATCAGCCGTCATCTCAGTTGTTTGTAAATAATTGAGTTCAATAATGCCTTCCAATATTTTCTCCCTGACGAAGTGGTATCGAACGTCTATGTGCTTGGTGCGTTGATGGTAAATGTTATTCTACGCTAATTGTATCGCACTCTTGTTGTCTGAAAATATCCTGATGGCACCGCTGGTTTTACCTTTAATCTCCTCTTGAAGTCACTTGAGCCCAAGAGTTTCCTGGGTGATTGCCGCCAAAGACATGTACTCTGCCTCAGTTGTTGATAAGGCAACCGTTGGTTGTTTCTTTGAGTTCCATGTCTCAGCTGCACCTTGTATTAAAAATACGTATCCAGTAATAGATCGCCTTTCGTTGACGTCACTATCCCAGTCAGTATCACAGAAACCAACTAAATCTGAACTGCCATTTCTTTTATACTCCAATTTTGCATTAAAAGTACCTTTCATGTATCTAAGAATGCGTTTCACCGCCAGCCAATGCACCTTCCCTGGATTCGAAATGTATCTGCTTACTTCGCTGACTGCAAAACACAAATCCGGCCGCGATACTTGAGATGCAAACAGTATACTACCAACAGCTTCTTGGTAGGGTATGCGACTCATTTCATCCTTTTCCTTTTGGGTTTTCGGTGACATGTCCTTGGTCAATTTCTGATGGATGTCCAGTGGCGTTGAAACGGAATTGCAGTCCAACATCCCAAAACGAGTCAATACTTCTCGGATGTACTTTGCTTGGTCTATTTAAATAATACTTTTATCACGATCCCGTACTATTTTCATTCCCAGAACATAGCATGCCTCGCCCAAGTCTGTCATTTTAAAAATGTTTAATAATTTAATTTTGATTTGATTTTTCATTTCGTTGTCGTTTGAGAAAAATAGCAAATCGTCGACGTAAACTGCTATTAAAAGCATTTTTGCTCCATTGGATATCATAGGATATAGATGCACGGATCTGCACTCAATGGTTTTAAGCCGAAGGACTGAAGAACACCATCAAGCTTCTGGTTCCAGATTCTGCTGCTTTGCTTGAGGCCATATAAGGACTTTTTAGACGGCGTACTTTAGCAGTGTTATCCGAAAAACATTGCGGCTGCAACATATAGATTTCCTGATCCAGTTCCCCCTGCAAAAATGCGGTCACAGCATCCATTTGCGTTATTTCCAAGTTGTTTTTAACCGCCAAGGCAATAAGAAAACGGATTGAAGAAGAACGGACCACAGGTGAGTATGTTTCTGTTACTGGATCTGATATATCCGCTGACGCTGCTATATACGTAACAAAATCAGGAAAACTTTTCTTCTTTGGGACCCTAGTTCTTCTCGTTTCAGACTCCTCTTCCTGATCGTGCGATGGTTGATAGCAATCAGAACTTTCTTCGACTAATGTTCCGTTGGCACTGTTGAATGAGTCATCAGTCATCGTTGAGTCGTTGACGTCACACAGGATGGGCTCGGAGAGCACGGAGATTTCTAGTGGATCTGATGTTGATTTAACAGAATTGCTTGCATCCAACATTGCTTTAGAATCAGAGCCCTCAACGTTGTCCACAACTACTGACATCTCATTAAATTCAGCTTCATGATCATTTAACGTGTCTGTCGACGAAACCGTTTGCAAAATGAATTTAACAACACAAAAAGAAATTGACTCAAATATTCTTCGTTTTACGCTTTATTTTATTTTCTTAATCGTTTTTCTTTTCTAGGAGGTTTTTTCATTGGTTTTTTTCTTCTGAAGTGGCGATGGCTTGGCTTCGTCGATGTAAATGTTCTAATTTTCTCCGCTCAAAAAATATCATCTGCCCGTACTCCTACACTGGGCTTAGCGCGCAAATGGCTGCGTTCATTCCCGATGAAGAACACGGGTATGTTCGTTTCGGAAAACTCAAACCATCGCCACGAACCTCTAAGATATTATAACAGTGTCCCTCACTGCACTCTCATATCCTGGATAGAAGGAGAATACATTGGGATTATTATCAAGTTCAACTACCTGATTTGTCTGATGGTCCGTCTGGCTTTCAAGAAAAGCCACATCTCTGCTGACAACAATCTTGTTTGTTGTGGGATCGTAGAGTCGGTACGCCTTGGAGTTGTCACATTACCCCATCATGATGCATTTCACGGACTTCGGTTCAAGCTTACTCCTCTTCACTTCCGGTACATGAATCATAGCTGTGCAACCAAATACTCTAAGGTATCCAAGATTAGGTTTTTTGTTTGACTAAATTTCGTGAGGCGTCTTGTCAACTGCTAGACTTCGGCAAGGTGAAATGTTGATAATGTGAACAGCAGCCGAAATAGCTTCAGCCCAAAACTTCGCGTCTAGATTCGCATCGAACAACATGCATCTGGCGTTTTCAACAATAGTCCGATTCATTCTTTCGGATAACCCGTTCTGTTCAGGACTATACGGAGCGGTTGTCTGATGGATGATCCCATTATTCTTTAACAGCCGTTGAAATTCGTGATTTGCAGTACTCCGTTCCATTGTCTGACCTCAGAATTTTAATTTTCCTGCCTGTTTGATTTTCAGCGATGCATTTGAATTCGATGAACTTTTGCCTGACTTCGGTTTTTGAACTGATTAAGTAGATAAACGTCTTTCTACTGAAGTCATCAATAAATGTCAGGAAGTAGTTTGCTCCTCCCATCGACTTGACAGACATTGGACCACATAGGTCAATGTGCACAACATCCAGCTGTCCTGTTGCGCGCGTCCCAGGTGTCTTAAAGGGCAATCGCGTTTGTTTTCCTTTTAAGCAAATAATACAGGGTTTCAAATTCGTGGAAGTTAAGTTTACTAAATCGAAGCCTGTCTCCTGCAGTTTCTTCAAACTTTCGAAATTAAGGTGGCCAGAACGCCGGTGCCACAAAATCTGTTTGTTTTGATTTGAAGAAGAAAGCAAACAAGTTTTTTGCTTTTGATCCAGCTTGTAGAGAAAGTTGCTGTAGCTGCCAAAGTGCCACTCTTATTTCGAATTTTGCAACCAACTGAATCAAACTCCACAGAATTTCCATTCTTGATCATTTCGCTGACGGATAGTAAATTTGTGCATAGACCTGGTACATGCATGACGTTTTTTATTACAGCTTCACCACAACTCAGCTGAATCTCAATGTCACCAACACATGCTACTGAGAGCCGGGTGTTGTTCGCGATTACTATCTCACCATCATTAAAATTATGACGATTGATCAACCATTCGCTTGTCATGGTCATATGGCCAGATGCCCCGGAGTCAATGTACCAGCTTTCGGAGTCAGTATTGTGCACTAACAGTGAAGATATCAGTACAGATTTGTCATTGACTTGCTTCTTCTTATTCGGGCAGTTGCGGGCTATGTGGCCATAATTGTTGCACTCGTAACATCGAATTTTCTTGGGTCCCCTTCTGTTCACATTGTTCGGTCTAGTTGCTGCGAGAACGGATGACGAAGTTTGGGGATTGACAGAATTGACATCCTGTAGGAGTTTAGTTTTGATTGCGTCGGAACTAATTACTACTCCTGAACTTTCAATCCCCATTATCATGGGCTTGTATACATCCGACAAGCCAGCTAGCAACAGCGTTCCCACCCATTCATCTGACACATTCATGCCGACTCCTCGCAGCTTATTATTTTGTTGACGTATTTATCCACGGTGCTGCATTCGTCAAGTCGTGTCATAATTAAAGTTCGTAAAAGACTCACCTTTCTTGTCAGCCCAGAATCTTGAAACGCTTTTTCCAGATTGTTCCGAACTGCTTTTGCTGTAGTGGCTGATTGGATGTGGATATAGTTGACTGGATCCACAAGAAGTATAATTTTCGGTCTTGCCTTCGTATCCTCATCCTTCTAGGTGTTGTCGGTGGTTAAAACATGCTTCCACAATCCTTCGTGCTCCAGGAACGTCTTTTCTGCGAACTTCCACGTGTCGTAGTTTTCTCTTCCAAGCAATCTTTCAATGGCCGGTAAATTTGCCATCGCGATCACAACTCAGAAACTGATGAAATTTTACCTTTAAACTTTAATCTTTTAATTTAGGCGCACCTGGGCCCATAACCTGATGAACAAATCCTGAAAAGTTAAAGTTTCTACGGAGACAAAATTAAACACATCCAACTCGGGGAAAAGAAAATGGAGGAACGTTTATTTCAAAAAAGATCTGTTAGACAGAGACAGCATACTATAATAATTTATGGTGAGGCCACAAGGTTACTGTAAGGTATGGTTCTTATGATAAACTAAACAACAATTTCAATAACACCAGCCTAAATTTCAAGTCTGCAATGAATTTCGCACTTTATTATAAACTTTCACCAATAAACTATGTAAAACCTATACCCCAAAATGTCAAATTTGGTTTGTTTTCCTACAAGTTTTTTTGACGTTTAAGTGAAAGAGAAACCGCACTTCTGAAAGAAATAGCTTTGGCGCGCTAAATTTTGACAGATATGACAGACGGAAATGAAATTTTGATTTTTTAGCTGAAGCAGCGTAGCGCTCGGCTAATAAGATTTAAAAAATATAGCGAGAGCAGCTAAAATTTAGTGTCGCTTGAGCAGCGTACTAAGCGTAAAAAATTGGGATGAGTACATGATACAACAAGACAAGATAGCGCATTGAAGTTTTCATTTTTGATTTGTTCTGCGCATGTACGTCATAGTTGCGGAGTGTACATTTTGATTCTTGGTATTTACGTGTGTTTTATATGGAACGAGTTGTGTTGGTTCTTTAAATGTTTAAATAAAAAGGAAAATATAGAAGATATAGTTTCGGAATTCTGTGAATGTGCTTGGAAAAACATTTATCGTCCATAACATGTGTCTTTTTTTTGTTGTTCCTTTCAGTTAAGTCGCAGAATTACTTATTTTATGCTCAGCTCGACGCGTCATATTAACAAAATTGATGAAAAAACTTGTGTTTTGAATCGAATGTGAATAAAATGTTAAAAAAAAAAAACAAGTAGTTTCGTCAATTATTTATTCTATTTTGGTTTTCTTGTGTTTTTTAGTCCACTGTTTGTCTATTAAGGAAGCGAATGCAAAAGTGCATTCGCGAGCGGAAGAAGAGTGTTTTTGATACGGATATTGCAGTTAAATCAATTCAGTGGTTAATATAGTTTCACTATTGTCTTCCGCCATAGCTTCAGATGGCTTCGGAAGACCAACCATGCTGCAGACTCTAAATCCTACCAAAGAAAGTGCGTGTATAAGCATAAATGCAACTGCATTTATAATGCCAGTTTGCCTACCCTTTTCATGATGAAAAATATTTATTAAGTCATTTTTCACAAAATGAAGTCTATAAAGTTTTTTTTCTATTAATTGGGTCTTATCGTTTAGAGAAAAAGATTCTTTGCCTTAAAAGATTTTTTTTTCTTAGAAAAGTTATGGAGCTGTTTCTAATGATTCTTTTTGTTTTTCATTAATTATATTTGCACTCAAATAAAGAGCAAATATCCCTTTTACAAATGTATATTATAATCGCAAATTTGTACTTTCGCGCCAATAGTACATCCATTATCTCCGCAGCTACTACGTCATAATCTGTTGACAGATGAATACCGATGAACAGCAAGAATGAACGACATGCGCAATGCGATATCTTGTCTTGTTGTATCATGGGATGAGTAGGTACGTAAAATTTGGCGATGAAAATGAATGACGGATTTATGTAGAAGTGTTAATTACAAGCACTTTTTACTATTGGAGGTGGTCTATCTGGCTTGGTTTAGGCGGGAGGGGTTTATTAAAATAAATAATTTAAACCAAAATATGGTAAATATGGAACAAATAATAGAGGTGTAAATTTCATCTTCATCATGTGGCACATCTTCATCGTCGTCGTCGTCCTCTTCAGATAATACTGGCTCGTCTTCGTCATACGAGCACTTTATGCAGTTGCAGTATTTGTTCTTTGCAAGGGAGAAAAAGCATCGAGTTTGCAATTTTGTGCAGCACGTGGACCGTGGTGAACTCGGAATATTTATTATGAGATTTCTTTTATAGTTATTTGAAAATGTATGGAAATCTTGGAAGTTGCAACCACTCTACGAAAATAAAAATCTTTACAACAAAAAAGGTAAACAACATTTGGCAGGCACACCACCAACACCAACAAAGAACAGCTCAGTATACTTTTTTTTGTTCGATTGGCCAGACGAAATCTAGAGAAATCTGAGATTGCCAATCGAAATTAGGATGAGAAAAGTAGGTTGTGCCCACAAACCACTAAGAATAGACCGCCGACTTCCCGTACACCTACCCGATTCGCCACGGAAAAAATTTCCCTGTCTGTGAATACGTTTAAATGTCAAAATTAATGGCGGTAATGATTTTCCATGCTATACCATGCGACCAGGATTTTTCAAGTATGCGTGCGTTAATGGCGCCCCTTTGATTTTGTACAGCAACAATACATGAAAAATCCTGGTCTCGCCGGCAGCTTGTTGGCAAAGTCCGTTATGTGGGAGGAGTCGACGGTCTATTCTTACTGGTTTGTGGTTGTGCCTGCCAGTCTATTATCTATATTTTTGGTCAATGGTATATGGTGGTAATTGTTTTTTCTCTTTGGTCAGTTGCTTATTTGCTGCTGCCCCAAGTATTGTTTGAAGAATAAAGTAATGAAGAATTATAAAGAAACTCCACGTCATGATTTTAGAAGTTGTAAATCGCCATTCGTTTCTCGTCCGTCGGATTCTTGCATGGACAGCAAATCTAATTGGAAGCACTGCGTATCAGAAAGTGGGAATATATTTTATATAAAGTACAATGCCAATGACGAAAGCATTACGTCTATTGATAGAAATGGGAGGTCTGAATATGAGATTGGATCAAGTGATTTTAAATTATGTCAAGATGTGAAAGAAGTGACGTTAACAGTTAATTCTTTGGACCGCTACAGGTTCGGTCGACGATCATCGATTATTGAATCGATGCTTGGTTTTAAAGTTGTTGCTTTTCCTGATAATGCGGAATGCCTAATGGTTGGCAATATTATTGATAAATGCCTTAAAACCGAGTATCCATACGTAAAAGAAGGCGATTGGTTTAAATCCTTGGAAAATATTGAAGTTAGAGCTAGTAATATTGACAAGCTGCTTCTGCAGTACGTTAAAGCAACGAAAGTTACCTTAGTATTTGAAGGGTCTTGTACTAAAATGACGAAGGAAAAGGACGTCGCCCATGAAATTAATAACTTCGATGACTTTGCGTGTATGTATAAGCAATCCTTCGAGAGTAAGGTGGGGGATCACGATCGTTTAATTTTTTTAACGTTAATAATAAGTCGTGATTCTTTTGAAGTCAATAATACTGAATTCGTGTTCTATTACCCATACGTCACCAATAATTTTCTTTATAAATCAAAAGGTAGTTTTCTGACATTACACTCTGTTATTAAAAATGATCTCAAATCAAATGCATCGCAAAGTTCGATAATTGTTGATGGTACAAAATATTATATTGTTTATGGATACGTTAATTATTGTACATTAGTTGTTTGTGCATTCTCATCATGCTATCAAAGTAGAAAAGCAGCCAATTGTAATGGCAACGACTTTATAAATTTTCTCAAATTTAATATATCCGAGCACAGTATGCTGGATTTCAGGCACTTGGGTCATGTATGTGATATTTTAAAAATAAATATTGAGCATAAAGTGGACAATTGCTTTTGCAATTTAGATGTTGAGACGTCCTTAAGTTCTTCTTACTGCATAGCTCTACCTAAAGAAGCTCAGCTTAGAATCTCGGATGCTTTGAGCGAATTGGAATCTATGGACTATAAAAAGTGGAATGAAGGCCAAACCAATCGACATCTTGTTGTTTGTGGTTCCTCTCTTTACTTTAAGAAATATTTGTTGAAATCAAATTTACCCAGTCAGTTTAGAACAATGGTTGAATGTTTCCTTCGTATACGAGGCATTGCTGACTTTTTTGCATTTCAGAATATTAAAGAAATGTATATATGGGAGAAAATGGAACAGTCCGATGATGAAAATAAACATTTCCTAGCGATTTGCATGCATAACTACCTATTATTAGTTGTAGTCTTAAAAAGCACACCACTTACAAAGCCAAACATTCATTGCCTTACATACATTGACGAAATAACAGACACAATTAACTATCTAGTATCTTGTGGTATAGAGTCAGTTTCGCAGTTTTGGCTCAACTCAAACAAGCGGCCATCAACAAATTTAAATAAATCTGGTTCTCAGTTGCTTCGTAAATTTGATTTTATACGCCAAAAGAACATTTCGTCAGAGAACATAGATAAAAGTTACGCACTTCGCGAATTACTTCATCACAGTATTTATCAAGGCGAAGAGGTGTCTACGAAAAAAAGTGAACGAGACAGTTTGGATTGGGAGGTATTTGGAAATAAAAATCAATTCGGGGAAACATTAGATCAGATCTGTTATTACAATGCTCCGCTTTTGAATGAAGTCCAAAATATAAAGTCACTGAATTTGACAACAGGCTGGTCAAATGACTTAAAATTCTTTGTACATTTAAATTTTGTAGATGGTGAGATACTTCAACCGTTTATACCGCTGGGCGCCGGTTTAAAGTTCTGTATTATAAAAGAGCATATTCTTGCAATTCACGAAGTGCTACGAAGTAATCCAAAATGGAAAAATATGAAAGACACAAATTACAGACAAAACAGCAGTATTGTGAAAGAGCATAGCATTTCATTTGAATTAGTAAATAATTCGGGTGAAAAGGAAATTGTTGTCCTCATCGGTCGCAGATTTTCCTTTCCACTAAAAGAGGTTTATTTGTGTTTAGGACAAAATATTAGTCAAAGTGTTGTCGAGCTATCGTTTCGTATGTCATTTTTAAATATAGGCTGATTTCGCATTTGTAACTCTATTATATACCTAAACGTCTGCAGATAGGGAACACAATTTACTTAAATTAATCGTTGGATTTATTTTAGTTTCTTAAGTTATAGTCGCATAAGCCATTATAAGTGGTTTAATATTGTACCTACCTAAGTATTAGTACCTACTGTAATTTAAATGTATTGGTTTAAAATAAAGACTTAAAATATTGTAGCACGCAACGGTATTCATTCCACTATTCGCTTAGCCGTGTTTTATTATTGCTAATAATCCATATGAATCATCCATTTACCCGCAATACAACATCAACAAGTCTACGAGATCCAGGGTGGAATTGGCTAAGGTGATTTGTGATTATCACAAATGTGACAATCACTTGTGATCAAATAATATTATTCGTCTGCGTAATGCCCAAAACACACGTGCAGAATTCACTGTGCAGCAAGATTAAAATACACATCGAGGGGGAAGTAATCAGTGTATTCAGGGAACTTTTAATATTAATTCAAAGTGAATTCACTTGAATTCAAATTAAATTTACAGGAATTCAATTAAACACATGCATTCACAAGGAATTCAATTGAATTGGTCTTGTAATCACTGAATTCAGAACATTTTTACTCGGAATTCGTGAATTCTTATTGTGAAGTCAGGAATTCTAGAGAAATAGAACTTGCCAATCACTGTCAAAGTGACGTGTGAAATAAATATATACCGCCCTTGTTTTGCAGTACCTTTATAATTTGACTTTTATTATTTACTAGCTTTTGCCCGCGGCTTCGCGCAGTCCTCAGGATTTGGTACACAGAGATTCCTTCACAGTCAGTTAGTTCCCTCTCATATATTTATACATCCCGCAGGAAACCTAAATAAGAAAGTACATAAGGAGCAATGAGTATCTCTGAAAAATATGTTTAACGCCCTATTGTAGAAAATAGTTCAAACATTATATGATCAATACTTGTTGGTGTAGCGCTGACATCTCAACACAGATCATACTTACGGTGACCATATTTGCCGACGGAAAATAAAGGACAATAATTTTGCTGCTTACGAACTGTTGGTATTTATTAATGAAAAACAAAATTAAATAGCAAAAAACATTAACATTAATAATAGTTCTATAAAAACAAAACAATATTGGATTGACATTCACTTATAGCCGTATATAATCACCCCTATCATGGAATCCGCCGGGGGGAATTGTTCACGGAAAATAATGTTTTGGTATCGTCGAATCCGAAAAGTGAACAGAAATCTGGAAAAAAAACCACACCCTACCAATAGTATGTGTTAATATTATGTATTATATACCTACCTATATGACATAATCACCCCTATCATGGAATCCGCCGTGAGGAATCATTCCCGGAAAAGAATTTTTTGGTATCGTCGCATCCGCAAATTGGATAGTTCCCCGAGTGAGTACTGTGAAAAAGTTTCACTGTATCGTTAAAAACGTTCAAATCGAATTTTTCCCGAACGGGGAACTGTTCACTTTGCGGATGCGACGATACCAAAATATTCTTTTCCGCATTATTTTATGGTTACCTACTTTACTAAACGAGCTTGGTGTCTACATTTTTACGAATATGTATTTGATCAAATATGACAAAAAGGCGATACATGCCGTTATTTATGTATGTGTTACTATGCAAACGAAAATTTTTGGACAAAATGTCACAGTTTTGTTTATAAAGGGTGTCCGGCGGGAAGGTGTACTACTTTGTTTTGCCGCCATTTTGGTAAACATTAGTCTTGTCTTGACAGTTCACATTTGGCAGTCGTGAAGTAGATACATACGTGGCAAATTTATTATGGAAAAATATTCGATAAACCAACGTGTTTTAATCGTTAAAACATTTTATCAAAATCAGACATCGATGTGACGATGAGAAAGTTACGTCCAATTTTTCATGAAAAAATCATAGTGAGTGACGAGGCACATTTTCATTTGAATGGATATGTGAATAAACAGAATAGTCGGTTCTGGGCAATGGAAAATCTTCAAATTATTCATCAGTCACCTTTGCATCCATTCACAGTTACAGTCTGGTGTGCAATTTATTCAGGTGGATTCATTGGACCTTACTTCTTTGAAAATGAAATGAAATGAACTTCATGCTTTGGGCTTGATTCACATATGGTATCAACAAGACGGTGCCACATCGCATACAGCCACAATGGAATTACTGCGAGACCTCTTTCCACAACAAGTTATTTCAAGAAATGGTGATGTTGATTGACCTCCACGGTCGCCTGATTGGACTGCTCCGGACTTCTTTTTGTGGGGATATCTGAAAAGCAAGGTTTATGCAAACAAACCAGAAACGCTTGAGCGAATCAAACAAAATATTCGTGATGAAATTAATGAAATACCGAGTGAAATGTGTGAAAATGTAATGAAAAATGTGCTCAAAAGAGTTTGCATTTGTGAAACTAACAGAGGCGGACATTTACCTTATATTGTATTCCATACATAATTGTGTAGCGGTAGAGTGACATGGCAACCCAGCTCGCTAGGTGAGAGACGGCACCAGTGGTATTTGCAGAAGAGAACAACAAACATATTGGTACCGTGACATGAAATGTAATTGGTGAGATGTACGAAAAGGACAATGATATATACATATGAATAAAGTTTGGTTGGTAAGTTTTATGTGGAGAGTTTCAGTTCAGTGGTAATACAACCAGTGGATGGAGAAGAAGTTCGAGGGCACAAACCAGAGAGAGTAGACCACCAGCTTCGGCCAAAAATGAGAGTTTCATAGAGCCAGTTTCAAAAAGTTACTGCGTGGTTAAGTATGCGTGCAATGTTAAAGTAAACGGAGGGTGAATTTGGTCACGCATACACTGGCACATAGTAACATTTACAGTTATTCTATGGTAACTTTGAAAAAATTCAAATAATTCAAATAAATTGGCCGTTGTCGGGACGTGTTAAGCAAATTGTTTGTTCGGTGTGGGGAAATTATTACCAACTTATATTTTTTTTAAAAGCGTACAAATATAAATGGTTTTAAACTGCAAAACTAAAATGGATGATAAAAAAAACATCAAACATGATTTTTTAGTTTTGCTGATGTAAATGTAGACCTTTTTCTATATGTTTTAACGAACATTTATTTATTTTCTTTGATTGTTTGTTTAATTAAAGTGTACCTACTGAGTTTTGGAATAAATAATTTACAAAAAAGGAGGGAGGACATTTTGTTTTGTCAGACTACAAGAAAAATGTGATGAACTGATTTTAACCAACAAATAAATTGGTCATGGAATTTAAGAAAATTTGCATTCTAAAAATGAAATAGGTTTTTTGCACACCAAATCGTAAGTGCGCATTGTCATATCGGCTTATAACACAAGGAATCTGCATGAGGTGTAAATAAGAATTTATTAACATATATGTACACGTACATACCTATTACGCTTTCGCTCTGGTTTGTGTTCGAGGGTTTTACTAAAGTTCAGAAGTGGGATGCAATCCAAATTGCATTTTAATTATTGTGGAATATAAAAAACAAATAGAAATTACAAGAGTAGAAAGAATAACTAGTGTTGTGTTACAACAGTTTAAGGACAAAAAAAAGGGGTTAATAAGAACCAAAGTGCAGGGAAAAAAAAAAAAAAAAAAAGCTGAATTTAACAAAAGATTGCGTCGTGAATTCAAGGTAAACTTAACCACAGGAAAGAAGGAGTACTTAACAGGTTTGCGTTTGAGTAGTATAATTGATCATGGTCACAAACATGTTCTGTTCATTGTTATTGCAGTTCATGATCGTGGTAGTTAACTGTATTATTCGTTACAAAAGCTATAATAAGCGTTGGCGTTACTGTCGTAGACAGAAACAGTATCTATATATTTAATAATACGTAATAATGCATCACCGATATTCAAAGCAAGGCATGTGCATGTTGGTATATCGGATGTGTAGAAGGCAGATGTGGAAAAGACAAGGACTTTAATACATACATAATATATGAAAGGGTGATGTGTCGTCAGGGGCGTAGCGAGGGTTCGAGCCGTGGGGGGGGTGACTTTCATTGAAATGCCGACTTATTTCAGGAACTTGCCGACTGTATCGGGCCAGCGGTTATCGAGTTATAACGTCATCGAGTTTGACCCCATACAATATGTTTTTTGTATGGGAGGTGCCACGCCCCTTTGTCCAATTTTGACCAATTTTCACAGGAATCCCTGGCCAATACCTAAAATTGCCTCAAAATTTGAGACCAATCAGTTCAGTGGTTTTCAAGATATAGGATTTTGAATGTTTTTTTTTGTATGGGAGGCGCCACGCCCCTTTGTCCAATTTTGATCAATCTTAACACGAACACTCTTGGGCCAATACCTAATACTACCTTTAAATTGGAGCTCAATCGATTTGGTGGTTTTCGAGATATCTAAATGTGGGGCTACAGCGCCACCTGTTGAGAATTTTCCGACTTTTTTTTTCCTAAACCTTCGCGTAGCAATTACGAACAAACCCGCAGAAGGAAGTATCCAATTTGGTCAAGTCGTTTTCAAGTTTTACGCATCCGAACACAAACCACGATCCATTTTCAGTCGACAAATTCACCGATGCCGACAATCTTTTTTAAAATCGAATAGAAACTCGCTAAATTTTAATGTTTTTAGTCGGCAAATTCACCAATACTGACCGTCATTTTTAAAATCGAAACTCGGAAAAGGTACATACAGTCAAAAAAATATAAATTCGCATTTCCGAAAGGTGGAACCTTTGAAAATGCCGTCTTGTATACATTTACGAGTTTGAAAACATATACCTAATGAAAATCCAAACTCACTTCTTATTTTTTAACATTTTGTTCCGAGTCAAATTTTAAAATTTTTTAAATTTTTTTTGATTTTTTTTTTTTAGCTGCTTAAGTTAAAATGTTACTTCCGTGATTTGCCGACTCTTAAAAACGGTGGGGGGGTGTCTCACCCCCCCACACCCCCCCCTCGCTACGCCCCTGTGTGTCGTTTACTTCACTGCTCTGGTATACTACAATGTCTTTTGTTTCAAGTTGGTATGGTGTCATGGGGGTATTGTGTATTGAGAAATGGAGAGGACACAATGATTTGAGGCATTTGTAAGAGAGGGCCGGGACTAGGTGCTGACAAAATTAGTGGTGTGGGGTAAGCACCATGATACAACAAGACAAGATATCGCATTGCGCATGTCGTTCATTCTTGCTGTTCATCGGGGCTGCATTCCAGGTTTGACTATTTTAACTACAGCGTTGACAAGCTGTGACAGTTCGAAGGAGGGGAAGTTAACTAAATTAACCAGAGGCAAAAGTGTGGTTCATTTCGTTCATACTACATGACATTAGTAACAATAGCTGTCCCAGATTCCAAAAAGTAACTAAATAAACAATCGTTGTTAATTTAGTTAAAATAGTCGAATCTGGAATGCAGCCCAGTATTCATCTGTCAACAGATTATGACGTAGTAGCTGCGGAGATAATGGATGTACTATTGGCGCGAAAGTACAAATTTGCGATTTTGTTAAATTATTATTGTTATTAATTGAACAAATATTAGTAAATTTGTAAAAGGGTTATTCGCTCTTTATTTGAGTGCAAATATAATTAATGAAAAACAAAAAGAATCATTTGAAACAGCTCCATAACTTTTCTAAGAAAAAAAAATCTTTTAAGGCAAAGAATCTTTATCTTTAAACGATAAGACCCAATTAATGGGCAAATAAGGACTTTATAGACTGTATTTTGTGAAAAATGACTTAATAAATATTATTCAACATGGAAAGTGTAGGCAAACTGGCATTATAAATGCTGTTGCATTTATGCTTAGACACGCACTTTCTTTGGTAGGATTTAGAGTCTGCAGCATGGTTTGTCTTCCGAAGCTATGATGAAAGACAATAGTGAAACTATATTAACCACTGAATTGATTTAACTGCAATATCCGCATCAAAAACACTCTTCTTCCGCTCGCGAATGCACTTTTGCATTCGCTTCCTTAATCGACAAACAGTGGACGAAAAAACACAAGAAAACCAAAATAGAATAAATAATTGACGAAACTACTTGTTTTTTTTAAACATTTTATTCACATTCGATTCAAAACACAAGTTTTTTCATCAATTTTGTTAATATGACGCGTCGAGCTGAGCAGAAAATAAGTAATTCTGCGACTTTATTGAAAGGAACAACAAAAAAAAGACACATGTTATGGACGATAAATGTTTTTCCAAGCACATTCACAGAATTCCGAAACTATACATTCTATATTTTCCTTTTTATTTAAACATTTAAAGAACCAACACAACTCGTTCCATATAAAACACACGTAAATACCAAGAGTCAAAATGTACACTCCGCAACTATGACGTACATGCGCAGAACAAATCAAAAATGAAAACTTCAATGCGCTATCTTGTCTTGTTGTATCATGGTAAGCACTAGTATGGAGAAACAGCAACAGTATGATCGGCAGGTATGGGAAAATGTGTGCGAACAGTATGTTCGGCAGGCCCGGGATTGCACTTTCGGTACACGAAAAAGTTATCCTGCGCATTATGCCTGAGAGTAAATGGGTGTATTTCGATTTTGGTGACACGAATGAAAGTGTCCTGTACATGGAGTATTCCAGCGGGTGTTATCGCTAGCGTAAGAGCCAAGTTAAGTGGCTAGATTACGTATGGCAGAGTGCACCATTGTTCGACATTGACACTAAAAGGGGGGGTTGCGTTTTCGGTACACGAAAAAGTAATCCTGCGGTTTGTCTGAGAGTAAATGGTGACATTTTGACTTTCGTGACACGAATGAAAGTGTCCTAGGAGGACTCCAGCGGTTGTTATCGCTGGCGTAAGAGCCAAATTAAGTGGCAAGATCACGTATGGTAAAATGGACCATCGTTTGAGGGGTTGCGTTTTCGGTACACGAAAAAGTAATCTTGCGCATTGTTGTGTTTTAATTTTCATGACATGGACGAAAGTGGCATGAAAGATTCCAGCGGTAGTTATCGATGAGGTTAGGGCCAAGCTGGCTGGCAAGACTACGTAGCACGTGTGGTAGGATGGGCCATCGTTTAACTCTCGACACCGGGGGTGAAGATGCTGCTGGTCACATATGTTTTCGGTCCACGGAAAGGCATCGTGACGGTCGGCGCACTTGCGGACCTGGTGTCGTGAGCATAGTGGGTCCCAAAATATATACAAGTCAAGTAATGAGAAGGGTATACGATGTTTATATGGATCGAGCATCCGAAATTGGGAAACCTATATTTGTTTCCAGAAATTATGTTTGAATAGTAAATGTATAGCTAACCCCTTACGACCTCAAATAGTCAATCACTTTTATTTCTTTACTCAGGTGTGATGGAGGACATGAGTGTGAAACAGCTACAGGCTGAGCTGAGAGCTCGCGGACTTTCCATTACGGGATGTAAGAGAGAGCTGATAATCAGAATCAAGAAGTTCGACGCTAAGAGAGTTAATAACCCAACCAACATGCAGCAAAGTGACACCAGTGTAACATCAGGGACGAATGAGCGCAGCGACATCGATCTACCCGAAGTGCACGATATCGCAACGAGTTCCGAGGTTGAGGTGCTGAACGATGAAACACTGCGGAATAAAGAATCGGAACTGGTAAGGCGTGAACGGGATCTCATTGAAAAGGAACGAGCGGTCATGGCAAAGGAAAGGGAGCTGACGGACCAACTCAGGACATTGTCTGAAAGAAACGCCCTGAATAACGACAGACCACGCGTATCCAATGTGCACTGCAGTATAAGTGAAATCTCAGATGTGCTGCCTTCATTCTCACCGGGAGATATCTCTTCCATGGCAGCAGATGGGTGGGCGGACCGCGTTGAGAGTCTACGTAAAATATACAAGTGGGACGAAAAAGCTCTGCTAATGGCTGCGGGATCGAAGATGCAAGGCCCAGCAAAATTTTGGTGGGACACGTCATGCGAAGTCTGTACGACTTGGGAACAGTTGGCATCAGGGCTGAAGAAAAACTTTCCTAGCGGGTACAATGAAGTAGAAATCCACCAGAAACTGTCGAAAAAGTCACGAAAACCTAACGAGCCGCTAGAAAGCTACTGTTTCGAGATGAACATGCTGGGCAAAAGAGTAAATTTGGCGGACCGCTCCATAGTTCAGTACATTCTGACCGGCTTGAATGACCCTCAATTAACTGCGAGTCTGGCTACTGGGAGTTACAGCAGCATTGCCGACCTGATAGAAAAAATCAAGTGGTATGAGACTATACGAACAAACTCACGTCGTCTCACGAATCCATCTGGGGAACACCGCAAATCGACATCGTACGTGAACAGCGGCACGCGTACAAATTGGGAACTGAAGCCTTCCACTAGCAAACCAACAGGCTGGCAGGGACAGACACGCCGACCAACAGTCCACTCTGCGGCCACTTGTTACAATTGCAATCAAGTCGGCCATTTGGCTAGGCAGTGTACACAGCCACGCAAACGAGGATTTCCAGGAAAAGAGAACAGCTTCCGAATTCCGGCGAAGACAGAGAAACAAACAGACAGACATGTACGAATTAACGCCATCCAGAAACAAGTGAATCCGGACTGCTACCACAAACAAGTAACCATTGAAGGCAAGGAATATCAGGCATTACTCGATTCTGGAAGCGATCAAACCCTATTAACACAAACGGTTGCTCATGAAACCAAGCGTAAACTCGAGCCATGCGTTGCCACGCTGCATGGATTCGGCGGCGGAAAATGCCAAGCTAGCGGCCGGCTGGCCTGTGAGGTAAAAATCGACGACGCAAGCTTCCCGGTGGAGGCAATGGTAGTTCCGGACGAATTCCAATGGAGACCTGTCTTGATTGGAAGAGACGTGCTCAACGCTCCCGGTTGTTCCGTATCTAAGGAGGGAAATGTTTTAATTGTTCAGAAAAGCCAGGCTACGGGTACCAATGGGCACACTGTCATCACGGCTGCCGATCTCCATTTAAACAATGGATTCGACCCTCAAGAGTTGCTCGCGTTGCTGAACAGATTCCGAGGATGCATCGCAATGGACCAGAAGGAACTGGGTCGTACCGGACTGTTGGAAATGGAAATTGAGTTGACGAAACCCGGTCCAATCGCATATCGCCCGTATAAGGTTCCATACGCTAAGAGAGAGATACTCTCAACAATGGTGACAGAGCTATTGGACAGTGGTGTAATCAGGGAATCGAAATCCAATTTCGCATCACCTGTCGTTTTGGTTAAGAAAAAAGATGGAAGTGATAGAATGTGCATCGACTACAGGAAGCTTAACACTATAACCAGAAAAGTGAAGCACCCAGTACCTCTCATTGAAGAGCAAATTAACGATCTGGCTGGATACAAGTACTATATCGTGCTCGATCTAGCTTCAGGCTGCTATCAGATTCCCATTAAGCAGGAGCACATCCATTTCACCGCTTTCATCACTCCGGACGGCCTGTACGAGTTTGTTGTCATGCCCTTCGGTATGGTAAATGCCCCTGCTTATTTTCAAAAGCTAATGAGCATCATAAAACAGAAGATGAAGCCCGAGCCAATAATAAACTACATCGACGACTACGTAATACCGGCCAGAACATATCAAGAAGGAATGAGAAGACTGGAAAAATTCTTAATTTTGTTGAAACAGGCCAACTTGACACTAAAATATTAAAAAGTGTGAGTTCTTTCGAACTGAAATCGAGTTCCTAGGTCATGTCATAAAGGATGGGACAGTGCAACCTGGAAAAGGCAAGACTCTAGCCATTGAAAGATTCCAGAGACCAACCACAGAGAAAAGTTCGACAGTTTATAGGGCTGACAAGCTATTTTCGGAAATTCGTCAAGGACTACTCACTTCTCGCCTCTCCATTGACAGATCTAACTAAGAAAAACCGCAAGTTTGAGTGGGGTGAAAGAGAACAGACTGCATTCGACAAACTCAAAAGATGTCTCTTGGACAAATCAGTGCTAGCCCTCTACAACTTCGCAGCTGATCATGAGCTGCACACTGATGCAAGTTCTCACGGTATAGCAGGAATTTTAATGCAACGCGATGAAAAACCACTACGCCCGGTTGCGTTTTATAGTCGCAAGACTACCAAGGAGGAAACAAGTTACCACAGCTACGAACTGGAGGCATTAGCTGTAGTGGAGGCGACCCAAAGATTCCGACAATACTTACTGGGAAAGCACTTCGTGGTTGTCACCGATTGCGAGGCATTGAAAACAGCGATGAATAAAAAGGAGCTTGTTCCCCGCATAGCACGATGGTGGCTACGCATGCAGGAATACGACTACGTCGTTGTTCATCGACCAGGAAAACAAATGAAGCATGTGGACGCCCTATCACGGAGTCCTTGCGAGGAACCGCAACAACCTGATGTTGTAGATTTGTCAATCCTCAGGGTGTGTATCGATGAGCCCGATTGGATATACTCCCTACAGTTGCAAGATGGGGAAGTTGCAGACATAGTAGAAGTGCTAAAGAACACGCCGGTTAATGATCAACAAAAGCAGTATCACCACGACTATGTACTGCAGGAAGGGCGTGTGTATCGCTTGGTTGATGGTGAGTTGCGGCTGTACGTGCCAAAAGGAGTTCGGAATCGGGTGTTGCGAAATAGTCACGACTTACTCGGGCATTTCTCTGAAAAAAAAAACCATGAGACATCTCAAGGAAAGGTACTGGTTCCCGAGGATGACCCAGTTCGTGAGGAAGTATCTGCGAGCATGCGTCGAATGTGCATACAACAAGAAACAAGCGCAACCTCGGGGAGACTTGCACCTAATCGAAAAGGCGAGTATTCCATTCGACACGATACATATAGACCATCTGGGTCCGTTCGTCAAATCAACAAGGGGTAATCAATATGTTATAGTGCTCGTAGATGCGTTCACTAAGTACTCGATCCTTAAAGCAGTCAGAAATACACAAACTAAACCTGTGGTGTCATTTCTCACGGACGTCTTCTGCACATTTGGCACTCCACGTCGAATTGTGTCAGATCGGGGTTCTGCGTTCACCTCTAAACAATTCGAAGAATTCGCCAAAAATTATGTGATTTCACATGTCTTGAACGCAACGAGGACCCCTCGAGCAAACGGTCAAGTCGAACGCTACAATCGGACAATACTAAGTGCTCTGCTCGCGACAGTCGATGAAGAAAATAGGTGGGACCAGCATCTTAAAGTCGTACAATGGGGAATAAACAACACCGTCAATGAAGCCACCGGCAAGACTGCGCACCAAATGATGATGGGATATGTACCGAGGGACCCTGTGAGCAATGCTTTTAGTCAAGGAGTAAAGCTCAACCAACGAACCCAGACTATCGAGGAAATTCGAGAGGAAGGCGCTGATGGCATCAAAAGAAAGCAAAACTCGCAAAAATCTTTGCATGAATCGAGACACTGCAGAGCTAAGCTGTACAACGTCGACGACCTGGTAATGGTCCTCAACGACAGTCCTATCAGCACCGGAACGTCACGCAAATTGGAGGCAGAATACCGTGGGCCTTATCAAATAACTGCGGTCCTACCACATGATCGATACCAATTGGAAGACATGCCGTTCGCTCCAAGAACCCAAAAGCCATATTCATCGGTATGGGCTGCGGACCGCATGAAAAGATGGATTGAGCTCGACACTACTTTCGACGAGGACGACGAAGACGACAGGATGAACGAATCTGTAGCGGTAGAGTGACATGGCAACCCAGCTCGCTAGATGAGAGACGGCACCAGTGGTATTTGCCGAAGAGAACAACAAACATATTGGTACCGTGACATGAAATGTAATTGGTGAGATGTACGATAAGGACAATGATATATACATATGAATAAAGTTTGGTTGGTAAGTTTTATGTGGAGAGTTTCAGTTCAGTGGTAATAAATAAATAAATCAGTTCCTCTTGAATCATTTAACTAAGAGGTCGTTCTCTCATTTATTTTGTAACACTTCCCATACAAACTTTGACCTCTCCCCATGTGTGCTTCCTAGCTCTTACCGTTTGATCTGGGCGTTTATCATTAATTCATCACCAATAAGTCAATACAAAAATCATATATATATTTACCCTTACTGATTCTGCAACGCTCCTTACTTTTCTTATTTTTCTTATTTTAAATAAAAGTAGGCGGTGGGTATTTGAATAAATTTTCAATGTTTGTGTTTTCTCATTATTCAAATACGCACCGCCTATTTTTCATATGTTTTAATTTTCTTCAAGGTTCAAACTCTACTATAGTAATGCTCGGCAAGTGTTTTCAAAAGGAAATTGCCAAATAAAACCAACCCTTCTTAGGGCGTCAAAGTTTGTACGGGAACATTTTTATTTTTCATCCGATCGACTTCAAACTCGGTTTGTGTACTCTATATAAGAAATATGTAGGTATTTTGCTTTGGGCTCGAGTTATTGGCAATGATTTTAATGAGAACTTTTTCATAACTCACGAAGGAGTTTGTCGTATCAATATGAAACTTTGTACATTGATAATAAAGAAGTAAAAAGAAGTAAAATATTATTTATACTCATAAATCTAAATTCTAAATCAATAGATACAAAAAAAATAGAAACCGTTTTTAGGCAATATGTACTTTGCTACGAATTTTAAGATCACTGATTTACTAACTGCTCCTCAGGTACTTTAATAGGAAATTTTATTTCGCGAAATTTAAATATAAAAGAGAAAACTAACTGATCGTGAAGGAATCTCTGTGGACAAAATCCTGAGGGCTATTAAAATATGAGTCTTCTCATTATTGCAAAATTGCCGCGGGTAGCAGAAATGTATGAAGACGACGTTGTTGAAATTCCCACGGAAATTATATTAACAGGAGACTTAATTAAGACAATTTTTGGCGATCTGCTGCAAAAGTCAATGCAGGAACTTTCAGAACGAGTCATTGCCGCGCTGACAAATGTGCAGACATTAGAAATGAATAGGAGCGATTCTGTTATCAGTGAAGACTGAAGATCCAAATGATGCACCAAATTTCCCTGTTGAATTCCTCAATCAGCAAACTCCATCCAGCAAGCCACCTCATGTGCTGTACTTAAGCAAGGTGTCATCATCATGTTGCTGAAAAACTTGAACCCTAAAAAAGGACTGCAATGGAACTCGATTGATTGTGGAAGAGCCTGGACGAAATTTGATAAGAGCATGAATTATCACAATGATTCCATTTCCGATAAATTCTAGCATACGCTATAATAATAAACAAGGCTCAAGACCAGTCATTTGATCACGTTGGCATGCATTTGAAGACCGGAGTATTTTCACACGGCCAACTGTATGTGGCTTTATCACAATCAAGAGTTGCAAGACAAAAGAAATTGTATATTGAATCTAATCCACAGCAAGGAAGATTATTAATTAACCAGAGACAATTTACACGCAATGTAGTTTTAAAAGAAGTTCTTTAAATAAAATCAATTTGTTTATCAAATATTACTTTGCATACCCAGCGAAGCGGGTACAACCAACTAGTATATGATATTTACTCGAAAAGCTATAAAAATAAGTTCGTTTTATTTTGAGAAATGAACGGTAGACTTTTCTCAATACTTGGCCAATCCGGTGTTTCACGAAATAAGTCCCTCTCAAGGACTTCTACGTCCAAAAATGTAAAATTCTATCGGCAAATGTATTGTTCACATGAGTTTCATAACATTATATGTAGTTTATGTTTCCATACTTCGTAGAGTTCAATTGCCTAGAAATTAATTCTCTATGCATTCCATTTTTTAGCGTTTTAAAGGACAGTTTCAAAAATAAATGACAAAATCAGTCTTTTATAAAAAATAAAAAAATACAGGGGGTCAATTCTCAAAAATTCTCGCATACTTCTATCTGTCAAAATCTCCAATTTCATGCGAAAGACTGAAATTTGCAATTCTCAAAATCCGTCTGCTGCTTTTTCTAGGCGGATTTGCTTCTCGCATACGGAATTGTGAGTTTGGCACTTCGAAGAACGATTTTTTTTTAATATCTGTGTGAAATAATTTATTGTGACGAAGCAAAGATAATTTAAATGAAATGAAAACAAAGGAAGAATACCGGTCATGTGACCAACGACTAAACAGAGGCACTTTTTGAATTCATTGAAATGAATATTACCATTGAATAACTACAAATAGTAACGGCACCGATGCAATCATCCGCTACGCGGTCCATACGTCTCTGCGATCGCTTGTGCTGGTCACAAATCAGTAAGAATAGACCGTCGACTCCTCCCATATAACGAACTTTGCCTACAAGTTGCCGGCGGGCCCAGGATTTTTCATGTATTGGTGCGGTACAAAATCAAAGGAGCGCCATTAACGCACGCATACTTGAAAAATCCTAGGCCCATGGTATAGCATGGAAAATCTTTGACGCCATTAATTTTGACATTTACACGTATTCACAGATACGGTAATT
The DNA here is from genome assembly GCA_949372485.1 of Cheilosia soror. Taxonomy (NCBI): domain Eukaryota; kingdom Metazoa; phylum Arthropoda; class Insecta; order Diptera; family Syrphidae; genus Cheilosia; species Cheilosia soror. Next base: position 55,933,639 of record OX443561.1, on the reverse strand, counting down.
TTTTCCGGGGGGAATCGGGTAGGTGTACGGGAAGTCGGCGGTCTATTCTTACTGGTTTGTGGTGAACTGTCAAAAAAAAGTTCGTGTTTCTTTTTTAGCTCAGAGACATCAGACATCAGAGCTCAGATTTTGTGTTTCTTTTTTCGCTCAGAGAATGTTCAGAGCGCGCTCTACGAGAATAAATTGACTGAGCTGAGCACACTGAGTAAAAAGGTCATAAACAAATCAGAGCGCTCCGAGGACGCTCGGTTCAGAGCGCGCTTATAATGCTCGAGCTAAAAAAGAAAAACGCCTAATGTGATTTTCCATTGGGCACACGCACATCTGATTTTTATTTCAGATCTCAGATTTTTCGTGCCACATGGAACATGCAATGAAAGCATTTTTGTTTAAAAAAATGGCTTTTACTATAACTTATGTTTTCGTACGTAAAAAATTTTTTTCACATAATTTTTAGGAAATTTCTCATGGATACATATTTCATAAAAAAAATTCAAATGTATAAAGTAAAAATTATGAGAAAAAAACATTTTAAGCAAAAAAAATTATAACAGCATATATTCAAAATTTTAAGTTAAGAAGCCATAACTTTTTTGAAGCTGCACAGAAGTAAATGAGAAGTCCCTGTGTTCGCGTCATTATCCAATGCACTAAATAATATGCAGTATTTATGTTTTATATTTATGTTTAGCAATTATAAAGCCAAAATGTATCGCATACTTTTAGGCATCATAATGAATAAATATTACACTCATTTTAGTTACTCATTCTAAAATACAGTAATTAGATTATGTATTTAATTAGTTTTTCACCACAGTGACTAAAGCGGCCACTGGCTTAGTAATTTATTTTCTGAATTGTTAGTTCTGCTCAGAGACTCAAACAATAAAGATGGTTAAAGGTAATATCTTGCGTTTCTTTTTCTTTGTACTGCTCGGTACTGCAAAAGAACTTTGTTCTCTCCTTAGCAAATTCAACTTGGTGAAAGACGAAGGAGTTACGAACAACCCAAAAGCATTTTAACCATCGGCTGTCAACCCAATCAGCCAATTTGGATTTTTCAACAACAGCATCTCGGGAAACACGCTGTCACCCTCAATCCCCACAGTCTTGCTTACATCATCGGAAGTTTTAGCTTTTCCCGATTTTGAAAAGCCGTTCAATTTAACCACGGACGCTTCGAATTACGCGATTGGGGCGGTGCTATCAGAGCACATATTGGGTATTAATAAGCCGATTGTGTACATGTCACGGTCACTCAATAAGACAGAAGAGAATTACGCAACCAATGACAAGGAAATGCTTGCGATCGTGTGGGCTCTCGATAACCTTCGATCCTACGTTTACGGAGCGAGGAAGATACGCATCCATACAGACCATCAACCTCTTACCTTCGCTTTGGGTAACCGAAACTTCAATGCCAAATTAGAAAGGTGGAAGGCACGTATAGAGGAATACAACTATGAGTTGATTTACAAACCTGGTAAATCGAACTTAGTTGCTGACTCTCTATCGAGACTTAGAACCCAAGTCAACCACTTGACTGACTCGGCTGGCACTCAGGTAGCACACAGCTCTAATGCTTGTGAGCAAGTATTATTAAACATTTAAGTGGCCTCAACTCCAAATGCGTTTCGCCCCGATGTGGTGGGTGGGCTCATCAGTAGACGAACAACCACATCTGTCTGGACGCACTATTTACTCGATGTTTACCGAGACTATATGGAATCACAAACACAAAGTGACTGTGAACCATAACCTAATACGAGTCTTTGGTCAAAGATTAATCGTATAGGATTATTTGCCCGTGGCCTGGCGCAGTTTAATACCAAAAATGTTTCAAGTCAAGAATAAATTCAAGAAATGAATATAGTTTGTGGAGTAAGCATTAAATATTATTAAACATTTAAGTGGCCTCAACTCCAAATGCGTTTATGCAAGAATCAAAGGAATTCAGGCAAAAAATAAGCCCATTTTTCGAAAAGAAATTGTCGAGGGAAACAATAAAATACATAAAACCCACTTAAAAAATTTTGGAACTTAAAATTAAACTATTACAGACTATTCAAAAAAAAAGTGGAGTGTATGCACAGCACTTTTACAATGCACCTACAGTTAGGCAGATGAAAAAAACATCTAATCTAGAGCTTATTTTGCTTTCCCTTCCGGAAACCCGAATATATGTGTCGAACATATTATTTTTAAGATTATTCATTTAACTTTAAGCTTACTTTGGCTTCCCTTCTGGAAACCTGATATTTGTAGCGAACATATTAGTTTTAATTTAAAAAGATAAGTTTTAATGCTAAGTCCATTCCGTAGAAATAGAAGTAAAATGTTTATAACGATGAAATAGCTCCTTGTCATTTTTCTTGAACGTGGAGCCTCCACACTTACTCCTGACAGTCTTCCAGGGATTCCAAATTTTTAATTACAAGTCACTTTTCAGGGAAAAACTGAGTTTGCTATCAAGTTAAGAATGACAATACCATAGTACCTTAAAAAAAAGTTTTTTTTTTTAAATCGTTTTTACCGTTTTCGAGAAAAAGCCAATTTTCAAAACTGCCGTTGCTGGACTTTTTAGCGAAAAACTGGGTATGCAGTCATGTTAAGCATGCTTACATTAACTCAACTATCAATTTTGGTTCAAATCGTTAGAGCCGTTTTCGAAAAAATCTAAATTTAGGCATATTTGATAAAATTTTTATATGGGAGGTACCGTTAATATAAGGGCTAGCATAAAAAGAAGCCTAAAAACTAGACCACCAGCTTCGGCCAAAAATGAGAGTTTCGTAGAGCCAGTTTTGAAATAAGTAGCTCCGCCTCTTTTTCTATCTGTGAATACGTGTGAATAAGCGAAAATATATGAAATAAGACAATTGAATCTAAGATGGCTTTGAAATAATTTAAATAATTTAAATAATTGACCACTATTGGGACGTTTTAAGCAAATGGTGTGTATGGTGTGGTGAATTAATTACCAGCGATTCTATGCAATTTTGTTGACATATATTTTGAGCTCTTTCTTCTTATATTTTAAAGAAATTCATTTTATTTTCGATGAGTGCGTCTGTTATTAAAGTGTTAATATATTAATATTTTGGAATAAATAATTATGAAAGTTAAACGAAAACTATTTTGTTCATCTATAATAGGTATGTTTATTGTTTTATTTTGCTATGAGGAGAATATGATAAATGTATTTTGAATTAGGTATTGTAACGAAGTGGCTGTTCAAAAAATTAAAAATCAACATTTGTCACTTAAAACATGGACTGCTTGTCATTTTTATATAAAAACTGCTAGAAAACGTGTTTTAAAACTGCATACGCGCTACGGAATGCACGTAGTGTATACACGTCAAATTTAAATGAAAAAGTGGCATTTTTGATTTTTCCAAAAACAAAAAAAAAGGTCGTTTCCATAGTAACGCGTAAACTAAAGCGAAAAGTGAACTGTATTGAAAAGTGTAGGTACGTAATATTTTAATTTAAAACACGTAATTATCTTATTTGTTTTGTTATGTCATTATAGTTTTGCTTTTTGTGTAGGTATTCTTTTGTTTTTCACAATGAAATTATATAATTTAATAATCCATACATTTTTAATAACATTCGCGGTTTTTACTTATTTGATTCTATGTAGTTTTGACATTCAAATATAGTGGAAAATTAGCGAATTAACTAATACGAAAACATACAGGCAGTTTTAAAACATTTAATTGCATTAAAAAATATTTCCTGAAATTCGCATATTTGCCCTAGCGAAAGCGTAATATATGCTAATAAATTCTTATTTACACCTGATGCAGCTTCCTTGTGTTATAAGCCGATATGTGATATGACAATGCACACTTACGATTTGGTCTTATAAGTGCCCAAAACGTATTTTTTCTTAAATTCGATGACCAATTTATTTGTTGATTAAAATAAATTCATCAGATTTTTCTTGTAGATGTAAATAAAACAATAAACATATTAAGCCTGATAAAACAAATGTCCTCTTTCCTTTTTTTTAATTATTTATTCGAAAACTCAGTAGGTACACTTTAATAAAACAAACAATCAAAGAAAATAAATAAATTTTCTTTAAGAATATAGAACAAGTAAAAGTGTTATCATCGGCTTGGCCGATGCTTTGATACCCTCCACTGCATAAAAGTCATGCAAAATGTTTGCCATGCGAGTTAGTATGTGTCTAATATTAGTTTTGTATGGTAGATAGCAGAACTACTTTACCGACATAGACAATTTTCAATACCAACCTGACGACGGTTAAAAAAAGTCCTCTCACAAAATTCCATTCACCTAAGTCGATTAGTTTGGACGCTATCGTGCTTTCAACAGATGAGATATATGCTGGTCAAATATTGGCTTTGTATGGGAGGTAACAGAACTACTTGACCGACATGGACCATTTTACCATTTTAATACAAACCTGGCGACGGTAAAAAGAAGTCGTCTCACAAAATTTCATTGGCCTAGGTCAATTCCTTTAGACGCTATCGTGCTTTCAACAGACAGACAGACAGACAGACAGACAGACGGACATGGCTAAATCGATTCAGAATGTGATCCTGATTCAGAATATATATACTTTATAGGGTCTCCGGTGAATCCTTTTTGGCGTTACAAACGTAATGGCAAAGTGAATATACCTTCCTGTGGAGGGTATATAAAAGGGTCTTTATATCAGCAAAACTAAAAAATCATGTTTGAAGATTTTTTTATCATCCATTTTAGCTTTGCAGTTGGACTGGGCAAAATCCTCAACTTGTTGTTCCTTCCCGCGGGCGCCCGTCTGAAAATGGCCAATCAGCTTGTCTGGTTGGTGTCAGCCAAGGATTTATGCTTACGCTTTAATCGTATGTCGTGATCCATTAGTTGAGGTGGGAGAAAACCCTAAAATCGTACCTGTTTCCAGAGGTGGAGAGAGCGTATAGTAAACCGTGCTTCTGGTTGCAATCGGCCGGAGGTAAAACCGGCTATTAACGAGCTCCCTCAGACGCCTTGGCGCGGGTCTGTTGTATTTAGCCTTACCCAGGTATAGCGGCGCTGCCTGGGCTGACCTTGATATTTCCGGCTCTACTCGTGGGGACTAATTTAACGTAACAGAAAAATGGACAAAACAAAAAAAACAATTATCAAAAAACAAAAAGCAATTCACGCTAGGGGGGAATCGGAGCTGAGCGAAGGAGAGTTATCTTCTTCTTCAACTGTCTCCCTCCTGGCGTTAGAATTGGAGGAAGGGAGGTTGTTGGCTAGCGATAGTGGGGAGTCTGACGATCACAGGTGAATCAAAGGGTAACGCGGTGGAGGAAAAAGTTGAGACAGCTGGAACATCCGCTGTCAGTGAGGCTTTATCCGATATCGCAAAAAAACAGGAAAAGAAATTGGCTGAGGAAAAGGCAGAGGTAGCTGGAACTTCCGCTACCAATGAAGCTAGATCCGACGTCAATGCTAGTCAGGGTAATGCTCAAGAAGGGGGAAAAGCGGGAACAGCTGGCTCGTCCGCTGTGACCGGTGCTCCCTCCGACTTAAACAGCAAAGGTGCGAAGCACAATCAGCACCAGAAGGCAAAGGCTGCAATACGTGGCGCAAAGCGCAAGGTGGCCAAATATGAGGGTTGCGATCCCAGCACTCTCAGCAAATGGGAAAAATCTTCTTTTGAAAGAGCAAAGGCTACTTTGGCCGCTCCACCGCTCAATCAAAAGAAGACAAAAAAGAGGGCTACTGTGCAGACGAGGGAGGAAGCCGGACCGGCGCCCTCTACGTCCTACGCAGCAATTGCAAAGGGGAAGAACTCTGCTGAGACGGGTTTCAGCAGCAAGAGAGGCAGGTCGGACGACGTCGCGGAGCCCAATGACGCGAAGAAGATGAAGGCTGGGACTTCATCGGTACTTCGTCGAGGGCAAAGCGACCCGAAAGATGAGCTTCTCGTTGCTGTAGTAAACGAGCGGGAACCTTGCGGTCGTCTGACAATCGACCAGTGGAAATACGTCGAAGAAAAATTCCAAGACGCCCTGTGGAAGGAGTTGTCCGACACAGGAAACCCGGAACTTTTATTTGACGGTGCTGGTTGGGAAGGAGGGCGCAAGGTTGTCGCTTGTGGAAACACTTCTTCGGTGGAATTCTTGAGAGGGTTCATCCTGGAGTGCAGCGACTCATGGGAAGGCATAAAACTTAAATGCATGACGGTGGCGGAGTTGGCGCAGTACACTCCGCCGACGGCATGGGTTTGGGTTCCGTGCCCTTATACTTACCCAGAGAAGCTCCTAGGGCTTCTCCATGTGCAAAATCGGGAACTCAAAGCCGACACATGGAGAGTCCTAAAGACGGGACCACGGCAATATGGCCAGCACTTCTTGCTGTCCTTAAATAAGGAAAGTCTTCCATACCTGGAGAAATCCAACGGTATGGTAAGATATAGTATGGGAAGAGTTATGGTAAAAACGACCAAGGGCAAAGATGAGGAGGAGCCGCCTGTTAATGATGATGGAAGCGCTGCAGATAAACCTGCATCATAGTAGGGCAGCGACGGCCTGTTTGTTGGAGTACATCATCAAGCAGGACGTCGCGGCAATACTGATACAGGACCCTTGGATCAATAAGAACAACGAGATCCAAGGTCTCAAGAACAGGAATTATACGTTGTTCTATAAGGGAAAAGGTAAAATCAGGACTTGTATCTTAATTAAAAACCATATAAGGGCTTTTCTTTTGAATAATTACAGTTCAGGAGAATTGACTGCAGTAATCTGCGAAAGGGAAGACGGTAAACCGCTATGTCTAACATCAGCCTACCTCCCATACGACTCTGAGGTAGTTATCCCGGAGAAGTTGAAGAAGCTGGCTGGACAGACAAACTGGATGCACGTAATGGGCTGTGATGCAAATGCCCATCACTCTCAATGGGGCAGCAGTGACATTAATGCAAGAGGTGAGTGTCTTTATGATTTTATTATAACGTCCAACCTCATAATATGTAATAGAGGGAATTCACCTACTTTTGTAGTCAGAAATAGGGAGGTTTTAGACATCACCCTTGTCTCTAATACAGATAAGTTGGTAGTTGGAAATTGGAGGGTTGTGGAAGAAGCGTCTTTGTCAGATCATCGATGGATACGTTTCAACGTCAACTTCCATAGTAGGGCATGTAGTTTTCATAGGAATCCTAGAAAAGCAGATTGGGCTAAATATACGGTAATGGTAAATCAGCATCTTGACACCCAGCCCGGTCCTGGCAATACTGCCAAGGACCTGGATAGGGCGGTTGAGCTGATAAACCAAACACTGACAACGGCATTTGAGAAGATATGCCCGGAAAATAAGACACCAAAAAGGGTACAGCCGAAATGGTGGAATAGGGAGATAGGGCTGAAACAGAAAGAAGTAAGGAAACTCTACAATAGGGCGAAGTTGGTCAGGGACGACACCACATGGAATGAGTATACCGAAAGTAAAAGGCAATTCAAATATTTAATCAGGAAATCCAAACGAGTTTCGTGGAAACTTTTCTGCGAATCAATCTCGGATACAGATAAGGCTTCGAGACTACGCAAAGTACTCTCAAAAGAGGCAAGTGTACCTAGCTACCTCAAAAAGAAAGACGGTACCTGGGCCGAAAGCAGTCAGGAGGTTCTGGTAACCCTGGTGGAATCTCACTTTCCCGAGGCTACTATCCCAGAGGATTCTGAGCTGCAAGGTCGTACGGATATCAACTGTGACCCCCTCACGAGGGGGGAGATAGTTGATCTCATAAATCGGAGAAAAGTGCGGTGGGCTTTGCAGTCCTTCAAACCGTATAAATCCTCGGGCCCAGATGGAATTTTGCCGATCATGCTGCAAAAGGCACCTGAGAGGGCGATTCGGAAAATTACGGAGATTCTAAGACAGAGTCTGAAATTAGGGTACATACCAGCAGCATGGCGGGAGGTGAAAGTGGTTTTCATTCCCAAAGCTGGCAAGCAGGGGCATATAACAGCGAAGGATTTCAGACCAATCAGTCTGTCATCCTTTATGCTAAAAACCCTAGAGCGGCTATTAGAAGTTCATATCAGGAGCAAATGTAATAATGGATTCTTAATGGATTCTTAAGCACATAAAGCAACTTGCGGGGAGTAGTGCACTACGGCTCGCAACACTGGGCTACTTCAGAGAGGGCAGTTTTGAACACTGTACAATACTAGCGAAGTTACTCCCGGGTGTACAGGTGCAAACTGATGAAATACACCCCTTGGTCGACTTCGACACTCCGTACGAAGTGTCGTACCCGGAAAGATATGAATGGCAAAGGGATAAAGTAATTAAGCATTGCGAAATAGCGGTCTACACGGACGGCTCAAAAACAGCGGAAGGTACGGGTGCTGGAATCTATTGCCTAGATCCAGATCTAAAAGTGTCTATACGACTACCGGATACAAGCAGTGTCTTCCAATCAGAAGTTCTGGGTGTTATGAAGGCGGCAGAGCTAATGCGGATGAGATCTATATCTGGAAGGGATATAGCCATCTACATCGATAGCCAGGCTGCACTCAAGGCACTGGAATCTACGAACATCAATTCTGAATTAGTCAGGAACTGTCGCACAATGCTTAAGGCATTATGCAGTCAGAACCGAGTGAGACTGTGCTGGGTACCAGGACACTGCGGTATAGTTGGAAATGAGCAGGCGGATGAGCTTGCGAGGATCGGCGGGGAATTGCATGACGTAGGAGATGTGGATATTAAACCACCTCCTTGCATCATAAAAAGCAATATTAGGAATAAAATAAACAAGGAAGCCGACCGGAGGTGGGAGGGCCTCACCGGTCACGCGGTATCTTAGGCACTTTGGCCGCAATACGACCGTAAAAGATCTAGGGAAATCCTCAAACTAGGCAGGGAACAGCTCAGGACACTGATCGGCATATTATCATGTCGCAGTAGAAGGAAATTTTTGGGCAGGTACTTCTTCCAACATTTAGGGGAGATAGACAATACCAACTTCAAGGGGCTACTTGGTTTTTGCAGGGAAATTGGGGTTTTCTCAAGGGCAAGTGTTTAGGTGTTTTTCCATTGTAGGTCACTGCAATTGGTTCCCCCTAGAAATCGCGATGGGCCCTTATGGTGCCTAGTGCCGTATGAGTCATCTCATACCCCTTTTTAACCTAACCTAACCTAACCTAGCTTTGCAGCTTAAACTAATATTTTTTTTTTCGGAATAATGTCAAAGGAATTCCATTATGACAGTAACTACCCATTTATATTTATATGCTTTTTAATGAAATATAAGTTGGTAACAATTTCCCCACACCGAACACACAATTTGCTTAACACGTCCCGATAACGGCCAATTTATTTGAATTATTTGAATTTTTTCAAAGTTACCACCGAATAACTGTAAATGTTACTATGTGCCAGTGTATGCGTGACCAAATTCACCCTCCGTTTACTTTAACATTGCAGTATTGCACGCATACTTAACCACGCAGTAACTTTTTGAAATTGGCTCTATGAAACTCTCATTTTTGGCCGAAGCTGGTGGTCTATTCGTGAAACGGTACGCTACGCATTCCGTAGCGCATATGCTGTTTTCTAGCAGGTTTGTCGCAAACGACTGACGACATTTGATTTGTCGTGTCGAGTCGTTTGGAATTTGGTATTGCGTAACTGAAACGACTCGACTCTCTGAACTCTCACATTCCACATACATTCCACAAACTATGACACATGTGGTTTGACATTTCAGTCGACGAATTTATATTTGGTCTGGTGTTTTGTTTGTGAGTTGGTGAATTATTCAATAAAACAAATCAAAAATGAAGAGTGTTGAGATGTTTTTTGAAAGCATTGACGAAGAAGAAAACCAGAAAAAAGAGCTGGTAAAGTTATGAAAGAAAATTCGAACCAAATCCAATCGTTTGGATTTGCCCAACGTTAAGTGAGTGTCGCCCCATTGCCGATTAACATCACTTTTTCTAGGCCTTTGTGAATGATTTTGCCGAAGAATAATTTTTCTGCATTTCGTTCACTAAATTTGTTTGTTTTGTTATCTCCATTCTGCAAAAAAACTATAATTGTTTTTCAGTTGATTAAAAATTAAGTTCAAATACTTTTTTCAGCACTTTATCACACAGTCGCCCGCAAAATAGTCGACGACAGAAATGTAGCATTTCCACGACAAACATCGTCACACAACGACTCACGCAATACCGACGATCGTCGTCGAAAAATACAATCCACATTTGTTGACATTTCAGACGCCATTTGTCGATCGTCGCCGCGACAGAAGTCGTTTATTTTTAGTCTCCAATACCAAACAGTCGTGTCGTTTTTTTTTTTAGAGTAGTAAACGACAACGACAATAGGGGTGATTATTATGCTTTTTAATAAAATATAAGTTGGTAATTAATTCACACAATTTGCTTAACACGTCCCAATAGCGGTCAATTATTTCAAAGCCATCTCAGATTCAATTGTCTTATTTCATTTTTTTTTGCTTATACACACGTATTCACAGCTGAATATGGGAAATTGACAAAATGGAACCTTATTGTTTTCGCTACGATGTCTGTCCGTCTGTCCGAACCCACTAAGCCAATTTTGTATCTAGGTCTATCTCAAAAAGTAATTGACGTAGAAGCCTGAAATTTACACAACAACCGGTACATTACAATCTCTAGTTAAACGGTAAATTACGAATGATGTGCGATAGTCTGACTGGTTTTGGAGTACCTACCTAATTAATAATTTAGTGAAACAAATATTTTTCTTTATATGGACCTAGGTCCATCAAATCAAAGAACAACCGACACAAACGTTTTCGAAACACCAACTCTGACCAAGAACGGAACCTTCGGTGCGCGAGTGGCGAGTGATACTCGCACTTGGGCGGTTTTTCTATGTAATATACCCTTCTTTACTCAACTAACCTAAGTCTACCCGTCTCGCCCGACATGACTTTCATGTGAAGGCATGTGTGGCTACGCACATAGGAATGATAATGCCCATAATTTGTAGCCATGCAGTGAAATTATTCTGCAAAAAATATTTTGCCTGTCGAATTTCATGGGACTGTTTATTCCATTGAATTCGTTGACGTTGACGTATCTGTCGACGCCGAACCGAGCCCTTAAACAATGTTGGAAAACTACACGGATACATTTGTATTCATATCTTCATATTTATTTTTATTTTTGTAAGTAAAGTATCCATTAACTGCAATAATTATTTGTTTGCTAAATTCGCACTAATTATGAATGCTATAATATTATATGTACAGCATATACTCGGCCCTATCATGGTATCCGTTCCGAAAGAAAAATTCTCCGATTTTGTACGAATCGGAGAATTTTGCTTCATGGTAATCGTTCCGATAAGCTGTTCGGAACATTTCTCCGACAATACGTAACGCACACCGGCAGTCTACGTTTCAGTGCGATGGGTTGCGTTTTTTGCACCTGGTTTTGACAGCCACACGTCAATTTTTCTCCGATTGTCTCCGACATCTGTTCATCGCGGAAATATTTTAGTGAATAAAATGCGTTGATGCATGATCGGAAAACGGATACTTTGAACGCAAATTTAGTATCCGACTGGATTTGCGTTGCGGAGAAAAGTACTCTCCGAACGGATACCATGATAGGGCCGACTATGGCGATAGACACCGGCGACAGAAGTTTTAATTGTAATACATATCATAAAATCTATTTTTAAAATACATAGTATGTCCATTTAATGTATTTCCATCTACGGAATTAACTGAATTCTCTGTTGGTTAAAACTATTGGGGCCACCAAGCTCCATCCATAAATTGCAACACATGTCCAGCTTGATACTATTTTTATCCACATAGATGCAGTATTAGCATTGAAATACTTGATGTCCGAGTTTGGTCTGTGTTAAATAGAAAATAAATTCATTATTAGGTATGTAGGTATATGTATAATGTACTATTCTATGCATAATGTATTCGGTATAAATAACAATTTAACTTTGTACTGTATAATAATATATTTAGTATTAAAATATTAAATCTAAATTCAAGGGAAAGGCTACAAAATCAGATTATATTAACCTGGCTGTTAGATATTAGCTACTAACTCTAATTGACGGTTTAAACATTTTTCAAACAACTGTTAGGACAAACAATTTCTGCATTTCGTGCAACGTCTTATCGTGACTTATGAAACATCATGTTGAAATTAACAACATTTAATTTATATAAAGTTATATGTTTAAAGCTTAATTATATATTTGCCTGAACTTTAATCTATAATCTACTACTTTGTCAGTATAACATTTTGTACTTAACATTTTATGAATTGATTGTCAATATGACACTTGCTAACTTTATACTTTCTTATTAAACCTGAAGTCAAACCAAAAGGACACGTTTTTTCGTTTTAATTCAATCTCTCTTTTTTATTAGCATCCTCAGTAATTTTAACACATCAATACGCCAAATCTTATGATCCAAAATACACCAAACAAGGCGAAACAAAGCACAATGGTTTTTGTAAAATGTAATGCAACAAAAAGGTCTGTTCCTTTACTTTTAAATCTTACGAATTTTTACTCAATGTCGTCCCTTAACTTGAAAAATTCGTAAAAGAGAGCGGCTTAGAGAGAGCAGTCGGATAAATGGCCGCCACGGCTTTGCTGGCAAGTACGTACTCTTGTATTGAAATTTTCTATGACCGTTTCGCACAAATGTGGCTGAATTTCATTAATACAGCGCCGAATATATATACTGCTCCGGAGGATGTAGCCAGCACAATATTGAACGATTTTTTTAAAATCAGCCAAATAGTTCCAGAGTTAGTATCTACCACCCCTTTACCTCTCCCCCGTCACAAAATTAGTCCTTCGTAATCTGTACTTATCCGAACGGTGTCACCATCACAACTGTTAAAGAATTTTTAAAATCGGCGTAGTGCCTTGATAGTTAAGTATGAGAGGTACCCTTTACTTCCCCCCTTTATTTTTACTCCTCTATCACCATACTAAAACATAAATGGGAACAGTTTCAAAAACTAATGGGTTACATTACTGTTCTATTATTTTATTGTATTGCGATTATAACTGAACCAGCATACAAAACTTCAAAGTCCTAATTCAATATTTAAAAACAGACAACTGGGTTTAACCAGTGTTGCATTTGTTGAACTAAAAAAATCGGCATTTATAATGAAAAATGGACAAATAAATGCAAGTTTAGGAACTAGAACATAACATAATATAAAAGGATAATAGAATGTGTGTTTTGAAATTTTAAAAATCACCAAACCAGAACAATTTGATCGGCTAATTGGGATTCTCCAAGAAGAACCTGATCACTGGCCACTAATAGGTTAGGTAGGCAGTTTTGTTCGAAAAAAAAAATATATTTATGAGGAATTGGAGCTCAATAGCGTAGATCCAAGGACAATGTAAAATAAGAATGTTTCTAATTGCTAGGTTCCACATTTCACTTTCACTCGAAATGAAATCGGAAATGAATTTTTGTGTTTTACATCACTGTATTCGATTTCGATTTCAACATTTTCGAAATTGAGACAAAGTGAAATTGTGATTTCGAAAAAATTTCTGAGTTTCCGAATCGCTCGAAATGCAGAACACTGAAAACGAATTCACTCGATTTGCAATTTCGATTTCACTCGATTTCTGGAACCTAGCTGTAAATACAAATTCCTAAATAGAAGTCATTACCACTGCACCTCTGGTAACTTCCTTCTGCTATGAAACGAAGAGCATACGAAATTTGGAATTGCCGAAAAACGAGTTACACAATACAAAAGTAACAATTGATTGATACATTTTACCAACTATCAATTGGTTGTTGATTGACAACCCCAATAGGGGTGGTTTGCTTCATTAATAAGCCTTAAATTGAATAACTGAAAATCTGAGCCCGTTAGAAAAACTTCAGGCTTAGTATGCTTACTTTGTATTTGGGAGTTCTAATGGATCGGAGTGATCGCAAATACTTTTTCTCATTCGTAAGACATTGACCAAACTCTCATCGTCCTCTTCTAATTCACCAAAAAACAATTAAACACTCCTTACCATTGTTTTATTTTAATTGCAAATAATAGTTTACCTTTGCATACCTCGTTCCATTTGAATTTCACAAATAATAAACTCACAAAATTGACGTGTAACAGCTGATTTTGACTTTCAATATGCGCCTAAAAGATGGCAATTTATTTTCTAAAGACAACCGAAAAGAGTTGTCTTGTATAAAGGTGGGTTTCCACATGTCGGTTGATTGACAAAGTTTGACAGCCCTCGCGTTTATGTCATTGAACGACACCAACGTCAGTTCATTTCCACTTATGCCAATTATTGGCAAAAAATCGTTTGTCAGTTGATTGACCAACTTATGAACTCGATGCCAATTAAATTTTCTGTGTCAATTATAGACAAAGTGACATTTTGTTTGACAATTCAGCTATTTCCATTTGTCCAGTGGTTTCTTTGTCAGTTATTGGCAAACGCTGTTAGTCAATTCATTGACAAGCAATTTTTCGCTATTTCCACTTGCCAATTGTTTAATTGGCATAAAAATACGTCAATTGCCAATTTCAAATCGACAAGTGGAAACCCAGCATAATACGAACAATTTGTTCGTCATGAAGAGAACATAACTAAGTTTAGTTGTTATCCATAATAGGCACTTAAGCTCATGAAAGGTATGATTTGATTAATTATTATACCACGCGATCATATCGTTACACTTTCCTCACTCTGGATGGACCCGAAAGATGAATGTTAGCTCAAAATACTCAGATGGTAGACACCCAAGGCCTAGCTTACGTAACAATTAAATTAAAAGTTCTAAATTCGTGCTATTTTGAAAAAAACCGGCCAAGTGCGAGTCACTCGCGCACCGAAGGTTCCATACGTACGTAGTACTAGTGAATTATATTTACATAATCTTTTGGTTCATATATATATAGGTACTGTACATGCATAGTTAAGAACGCCGTCACCGTCACTCGTCAGTTAAATCCACCGACTCGGCTCCACCCAACTAGCAATAACAATAATACTAATACAAATACAAAGAGCACCCATGAATGAGAATGAGATGAATGGAGAAAGGGTAATGGATATGCAAAGGAAGTGAAACATGGAAGTTCCAATTAGAGCGTATTTTATGGCATTATGGCAATTGACAAATTTTTGTAAATCTTCCAAATATTAAAATTTCGGAAAAATAGCCCTCAGGGCCTCAGCACGTACTATCTACGAACATGATCTACATAAAATTAGTATATGTATTTTTTGTAAATCAAGAAATAAACAGTAGCGAAATTAAGAAAAAGCGCATAAATGAATGGAAATGGCCAAGCGCGAGAAAGAAAGTCTAAATGCATGGTGTTGCAGATATGCATCATAGACAAAATATCGCAAAAATATCTATTTCATATAATATTTGCAAAACTTTTTTTGCACAAATATCAAAACGAACAAATAAAAAAACTATAAAAAAAAATACTTACATGCATTAAAATAGTTATTTTTGTTTATTGTTTATATTAAATTCAACAGACCCACTATAAGAGGACATGATATTGGTAGGATATAATCACCCCTAAGGTGGAATCCGCCGCGCCGGGGGAATTATTGACGGAAAAGAATATTTTGGTACCGTCGAATCCGCAAAGTGAAGTGCGAGAGCACATGATAAACTCGATCCTTCAATATGCGCTTACATGATAATTTTCAATCCGATCACAGAAAATGTTGTTATCGGATTGACTGAATTCCGTTTCGATCCGATCAGTGTTTACATGGGACTCAATTCGAACTGAATCCGGATTAAATCGCTCATGTAAACATAGTAAATGAAACGACGTACCCGTACGTCGGCGAGTTTTTCTGACAACGAATAGATAAGGACCACTGAAACTACAAACCATATTGCCACATCGATTTTTTTTACAAAACAGAGCTGCACTTTTATTGATTTTTTAACAATATTTGAATATTCTAAGAGCAACCAATTCGCACCTCTTAGCCCTTCAATGCATGATTTTTAATTTTTTTTTTAATTAAATGTTTTTTTCACCCCTATCATGAAATCCGCCGGGGGAATTGTTCACGGAAAAGAATATTTTGGTATCGTCGAATCCGCAAAGAAAAATCATCCTTGCACATCCACATCAACTTCAGCACATCCACATCAACTTCAGCACATCCACACCTAACCTAGCAACATCGAGTTCAAATCAAAGCATTCTTACGTTTTCACAGATATCAACTCTATTGGCACCATCCAGAATTATAGACATCAACGATGCCTTTTGTGTTGATTGCACTGATTTCTCTAATGACCAACCTGCAGCTGCAACTAAAGAAATTCAAAACATACAATTCAGCACTGAAATTGAGCCTCAATCTGAAGTATCGACGCAAGGCGATCAAAATCTTGCTAACTTGCTTTAGAAGCAAACAAACGTGCAGGAAGAATACCTGAAACGTATAGCTAACCATTTAAAAGAAAATAATAGATGTGAAATTGACTTTTAATTTCTTTTATATTTTAAGTTTTTGTTATTTGTTTGTTTGTTTGTTGTCACATACTATATTGAAGCAAACAGATTGAATTAAATAATTAATTATTTGATACGACTTTTTGTTCATTAGTTTTTGAATAACGTATCCGGTAAATCCAATGGATTGGATTTTGTTGTCGTGAAAGTAAAACGCCACTCGGAATAAGGGCGAATGTTTCTGAATGCTCGACTTTCGAGAAAAACACGACCATTTTATGGTCCCGTACCCAAAGGGATAAAACGAACCTTATTATTTTCGCTGCGATATCTGTCCGTCTGTCTGTCCTAACCCACTAAGCTGTATCGAAAAAACCAGTAGGTATATGCCGACATTTAAACTGACGTTAGGGAAACTATAGGTATTTATTATATGAGCGAACAGCTGATGTACCAATGTACGAAACCTTTGTTAATAATTGTTATATAATATTTGTCTACGTTTCTTTCAAAAAAATTAGTTTGTTCCCACAAAAAGTATGATTTAAGCATTTAATACATTTCATTTCGAATTTTATGGACGAACAACACCTTTGTTACCTTTTATCGAATTGCACAACCGCTCAATTTTTCAAATACAGTCCGGCCGACAGCAGTCACAATTGACTCAAGTTGCGATTTGTAAGACCGTGTCTCGTTAAAAAGTTATCCTCAATTGATTTTCTAATACGAAACAAATTATCCCACCCCGGAAGCTATAGATAATGATAATAAATGATTATAAGAAAGTTTTCTTTCCCTTTGTTGCTGTAATGTTATTACTTTTTCAACGCACATATAAATGTTTGAAAATTGGCAAAGGATCATTATTTAATACTTGATAATACATAAATGTTTGTATTTCATCTTCTTTTATTTAGAGCGAAATGAAAGAACTTTATAAACGTAATAAAACAGAAATCACGATTGATACTAATTTTTATTTTATTGGTACCGTATGCATTTCGGTTCACAACAGTATAACCATCATCAGCCAGCGTCGTTTGAATTTCATCGTTCAATTTTAAGAATTAAATGGCGAATAACCCAACATCACTTAACTGCGTACATAGTTACATTTGGCAAGATTTTACTTTACTGCCCATTCGAAAATAACAGTTTTTTTTGCACAGTCCGATTAATTTCAGTGCGTCTCCGATTTTGATGAAACTTTTTTTATAAGTTAACTGCACATTTAGGAAATATATAAAAAAATATTTTACAAAAATTGGACACTCCATTCCTGAGATTTTGGTACTATTTTATATGGTATTTGTTGAACTTTGGGGGCGTGACACGCCCAAACGGTAAGAGACCGCCAACTTTTTTTGCAGATTTGAGCTCAGCGCATTAAAGTCAATCGGAATAAAGAAAAAAAAAATTTATTTTTTTTCGAATGGGCAGTAAAGTAAAATCTAGCCTTACATTTTATATACGCCTTATTCATATACATATTAATAAATAAACCTTCCCAACACAATATACTTAGATAATACGGAATATGTTTTTTTACAAAATAAAGTCCTTGTTAGCCAAAAGTGATTTTGATGTTTTTTTATTTGATATGTGTAAAACTGGGCCTTAATAATGCGAGCTTCTAAATTTAATGTTTTGACTAGAATTTTTTATTATACAGGCGGAATATATTGTATTTTTTTTGTTTTTACTTACTTATACCAATTCGTCAAGGTCATCATCACGTACAATGAAGCTGTTACAAACACTATATGGAAAAGTGACCATGAGTAAGCCACGCCTTCTTCTTCGTTATCGCCTCCATCCTCAACCATTTTTCCAGCCTCACCATCTGCTAAAGTTGCTGTTAATACTAATTAATTGCGTGCCCATAAATAAAGTAATATATTTAAGAAAGTGCGTTCAAGTTAACTCTTTTAAAATCTGTTGGTAGTTTTATATTGAGGGTATTCATGCAACGTCGTAAGTTTACGACACACGTTTCATGAACGCCCCAAATAGCTGTTTGCGTAAATGATGGTAAACCAATCAGCTGTTTCAAATGAGAGGGAACGAACGAATTGATAAAATACAAACAAATCACTTTTGATGCAATTATAAATAGAAAATTGCACAATTTACTATTCCAAGTGTAGGATAATTAGTTAGTCCATCAAATTGTATTAAGAAAACAAGTTTTAAAAGGGTTTAAATAACGAAATTTCTAATTACAATCTTTTTGCCGCGAACGAAAACTCCCTTTGTTTCGAATTAGAAATTTCGTTATTTAAACTCTTTTTAAAACTTGTTTTCTTAATACAATTTGTTGGATTAACACCCAAATTGGCGTAGTAAGTTTACCATCTTGTGGTAAATGACGTACTAAGTTTACTACGTTTACGACGAATTTACGACGTTGCATGAATACCCCTATTGTGTTAAAATACATAATGTATATATAATATATATATGTATATATCTACAAAACTGGCGTGCGCATGCAAGAACTCTCGAATGTAAAACCTGTACCCGACCAATACCTTCACAAATCCGTCGAAAAGTAAACATAAAATTCGGGGAGAATGATGAGATATGTAAAAAATTTAACATATTTTTTGGAGCTACTCATTTAATCTTTTACAACAACCGCACCTAAATTCAACATTTGAGCAGACAAAATTTCGAAATCCAATTTTGTGTTCCCACTGAAACTTCAACATTTCAAATGACAGCTAGTATAAGAATTCATTAACTACCAGTGGCGTGGAGTCCATATAACCAGATTACTACCGAGTTACCTTTTAAAAGTTTCAGTTTCAGCTAGACAAAAATGTTTACCTAAAAACGAGCAACATAAAACCCACGGAATAAACGTAATATGTATCTATTCTTCATAGATACATGTAGCGCAGGCTACACACACACCGACCCCATCAACTCAATTGAACTTTACTATCAAGCACACACGGAAACAAACACCCTTCTGTATCATTAGTATTAAATAGAATAGAACTGCCCACACTTTCTGAGCATAACCAAAGCTAAAATTACCCGAAATAAGTCGGGTTATAAAATCTCTCGCTGGATAGAACAAATTTGCCTCCTTTCTCTTTTGCACAGTTGCGATTTTCTGAGTTTGCTCCTCTCTGTTCAACGCCCGCTTTCTTATGCAAAAAAATAACCCGCTTTTCTTCGGGTTATTTGGTGGGTTTTGTGTGTATCTTTTATCGCTGCGCTGTGGTGTAATTGAGTATTTCTGTATTTGGTGAATTTGAATTGTGTGTGTATCTCCTATTGCTGCGCTGTGCTGTGATGTAGAATGCAGTAGGTCCGTCAGTTCCCTTTACCTGATTTTCCTACTTTTTCTGAGGGGAGTATCCTCTGTTCAAAGGCCGCTTTCTTGCAATAAAATAACACGCTTTTTCCGACTTATTGGGGAGATTTTGTATCTTGTAAAAAATAAACAAACTGATGTGTTTATAGTTTAAAAACAAGTGGCTAAGTGATAAAAGTGTTTTGAGTCTTGGCTATGATCTGCGTAACTAAATAAGTTTGACGAAATTTTTTAAAGTGTAGGTAGATGATTTTGCTGATTTTGATTTAAATACTCATTTCAAGAACCTTTATGTAAAAATAAAGGAAAATATTATATAGGACAAGATACAAATCGTTCACGCAATTATTTTTTTTTTGATTTATTGAACAAATCGAAATATGAAAGTTTTCCACTATTAGATGAAGATGAAAAAATATCTTCATTAATTTAATTTCCTCCTAGAGTTTTCGATTTTATGGTTTCAAAAAATTAACTGAAGGTTTTGTATACCTACTACATCTTCCCTTTGACATTTTGATATTTTTCGACTTCGACTTACCATTTAAAATTATTAACGCCACGCCACTGTTACCTACTGATGTTTTTTGTGCTTCGAAATCAGAAGTGGTTTGTACCTAAAGAATTCATTTTTTGTTATATTAATCTAAACATGAATACTAGTGATAATTCACTATTCAGACATATTTTTCCTACTTCCAATTTTTTTTATCTTTTACAATCTAGTTTTACAGCGTTTTTTTTTGTCAGTGAGCTCAAAAGTCATCAGATTTAGGTCTGTTCGATTTGACAAACTTACAAATGCAGCGAGGCAATTCAACATTTCGCTGAAAACCAAAATTTTGAAATGTTGGAAAATATATGGCGAAATGCTGAACATTTGGCCTGAAATGCCAAATTTAGCCGAAATGATGAATTTAGGTGCGGTGAAAACGTACTATAAGTGTGATCTGTAAATAAAATGTCCCAACGTTTTTGTTTTTGCATGTCATGTAATCGGAATATTTTTTACGTATACATGCGTATGTCAGCCATATATCCGACACAGAATGGCACGTAAATATGCCAAAATATGCATTGAGCGCATGCTCTACGTCTACCGTACAAACAAAGTTCGAAGTGCTGTTTTACAGGGTCTAATATGTAAGTAAATATGTTTCATTTGAGAATGAAAGCCAATTTATAACGGCGCTTTGCCGCGCGCGTGGGTTCACAGGTAGAGTAGAACCAATGCTTTCATATGGTGCAAGCCAAAATGCGGCGTCAGGCTTCGGATCGACTATAGATTCTAAACTCGGCGCCCAAGTAGAGGAACTTTCTACTTTCAGGGGCGTTGGGCGGCTTTGTCATTTCATTTTCGGTTTGGTTTGTTCGATTTGATAATATTTAAAGTGGTAGAGCATATGCTGTTCATGTTGGAGTACCATGGATTCACTTAGGGTATATACGTACTCGTTTTTAGTAGAATATGAGGTATTTTCAATACAAATTAATGATTTTACTGTGTAGTAATGACGAATATTTTTTGTTGCAATGTTACTAGTGATTTATTTAGATTGTTGACGGAAAAAATATATGCTCAAATGTTATGTAGGTACACGCTTTTCATATTTTAATTTTGTCTGAAACTACTCTATGCTTTATACAATTTATAAACGAAATAAATATTTTTGTTTAGAATATTTTTTTTCTAGTCGAGGGTCAAACTAATTTCCTGAAATGTGCAAATGATAGGTATACATAATTCATTACTTGGTGGTTGGTGTATCCGTCCAGATTTGCTCGTGCCAATAAACAGCATTGCTTAGATATATTTTTTATTATCTATCGGGACAATGCACATGAATATGCGCACCATTGCCGAGTTTGAACCAACTTCACGGGAATTCTCCGGCTAATATAGAAGATTCCCTGTAAATTTGAACTCAATCGGCTGAAAGGTTTGGAAGTCCATATATACTAACATAAAAAAAATGTCTAGACAAGACACCAAAGATCTTTTCGGAAATATAGCAAACAAAAATGTTCGCGTCTTTAATTAATACAGGCAATGACCCTAATTAGAGGGTCATAAAATTTTAAATATCTACCTGTCTCGCCTGAAACAACTTTCATGAGAAGGCATGTACCTGTGTATCTATGCACATTTCATGCACCAGACAGTTCTTATACAAAAATTTCCAAAAAAATATTCCACGACAAGAAAAGTGAAAATACATGTTCTTACATAATTAATTTATTAATTTATTACTATTTTGAACAAATTTCCTCTTAATTCGTGCATTAAAAATAACAGGTATAAGCAAAAAGGAGTAGACTTGCATTCTGCTCTGAATTCGGGTATATTAACATAAACCAAATAGAACTTTCAATCTCTCATACTCTAGTCTCTCAACGCGCCAAAGCTCTGAAGCGACATTTAGTTTTGGAAAACTGCGGCTTGCGCACCTTGACATAATGGCCAAATCACAACGGCGCTTTGCCGCTTGCGTACGTTGGCAGGCGTTTTAGAAACTTTACCGTACTTTATGTCAACGCGCGCAAGCCGCAATTTTCCAAAACTAAATGCCGCTTCAGAGCGTTGGCGCGTTGAGAGACTAGAGTATGAGAGATTAAAAGTTCTGTTTGGTTTATGCTAATATAACCTAATTCAGAGCAGAATGCAAGTTTACTCCTTTTTGCTTATAATTGTTATTTTAATGCACAAATTAAGAGGAAATGTGTTTAAAATAGTAAAAAATGCATAAATAAATAACAATAAATACATAGATACAAAAGTACATGCCTTCCCATAATCCTTTCAGCGAGACAGGTAGATTTTTAGTTTAGTTGAGAAAATATGGGCAAATTAAATTGAAATTGAATTGATTACTTTGTGGAATACTTGAAAAACGATTTAAGTGAGCAAGATTACCAAATGACCAGCATATTTTATCTGCGGTGTGAAAAGAAGTTCAGTCACTAAAATACAGAGGTGCAATTTTGTTAAAAACTTGCTTTGGCTATTAAAAAAAAAAAACCTATTAATAAATTCTCAAGTATGGATACCGACGATCTACTCCATTTTTCAATTCATATTTATATTTTATTTCTGTTATATTTATACATATGCTGGTATGCTGGACATTCGGACGAATGCGATCGCAGGTACTGCTTCTCGTCACTCGCTGGGTTTTTACCGCATCCGGTCACCCATCGCCAGTAATGACAATGCATATTGAAAGGATTTTTTGACCCTTTAATTAAGTTTATTGCCTGGGTATTAATTAGGTACACGGGCATTTTTTTGCTATATTTCCGCGAAGATCTTCGGTGTCTTGTCCAGACATTTTTTTTATGTTCCTATGTACTGACTTACCAAGGAATTGTTATGTTCCTATGTTCAAAACCTTCCAGACGATTGACAAATTTACAGGGAATCTGCGATATTGGACGGAGAATTCCCGTGAATTTGGGTCAAAGTCGGACAAAGATACGCATATTCCTGTGGATTGTACCGATAGACAATAAAATATATATCTAAGCAATGCAATTCATTGGCACGAGCAAACCTGGGTGGGTACACCAAGTAATAATATAATACCTATCATTTGCACATCGCAGGAAATTAGATTTACCCTTTATTTAGATTTTTTTTCAGCAGGATAGAGGTAAGAGTTATGAGCCTGAAATGCCTGGCGGGACATCTTTGACGATTTCTACTATTAAAACATTTGCAAGGGGAATGGTATGGTTGCCAGTGGCGAACAGTGAAGGTTCTATTAGGCAGGTAGCAAGTGGTTTATACTCTATTGCGAGATAGCTGAGCAGGCAAGAAGACTTGCACCAAAATATAACACAAAATATGTACGTGTCGTGTATATTTGATTTCTTAAGTAGTAAAATTGTTCAACTGCTCCATCTCCGAGAGTACAAGCTTCGGCATTCCGCATTTCTCAGGTTTTTTTTTTCCTGTCTTCCAGTTTGAAAGAGTTAAATCAGTTAGTGTTACTTACCTTCCTTGTCTGTCTCAGAATTAGTGATTTTTGATACTTCTACAGCCGAGCTGACGCAATTATAAAATACACATAACATCCATACAACAAGACCTATGATGTTGGTAGTGTCAAAAGTAGCTTTGGGGCTCTCCTTTATAAAAGATGTCATCGTCGGATTGCATTCGACTTCTGTAAAAAAAAAAGGATAGGGTTAATGACAGAATCAGCTATAGCAATATTGAAATTAAAATCTTAAAAATTATAATGGATACTAAACACATGCCCTCACAAAGCGAACTTTTTGAAATCTTGTGTCAGATGAAAATAACTGAAATATAGGTATTTCACACGGAAAATAGGTTCAATATTATATTTTAAGCCCTTCATTTTATAAAACGTCACTATTAATAACAACAATTTCGAGGTAGTTAAGGTGTTCACCTACCTCGGAGTAAACATGAACTCCACGAAAGACACCCTAGTGGAAACCGTTGGTACTTCAGTTTGGCAAAACAACTGGGTTCAAAACTCCTAACTCTAAACTACTCTAACTAAAACTCGAACTCCTGTCAGTTCTGCTTTATCGCGCCGGGTGCTGGAAGATAAGCAAGAAGGGAGAGCTGATATTAAAATCCTTCGAAAGAAAAATACGGATGCGGATTTTTGGTCATGTGTGCGAGGAGAACGTATGGAGGAGAAGATACAACCACGAACTCTATGAGCTGTACTAAGATGTGGATGTAGTCCAAAAAGCCAAAACACGTCGACTACATTGCCTCGGCCACATCTTGCGAATGGACAATAATGCTCCACCTAAGAGGATTATCGGATCCCAGCCCCCAGATTCGAGGAGACAAAGTCAAGGAAGACCGAACCTCCTTTTCAAAGACCAAGCCACTGCGGATGCCATAGCGCTTCGTCTCGACAACTGAAAGCAGCGTGCTCGGGATCGTAGAGGATCGAAGGCTGCAGTGTCTCAGGCAGAGACTCTTCACGGGTCGGGAGGCCAATAAGTAATTAAGTCGTATTAGCTAACGTACAAAGTACCTAAATACATCGAAGCTATATCAATTTTGAACATTTTTTGTTTTGCGCCTCTGCAAAAATTTTGAAAAGTGACATGCAATAGTATAGATAGGAGAGACATATCATTTAGTTTTTTGTTGCTGCATTTTACAGAAAGATCACTCGTAGATTCGCTCTTTTAACAAAGAGTCTAATTATTTTGTGCAATTAAAATCCCTAAAGACATAAGAACAGGGCTGAGAATGGAGAAACAGTTTGTATTTTATTTTTTGCTTACCAATTCTTCTTTAAAAGAGTTACATAATATGTATATACAAAAAGATAAATAATTACATGTTTGCATTTGGAATTTGTATAACTTACCGGGATTATTTGTAACTGCTGACCAAGTTAAATAAACCGTGTAAAGAGTGACCATCGAACTCTGTAGAAGACCTGAATGTGGGAGCTTCTCTTGAACCGAAGGCAGTACAGATGTAACGCTCATTATAACACACAGGACAATATTTGACGAAATGAAGAATTTGTTCAACGCGCATCCATCTGACTAGAATGACGGTTGAAAGATACTTTATTATCAAGAAATTAATTAAGAAAACGAAATGCCGTTTAACTCTTTTTTAAATAAATTTTTTTTTTATCAAGAAATATTATATTTACCTTTGTAAAATAAACGAACAGAAGTGAAACCCCGATTATAGAACAAATATATTGAAGAAGAGTCACTGAAACCAGCGCGTAATAATAACCACGATTGGAATCGGAATTCTCTATAAACATATAGAATTAATATATAATTGGTTAAAAATCCAGTCATCTTCTTACCGATCCAATTTTCTGCTAATGAGTGTGCGAAATCGACGATTATTATTAGTTGTACTACAATGAAGGCAAATCCTCCAAAAAGCCCAATCCACATCATAGTCGGCCCAAAAGATCCATCGGGAATAAATATTGCTCCAATAGTCGCTCCAATGCATAGCAGAAATTTTAATCCCCAAAATTGATTTTGTATATGGGATCGAGGATCACGTGATGATTTCACTCCAATCATTATTATAGCCATTAAACCAAAGAAACAAACGAGGCCAAAGCAGATTCGATAAACTGCCATATAACCTAATGCATATTGGCAATCGATTTGTCCAATTGTGCTCTTTACTATTGCACTGGTAGAAGTAGTATTTGAGTTTAAACAAAACGGAAGTTTTTTTAGTGTGTCCTGTAATCCTGGTGAAAGGGTAATAGCTCCAAGTATAGTTCCTATGAGCAACATAAGCGCATACATCAAACGAGAAGAAACTGAGTTTCGACATGACGGACAAGCTTGACAGCATATAGAGCACGCTGTACCAGTACAACAACATGCCAGCTATATAATAAATGAACCAAATAAAATATTTAGTAAACTTTATTAGAACATTTTGTAGTGATAAAAATACTAATATGTAGTTTAAAAAACTAATGAAAGTCCTTCATAAGTATGTAGGTACTGCATACATAAGAGCAAAAAATAAAAATTAACCAATCTATTTTTAAGGTTTATCCTAGAAGAATCTTAGAGTAGGCCATGTTTGTGTAGTTTACACTCGATTATTATGCATAAAACATAAGTCAAAATACAAAAATTAAGCTAATTGTCATTGTCATACATGGTCACATATGTATGTACTAGGTTTGGCAGCTTTATTAAAAAAAATTAGGTCAGATAAAACTTTCGCATAACACCTAATTATTATTATCGATAAATTCATGATTAAAAATTATCTGTAAATTATATACTTTCTTTCTTTTGCCAACAAATGAACTTATATTTGGTCCATTTAATATTACACTTTGAGTGACAACACAAACTATAAGAAAGTTAGCAAGAAGAAATGAAATGCGACATTATTCTTACCTGATGTACAATGTACTGCGATTTTGCATGTGTTTGTTGTTTTTCAGTATACATATTCAGTTTTCAGCCGGGACCCGAGAGAAACCTTTTACAGGTGTTCATATGCGAAGAAATAAGGATCTTAAAATGATTACCCTTGGGCGCAGTAGCGCAGTGGTTAGTGTGCTGGACTACTGTGCGAGGGATCCCAGGTTCGATCCCCGGAAAAACACAAATTACATCTTAAAGTTTTTTCTACTGCGCCACCTCTCGCGAACGTTTGACAAACATCCGAGTGTATGACTGTTATGAAAAAGCTTCTCAATTCAGCCGTTCGGACTCGGCATAGAATTGTAGGTCCCTTCCATTCGTCCCAAAAATAGAAACTCACACATATGAATGGTTGCGAAAAGCTAGGCCTAGGGTGTCTACCCGCCTGTTGCGCTATTTATTTATTTATTTAAAGAAACAGACAGGCAGAATTTCGATGATTGACATAATGCAACGACTTACCGGGAAAATAAATCACGTATTTGGATAGTTTTTGTTTTTCACTTCACTGCAGTTTATGTGCTAAATGAACATTAAATATATTGCCTTGAAAGTTTCAACACAATAATTAACTGATGTAAAAAATATAGCACATATAACGAATGCAATGTACCTCTCATTCTTTCTACCAAGCGCTATTCACCGTACGGCCTACTCACACCTAACCCACATAAAATCATGATAATGCTTGCGAATTACGCCCACCACCCCAAAGCAGAGAAACAACAGAAAATTATTGGTTTAGCATTGATTTCCCATTTGATCAACTAAGATCTGATATTTAACTTATTGTTTCTCAGCTTCTGGTTGGAGCAGAAAGATGAATGATAGCTCAAAATACTCGGGGAAGAATTGCCTATAAACAGTTAAACGATATTTTGTATTGATTGAGATTTATGAATATTATGGCAAGTTGAATGAAGCAAAGTCAAAATAACATTATGGAATATGTATAGCGTACAAAAGGAAATTTGTTTTTTTCGCATAATTAAAGAAATAAAATAATATAGCCTACTGCACGCAGAGGTGCCTAAAGAATATTTTAGTGAAGGTTTCATCAAAATTCGCTCAGTAGTTTCTGAGAACACTGCGAACATAATTTTATCAGTTACGTCTTTATATAATAGTATATAGATATATAGATAGATAGTATAGAAGTATAGATATACTAGCTGAACCCCCGCCAGCTTCGCCATGCCTTTTTTTGCTTTTTTTTTATTTTATTTTATTTATTTACGGGCGACAATGTTTTAATTTTTTTTGTGTTGGAGGTGCCACGCCACTTTGCCCAACTTTGACCAATCTTCATAGGAGGACTCTACGGCCAATACCTAAGATTATCTGTAAGTTTGATCTCAATCGATTGGGTGGTTTTCGAGATATGTATACGATTTTGAATGTTTTGTTTTGTATAGGCGGTCCCACGCCCCTTTGTCAGATTTTGACCAATCTTCACAGGAGCACTCCACGGCCATTACCTAAAAGTATCTGTAAGTTTGACTTCAATCGATTTGTGGTTTTCGAGATATACGATTTTAAATGTTTTGTTTTGTATAGGCGGTCCACGCCCCTTTGTCAGATTTTGACCAATCTTCACAGGAGCACTCCACGGCCATTACCTAAAAGTATCTGTAAGTTTGACTTCAATCGATTTGTGGTTTTCGAGATATACAATTTTGAATGTTTTTTTTTTTGTATGGGCGGTGCCACGCCCCTTTGTCAGATTTTGACCAATCTTGATAGAAGCACTCTACGGCCAATACCTAAGATAATCTGTAAGTTTGATCTCAATCGATTGGGTGGTTTTCGAGATATGTATACGATTTTGAATGTTTTTTTGTATAGGCGGTGCCACGCCCCTTTGTCCGAATTTGAATTTGTTTAGCCTATCTCCCGATCACCGTAATTACCGACATTTAAAAAAAAATCAACAAAATTGGTTAAAAATTACGGGCGACAAAGGGAAATGTTTTTTTTACTTATTGTTATTACCCTCGAGTGGCAACCATGTTTGTTATTACCCATGTCTTTACGATAGGGGTGATGAAATGTCGAAAAACGTTGTTTTAAAGGGTGATATAGGAGACAAATTGCAAAGAAATTAAATGAGAACGGCTCCGGCTTGTTCTCTCTTTTTATTTATGCCGTGTTCGTGCAAACAAATTCTTTTTCTTTTTCGTGAGTTTCGTAGCACGGCAAATAAAATCAATTATTCCTAATCCGAGCTGTTTGACATTTTGAAAAAATTTGATGATAGCAAGCCATCTGTTTGACGTCGTCTAACGCGGCGTTGAGAACATCGCGTCAAAATAATCTTACCGCCGCTTAAAATAATCTCACCGCGGCGTTAATAACGCGTTCTGTTTGACGAAACCTTAAGCTGATATCGAAGAGAGCATTTCACCAAAACCCATATAACAGCTCAGCTATACAAGAACCATGAGTGCGGAAAAATGCATTTGTGGCTTGGAAGCTGTAACGAGCAATTTGAAAGTCCAAGAGCCTGTCTAATTGCGCCAACCTTTCTCTTAGCGACCAAGATTCGACAATTTTGTGTTTTAGTTGCTGCAGCTATAAGTTACAAATCGAACGAAAAATGTAACACCTTCGACGACGTTGCGTCAAGTCCTTATGATTCGCTAATGCCTCGAACTCGTAGAGTTTGGCGATTCTTGGGAAATGGGATTACTCGTATGAGCGGATGCTAATGCTTAGAATACAGTCTGAGGCAGCAGCAAATGCAATGTACGGGGAAATCACCTCCTAGACTTTTTACTATCGTCTGACATATTTATTACCAATGTTGGTTCTCAGCCAACCTTTGTGTCGGCAAGAAGAAGGGAAGTGGTTGAATTGACGTTATCTAATCGGTACTTCAAGTCGATTACAAACTGGAGAGTTCTGCCGGAAGTGTCACTGTCGGATCAAAGAGAGAAGAAGGAACCCGCGAGGTCGAGGATAAAAATAAATAGTTGGCGCACAGCTCCGTATAGGCACCCTAATGGCGAATGGAAGGGGTGTAGGATAATTAATCATCCCATCAACATTTATTAAGGAAACAAGTATATATTTTAGAGTGGAGAGAGAATAATTTTCCTCAAATAAATAATAATTGCAAGGTAGAATTTAACCGGGGATTAAAGATTGCCAAATTACAAATATATTTAAGTAAATTAGTTTTTTTTGCTACCTAATACCTTTGTATATATATTCCTATAGTAGCGCCAAGAAATGTAATAAAAATGTTGTACCAGTATCCCACCGAAGCTTCGGCGCTTCAATCGATCAATAATGAAAACTCAATTGATTTAGATGGAGCTTTAAATTTTTATGAAATTTTCGTCAGAACGAAAGCTATATTTAAACGAAAGTAATTGATGTTGTTTAAATCCGTCAACATAGCAATGCAGTATTTTCAACTGCTATTTAGGTAAGTGCATATGAAGATATTTTTTTTTACTTTGAGAAGTTACGGGTTTGCAAATGTAAGTATAGGTATGCATGTATGTACAATGTACATATTAAGCTTTTGCAAATAAATAAATAAATTGTCTTTGCAGGTTCTGTGAGTTCTCTTATGGTGGGGAGAGATGCAATCAGGAAAAAGAGGAAGAAAGCAATTCCTTAAATATGATATCTTTTTCGTTTTAAGGGACATTTCGGTTTAAAGTTAGACCATCGACTAAATAAGTTATATAGATGTCTCATCGCCATACAAATGGATGCTTGCACTTCTTTGCGATCGTCAAATATAGGTGGAAAACAAAACACACCGCCACCATACCTCATTCAAAAAGAAGAGTGGATTTGCTTTGCTGTTGCCTTGCTGTTGCCAAATGTATTATGATAGTTTGCAGGAATAGGTGCGTGCTGCAGTATAGCATGGGGTGTATTTGATTTGTTTGCGTCTTCGTAGGAGACGTACAGAAGAGATTTGGTTTAGGCTTTATGTGTTTTGTTTCATTTTTCTAGATTGGCGAATGAGTATTTTGGGGATAAAATTTCATGTTATTGTACACGGAAGTTGTTTCGTGTTGTTGTATTCTATTTGCTATATATTCTATATTCTATATTCTATATTCATATTTGCTTTATATTGTCTCATTATTGTTGGCCGGAGGTATGTGGAAATGAGTTAGTGGCAGAACGCAACTGAAAACAGTAAGCCAAAGACCGTGCTAACTGAAGAAGTTAAAGATTTGGCAATTGGAAATTTTAAGTGACCTTATGTGTAGACGTGACAATCTGTACGATTTGCGGGCTAAAGGTCAAAGATAAATTTTTTATATTTGCGACGTTTCGGACGTGATTACGTCCTTCATCAGGCCTTTATTAAATAACAAAACAAATATATAATTAATCACAAGTGTACAAGTGTGAGAAGTCAGATCAGAAGTTTTTTGGCTGTTTCCTTTTTAATGTAAATCTTCATGTTTCCTGCCGTAAGTCCCCTTGAATTCTCTCTCTCATATCTCTGTATGAAATAGCAGCTGTCAAAATAAACCTCAAAATGCGAAACGAAAGCTTAAACGGCAGAATGAAGGCGTTTAACTTAAACCGAGAATTGAACTCCACTTTGGGTTTAAACGAACACAGTAAACCGAAAATTTGTTGAACGAAGGTTTAAACTAAAACGAGAGTTTAAACTCTGACAGCCGTATTTATAAACGTGGCGTAGAGCCTGCTTAACTTTACGCACCCTCTAAAATGCCCTTACGCAGGACAACGTTATTTATAAACATTTTTCGAATTTAAGCAACGTAGTTTTAAGGCCGCGTAACTTAAACACACAAATTTGCGTTTAGAGGCTGCGTAGAGCTTGCGTAAATTGTTTTTTCTTTGGAAATGTCATTTACGGGGTGGAATCGTGAATCGAGTGATCACAAAAATTTGCATTTATTTTAAGTATTCTTTTAAATCGACCTGCGTTTTAGTTTTTCGCGTTGTAGTCTGAAAAATCGAATTATATTTTCTATTTGAAAAGTATAAAAATGCTTAAATGCAAATCGTGTTGAATTATTGCAGCAATTTGTTTCATTCGTGCTGGTGATGTTATTCGTTTTGTTTTGATACGAATATCCTTTAGAAACTCTCATTTTAGCTCTAATTATTGGTGTTCCTCGTCTGTGCTGTGATACAAAATTTTAAGAAATACTCTAGTTTTCTGTGTGTGTGCTATGTAATAATTTTTACAAAATACCGAATAAATGGTCATCCGGTATATTGATACCTATTTGTTTTGTTTTTTTTTTATCTTCATAAGGCCATCAGGATCAGCAACATAGAGCTCAGTTGCTTTCAGGGCCAGGCACCGATTTGTTTACACAAAAAATTTGTCAGAAAACAGCTGATGTCGGTTTCAGTGGAAGAAAGTACTAGTTTTCTGTATTTTTTGTAATAGTTTCTCATATATTTCACCTTATCTGGACACCAACCCCGTTTAGTAAAGCAACAGTGGAAAAATGTTTATAAATAACAATTTCAGCAAAGTAGCGTAGAGGCTGCGTAAATTCTTACGCGATGTTTAAGTAAACAAGCTCTCAGAGGCATTTTAAGGAAATATAATAAATACGGCTGTGACTGTGTAACTGGGCATCAGTCATTCAATTCTCGATTTGGTATGAGTAGCGACACCTATTACCATACCTGTACTACTGGATTGGCGCTACTAAAGGGATGTACATTATATACAAATACTGCAACAATTTGTTCTTATTTTTTTTTCTCCTTGTATCCCTATGTTTGGCATACAATTCTAGATATAAATAATTATTTTTATTCTTTGGGACCTTTATGAAAGGACTTTTATTCTTCCCAGAAGTAGGCAACACTTATTTTTATTCTCTTTTTGAGAAATTTTCTTTTTGCATACATTTAGCAAATATTTAAATCACAAAACAAATAGTATAGTGTATAGATATAGATATAGAACTTAGGACACGTTGAATAATTAAGGAACCAATTGTAGAGATTATAAATAAAAGTTATGTTATGGATTAGGATATTGCAAACAATCTGGTTCTTATTAATCGTAATTGAGTTGTCGTTGATCGTGACTGGTGTTTAAGGACTTTCAGGTGGATGTGGTAAGCTGGCAGAATATTAGGAACCGATGATAAAGAGGGTCATACTAGGGGTGAGTATCTCTCCGGGAGCAAATACCGACAAGCGCTGAGTCATTCCTAAGGTTAACGGAAGCCGTAAAACTAATGCTGCCCGTCCACCTAGTGCCCAACTCATCAATTTCGTATTCAACGCATTCAACTCTAATGTACGATGCCCTCAATTTTATCCAACCAACGCGTTTGATCTAGTTGGACATCGTTGCTCACCGCGTTGCTAAAGAAGTGTGCGGGTAGTGTACGAGCTCTTGTTGCTCGTTGAACATGCTTGTGCAACGCGTTGAGAAACGATTTTACAATAATGTGCTGCACATTATCTGTCCAACTCGTTCCTCAACTTCTTACATTTTTTGTTGACTCGAGTTGCGTTGGGTGCGACGAAATGCGTGTGTCTGTGCTAGTTGAGCCATTGGAATCAATCAACTGACATCTGTTTATGCACTGTGCATGGTTT
Source organism: Cheilosia soror (assembly GCA_949372485.1). Lineage (NCBI taxonomy): Eukaryota > Metazoa > Arthropoda > Insecta > Diptera > Syrphidae > Cheilosia > Cheilosia soror. The sequence goes on along the minus strand of OX443561.1, from coordinate 55,900,322 downwards.
ATCATTAAATTGCAACTCAGTTGTCTAGAAAAAGACGATGGTGTAGATCATGGGTGAGCAAACTTTTTCAGGTGACGGACTACTTTTACCTTTTACAAAACTTCGCGGTCCACTTGGAAATATTAGCCACAATACTTTGTCCAAGTTATTTTTTTTTTATTTTAGAAATAAAATTGTGTTTGGTATTTTTTTTTTCAGAATTCAAAAAATTAATAAAGAGAAAAAAGTTTATTTAACAAATAAAAAAACATGTATTTCATAACTGCTGTACACTAAAAATTTAAGAAATTCAGCAGTTCTTAAAAGTTGAAGCATGACACTGCCAATCGTCTTCTAAGTTTGTAAATCTCAAATACGCATCCAAGTTCTCTTCGGATTTTTCAAAACGGTGATCCCCATTCTTATAAATATGTTGAACAGAGGAATGACGTTAAATGAAGAGCTTTTTTTCAAGTTCACATACTTCTCTTCGCTTATAAATTTGCAGAAGCATACCTCGGAATCCGAATTATGAGCCTGCAGAGAACATCACTTTGAAGGAGTTAAATTTCCTGATTCGTTTAACTTTCTCCTACTAAGAGGAAGATAGATAAATATGTATTGTTTTCGTTTCGAAATTTCGAACTCAAGCTCTAGATTTTAATAATTCCATATTACGATATTGGAACTCAAAAAATTGGGTCACTTTTAACCCGATCTAAAAAAAAAAACTCCCGAGGGGACTGCCTTTCGTCATCCCGAATTGGATTGCACCTAGTCGTTCGACTAATCGGCAATATATTTTTGATTCATTTTAAAAAAAATAAGAAGATAAGTCCGCCGTTTGTTGAATTTCTAAACTTCTTTGATTGAAAATATGACCTAACTTTCTTGGTCTTAGCTAACTCTTATAGATCAAAAGGTTTTACCCGCCTAATCTCTTGATTACATTGTCAGTATTTAAAAGTTATGTTATTTCTGAGTTGGCATGCGTAAGAAGTCTACTTCTTACTTCCTTAGTACTTTATTTTGGAAAACTTGAATTTTTTGCAAATTTGTTTGGCATCTGCATGCCCACAGGCCAGAACTGTCTGTGATTTAGGGGTTTAGTTATATGCGACAAGAAAGCTAACCAATCTTCAGTATCAAGTTCGTGATGTATTCCATTTGTGGATGTTAGAAAATGTAGCATAATGTCTTCACCTCTTTATTTCGCTTTTATAGGCATAAATGGCAATAATTCTTCTATTACACTACAACTATACAACTATTACACAACACACAATGTCAACAATCAATCTTGTCAGATTCTGGCCTAAGGTTGTGCATACACAAAATCTGATGTCATATTGATGAGAGTATTTTAAAAATTGACACGTTTTTTGACATGGTGAAATAGTAGCTTTCAGTCTTTAATAATCAGAGTGACAGCTGCGAAAATGTCAACAACCGCAAGCAACTAAGTATGTGCGAAAGAATTTTTTAATATTATGCTAGAATTTTTGAACAACCATTGGTTGTAAATTTACATTTGTCACCTCACAAAACAAGTATAACAATGAACGCGTGGAGTACATTTTTTGTTTCAGAAATATAAATTCTACAAGAAAAAAATTTAATGTAATGTTGGTTTGTATAAAAATTAATGAAGGAGAAAAAATTTCGCTTGTATTTTATTTAAAAATATTTAATTGAAAATCTTGCGCGGTCCCCTAAAAATGGGCTGGCGGTCGACCGGTCGATCGCGATCGACGCACGGTTTGCCCAGCCCTGGTCTAGATCTACCCAGCGCAGATCTTTGCGGAAACACCAGTAATAAAACATCTGCGCGCACAAGTAATTAGTGCTAGACAACACATCCACCCCTAATAAAGCATTAAAGTCATGAGGAAAATCCAGAAAGGGAAAGCATACAAAATGAAAGTAGAACGAAGTACCTATGTTTTCTTTCAGTCACAAATCAAATGAAAAAAAAAAAAAATAAATAAACAAGAAACATTGCTCTGTACCCTAGGAAGATCACTACCAAACTGATGTCGAAAGCGAAACTCGAAATATTTTATGAGGGTGTGAGAAGCGTGCGTCCAACGCGTTGCCCAACAAGTGATGCTTGGTTAAATGTACGAGGGTATCAACGCGTTCTTCAACTCTGTGAGCAACCACAACGAAAACGCTGTTGTCCAACTCGAGGAACTTTTTTTTTTGCCAAAATCAGACATGTTGATCAACTAGGAAAAAAGTACGAGGTCATTCAACAATTGAATGAGTTGGTCAACTAGGTGTACGGGGTTATTCAACAATTGAATGAGTTGGTCAACTAGGTGTACGGGGTCATTCAACAGTTGAGTGAGTTGATAAACTAGGTGTACGGGGCCCGCAACGCGTTCAACACAGAAATGTTCAACTTTAATTGGAATTACGTTGCTCAACATGAACAACGTGAGTTTGTGCACTAGTGTACGAGCCTAAAAAAATTGTTTCTTCAACTGAAGAGTTGAATAAACTGTTGAATAAGATTGGTTGCTGCGTTGGGCACTAAGTGGACGGGCAGCATAAGTGTTGGATGGGAAAGTTGTAAAGTATTTGATGGAATTGACGTTTTGATATGCAATAAATGTGGAGGATATAATCACCGATCAGTTGAATATAAAAATGATTAAACATATCTCAACTGTTTAGAAAAACACAGAACTTACATATGGCTGTAAAAAAGAAGCCATTCAGGAATGCATAAACTGCATATGTGTAACAAAAGGCTTAACTTGGGACTCGAAGAAAATCATAAAACATTCAACAAAATATATCCAGTATATCTGGCTGGAAGCCAAGAAAAAAAGAATTGGATATTAGCAACCAAAGTCAGTAAAATGCATTTATATTAAAATTCAATGTCTTAAGGTGCTGGTACACGATATGTAGCACACCTCATATATATGTAGCACTGACGTCATTTTGACGTCAGCGAATGGTCCCAATAGGTACATGCCGTGTACAAGCTCTCTTTGTGCACTCTCTGTTGACGTCAGAGCCACATATATATGCGGCGTGCTACATATCGTGCACTAGCACTTTTAGAAATAATTTCGAAGAACTAGAAATACTGTGTGCTAGCAATAAATATGGTGGTTGGGTGTGTATGAATCGGGTAGGCGCTGATTGCTGATTCCAGCTGTTGCAACTTTTACATATACATACATCAATTGTGCTTATTTTATCTCCGCGTGGTAAGCACCGGGTACTGGTCTCGCTCAACCGGGCTTGGCTTGCTAAACTTGTAAGCGCGAGTCTTGAACACGAAGGAAATAGCAACACTATAATGCTCTGTCGGAATGACTGTCTGAACTAGTATCAGAGGTCTTACATGAGCCCCTCAAAAAGAGGACATACATCGGATGAATATAGAAGATTGAATCAACGGCGTTGTCAACAGTCGAGATGGCAGATACCTTGCTTGAGCTACTCTGACATATTTGGAGCAAAGGATTTTCAGCACTAGTCAGGGTGCTGAAATAGAGATGGTGGCGGATGAACCCTTTATAGGCCAGCGGCAGCACTCATATCCCCGAAGTGGGTTACTGACAACGGAGTATCCGACCCGCTGTCCTAGGGTCATCTTAGGGCCTGGTCCTCCAGGTTGAGGGTTGTGCGTGGGGCTAACTACGCAGCCGCGGAAAAAAATATTTGTTACGAAGCAACCAAAAGCATCGGATACGGATGGATTTACTGTTGACGACCCTGCAAAACGAAAAAAGGACGATGACGTTCGGATCTGCACGTGGAATGTTCGAACCCTGAACAGACCGCGTGCAGCCGAACAATTAGCGGAGGCCCTAGATTGCTACAATGCAGATACCACCGCCATCCAGGAACTGCGGTGGGATGGCCCGGCAAAAGAAGGATGAAAAACTGTGACATATACTACGGTGATTGCTACAGAGGACAGAAGCAGCGTCTATTCGGATGCGGATTCCTTGTAAGCGGCAGACTTAGGCAAGAAGTCTTGAGCTCTCGACACGTTAGTGAGCGCCTTACAACTATCCGCATCAAGCTTAAATTCGCCAACATCAGCCTGATATGGCCACCACAGAAGAGAAAGACAAAACTACCAAAGAATGTTTCTATGAGCTCCTCGACAAAACATATGAGCAATGTCCTAAATACGACGTTAAAATCGTCTTAGGTGATTTTAACGCCAAAATAGGAAAGGAGGACATCTTTGGTAGCACAATCGGAAAGCACAGCCTACACGACACCACGTCTGGAAACGGACTTAGGCTAATTGACTTTGCTGCGGGACGTAATGCTACTATAGCGAGCACACGGTTTCCACACCTCAACATACACAAAGGAACATGGCGGTCACCAGACCATCAAACGGTCAATCAAATTGACCATGTTGCGATCGACGCAAGGCACTCCTCCAGTATTCTAGATGTCCGAACTTTCCAAGCGGCCAACATAGACTCGGATCACTACCTTGTTGTAGCCAAGGTACGTATGCGGATATCCCAGACACTACAACAACGAGGAAATACTGTGAGAAGATTCAACGTTGAACGGCTACAAACGCAACAAACCGCCAGAACTTTTGCCGATCGCGTCTCCCTCAACCTCTCGAGAAGAAGAAGCCATCAGAAAAGCCGCGACTAATGTGCTAGGTTTCACCCGATCACCACCACGAAACCCTGGGTTTGATGAAGAGTGCCGGGAAGCATGTGCAGCAAAGCAACTGGCCTACAAAGCGGCACTGCAAAGAAGGACGAGAGCAGCTCCTGAGCTCTACGAGCAAAAAAGGAGGAAAGAACACCGGCTTCTCTGGAGGAAAAAGAAAGAGGATGAGAAGCGCGAGTTCGAGGAAATAGAGAGGTGTTACTCCAGGAACAATGTTCGGAAGTTTTACCAAAATGTAAAACGAACGTGTCACGGGAACAAGGCCCGAACAGAGACCTGTAGAGACGAACAAGGAAACCTTGTAGTAGAGTCAAAGTCGGTGCTATGGAAACATTTCTGCAGACTGCTAAACAGCGAAGACGACACAAATTCCGCTGTCAGGCAGAATGAACCATTCAACCTGGGCGATGAAAGCCAAGACCAAAATGAGGTAAGGATAGCAATATCCAAGCTGAAGTCCAACAAAGCTGCAGGACCGGACGGTTTATCGGCCGAGCTTTTTAAGGCAGCGGGGCATGACTTGGTAGAGAGCATACACCAACTCGTTTCTAAAATTTGGTCAGAGGAAAGTATGCCTGAAAAGTGGAGCCTCAGCATTGTTTGCCCGATCCATAAGAAAGGAGACCCTGTAAACTGCGCCAACTATAGAGGCATCAGTCTCCTTAACATCGCTTACAAAATCCTGTCTTTCGTACTGTGTGAACGCCTGAAACCATTTGTCAACGAACTGATTGGACCCTATCAGTGCGGTTTTAGGCCCGGTAAGTCCACAACCGACCAAATATTCACACTACGGCAGATCCTGGAGAAAACCCAAGAAGTCCAAATCGATACTCATCACCTATTTATCGATTTTAAAGCCGCATATGACAGCATTTACAGAGACGAGCTATACATAACAGAGCCATGTCTAGTTTTGGCATCCCTGCCAAACTTGTCAGATTGTGCAGAATGACGATGGAGAACGCTCGCTGCTCCGTAAAGGTCGGAAACAATCTCACCGAGACCTTTGATGTCAAAAAAGGATTTAGACAAGGTGATGCGCTGTCATGTGAATTTTTCAACATCATTCTTGAGAAAATTGTGCGAAACTCGCAAGCCAACACCAGGGGCACAATTTTCCAAAAGTCTGTGCAACTACTTGCATACGCTGACGACATCGACATCATTGGCAGAACACAGCGAGCTGTCACCGGTGCGTTTGCAAGTATCAGTACAGAGGCGGCAAAAATGGGTTTAGTGGTGAATGAGGGCAAAACAAAATATATGCTGTCAACAAGAAGGGACACACAATATCGACGAATCGGACAGAACGTCACGATAGACAGCTATAACTTTGAGGTAGTTCGGGACTTTGTCTACCTCGGCTCCGCTATTAATTCTGAAAATGACATCACATCAGAAATCAAGCGAAGAATTACACTTGCCAACCGCTGTTACTTTGGCCTAAGAAGGCAATTGATTAGTAAGGCCTTGTCGAGAAACACCAATTAGACTCTATATAAGACCCTCATCATTCCAGTCCTGCTTTGTGGCGCAGAATCATGGACGTTGTCAAAGGCCGATGAAGATCTCCTTGGTTGCTTGGAACGCAAAATTCTTCAAGTGATTTTCGGTCCCGTTTGCGTTGACGGGCTTTGGAGGAGGAGATTTAACACCGAACTCTACGAGCTGTACAGCGACATCGACCTGGTCAGAAAAGTACGTATCAGGCTAGGACATGTAGAGCGAATGAACACCAACGCTCCGGCCCGAAGAGTCTTCGATTCCAACCCGGAGGGACAACGCAGTAGAGGAAGACCTCGCCTTAGGTGGCGCGCACAAGTGGAAGGGGACCTCAACCAACTTGGAGTGCGCAACTGGAGGCAGTTAGCCAAAATTCGTGCTAACTGGAGAGGCGTGTTGGTTGAGGCCCAGGTCCACCCCGGACTGTAGCGCCATCTAAGTAAGTAAGTAAGAATAAGCATTCTAATACAAAAGACAACGACACAAACACTACAAAATATGAAAATTAAAGATAAACAATACAAATGAATTAAAAAAAAAAGAAGTAAACAGTATAGTACCTACAGATAATTAAGAAGAATCCAAAGATAGAGATAAAAGTATTAAGTTAATTATGTATTAGTTATAAATAATTAAAATAAATTTAAATTAAACTGAATTTTGATTTGATTTAAATAAGAATGAACTTAATAGTAAACAAGAACGAGAGGAACGGGAAACCACCTCTTTCAGATAATAAAAATACTATAATCTTCCCTAGTAAAATCATCATGCAAAATCAAACAATAAAAATGGCCCTCAGTCCCCGACAGACCTTAAATGGTCAGAGGGTGCTAAGAATCCCCGGTGGGTATCTCAAAATTGGAACATGGAATGTTCGTAGCCTATTACATCAAGCTGCATTCTCCCGATTATGTCGATATCGTCGGCGTAGGCGAGTAGATGGACGGACTTTTGAAAGATAGTGCCTCTGGCGTTTGAGTTTTGCACTATTCTTTCAAGAACGATGTTGAAGAAGTCACATGACAGCGCATCGCCTTGTCTAAATCCTTTTTTGACATCGAAGGTGTCGATGAGTTCTTTACCGACCTTGATGGAGCAGCGTGCATTCACCATTGTCATCCTACACAAACGGACGAGTTTGGCAGGAATGCCAAAACTAGACATTGCTCTGTATAGCTCGTCTCTATAAATGCTGTCATAGGCGGCCTTAAAATCGATGAAAAGGTGGTGGGTATCGATTTGGACTTCCTGAGTTTTTTCCAAGATCTGCCGCAATGTGAATATTTGGTCGATGGTAGACTTTCCTGGCCTGAAGCCACACTGATAGGGACCAATCAGATTGTTGACGAAAGGCTTCAGGCGTTCACACAGCACGGCAGATAAGATCTTGTAGGCGATGTTAAGAAAACTAATACCTCTGTAGTTGGCGCAGTTTAGAGGGTCTCCTTTCTTGAGGATCGGGCAAACAATGCTAAGGTTCCATTCATCGCGCATATTTTACAGATGAGTTGGTGCATGCTCCTAACCAAGTTATCGCCTGCCGCTTTGAATAGCTCGGCGGTTAGTCCATCTGCTCCAGCGGCTTTGTTGGACTTAAGCTTAGATATGGCTATCTTTAATTCGTCCAGGGTAGACGGAATTTTTGGTCTTCATAGTCCAGGTTGAATGGTTCATTCTGCCTGACAGCGGGATTTAGTTCGTCATCGCCGTTAAGCAGTCTGCAGAAGTAGTTCTGTCATATCCTCAGCGATTCTACTAAGATGTTCCCTTGTTCGTCCTTGCAGGCTTCGGTTCGGGCTCTGCAGCCTTGGCAGGTTCTTTTTACATTTTGGTAAAACTTTCGAACCTCATTCCTGCTGTAGCATCTCTCTATTTCCTCGATCGCGCGATTCTCGTGCTCTTTCTTTTTTTCTCCTGAGAAGCCGGTGTTCGTCTCTTCTTTTCTGCGCGTAGAGCTCACGACGTCAAACTTCCTCACAGTATTTACTTGTCTTGGCGGTGTTCGAGATATCCGAAGGCGTATCTTGGCTACAACAAGGTAGTGGTCCGAGTCAATGTTGGCCCCTTGGAACGTTCCGACATCCATAATACTGGAGGAGTGCCTTGCGTCGATCGCAATGTGGTCAATCTGATTGATGGTTGATTGGTCGGGAGATCTCCAAGTGCCTTTATGAATATCGAGATGCGGGAACCGCGTACTTGCTATGACAACATTTCGCCCCGCCGCGAAGTCGATCAGCCTAAATCCGTTATCGGAGGTGGTGTCGTGTAGGCTGTACCTTCCGACAGTACTACCAAAGATGCCCTCTCTTCCTATCTTTGCATTAAAATCACCTCCTAGGGCAATTTTAACATCATAGTTAGGGCACTGCTCGTACATAGTTGCCACTATTTTTCAAAAATAAATTTCCCTGATTTTCCCTGACCAATTTTCAAGTTTTCCCTGACTCAAATTTATACATTTATCAAAAAAAAAAATTGTCAGTTAGGTAATATCTTTTTTATAAGAAAAAGGATATTAGAATTTATACAGGGTGTTTCAGTTAGGCGGTATAATCCTTTCAGGGTAGATTCCTGAAGTTTCGCCGAAAATGAAATTGTATGGTCTATTCTCACCCTATTTCCCGTTATAGCCCATCAAAGTAGGTGATTTGGAGTTGTTACCGCTTAAAAGGCTATAACTTTTAAACTATTATCTATAGGTACAAGCATTTCGTACATTTTGAAAAGAAAATTTAGTAACGCATATAGTTAAGTCTTAAGCACTTCGGGTACATCTGTGTAGATACAAAAAAGTTATGGCTTCTTAAACTCAAAATTATGAAAATTTGTTGTTTAATTTTTTTACTTAAAATGTTTTTTTTTTTTTTTTTTTCTCAAAATGTTTACTTTATTAATTGTTTTATTTTTTTTTATGAAATTTTTATCCTTGAGAAATTTCCTAAAAACTATTGCAACTTTTTTTACGTACGATCAACAGAAGTTGTAGTAGAAGAAATTGTTTGTCATTCAAAACTGGTCAAAAAGAGACTCAATATTTCTCTAAACTAAACTTTTTCTTTCATAGCACCCCAGGGGTGTTAGATCAGGAGATCTGGGGCCTATTTCATAAAACTATTAGTCTAATACTTATAATTTTCAAGTTATTAGATCTAATAATGTATGGGCTAATAAAATTGTGTTTCATAAAAATATTGACGGGTTCTAATAATTCCCTTATGATTGATATAGGAATTATTAGTGCGACATTGCTGACAAATAAGTATCTGTATATATTTTACAACATATTATTTAGTTAATTAGTTTAACTAGTTCCTTGATTACATGGCGTACAGTTGCTTTTGAAACGCCGTGTATATCTACTAATCCGTGGTATTGACATCCGTTTCCTAACCAGTGAAGTGCTGTCCTGTAAGTAGTCTTTGGTTAGGGGACAAAGCAAAATTAAGGTAAGGTCCTATTCGTTGCAACAAATATTCAAGAGATTCACTATTAATTCGGAATTTTTCATTGAATTCGTAACTGGTATTTATTACATAATTTATTCTTTGTTTGAATACCCGACCGCGATGTACTCTTATAAAATCGTATTCATTAAACTCATCATCACTACTCGAAAACATATTAATTTTTTAATAAATTAATACAGGATAATAATTTAAATACACTATGATGGATACAAATTAAGATTAAGCACATTTTTGACGGCCAATCGTATTTGACTAACCAAACTTTTCTTACTAGAAAATTTGTACTCATGTTTCTTGATTAATAGAAAAAAAAAATATTAATTATTAGTACAGCAAAAATAATTACTAATAAAATTGTTCCTTCGAAACATAATCTTGCTACAGTAATAATTTCCCACTAATATTTATTGGCGCTGTAGAAATAAGATATTAGTGTAGGATAAATATTTATGAAACACTATTTTACTAATAAACGCAAAATATTAGAAAATTCGCTAATAATTATTAGACTAATAGTTTTATGAAATGGGCTCCTGGTTGGCCAAGTGTTGGGGCCAAATCAACCAGTCGTTAAAAGGTCGGGCTTATATTGAAGCCCATCTCTTTCACAGATGGGCAATTTTTTTTTTGTTCAGGCTTTGTATGGCCAGAGCAGTCCCTTTTTGAGAGATAGGAGAATTAGCTACTCAAATAGAGAATGTGCCACTTTTGGGAAGAATAGGAGAAAAGTACTATTTTATGCCAAATTCGAAAGCTGAATTGAGAAGCTAACTCAGGACAGTTGTTCTGTCGGGTGTTTGTAAGACGTTTGAAAAATTAAGTGCAGCTGAAAATACCTTAAGTTTATACCTTGCGTCCATTCTTCCCAAAAAATAAAAAAACTCACACAAACGAACGTTTGTGAGAAGCTAGGCCTAGGGTGCGATGGACGTATTGCACCAACTATCTATGTATGTATTTGTTTATTTAAATTGTTTTTTTCCGAGGGTTGAACCTACGACCGTTGTTCAATAGTTCAGCGCACTGAAAGTACTGAAATACTGCGCCCACATGATGTCGAAGTCGTTTCATCGACACCCGGATTTGAACACCCTGAGGTTAACCCTGACAACGATGCATACTACGAGTATGAATCTGAGAAAACAATTACAATTTATTTATGTAAATCTAATTATTTAAAAAAAAAACATTGTAAACCGTTGGGCCCCTGTTGTTGAGCCAACACACAAAATATTAATTATTCATCAGCACTTGTAAACTAGCCTTAAGTCAAATTGTATATATAAAAGTTCAATAAAAAAAAATTAAAAATTAATTAAATTAATTAATTAATGTCGAAGTCGTTGATCTGGGTTTTTATTGGCTTTGACGCAGACAAAGGGGTCACCGACAATTCTAGTCAAGGACTAATCCACTAAGTACACGGCTGAAATTTAGTTGAAATGTTTCAAACCACATGATTGCAACTTCAAATATGAACTAATTTGCAGAATTTCACTTACGCTGTGTGATATTAAATTTATAAGAAAGTTTTGCTTTTGTGACATATCCTAATAATTATGAAGAGAATTAAAAAACAAATCCGTGCGCAGTTTTTTTTTATTTTGTTTTTCCATTCGATTCGACGAGTTTAACGAGCCAAATGAACGCAAACAAGTGTTTCCAGAGTTTAGGGCCTTCCTCAGAGTTAGATACATTCTAAGGTTCAAATATTTTGAAAGTACTTTTCGAATAGAACTTGAATTAGCATTTATCACTTTTGAAATAAATGAAAGCTAAAATCTAATTTCACACAATTTTCGGATACCAACACAAAATTGGTGAAGACCTTCACATTTCAACAGCAAATAAGATTAGTCAAGTTGAATTGTAGATAATGCCATCGAAAGTATAATGTTCCGAAAAACAGTTTTATTTGTACACAGACACATAATTTACCAACATTTTAAATTATCTACTTTTTTTTCGCTGGTATTTTTTTAACAAAATTTTGGTAAAATATAAAATAAATGAAACAAATTTTTCCTGACTGCTTTCAAAATTCCTAAAAATTCCCTGACTTTCCCTGACATTCCCTGACCAAATTGCGTTCCCTGACTTTCCCTGACATTCCCTGACTTTCCAGTCGAGTGGCAACCATGTCGTATGTCTTGTCCAAGAGCTCGTAGAACCTCTCTTTGGTGTCGTCGTCTTTCTCCTCCGTAGAGACATGGGCGCACATTAGGCTAATGTTGGCGAATTTAGCCTTGATGCGAATTGTCGTGAGGCGCTCATTCACGCATCTGAAACTTAAGACTTCTTGCTTAAGTCTGCCTCCAACGACGCTATTTTCCAAATAAGCGCTGTTTTTGTCGAACGGCTCAAGTAAGGTAACTGTCGCATTGACTCTTGACGACACCGTTGATTCAGTCTAATGAATTCATCCGCCGTACGTCCTCTTTCTGAGGAGCTCATGTAAGACTTCTGAGACTCGTTCAGTCAGTCTTTCCGACAGAGCATTATAGTGTTGCTATTTTCTTCGTGTTAAACACTCGCACTTATAAGTTCAGCAAGTCACACCCGGATGGGCAGACCAGTACCCGGCGGTTACCGCTGGGAGGTAAAATAAGCACAATTGATGTGTACGAAAAGTTACAACAGTTGGGCACCGCCAGGTTGATGCCGATCAGCGCCTGCCCGATTCATACACACCCAACGTAATAAAAGAAGCAAAAAGACTAAAAATAGACATTATGGGAGTTGCAGACGTACAATTGAAAGGAAATGGAGTGACAGCTAAAGATGAATACAAGCTTTACTATTCATGCGCAGACACGAATCGGAATAGATATGGTGTAGGTTTGCTCATCTCAGAAAAGATACAGAAGTCAGTAACTGGGGTCATAACTGTGTCCGAAAGAGTAATGCTTGTGAAACTAAAAGCTGAAAAAACAGTAATGAACATAATTCAAGTATATGCACCTATAATTGATTGTGATGATCTAGTCATTGAAGAGTTTTATAATCACGTAGATGAAGCAGTAAAACTAACCAAGAAAAAAGAAATTGTGTTTATGTTGGGCAACCTAAATGCTAAAGTGGGTAGAGGAAAGGTAGAAGATGTAGTAGGAGACCATGGGTTAGGTGTAAAAAACGAGAGAGGGCAAAGGCTAATAGAATTCTGCCATCTACACGATTTTACAATAACGAATACCTGGTTCAAACTTCCTCCAAGGAGATTATACACATGGACTTCACCCAGACACAAATCTCAATTGATTGTCAGAAACCAAATTGACTACATCATCGTCATCAAAAGATACAGGAACATTGTGAAATCACCTATCCAGGTGCTGATGTAGGTTGAGATCACAACCCAGTGGTAGCAAAATTTAATATAAAACTGAAAAAGGTCCAAAGAAGCTTCAAACAGAAAAGAATAAACGTAAGCCTACTCAAAAATTAAGAGAGAATTGAACGAAACCATCACACATTTAAACTCAACTCAAATTTATGAAGCATATATAAACTCAACATGGCAAGAGATAAAAGAAATCATAATCGAAACCAGTAAAACACATTTACGTAGCAGAAACCAACAACCGAAAAAAGGATGGATGACAAATGAAATTTTTAACCTAATGGAACAGAGAAGAGAAAACAAGAGAAACCAACATATGTACAAAGAATTATACAGATTGATCAAAATCAAAATCAGAGAAGCCAAGAACCGCTATCTGCAGCAAGAATGCGAAGAACTGGAACGACACGACAAAAACCACGATAGTTTTAATTTACACAAAAAATGATCTGGTACTTTTGCTACACCCTCTGTTGGCGGCACACCCCTCAGAATCTCTGATAGCGCAAAGTACCTGAGACTTATAAAAATAAATAAATAAATAGGTGGCGCAACAGGCGGGTGACACCCAAGGCCTAGCTTCTCGCAACCATTTCGTTTTGTGTGAGTTTCTATTTTTGGGACGAATGGAAGGGACCTACAATTTTATGCCGAGTCCGAACGGCTCAATTGAGAAGCTTTTTCATGACAGTCATACTCTCGGATGTTTGTCAGACGTTCGCGAGAGGTGGCGCAGTAGAAAAAACTTTAAGATGTAATTTGGGTTTTTCCGGGGATCGAACCTGGGATCCCTCGCACAGTAGTCCAACACACTAACCACTGCGCTACTGCGCCCACACCTGAGACTTATACTAAACAAAAAACTAAACTGGAAATTGAACACCAATGAAAGAATCAAAAAAGCCACAATAGCCTTTTATTCGTGCAGCAGAATGTTTGGGGAAAACCTGGGGACCATCTCCCAAAATTAAGCTCTGGATGTACACGGCTATAGTAAAACCCATACTGACCTACGGCAGTCTCGTATGGTGGCCGGCAAACAATAAAGCCACCTACCTAAAAGCGTTAACAAAGGTTCAAAGACTAGCGTGCATCGGCACCACCAGTGCGATGAGGACAACTCCAACCGCAGGACTTGAGGCTATCCTCAACCTGTGTCCGGTAGACATTCATATACAACTATCCGCAATTAGTGCAATGTGAATCAGCCAAACGGTAAAATGGAATTTGAACGAAACGGGTCATTCTACCATCCTACAGAAATATTTCGGCCATGTACCTGTCACGGACTACATTACGCCTTATCTAGAGTTTACAAGACCCTTCTCTAGCGCCTATCGCAGCATGGAAGAATGGAGAGACGGACTCGTACGGATCATAAATGGACACTGGGGTAGGATCAGGTGTCTTCTCTGAATCGCTGGGTATATCAAAATCGATTCGCCTCCCCGACCATAGCAGCGTTTTCCAAGCAGAGGGCCTGGCAGTGACAACAGCAGCCCGTGAGTCTGTGGTAAGGGCAATACCACCTGAAGGTATTACCTTCTTTATCGACAGCCAGGCAGCAATAAAAGCCATAGCTGCACCAGAAATAAAATCGAAGCTTGTGAAGTGCTGTCGCGAAGAACTCAAGGCTCTTGGTACACAGCCCAAGGTATCACTCTGCTGGGTTCCGGGACATGAAGGCATTTCAGGCAATGAGAAAGCAGACGAATTAGCAAGACAAGGTTCGACAGCTGTTTCAGAACAAGCTGATCCCTCTGTGGATATCCCGCCTTGCACACTCAAGCTTGAAGCAGGGAGGAAAGCCACAAGTGATGCGAACGCAAGATGGGCCACCTTAAACACTTGTAATACCACAAGAATGCTATGGCCGTCCTTCAATGAATCCAAAACCGAAAAGATAATGCGGAAGGATAGGAAATCCTTGTCCACCCTCGTAGGTATCATAACAGGGCACAACACCTTGCGGTACCATATGAAGAAAATGGGCTTAACGGAAGAAAAACTTTGCAGAGGCTGCGGTGATGAGGAAGCTCTTGAGGATACAACCCACTTCTTATGTCACTGCCCAAGTCTCCAACTGGTATGTTGTATAAATTCCTAGGGAGTAACTTCTTCAACGACCGAGACGAGCTTTCCAGCACATCAATATCAAATGAGCTACTCCAACTACTCGAAGAAGAAAATGTGCAGATATTGGTAAAACTGTTCAATGCTATTTATAGGCATGGTAAAATTCCCGATGAATGGTTGAAGTCAACATTCGTCACACTGCCAAAGAAGAATCAACCTACAAACTGCTCTGACTATAGATCTATCAGTCTAATGTGTCATACACTGAAAATTTTTCTTAAAATCATCCACAAAAGAATATACAATACAGCGACACTCAATTTGGTTTCAGAAATGGATTTGGAACTCGTAAAGCTTTATTTGCATTTAACACATTGATTCAGCGCAGCTTGGAGATGAACAAAGCGGTGTTAGTATGTTTTGTAGATTATGAAAAAGCTTTTGATAAAGTGCAACATGCTAAAATGATAAAAATACTAAGGAACAAAAATATAGACATGAATGATGTCAAAATTATAGAAAATCTGTACTGGAATCAAAAAGCCAAAGTAGTTATAGAAGGTGAAGAATCAGAGGAGATTGAAATTCGGAGAGAAGTCAGACAGGGGTGTATCCTATATCCTTATATTATCCTTTTTAATATGTATTCAGAAGAAATCTTCAAAAACCTACCAGTAGACCCAAGTCGCGGAATAAAAATCAACGGTTTTTCAGGCAACAACATAAGGTATGCAGACGACGCAGTTATTTTGGAAAATCACATCAATGAACTTAACATCACAATGAACAATCTCAATACGGAAAGTAAAAAATACGGGTTAAAAATTAATGCAAACAAAACAAAATGCATAGTGTTTGAAAAGACACAAGTAACACAAAACTATGTGCTTTAAATAAACATGTCCGTTGTGGAAAGAGTCGACACCATTAAATATCTGGGAACAGTAATCAACACAAAAGCAAACCCTTCCTAAGAAATACAATGCAGGATCGAACAAGCTAGAGCAGCGTTCTGCAAGATAAAGAAAACTCTTATGAGCAGAGAGATTAACTTACATCTCAAAGTGCGATTTGTAAAATGTTACGTCTGGTCGGTTCTTCTTTATGGAGCAGAAACATGGACTCTAAATAGCGCTACAACGAGGAAGATAGAAGCATTTGAAATGTGGATCTACAGAGGAATTCTCCGAATTTCCTGGGTTGACAGGATCACAAATGAAGAAGCATTAAGACGTGTAAGGAAAAAACGAAAAATACTCATTCATTACCATTAAAGAAAGAAAACTCCAATATCTCGGTCACATAATACGAAACAGAAAATACCAACTCCTCCAACTAATGCTGCAGGGAAGGATCGAAGGAAGAAGCGTTGGAGGGCAGAGGCTGACTTGGCTCACAAACTTGAGAGAATGGCTTAATCTTTCTACGACAGAAATCTTCAGAGGAGTGACAAATAAACAAACATTAGCATCGATGATTTCCAACCTCCGGAACGGAGCGGAACCCTAAGAACTCGTGAAAAGCAGTAGTGAATTATTAAATGAGTGGGAAACCAAGGAAAAATGTACATATTACATAAGACCTCAATCATCCCGGTTGCACTGTATGGAGCAGAAGCATTGACCTTGTCGAAAGCGGAGCGTATGGACAACAACGCACCAGCCCGACGAGTCTTCGAATCCACCCCTGAGGGACAACGCAGCAGAGGAAGACCCCACCTTAGGTGGAGCGCACAATTGGAGAACGACCTTAACCAACTTGGTGTGCGTAACTGGAGGCAGCTGGCGAGGGACCGAGCTGGCTGGAGGGGCTTGTTGGTTGAGGCCGTGGTCCGCCCCGGACTGTAAGCGCCACCAAAAGTAAGTATTTAATAACAATATTTCAGTGTTGAAATATAAAACAAAAAGTGTCGCATCTTGTCTAGTTGTAGTTATAAATCTGCTTCGGGCTACTGAATAAAGAACGTTAGCTTACTTTAATTTATCAATTCATAATCTTATTGTACTGTATGGAGCAGAAGCATTGACCTTGTCGAAAGCTGATTAAAACTCTTTGGGACGCTTTGAGAGAAAGATTCTTTTTGTGATTTTCGACGAACTTGTAGTCTATACAGACTTTGACTGGTCAAAATACTTGTGTGACATTGTTGCCTCGCCATTAAGTGAGGGTATAAGCTGAATAACTGAGCCCGGCTACGAGCGGGCGGGTGTAAATTAATCAAATAAATGTTATACATAATGTACCTATGTACCTATACCAAAAATTACCTCGAGTCATCATCGACTCATCATTATTATAAGTGTAAATTACCTGTGCGGCTGAGCAAAGCCCTAAAACTGCTCCCATTTTATCTATTGGAATAATTTGTGTACACCAGACATATAATAAATAAATCACCAGAAAAATTAAAAAAAATCTATATAATTATCAAATTTAATATTCAGAATAAGAGATCGATCAATGTATACTATTACGAACTTTTCTTTTGTTTGTTTTGTTTTGAACACTACAAATTACGAACTAGAAATCCACCTTCCCTGGAGAGCTTAGTTCACAATTACAACAATACAACACTGCGCTAAATCGTACAATCCACTCTCAAAGTCGCAAAAAGGCTATGTGCGCTGGAATTAGTGTTACATAGAAATTCATATCAAGAATGAAATCGTTTACACGCTACGATTTTTGTCAGATGACTCGTAAATGTGTTTGTTAACCGTAGAACGCTGCTGTAGTGAAACGAAAAATCCCATACAAAAGTGACAGAACGAAAAATTTCACACGCCTTTTGCAGTAGGTAGGTACGCTGCTGCTGCGAAATGATGGCAACAAGTGGATATTTGTAATAATTAGGCCCCATTTATACGTTGCGTGCTTTTTCGTACAATACTTCTTAATTCTCTTTTGGGCACTTATGGTGCATTTATACGTCCAGTGTTTTCAATTTAGTGCTTTGATTTAAAACGCTTATTAAAAGCAAAAACCGAAACACGAATTAGGAAATCTACAAATTGTCAGCTGTTTTGTTAAATTCATACGAAAATTAGTAATGCCGTATCATACAAATAAGGTATATTTTCAGTAGTATTTATAATACATTTTTCTATGCATTTCGGTACTTTTGGATTAATTTCGAAAATTGAGAGCTGTTCTAATAAAATTCATTTCAGATTATTGAATAATAATGTTCTCGTTTAGGAAAATAAAGCGCACGCTCAAAGTCAAATGCCAAATACATGGATGGTTTATTTCTAGGAAGATTTTTTACAGATTAAGGAAATTATTTGCTTAAGTATACATACCGCGGTTTGCAGCTCTTCCCTTGTCTTCGAAAATAAAAGTGAATGCTAAAACAAAATGGCTGACCAATGAGAGAAATGTCAACCGCGGCCGAAAGGTAGTGCCAATTCATCGTTCGTAAATATGCTGGCTAATAAATGGCGTGATTGGATTAATGGATTTTCCACACCTCCTCCCCCGTGAATCGCTCCGATTCACCATCAGCTTCGACATCCAACACTGCCAATCTTGAAACTGGACGAGGTAAAACTCCTGTGTTCGTCTGAACGTCGGCTCGCCTGATGACACCATCTGCTCTCTGGTAAACGCGTTGAACTCTGGCTCGCTTCCACTCACGTCTTGAAATGTGGGGGTCGCAGATAAAAACCAGATCTCCGACCTCAATCGGCTTCGTTCTTCGACACCACTTCACTCGTCGTGTTAGAAGGTACTCAAGTACCCACCGCTTCCAAAACCTGTCCCTCAATTGCCGGGCGACTCTCCACTGCTTCCTTTAAGCGGCATAGCTTCCCGTCTGGTTCCAGCGATCTAGGAGTGTGAGATGTGTTAGCTGAACCCAGCAGAAAATGGTTGGACGTTAGCGGCTCCTCCTGGTCGACTGTTACTGGTAGGTGGGTTAGGGGCCGCGAGTTGACCACATTCTCAGCCTCAATCATCAAACAGCACAGAGTATCCTGTCACGGTGAAACCTCCTTGAGCGTGTGTCGCAGAACACGCTTGACACTCTGCACCATGCGCTTCCAGGCACCTCCTTCGGACGGATGAAGTTTTTTCCGTTATCACTGCGTATCCTTAGTGGCACTCCACGGCGGTTGATGAAATTGCGTATGACCATGATGCACGCATCTGTTGACAGGTCATGCGCTACTTCCAGATGAATGGCTCTCACTGTCAAACAAGTGAAAAGCGCAATCCACCGTTTCTCGACGCGGCGATCCATGGAGACAGTGAGTGGTCCAAAATAGTCCCGACCCGTGTACGAAAATGGTCTCAAGTACGGCATGATACGGTCCTCGGGCAAGGATCCCATAAGTGGTGGGATCGGCATGGCTCTGCGAAATCTGCAGACTCTGCAATTTGCGATGACTCTGCGCATAACCTGGCGCAGTCGGGGCACCCAATACTTCTGACGCACTTCGCAAATAACAGCTTCCGTATTCTGATGCATCATCTTGTCGTGATAGTGCGCAACCACGAGCGTTGTAAATCGGTGAGCGGATGGCAGGATTTTGGGTCTTCTTGCAGCATATAACAACCATGAGGCAGCGTCAGTGCGTCCATAGACGCGGAGGATGTTTTCTTCATCAATGTACGGCATGAGGTTAAGCAGCTCGTTCTCTTTTGGAAGTGATAAGCCGCGCTGAATGAGATTTATTTCAGCACCAAAGGCTTGGCGTTGGGTTTGGCGGATAAGTTGCCCTTCAGCGACATCCAACTCGTTAACTGTTAAGGCGTAATTTTCGTTACGATGGAAGACACGCAGGACCCAGGCCATAGTCCTGACAGTTCTTCTGAAAGAGGAAAAACGGTTCCAATCTATTAAGCTGTTACTTACCACGACGAGGGTGTATTTTGGACGAAGTTCTTCCTCGACGTCGTGGTGACCTTGGACGTTAACATTTATTGGCCAGTCCTTTTCCGGTTGTCGTAAGAAAAGAGGGCCCTTCAACCACCTGGATGATGGACTAAAGTCAATGTGACTCTTAGCCCTCGCGGCATCATCTGCTGCATTCTCGGTTCTCGGCACCCACCTCCAGCTAGTCTGTTCCGTGTTCTTCAAAATTTCGGCTATTCGATGGGCTACAAACGGCTTGTACCGTCAGCTTTCATTGTGGATCCATTTGATTACCGGCGAAGAGTCGCTCCAAAGGACTTTTCGTGTGACGATAACGGAATGTTCTTCAAGTACTGTCTTCATGAGTCGTGAACCCAAAACTGCGGCTTGAAGCTCAATACGAGGCACGGTCATAGGCTTCAATGGAGTACACTTTGTCTTTGCACATACGAACGCGATCTCGACCACGTCGTTCTGGTACGTAGTCCTCCAATATGCAACAGCTGCTTCCGTCGACAAAAACGTGCAGCTGTATGTCCCCGGGTACACCACCATGGAAGTAAAAACGTGGAACTACCATATCCATAACGTTGGGCAACTGCAGACGCTATTTGTGCCAAAGGGTGCATATAATATCCGGCAGTTATTCATCCCACCGTACATCCCGTCGCCAAACTTCACGCATCACCAGCTTCGCAGCTACCACGAAAGGGCTCAAGAATCCCAACGGATCGAACAACGACATTTCGATGCTGAGCAGCTCTCGTTTTGTGGGGCGTCTGGTTCCATCAATGACGTCCTTGCTCACTCGGTGAAACTGCAATTTGTATTGGAATTCGTCCTTACCTGGTTGCCAAAACATGCCCAAAACCTTTTCCGCTTGCAAAAGCGTCTCTTTGTTAGCTGCTGGAGCACACTCCATGGCTCTGAGGACAGCTTCCGAGTTCGAACTGAAGTTCCGCAACTCAAACCCTGCTGCCTTATGTATCTCTCGGACTTGAGTTGAAATCTCGACGGCTTGCTCGACGGATCCGAAGCTGTCGACGAAGTCGTCAACATAATAAAAATCGGTGATGGCTTTGACGGCACGACGATTGTGTATGCTGCTGTGCTCCATTGCGTTTTTGATCTTAACAGGGCTCAGGGCGAGCAGGCAGCTCCAAACGCCATTACGAGCATCTCATAAACGTCAGGCTGCTTGCTATCATCTCCGTCACGCCACAGAAATCTTTGAGCGAATCCCAATCTGGTGGAACATCTCCTTGATGTCCCCACACACGGCGACGGCTTCTTCCCTGAAGTTAAAAAGAACAGACGGCAGCGGCTGGTACTCCTAAGGACCCTTCAGCAAGTATGAGTTGAGTGACACTCCATTAACCTTGGCGGCAGCATCAAAAACTGGGCGCAGTTTTGGATTAACTACCCCAAAATGCGTCAAATACCACGTCCTTGGGCATATAACGGCGGCTTCTGCTGGCTGCAATTTACGGGCGTAGCATAGCGTAGCGTAGATTCAGTCCCTTCCCTGCAAGGGCATGGATTTGTGGTTGAGTAAAACCACAATTTCAGTGCCCGCAACCTCGAGCACCTCCCAGTTCTCGCTATGGAGTTTAAAGCCTTTGTAGGTCGAGAGCTGCTCAAAGAAGGGGGATTGTTCCTCTTTGTTAACGATGCTGTCGTTAACGCCATCTAGTATGCACAACTCTATGAGCCTCCATTGGTCTTTACTCAACCTGCGGTCTGGCTTACTAAAGTCTACAATAGCCACCTGGAGGTTGGGGTTAGCAGTCATGGCCAGCTTGGCCTTCTTGGCAACCCTACTCGATGGTGGCGATATTGTGTCATCGTGCCTACCTCTCTTCGAACTTCCCGCCATCGGCTCGGGTGCTCGTCCGGGGACTGGCTCCGTCGTCCCTGCCGTGCGTCTCCTGCAGTCTTTGCGTGCGTTAGGCTTTATCCCAATCGCACTGGGTTTAGGCTTATTGCACTTCTCCTGAACGGTTGGGAGTAGTTTGGGTCTGTTTGTAGCTGAGGTGGATGGCAAACGGCTTTCCCTCCTCGCTGCGTCCAGCTCCCCACCAGTGCCTTTCGCCTGTCGGTCACGTACATTTGGGAGTTTGGAGCAGCTTGCAACCGGCTCAGAATCGGATGATTTCGAGTCGGCTGCTGGCCGAAGCCTCTCAGCAACTGAGGTGGGGAGCAAGCAGCTTCCCGCCCTCGTCGTAAGAGATCTTCTTAACTTTTTTCCCCGTTTGTTACTGTCTTCCCTAGTGGACCCCGCAGGCTTGAGCTTGTTGCGGGCTCTCTGCAGAGCCGCTCTTTCCTTGTCCGTAAAGGACTTCGGATCACGTTTACTAAGCCGCCGAATTAGACGAAGTGCGTTGCGTCTACGATTCCGTATTGGCGTACTTGTCTTGTCGTCCCTAGTCGTTACTTGTGGACGGGGTATGTCCCGATCGGATGACTTCTCCTCCAGAGAGTAGCTGCGGCTTGTCTCTGTCGGTTTGTTCGTTGCCACCTTACTGTCTTCCTTAGATCCACTCTCACTCAACTGCGGGACTGCCCCGATCGTCGTTGAGGAGGATGAATCCTTGGTCGGCTTCTGCGTTGCCGCTGAGAGGGTTGAAGACCCCACGTTAGCTGATGCGGCCATCGTTGGCCCTGACTGGCGAAGGCTTGTCAAGGATGTAGGTGGTCCCATCAGTGTACTTGCGCTCAGGCTACCTTGGAGTAGTAAAATGTGAAATTTTCTGTTTATAAATGCATAAAAAGTGGTTTGTTCGAATTTCATCAATTCGTTCGTTCGCTCCCATGTGAATGGTCCTTAAGTTAGGATCGGTTCGTAGTTCGAATTCGAGCATGAGGCAGAGAGTCCGTTGTCATATTTAACGTAAACAAATCTGACAGCACTTTGAGATTTGGGATCAGTCCAGTATAACAAAACTTACCTATTCACTTTTGGTTTTGTTATACTCACTTTTGGTTTTCCATGTAAAATTGTTATACTCACTTTTGGTTTTGTTGTACTCACTTCCCAAAAAAATACACCAATTAGTAAGCTAAAACAGGTGTCTGTTCAAATTCTGAAATACCTACGCAATACAATTTCCATAAAATCTGATATGAATTGATTATTTCTCGTGAGTGGTAACACTGCCTGGTCTTTCCACTGGAAAATTGCTTATCTCTTAAGTATTATGGTGATCTGTGTAGCAAACTTCATTTTTGTGTTAAAGCATAATTGGCAACTCTTAAAGTGTTGTATAAATAAATAAAAATACACCGGGGTAAATAAATTAGACTTTCGTTTAAGTTTAAAGCTGGTAATTTTATTATGCTGTAACAGTTAGTACATTTTGAACGAAATTCGACTTGTTTTTATTTAAAAGTAATTCTTAAAATGCGGCTACTAGTTCCTAAAAACAAATTGCCAGTATTTGTATGTAATTCACTAACCTCTTTTCGACTCTTACATACTGTTCGAGTTCGTTTTGCACCAAGTCCAACAGGTACGTACCTATTTATCTTATATTTTAAATAAAGGTTTAATAAAAGAATTGTATCAAACCTCTAGGTTACCTTCATTTAGGAGGTCTTCGCACTGCTTTATATAATTATTTGTTCGCCAAGAAGCACAATGGTAAATTTATATTGCGAATAGAAGATACTGACAGAACACGTCTTGTAAAAGATGCAACCTTATCCCTCATTGACGACCTAAAGTGGTCTGGAATAGAAATCGACGAAGGTCCTGGATTTGGTGGAAATTATGATCCGTATATTCAAAGTCAACGTATACATATATATAAGTACATATTGCCATTCATTCACATAGTTTGAAATCTACATAATGTAATTTTATATATTCAAATGGACAGAAAGGAAGTTGAAAAGCTACTTGAGAATAAAACGGCTTACCGGTGCTTTTGTACAGAAACTCGATTAGATATGTTGCGAAAAGAGGCTCTGAAACTAAGACAGATTCCTCGATATGACAATAAATGTCGGCACATCTCAACTGTTGAAGTTGAAAAAAAGTTAGAAAAGGGATTACCTTTTTGTATACGCTTTAAAATGGATGATTATTTTGATCCAGTACAAGATTTAATATATGGAGACATTTACAATAACAGTGCAGATAATGAAGGTGATCCTGTTATTATTAAATCGGATGGTTATCCTACTTACCACTTTGCAAATGTTGTGGACGATCATATGATGCAAGTAACACATGTTTTCCGTGGACTTGAATGGCAGATGTCGACAACAAAGCATTTACTACTTTATAAGTAAATTGCCTAAATATATTAAATAAATTGTTCATTAAAATTTTATACTCCAGAGCATTTGGTTGGAATCCGCCTAAATACGGTCACTTGCCATTACTTATTAATGCTGACGGTACTAAGTTAAGTAAAAGGCAGGGAGATATAAACATAAAACAGTTTCGGTAAGTTTAATGTTAAAAACATACAAATTAAGATGTCAAATTTTTCTTTACGATTTAGTAACCGCGGTATTTTTCCGCTTGCATTAGTCAACTACGTTATGTCTGCAGGTGGAGGTTTTCAAAAGGAACATTTTAAAAAGCCTGAAATCAAAACCATGGAGGCTCTTTCAAATAAAGTATGGTATCTTAATTATTAACAAAAAAATATAAGAGATAATTACGTTAATATTTTTATAGTTTGAAATCGAACGCCTTAACTCACATCCGAGCAGACTTAATCCAGACTTGCTGGAAGAATTTAATAATTTGGAAATTAGGAGGCAACTTTCTGATGATCATGAAACTGAGCGACTGATAGAAATAGTACGAAATATGGTTATATCGAAGTATACTGAAAAGTAATTTCTTAAATAATCTGGTATCTATAAGAATTAAAGATTTTGTTGTTTTTAGGAATGTGGCGAATTTGGAAGCATCTTATATAAAAAATATTCTTAATTGGTCTGCAGATAGGTTGTCAAACTTGTCCGATCTTACCTCAGACAAATTAAAATTTTTTTGGTTTGATTGTGACACCGTTATCACCACTAAACTAACTGCTGGTAAGTTTATACATATCATTTTAAAGTGTATTTTTTAATAAAACAATTCTTTAGACGCAAACATTTTATGAGCAATTAAAAACCCAATTTTTATATATAAAGAGACAGAGTGTTCCAGTTAAGAAGTATAATCCTTTGAGGGTTGATTCCTGAAGTTCTGTCGAACAAAAAATTGTAGGACAGGGTGTTAATTTATAAAGATTGTGGAAGACGCTTGGTTGTATCTTCTTCAATAACAAAACAGGTCAGCTAAGTATGAATAATAGTAATGAAGTAAATTTTATTAAATACTAGAAAGACATTAAAAACTCTAGATTGCTTGAATACATAATATTAATTTTCTAAGTGAATACTAAAACTCCAACACTCCCGCTAAAATTAATATCTATTTAGGCCGATGGCCTTCAAGCATTTGTTGAGAATGTCTTTGTTAACTGCTTTGGTTAGAGCATCTGCAATCATCTCCTTGGTTGAAACATGTGCTACCTTCAAGGAACCATCAGCTATTAGTTCCCTAATAAAATGATGACGAACATCTATATGCTTTGTTCTGACATGAAAAGTATTCGCAGATGCCAAACATAGAGCACTTCGATTGTCACAATATACGGCGATGTTGCATGGTTCTATCTGTTCAAGTTCTTGTTGAAGTTGTTTGAACCACATTGCCTCTTGAGCTGCATTACTTAGCGACATATATTCTGCTTCTGTTGTTGTGAGTGCAACAGTTGGTTGTCGCCTCGTTCCACAAGTAATTGCTCCTCCTTGATGCAAGAATACATTGCCACTGACCGAACGCCTTTCTTCAGGATCTGATGCCCAATCAGCATCGCAGAAACCATGGACTGTAGTGTTATCATCCTTGACATAATTTAATTTGAAATCCAATGTTCCCTTCAAGTACCGAAATATTCGTTTAACAGCTTCCCAATGAGTTTTGGTAGGGTTATTGCTGAAGCGACTAACGTTATTTACAGCAAACAAAATATCCGGTCTGGAAACCTGTGATATGAACAAAAGACTTCCAACAGCTTCGCGATACGGCACGTCTGTCATTTGTTCTGACTCTTCAGCTGTACCCTTAACCAACTTCTGATCAGGATCCATAGGAGTAGAAACGGCATTGCAATCAAGCATACGATATTTCTTTAACATCTCTTCAATGTAATGTTGTTGGTCGACGGTAATTCTGTCCTTTTCATAAACAACTTGCATGTCCAAAAAATGTTTTGCCTTACCTATGTCTTTCATGTGAAACTTCTGCATTAGAGCTTTCTTTAACGATGCTTTCATTTCCTTGTTGTTGCTCAATATGATCAAATCGTCGACGTAGATTGCCACGTACAATCTATTCTTCCCATCAATTTGATAGTAAACACAGTGATCAACTTCTGACCTAGTCAAACCAATATCTTTTAGGCCCGCATCCAGCTTCTGGTTCCAAATACGACTTGCTTGTTTAAGACCATATATTGACTTCTGCAACTTGCAAACTTTAGTCCCATTCGAAAACCCTTCTGGTTGAACCATATATATTTCTTCTTGCAAATCGGCCTGCAAGAATGCGGTGACAGCGTCCATTTGATCAATATCCAGATCATATTTCACGGCTAGACTAAGCAAGTATCGTATAGTTCCATATCGAACAACCGGCGAAAAAGTTTCTTCATAATCAATGCCCATTTTTTGTGAACATCCTTTTATGACGAGCCTCGCCTTGTAACGTTCGATACCATTAGCATTCCTTTTGGTTTTAAATACCCATTTGCAATTCAGAGCCTTTCTTCCTTTCGGTAGATCACACAATACCCAGGTTTTGTTCTTCTGAAGAGATTTAAACTCCTCCTTCATTGCGTTCTCCCATGAGATAGCATCAGGTCGTTGGCGTATTTCTTGTATGCTGCTGGGATCGTCCAATAATTGTGCGTCACTCATATATGTTACATAGTCTGGGAATTGTATTCGCTTTCTCAATCGTTCTGATCTTCGAAAACGGTTGTCAAGTTCTTCTTCAGGTACTTGAACTTCGGGAGCTTCGACAGAAGTTTCTTCAGAATTCTCGGAATAGTACTCGCTTTCCGAAGATGATCGGCCCCATAACCATAACAAAACAGGTCAGCTAAGTATGAATAATAGTAATGAAGTAAATTTTAATAAAAACTAGAAAGACATTAAAAACTCTAGATTGCTTGAATACATAATATTAATACTAAAACTCCAACACAGGGGGGGGTCTATTCTCACACAATTTACAGTTATAGTCTCTAATTTGAAGGTGTTACCACTTAAAACACTATAACTTCTAGACTCTTATAGGTTTTGTACAATTTGAAAAGAGAATTTAGTAGCGCATACAAGTCTTAAGCACTTCGGATACATCTGTGCAGCTACAAAAAAGTTATGGCTCCTTAAACTCAAAAGTTTGAAAATTTGTTGTTAATTTTTTTTTTACTTAAAATCATTTTTTCTTAAAATTTAGACTTATAAATTTGAATTTTTTTTTATGAAATTTTTATCCTTGAGAAATTTTCTAAAAATTATGTTAAGGCTGGGTGTTCGAGGGTATATGATTTTTCGCCCCGATGGGGCTTGCAGGGCTTAAGAGATAATTGATTGCAGTAAATGGCTTTCGACAGTAAATAAATAGACGCTGTTAGTGACCGTCTTAGAATTTTTATTTTTTGACTTTTATGTACCATAAAGTCCCAAAAACGTCATTTTTTGGGTGTTTTTTTTATCGCCCCGGTGGGGCAATATCTAAATGGAACTTTTTTATTTTTTTTATGATTTTATTTTATAGTTAATGGGTTAAATTAGTTAGTGACCGTCTTCGAATTTTGATTTTTTGAGTTTAACTATTATAATCTGCAAATTAAGGTGACCAAAAGGAAACAGTGTTTGTAGAGCAACCAGAACTTATTTTTGTCAGCTTTTCAAAACAGAATAACATTCAAACATTTATGTATCCGTTCATTGAATACAAATTAAAGATTTGGTTCATAAAATAGTTAAAATTGCATTTTGAAAAGTTAACAATTTAACAGCAGTTTCATTTTTGTTTCAGAACTCACGCTCACATATGCAATGTAGTTCACAAAATATCCGACACAGCGCTAATCGTTTTCTCTATAATTTTGCTCTCTCGCGAGAGTCTGTAATTTGCAGATTGTTGTTTTGCCGCATTCGTTGCCACTGGGATATGGAGAAAACAAGTTTGGATCCTTTTTTTGGTTTTCTGATAGATACATACTAATTACTTAATAATATTATTGTTGTTGTTTGAAGTCAATCGAGCATTGTGAGGCATAGAGGCAGATTGGATAAATATCATCGTAGACGTTACCTACAAAACGGTACACGTACGTAACATAATTATGAATATGATAAGGAAATCAAATCAAAATGAAAAATTATATTGAGAGCGGAATATTTTTAAGGGATGATGAATGATGATTGATATGGATTGAGGGCTTGAGAAGATTTGAGAATATGTATGGGAGTGGGAGATGGGAGGTGAATGATGATTTTTTTTATTATGAGTTGAGTTCAAATCAAACTACCTAAATGCAATTTTGGGTCATCGTAAATAAAATACCTACTGTATGAGGAAAGGGGTTGATTGCTTTGCTGTTCCCTATTTTCGGCCGAACTTTTCAAAATAGATTAGTGGTTGTGTGTTTTAATATTTTGAAAATTATTGTGTGTAGTATAAGTATATATACACAACATCCGCTTTTATTGGTGATAGGTATTGAAATGGTCATCTTTTCATAAATCATAATGATTGGTCAATGTTTTGCATGACCAGTCAAGTGAGTCAGACGTATTGTGTTAAGATCGCAGTTCGTATATGATTGCAAGGGCGCTTGGCGAGTTCGCGCAGTGCACATTAAATTTAGTTATTAATACATACTCAATATCTATCTACGTACTAGCATGGCAGTCACACCCGGCTTCGTTCATGTTATTTTTATACCCTCCACAGGAAGGTACATTATCACTTTGTCATTACATTTGTAACGCCGAGAAGGATTCACCGGAGACCCTATAAAGTATATATTATTCTGAATCAGGATCACATTCTGAATCGATTTAGCCATGTCCGTCTGTCTGTCTGTTGAAAACACAATAGCGTCCAAATTTTGTGAGAAGACTTCTTTTTACTGTCGTCAGGTTGGTATTGAAAATGGGCTATGTCGGTCAAGTAGTTCTGGTACCTCCCATGCAAAACCACTATTAGACCAAAGTCTCTCTCTGTCTATTGAAATCACGATAGCGTCCGAAACTGAAATTTTATGAAAGGTCTTATATTTATGGCCTTCAGTTTTCTATTAAAAATGATCCGTGTGGGTCAAGTAGTTCTGGTACCTCCCATACAAAACCAATATTAGACACATGCGTGTACATATACAGTACATGCAGTGGAGGGTATCAAAGCATCGGCCAGGCCGATGATAACGCTTTTACTTGTTTTTTTTCCGCATGATGCTGCCGTATATCTACAAAATTGATCTCATTATAGTCATATCCTCGGTCATATCTCTGTAGAGTGAAGATAATTACAATAAGTAATTTTTCTCTTCTAAAGGGTGGAGGGGGATAATTAAAAAAAATGCCAAAAAAGACAAAAACTATTATGTATTATTTTTTTTTTCAAACACTATTTGGGAGTAGTACATATAGGACATACATATGTACATATATCCATCCATCAATCGAATGGAAAATATGAATTTTCCTATATAAACTTTGATGAAACTTGAGTTTGGCTCTTACCATTTGGGCTAGGCGTCCCCAATCAGTCAGGACAAACTTTTTATTAAAATAGATAATCCATACCTACATCCATAAATGGTGCGAGCAGGGCTGCAGCCGTTTGTTTTTGGATAGGATTTATATCTATATATATAAAAATTGAGCCTTAAAATGTTTGTCGCCGATTCACGCTTTAACGCATTTACCGTTCTTAACCAAACTTTCGCACATCTTTGGTATTGGTCCATACATGAATCCTGTGAAGTTTGGTCAAAAATGGACAAAGGGGCGTCGCACCACCCATACAAAAAAAACATTCAAAACCGTATATCTCAAAAACCACCAAATCGATTGAGCTCAAACTTACAGAAGATCTTAGTTATTGTCCCGGAAGTGGTCCTTTGAAGTTTGGTCAAAATTGGACAAAGAGGCGTGGTACCGCCCATAAAAAAAACATTCAAAATCGTATATCTCGAAAACCACCAAATCGATTGAGCTCAAACTTACGGAAGATCTTAGTGATTGTCCCTGGAGTGGTCCTGTGAAGTTTGGTCAAAATTGGGCAAAGGGGCGTGGCACCGCCCATACAGAAAAACATTCAAAATCGTATATGTAGAAAACCACCAAATCGATTGAGCTCAAACTTACGGAAGTTCTTAGTTATTGTCCCTGGAGTGGTCCTGTGAAGTTTGGTCAAAATTTGGCAAAGGGGCGTGGCACCGCCCATACAAAAAACTTTTACAATCGTATATCTCGAAAACCACCAAATCGATTAAGCTCAAACTTACAGATGATCTTAGTTATTGGCCCTAGAGTGCTCCTGTGAAGATTGGTCAAATTTGGTCAAAGGGGAGCGGCACTTCACACACAAAAAAATATTCAAAATCTTATACCTCCTATACAAAAAACATCTATGGAGTGAAACTCGATGACGTTATATCTCCATAACCGCTGCTGGTCCGATTTTCATTATTCTTTTTTTTTTTTGTTTTGTTCGTATTGCTGTGTTTCAAGTTTAGGCAGAAAAAAAATTCCACCAAGTCGATTTATTATCATTTCTCGCATTTTACGAAAGAACATTATTACCTAAGACCTAAGCAATACTATTCCTGTGCACGGGCAAAGCCGGGCGGGTACAGCTTTTCGATAGTCTTGGAATTGGAAGCCAAAGTTTTTAAAATTTGTAACATCGATATAAATAATGAAAGTCAATAATATTGTCTAGGCAATACAATTTCTAAAAAAAAAAAAACAAAAACAAAAACAAAAAATGTTGTGTCAGAACTATAGAGCATTACAATAAAAACAGTTCTTCTATTTAACTATTTTGCACTACGAAGTGTGCACGGGCTACGCTAGTTCTATATAAATATATAATATGTAGATATACTAAAAAGGAACCCAAACCCACAAAACAAAGCAATAATAACAAACTAGCCCTATCAGGTTTTTATAAACAGCCAGCATAAAATGCCAAAAAATAAAAGCTAAGGTCAGGAATGAAAATTTGTATACATATTATGGATTTTGGATATTATTATTAAAATATTTCGATTTGTGCTTACGATTGCGATTGTACGTCGCTATGATGACGAAGGCGATATTCATAAGTGTGCGTTAGGAAATTCTATATCACACACACTTTTGGTTTCAGTGTACATATTAGATAAACAACGTTTGCAGCAACAGGAGCAATAGCAACAGCAAGCACAGCTTGTCCCTTTCCCTTCCCTTTGGTTGTTTTGATTTATTTAGTTGTGTAGACAATTTTGTATTATTTTTATTAATAGAGCTGAGCGAGTCTGCACTCTGCAGTCACAATTGTGATCTTGGTAAGGGAGGGTGTGCTCGGCTATTTTTAATTCTGTGCACTAATACATGTAAACACGTTTACTTGAGCACAGAGTTCGTAGCTGAGGGAGACCCACCCTTAAGCAACTTTTTCACGTACGATTAAAGGAAGTTGTAGTAAAAGCTGTTGAATGTGGTGCGCAGGTTGGTCCATTTGCCCTTTCATTCGTTAGGAGTAAATTGAATCGCGTCGGCGACCTCTTGCCACAGAGCTTCCTTGGGCAGTTTAAGACTGCGTCGCGTCTCGATTTCCTGGATCAATTTAATTATTCTATTGTGCGACCATTCACTCTGGATTTTCTTTCTTAATGAATTTTTTAAAAGTTTTTTTTTGATGTTGGCATCTATTAAATTATTTTCCATCGTGAATGAAAGTAAACTTCGATTTCGCGTCTATACCACCGGTTAAACTGTCTGTCAATAAAAAAATGGTAAGCTGTTGTCAGCTTCCATAAACAACGACATCTGATAATTTCCAATGAGTCTTACAATGTACTAACTGACTTGTTCAAACGATCGTCAGCAACCTCACAATTTCATTGTCAGATATGCCTTACAATAACATTTCTGACAATATTGTAAGACAAAATTGTAACTTCAGACGGTTGTAAGACATTTCGGACACATTTTTCACTGACAGATCTGACAATATTGTAAGATCTGACAATCGTGTGTACTTAGCTTAAGGATGGCTTAGATTCACAACTGGACCTGGTAGGTGGCGCTGCGATCCGCTTCCACAAAATATCAAATAACCGCTCAAAAATAAAAAAAAAATTGTAAAAGCAAGAAGATCATAAGTAAAATTTTAAATAATAAACACTCAACAAAAAAAAATCATGAATAAAATTTCAAATAAGAAACACTCAACAAAATAAAAATTAAACAGCAAGAAGCTCATAACGCCTTCGAGCTAAGTGTACGTCCAGCTTCTCGCTTTCTTTCTTATGGTCATAGTGAATATCGCACCGATTTTTTCTTCAGTCATGTCCTGACTCAATTGCTTAAAAAAAAAATAATTTCAAAATTAAAAGATTATGCAGAGAAAATATTTTAATATTTCCGTATGACAAAAGAACCTTAACTACACCGTACGAGTATATCGAAAAATCGCTTGAAAGCTGGTTACCGTTGTCAACAAGAATTAAAAATTCATTCCGGTAAAAGCTGGCAAAAACTGGTTTAAGCTTGTTAAAGCCGGAAGCGGGTTCACTATAGACGCGTTTATTTTTCGCCAGCTTTATTTTTAGCAAGCGTGAACCTGCGCCAGGAAAGCGATAAAGCGAGAATCAAGAAGATGGTTCACTATGGGCGTAATCTAATGCATTGAAAATAAAAAGTTTGATGGATACTCTGGGGACATAATGCAGGCAGGACAACTTCTGCCGGGTCCGCTATATTTTATATAATTCTTCTTTACGTGTGTTGTAATTGAACTCCTTCTAAACGGCTGGACCGGCTTTGATGACATTTTTGGTGTTTGAGTGGGTACAATGATGGTTTAGATTCACATTTGGTGATAATTGGGCAATAGGGCGTAACACCTCTTATACGAAAAAAAAACAAAAAAATCTTATACATATCTAGAAAATTACCGATCTGATTGAACTCAAATTTTAAGGGAACTAGATTTTGTGCTTGTAAAAGAAATGAAGTGGTTACAACAATTATTCTAAATTGGGTTTCCTCGGTATTTCAAAAGCGTATATATATTAAATTTCGCACATAGACATACTGCAAATCAGACAGTAAACCCAGGTAGAGGGGGGTCGCAGTATGTCTATGTGCGAAATTGGATATATTGAAGTTATTGCCTAACGCCATTGCAAAGTACCTACTTGACTCTTTAATTTTACTTTGTTCTCGGACTATCTGGCCCCATACGTATTAAATTGCAAATTCTTTTTGGGCTTAATTTTCATCTTGTTTATTTTTGGTCGTTATTTCCAAATCGATTTGTCCAATTCTAAATGTTGGAAGTTAGTTCCCTCTTCTTATTTTTAAATGTGTACTAAGTTCCCATAAGAAAGTCGTTTTATTTCCCACTAGGTGGGAACTGAGTCCCTCAGTGGACTTAGTTCCCGAGGACTTATTTCCCTGTACCTACATAAACACCAAATAAATCAAATAATCAACAACATATCGTCGGCAATTTGCTATGTCGACGAAGGAAAATTTACCTATCGACGTTGAAAATAATATGGTGGCATGCGATGGCTGTGAGTTGTGGTTCCATTACATGTGCGCTTGCACAATGCACATCCAAAATACCGCCACGATAATATATCGAATAGTTCTGTCATCCTTCACGGCAACACCACTGAACTGAAAACTTACACGTTCCTGGACGATGGCTCCTCATTAACGTTAATGGACGAGAAGATAGCAATTCGGCTATATATATGTCGTTGGTACCCCTGATCCCCTCTGCATAAAGTGGACCGCCAACACACACAGGTTCGAGCACGACTCCAATCCATATCTCCGGTACCGACGCTAAAAGTAGAAGGTACCCACTTCTGAACGTGCACACGGTAAAGGCTCTTCAGCTGCCAGTCCAATCGTTGAACGCAGAGAAATTGAAGAAATTTGCAGAGCCTGCCATTGGAGTCTTATACTGACGCATCTCGTCGCTAGCTGATTAGGACTGACAAGGAAAGGATGAACCCGTGGCTAAGGAGCATCATCGAAATATGGAATGTTACCTTTTAAAAGGGTATGCCCAAAAGTTATCCCCGAAGAAAGTAGCCGATGGACGTACGGATCCCTTTTCCAGCTAAGGCTGTTGTGGGATGCGGCAGCCAAAGTTGGGGGATTGTGTCTGTTCTCATTCCTGCTGAAGGGTCCGGATCTGTTTGTGCCCTTAACCTCAGTCATTTTTAAGTAAGAGAGCCCGTTTGCAATCTGTTCGGACATCCATGAGATGTTCCACCAAATCCGAGTCCGGGAACAGGATCAGAGTTACCAGCAGTTTCTATAGTTTAATAAGGACAGTGAAGAGTTGGAGGATCGTGCAGTTGTGAGCAATTTATAAAAAAAAAAAAAACGAGGACAATTCCGAACGACCTAATGCACAGCATGCACAGCGAAGAGGAGGCGGTGGAACTCGAGAAAGAGGAACTGAATATCCAACTCTGTGAGGGTTATCGAAGCCTTGGAATTCGAACCCACCGACCAACGCAGTCAACTTCAACACTAAAACTTATCTTGAGACTGAAAAGGTGCTTGTAATGAGGTGGTGTACCCATTGGGACTGCTATACATTCCGAATTTCATCGAAGAGATGCTTCAGGTTGGAAGAGCCCTAACAAATTCGACGTACTGGGGCCTGTAACACAAAACTACAAGTCTACAGGTCTACAGTTACTTGTAGGACTATATTCGTTTTACAAGTGTAGATTATTTCTGTAACTTAATTTTTAACGAAGGTGTCATACCACAATCGTGGAATACAGCTGCCATTGTCCCCATCCTAAAACCTAATAAAGATAACTCAACTAT
The DNA here is from genome assembly GCA_949372485.1 of Cheilosia soror. NCBI lineage: Eukaryota > Metazoa > Arthropoda > Insecta > Diptera > Syrphidae > Cheilosia > Cheilosia soror. The sequence goes on along the minus strand of OX443561.1, from coordinate 55,865,263 downwards.
TAATGGATATCGCCCCATTTCGCATTTGGCAGCTGTTTTCTGTTAAACTTGGCAATACCTTCTCATCTACTTTCTCCCTACACAATGGCATACCACAAGGATCAACCTTGTCAGTTATTCTGTTTTCAATAGCCTTTAACGATATCAGCAAAATTATAAACAACCACAAACAATTAGATCACTGCGTTTACGCAGATGATGTCTATATCCTCTGTAGACAAAGCACTCAAAATCAAATCAACACTTTACTTGCCAGTGTACTAAATGACATCCTAAAATGGTCGGCCGCGTCTGGGGCCAACTTATCTCTGCAAAAATGCAAATTACTTCATATTTGCCGCAAACGTTCATGTCAAAATGTAGATCTAAGATTTAATAACATAGTCATAGAATCTGTACCTAATTTAAGCATAGGTCTGTTATTTAATTGTAGATATAAGTGGAAAAATCACTGTATAGAAATTAAGAAATCGCTAGTTGCAAGATGTAATATTATTTAGTATCTCTCTAGTAACAAGAGCAGTGCTCATATAAACTCTCTTTGCAATGTAACTAGATCACTTGTCCTAAGTAAGATTGACTACGCACTATGTATATACGGGTCCTGCCCAAAGTCTACATTACGAATCATCAAGCCTCCATATCACCAAGCCGCCAGACGAAGCATCAACGCCTACCGCACCTCCCCGATAAGAAACTGGGAAATCTCAGCTAAACTACTAACTAAATTGTCCTTCGCAACCGGTTCTATCATTGACAAAGATATACTTACCATATCCAAACTTAAGCGAACAAAAAGATTACCATCCGCAATGGAACTTTCGTTGTCCCTAGGCAAACAGTTACAAATACCATTTACAATTTTCACCCAATTCCACGCTTCACAACCACCATGGACGATCACCAACAAATCTGTAAATTTAATTCTTAGCAAATACCCTAAAGGAAGCTCTAACAGTCGGTTATACCGATCATTATTCCTTGACATATCTTCCGATCTAACCTCCGATGGATGGACTTTAATCTACACAGATGGTTCTAAAACCGAACATAACAATGCCTTTGCAGTCACCTTAGTGGATGGAACTTTACTCAAACAAGGGATTGTATCGGAAACAGCATCTATTTTCACAACAGAAGCCCTGGCCATACTAGAAGCGCTAAAACTTCAAGTCTTTTAAACGGCAAATTTGTTATCTGCTCCGACAGTCTCTCCGTATTGCGTGGAATCCTAAACCCTAGAAACAATGAGCCAATCGTCTCCAGAATCCGTGATCAGCTTCTTAAGTCTACAGCAAAAGCAAAGTTAATGTGGGTTCCAGGACATGTTGGCATTCCCGGCAACGAAGCAGCCGACATTGCCGCACACTCAGCCTGTGTTGCCCCCACATTTTTACTCAACATATACAGCCAAGTAGATCTTAAACGTTCGATTGAAAAGACGGCTCCATCAGCTTAATAACTGGAATCTCTACATCCACCACTACACGAAGATCAACCCTAATAAGTCGACTCCCAAGTATCCAGCCTCCGCCACCAAAGCCTTGATCAAAAACTTTGTCCGACTACGTATAGAACACGGTTCAATCACCCACCAACATCTACTTAAACAAGAACCACCACCAATCTGCAGCAAATGTTACAACCCTCTAAACATTGAACACATAATTGGTGAATGTTACCTATCATCAGCTCAAGCAAAACAGCATTTAAAAACCAACATCGTCAACACACTAAGCAACAGATCTTTAGAAAATCTAAATATAGTCAACCAACTACTAGAAATGTACAATATCAATTTGTAATGTAATGTAAATGTATATAATTTCTTAAATTGTTTTCTTAATTTTGAGCCGAAAGCCTCTGCAGCTAGCGCTCGTTAAATTTTAAGTTTTTAGCAGTGTTTTTCCCTTTTTTTAATTACATTGTTAAAAATAATAATAATAATAATAAAATAATAATAATATTTCTGTAACACAAAAAAAAAAACTTTACAGTTGTAGGAAATAAAAATGTCCCTCGACTTGTAGACTCTCTGTACAAGTGTTTATATAAGGCTGCAGTTATAGCTGTCAGAAAAGTCCATCCGTAAAAACACGCAACAGAACAAAACTGAAACATTCAACCATAGCATATCATAGGAATTCAGTGAAATGCTTCGTGAAACTGGTTGAGAAGTTGAACAGAAAAAGTTTTTCGTACGGAAAAATAAAGAAATTCTGTTTTTAGAAAATTTAAAGATCAATTGCTTAATTTTTTTTGACGAATTAGTTTTGTAACAACTATTTAAGACCAAGATTGAGTTCAACGATTAAGTTTAAGTGCTCCAAAAAAGTGAAACAATTTTTTTACGGATGCATTTTACTGATAGCTATAACTGCAGCCTAACACCGCGTCTCCACGAGCAATATTTCATAGATTGACATCTGTCATTTCTCATAGAAAGAAATAACGATAGTATGCAATAAAATGTAGGGTGGGCATTTCATATCTTACTATTTCCATAGCCATCACACGAAAACACATGCGTCACAACAAAAAAGTACACCCCATAGAATACTATCGATAGCAAGCTATGAGCTGAGCAATAGATGGAATACCATTTTTCATAGAATACTATTTGTGGTCTCCACGAGCAATTTTCATAGAATACTATATGGCAAGCTATGAAATATTGCTCGTGGAGACGCGGTGTAAGCAAGCGAAAGCATTAAATTGAATAAAGACGCTGTTGAAAAGAAAATTTCCGTGCTTGTAAAAATTCAAGAAAATAAAAAAATTTTATTTACTGCATTTTCTGATGTCAAAAGAAATAAAAAAGGGAGTATTTAGTTTCGGCCAAAGCCTAAATATTGTCTAAAGTCTTTACTTATTAAGTTTTTACCCCTTTAAGAGTTGACTTTCCAAAATCGGAGAAATAAGTTTTCTTTATTTCTCACAGAGAATAGATAAGCAGAGTTTGAAGTCAATCGGATGAAAAATAAAAATGTTCCCATACAAACTTCACCCCCAGTTTTTACCCCTTTAGGGCGGAATCTGAGGTGCCCCAATATCTTAAAATCATTTTCATATAATGTGTCCTCCATGGTAAAAACTTCATGCTTTCATCACAAAGTGCACAATTGTTATACAATTTTATACTATGCCGCCTCACTATTTAGATTTCGTGTTGCCAATCGAACAAACAAAATTATACTGAGCTGATCTTTGTTGGTGTTGGTGGTGTACCTGCCAAAGTTGTTTACCTTTTTTGTTGTGAAGATTTTTTTTTCGTAGAGTGGTTGCAAATTGCTAGTTTTACATACATTTTTAAATAACTATAACAGAAATGTCATAATAAATTTTCTGAATATATGTTCACCACGTCTTCCACAAAATTGCAACCGCGATGCTTTTTCTCCTTTACAAATAACAAATACTGCAACTGCATAAATTGCTCGTATGACGAAGACGAGCCAGTATTATCCGAAGAGGACGACGACGACGCTGAAGATGTACCACATGACGAAGATGAAATTTACACCTCTATTATTTGTTCCATATTTATGAAATGTTGGTTTAAATTATTTATTTTAGTATGGTTTTTCAGTAGCTCTAACTTTTTCGACCGACTTCATTAAACGTAAACAAACTAACGCAGCTACCAAATGTCAAATCATGTGTAATGTATTGGTAAATCTCGAGTGACTCTGAGAAACAATCTAGATTCGTAAAAGTGCTCTCGACTCTGAAAAAAATTGTTTTTTTTTGTATCAAACAAACGAAAAAAGTGATCTCGGGAAAGAAAAAGTGCTTTTTTCTGGCGAATCGAAATTAACATTAGTTTTAGAAAACGGTCACTTGCGCGCGTTGCCATAAAGTACGATAAAGTTTCTAAAACGCCTGTCAACGCACGCAAGCGGCAAAGCACCGTTGTGATTTGCCCATAAGTCTGCTATTTTGTTGGATCAGAGCATTTGCTAAATATTTTGCGCCCACATTTCTTTACAAAAACAGTATTTTCTTTTGAGTTTTCGGTGTTTTTTGTTTGTATAAATAGTTAAATTAATTAAATTGTTTGTTTCACTGACACATTATTTATTTATTTATTTATTTATTTATTTAATTTAATTAATCTACAAGCCACTTACAGCTAACAGATATTTCAATATAGAACTATCATTGCCTTAAATGTATTCCTAGTTAAACATACATCAATATTACTACAGGCTTCATTGAAAGATATAATTGCTCTAGACAGAGGTTCATTGCTCCCGTATTGAGTTTTGTGCGCGTATTGGAAAAGAAAATCTCTACTTCTTAGTGATCTAGCAGGTGCATAGGTAGGTACCATTAAAAGAAGAGGCAGGCATCTAATAGTATAGCTAAGTATATCTCTTACAAACATTACATCATGAATGGCACGCCTCGATTTTAAGGACTTAATTCCAAGCAATTGGCACCTAGCGAAATACATTGGGCAGAAGTTCCATCGCATTTTGGAACAAATTAGTCGAGTAAAACGCCTTTGAATCCTTTCGATGCAATCAGATTGAGTCTTAAACGCAGGGCTCCAAATGACATTATCATACTCAATTAATGATCTTACCAAATCTTTGCAATTTCTATAGATAAATCCAATGGAAGAATTGGCTTTTAAAACAATATAGTCTGTATGACTTTTTCAAGTATATTTAGAATCTAGGATAACACCTAAATCTTTGATTTCGTTCACCCTACAAAGTGGATTTGAATCAACAACATAATCGAAGTTCAAAATTGAAATCGATCTTGAAAAAGAGCTTGATGAGCTTTAAATCATTGGAGTTACACCAATCTGAAATATAATTTAAATCTAACTGTAATAGATAGCAGTCCTTTAAGCTTCTAATTTTTAGATATAGTTTTAAATCGTCGGCGTATAACAAACATTGACAAGTGTTTAATCGCCAAAGTAATATCATTTATAAAAATAATGAAAAGCAATGGCCCTAAATGGCTGCCTTGAGGCACCCCTGAGGTGGATTTAATCGATCTGGAGCAGACATTGCCAATGCGTACTTTTTGAGTTCTGCCAACAAGAAGAGTAACCAACATAAATTCTTCGAATGAAAACCAACGTTTTCAAGCTTTTGCAGTAAAACTATATGATTCACTGAATCAATGGCTTTACTAAAGTCGGTGTACACTGCATCGACTTGACATTTGTTCTCAAAAGCGTTGATAACATACGGTGCCAAATTAGTGGTAGTAGATCGACCAGACAAAACCATGCTGAGCATTTGATATAAACTCTTTAGTGAAAAACTCAAGTTTGTGTTTAACTAAGCTTCGATAACTTGCAAATTCCCCTATAATTCTCAACATTATTTTTAGAACCAGACTTGCGAATGGGAACAAGAAATGATATCTTCCATTCTTGTAGAAAGATACCATCTGAAAGAGACTGGTTAAAAATACTAAGCAACGGCAAACAGAGAGATTCACAACAAAAATTTAGAATTATGTTTGGGATGCCGTCAGCCCCTACCTTGCGGTTGGGCTTAAGCGACTTAAGGGCCAAGAGGACTTCATCAAAGCATAATTGAAATGATCCAATATCAACCTTACTTGTTATATTGCCTATTGAGTTTATATTAAAACCTTATTTAGAATAGACGGATTCAAAAAAATCCGAGAACGAATTAATGTTAATTTCGATTCGCCAGAAAAAAGCACTTTTTCTTTCCCGAGATCACTTTTTTCGTTCGTTTGGTACAAAAAAAAAGCAATCTTTTGCAGAGTCGAGACCACTTTTGCGAATCTAGATTTTTTCTCAGAGTCGCTCGAGATTTACCAATACACTTACATATGATTTGACATTTGTTTGTTTACGTTTTATGGAAGTCGGTCGAAAAAGTTAGAGCTACTGAAAAACCATATTAAAATAAATAATTTAAGCCAAACTTTGATAAATATGAAACAAATAATAGAGGTGTAAATTTCATCTTTATCATGGACACATCTTCTTCATCGGAGTCGTCGTCGTCCTCTTCGGATAATACTGGCTCGTCTTCGTCATACGAGCAATTTATGCAGTGGCAGTATTTGTTCTTTGCAAGGGAGAAAAATCATCGAGTTTGCAATTTTGTGCAGGACGTGGACCGTGGTGAACATGCACTCGGAATATTTATTATGAGATTTCTTTTATAGTTATTTGAAAATGTATGAAAATCTTGGAAGTTGCAACCACTCTAAGAAGAAAAATATCTTCACAACAAAAAAGGTAAACAACTTTTGGCAGGCACACCACCAACACAAACAAAGAACAGCTCAGTATACTTCTTTTTGTTCGATTGGCCAGACGAAATCTAGAGAAATCTAAAAAATCTCAGATTGCCAATCGAAATTAGCATAAGAGTGGAGTCCAAATTAGACGACTTTGTATTCTTGAAGAACATGGCATTTGGAACTCCCACCGACTTCCTTTTAGAATTTATAAATGTCCAGAATGACTTATGGCCAAATCACAACGGCGCTTTCCCACTTGCGTGCGTTTACAGGTGTTTTAGAAACTACCGTACTTTATGTGAACGCGCGCAAGCCGCAGTTTTCCAAAACTAAATGCCGCTTCAGAGCGTTGGCGCGTTGAGAGATTGGAGTATGAGAGATTGAAAGTTCGTTTGGTTTATGTTAATACACCCGAATTCAGAGCAGAATGCAAGTTTACTCCTTTTTGCTTATAATTGATATTTTAATGCACGAATTAAAAGGAAATGTGTTTAAAATAGTAAAAAATGCATAAATAAATAACAATCAATACATAGATACACAGGTACATGCCTTCCCATAATAGTCCTTTCAGCGAGCCAGCTAGATTTTTAGTTTAGTTGAGAAAATGTGGATAAATTACACCGAAAATCCCTTGCCTTTAAATTGTGAATTGATTTCTTTGTGGAATACTTGAAAAACGATTTAAGTGTGCAAGATTACCAAGGCCAGCATATTTTATCTACGCTGTGGAAAGAAGTTCAGTCACTAAAATACAGAGGTGCAATTTTGTTAAAAACTTGCCTTGGCTATTTAAAAAAAAAAAATTAAAATCTATTAATAAATTCTCAAATATGAATACCGACGATCTACTCGATTTTTCAATTCATATTTATATTTTATTTCAGTTATATTTATAAATCTGGTGGTATGCTGGACATTCGGACGAATGCGATCGCAGGTACTGCTTCTCTTCGTTCGCTGGGATTTTACCGCATCCGGTCACCAATCGCCAGTAATGACAATGCATATTGAAAGGATTTTTTGACCCTTTGATTAGGGTCATTGCCCGGGTATTAATTAAGTACGCGGATTTTTTTTTGCTATATTTCCGCGAAGATCTTTGCTGTCTTGTCCAGATATTTTTTTATATTCCTATGGCTGGACTTCAAAACCTTCCCGCCTATTGAGTTCAAATTTACAGGGAATCTTCAATATAGGACGGAGAATTCTCGTGAATTTGGGTCAAAGTCGGGCAAAGGTAAGCATATTCATGTGCATTGTACCGATAGACAATAAAAAATATATAGCTATATCTACCTAAGCATTGCAATTCATTGGCACGAGCAAACGAGCGGGTACACCAAGTAATAAATTAATACCTATCATTTGCACATCGCAGAAAATTAGATTTTTCCTCGACTAGAAAAAGAAACTATAAATATTCTAAACAAAAATGTTTATTTGGTTTATAAATATTGTATAAAGCACAGAGTAGTTTCAGACAAAATTAAAATATCAAAAGCGTGCACATAACATTTGAGCACATATATTTTTGTTCAACAATCTAAAGAAATCACTAGTAGCATTACAACAGAAATAATATTCGTCATTTCCACACAGTAAAATAATTAATTTGTATTGCAAAAACCTCATATTCTACTGCTTGCACCATATGAAAGCATTGGTTCTACTCTATCTGTCAACGCACGCACGCCGCAAAGCGTCGTTGTGAATTGGCTTTATTCATACCACCCAATGTGCACCCTCTGTATCGCCCTTCCTCTCCATGATCTTGCTACTTGTTTATAATTCTGCATTTCCTTTCCTTTGTTTCCCTCTTCCTATGGAATCCAAACAATATTTGGATGATGAACGATATTTTATGAACGATGTTTTTTAGTAGGTAGTGCCAATGTTGACGCAGAAAAATTGCAAAAAGGGGTTAAAAAGGTGACTCGAGCCAAAAAACGGCACTTTCTTCTGTCAAATTGTTGAGTTCTAGATTTGGATAGTTTAGATGGATGCTTTTATCGACGAAAATGAAACGGCAGTCAGTACATTTTATTTTTTATAGATATTTTTTGGTGTTTCGTACTTTTTAATTTGTTTGCACTATTTTCCGTTCAATAAAGGATAAAATCTTACTTAAACTGATAAGGGGCCATTTTGATCAAATTTAAATAAGTGGAGCCGAAGGTGAGGGTGGGTGAGGGGAAATTTCAAGTAAAACTAGTTTTTGCGTTTCCAAGTATTAGCTCTCAGGAACCAAAAATCGAACGACTCTGCAGCCGATGAGACCACCTTATACTTATTCCATCATGCTATTCATGTCCCATGCCATACTGCAGCACGCACCCCATCCCCAACTGGTTGTACATATACAACTGACGAAAACAAGTCAACCCTTTTCGAATGCGAGGTAAGAATGGATTTTTTGAAATTCCATACCCAATAGGACCAAACAAGGCGAGCGCGGGTCAGTTCGTTAAATTATAACAAGTAAAAGTGTGATCATCGGCCGGGCCGATGCTTTAATACCCACCACTGCATACAAATGTTAGGCATGTGAGTTAGTACGTATACGCAAAACATTAATCTATTATTATGATTATTATTTATTATTAACAAAATAATTACATAAATTATGAGGCTAATATAAATTAGAGAGCACTAGCTGCAGAGGCTATCGGCCCTAAAGTAAAAGAAAAAAATTATATTTTATGTTTTAATGTTAGATGAATTAATGAATTCAGAAATTATAGATATATTTTGAATAGTAGGAGTTTTAAGAATTGTGATAACTGAGTTGTTTTTAAAGGTGTCCATCATTAATTTGGCAGAGAGCATTGTCCTAATCCCAGAATGTGTTTGATGTCAATAATTGTGTTGCATATTGTGCAGAGTGGAGGGTTTTCTTTTCGAAGGAGGTGTTGATGCGTGGTAGCGGTCACAAACCAGAAGAATAGACCGCCAGTTTTGGCCAAAAAAGAGAGTTTATATATCGATATATCGGTTTATATCACGAGCAATCTGTATCAGGTGTAAATACGAATTTATTAACTTATACACATTAGGCTTTCGCTAGGGGATATAAGAATTTCAGTAAATATTTTTAATACAATTAAAATTTAAAAAAATTTTGTGTACCTATATGTTTTCGTATTAGCTAATTCGCTAATTTTCCACTATTTTTCAATATTTGTAGAAAATATAACTCAAAATAATTGAATAAAACAGAATAGAACAGAATAATAGATAGTAACAGAATGTCAAAACTAGAATCAAATCATCTAACGTTTTTTTTTCAACTAGTGCTTATTTCGCGAATGGTAACACTTAGCTCATGTCTGATTTGACAGATAATTAGTTTTATCCTTCAGCTGAACGAATATGGTTGTGTATACGCTTGAACAACGCTGGGAAATATTGCGACATTACTTTGAAAATCATTTTGTTCACAAAAATTGAAGAGGAGGATATTGGCAACATTTGGTTTTAACAGGACGGCGGCGCTACGTGCCACACAGCCGAAGCTACACTCGATGTTTTGCGCCCTGTTTTTGAAGATCGCATTATCAGCCGCAGAGCTGATGTCGTTTGGCCACAGCGGAGCTGCGATTTGACACCGTTGGACTATTATTTGTGTTGTCCCGTAAAAGATAAGTGTTACGCCGACATGCCAGAGACAATTTTTTTTTTTGTAATGGGAATTCGCTGGAAGGAAAAATCATCGAAAGACATTGCAGAGCTATTACGCGAGGGATGCTTCTGCAATAGTGAGGGACTTTAACCCGATCTAAAAAAACTCCCAAGGGGACTGACTTTCGTCATCCTGAATTGATTGCACCTAGTCGTTCGACTAATCGGCAATTTATTTTTGATTCATTTAAAAAAAAATTAGAGGATAAATCCGACGTTTGCCGAATTTCTATACTTTTTTAGTTGAAAGTATTACCTACTTTCTTGGTCTTAGCTAAGATCAAGAGCTTTTACCCGCCTTAATCTCCTGATAACATTGTCAGTATTTAAAAGTTCTGTTATTTCTATGTTAACATGGTTAAGAAGTCTACTTTTATGCCTTCGGGCAACTTTCTTAACCTCTTCCTCAACCATTTCAATGTTAAGATCTCTATGTAGATCAGCGTTGCGTATGTACCAAGGTGCATTGACTATGTTCCTTAGTATTTTATTTTGGAAAACCTGCATTTTTTGCAAATTTGTTTGGCATGTACATGCCCACAACTGGATTCCGTAGGTTCATACTGGTTTTAGAACTTGCTTGTATAGCAATAACTTATTATAATTTGACAGAGATGAATATCTCCCAATAAGCCAATACATTTTACTGTATCGCATGTTTAACTCGTCTCTTTTTTTCTTTACATGCGCTTTCCAACGCAGTTTATCATCTAGAGTCATGCTTAGATATTTGGCTGTATTTGAGTATTCCACTACATTGTTGTTTATGTATACTGGAATATATGGTACGTTTTTATACGTAAAATTAATATGGACTGACTTAAGGTCATTTAATCTAATCTGCCATTTTTTTGTCCAATTAGAGATATTGTCTATTGCCCTTTGAAGCTTTTTTGTTGCTACTTCGACAGTTGCTCCCACTGCAAGGACAGCTGTGTCATCTGGAAAAGTAGTTATAGTGGTTTCCCCACTTTCAGGCAAATCGCTAGTGAATAGAAAGTATAAAACTGGACCTAACACGCTGCCTTGTGGTACACTAGCTTTAATTTCTCTTAATGTTGAGTACTCTGTTTCTGACTCCAGAATTGTATTGCTTTGGCAGTTGCCTTTGTAGTTTGTGGATCAGACCTTTGTGCCAGACTTTATCGAAAGCTTGTGCTATATCAGGAAATATTGTAGAGCACACTTTTTTTTTCGAATGCTTTTTCGATTTTATCTGTGATTCTATGAACCTGATCGATTGTAGAGTGCTTATTTCTAAATCCAAATTGGTGATTTGGGACTAGAGATTTTTCCTCAATTATTTTTTGCAGGCGTTTAATCAGCATTTGTTCGAATAACTTTGACAACATTGGTAGTATAGATATTGGGCGATATGAGGTTACCTCGTTAGGTGGCTTGCCTGGTTTTGGTATCCATGGGGCCTATTTTTATATTTATGCCTTTGCAAGTTCTTTAGCTGTTACCGACCGTATAGGTCTATCTTCTTCGCACCTTAATTCGAGTCATTGATAACCTTTATCTTCATAAGGTTTAAATACGTCTTCAAGATACTCTGCAAAAGTATTCCTTTTCTTGGTTGCTTTTCGCCCAGTTACCTAACCTTCTGCAGTTTTGGGTTTAGTACAGCACAGTTTTTTGCTTTGAGAAGCTATGAAAGCTGGTGTCCAATGGTTTTTTTCTGTACTGGTATCACACTTACTCACACAGCACAAACAACCATTTCAATTAATGTTTATATTTAATTATTTTTTTTATATTATTTGGAGCAATTAAAGCAATCGACTATTAAAATCAACCCAAACCGAACGAACTACACAAATTCTACGCCCTAATTACGTCACGTTCAAAATGGAGAACATGCGCAATGCGTAATCTATAGTAATTGAATCATGGCTCCATTCAGCCTATTAAATAATTAATTACATTTGCTCTGTTAGCTAGGCTCTTTTTAATTTCTATAATGTGATCATTCCATTTGTATTTATTATTAAAAATAAGTCCTAAAATTTTTAGTTTATCAGCAGAGTTAATAACAATATTATTTATATTTAGTTGTAATGTTTTAGGACAAGATAATTTACGACAGATGTGTAGTATTTTACATTTTTCTAATGACAATTTGGCACCAGATGTATTGGACCATTCAAAAATATTTTTTATAACTTCAGTGAAGAGGTTTTTTGTTTCTGCTAAATCATTGCATTTGCCCATGACGTAGAGGTCATCAGCGTAAATGCAATGGTCCAGTAGTTTATGTTTGGATATTTCTTCAAAAGCAATTAAGAAGAGAACCACTGACAGAGGAGATCCTTGTGGGAATCCGTTGTTGAGTGGGAAAGTTGAAGAGAAACAGTTATTGGCTTTGACACAGAATCTTCTATTCGTTAGAAACGATTTAACATAATGCATAATCTTGGGGCCTACCCTCCAGGTTTTAAGTTTGTTTAGCACGAGATGCATGCCAATCTTGTCAAATGCCTTTTCGAAGTCAAGGGACAAGATAGACACATGATTGCGGTATGATAGAGCGTTGGTGGTATAGCTGTCTATATGAAGGAGAGCGTCAATACAGCCCTTCCCAGTTTTGAAAGCCACTTGGTTGGGGCTGAGTATTTTTTTTTTAACGTAAACCATTGAAGGCGTTTGGCAATTATTTTTTCCATTATTTTGGAGATGCAGGGAAGAAGGGAAATTGGACGATATCCATTAACTGAGTGTATTTTTTTTTCGGTTTTAGAACTGCAATTTTCCAACTGAGAGGGATAACGCCAGTTTTGAAAACGTTATTGTATAATTGTAAAAGCCTTAATTTGACTTGATGTGGCATGTTCTTGAGCATTGGATAGGATAGGAGTTTAGTTTTCAAGTGTTGACAAGCAGCTTTCCAGTTCTTTAAGCTCAATTGGATTTTCTATATGCAGTGCTGAGGAGTCAGTTGTACGTGTTTGGAAGTTGTTGTCCAGACAGTCTTTCTTTAGTGCGCAGTATCTTTGCGGGAAATTATTGTCGTTTGACTCTGTGGACCAGGTCTTAGCGAAGTAGTTGCAAATTAGGGATGGATTTGAAATGAGGCCTTGCGGTGAAACAATACATTTAATTATTTTTGGGGAGTGATTCCCTGTTAAGCTACGGATGTTACTCCAGATTTTCGCTGTTGAGGAGTTTCTATTTATAGATGAGGTAAGAGCGTGAAGACTTTGAGCCTTGTTTATTTTGACTTGCCGCCGAAAGACAGCATTCGATTTTTTGTAGTTGATTAGGTTTACTTGGTTGGGATATTTTTTTAAACTCTTTCCAGGCTGTGATCTTATTGAGTCGGAGGCTTGTTAGTTCAGGGCTCCACTACACGTTTTTGTGGCTTAGGACTAGATTGGGGTATTGATATTTTAGCCGAGTACCTAATGGCTTTTAGCAACATTGCTGCTTCTTTGTTGGTTTCAAATTCTGGAGGTTTATCCTCCAAGTAGCACAGCATATTAAAACCGAAACTCGGCCAGTTTGCTAGATCAGTTCTAAACTTTAATGAGGGCGGAGAGTGTATGTATAGTTGACCAGAATCAACATGTGTGATTATAGGGAAGTGATCGCTGTTGTGCAGGTCATCTAAGGTGTAGCATTTAGTTTTGGGAAGCAGCGTATGGGAGCAGCAGCTGATATCGATGTGGGTTGAAAAATGTATGGGCGACCCATCATTTAAAATTGAGAGATTGGAGGAGAGAATGAAATTCTCCACTATGTTGCCTCTAGCGTTTGTTTCGCGCGAACCTCACATTCATTAACATTCCAAGCATTAACGTCACCAATAAGTAAGACTAGAATATGAATATTACTAAGAATATTAAGAAGGTCGTGTTTCGTAAAACTTTGATTACGTAAAATGTAAATAGAAACGACCGTTATTTTGATAGCAGTCTGAAGCTCAATAGCAATGACCAGCAGGTTGGAGTTAATAGCTAGTGGTGGATTATGAGGGATGTTGGTTTTAATCAAAACACCAATGCCTTGATTGTTTGTCACGTTTGTGGGGAAGTTGTGCGTTCACGGGTACTAGTTTATAATTCGGGTTCATTTTGTATGGGAGGTACCAGAACTACTTGACCGACATAGTCCATTTTCAATATCAGCCTGACGACGGTAAAAAGAAGTCCTCACACACATCGATTCAGAATTTTATACTGATTCAGAATATAATATACTTTATGGGGTCTCCGGTGACTCTTTTTATCGTTACAAATGTAATGGCAAAGTGAATATACCTTCCTGTGGAGGGTATAAAAATGTTGATCTATGACGTCAAAAAGGAACCTTAAGATGACGTTATAAATAAATAAAATTTTGCACACATTCTTTGGGGCCTTGGGGCTGAAACATATACAGCCTTATTTATAAACTTTATACACTCTCTATATTAAAAATTTTTTTTTTTCAAAATCTTTAAAGCCTACCAGCCTTATTTATAAACTTTATACAATATATATTTTTGCTTTTAGAGTTATTATAGAGAGTGTATAAAGTTTATAAATAAAGCCTGAACTACATCCAAACAAAAGTGGAAAAAGGTACAAAAAAGTGAAAACATCGAAACTCATAGAAAACACACTGAGCTTTTTATTGTTTATTGCATCGAAAACACATGACTATTGACCAAACATCTATGAGTAAAATCTGAACTAATAATTCTAAGAGCTTTTACTTTTGAGACTCATAGGAATTATGTGATTTGAACGTGATCTGGCGGGAAGTTCGTAACGATTTTTTTGTGTGTATTGGTTATAGGAGCTTTGTGAAAATTGAAAGCTGGAACATGTTCAAGCTTTCAGCCACACACAAAATTTTAAATTGAGAGAAAATATACAGAGGTTACTATATGTTGAAGTAGGACAAATTATTTTGTTTACTTTTTTGTACTTTTTTCCACTTTTGTTTGGATGTAGTTCAGGCTTAAGGCTGATAGGCTTTAAAGATTTTGAAAAAAAAAAAATTTTTTTTTCGCTCCACCCTAATGTGTATGTATGTATTTTCACTTCAAAAAATACATTTTGGCTAAAAACTGTTCCTAAGGACGTGGCTATAGCCTATATAGTCTTGCAGTCTTAAGGAACATTTAAAAAAAACTTTCATCGAAATCTGTCCAGTAGTTTTCGAGTTTTTACCAGCCAAAGAAAATTCCTACAGTTTTATTATATGTACTAGCGGACGGAGCCCGTGCACACTTCGTTGTGCAAAATAGTTAAAAAGATAAACTGTTTTTATTGTAATGCTTTTTCCACAAATCGTGTTGCCTAAACAATATTATTGACTTTCAGGACAATGCTTCCAATTCAAAGATTGTCGAAGAAGCTGTACCCGCCCGTCTTTGCCCGCGCACAGGAATTGTATTGTTTAGGTCTTAGGTAATAGTGTTATTTCTCAAAATGCGAGAAATGAGAATAAATCGACTTGCTGGAATTTTCTTTCTGCCTAAACCTGAAATACAGCAAAACAAGTCAAAAAAAGGATAATAAAAATCGGCCCAGCGGTTATCGAGATATAACATCATCGAGTTTCAGCCCATAGATAATATTTTTTGTATAGGAGGTATACGATTTTGAATGTTTTTTTTGTGTGAGAGGTGCCACTATTTTTCAGAACAATTTACCGTTCATTTGTGTGTTTTTCTGATATTTTAGTTATGAAACGCTTACAAGAAAAATGTGTGCAATTAAATTTAAAGAAGACACAAATGAAGGTGACGAATTATTTTTCAAGAATGTAATTCATTCATTCATTATTGAAAAAAATATATTTATATCAAATTAAGCCTTGGTAAACATTTAAAAACTCCCGCTCGAAATAGTGAACAGGCCTGGTTTTTATTAGTTCACTATATCGAGCGTCTAATGTATGTATAATAGAATATAGATAGATATTCTATTTCCCAAAGTGAGTGCTGTGTATACCAAACAGTGCGTTTTTTGAAAAGAAGTTTTGGCCGAAATGAAACAAACACAAGTTTGTACAAAAAACTCGTGAGACTGTTATGCTAGTGGACAACACTCATAGTTATTGTCGAGAAGCCAATGCACAGAGAGTGGCAGTTTGGTGCAGATTGTGGAGTAGTTAGATCATTGGACCATTTTTCTTCGAAAATGGGCTGGGAACAACGTTTCGGTCAACGGTGGGCGTTACAGAGCCATGTTAACCGACTTTTTTTTACTGAAATTGAAGACATGGATTTGGACGACTTCTGGTTCATGCAGGCGCTTCATGCCATGGTACAATCGATCCTTTGCGCACCAAATTCCCAAATCGTGTTATCAGCCGTCTTGGCGATGTCAATTGACCGCCTCGGCGCTGCGATTTGACAATCATTCTGCCTCGAACGAAAACTCCCTTGATAGAAAAGTTATCTGTCAAAACACAACACATATGGCGGTGGTTGTCTATAAGTTGATAGTTCGTTTGGGTTGTGTGAAAGTTGGGTTGAATTGAAGACTACTTAAGTCAACTAAGTTGAGTTGTGTTCTATAATAGCGCGCAGAGGTTTCAAACTTTCGCCGCACTGAACCAAAAAGGCTAGTGCTTATGTTTGCTTAATTTTTCTTCGCAGGTTTGTATGAAACTGACATTTCACTAGCAGTCCATGTATAGTATGTCAATGGTCACAATCACAGTACACATATTATAGGTAATATATTCCGAGTACTCATTTTCGTTTCGTTCTGCGTAAGTTTATCATCTTGTGGTAAATGATATTCCATACAAATGTTGACAGTTCATTTACCACGTTGTAAACTTACCAAGTTTACTACGTTTACGACGAGTTTACAACGATTTATGAATACCCCTATTAGTTTCTTAAAGAACTGTTGAATTAGTATTAAGTGCAAATTAATAAAATAAACTGAGATTGCAAATTGGAGTATACTTATGTTATGTAATTTGTTTGTATCACTTTCTCGCTTTTCAATTTCTAAATTAAATATATC
Source organism: Cheilosia soror (assembly GCA_949372485.1). Lineage (NCBI taxonomy): Eukaryota > Metazoa > Arthropoda > Insecta > Diptera > Syrphidae > Cheilosia > Cheilosia soror. The sequence goes on along the minus strand of OX443561.1, from coordinate 55,848,362 downwards.
TCAAATTGCATTCCAATGAAACATGAAAGTGATCTAAATAAAAAAGGTTAATACATACATATATGCTTAGTGCTTAATTACCCTTTTTATGTTTATTTTCTAGATCAAATACTAAAACTTATTGACAATTTGAGGAAAATTGAATTTTCAAAGAACAACATTCAACAAGAATTGAAGATATATTCAGTGACGACTCCAATAAAGTTTAATGATTTAATGAAAACTTTGCGAACTGCTTTAAGTGGATTGACGGTAATAGATAGTTTTTTTTTTTTGTTTATTTGTCATTTTCATATTATGTATTTTTTTTTAGGATGGTCCAGGTGTGGCAGAAATGATGTGCATTTTGGGGAAAAAGGAATCACTAAGACGAATTGAAACTAATTTAAAGTCAGATAAATCTAAGTCATAATATTATTATAGAATGCATGTATTTTATTTATGCGACGACGGTAGATTTAATTAATCAGCCCTATTGCGAAGATCAACTATCAATTGATAGTTGATAGTTGATACTTATCAATCAATTTTTTTAAATGGTATTGCGACGATCAATTGTCAATGAAGTGTTGACCGATTGTGAACGTGCATCAATTAGCGATAGGATAGTCGGTTGACAAAGCGGTATTGTGAATGTCAATCGCGAACAATTTTATTGGTAGCTGTCAATTTTTCAATCAATCGGAATTTCGGTGTTGATAAGGACGAATGCTTAAGAGAAATGGAAGTATTTTTAAAATTGTTGAAGATCAAAATTTTTAGTTGTTATTTTTTAAGGGGTAAAATAGTTGGCAATAAAAGGCAACTTAATAGATTGGTTGAGGATTTATTTCCAAAACTGGTGCGCAGGCGAAGTGGGAACAATTTGCGATAGAGCTAAATAGCTTAGGACCATCTGAACAAGATTGGCAGAAATAGCAAAGGGTACATTGTACAATATTTCCAATAACTTTATTTTGGAATTTAAATTTCTGCATTTGGATAGGTGCGGATCGACCTAAACTGCAAGACAAAAAAGAAAAAGGTTGATAATAAAGTCGAAATATCTGCGTCTGGTGGTGGCCCAAACCGATGTCACCAGTTTAATGATATGGAAAGAGGCTGTGATTCGTATCCTTCAATTGAATGCGTGCATTAAGACTATAAAAGCCTTTTCTATTATAATAAAGGATAAAGGTGGCAAACCTCTTTTTTGGGACCAACGATTTTCATGTGTTTCCCATCCAAGCATCCTATTAGATTTGGAATTACACTTTTCTGAAAAAAAAAAAACTGAAAACTGAAAAAACCAAACTACAATGGCGCAGAATAAGCCAAATTTCATTCCTTGGAAATTAAATTAGTTACCTTTGGTCTTCCAGTTCCAAAGGATTAGAACTCCTCCGTATAGCAGCCAATTCCGCATAATTTGTCTCGCCTTCATCATCATCAAAAAATAATTCCGCTCATGACATGTTTTTCAATAAATTGCACAATCGCAGATTTGTAACACTCGTAATTATGTATATTGTTTAAATAATTTGTTTGAAAGTCGTAACAATCACTCTTCAAATCAAATATATTTTAGAACTGTCAAAATTGAGTTTTCATTCACAATAACTTTATTTTTTGCGTTATGTTCACAATAGCTTATATTTTTATCAATTATATTTCGCAATACCAACATAAATTTCAATTGGTAAATTGTGTCAACCGATTGATAGTTGATCTTCGCAATAGGGCTAAATATGTCCGCTGGCTAATAAATTTGTGTAACATCCTTTTGCAAATTAAGTAAAAATGCAAGTACCTACCTGTCAAACTATAAATAATCTTGTGTATTAAAATGCTTTCATGTATATAAGTTTTCATCGAAATCTATAAAACGATAGTTAGCAAGATCTGAAAAAAAATCCGTAAATAATTGAATTACTACTTAAAAACAAAAAAAAAATACTACTTACTTAACGAGAAACCGCTGGAGTCCGGAGTCTGGTCCTCAACCAGACTCGGGCTTGGTGGACAATGAATATATGATTGCACAAATTGTCGTAATAAAATTCCATCGGATTGTATTTTTTGTTGTGAAGTTCGAATATATACGAAATAGCTAGTATCGCAAACAATTGAGCGACACGAGACTTTCTTACTGTGGGCGCAACTTAAAGTTCTTGCACTATCACACCATGACAAGTGTAACGGTATACAATGACCTTCCACCTTTGTAGACACAGGAATCTACTTGTTGATGACTTTCGGTGGAAGGGTGTCCGGTCGACGACGGTTTAGTCGGCATGCTAGCTTTATGCTCGTGCTTAGCTCGTCAGTGGGGTGGGGTCTTTAACCGGCCTCCGGACTACCGTACCTTACATGCCTAGGAAAAAATATTAAAACAAGGAAGAAGAAGGAAAAAGGATGGGATATCAAAAAGGGAAGGAGAAAATTGGGATCTAAAATTTTGAAGAGTAAAACACTCGAAATCACTCGATCAGTTCGCATGTTACAACTGATCTAATATCAGGATAACAGCGTTCGGATCGGCCTCCTCTCTTTCCCCAAGACATATGGTACCACTGGTGTTATGGGTACCAAGGAGCTGCCCTCCCCATTACCTTTCCAGTTACCAGGAAAGATACCTTGGTTGTCACTAGCTCCGGTTTTTGTGACAACCCCTAAATGAAACAAAAAAAATACGGTCCACTACACCCTCCTCAGCCTCATCGCGTTCGGTCACCCCACTTTAAGTTTTCTTAAAGAATCATTTTAAATAAGAAAAATGAATTCAAATGAAAAAGACCTGAGAAAAAAAATGTGTTCTTCATAAAAAGGAATAGAACCACACATAGGAGTTCAACCAAAACATGCACATTTATTTATTATAAACTAATTAATCTACAATATAAATACAATATAATTATTTATAAAACATACAGTATCCTACAATACATACATGCATAACAAATAACTTAACATGAAATTTAAAATGAAGGAGTACAAGTAAGAGAGCAAGATATACAGAAAATAAAAAACTAAAATCAAAAGAGTCAATACATTTGATTGAATAAAAAGGGTTTCTAAACATGCAAAAAAAAAAAAAAAATAATTCTAACTCTAACGCACTTAATATTTCCCTTTGCACTCAAACAAAAGTAAACAAATTTTGGTCACCATCGCGGTCAAGATCAACAATTGGAAATATATAGTATTTATAGATAATACAAAAAAAAAATACGTAATAATTATACGTACGGATCTTTAAAATACATACGCGGAATGAAAAAAAACGAAAAGTAAAAGAGAAAACAAAAAAAACAAATAGTTACCTGTATATCCGGGCGGTGATGTGCACAACACTGGACTGAATATGGCTATTGGGGTAGAAATGATATTAAGGATATTTAATCTCGCGGTAATACATATTTCCAAATATGCGCTCTTAAATTCTCCGCTTATCTTGTGCACAATACAAAGAAACACTCAAACTATGTAGGTAATTTAAATTAAATGCGGAGAAATAGAATTTACCACAAACACACAAAAAAAAAAAAAAAAAATATAAACATAAATGTACCTATGCCTTAAAGCATTATAATACACTTAAAAAGGAAAACACTTAAGATATAAACTAACACTAAAGTCACTAGCTAATAAGAAAAATAAAAAAAAAAAGAATTTGAGAACAACCAAAAGAAAACGGAAAAGTTTGAATTTCGGTAGAGATGAGTAGGTAAAAACAGGATCTTCAACAATTTCCAATGTCGACGTAGATGAAGGATATTCACGATTTAAGTAATCCTCCTTTAAGTAGGTACATTATACACTTTTTTTCGTTTTTTTTTTTTTTTTTTTTTTTGATTTTTATTTGATTTCGATTTTATTTAGGAATAATCGGGAATTTCAACCCGGGACTGTTTATTAGTTTTGGGCACTTTTTTTTTCAGGATTCAGACAACTTTTGGTTAATTTATTTATCTATATATTATTTTTCAAGAACCCGAAAGATAATTTTCTCTTTTGCAATCGAAAAATCTATAAATTTTGTTTTTCATTCAAACGGTATTTATTTTTATTACATTTTTTTTTTCGTTACCGATACCGATTCCTTCCAAATTTTTCGATCTCACGTCTTTTTTTTTTATTTTTTTACGTCTGCCTCCTTAGACGATTATCGGAAAAGTAAGTCCCCGAGTCCTTTTCGGAAAAGCAAATTTTATTAACGAGGTTTCGCAGTCGTGTATTTTATGCTTACGGCTGAAAACCATACAAAGGCTTTTCCGTTTTATATTTTAAAGGACATGTAGGAGCGTTTTGTTTTGAATCAATATTAGGGCCGAAACAGAAGTAGTGTTTTTTTGTTTTTTTGTATGTTTTGTATGCTTTGTGTAATTTGTGTAATGTAAACTAGGAATATGATTCAAGCGGTTCCCACACCACATTTTCATTTCGATGAACGCCAGCGTTCGAGAAATGAAATGAAAAAGAAAAGCTTAAAATTCTTTTTAAGAACGAATGTCCTTTGCGTGAACAATTCCTAGTGGGTGTCCTTTTAAGTCCTGCAGGTCGTACAAGTTGTTGCTATGCACGGCAGTTATTTTTGCCTTGACGAATTTCGGACATAGCTTAGCGTTGAGATGTTTACTCGCATCACTTAGCACAAAATTTCGTTTGAACACTATATCACCCTTTTTGAATTTGATGTCCTTGCTACGAGTGTTATAGGTGTGTGCGTACACGTCGTGTGCCTTAGCAAGTGACTCTTTCAAATAGGAATATATAATGTTCATCTTGGATGACTTGGGCAAAACTTCAAAATCGGAATTGTTGACGGCTTTCAACGATTTTAAAAGTTTGTAGTCAGACCCGTGCTCTACTTTACACTGTCCAAACAAAGCCTCATGTGGTGACATGTTAATGGCCGAATGAACAGTGGATCGTAGTGCACTCCCTATCGAGCATAAGTGTTTATCCCAATGTCTCTGGTCCTTATCGATATAAGATCGAATAGCGGCTATAACCGAACGATTGACTCTTTCACTGGCATTCGCTTGAGGTGAGTAGACAGCAGTTTTTATGTGAGTGACGCCGTATGAGGTGAGAAACTTGGCGAAATCCTTACTCACAAACTGTTTTCCATTATCCGTGAGGATAGATTCGGGTACTCCGAATATAGAAAACACCTGCTCCTCAAGAAACTTCACAGCGCTGTCCGTTGTGGCTTTTCGTAACGGATGTATGTGCACGAATTTTGTCAGCTGATCAAGACAAACGATTATATAGCTATTTCCGCTCTTCGACCTAGGATAAGGACCTAGAAAGTCGACATAAATATGCTGATATGGCCTTTCGACCACAAACGCTCCTCCCATCTTAGGCTTCAGAGTGAAATTAGGGGCTTTTGAACTTTTACACACGTCACAATGCGAAATCATTGTTTTTACTTGAGCCGCCATATTAGGCCAGTAAAAACGATTTCGAAGACGGTACAAAGTTTTCGCAACGCCACCATGTGCTGCTTTTGGAGGTTGATGTGCCAGAAGGATAAGTTTTTCAGTTAACTCAAATGGAACCCATAGCTTCCACACCATGTCGTCTTCAACAGGATGACCTGTGCAGTGCCTAACCTTCTTATAAACAAAACCATCCGAAACTTGAAGGTCTGGAAGCTGGTCTTTGTTTTCTAAGACAGTCGTTTTCAACTTGGCATACTCCTCCGATATAAAACCGGGATCTGCAAGGTCTATATGAAGGACATCGTGTGGGCTCTGTAAAGATGGAACATCACCCAGCGCATCAACAGCGTATACTCGCGATAACGCGTCAGGAACAACGTGTTGAGATCCTTTGCGATGTTCGATTTCAAACGAGAAGCCTTGTAGCTTTAAGCTCCATCGGGCCAACCTACCGCTCAAATCCTTTTGATTCATCAACCACTTTAAGCTTGCATGGTCGGTCACTACTTTGAAGCTCTGCCCTTCCACATATGGGCGAAATTTCTGAATGCCTAAAACAGCAGCTAAACATTCTAATTCCGTGACGGAATAGTTTCGCTGTGCGGAGTTCAGTTTGTGGGAGTAGTAATAGATTGGTCTTTCTATACCCTCATCATCCAACTGGCAAAGTACGCAACCAACACCCGAGTTTGAAGCGTCGCACAAGATAATGAACGGTTTACTGAAATTCGGATTAACCAAAATGGGGGCGGAGGTTAATGCGTTTTTCAGTTCATTGAAGGCCTTTTGTGCTTCAGAATCAAACTCGAATTTCTTGCCCTTTTTTAAGGTGTTGGTTATGGGTGCTGCAAGAGTTGAAAAGTTCTTAACGAATCTTCTGTACCAACCTGAAAGACCTAAGAATCGTCGAACCTGTCGTGGAGTTTTCGGAGTGGGAAATTCTTGAATCGAAGCAACCTTGTCTGGGTTAGTTTTCAAGCATCCCTCACCAACAATAAATCCGAGATATATCAGCTCCTTAAAACAGAATTTAGACTTATCTAAATTAATAGTGAGTCCAGCCTCTGTTAATCTAGCAGCTACAATCTTGAGCATGCTCAAATGCTCCTCGAAATCACGAGACGCAATCAGTAAGTCGTCCAAATAAACGAACACGTTTTCCTTTAGTTCATGAGGAATTACCTTGTCCATCAGTCTGCTCATGCGTTGGGGTGCATTACACAAACCGAAGGGCATTACCTTAAATTGATACAGTGGTCTGCCCGGAATAGTAAACGCCGTCTTTTCCCTTGAGTCTTTTTCCAACGGAATCTGCCAAAAGGCATCCTTCAAATCCACACTTGAAATAAAGTGAGAATCTGAAAGCCGCCCTAGCAAACCTTCAATATGAGGCAGCGGATACGCATCCTTCTTTGTAACGGAATTGACTTTCCTAAAGTCTAGGCAGAGTCGGTTTTTGCCGGTTTGCTTCCGCACTAGAACTACAGGCGAACTCCAAGCACTGGAGCTTTCTTCAATTACGTCCATCTGAAGCATGCGATCCACTTCCGCATAGAGTAGGTTTTGAACCGCTGGAGACACGGGATAGTGTCTTTGTTTAATCGGAGCAGCATCACCGGTATCAATTAAATGTTCCTCTAATTTGGTTTTGCCCAAACCAATATTGTTAAAGGAGGGAAACAACTCTTTTGTTTTATGAAGTCTTACTGATTGTTCCTGTGATAGCTGATGAGCATTCGGATCCATTGGTGGTGATTCGGAAACTTGAGCCAACTCAGAAATGATGTTCGGAGCAAGGTTGAAGAGCTTCCAAAAATTCACTCCTAAGTAGAGCTTTTGCTCCAAACTGGGAACTATGAACAACGTGATTTCTTTTTCTAAGTCGTTGTACTTCATTTTTGCGTTCAACATACCAACAATTGCTTGCTTTTGACCACTAGCCGTACTAACTCCTGACGCAAATGGTTTGTAGGCAATGTTGCGCCAGCGCCCAAACAGCTTATTGTTGCCCCAGAGTCTAAAAGACCAAACACAGGGGTGTTAAACAATAACACTTTAGCATACGGTCTAGGATCATCGGCGTTCAAGAGGGTAGTTGATGAAATTGCTTTATACATGTTCTTTTTTTCGGCGAAACGGTGACGAAGCTTAGAAATTTTGTCTGAAATTCGTTGCGGATGGGTGTTGAAAATCCGAGAACGCACTATTTCATAATTCACCATACGTTCATGGAAACTTGGTCTTGGTTGGTAGGAAGATTCGGTCAGATTATTAGAAGAAGGGAAAGATCTTCTAAGTATCTGTGTGGGTATTGTATCGATAGATATGTTGGGTGTGTTGAGAGTGTTGGGGGTGTTGTGAGAAGTGTTTAGATTTGGTGTGTCAGATGATTCCAATCCAGGCTCCTCACTTAAGAGCAATGTTGCCTGGACACTGTATTGCTCCTCTGCCGGTTTTCCGCGCATTTTGGACAATGCGGAGTGGTGGTGTCTGGAAGGCCGCACTTGTAGCAGAACAGAGTGCGTTGTGGACTAGGGCACTGGTGGAAAGGATGACCCGGGCTTTTGCAATTCCAGCAAGTGGTCAGCTTCATTTCCATAGGGGCTGTAGAGTTGTTGACGGCTTCTATTTGGGCGTAGGCATCGTCTTGAGTCTCATAATGGACTTCGTTTACCCTTTTGTGGAAATGAGGTGGATATTGCGGTTGTTGTCTTGTGCGTGCAAAATGCTCCAAGTTATACTTCTCCACATTTCTACAAGTATAAACCATTTCGGGTAAACTGCTGGTTTTGAATGTAAGCAATTGGCCACCAATCTCCGGACGAACATTTTGTCTTATCAGGAAGACTAACCTTTCAGGACCTCTGGGGGTTCGAAGCTTCGAATTCATTTTGAGGATGTCGGAATAGAAGCTATCGAAGGGCTCATTTGGACCTTGGTGACGATCGTCCATTTTTCTACCCAACTCCTCATCGGTCTCAAGGCTCCTGAAATGTTCTGTCAAGGAGATTCTTAGTTCGTTCCATCACAAATTTGGATGCGTTTTGAGGTGGATCCAAAACCACGAACTAACCTCACCGTAAATGAAGTGGTGGAAATTTCTAACAATCTCGTCCCATCCTACGTCATAAGACTCTCTCAAATGCGAGAGGCGGAATAGGAAGTCGTCTACCGTCATGTTGATATTGTCATATCTAAGTCCCCACTTGTGAAAATCTCTGTAGCCAGCAGAGTTTCGACTCGAGGACTCAGAATGCCTAACATATTGGTTTTGTGGTTGTAAATTTTGATTAACATCGTTCAGATGAAGGTCTCGAAATTGGTGGAAAAATTCGTTCACGGATCTGTCGGTGTTTGGATTTTGGTGTGGTATATGTGTATGTGTGTGGTGAGCTTGATTCTCTTTTTCAAATGTGTGGGCTACTGGACGTGGGCTTTGGTGCGAAGGAAGCTGAGTAGGATGACAAACGGAAGGGAGAGTTTCCCGAATAACTTCCGCAATCTCTGAACGGAGCTTCTTCCTCTCATCATCCAGCTCTTTACGCAAAGTTTGTATATCTTCAGCTCTGCTTACACCGATAGTAGCACTTACGACTTCCTTCACATATCGATGAAGAGAATCATCGTTGTTTGTGTTTAGCATTGTGTTCTTGGGTGTTGATGTAATGTTAGTGTTTGAGTTCTTAGGATATGCTCCGCCAACTCGTTGAGGTGCTTCGGCCCTAGCGGACATATTAAGACTATGTGAGTTAATGGTTTGAGGGTTGCTGATAGGATTAGAAAAAAGACTGAAGTCTTGATGAACAGAATGCATTGCATTCTGTTGTTCTTGAGGTTGGTAAAATGTTTGATTGTTTATTTCCTGAATATTGTTATGGTCAGTATTATAAGGGGATAAATGAGGAAGCTCAAGAGGACCATTTTTGCTTCGCAAATTATATGGCACCCTATCGTCCTTCTTACTACTTCTAGGAACAAACATATTTGCTATTTTATGTGGTAAAAGAAACAAATAATAATACTAAATACCTAAATTAAATACTTAACAATACTTAAAGGAATGACTATGTGAACTATCCTATAAGTTAAAAATACCTAATGCAATACCTATTAAAATAAGAAGATCTAAGAAAAAGAATTAAAATGAAAAAGTGGAAGTGATCAAATCAATTATATGGACTCAAATTTCTTGAGCAAAACAATATAAAGAGACCAAAATGCAAATATTAATTAAAAATGAAATCAAATAACAAAAAGAATTAAAGTGAAAAGGTGTAAGCTATGTAAAAATGAATAATGAACTAAAATCAGAAACTATTCTAGCAAACCAATGAAATTGTCTTTTATTTATAAGAGGGGAAACAAATGATGCAAAAAAAAAATAATTAAAGGGGGTGACTTATGCGATATTGAAACTGAAGAAAGTGATTAAACGGCATTTTATTCATCTGTATATATGTCCTGAGAAAAGAGAGTATAGCTTTATACATCGGTGTTGGTACTATGATCAGAACAACCATTCAGAATTTTCAAAAAAAATTCCTGAATGGATTCCAACCACAGTAACATAACACTTGGTCTTGAAAGAATCTGAGAGGTTCCAGACAAACACATGCTGCAGCTGACAGAAAGAAAACTAATTTTCCTTTCCCGGTCAGCAATGTTTGCGTTTGAAACCCCACAGAGTAAATTTCTGGAAAAGAGGCTTGATTAGCAAATCAATGAAAAATCAAAATCAATGATGACTATCAATCCCTTAACCATCAAAAACAAGTGGTCATGTGCAAACTAATGGCGTCATACAGCCATAGGACACATAATACCTACTTGTATCTGGATATGATGGTTGTTTGCTATAATAAAAGCATGATTTCGAGTATAAAATGTTAAAAAGAAAATTTAAAAATTGCCAGAAGGAAAGGAGAAAAAAGTTTAAATTTTGAAAATGAAGATTCTGTGCCCCACAGAAAATTGCGGAACCCTTGAATCTGGGCCCCACGTTGGGCGCCACCTGTAACGGTATACAATGACCTTCCACCTTTGTAGACACAGGAATCTACTTGTTGATGACTTTCGGTGGAAGGGTGTCCGGTCGACGACGGTTTAGTCGGCATGCTAGCTTTATGCTCGTGCTTAGCTCGTCAGTGGGGTGGGGTCTTTAACCGGCCTCCGGACTACCGTACCTTACATGCCTAGGAAAAAATATTAAAACAAGGAAGAAGAAGGAAAAAGGATGGGATATCAAAAAGGGAAGGAGAAAATTGGGATCTAAAATTTTGAAGAGTAAAACACTCGAAATCACTCGATCAGTTCGCATGTTACAACTGATCTAATATCAGGATAACAGCGTTCGGATCGGCCTCCTCTCTTTCCCCAAGACATATGGTACCACTGGTGTTATGGGTACCAAGGAGCTGCCCTCCCCATTACCTTTCCAGTTACCAGGAAAGATACCTTGGTTGTCACTAGCTCCGGTTTTTGTGACAACCCCTAAATGAAACAAAAAAAATACGGTCCACTACACCCTCCTCAGCCTCATCGCGTTCGGTCACCCCACTTTAAGTTTTCTTAAAGAATCATTTTAAATAAGAAAAATGAATTCAAATGAAAAAGACCTGAGAAAAAAAATGTGTTCTTCATAAAAAGGAATAGAACCACACATAGGAGTTCAACCAAAACATGCACATTTATTTATTATAAACTAATTAATCTACAATATAAATACAATATAATTATTTATAAAACATACAGTATCCTACAATACATACATGCATAACAAATAACTTAACATGAAATTTAAAATGAAGGAGTACAAGTAAGAGAGCAAGATATACAGAAAATAAAAAACTAAAATCAAAAGAGTCAATACATTTGATTGAATAAAAAGGGTTTCTAAACATGCAAAAAAAAAAAAAAATAATTCTAACTCTAACGCACTTAATATTTCCCTTTGCACTCAAACAAAAGTAAACAAATTTTGGTCACCATCGCGGTCAAGATCAACAATTGGAAATATATAGTATTTATAGATAATACAAAAAAAAAATACGTAATAATTATACGTACGGATCTTTAAAATACATACGCGGAATGAAAAAAAACGAAAAGTAAAAGAGAAAACAAAAAAAACAAATAGTTACCTGTATATCCGGGCGGTGATGTGCACAACACTGGACTGAATATGGCTATTGGGGTAGAAATGATATTAAGGATATTTAATCTCGCGGTAATACATATTTCCAAATATGCGCTCTTAAATTCTCCGCTTATCTTGTGCACAATACAAAGAAACACTCAAACTATGTAGGTAATTTAAATTAAATGCGGAGAAATAGAATTTACCACAAACACACAAAAAAAAAAAAAAAATATAAACATAAATGTACCTATGCCTTAAAGCATTATAATACACTTAAAAAGGAAAACACTTAAGATATAAACTAACACTAAAGTCACTAGCTAATAAGAAAAATAAAAAAAAAAAAGAATTTGAGAACAACCAAAAGAAAACGGAAAAGTTTGAATTTCGGTAGAGATGAGTAGGTAAAAACAGGATCTTCAACAATTTCCAATGTCGACGTAGATGAAGGATATTCACGATTTAAGTAATCCTCCTTTAAGTAGGTACATTATGTAGGGTTAATACTTGTGAGCCAGCCTGTTATATACTTACACAATTATATTTAACACTTTGATTTGTACATAATGATTAGTATAAGAGTATAACACATTGATCTACATTCTTTGAGATCTGACTGCAGGAGTCAGTCGCTGTATGACTATTGTTAAGACTACATCAATGTCAATAAAGCTTATATACATCCACTCTCTCGTAGTTCGTGTCTTTAATATTTTGTCCACTTAAACATGGCGCAGCCGAAAACGAACAAAAATCATGAAAAATAATGGTTAAAACACGTTCGCAAAGTAAAAATATTATTGTGGGCAGTGCATCAAATAGTGAAAGAGTGGTACAATTAAGCTCAGAATCAGAACTAAGTGATATTGAGTGTGAGAATATAGAAGTCGATATAAATAATACAGTTATTTCATTGTCAAAAAGTAATTTCTTAAATAATTCCTCTTGCGAGCCTAGTTTCGTTAATCAACGATTGTGGAAAATGGAGTTCAAACAACCTGCTCCATTAATAATGGATGAAAATATGTCCGAAAATTTTAAGAAGTTCAAACAAAGGTTTGAAATTTTTATGTTGGCCTCCGAAAGCAACAAAAAGGAAGAAAAGGTGAAAATAGCAATGCTGCTCAACATAATTGGTGAAGACTCGCTAGAAGTGTACAATACCTTTCCCATCAGCAAAGAAGCAAATGCCACGCTGAAAGACATTTTAAAGGAATTTGAGACATATTGCAACCCGAAAAAAGATGAGGTGTATGAGAGATATAAATTTTATTGCCGCACTCAAAGAGAGGATGAAAGCTTCGATCATTTCCTGACTGATATACGACATCTAGCAGCTTCGTGCGAATTTTCTTCACACGAGATATCAAAAGCTATTCGTGACCGCATCATTTTTGGAATAAAATCAAAAACATGTCAGGAGAAACTGTTAGGAGTGGGAAACATAAGCCTGGATGAAGCAATAAAAAAATGCCGTTTGTTCGAACTGGACAAATCAAGACTGGAAGACGTACAGAACAGAAAACCTGCAGAGTCATCATCAAACGGGAACTTAACAGTTGATTATGTATCGGAAAACTTCAAACATCTTAATACTAACCACAAATATTTTAGAAATACTAACAATTCACTACATTTTAACAAAGGTTATCAATTAAATAAGAACAAAAATTATAACAAAAATTACAAAACTAAATTTTCTAACGATCATTCAAATTTCTCTAACCCAAAACAGGCATCTTCGGGGTATCATGAGTATCGGGGAGAGTGTTGTGAACGGTGTTATTCATGTCATGAACCGGGAAATTGTCCAGCCCAAGGCAAATTTTGCACTAAATGTAAAAAGGCCGATCATTTCGCAATTGCATGTAAAACTAAACAAAAAATCGCAGACATTACATTTACTGAGTTTCCAGAAAAGAAATCAACTGAAACAGATGAGGCAATTTCAGGTGAGGAAAACTTTTTCGTATATTCGTTAACAGACAAGCATAAGTCATGTTGGAGTGAAACTATTAAAGTAGAACATATTGAAATAGCATTCAAACTCGATACCGGGGCTGAAGTTAATGTCATTCCGTATAAATACTTTGCTTTTCTTAAGAATAAAGTGCTGAATGCTAATAAAGGTGTTTTGGAAGCGTATGGTGGTAAAAAACTGTACCCGCTTGGTTCTGTTACACTCAATTGCAAGGTAAAAAATAGGGATTATGATGTGGAATTCTATGTAGTTGAAGAAGATTCAACGCCTCTGCTAGGCTTGAAAAGCTGCATTGACATGCATTTGATTAAAAGAATCAATTTGGTAAAAAATAGTAAGCAATCACTAATTACTGAAAATAAAGACATTTTTACAGGGATTGGCAAATTTCCCCAAAAATGTGCCCTTCAAGTAAGTTCCTCAATGGTGCCCACAATTAAAGCACCCAGAAGAATTCCATCTTCCTTACAGGAACCGGTTAAGATTGCTTTACAAAAACTAGAAATCGAAGGTATTATTAAAAGGGTAGAAACGCCAAAGAACTGGGTGAGCAATTTAATAATAGTGGAAAAAAGAAATAAGGAAATAAGATTATGTTTGGATCCAAGAGATCTCAATAAGGCCTTACGGCCAGAACATTTTTTGATACCGAAGCTGGAAGACATAAAGGATAAGCTCTGTGGAATGAAATTTTTTTCAGTTTTGGATTTAAAAAATGGGTTCTGGCAGGTTGAATTGCATGAAAATTCAAGTGATTTGTGCACGTTTAGTAGCCCATTCGGTTGTTTTAAATTTTGTAGGTTACCCTTTGGTATTTGTGTGGCGCCTGAAATTTTTCAGCGCTATACTTATCAATATTTTGGACAGCTTCCTGGTGCATGCGTTTATTTAGACGATTTAATCGTGTTTGGAAGAAATCAGCAGGAGCATGACGAAAATCTAAAAAAGGTTTTCGAAAGGGCTCGGCATATCGGCGTTAAATTTAATCCGGATAAATTCCAATATAATCTAGTTTCAGTGAAGTACTTGGGTCATATTTTTTCAGAGGCTGGTATGAGCCCAGATCCGGATAGAATCGAAGCTATTCTGGCAATGAAACCCCCGTCGAATAAAAAGGAATTGCAAAGGTTCCTAGGATTGATTAACTATCTCCGAAGTTTTCTTCCAAATTTATCCACAATTTCGCAAAATCTGAGATGTTTACTTAAAAAAGATAAAGACTTTATTTGGTTAGATTCACACAATGACACATTTATTCATATTAAAAAATTAATAACCAACGTTCCCATACTAAAACTTTTCGATGAAAAGAAACAAATAACTTTACAATGCGATGCATCAAAAAGTGGACTCGGCTGCTGTCTTATGCAGTCAGAGGCTCCGGTGAGTTTTGCTTCTAGAGCCCTTACAGACACTGAACAGGGATATGCACAAATAGAAAAAGAACTCTTAGCAATTACGTTTGCATGTACCAAGTTCCATAATTACATTTATGGGAGGCCGGTAACAGTTCAAACTGATCACAAACCTTTGGTCACTATATGCGCCAAAGATCTTGACAAGGTTTATTGCACGAGGTTACAGAGGATGACATTATATTTTATATGAATAGGATAGTAGTCCCAAAATCGTTGCAACAGGAATATTTGCAAATATTACACGACGGTCATTTAGGAATAAACAAAACTAAATTAAGGGCAAAAGAGTTATTATTTTGGAAAAATATGAACATACAAATCGAAAATTTAATTAATCGGTGCTTGGTATGCCAGTCATTTAAGAATTCTCAAAAGAAGGAACCAATTATTTTGCATGATGTACCAAGCACTCCTTTTCTAAAAATAGGCTTAGACTTGTTAGAATATTCAAATTCTTATTACTTAGTCATTGTTGATTATTTCTCTAAGTGGTTGGAGTTGCTACCAATAAAAAATAAATCAGCAAATGAAATTATAAAGAACCTGAAAAACACATTTTCCTGTCATGGAATTCCTAAAATTATCATATCTGATAATAACCCATTTAACTGCTTGGAATGTATTTCTTTTGCTAAACAAATTGGTACAAAATTCATTTTTAGTAGCCCGTACCATCCTAAATCAAACGGTTTGGCTGAGAAGTTTGTTGGTATTAGTAAAGATTTACTCCGCAAGAGCCATGCTGCTAAAACAGATTTATTTTTGCTACTACTAGAGTATAGAAATACACCACTTCCCAGCATAGGATATTCACCGGCACAATTGTTGTGTAACAGAACATTGCGAACAAGAATACCTTCGCATGACGAAATTTTGAAACCTAAACTTCCAGAAAACCCCCAGCTCAACATTTTTAAGTCTAAGCAAAGGGCAAAGGCATATTATAATCAGAATGCAACTTATAAAAAAGAATTTAACGCCGGTGATCATATTTGGATGCAATGTTTAGATAAAAAATGGCTTCCTGGAATAGTAGTATCGAAGTTATCAGAACCGAGATCCTACCTAGTTCAACTTGAACGGGGAGGAACATATAGAAGAAATTCCAGACACATACGAAAAAGATTTCCTCACGAAACAAAAGTAAATAGTACAGTTGAAGGATTTGAAAGAAAAGTTCACAATACTCGAAGCCGTACTCAGAATATTGTTTCTAATTGAACTAAGTACATATTACAATTCTAATTTTTCATTCTTATTACTAAAGTTGAATTCTAAAAAAAAAAAAAAAAAAAAAAAAAATTATATATTATATATTATGTAGTGTAGATATATTGTACATATTATATATTGTTACTTGTCACTGAATTATTTTACTACCTAGAATTGTTATGACATTTAAAGGGGGAGATGTAGGGTTAATACTTGTGAGCCAGCCTGTTATATACTTACACAATTATATTTAACACTTTGATTTGTACATAATGATTAGTATAAGAGTATAACACATTGATCTACATTCTTTGAGATCTGACTGCAGGAGTCAGTCGCTGTATGACTATTGTTAAGACTACATCAATGTCAATAAAGCTTATATACATCCACTCTCTCGTAGTTCGTGTCTTTAATATTTTGTCCACTTAAACACATTATACACTTTTTTTTTTTTTTTTGATTTTTATTTGATTTCGATTTTATTTAGGAATAATCGGGAATTTCAACCCGGGACTGTTTATTAGTTTTGGGCACTTTTTTTTTCAGGATTCAGACAACTTTTGGTTAATTTATTTATCTATATATTATTTTTCAAGAACCCGAAAGATAATTTTCTCTTTTGCAATCGAAAAATCTATAAATTTTGTTTTTCATTCAAACGGTATTTATTTTTATTACATTTTTTTTTTTCGTTACCGATACCGATTCCTTCCAAATTTTTCGATCTCACGTCTTTTTTTTTTATTTTTTTACGTCTGCCTCCTTAGACGATTATCGGAAAAGTAAGTCCCCGAGTCCTTTTCGGAAAAGCAAATTTTATTAACGAGGTTTCGCAGTCGTGTATTTTATGCTTACGGCTGAAAACCATACAAAGGCTTTTCCGTTTTATATTTTAAAGGACATGTAGGAGCGTTTTGTTTTGAATCAATATTAGGGCCGAAACAGAAGTAGTGTTTTTTTGTTTTTTTGTATGTTTTGTATGCTTTGTGTAATTTGTGTAATGTAAACTAGGAATATGATTCAAGCGGTTCCCACACAAGTCAGACTATTGTATTTTCCACAGGCGGTTTGGTAAAAGGGCAAGAAAATGTACCAAGCCCTGCTCATTCATTGACTGGTCGGAATACTAAAGGAAGAGTCAAGGCTGGCAACCGTTGACTCTTGCAAAACAAACCAAAGCCGCCTTTTTATTTTTGATAGGTCAAGCCACAAGCACAACCTTGTGGACACAGGAGCAGACATATCAGCATATACTAAAGGACAATTAGTAAATTACAAGACATCGATATCAATCGTGTCTGGCGACATCACTGATTCAAGAGTTTCCGATTTGATAAGGAAGTACTGCATTTCAAACGACTCTTGCCTGTCAAGGAAACCGCTTCAGCATAAAGTAACGCATCACATAATAACAAAAGGGCAGCCGGTGTACGCAAAGGCTCGAAGGCTTTCACACGAGAAGTTATCAGCCGCCAAGAAAGAAATCAGATACCTTCTGGAGCAAGGTGCATGTAGACCATCGAAAAGCTGCTGGGCGTCTCCACTCCATATGGTCGAAAAGAAAAATAGGCATTGGAGACTGCGGTGATTGCCGAGCTCTAAATTCAATCACAGTACCAGACAGGTACACTATTTCGCATGTGCAAGACTGTACAAGTGTACACATCGTCTTCACAACTGCAAGGTTTTTACAACGCTTGATATATTAAGAGCATATCATCAAATTCTGGTAGAGCCGAGTGACATTAAGAAAACCGCTGTCTGCACGCCGTTCGGATTGTTCGAATTGACGCACATGATGGAAGGACTTAGAAATGCTGCCCAGACCTTTCAGCGGTTTATTGACGAAATTCTCCGAGATTTTGATTTCGTCTTTCCGTACATCGATGATTTCCTCATTGCTTCCGAAGACGAAAGCACGCATCTAAAACATCTTGAAGCAGTTCTCAAGAGATTGCAGGAAGTAGGTTTAGTGATCAATCTTTCCAAAAGCGTGTTTGCCAGCAGTACATTTTCTGGGACACCGTACAGACTCAGATGGAATTCGCCCACTTACAGAAACGGTTGAAGCAATCCTCAACTTCAGTCAACCGGAGACAGTGAACGACCTACGCAGGTTTCTGGGAATGATGAATTTTTACAGGCGGTTTGTACCCAAAGCCGCGCAGCATCAGCTTCCTCTCAACGACTTACTAAAAGGACGAAACAAGAATTGTGATAAGAGCAAGATAGTTTGGACAAACGAAACCCGTGAAGCTTTTAGTGCGTGTAAAAGAATTCTTTGCAATGCTACCACACTTGCTTTCCCGATACCCAACGCGGAAATATTACTAGCAGTCGACGCTTCAAATACAGCGATCGGAGCAGTCGTGCAACAAAGAATAGAGGGAAGTTGGCAATCCCTAAGTTTTTTCTCATCCAAACTAATCGTTGCTCAGCTAAAATACAGTGCCTATGATAGAGAGCTGCTAGGGGCTTACGCGTCAATTCGACATTTTCGAAGGTAGAAATTTCACACTCTACACCGATCATAAGCCAATTACATTTGCCCTTCAGCAGAAAGCAGACAAGGCTTCACCTCGTCAACTCCGATATCTGGATCTTATTTCACAATACACTAGCGATATAAGATACCTGCCTGGTGAACAGAATACGGTTGCAGACGCACTTTCACGAATTAACGATATCACAATTACTGAAACCGTGGATCGTGTATCACACCTATAGCATAGACCCAACCAGCCATGACGAGCTCTTTCCCTTCGCAAATGGAGCGTTTTATGCCGCTAAAATATTCTGCAATATCGCAGATGGTTATCGAAAAAGTTTGAGATAAATATCGGTTATTTGGGTCCGCTATTAATATTTGGGATAGTACTGCACAACAAATGGAATATTAACAATAATTTAAAGAACTTTAAACAGTTAAAAAGGAGTCTAATCCAAAAAACAAAATTGTTTACACGAAACCAACACAAGTTTTTCGTTCCACTTTTAAGCGATTCAAATATATTTTATGGACCCGGGGACCCCGGGGTTATTTTATTTTTCATAAACAATACTTGAATTTTAGACCGACAAGGCGTTTACATCAATTTAACTAGTTTTCATTAATAAAATAAATAAATTAAAAATAAATAGGTGGCGCAACAGGCGGGTGACACCCAAGGCC
This sequence comes from Cheilosia soror, assembly GCA_949372485.1. NCBI lineage: Eukaryota > Metazoa > Arthropoda > Insecta > Diptera > Syrphidae > Cheilosia > Cheilosia soror. Next base: position 55,829,008 of record OX443561.1, on the reverse strand, counting down.
TAGCTTCTCGCAACCATTCGTTTTGTGTGAGTTTCTATTTTTGGGACGAATGGAAGGGACCTACAATTTTATGCCGAGTCCGAACGGCTCAATTGAGAAGCTTTTTCATGACAGGCATACTCTCGGATGTTTGTCAGACGTTCGCGAGAGGCGGCGCAGTAGAAAAAACTTTAAGATGTAATTTGGGTTTTTCCGGGGATCGAACCTGGGATCCCTCGCACAGTAGTCCAACACACTAACCACTGCGCTACTGCGCCCACTTATATAAATTATCGGTACAAAAATACACGTACCGCTTACCGATGACAGATTTCTGTATGTCTGATAGGGTTCTTTTTTTCACTGCCAGATATCGCAGGCCAACTTGTACATTTGTCAATATCCATTGGATCATCTATATATATAAAAATTGAGCCCTGAAATGTTTGTCGTCGATTCACGCCTTAACGCATTTACCGATATTAACCAAACTTTCACACATCTTTGGTATTGGCCCATATACGATTTCTGTGAAATTTGGTAAAAATTGGACAAAGGGGCGTGGCACCGCCCATACAAAAAAAAAATTCAAAATCGTATATGTATCTCGAAAACCACCAAATCGATTGAGCTCAAACTTACAGATGATCTTAGTTATTGGCTCTGGAGTGGGGATACCTACATAATACCCAAGTGCAAAATCCCCAAAATGTAAATTCAAAATATTTAAAGAAATTGTCGAATACCTAACCTTGCGCCCACTCCAACAGTGACCCCAAGCAGGGGGGTTGCAATTTTACTGTTAATGCATTGTGAATAAACTCGAAATCTATTTGGGTATTTTGGATTTGGGATTTGGGGATTTTGGGTTTGGGGATATTTACTTGGGGATTTCAGTCTGGGGATTTTAATTTTGGGGTTTTCGTACCCAACCCCCTGGAGTGGTCCTGTAAAGTTTGGTCAAAATTGAACAAAGGGGCTTGGCACCGTCCATACAAAAATAACATTCAAAGTTGTATACCTACCTCGAAAACCACCAAATCGAATGAGCTCAAACTTACAGATAATCTTAATTGCATATTGGCCCTGGAGTGCTCCTGTGAATATTGGTCAAATTCGGTCAAAGGGGAGCTGCACTTCACATAAAAAAAAATAATTCAAAATCTTATAACTCCTATACAAAAACCATCTTCTATGGGGTGAAGCTCGATGACGTTATATCTCGATAGCCGCTGGGCCGATTTCCTTTTTTCCTTTTTTTTTTGTTCGTATTGCTGTATTTCAGCAAGTCAATTTATTATCATTTCTCGCATTTTACGAAAGAACACTATTACCTAAGACCTAAGCAATACAATTCCTGTGCACGGGCAAAGCCGGGCGGGTACAGCTTCTTCGACAGTCTTGGAATTGGAAGCCAAAGTTTTTATTATCATTTCTCGCATTTTACGAAAGAACACTATTACCTAAGACCTAAGCAATACAATTCCTGTGCACGGGCAAAGCCGGGCGGGTACAGCTTCTTCGACAGTCTTGGAATTGGAAGCCAAAGTTTTTAAAATTTGTAACATTGATATATAATTAATGAAAGCCAATATTATTGTCTAGGCAATACGATTTCTGAAAAAACAAACAATTTTGTGTACCACGGTGTACCAGTGTGCACGGGCTACCCTAGTTGACTTATTATATATGGACTGCTAGTGAAATGTCAGTTCATAACAATTTTTCCCAGAAAATGACGCCAGCATAAACTAGCGCTCTTGTTTCAGAGCGAAAAATAAGTGAAACAAAATGACGAACCATCTTGGATTTTTCCATAGAATGCTAGAGGCACCTATTGGGCGTTACAGAATTTATGAGGTAAGACATTTAAAATTCAAATTGTTTCGTCACTGTTTAGGGTAAATTTCATTGGAAAACGGGAGCCAATGGGACAACCATCTTTGATTTCTCCATAGAATGCTGGAGACACCTATTGGACGTTAGTGAAATTGGCAAGTAAAGAGGTTGAAATTCAAATTGTTGCGTCATTGTTAACAATAGATGCCACTTCAAAAATGGTGCAAATTTCCAAATTATTCCGCTCCGAACCAAGAGGGCTAGTGGTTATGTTGGAACCAACGTGAAGACGTCTGCTAGCAGTCCATATAATAATCAGCCCTATTGCGAAGATCAACTATCAGTTAATAGTTGATACTTATCAATCAATTTTTTGAAATGGTATTGCGACGATCAATTGTCAATGAAGTGTTGAGCGATTGTGAACGTGCATTAATTAGCGATAGTCGGTTGACAAAGCGGTATTGTGAATGTCAATCGCGAACAATTTTATTGGTAACTGTCAATTTTTCAATCAATCGGAATTTCGGTGTTGATAAGGACGAATGCTTAAGAGAAATGGAAGTATTTTTAAAATTGTTGAAGATCAAAATTTTTAGTTGTTATTTTTTAAGGGGTAAAATAGTTGGCAATAAAAGGCAACTTAATAGATTGGTTGAGGATTTATTTCCAAAACTGGTGCGCAGGCGAAGTGGGAACAATTTGCGATAGAGCTAAATAGCTTAGGACCATCTGAACAAGATTGGCAGAAATAGCAAAGGGTACATTGTACAATATTTCCAATAACTTTATTTTGGAATTTAAATTTCTGCATTTGGATAGGTGCGGATCGACCTAAACTGCAAGACAAAAAAGAAAAAGGTTGATAATAAAGTCGAAATATCTGCGTCTGGTGGTGGCCCAAACCGATGTCACCAGTTCAATGATATGGAAAGAGGCTGTGATTCGTATCCTTCAATTGAATACATGCGTGCATTAAGCATTAAAAGCCTTTTCTATTATAATAAAGGATAAAGGTGGCAAACCTCTTTTTTAGGACCAACGATTTTAATGTGTTTCCCATTCAAGCATCCTATTAGATTTGGAATTACTCTTTTCTGAAAAAAAAACAAAACTACAATGGAGCGCAGAATAAGCCAAATTTCATTCCTTGGAAATTAAATTAGTTACCTTCGATTTTCCAGTTTCAAAGGATTAGATGCGTCTCGCTAACTCCTCCGTATAGCAGCCAATTCCGCATAATTTGTCTCGCCTTCGTCATCATCAAAAATATAATTCCATTAATGACATGTTTTTCAATAAATTGCACCATCGCAGATTTTTAAACTCGTAATTATGTATATTGTTTAAATAATTTGTTTGAAAGTCGTAACAATCACTCTTCAAATCAAATATATTTTAGAACTGTCAAAATTGAGTTTTCATTCACAATAACTTTATTTTTTGCGTTATGTTCACAATAGCTTATATTTTTATCAATTATATTTCGCAATACCAACATCAATTTCAATTGATAAATTGTGTCAACCGTCAACCGATTGATAGTTGATCTTCGCAATAGGGCTAAATAAGTCAATGTATTGGATAATTTTTTCCCCAAGCAGTATACTTCGGAAGACCTTTTCGGAACTGCCCGCTGGTAGACCATCAGAGCCTGCGGCCTTGTTGTTCTTCAGCTTTTTTTATAGCTAAGCCAACTTCTTCTATACTAGGTGGTGGAACTAGTTCTTCATTGACTGGACGTGGGTTCTCTTCTTGCCCTATCACTCTCTCTACATGCCCATTAAGCAGCTGCTGGAAATGCTGCTTAAACACATCTACTATTCCCTGCGCTTCGGTGACTAGGTTCCCTTCGCTATCTCGAAGAGCCTGCGTTCCGGGTTTGACGTTTGCCCTCGGAATGTGTGCACGTCGAAGATGTTGGATGCGTGCCTCGCATCGATTAGCACATGGTCGATTTGGTTGGCGGTTCGACCGTCTGGAGGGCGCCAGGTTGCTGTGTGGATCCTTAGCCTTGGAAACCTAGTGCTACTTATCACCGAATTACGAGCTGCTGCAAAATCGATTAGTCGGTAGCCGTTGTCTGTTGTCGTTTCATGGATTCTGTGCTCACTAACTAACCCGCTAAAGATGTTTTCCTTTCCGACTTTAGCATTGAAATCCCCGAGTACAACTTTTACATCATAATCCGGACAGGCTCCGTAGGCTCCATCCAGGAGGTCATAAAACTCCTCCTTGATGGGATCTTCAGCCTCGTCGGTAGGGGCGTGTGCACATATTAGGCTTATGTTTTGGAAAGTAGCTTTGATGCGGATCACAGAAAGGCGATCACTTATCGGCTTGAAGTCAATAACTTTTGTCCGAAGCCGATTTCCCACGACGAATCCGCATCCTAATACATGCAGCCTTTTGTTGCAGCTGTAATAAATGTCGCAATCTTTTCTTTTCATCATGCCTGATCCTATCCATCGTATCTCCTGGATCGCTGTAATATCTGCCTTCTACCGCATGAGGACAGACTCATGTTTTTGAGTGGCACCTGGGGTGTAGAGTGTTCTTACATTCCAGGTACATACTCTTAAATTATAGTCCATTGACGTTCCGGGTCTGGTTGCCATTTGAGGAGTTCCGTTATCCGAGGCCGGTTGCGTCTCTCTCATAACTATTTATTTTTTCCATGGTCGGGAAGTTACCCCGACGGCACAACCCCCAACCTGGAGGGCCAGGAGCTGTTTTGACCCTAGGACAGCGGGTCGGATATTCCGATGTCAGTAACCCAATTTGGGGATATGAGCGCTGCCGTTGACCCGTTTAGGGTTTGTCCGCCACCAACTCTTTTCCAACACCCTGGATTGGAGATCCCCATAGACCTGGTATGTGTCGAAGCAGCTCATACAGGGATTACACTTTAGTTCGACCTGACCGGAACTGTAGACGCCACCGTTGATTCCATCTAGGGAAAGTGTCTTAGTGCGTAGACACTACTCGCCCCCTCTCTCGTTCGCTGCCAGTCTGCCACCAACGACCTTCCACAGGGGTTGGTTACCCCATCTCCAGTCGAGGTACTAGGCACCCACCAGTCACCAACGTGGAGGTGAGAGTAGGAGTTGATAGTGAGAGGCTAGAGTGGGAACGCTTGTGTTCTCATATAATCACATCACTACCCTTAAACCAGCTTGGCCGATTATTTGGTTCTGAGAAAAGACAATTGTTATTTTATTCATCATAGCGTTTTGTATTAATCACTTATTTACCAATTTAGTAACTACTTTAGTAGCATCACTCTTAAAATCGAGTTATAATTCATTAAATAAATAAAGTTCAAGTCGAATGTATACTACATTTGATGACTTTAGCAGTATCGTCTTTCGCCAGACAACTATTATTTTTTGTCTAAAATTTTAATCCAAGATATAAGAACACTGTCCAAGCATAACAATGGTCTACCTACTACGAATAAACTATTTTGGGAACAAACAAATATGGCTTAAAATATTGCCTTCCAAATTTGTAAAATCATAATTGACAATAAAAAATGAATGAACTAAAGATAAAACTGGAATTTCTAAAAAAAAAAATATTAAATCCGAAATCTCAAAGTGCTGTCAGATTTGTTTACGTTAAATATGACAGCGCGCTCTCTGCCTCATGTTCGAATTCGAACAACGAACCGCTCCTAACTTAGGAGTGGGTGCGACCACGTGGGGCGCTTCGATCTGGCTCTCGCAACAAAGTTTCTTCTCCGCATTCATTTGTTTTCTCACCGCTTCACAAGACAACCGAAAACTCTGCCAAGATAAAATCTAGCGACGCAATGGAAGTCTTTGAATTTGACTTTTAAATTCATTTTTATTCATTTCTTTTTTAAACTTAAATACTAGACAAAAATGACTAAATCTAATTTAAAACTAACATGTATCTTAATCTAGCTTACTGGCTGTTAACGAGCACTCTAAACTTAACTATATCCTTATAACTATTGCTTTTGGGCCTTAAATCTATCTATTTCATATTATATTGGATTGTCTTTTAATTTCCAAGAAACTTGCAAAACTTGGACGCTTTATTATTTTGTGGCTTCTTAAAACTACCTAAAACCTACTTAACCTAAATTACCTATAATCAGGGTGATGAGCAATCTCTTGATTGGTCACCATTCCGATTGCGTCAATGGGCGCCTGGCAGTCCCCAACACGGTGCACACTCGCCGCCGGGACCGGACGAGGCCATAAGCATCGGTAGCACTCATTCATGTTGACGAGCCCGGCCCCTCCCAAGACGCAATGGATGGTTCTGTCTCAGATGTACAGTGCTCAACAAAGTGAGTTGATTGTTATTTTGTTTGCAAAAATAGTTGAATCTGAGCACAGAATTCTAAAAAGAATTGAACAAATTGATCAAGAATTGGCTTTGATGAAAACTAACATTGTCCAAATTGATAAAGAGAGTGACAAGACTTGAATCAAATAACTCGAAGGTTGAAGATGCTCTTAAATCTGAAGTCAGTGAGATTAGACGAATGGCTGAAGTACAAGAGTATAGAGATATTGCTGCCGACGCATTACTCCATAAGGTTCCTTTCTCTTCAAATGAAAATCTTAAATCGATTTTTAATAATCTTTGCCTCGCACTTAATGTAAAAGCTCCACCTCTGCTTAATATTAATTTACTGCATTCCCCCAAAAAAACAACTCGACTCTCCAATGATTCGGTTCAACTCAGCTTATGATAAAAACTTTATATGTACTCAAGTCTGTTGCGGTATACTGTAAGAAGAAAGAGTCACAACTCTCCTGGCATGATGTGGGCCTGGGCATTAATGCGGATGCTTCTATTTATCTCCACGAATCTCTCACAAAACAAAATCAAATATGTACAAATGAAGCATGCTCTGGTACTAAAGAAGAAGAAAATTATTGCATCGGTGCTCTCATATCGTGGCAACGTTCATGTGAGGCGTGATTTGAAATCGGAAGCTGTACGTGTAAATTATCTTCTTTGTTTTGCTGATTTTACGTCTCCTAACAACAAAAAAAGCTCGACCAGTGAACATCATGCACCTTGCAACCTTAATGCTTCGGACTTGATATCAAACAGAGAAAAAAGGCCGACTGAACTGTAACTTAAAAATAAAAAAAAAAAATAAATAGGTGGCGCAACAGGCAACTAGGCCAGCTTCTCGCAACCATTCGTTTTGTGTGAGTTTCTATTTTTGGGACGAATGGAAGGGACCTACAATTTTATGCCGAGTCCGAACGGCTGAATTGAGAAGCTTTTTCAAGACAGTCATACTCTCGGATGTTTGTCAGACGTTCGCGAGAGGTGGCGCAGTAGAAAAAACTTTAAGATGTAATTTGGGTTTTTCCGGGGAACGAACCTCGGATCCCTCGCACAGTAGACCAGCACACTAACCACTGCGCTACTGAGCCCACTGTCACTTACTTGTGTTAATATTACCAATTCTCTGGGTACACCAAAGGCATCAACAATGTAAGCTACCTGCATACACAAAACATTGGATACCTACAGCAGCTTAGCAACATAATTGAGAATATTATTTTATTTTATTGTATTTCTTATTTTCTTGTGTTTATTTATTTATTTATTTATTTTTTTTTTGTGAATTATTCTCGTTGCTGCATATTTTTTGTTAGCTAAATAAATACGATTTGATTTTAATAGAATATCTCGGCAAATTCCTAAGCCTTCTCGCATTGTAGTGAAAAACTGTTCTACCACGACTATGGTTAATGTATTATCTAGACAGAGGGATTTCGAATTTGCTATTTAAACGCACGTAGTCTTAATGCAGAAAAGCTTGATTATCTGCGATATTTGTTTATTGAGTCTTGTGTTGATGTTATTTTTGCATCTCTGAGTCCTAGTTTAATTCCGATATTAAAGATGTAGTTTATAAAAACGCTAGTTACAATTTATTTAGAAGTGACAGAGTGACAACTACAATTGGTGGTGGGGTTGTTATTTATTGTAGGTAAGTCCTCTTTAACTTGCAAACATTTGGCTATCTCAAAAGGATCTATGGTCGATTACATAATTGCGGAAATATCTGATAATTATACTAAATGCTTAATCTCTTGCGTGTATTGTCTTAATCGGAGTACTTTCTGCATTTTATGAGCTGAGCATATTATTATTTGTGGCTGTGGGGACTTTAATGCTGATTTGTTTAGACGGGATTCTCGATCTCGTGCATATCAAATTTCTTATTTTTGTTCGTCGATTGGTCTATCGATTGTTAACTCAAACGCGACACATTTCTCTCCAGACACAGTTCCTAGTCTTTTAGATTTAGTCATTGTCGCTGACAACTCTTCATTACTACTCCTTGATCAAGTGTCACTCGATGGCATCTCTGACCACGATTTACTCTTTGTAGCCTACGATATCAGTTTTAAGCATATTATAATTCATGCTGAATTTTCCTACAAGGACTTAAATTCCATCGATGCTGTTGCCCTTGAAAGAGAAATATCCCTAACACCGTGGAAATATTGCAGACTTGTTGTTGATCCTAATGGGAGAATAAACTTTTTCCAGTCCATAATTTCATACTTGTATGAAAGCATTGTTCCTACGAAAACTATTAAAATTAGTGACAAGAACTGTCCATGGTTTACAACCGATGTTGTTAATGCGATCAAATGCAGAAATAGGTCTTACAGTAGGTGGAAGAGATTGCCTAACACTAATACTTGGGATGCGTATAAACTATAAAGTAGCCCGTAATTACGCTACTTCAGCGCTAAGCTCAATGCTACGCTTCCATCTAAGATTCTTTGGAAAAATTTACGTGAGCTTGGTATCAAAAATGACAATTCTGCTGTTAGCGAAATTGAACCTGATGCGTTGAATGATCATTCTCTCTCTGGTGATGATCAAGTAAGTCATATCAATATCCCTTATTTCAATTTAACCCTCACATGGACAGTATCTACCCGGGTAGATATTTGAATTTTCATCTCTGAATATCTCTTCGGTTTCTTATTAGACTTTAATGCAGTTTGGAATCAGTGACTAAATTATTGTTTTATTGAAGATAATTTTGAAAAAAGGGCTGTGATAATGTCCTTTCTTACTTTTTTTTAAAGTTTTGTCTTTTTTTTGTCTTACATGGACTGTATCTACCCAGGTAGATATTAGTTGAATTTGCATTCAAAATGTCGATACAAAAATGCATGTGTATACCAAATAGAGCTTTAAAGTAAACTAAAGTATATTGTATGTGACATTTAAATTTCCGTCCATGTGAGGTTTAAGGAATCCATCACCAGAGCTAGGGTTCGTTTCTATATCTGAGTCTGATGTCATCTGCATTATGGCATCGATAAAGTCGAATGCAATTGGTGAGGATGGGAAACCGCTAAAATTCATTTAAATTGATTTTACAGCACATAATAGGACATCTCACACAATTGGTCAATTTTTGTATAATGTCAGTAGTATTTCCTGAAGTCTGGAAATTGGCCAGGGTCATACCTGTGGCTAAAAAGCGTAACGCTAAATCTGTCGAGGATTTCAGGTCTATTAGCATATCAAAGATAGGTACTTGAACAAGTAATTGCTAAGCAAATTTCGCATCACCTTTACAGTAACTCCTTACTTCATCAACTTCAGTTTGGTTTTTGGGAAGGTCATAGTTGTTCTACAGCTATGGTTAATATTATGTTAATCATAAACTTTTGTGCTGGAAGCTGCAGCAGTTTTTCAATTTTAGCCCTTGTGCTGTAAGGCTAATTGAGAGTTTTTTAAGTAACAGGCAACAAAAAGTAATAATTGGAGATAAGTCCTCTTCGTTAAAGTCTATCGCTAAGGGTGTTCCTCAAGGTTCTACCCTTGGTCCAATCTTGTTTTGTATGTTCATTAATGATTTGCCGACTGTGTGTAAACACGTGACTACTTACCTCTATGCTGATGATGTTCAATTGTGCTTATCCCGTCCTCTATGTAATGGTCCTTGATCTTGCAAGTAAATATAATGAAGACTTGTCTGCGATTTTTAGATGGTCTGTTATAAATGGACTTGTTTTATATCCGACAAAATCTCAAATCATTGCAATTGCTAATAAGCCTATAGATCCAAACATCCTGCCAAATTTATATCTTTCAAACGTAAAGATTAACTATGCTAATACAGTTACTTGCTTAGGTTTCAAATTAAACCGTACCTTGTCATCTTATGATCATGTTAACTTTGTTGTAGGCCGCATTTATGGTTGTCTTAGAAAACTTTGGCTTTCTGCTAGTTTTACTCCCACAGAAACTCGTCGCAAACTGGTTATTGCTCTAATTGTACATATTCTAACGTATACCGAGGTAGTGTATAATGACTTAGACTCTTTATCTCAGTACAAGCTACGAGTTGCTTTTAATGATTCCGTCAGATACATTTATGGTTTGAAGAGGTACGATCGAATTTCTCTTTTATCTAGAAATATCATCTTAGGCTGTACCTTAGTCCAGTTCCTAAAAGCTCGCAATCTCATATTTTTTCATAAACTTGTTCATAGTAGAACTCCTGGATATCTTTAAAACAAATTGACTTTCTCACGATCTCACAGAACACTTAACATCAATATTCCTTCCTTTAAATATTTGAATTCCTCTCGCATGTTTTTTGTTCACTCTGCGAGGCTTTGGAACTCTTTGCCTACACATATTAAACTTATTCTCAATTCCAAGAATTTCAAAAATAATATTTTCAAATACTTTTCAATGCAGCTAGAATAATAATAATATAAATAATAATAATTTTCTCTTTCCTTATTCTTTCCCGTAAATTTTGAATTTTTGTGATAAATATTCTGTATCTGATCACTTTTTGTAATTTAGCTTTTCAAAAAAAAAAAATAATAATAATAATAAAAAGTAAACAAATAAAATTATCAAATTTATGTTTATTTATTAATATTTATTGAATTAACGTAGATGCATTTACTATTTGTACTATAAAAGACCAAGCCTTATTGTACGACCCTAAACTAAAGATGTTAATAATATAAATGGATAAATGAGCTTCGAGGTTGTAGACATTTAATTTACTTAAATAGTAAAACGACGCAATTGTGCCAGTAATCACGTTTTGGAGGTCAAAACATAAAACGGGAATAATATTGTCCTTATCACATTTCCTTTGATTGCGGCACCCTATACTTTTTCCTAATTATGTTTTCGAAATTGGCCTCTTCATATAGATTTGCTTGAACGTTTTTCAATTTTTCCAGTGTTTTGAGCTATGCTCCCTTACCTTGTCTTTCAAGTTCGGTTCTATAATTTGTTTTGCGTGTAATCCGCTTTGAGATGGCCTTGGTACTCGTGTAACTTGATCTTTTTGGATATGAATGTTTCGAATGGGTTTATTGCCAATGGAAAGTGTTCCGAAATAAAATGGTTTGCAAACTTAAATCGTATTATTGGAAACATTAAAAAAAATATATAAATGTATTTTTTCTTCACTATTTGCTGTTTTTTCAGCTAATGCTTCCCAATGCTTTAACATTTTTCAGTTGTGGATGAAATAAATCATTTTTCTTTCTGCGTCGTTTAATGAATAGTAATTATGCCTTGAATAAAACGGATGTCTTTCTGTTTCTGTATACTTGCACTGTAAGTTACATGTAATTGCACAATTTTTTGTTGAGTTAATGGATTTAGCTTCAACAGCTTGGTAGCGAGCTCTACGTATGTTCGATTTCCACTTTCTCGGTGCTCGCTTCTGTTTTGTTGTGTTGTTGCAATTATCAATAACATCTATCACAGTGCCATCAGTAGTTATTTGAGAACCCCCTATACTAGACTGTCGAGATCCAAGTTAATATCAACTTCTGCATAACACAAATCAGAGCAATCATTTAAGAATAACATAGTCGTACGAAGGTAACATGCGACTTTGCTACAATTTTTTGTTTGCAATCTAAAATCCGGAAGTCGTATGTCAACGAATTCAAAGTCAAATTTGATTTTTTTCGACATAATGATCTTGTTATTTTCGCACGACGATATGGCATGTCGGCTGATAAGCAATTAGGTATTCTACATATTTGCAAAATAAAACCGGGCTCAAAAATTATTATTTTTTATTATGATTTGAAAGATGCTATGTTTTTTATTTTATTCTTTATTCTAACTTTATATAATCTTACATTGCTGTAATAATTATTTCTAAAAAAAAATAATTCAAATATAACAAATTTTATTAAAATACTTATTAATTACTTAACAAAACATTAGACTTTTTATTTGACCCTATCTAAAGGTGTTTGTGGTTTGACTTAATACTAAGGTTATAGGTATGATAAGAATAGCTATCGCATAATGATCACATAGATGTGAGCCTGTCCCGTGATGTAGTTCAGCAAAACTTTCGCCTGAAAATATTAAGAATTGCACAATTTAAGATTAATTATAAATATATTTGCATCATAGTGTAATTTTAAAATTAATAATGTAATATACAAGTTTCTCCCCACGGCTTCGCTGCGCAGCCCTTAGGATTTTGTACACAGAGTCTTTTATATTTAAATATCAAGAACGAAAACCTTTCTATGAAATTACGTGAGGAGCAGTTAGTAGATCAGTTATCTAAAAATACCTAGCGAAGTGTTGCTTAAAAATGATTTCAATTTTTTTTTTGTATTGATTTAGACTTATGACCACATATTTTTTACTTCTTTATCATATACTCTTTGATAAAGGATCATTTCTGTAGTCAGTCTTCATTTACTTTTTGAGCAATAATAATACTTCTTTATCAATGTACAACATTTCAAATTGATACGACGGACGAACGATTCGAGAGTTATGGAAAAGGCCTTGTTGGGATCATTGTTAATATCTTGGCCTAAAGCAACATTTCCAAAATCCAAAATTTGTTGTTAAATTTTTTTACTTAAAATGTTTTTTTCTCAAAATTTTGACTTTATAAATTTCAATTTTTTTTTATGAAATTTTTATCCTTGAGAAATTTCCTAAAAAATATGTTAAGCAACTTTTACGTACGATTGACGAAAGTTGTAGTAAAAGCCATTTTTTGTCAGACAAAACTGGTCAAAATGAGACTCGATATTTCTCTAAAATAAACTTTTTATTTCATAGCCCAGAAGAGAAAATTAATGGGCGTTAAGTCAGGAGATCTGGTTGGCTAAGGATTGGGGCCAAATCGACCAGTCCACCGTTCTTTAAAAGTATGGTTTAGGAATGGAGCGGGGTAACTGCTACTGTGACAAGGTGCTCCATCTTGTTGAAAGAACATCCCCCTCCTGTGAACAAGAGGAATCGTTCTCTAAGAAATTGCAGGTAGTAAGGGGAATTAATTTTCCAAGCGAAAAAAATCACTCAAATTTTCAATATTTTTGGGCTTTCTGGTGACATTTCGAAAAAAATATAGTATATATCCCAAAATATGGTTCCGGTTCGTCTTCTTTCTATCAAGCCATAAAATAACAAATTCCATTACAGAATGGCTACGATGTCAATGGATTAAAAAACGTCTATGAAATCTGCAGCTACTGCTTAAAATCACAGTTTCTGCGATTTGTTTTGTGGTTGTGATTCTTGTCGTGACTGTGACATTGATTTGTATTGTATGCTATGCTACCTTGCTTCGCAGTTTCACTCTTCTGTGATTTGTTTTATGGTTGTGATTCTTGTCGTGACTGTGACTGTGATTGGTATGTATACGCTCCCTTGCTTCGCGTTCGCAGTTTCGCCTTTTCGTTATTTGCTTCGTGACTGTGATTCGTATCGTGACTGTAAGCGGTATGTATATGTTTGGGAGTTTGTCTCGTGGTCGTGACTCGTGATTTTCAAACTGCGACTGTGGTTCTGATGATATGAACGAAGAAGTAGGTAATGAAAAATCGCAATCACGTTTGAGGCAATCACTTTTTATTTGATACTCATTCACAGGTAGTGACTGAGATTTTACAATCACTGCTACTAAATCACAGGTAGTGATTTTTTGCTCATCACTGAAAAATACCTTTCTTGCATTGACAAGTTCAGTAAACATGCTGCTATAGAATCTATAAAACATAAAACATACATCGACGTTTTAAATGCTTTAATGAAAATATTTACGTATATGAAAAAACCCAAACAAATTACCCTTGATAACGAAAACGCTTTTGTTTCTGAAACATTGAAAAATTTCTTAGATATAAATGTTCACTATTGTACAGGGCCCAGATCACGTAAAATAAAAACGATTAAACGACGTCGTTTCGATACTAGCAGTCTCTGTCTATTGTCACAGATATGATAGAGACAGCTTTAGTGAAAACGATGTCGTTCGATCGTTTTTATTTTACACGATCTGGCCCCAGCTAATCGCCATACAGGCAATTCAGACATTGAACGTCTTCACAGCACACTTAATGAACATGTACGAATTTTAACCCAAATACAAGAATCAGGTGAGGAAAATGAGCCCATTGAACATACAATTAAAGCAATAGACACTTATAATAATGTCATTCATTTAACAACAAAAGAAAAACCTATAGAAGTACATTTCAATAATATCAACAATGAATGAATCTATAAGCGTATCGAAGAAAAAAAAACTAAAATATTAAATAAATTAAACATAAATAGAAAGGATGTTAGCATAGACGAAAATTACGCAAAGATAACAGAACCAGAGAGAATAAAAAACAAAATAGCCCCGAAACATAAGAAGGTAAAAGTAATTAATAAATGTAACAAGAAATACACGTTAGAAGAAGGAAACAGATTTAAGAAAAATCCTAATCGTATTCTTCGTAAAGATCAATTTAGGAAAAAGAAAAAATACCAACAAATAAAAGCATTCCATTCTAGGTCTACTAAAGATACCACATCAAATAACATATGGTGACAATACAGAAAATGATTGTAATTTTGACGATTATGACGACCCTCAGCCAAGTACAAGTAGAGTTAGAAATTACTGATTTAAATAAAGGAAATGGTTTTACTTTAATCCAACTAAAAGAATACCCATTAATTAAAAGCTATGAAACGATACTCCACATAATAAATTTGACAGAGTATAAAAATAATATAGAAATTATGGAAAGAAATGATAAAGAAATGCCCAAAGAAAATGACAGCATAACTAGAAAAATGTCAAAAATACGTAAAGAGTTTGAAGTTCTTTTACCCCATACTAAACAAAATAGACAGAAAAGAGGATTGTTTAACATAGTAAGTAGGAACAGGTATGAACTTTTTATAACTTGACTATTTACATGAGGATATAGAAAAAATAAAGGCAATAGTAATGACTTCAAGGTTAGGAGTACTTAGTAGAGACATTTTAACTACGGAAGAAATAAATAGATACGGAATTAATTTAAATAATTTAGATGAATTGAACCTCAGTTTGGCTTTATATAAATATCATTTTGATTATTAAAGTACCCAAATTTAAAAATGAGCTTTACAAAGAGATATACGTTCAGCCCATTCCAAATAAAGAAAATAATTTACAATTAAAAATAAATAAAAATACATATTTAACCAAAGATCAAACTATTTATGAAAATACAAAATGCATAAACAATTTAAGCAAAATAAATGATGATTGTATTGAAAATATACTTAAAAAACCAATGAATTGTAAACTTGACAAAAATTTAAACGAAGAGGCATTAGAAATAGGAAATAATAATCTTGTATTAATTAATATAAAATTACAGGAAATGTGTCAAGATTGTAACAGTCAAAAGATTGCAATAAAAGGTAACTACCTTATTAAATTTGAAAATTGTAAAATTAAAATAAATAATAGAGAGTATAAAAAGAAAAATTATAAACATGAACCATTAATTCCAAAAACCATTTTAGATATCAATTATACTAAAACCGAAGACTTAATTTTCCAAGAACTACATTATCAAAGCATAAATAATTTGACAGAAATTCAAGAACTTAATTTTAAGCGTAAAAGGTCAAGTTTGACTGTATACCTTATCTTTGCAACTATTATAATCATTGTAATCGTTTATGTTTATCTAAAAATAAGAAATAGGAATAAGAAGATTATAAATAATGTAAATCTTCCAACGGTCACTTTCCGACCATTAGAGGACTCTAAAGGGGGAGATGTTATATCAGACGCTACTTGTGCGTCCCCAAAAGATAAATGCAACATAATTTCAAACAAACTCACGCTTGACTTCAGATTCAACTGAATCAATGCACATTTAATCTACAGATATGCTGCATAAGCAAAATGTATTAAAAATAAACCTCGCTTGACTTTAGATTCAACCGTATGTTGAACCAATACAATTCTTATCTAAAAATTTGATGCATAAACAAAAAAGCAATATATAAAGGGTCTATCTGACCATACACCAGTCAGTTCTGTATCGCGCTTCGTTTAAGCCCAAGATCCCCCCAGTGGTAAGGGATCTGAAGCTCAATAAAAATATTAAAAACTAAAAAGTTGTTTCATTAAAAGTTGGTTTCTGTTCGTTAAGAACAGAAAGAAATATATTTTTTGTGTTCAACCAGAAACACAAATAAAAGTCATATAGTAAAATATTTTTCATAAAATATTAAACTTGCAATACCTTTTTTTAAGAACAGATTTTTAATCATTTTCATTTCCTAACAGCAATTATATTTTAACGTTATTATTTTTTAACCTCCATCCATGATGAACTAACTTCAAAATGATAAAAAATTTATCTTAATATCATGCATTTTTTCGGAAAAAGTGACTTAACTATGAAGTCGCCAGAGTAGTACCTTAAATTTTTATGTCTAACATTATTTTTTTTTTTTATCCTTATTATTTTTGATTACATAAAATATGGAACTATGAAAATCAAATACATATTTCCGAAGAAAAAAAAATGTAAACCTTTAAAAAAAAATAGATTTGTGAAAATTTTCTGACTCAGAAACTTTAAACCGCTCTCCTGAAAAATCGTGTTTTTTGAGTTATGCCGGTTTTCTTAAACAGCGACGAAATGTTATTACTCGACACTTAAGGGAAATAAAGTTGTTAAATTTGGGACATTGATATGATATGTAGGTATTAGGCTTGTGTAGTTCGCGCGAACGAATAACCTTAAAATTATTATATTAAATTAGATTTTGACGGTCACAAAATAATTTTATATGGAAATTTTCGTAACTTCGTAAAATTTAGCTTGGACAATAAAAATGATTATTAGTACCGCGCAATGATTTTTATACAAACTTAATAAACTAAAGCTAAGTACACACGATTGTCAGATATGACAATGAGCTTACAATAGCCAACTATCTTACAATACAAAATTGCCCATTCAAACGGTTGTAATATTTTGTCCCACAATTCTTACAAGTCTTACAATTTCATTGTCGGATGAAAGTGTTTTGACAATGATTTTTCTGATGAGAAAGTTCTTGAAAAGTAGGTAACGGTTTATTGCATGGAATATCAATATCATACTTTGAACGTGATTTGAAAAAGCAGTTGCCACCCAGTGACCCAGGGGGCCAATTCTGGTTCTGCGGAAAAGTGAATCGAATAATTCGTTTTCACATTCGATTTC
This sequence comes from Cheilosia soror, assembly GCA_949372485.1. NCBI lineage: Eukaryota > Metazoa > Arthropoda > Insecta > Diptera > Syrphidae > Cheilosia > Cheilosia soror. Next base: position 55,811,642 of record OX443561.1, on the reverse strand, counting down.
ACGCATTGCTTTAATTTTTTCGATTCACTTGGTACGAAAATGCGATTCTCGTTCAATATGTGAAACTGGTGTGGTGAATTCAATATCGTACACAGTGGTGATTAAATTTTCGTCCTTAGCTCCCTTTTTTACAAATTGTGAATGTCAAACCAAGCATACTTTTTTCATTGTTGCATATATTAATTTAGTCAATTGTTTATACATTTGTGTATTATAAGATACCTTCATAATTATATATATGACTTGTTATCGAAATAAAATAGGACTCAGAAATGGACATTGAAAAAATGAAAATAATACTTTTGAAGTGATAGGTAACGGAAAACACTTCATACAATAATTGCATCGCTTTCCTAAGTATCTATGCAGAAGTCGCAGAACCCTTGAAGAACTAACCCCGCTCCTTAAAACATCCTCAAAAGTACATGCTCTTCCATCGCATGTCACAAGGCGATGAAAACCAATGTCCAAAAGCAATAAGAACTCGGAGAAATAGGGTTTTAAATTTGTTTCTTATATAGGTATGTCATGAGCACTTTCTTAATTTATTTCTAAAAAGCGTACTAAATACTCGTTTTGAATTGATGTGACGCTTTTTCCCTAGTTTCTTTTTTATTGGAATCTCCATTTTTCCCCTTTCACTGATCTATTCACTTACAAATGAGGGCGTGAAGAGAAATTATTCATATGAACATTTTTGACGTTTGGTTTCACACTTTCATAGAACTAGAACCGAATTTGAAGTGAAATAGTGGAAATATTTTCATTCCACTTTTTCACAGAACTAGAATTGGCCCCAGATGCTTGCAACGCACAAAATAATTATTTGGTACATGTGCAAAGGTAGATATGATTCACAAATCTCACAAACATGCTTCAGTGCTGAGGCAATGCTGTGAGCTTTACTAATGTTATCAACAACTACACTACAATAGGAATCATCAGTGGCCCCAAGACTCAGCAAAATAAAATAAATTTATATAGTTCCATATAATAGGACCCTAGGTTTAATTGTTTAATATATCACAAAATATATAATCGGCCTTACTAATAATAATCACACCCTAATTCCGACTATTAGTTGGCTGCCAGGTTTACCTAAAATGTGTAGTTTTATTGAAATGGTCTGTACCAATAAACAATTTGAACTAAACATTTACTAGTGCGACAACTTTTTTAGTATCTATTACATTTTCTGTCATTGCAGGACTTAAAGACCATTCACATGGGAGCGAACGAACGAATTGATGAAATGCGAATAAACCACTTTTTATGCATTTATAAACAGAAAATCCCACATTTTATTATTCCAAGATATCCTCCTCTTGGAATAAGGTTAAGTTCGAACGAATTTTTTATTCGCTACTTTGTGGAACGCGATTTAAATGATGTGGATTGTGAATAGACTGACAATTCGCGCCAGGGTGTTTACGTTCGCGGCAAAAAATTTGGATTTCGAAATTTGGTTATTTAAACTGTTTCTTAATAAATTTTGATGGAATAATTAATTATCATCATCTTGGAGTAGTAAAATGTGCAATTTTCTGTTTATAAATGCATAAAAAGTATTTTGTTCGCATTTCATCAATTCGTTCGTTCGATCCCATGTGAATGGTCCTTTAAATTCCATAATTTGGATTCGCTGAAACAAGACCACTGATAATTTTTATGCCGAATAAATTATTCTAAATTTATAACCAAATTAGAATTAAACTCGCCCATCAGATTCCTTCCAAAGGATTCTTATTAAAAGCAAAAACCGAAACACAATTTAGGAAATCTAAAAACTGTCAGCTGTTTTGTCAAATTCATACGAAAACTAGTACTGCCAATTCGGATCTATTTTCAGTACTATTTGCAGTACGTCTTCGTAAGCAATTTTTGTGTACTTTTACTTTTGTATTAATTTCGAAAATTGAGAGTTGTTCTAATACAATTAAATTCAGATTATTGAATAGTAATAGGAACACCGTTTTTTAATTATTCGTAGGCTAATGATGCAAAACGAAATTTGTTTGTAGTATACAAATCACAATTACAATGTTACAAATAGAAAAGCTTCTGAAACATCACATGAATATGTGAAAATAATTTCTGCCGATTCCATGGAACGTTGCTTCTTTTGTACATTTACAAAAAAAAAATCACACTGATATAGAAAATTATCCGAGGATAATTATTTACACAATTGACAAACCGCTTACTAGTATCTTTAGCAGGCGGCAAATTGCTCACATCTTTATAAGTGCTGCCAATTTTGTTTGTAAAGTGTTTTTTTTCCTTTTTTTTAAAATCAAGAATTTGACTTTACGAAATTGAAACTAAATTTTTTTATTAAAATTTATAATAAAAAACTATCGTCCGTTTTTTGTCGGGTACTTTCACTGCACTTCCTTCACTTGATGAGCTTTTTTTTAACTAACAGTATTTTTTTAAATGAGACCGTGCCAAGTAAATGAGACAGACCAATTTCAGATTTATCTCATTGCAAACGCTCTGTCTCAGAGCTCATGAGGTTGAGCTAGTTCTGCTCACATACCCAAATTCAATACCATTCGTGGGCGGAGCCGCGGGGTAACAACTAGTTTTAAGGTGCTAGTACACGATATGTAGCACGCCACATATATATGTGGCTCTCACGCCACCAGATAGTCTACAAAAATGGCACACATTTCGTTTTTCGTATGTAGCGCAGTGGCTACATAAAATTGTGCTAATACACGGAATGTAGCACAGCGCGCACATATCGGTTGGCTGTTGGTTATTCGTTTATGATGATGCTATCCGCAGTTTTATTGCCCTGTGTGCAGTCTTGCACTAGAACTGTAGGTACTATTTGTTTTATTGCTTTGGATGTATTTAAGTTATCCCGTCGCGTTCGCTACTTTTATGACCCACAAAAAACTAAATACCATGCTGCTCGTACAAAACACACTGACACAAACTGAAATGCTGAAATTACATTCAAAAATCCATACGAACCGTGCAGGTAACCACTCGACATTACGTAGCTTATTGGCACAAATCGTATGTGCTAGGGTAGTACACGGAATGCCGACAAGCCACACACGAGTGCCTTATATCGTGCCTCATACGTTTGAGTACCTTATGTGAGTGGCACAAAGAGGACTAGTACACGGTATGTAGCCAAAATTACGTCAGAGCCACATATATATGTGGCGTGCTACATATCGTGTACTAGCACCTTTACAATAAAACAACCATTGACATTATTATTATAAATAATGGAGCGGAATAAATTGGAGACTCGCACTTTTAGAAGTGGCATCTATTGTTAACGATGATGCAAGAATTTAAATTTCAACCGTTTTACTTGGAAAATTAACTAACGCCCAATAGGTGTCTCTAGCATTCTATGGAGATGGTTGTCATTTTGTTTCACTTCTCTCCAAACCAAGAACGCTTATTTATTTTGGCGTCATTTTCTGGGCAAAATTTGTATGAACTGACATTTCACTAAAAGTCCATATAATAATAACTATATTATAAAAATTAAACACAATATTAATTTGCTTACCCTTAAGAATATGAACCACAATAGTGTAATCTTGAGAATCGCTAATTGAACACGTGTAGTTACCGGAATCTTGCTTGTTTACTCTAGCAATCGAAAGAGATGAGTTAGCACCATCCTCCATTAAATCTGTTCGTACACTGAAAATAGAAAATTGAAAATTATTCTTTATGGCGTCAGTTTAAAGTGTAGGTAATCCAAAAACAAAAGTTAATGTAAAAAGAAAAACATGTAAATTTTGTTAATAAGCTTAATTTATTATTCGGCGGTGTATTGGTTAGACCAGGAGTTCCCTAACTGTGTGTCGCGACGCCCTGGGGCGTCGCAAGACGATACGCATAGGTCGCCTGCACACGACGTTTCATCAGCTTGAGCTCGATTTCAGAAAAAATATCGGGTCGGGTTCGTTCGATGTTGGCCATTGTGTTTTGAAGTGCACAATAAGTATAAGAATTTTGGAGACTTCAACTTGGCGAATTTTGCGTCGAGACTTGGGCCTTTTTACCCGTTCAATTTTTCTTGTGACGTTGCCTGAAATCGCAGCTCAATGCGAATAAACCACTCGGATCCGTGACAATGTGAGAAGCTGCGGCGGACATTTGGGCACACAGCTTGTTTATTCTATTTCAATGTCGACCAATCCTCATTGAAAACCCCTTTAGTGAATCTTCAGTATGCTCAGCTTATATTCACATATCTGTGCTTTGTTCCCATGTGTGCTTTTAGAAGGGCGTCGCAAAAATATTATAACCTGTATAGGGAGTCGCAGTATGTAAAGGTTTGGGAACCCCTGGGTTAGACGTTAGAAGGTTGAAGGTTGTGATGTTAACAATTAATGTGAATATCTAAACATTAAATTAGGAAAAACATCTTGAGATACCGACACGTTAGTGAACGTCTTATGTCAGTCCGGATCAAGGCTAAATTCGCCAACATTAGCCTGATATAAGCCCACGCTGACGTCCCACAGTGAAAATGGAAACAGTCCTACTTATACCTACCTACTTGAAAAAATTGTACGAAATTCACACAAGGCGCTATCTTTCAGAAGTCCGTCCATTTGCTTGGCTGCGCACGCCAATGCGATGGTATTGATATAAATATGGTAGAACACAACAAGATGTCACTAGTACGTTTGCTTGTAAAGAAGGGGAGGCGGCTAAAATGGGTTTCGTGGTTAACGAGGGCAAAAACGAAGTACATTCTGTCAATAACAAGGGACACTAAACATCGTCAAATCGAATCGCAGAGTCCAAATGGCATTACTGTGAATTGCCAGAGCCCGTTTTCTGCCGTAAAGGTTGTTTTCTCGCGGTCTTCGGGATGGATCTGAACTTGCCAGTAGCCACTCATCAAATCAATGGTGGAAAACCATTTGGCGCCGGATGGTGTATCCAGGGTATCGTCAATCCTTGGCAGAGGGTAGCTATCCTTTTTGGTGACATTGTTCAGCTTACGATAGTCGACGCAGAATCTCGTGCTGCCGTCTTTCTTCTTGACCAGTACAACCGGTGACGCCCATGGACTTTTCGAACTTTCAATCAGCCCTTCCTTTTCCATCGTCGACACCATTTCTGCAATCTCCATCAGCTTAGCCAATGGTAGTCATTTTCTTGGATGTAAGAGGTTTGGTATCACCCTCATTGGATAACTTTGCGACCGCACTAGTTGGTACACACTTTCCAATTCAATTCAATTTTGTTTCTACCTTCTCAAGGTGTGTCTCATGCTGGCTTAATTTGTTATCAATCGCGTCGAATTTTACTTCTAGAACATTCTTAAACTCTTTGACGGCATCCTTTGGTGCAGCGACAATGGGATTCTTCTGTTCTTCTAGAGAATTCTTCTGTTCTGCCAACTTAGATTCGATAGACCTCTTCTGTTCTTCTAGAGAATTCTTCTGTTCCGCAAACTTAGATTCCATAGAACTTTTTTGTTCTTCTATCTTGGCAAGAAGTAATGCCATCATAGTGGCCATGTCAACACCAGTAGGGGGAAAGCGGGAGACTTGAACATATGGGAGACTTGAGACACTCTCAATAACTCGCTTAAATTCCATTCAAATCCAATGAATTTAAATGTATGTGATGCAGAAACTGACGCGCTACTTGCATACAAAAGGAGTTCTAAATCGTTCGTTCACTTTGTTTGGTAGAGGAGAAAATGTGTTTTTCAATATGAAAACTTAAAAAAAAAAAAAATTTTATTTTCTCCATAAAATTTATGTGCAACATTGTTAGTACATAATATTGATGTTACCTAATAATATTGATATTTGACTTTGTAAATACTAGCATAAAACTATGCTGGCATGTACGTAACAAAAATTATAAATGTTATTTTGTTAAAAAATGTGAACGGGAGACTTGAGACAGTTGCTGAGGGGAGAGTTGATCAGTGGCTTATTGTCTAAGTGATATGGCAATTTATAAAAAATTAAATTATTTATTAATTTTTGTTTTGTTTCGGAAGTTCATTTAGTTTTTTTTAACTCTATTTTATGTTTGAAAACTGAATTACTTATTTTATATAATATGTATAAACGTTTGTAACATTTTATTATAAGTCTTTAATATTTTTATTTTAAAACATTAAACATAACTTTTTGTTTGTAGATAATGCCACAAAATTAATAAAAATTAATTTTATTCAGATTAATAGTTGTTATGTTATTTGTTTTATTGTTTTGCTTATAGAATTTGAGTATGTTCAAGTCTCCCCAAAGGGGTGTTCAAGTCTCCCTGCGGTAGGGGAGACTTGAGCCGAAAATCTGTTTTCAAACATTTGCCATTTGTCGAAAATCTCTGGTGTTTATTTTAAGTTGATTGGACTTTTCTTAAAATAGATTTATGTAGCTAGAAAAAAATGCATTTAATAGGTGGCTGCGGTCAATAAAAAAAATTTTATTAACGATTTAACAAAAAGTGGCTCAAGTCTCCCGCATTCCCCCTACTTACTTGTTCAGTTTTTTTTTCTGCCACTTCGAATAGCATGGATTTTGGATCTCCTCCTTCGCTTTCGACAGCTTCCTGCAGACGAAGTATGAGGTCACTTTTTCCCCCAGCTGTAGAGAGATTCCACTTTTCCAGCTCAGTTTTTAACTGAGGTATGCTAAGTTGTACTAATGCCAACGTGCGAACCAATTTTACAAATTCACTTTTTTTTTACTTTACTACATTTCACTTCAATCTCATCTCGTATTGGAGCAGATAGTGCGCAGGGCAGGTGTCAAAACGGAAGGCACTATCTTCAACAGGTCCGTCCAGCTGCTTAGATATGCGGACGATATTAACATCATCGGTCGCTCCCAGCGTTTAGGTTGTCCAAAACAATGTTTTTTTACGTTCTTCAATTAGGTAGTAGTGGACGAATTGCAGCACCCACACTCACGGTTAACATTTTGTATACTTTCATTTTTAGTCGGTAATCGTTTTTATTCACGATTTTACCAGTAATCGTTGACAAGTGGATCGATGTAAATAGCGGTTGCCGACGTCATTCGCGTATCAGCCGCTAGTGTATTCAAATACCAGCAACATTGGCAGAACAGGAGGTGGCCGCTGCTGCATTTTATTGCTTTGCATAGTTTCCACGGACAATCGGTGCAATCTACCGCACTCATTAAATTGCAAATACCGAATTTATTGGTGGTGCAGTTCCATATGTGCTATAATAGAACAAGACAAACAGCCAATCTTATACGATATAATATGCTATCCCATGCTAGACAGCCCTATACATACATATTTTAACAACAGGATAACAACAAAAATATTAAAAAAAAACCAAGTAAAAGTTGTATCATCGGCCTGCCATGCGAGTTAGTATGTGTCTAATATTAGTTTTGTATGGTAGGTAGCAGAACTACTCCTCTCACAAAATTTCATTCACCGAAGTCGATTCGTTTTGACGCTATCGTGCTTTCAACAGACAGAGATATATGGGTCAAATATTGGCTTTGTATGGGAGGTAACAGAACTACTTGACCGACATGGACCATTTTTAATACCAACCTGACGACGGTAAAAAGAAGTCGTCTTACAAAATTTCATTCGCCTAGGTCAATTCCTTTGGACGCTATCGTGCTTTCAACAGACAGACAGACATGGCTTAATCGATTCAGATTGTGATCCTGATTCAGAATATATATACTTTATAGCAGCGGTTCTCAAACTTATTAAGCTGTGGAACCCTAAAGAAGGCCCAGATATATTTCGGAACCCCAACTCTTATGCCGATTTCGATAGGCAAAAAAATGACTTTTTCTTATCCCAGCCCAGACCACTTTTTGCGTTCGTTTGTTTTAAAATAAAATTTTTTATTAAAGATATTTTTTCAAGGTTATTGTGAAGAATGAAACTGTTTCATTGTTTGATTTATATATATATTTTAAATTTACTTCTATCTCTAAAAGCTGTATTCGCACATCTGGGGCAGCGCTCAATCTCGATCTGTAGGTATTTAATCTTTGCATAAGTATACGCTGAAAAGCCTGCTTCACAGCGATATACGTTTTAACAAAAGAGAGTAAATTTAATATAAACTGTTTGGCAAGTTCGGGGTATTCACTGTATATACATGTTTTGATGAAAAAGTACTCTCCAGATCTATAAGACACTCGTTTTCCGGATTTCACTCACTTTAATCCGGATTAAAGTTTACACCCGGCTTTAAGTGAGTTTAACCCAAAAATTAATTAAGCCCAATGGGCACACGAGATTAATTCTGCCGGCATAAAACCGATTTTGTACGCGAGCGGACTGAAGTGAGGGGAAAAAACGGAATAAAATGTTCTGCCGAGTTTAAGCGGTTGAACAAGGCATAAAACTAATACATACAAAACTTTCAAAATATTTCAATTGTGAATTCAGAAATCATCTCGTGTGCGGAGGCCCAATGAGTTCATAATATTCAGTCGTTAAACCGGATAAAACCCGTTTCTTAAACCTTGTCAGCGTTTAATCTAATTAAATTAAATCTGCACTTCGTCGACCAGTTTAAATACTTTAACGCGGATTAAAACTCAATTTCATATCATTGGGTGGTATGCATAAAACCACAGTATTTACTTCAAGTAAAAGGTTTAAGTAAATACTGAAATTGAAGTAGAAGCTACGATTTTCAGCATTTACTTCGTTTCGTATGCATAAAAATAAGTTTTTACTTGATAGCAAGTTTTTTTTATTGTACATATCCAGGCTTAAAAAATGTACGGTTGGACTAGTTTTCTTTATTGTACACATCCATCGCCTTGAGCTTTTTAGTCATACTAAACTAGTTTCTCCAAGTGACAAGTGATGGCAACTAAAGAGCTAGAAAATTTGTCAATTTGCCAAATGCATCTTACCAATGAAATATTCACTTAACCACTCTACATTTTCTCGTTCAAAACGATACAGTTGCTTGAAATTTGCTTCGGTCCCCGATCTTCGTTCCTTATATATCTTTGTGGAGTTAACACGTATATACTCTGCCATTCTGATTAGAATAAGGACTTTTCTTTTTTAAATTTGAATTATTATACGACCTTAATCGCTTTATAAACTCGATCTGTGACAAAAGTCTCTTAGTATTGCTCCTTACAAAACTGCTAAATTCAAGAAAAAGTAAATGCTATGAAATTTTCAAGTTGGTCGATAGCAACTTGAAAAATTTCCAGTATTTACTGAAGAAAAAAAGTAAATACTAGTTTTTATGCATTCCAAAAAAGTATTTACTGAAAAAATTCATCCGAAAAAAGTATATGCTTTTACTTGAAGTAAATACTTAATTTTTAGTATTTACTCCGTTTTATGCATAGGTACCAAAATAAGTATTTACTTAGAAAATCCACAGTAAAAGCATTTACTGTGTTTTATGCATACCACCCATTGACTGTTTCTTTAGTCACATTTTTGACATTTCTTCGCTCGCATAAAATAAGTGAAAGTGAAAATTTAATAAAAAGCGAGAAGATAAAAAAAATTGATTTTATTAGTTTTGGCAACGGTTATGGCACCACATGCAAATTTTGAAATTAACTTTATAGTGTCTAAAATTTCTCTTTTATTCTATTAAAAAATAAATACACTCATTTCACATTGGACACAAAAATAGTGAAATTGACCAAATTTGGATGTCACAACAAATCAAATCAATTTCCAATTAGTGACAAAAAACAAAAAAACAAATGTCCATGTGAAATTTGACATTACGTGAGTTTAAAATCGGATTAAAAATCTGTTTAAGCTTAAAAAAATGCGGATTAATGATCGGGTGTATAAACAACCTAAACCTGATTTCCACCCAGAGTAAAGAATTTGGTCGTTAGTTTCGTGACTGGGTGTCATTTTGAAAATATTTTCATTGGTTGTGAGATATTAAGCCAGAAACTTTACAAAACTTGTCATGAAATGTTTGCGCAAAAATATTTGTAATTGCAATTTACCAAAATTATTTTTGGGTTTTACTATTTTTAATTCAAGAAAGTTGCGGAACCCTGAAAACTGTTCCACAGTTTAAGAACCGAGGCTTTATAGGGTCTCCGGTGAATCCTTCTTGGCGTTACAAACGTAATGGCAAAGTGAATATACCTTCCTGTGGAGGGTATAAAAAGAATATCTACTTGCTCTTATGAATAAAAATCAGTCATCCTGCAAAATGTTTGACACCCAATGAGCATAAAAATGTCACCGTTATGACATTTCATAGTCAAAAATGGGTACTAGACCAGTTTTAGACGTATTAGTCGTTAGTACGGTTGATAAATTTAGCTCCGGTGTGTGGAGAAATACAAAAGTACTAACTTTTCGTTGGTACCGAGTATCAGAGCTAGTACCAAGTCTAGCTAGATCGGGTACTAGTACTCATGTGAACAAATCGGCCGTTAGTGTTTCATGATTTTCCAGATCTATGCGTATATCACATTCTTCTGCTAATTGTATCCATTTCTGCGCGAAGTTTAGTTTCCTCCCAGAATGTACGGTAGCCTATTATGACTAAGGGAAATTGCTCTTACGATATAGTCGAAGTGAAGTTTTAAAGTGTACATATATTGAGGAGGCAAGCCCGTTTCTAAATTATCATGTATTGAGGTGTATTCTGCGGGAGTTGAAATACTTTTCTGATGAAAAATCTTTGAAGTTTATATTCCTTAACTTGCCCTAGAATCTAATGCTATGTTTCCACCGAACGCTAATCCCGAGATTAAGTGCAAGAGGATTAAAATTAATCTTGAAGTGTTTCCACCAAAAAAGAAGAGATTAATTTGACATTTCACCAGATGTTGGCATAAGCTGTCCAATCGAAGTGCAACAAATGATAAAAAATTAAAAAATGTCTACTTTCGAAATTAAAAGTAAAAACAAAAAATGAGTGGCAGTAATCTAAAAATATTATTACCGCATCATTTTGTCCTCAAAACTTATGTATGAACGTTTTAACGGTTGCATTGGCAAGAAGTCGCTATTGGGGGTAGGTACAAAAAAAAAACTATTTTTTTCTTTTGCTCACCTATGACATAAATGTCAAATGTAGCTCTGTTTGCTTTGAATTTTTGACATTTCGACCTGTGGAGAGTGTGTTCAGAGACCGCACTCTACATGTAAGCCTAGTCAGTTTAGGAGATTAATTTTTAATCTCCTTTTTATGAGATTAATTTTTGTATGATAAATCTCGAGATTTATACGAGATTAACGAAAATTAATCCTAATCTCGGAGTTAATCTCCGGTGGAAACGTAGCATAACCCTGCGGAACTCCCGCGGGAACTCAAAGAAACGAAGACATTTGGCTTTCCACTGCCACACATTGCTGCCGGCCAGCGAGGTAAGAGTGCAGGAGTTTGACTGTCAGAGACGAAAATCTAAATTCATACCGCAACTTTTTACAAAGGAGAGAGTGATCCACCGTGTCAAACGCTGTCGAGAATCCAACAATGTTAGGAACGTGGGACAGTTAGTATCCAGGACATTGCGGATGTCGTCGACAACAAGTAAGAGTGCAGTTTTGCAACACCTCTTCGCGCGAAATCTAGATTGAGCGGAAGTCAAAAGGTTGTTGGCACTTAGGTGCGCTTGGATCTACTTTAGCGTGGTTTTCTCGACTACTTTGGATAAAAATGGTAAGATTGCGATTGGTCTATACTCAGTATCGGTAATATCTTAGCTTTTTTCCACGAAAGGGGGTATTCACAGGTGCTAAATATGTTATTGAAAATGTGTGTTATGTTTTTAAGAATGAAAGGAAGCAGGAGTCGCTTTGCAGTCCTTATACGAAGGACAACTAAGTTGCGAAGTGACCGATGTGTGTCATAGAGCACAGGGAATTTGTATCGTTTCAAACGGGTGTACGCAGTATCACGATTATGGATCAGCTATGTCGTAATGGAACATAGGTACTGATCAAATAGTACTTTTATATTTTGTTTCAGAAATCATATTTGCCGATTTACGGATGCCATGGAATAAATATCATTCCACAGAATTTGGATAACGTCAGACCGTAAACTCTGATAAATCAATATTTTTAAAATCTCTATGCAATAACGTGATTAGCTGCGTCTGACTGTATATCGTAAGTGAGGAATATAAGATCATGTTTGGAGAAACCCGGCGCGGCGCCGAGAGTTGACTATAGAGCAGGGCTTTTCTACTATCATTAACAAAAAACACATCGAGAAGGGTATCAGAGTCGTATGCAAAGTTTGTAGCAGTCGATACATTAACATATTTCAAGTCAATAGTTTTAAATCGTTCAATTAACTGCGCCGAACTACGAATGTTGAGTAAATTATAATTTAGATCACCGGTAATAATTATATTAGGATAAGAGCAAGAAATTCCTTCAAGCACACTAAAAATAAGCGAGATATCTATATTTTTATTTGGTCACTCCAACTAGTAAACGCTCAACACCGCATAGGTATTTGATTTGATTCTTGCCAGAGGTTCCCATATCAGGGGGGGGGGGGGTCTATTCGCACCCAATTTCCGTACAGCTCATCAAAGTGGGTGACCTCTAATTTGGAGGTGTTACCACTTAAAACGCTATAACTTTTAAACAATTATAGGTACAAAAATTGTTTTGTACATTTTGGAAAGACAATTTAGTAGCGCATATAAATCTTAAGCACTTCGGGTACATCTGACCTGAGCAGGTAAAGACAAAGTTTTGGCTCCTTAAACTCAAAATTTTGAAAATTTGTTTTTCAATTTTGTTTATACGTAAAATGTTTTTTTCTCAAAGTGTTTACTTCATAAATTTTAATTTTTTTTATGAATTTTTTATCCTTGAGAAATTTCCTAAAGATTATGTTAAGCAACTTTTTTACGTACGATTAACGGAAGTTGCAGTAAAAGCCCTTTTTTGTGAGACAAAAATGGTCAAAAAAGACTAGATTTTCCTCAAAAATAAGGTTTTTCTTTCATAGCACCCCAGAAAAAAAGATCCATGGGTGTTAAGGTCAGGAGATCTGGGTGGCGAATAGATTGGTAATTTTTTTTTTGCTTTTTAGTGCAGTAGGTACTTATAAAAGCGTTTTATTAGTTTTTTAAACTATTATTTAATTATTCGTGAGTCCAGACTGTGAAATTCACTACCTATTCTATAACCATTAATCAAGGACTGAGTAATAGGAGCTAAGTAATTTAAAAGTGCTTTATTTGCACACTTCTCGTCATTGTAATCTATTCTTCTCATTTTAGTTTTATTTCAGCTTTTCTCTTTTCTCCCTACATTTCCTCTTTTCCATATATTTTACTTCTTTCTCTGTATTAATAACTACTAACATCTTTTAATTTAATTTAAACTCTTACATTTAATTTACACATTTATTTAATAATTGTGCTCATTATTTATCAAAATTAATTTAATGTGCATAAATATAAATAATAAGAGACTCTTTTTCTTATGTGCCTTGCCGAAAAAAAATTGAAAAATTTAAAATTACCTTAAATAGGATCGTTTAGTTTCTTCTAAATAGTATAAGATAAATGGAACCATTAACATACATAATTAAAATGTATTCTATTTTTCAGGCAGGGGAACTAAACGGAAGCAAACAAGAAAAATGGCCATTTGCTCCGAAACAGACGAGGAACATTCGAAAGAAAAGTTTCAGGAAGTGACAGAAATGTCAAAATAAAAAAGTAAAGCTCGGTGAAAACGCCTTTCGTGGTTTTTAAATCACTTTGTCTTAAAAAAAGTAAAGCTCGGTGAAAACGCCTTTCGTGGTTTTTAAATCACTTTGTCTTAATCACGTTGGGTAGAACATGGTATTAGACAAATACTGGAAATATAAGTCAGCAATAAGCAATGTGCATTTTCTGTTAACGTTATCAACAGCGGCAATGTTTGTTTTAGAAAGTACGTAGATAGCTTGCCATTCTGTATATTTCTTTTTGTCTCAGTTTAGGTACTGTAATTAAGTAAATAAACCAAGTTGCCACAGCTACTTCTAAATAAAATTGCAGATAGAAGATAGTAGTTTGAAATTGGAAATGTTTCAAAATTTGTTAATGCTTAATCTTTGACCACGAACTGAAAAATCTAGTTAATACATATAAACTTACCTAACTCCTCCTCTAATAGTGTCGTAGTTTAAGATTTGATCCCCATGTCTCCAAAATACTACCGATGAGGTCATAACAACATTTCGAACAATACACGATAATTGCAATGTTGAATCTATTTCGTAATACTTCTCCTGTAATTGAATATTGTACTCATCAACGATTACAACTTTCGGTGCTAAGGATTAAAATAAATTATTATTGAATACATTTAGCATAATAGGTAAATTCTAAGTTAAGGGTTACCATTAATATGTAGATGAATTTGTATGACTCTGGGCGGATGCGTTGATATTTGGCACTCATAAGTGGCCTCATCTTCCTTTTTCGCATTAACAATTTTTAATCTCCAGTTATTTGGATATTGAAATTCCATTGTATATCGTTTGTCACCCGTATACGTATGCAGCCCAACGGTTAGCAATTCGAGTGCATCTTCACCCATAGAGTTTCTTCTAACCCATGACACCTGAAACAGTCAAATATACTTTAAAAGGCGAACTCAGAAATAAATAGAAAATCTAAAAAAATAAAAATACTGCCTCCTTTACAATACTTCTTTTCTTTAGGGTCTTTCAAGTTTCAATACCTAGGTGATCGTTTTCTCAAAAAATATTTCTCGATTTCTGACTAAATGGCCAGTTATGGCCGTTATGGGTACCTACTGATATTTTATTCCGATTTTAACTGCGTTATCCAAGATTTAAAAAAAAAAACAAAAACCTAATAAATATATCAACCCGTTTTTGTTTTACTTAAAATTGAAATTCTCCGTTAATTGAAGATCCAGGCATAGGTTAGTAATGTGATATGCATTTCATGCTATGCGTTGATATTTAAAATTTCATTTGTTCACATAGCCATTGGCCAATATTGTTATCGGTTTAACTGCCCCAAAGCACAATCAGCACTGAATGGTTGAATAGTGTTTAGCTCCATGGTAAAATGGTGGCTATGACTATGAAATTCAAGTTTGAAGGAAATTTTTTCAAAAAATATTAACAGATATGACTTGATTTAAAAATACCTAATACGATAGAACCAGCGTTGCCATTTTGACTGCTTTCCAGTCAGATCTGACTGGATTGATATGCATTTAGCTGGAAGATTTTTTAAAATCCAGCCGGCTGGTTTTTTAGCTGGATACGAATTTTGTTTGACTGTTTTTAAATGTTTCGTGTAATATCACTTTTCTATCAATATAAATTTTTAAATTCAAAGTGGAAATAGAAAAAAATAAAAAAACGAACAAATATTGCTTAAATTTCACTATTTTTGTTGCTCTGAGCTTGGAAGCATATCCCACTCATACAATGAACCAATTTATGCGTTTGCATTTGCACAATTACTTGCCTTTGCCAACTTACAAATAAATATTTGAAACTGAAAATTTAGCAGTTGTGTGAGGTTCAACTTTCCTATACCGGCCGAAGTAACAAAATAATTGGTTGGTACTAATATTACTTACAGAAGCAGCAATAAAATATTCGACATTATGTATGTTGATGCAAATGATGAGGAGACAATTGAAGCGCTCAGAGAGATTGCTATATAAAGTTCATTTATAAGTTAATACATTTTGTATACCCTCCACATGAAGGAATATTTCCTTTATCATTACGTTTGTAACTTCAAGTAAGAGTCACCGGATTTGACCAGGATCAAGTTCTGATTCTGAATCGATTTAGCCATGTCCGTCTGCCGGTATGTCTTTCTGATGAAAACACAATATAGCGTCAAAAGGAAAGGAATCGACCTAGGCGAATGAAAATCTGTCAGAGGACTTCTTTCTACCGTTCAGGTTGATATTGAAAATATAGGCTATATCGGTCAAGTAGTTCATTAGTCAACATTAGACCAATGCCCAGCCCATGCCTCACATGGCTAAATTTTTGCATGACTTGTATATGTATGTAGTGGAGGGTATCAAAAGCAACGGCCAGACCATTGATAACACTTTTACTTGTATTTTTATTTTCATGACTGGATTTTTAGCTGGATTTTTGTTTGAATTTCTTTGACTGATTTTTTGACTGGATATTAATTTTTTGACTGATTTTTTTCCAGTCAAATCTGACTGGAAGGCGGATTTCAAAACGGCAACCCTAGATAGAACAGATTGCTGGCTTCAAAAAATCCGAAAATCTTTAGGGTAAGTGTTGTTATTGTTTTCTAATATTTTTTTTTCTTCTTTTAAGTAAAATTTTTTTTTAATTGCCGCTTCCGCCAGATAGACTCCCCTCCCACAGTAAAATAACTGCTTGTAATTAACCCTTCTACAAAAAGAGAAGAGACAGGAGGCAAACCCTTTGCAAACAATATTCTTCGGCAGTCATGGGAGCCAAAGTTTGTAAAATTTGGAACTTTGATATGCATTATCCTGATAGACATGAATATATCTAGGCAATACAATTCCTGATCACGAGCAAAGCCAGTTCAGCTAGTATATAATAAATTGTAAGGCTCAAGAATTTTTACTATTCGTTTCAAAATAAAAGTACTCAGGTTTTAAATTTATAATTAGTAGGTAGGTATACGAAAAAATGTTTTTATAAAAAGGCTGAATTGTAGAGACTGCCAATTTTCGCTGACTTATTAATTTGTGAGCACTTAGTAGCGGTTACTTTGAAGTCATGAAGGCTTTCCCGACTTATAATCTATCCCTATCTAGTTTGCTGGGCTAGAGGCAAATTGTTTTAACTGCAATCACGGAACTAACCCATATTAAGCCTTAAGGTTAAAATAAGATAAGATTATAGATTATAATCTGGACTTCGCCAGGGGTGTGTCTTGTCGCCTCTCTTTTTCATTACTTATATGGACTGGATGTTACAGCGCAGTCTTGGCGAAGAACGTTTCGAATTGGGAGATCTGAGGATAAGTCATTTGCTCTTCGCTGATGACTTGGTCATCCTTGGGTCCTCTCAGACTGAACTTCAGCGCGCACTCGATCGGTTTGTAGCCGTTTGTGTTGAAGCTGAGATGAAGGTAAATGTGAACAAATCTGAAGTGATGGTCATCTCTAGAACGCCTGTTCAATGCACTCTGCATGTTAGTGGAGTCCCATTGAAACAGGTGGAGAAGTTTAAGTATCTCGGGGTCTTATTCACGAGTGATGGAAGGAGCAATGCCGAGTTTTCCTGTAGGATTGGTCATGCTGGATCGATTTTGAGACAGCTTGGTCATTCTGTTATCAGGAGGACTGAACTTGGTGTCAAAGCTAAGTTAAATAAATAAATAAATAGGTGGCGCAACAGGCGGGTGACACCCAAGGCCTAGCTTCTCGCAACCATTCGTTTTGTGTGAGTTTCTATTTTTGGGACGAATGGAAGGGACCTACAATTTTATGCCGAGTCCGAACGGCTTAATTGAGAAACTTTTTCATGACAGGCATACTCTCGGATGTTTGTCAGACGTTCGCGAGAGGTGGCGCAGTAGAAATAAACTTTAAGATGTAATTTGGGTTTTTCCGGGGATCGAACCTGGGATCCCTCGCACAGTAGTCCAACACACTAACCACTGCGCT
This sequence comes from Cheilosia soror, assembly GCA_949372485.1. Classification (NCBI taxonomy): domain Eukaryota; kingdom Metazoa; phylum Arthropoda; class Insecta; order Diptera; family Syrphidae; genus Cheilosia; species Cheilosia soror. Next base: position 55,794,032 of record OX443561.1, on the reverse strand, counting down.
ACTGCGCCGACAAAGCTAAGTTGTCAGTCTTTAATTCGGTGTTTGTTCCAACTCTTACCTATGGTCATGAGGTTTGGGTAATGACCGAAAGAATAAGATCGCGAATACCAGCTGCCGAAATGAGATTTCTCCGTTGTATTGCTGGTGTGACCCGTAGAGATCGCATTAGAAATACTAGAATACGTGAGGAACTCAATGTCGAGCAGCTACTTATCCGGATGGAGCGGTCCATGCTTCGGTGGTTTGGTCATATTAATCGTATGTCCCCGACCAGGATCCCACGACCCCTAGGTACACCCAGGATTAGATGGTTAGATCAAATTCATAATCTCTCCTCTGCCTACATGGGGATTGCCCTTGATGATTTAGAGTCGATGGCGGAGGATCGAGAGATATGGAGGGTCCACTTGAGCAACCTACACCCGCGACCCACTTAATGGACAAGCGGACCATTGAAAATGAATGAATGGATTATAATTGGCTTAAGAAAACTTTTCAATACAGCCGTTCGGATTTGGTATAGGTAAAGTTTCTTCCACTGCCACTCATCCCAAAAATTAAACTGATAGGTACCCACAACCACTGTTGCGCAAACATTTTTTTAATTATTAGTTCAGCGCATCAAGCGAGAAAATTATTTAATCGTAGGCAAACTAAGTCATAGTTTAACAATTTCGTATATATTAAGCTCAAAATAATGGTATAAGTATAATTTAATTATGGTATATATTCACGAACGTGTGGTGTGAGTTGAACTTACAGTCTTATCTTGAAGCAAGGAAATTCGACAGTTTAGATAGACGCTCGCTCCAGCTTGCACTGTAATATTGGAAGGTGTTCCTTTTTTTTGTATGTCTTCGAAATGTGGACCATATCTGTAAAAAAAATTGTCCTTATTAAACAAATTTTTTTAAGGAGAGTAGTGCCATAAGCTGAAAACAATTTGGAATAATCGGATAGTGGCATATGAATTTTATTCTTCCTTATTAATTAAATTTGCCTACATTTTGAAATCATCTTAATAAACAAAAATTATCTTTTCGTATTTTGGACGCTATCTTTGTATTAAATCAAAAACTAGTGGTTCGGTATAATACTCGATCATGTGTTTATAATTTGAAATGCATTTCTGGTAGGTGATTTTTTCAAGTCTACTGTAAAACGTATCGGATAATATTAGTAAATATTTTTCGTGACCTTAAAACGTACATTCGCAAAAAATGTATACCTACATAATGTACCTATCGTTGCCAAAAATAGTATCTAAATCTATAATTAATTTTTAATAGTTTCACCAGCAACTCAAGTTAACTCAGGCAACGAATTTTAAATATAAAAAAAGTTTTCCCAAGGTATATGCACCTACATTTTATTTGAAAGTAACCTTCCGATTGATTCGCTGTGTATCACGGGTTAGTGGCGTAACTATACTATCTCAGGCCCGTGTCAAATTCTTTGGATGGGCCCTCCCAGTAAAAATCGTCACGTTGAAATTCAATTTTAATAAACCACTTAAGTGACCACTTTGACAGTCATGGAAAAAATACACGGTGTACAGAATCAGTCCGAACACATCGGTTAAATAAAACGGCCGCAGAGCAATTGACGGACAATGAAAACGTACGAGCAGGCAAAACAACGTTTGCCGGATCCGCTAGTTTATTAATAAAATTCTTTTCTGCGAGCTTTCTGTTCCACAAAAGTCTCTATAACATCATCAAAGTTGCAAAAAGTTCAAAAGGAAGGTTGTAAAACACTGAAATTAGAAACACTGGTATCGGGTGGTGCATCTGCTACTGTTTTTAGTTAGGTCCAATTCTTCAGTTTCCAGAGCACTTTCGCTGTCACTCTCGTTTTCGTCAATAAAGTATTATTCTTTAAGTAGATACTGACTAATTTTAGGTAACTTTTTATTTTATTTTTTTGTCTTCCTCTTTCTCTTTCTTTTTCGCTCCCACTTAGATGTTTTCTAGAACTAGACATGTTGATATCTAACTTTTACAATTAACTTTACTTTGCCTCCATTCAATAAAACAAAAACTACGAAAAATCAAAAACAGATGACTTGTTATAACAATCAAACAAAGAATGCGCAGTAGAGCCCTCCGTAAATGAAAAATAGAAATCCAGCATTCCCCTAACACTGAGAGTGTTGCTAGCTAGCCCCAGCAACAGCGCCGTGAAAAAAGTACTTTCTTGGTTAAAAAAAATGAGGGATTTCCCCGACCCCGACAGCGCCACCAATGTACCGCGACAAAAAATGAAGCAACCAATGGATGCGTTCTAAAATTGATCGACACCTTTTTTATACCCTCCACAGGAAGGTATATTCACTTTGCCATTACGTTTGTAACGCCAAGAAGGATTCACCGGAGACCCTATAAAGTATATATATTCTGAATCAGGATCACATTCTGAATCAATTTAGCCATGTCCGTCTGTCTGTCTGTCTGTCCGTCTGTCTGTCTGTCTGTTGAAAGCACGATAGCGTCCAAAGGAATTGACCTAGGCGAATGAAATTTTGTGAGACGACTTCTTTTTACCGTCGTCAGGTTGGTATTGAAAATGAGCTATGTCGGTCAAGTAGTTCTGGTACCTCCCATACAAAACCACTATTGAACACACGTCTCTCTCTGTCTGTTAAAGCACGATAGCGTCCAAACGACTTAACTTAGGTGAATGAAATTTTGTGAGGACTTTTTTTAACCGTCGTCAGGTTGGTATTGAAAATTGTCTATGTCGGTAAAGTAGTTTTGCTACCTACCATACAAAACTAATATTGGACACATACTAACACGCATGGCAAGCATTTTGCATGACTTTTATGCAGTGGAGGGTATCAAAGCATCGGCCAGGCCGATGATAACACTTTTACTTGTTTATTGAATGTTTTGAAATCTTAAATGATTACTTTGCATTTGCCCATATGCTTTAATTGTGTCTCACTTTAATTGATTTTAAGTACTTAAAAAAAAAATTATCTTGGGCCGGGCCCTCTCGGGTCGGGGCCCAGTGGCATTTTGCCAACCCTGCCGCCCTATAAAGTAGTGTAATGGCGGTTATCAACTTAGTGCGGAACTCATCAACCAATTTTGTTTAACAGTTTATTCAACTCTTCAGTTGAACAAGCAAAATTTTAAGCTCGTACACTAGTGCACAAACTCACGTTGGTCGTGTTGAGCAACGTAATTCCAATTAAAATTGAACAATTTTGTTTTGAACGCGTTGCGGGCCCGTACACTAAGTCAATCAACTCACTCAATTGTTGAATAACCCCGTATACCTAGTGATGAGTAGGTTAACTAGGTGTACTGGGTCATTCAATTGTTGAAGTACCTCGTACACTTAGTTGATAAACATGTCTGATTTTGACAAAAAAAAGTTTCTCGAGTTGGACAACAGCGTTTTCGATGTGGTTGCTCAAAGAGTTGATGAACGCGTTGGTACTCTCGTACATTTAACTAAGCATAACTTGTTGGGCAACGCGTTGAACACACTTGGTAGCTAAGACTTTCATGAAATATTTCGACCTCTACTACAAGCGCTCTGGCATCCGCGATGGCTTGGTCTTTGAAACGGAGGTTCGGTCTTCCTTGTCTTCTCGAACCTGGGGGCTGGGATGTCCATTCGCTCGATGTGGCCGAGCCAATGTAGTCGACGTGTTTTGGCTTTTTGGACTGCATCCACATCTTGGTACAGCTCATAGAGTTCGCGGTTGTATCTTCTCCTCCATTCGCCCTCCTCGCACACAGGACCAAAAATCCGCCGAAGTATTTTTCTTTCGAAGGAGCCCAGTATCAGCTCTCCCTTCTTGCTTATCGTCCAGCACTCGGATAAGGGTTTTGTAGAGCACACATTTCGTCCTTCGAGTTAGGAGTTTTGAACCCAGTTGTTTTGCCAAACCGAAGTAGCAACGGTTTCCTAGGGTAATTCTTCGCCGGATCTCCACTAGGGTGTCATTCGTGGAGTTTACGTTTACTCCGAGGTAGGTGAACTCCTTAACTACCTCGAAATTGTTGCTATCAATAGTGACGTTTTGTCCTAGACGGTGGACAGATGCTTGTTTGTTTGTTGATAGCATGTACTTAGTCTTGTCCTCATTTACTTCAAGCCCAACGGATTTCGCCTGTTCTTCAATCGCCGTGAACGCTTCTATCACGGCACGCTGGGAGCGATCGATGATGTCAATATCGTCCGCATAGCCAAGCAGCTGGACGGACCTGTTGAAGATAGTGCCTTCCGTGTTGACACCTGCCCTGCGCACTATTTGCTCCAGTACGAGATTGAAGAAGTCGCATGATAGAGCGTCTCCTTGCCGAAATCCGGTGCATGTTTGAAAAAGTTCGGAAGAGCTGCTTCCAAACTGCACGTTGCAGCGCGTGTTTTCCAGCGTCACGCGACACAGCTGAATCAGTTTTGCCGGGATTCCAAATTCGGCCATCGCCATATAGAGCTCCTGACGATGTATGCTATCATACGCGGCTTTGAAGTCGATGAATAGGTGGTGAGTTTCGACTTGAAATTCGTTGGTCTTTTCCAAGATTTGCCTCAGTGTGAAAATTTGGTCTATTATCGATCTGCCGGGCCGGAAGCCACACTGGTACGTGCCGATTAGTGTGTTGCAGAACGGTTTTAGACGTTCACACAGTACGTTGGATAGGATCTTGTATGCGACATTTAGCAAGGATATGCCTCGATAGTTCTTGCAAGACATAGGATCGCCTTTTTTGTAGATGGGGCTGTTCGTCGTTGACAATGGCAAAGGAAAATGCTCAGACAAAGGCCAAGCTGTATGAACTCAAAACTGTTAAAAGTTACGTTAGCAGAACGGAATAAAGAACTCAACTTTCTTGGATCACGTTATAAAAATGAATAAAATTACTTTATTTGAAAATTAGCAATTTGTGTCTTTTTTGTGACATTTGAAATTTGACATTTGACATTTGGGCATTGTTGTTACTAAAGCTGTGTTCAGTAGTCTTTGGAATAAGGCTGCCTCCAGTACTTTACTTTGGAGACGTCGTAGTCTCCAACATTCTCCCCCGCCCGGGGACTATGCGTCGTCATTGCAAGTGTTATTCCCTCTTGGATGGTATTATTTACGTTCTCTGATTTGTTATACTGTTTCATATCCGCTTCTTACTTCCTTCAGAATTCGCCGCTGGCAACTCTCATAATCAGTACATGAAAAGAGACTCAGGTGATTGAATAAAATTTCATGGAAACAAATATATATATCAGCTTGTGAGCAAACAAATCAAAACAGAGAACATAAAGAAACAACACAACAAAAAAAAACAATAACAGCATTGACGGGCCTCTTGCCGCCAACAGTTAGTCTGATGCGTTTACTTTTCCACGCACAAGACCGGTTCTCCCAATGTTCTCCATACACCGTGCATATGCACTCCATACCATGCAATCGATTGTGTTGTTGTTCAGTTGATTGAAGACGAAGATTTTCAACGAAAGCTCTATCAGTGCGATGCGAGTGCCGTTGTGTAGTAAAGTTGTTTCCATTGAGAGTTTCGTTCGCGCGACGGTGCATGCATATCATATCGTTGTTGTTTGTCGTGTAGTTTCTCCGTGGCGGTGGTGAAAAAATTTAAATTTAAAAATTCGTGTGCCGCTGAATTAAGTTGTTAATCCGGGTTTCCCATATTCGTGGTGTGTGTTAAAGTTGATTTCAGGTTTGTTCTAAGTGATTGTTGTAATTTAAAGTCAATTTTTTAGTGTTTGAAATTTCAAAATTCATTTGTTAAATTGTGGCGTCGGTTGCGTATACGTGTGTGTGTGTGTGTGTGTTCATGACTCGATCGGTCGATAATTTGAATGGACTGTATTAATGTGTTTGTTGAGTGCTTATTTGAGTCGTTTCCACAGAAAACGGATCGCTGGGATGGGTGCGTGTTGCCGTGTGGTAGCATAATGTACTGGCTGAATATAGTATGTAGGTGAGTTTGTATGCAATTTGGTACGTTTATTGATATTTCAATAATTAATATTGTGTGATGATTGATATTGTGATATTTAATAGTGTGATGATTAATATTGTGTGTTGATTGATATTGTATGTTTGAATTATTGTTGATACGCTAAGTGGAATTCTAGATTATTGTGTAGTGTTGTGTAATTCGTTGGTGGGTAGTGGACATAATTTAGTGATAGGTCGAAGCAGTTCTCCTTGCTGGGTTTTTACCTTCACCACCCTGGTTAAATGATCTGCTCCTGGATGTGTTTCCGTGATTCGGCCGAGGCTCCATCTAGCTGGAGGAAGTCGTTCGTCCTTGATTAGGACCAGATCCCCGACTTGGAGTTGGGGACACTGCTTCAGCCATTTGGGGCGCTGTTGTAGACGAGCCAAATATTCAACCTGCCATTGTTTCCAAAAATTTTGTAAATGGGCTTGTAATGTCTTCCATCGGTCTTGATAAGATTGTTTCCCAATCATAAGATCAGGCTCAGGAACAGTAAAGAGAGCCTCTCCTATGAGAAAGTGCGCAGGCGTCAGTGCTTGGAAATCCTCCGGGTTTTCTGATAAGGGGCACAAAGGCCTCGAGTTCAAGCACGCTTCGATTTGGGTTAAAAGCGTGGTGAGCTCTTCGAAGGTGAGTGTCCCATTCCCGGCGATCCTTCTGAAGTGATACTTGACACTCTTGACACCCGCTTCCCACAATCCTCCAAAGTGAGGAGAAGCAGGTGGAATGAAGTTCCACTTGGTTCCCTGTGTAGATAACACCTCAGCAACTTCCTTCCAGTCGTGGACTCCAGCTTTAAGAAGACGACCTAACTCAGCCTCTGCTCCTACAAAATTTGTTCCACAGTCACTGTAGACATTGCTGCTGACTCCTCTCCTTGCTGCGAATCGCCGAAATGCTGCAAGGAATGCCTGTGTCGTCAAGTCGCTAACCGCTTCTAGATGTATAGCCTTTGTGGATAGACAAACAAAGATACAAATGTAGCCCTTGTAGCATTTGGCTCCGCGTCCTTTCCATGCCCTGATGGTGAGTGGTCCAGCATAATCGATGCCGACATGAGTGAATGGTCTGGAGCTCGTCACTCTCGCTGCTGGTAATTCTCCCATTAGCTGTTGGGCTGCCTTGGTACGAAACCGGTAGCAAATGGTACATCGATGCAGGTACCTTTTTAATGTCCGCTTCATGTTGATGATCCAATATTTGGTTCGAAGACAACAGATCATCAATTGTATCCCGCCGTGTAATGTCTTCTCGTGTGCATCCCGTATAATGATATCAGTCAGATGATGTTTTGAATCTAAAATTATAGGGTGACGTTGAT